>CM038146.1:278017365-279236283 GCA_021437245.1 Aegilops speltoides | reverse complement strand
GGCGGTGGGCCCTGCTGCGAAAAGATCAAAGTTAACGGGCCACGTGGGAGGTCTCCACCAACGTGGTTGGCCAATCTTTGATGGGCCAGGGACGAAAATGGGGCGTGCTTCCGATGTTTAAACTTGCCCAGGATCCATTTCCCTTGCCCATTGACCAGGTTTATCCCCGGGGAGTGAGCTTTTGTCTTTCAGGAATCCAATCCGGGAAGAGGAAGGAAAAGATTCATTCCCGTCCCTTTGCTTTACGGACCTTGGACAAAAGAATGCTATTCCATTTGCAAGGGTATTCCGGCTTTTGCCAAGTTCAGAAATTAGGGCTTAATGGTGCATAGTGGTCGGCAAAAAGAGCAACTTCGACAAGATTTGGGCGAGACCTTTGCAAACTGCGCAAATCAAAAACCAACCCGGAAGGCGTGTTTGGAGCCCTTGGGCGCTTCCGGGCTTTAGCTCCAGCGGGTTGAAAGCAATCCCGACAAGAAAGGCCAGAGGGCGGCACGGGGCTCAAGGTGTCTTGACTTGGGCCACTGCTCTCGGCGGAGTTATTCTAAACTGCTCCCCCATTTTCAAAATATTGAAAAGGCGGTCAATGAAAATCGAAGCGGGGGGGGAAATTTGAAGAATATTGCCCCCTTATTGCCCAAACCAAAGGTTGCTGCAATCTGGGCGAATAACAAAATGGTTTGTGCTTCTTGGAAAAGGCGGATATCCTCGGCCGGCAACGTCCCGGCGAAAGGAGGCTTCAAACCTTGATCAAAGGATAATGGGAAGGCAAAGAAGAAGGAAAAAAATGGTGCGGCGCCCGGTTTACTTTGTCGGTTCCCCTTTGGGGGGTAGTCAAGGTACTAGGTTGCGAAATTGCTTCGGCCTTTCAGGCCTCGGAAAGTTCGCCTTCTTTCAAGCACATGAGATCTGTTGTCCTCGCTTTCCTTGGAGTTTGGAATCCCGGGAAAGCAGGAGGAGGGTCAGGGGCCTTTGGAATTGTCAAGCTTTGGCCTCAAGTTTGGGCCTTCCTTGGCCGGCTTTCAAATTAAGCAGAATGGATGCCAAACGGAAGCTCGAGGGAGATCCCTCAAAAGCAACAAAGAATGGATCAGTCTTTATGGTGCCTTCTCCTGCAGGGGGGGAGCGTGTTACTTTCTCACCAGGAAGCACCTCAACGTCGCGGATGACTTTCCCAAAGGAAAAGCGAAAAAATTGCAGTAGAAGGTTTGCTTGCGGGCTTGGAGGGAACCTTGGGATCAAAACATTTCGGGGGTGACTCGACTTTCGCCAAGTGAACAAAAGATTATCGGTCCGTTGATGGAAGCTTACATTGATGAAGTGAGAAAGTTGGAAAGCATTTGGCGGCTTCAGATGGAACATGTTCAAGACCCGACGATGTTGCCGGCGGCTGTCAAAATCCTGCATTAAAGTTACTGTTGAACCAGATCTTTGTGCTCGGCTGACTCAACCTTAATACCATCAATGAAGAGCAAAAGAAATTGATTTCGGTGACTACTTTCCCAAAGCTCCCGAACCCCCAAGAAAATCCCAAGATCAACACCAAAGTCTTGAGGGCATCTTCGACAAACCGAGGTTTGTCCGTTGAAGCAGGCGCTCCCGACAAGTTTTGCTCCGGCAAGCTTGCCGGGGACATCAACTCGGCGAACCCGGGTTCTTGCCGTAAGCGTCCCTTGCCATTGTGCCTTTAGTCCTTGTTGTTGAGCCCAAGCTCCGGCATAGTCCTGCAATGTTTTCCTTCAAACGGAGAACTTCGAAGAAACAAGAAGAAGCGGATAGAGTAGCCCGGCAATCAAGTATTACCCGGTTTTCCCGACATACTATCTGAAGGAGATTCAACGGTGAAATTGAAGTGCATCCCACGGAAGATGGGCCGAAATGTTGGCGGAGATACGGAGGCATATGTGGTCATCACATTGGCGCAAAACCTTAAACAAAGCTTTCGGCAAGGTTTCTTTTGGACAGCCCTCCGGGATGCAAGCGCACAAGTTACCAAGTTAAAGGCGTGCAGTTCCACTCAAGCGGATACATCAACCAGCTCAAGCTCTCTAGACAATCCCTTTATCCGCCATTTTGGTGCGGGGCCCCATCCTCGGCCCCTTTCCCGGCTGTCGGGGGCCTTGAGTCTTATGCGTGGTCGACAAGTTCACAAAGTGGCGGAAGTGGAAGCGTGAGGAAGGTGACACCGTCGGCGGTCGGGTTCTTGGTCCATTCTTGCCGTTTGAGTCCCGGGATCATCACCGACAATGGCACACAATTCTGACCGCACCTTCATGCGTCGTCCAAGATCTTGGCGCCAAAGTGCCTTAACCTTGCTCACGAAAGCAGGGTGCGGAGAAAACTGAAGTCTTCCGGGGCTCAAGACCAGGACTTCGACGGGCTGCACAAGTGCGGAATTGGATCGAGAGCTGCGTGGTTCTTTGGTCGTCGGGGAGCCTCGACCAGGCCAAACACCTTCGCTCTAGTCTATGGAGGCGAGGCGTTCTCCCCGGTTCGTTCCGGATCGCCTCGAGTGCTCGCTTATGAAGCGGCAAGAGCAGCTCGACAAGATGATGCACTCTCCTTGAGGAAGATGCGTCTTGGGCTTATGAGTTCTCGATATTAGCAAGCTTTCCGCTACCATAACATAAATCAAAGCGGAAGTCTTGAGGGCGTTGTTCTTGGGCGTTCAATCCCCAAGAATTCCAACAAGTTGGCCTTGAAGTGGGAAGGCCCTTATCGGGTGAAGCGAGTCACTAGGCCCCTGTCCCTAGGGCCGAAGATGGCTTTCGGTGAGCAACTCCTGGAACATTGAGCATCTTCGTAAGTTTTACCCATAAAACGCGTTGCGGAACCTGTTCGGCAACCACCTTTAAAAACCTTGCATTTGCATGTAACCCTTTTACGCGGGGAGATCCGATGCATAAATAAAGCTCATTTGGACATCTTGTCAAATTCATGCCTTTTTTTTGCATGTATTATCGACACTTTTGCAGCGCCGTGCAATACGACTAACCCCATCTTTATTTTCTCTTCTTTCTTTTCCTCAAAAAAGGTTCCCCCACAAGTTCAGGGGAGGAGAAATAATGGTGTGGACAGGCGTCGTTCAAAAGTATAGCCTTGCGGGCGAACAGGAAAAAGCTAAGTTGCGAAATTTGAGCACAATCAGTTTAAATTTTTTAAGTTATCTTCCTTGAGCGAGTCTTTGTATGGAAAACCTGTCGTGGAAACCGACTTCCCTAGTTCCCTTACTTTGTTTGAGTCCGCTCAAAACTTAAGTGTTGCGACTAGTTAAACAAGGTTTCTTCGGGCTTAAACCGAAGGCTTCATGTTCCTTTTCGGTTAACGTGGCAAGGGTCTGCGGACAAGTTCCTAAAAAGCGTGGGTAAGAACATACAAAGGAAGGAATCGGGTAAAGGGAATAACATAGCAAATACTGCCCAAGATAAAGTTATATTACAAAAATTACTTGGGCGCTCTAATAGATTGTTCTGTGACATATATGGCGCGACAAGAAAGAGGAAAAAAAATGGGCCTAATCCGGCAACCATCAACCCTCGACTTCATTCACCTTGTCCACAATGGGTGCGACAAGGGCTTTGAAACTCTGCAAGATCAGGACCACCCGGCAGCTTCTTGAAATCGTTGGTGAGGTTGAGGCCCGGATTGCGGAAAGCACCTTCTAACACCTTCTCCAAACTCTGGCGATTACGACTTCGTCGCCGCTGCCTTGGGATCCTTTCCCAGTTCTTTGGAACCGTCACGCCCTTGAAGACAGTGAGCTTGGGCTGGGTAGGTTTTTCGGAGGGCCACCCTCCTTCCATTTCTCGGCTCCTTCCCAATAACCGCGATGTTGTGAGGCCCTCCGTCTGAGGCTCCACGGTATCTCGAAGGTGTTACGGGTCCGGCCCTCCCACGCGCCTCTTGGCCTTGAGCTCTGCTTCAAGTCCTCCTCCCGCTTCTTGGCGCCGTCCGGTCTCGGTCAGCGTGCCAGCTTACTCGAGATCGGCATTGGCATCCTTGGCGGCGTTCAGCTCCTGCCCTTCTCGGAGGCGACCTGCAGCTCACCATGGGCAGGCGTCCTTCTCCCCCTGGCGCAAGCTCTTCATTCTTTGCCTTGAGGGTGGCTTTGCTCTGTCCCTTCACCTCCGCTCCTTCTTGGTGGCCTCGGCATTGCGGCATCTTCCTTCCTTGAGGGGCCCGCCAAGTGTCTCCTCCGGGACAAGCTCCTCCTCATAGCTATCCAAGTTGACCTTCGCTCCCTTTTCGCCTTCCGTGTTGACATCTCCTCGGGCAAGCCCTCTGCTCTTCCCGCCTTCTCGAGGAAAAGTCTTCAGCGCCTCGACAAGCTCGCCCTTTCCCCAATAGGCGGAGGGCCTCTTGGTTGCGCTCTGGAGCTCCCCATGCTTTTCAATGTCCCTCCGCTGCCCGGACAAGCCTTCGGACTCGTTTTGCTTGCGGTAGCGGTAAGTGACACCGCTTGGGCATTGCTCCTCCTCGGACTTCCCTTGCTGCTGCTTGGCGTCAACCTTTCCCAGCGGAGGCAAGCACTTCCCGTCAAATGCCTCTCCGCAGGGCTCGGCCCGGGAGCTTGATGAAAACACCCTCGCCCGCCTTCAAGTAAGGCGCCCCGGGGGCTCTTGAACCAATATCCAAGGGAGGGATCGGGTCAGTGTACACCTTTGCTCCTCTTTCACCGCATTTTGTAACATTTCATTTTCATTAATAAAGCATGAAAATTTGGACCAACAAAACTTTTGCATTATTGGCTTTTATTTGGGTTGGTTTTCTCTCGTGTTTCTTTCAAAATGCTTCTTGAAGTCAACCCTACCCTCTATATTCCATTTCCTTACCCCAAGCTCGACCAAGCCATGCCAAGTGAATAGTGCTATATGGAATTTTCTTACAAAAATAATTTGGCGAAAGTATTTTCTAAAAGTAGTTTTCAAAACCCTTGAATTGAGGTTTTCTTTGAAATACTTGATTAAGGGCGTAAAAATCTTTCAAAATATATTTGACTCCTATTAGATATAGGATGCCGGGAACCACAAAATATAATTTTAAAATTATTGTTCTATTTTATTTAAAACTTTTTCTTAAGGCGAAATGGTCTTTAATAGGAAAAAACTTTCTTGTTTCAATAATATTTGACAAAATTTAGGGAAACTCATAGGACATATATTGTCCATATATAAAGTTTCAACACCTGGTCATGTTCAAAATATTGGTCAAATCCTCTAAAACCCTTCACGGATATTTCAAGCTTTTGAAATATTTACAAAAAATATTCTCCAAAAATTCGGAAAATTCTATCATGTCACATATGACATATTAGATGATCTTGCCAAGTCTCATGACTTGGAGAACAAGATAAGCTGTGTGGCCCAGGCGGGGCTCTGTCGATTGTACTAAGGTAGGGGTACGGTACCCCAACGTGCCACGTGCAACTCCCCAACGGGTTACCCGTGCTCGGGCCCAAAGCATTGCGGGCACCGCGCCCATTCGAATCCCGCATCCCGCATCCCCCCCGTGCGGCCTGCGTCGATTGCGGCGTCGTGGGAGGCGTGGGTGGCGCATGCGGTCTTTGGCACTACCAACTTTTCTCCAAGACCCCAACTTTGGTGAGCCTGATCATGTGACCAAATAGGCTACCACACCAAGTGGTACATCAGGAAAATGATCTACTCCACTGGATCTACACAAATCCATTTCTGCCCATTTCTAGGGTTTGCAAGAGTTGCATTGGCAACTTTGTCCAAATAAGCTCTAAATGGGTGGAAGGCCCTAAATATGTGTGACATTTCACCCCATGGAGTATCTTGGCCAGTGGAAGTCATTAGCTTATCAAAACTCCATCAAACACCTTACGGCAAAATACTAAAATGCCTATTTTGCCACTTTCTAAATCTCCTTGAGTTCATCTTTTTGCCACACCCTCCTCACTCCCCTCATCACTTAGATACTTTTCTACCGAGAAGCAATGTGGAGGAAGGGGAATCACGTTGTCCTCTCTGGACAACAGTTTCCTCTCTCTCTCACAGCCTCTCTCTCCCTCTGCACCCAGGCATCCAGGCCCTTTCGAGTTTGCCCCCCCACTTTGTAGCTTCGAGACAGAAGAGGGGCCTTGGCAGCCAGCACCGCGGATCCGGCCAAGTCGCTCTGGGCGCCTCTGACGCCCGACGTTGACACCGCGCCTCCCGACCGCCTCGTGCCTTCCCTCTCGCCCGGATCGATGTGTCTCGGCGTCTGCGACCGCCGCCGTCTGTCCCATTGTCTCCCCTCTCTCTCCCCTCCTGCCGTGCCCGCGCCGCCCGGCTCGGCCAATGGCCTCCTGCAGCAGGCGCCCAGAACCTCCCGCTCTCTCTCCTTCTCCTGGCCTACTCCACCCTCCCAGCGCCGTGGACAGCTCAAACCCTCTCCAGCGGCCTCGAGGCCGATCAGGCGCCGTGAGCCGCCTCCTGATGAGCTGCCCGGCCTATAGCGCCCAAAGCCTCTCTCTTCCTCCCAGTCGCTCCTCCACAATCAACCTCGGAACCACCCACTTCTCTCGAGCCTGAGCTCGAGATCGAGCTCGAGCTCCGCCGCCTCGGGTCATGGTCGTCTGCAGGTCAGGCCTCCTCCGCCCCTTTTCTCTCTCGGCTGGACTCCCCTCGCCTCCTTGATGCTTTCCCTCTCTTTCCCTTGTTTGCTGGCAGGAAGCGGCGAACCCTGGCCCGCAACACCTCCGCTTGGGACCTCGTCGCCGTGAGCGAGGCCCACTCCGTGACCGTCTCCACCACCACGAGAACCGCGACTCGCTGAGTCCAGCGGTAGCCTCCGCACCCCTTCCGTGCCACATATCGCCCGCCCGTGGCTCGCCGTCGCCTCTGGCGGAGAGCGGCGGCCGCCGTGGGGCGGACGGTCGACCTCCGCATACGGCGGGTGGGATCGTCGAGTTTCGCAATCTTGTGGCCTTATGCAAATCCCCGTCGGTAGCGTATTCAGCCTTCGCCTTGACGTGGCGGCGTGGGCTGGGTTTCCCCACAGGCCTCTTTCTCTTTGGCCTCTCGGCCCGATGTACGCGCCGTTTTTCTTTCCTTTTACGTATTATTTCCAAAAATTCCACGAGCGAATATTAATCCAAATGCATTGATTCCAATTTCTAAATTCCTAGAATATTGTAACCTATTTAATGGTGCAACTTTCACTCAAATCCAACCACCTTTTCTTCTCTGTAAATATTTAAATGTGGTTTTAGCATTTAAATAAGCCTTTGAAAATCCATAACTCCTATTTTGCTGCTCGAACCAAAACCAAAAGTTGTCCCTTCTAGCTTTCCTCCTAGTATTTTACAAAATAAGTTGACATTTTGTGAGCACTTTGACTTTTCTGTTTTTATTATTGTCTTATTTTCCCGTTGTTTTCTTGCGACGTTAGATCCGTGTTGTGAGGTAGGCGAGGAAGAAGGAGGAGCAGAACTGAAGACTTTGAAGATCAAGCCAACCAAGGCAAGCGGCCCTTTGACCATGACTATGATACCCTTTATATGCATGTCATTTTTAGCTCTTTATTGATGCATCGAATCATGTTGAGATGGTGAACCCGTGGGTTGGTTGCCACGATTACATCCTCGTTGATACTTGCATTGTGCATGGCCCTACCTTCTTATGAGGTTATGCGGTGGGAGTAGATAGGATGCTAATGTAGGTGCCGCCATAAATGGGATGGGTTTGTGCATGGTGATGGAGACAAAATATTTTCAAAGTCTTTGAAAACCCGTCGGGTGCCACTTATGCAGGAGATGATGAGATGGGTGACCACTTGATGTGAAGTGGTGTGCCAAGCAAAAGGGTGTGTTGTTTTCAAGCGGATTGGTGGAGTTGCGATTATTCCAACCTTACATCTTGCGACCACTCTACCCTTATATGGGAAGGGCATTGTTGAGTACCTAGATCGATACTAGCTTGGAGCCGCATTACTAGTGGGGGGAGAGTTGGTGCTCTCTCTTGGGGCGAGGGCGTGCGAGTAAGGCGGCCATGACTATTTTCACGAGGGCCGGACACCGTTGGTACCCGTGCTTGTGGTATGTGATGAATATGGGAGCGAGGCTCCAAACTTTATTATGTGAAATGATTGCACGGGGGTTACTACCAATCAGTGGACTCCATGTTAGTGTCGTCTAGGGAAAGGCGGTGATCGGTGCTTACCGGGTACTTAGTACATGAATTAGTGGATGACGGAAGTTCCCGGATCTAGTGGGTAAAGTGTGCAACCTCTGCGAGTGTAAAACTATTGAATAGCCGTGTCCACGGTCATGGGCGATAGGTAACGCTCTTGGGCTCGTCCACTTGTTTTCAAACCGGTGTGTGAGATGATGGTGAAGTCTTGGATCAAGTCAAGGACTTGACACGATTGAGATGGGTTGGTGCCCTCTCTGTTTATGATAAATGGGTTGGTGCCCATTCTATTTATGTTGATATCTGTGACCAGTTCTTATGGTTACTTGAATTCTCTTGATGCATGCTTTATAGGATGTTGAACATGTCCTTGCACTCAAAACTAGCTTTATGCAAAACTTTACCTATGTCATGCATTCTTGTACCTTGAACAAATCATGGGTTGCTTGCGAGTACATTCAAAGTACTCATTGGCTTGCCCTTGGTTATTTAATTGACCGGGCATGGGAGAACGGAGTTCGAAGAGTTCTTTGGAGGCGATCATGCGAACTAGGGCGTTTCGGTCGGAATGCTGTAGGGTTAAGGCGGAGATGGCATGGGTTCTACTTATCGGCGATTTCATTGCTATGTTTCATTTGATGTTCAGCCCTTAAGGCTTTATCGATGTAAGACTTGACCATGTTGGTCACTATTTGTGTAAGGCGGTATGTATGGATGTAAGACTCTTGTTATTCACACGTGTGTTGGTGAGCATTGATCTCAGGGATCCTTGTACCGTGCATTCGGTGATCACGACTTGCAGTGGGGTCCCCATCTTGCCTGAAGGTGCGTCAGTGCGACCATGGGACCCCGCCCGACTCTGCTTGGCCGGCTGTAAGCAACCTCCATGCAGCCCAGGATCATAGCGCCCGTCCTCTTCTTGATAGCGGCGGCATCGTCGGTGTGCCGCGCGTTCTCCTCGCCCAGTGGCCTCTCGGTCTCCAGTAACTCAGCGGGCGAGGATCACGAAAACGAGAAAGGGAGAAAAAGAAAAGCAAATATCAAAAAAAAGGTCGAGAAGAAGAAAGAACCAAGGGAAGTTCTCGGCAGGAAAAAGTGCAATGCTAGGCTACCCGTAATCATGGGCTCCACCAGGGGATCCAGCGGTCTAGTCATATGGGCTCCTTGCGATTGAGTCATCCTTAGCGGCGTGGTGGGCGAATGGCACCTCATAAGGAGACCTGCTTGTTCTGTGAACGATACGCGCTCCTACACAAGCAAACCAACAATCAAGATATCAGCGGAAAAGAACACCCATCTTGCGCACGACGGTAGGCGATGGAAATTATGAACTTACGTTGGGGCTGCGGCGGGGCTGCCGGCGGAGAGGTTGCAGGTCCGACAAGGTGGTCTCGGACGGCGTCCTCTACTATCCGCAGCCGGGGATCGTCGATGACAACCATAGGGACCTTGGCCCTCTTGGCGCTCTCACGGGCGGAGTCACAGAAAGGAACAGGATCGAGAAGAAAGCGGTCCGGATAGAGACAAAAAGCAGCAAGAATTGAAGAAATAAATGCAAACCAGAAAAAAGTCTCCCCTCCCTCCTCGTCCGGAGCTAGCCTTGGAAAATTAATCTAGTACCCCTTTCATGCTGACAGCGGAGGTAGGCTCCGTGGGCAGCTTGGTGGGAGCTTCGGCCGAGATCGAAGCGGTGGCAGGCCCGCTCCAGTTGCAGTGCTGGCGTAGAATGCTCCAGCTGCAGTGCTTGTCATGATGGGCGTGTCCCAGCTTGTGTGCAACTGTTGGCCCTTTGCCGCCTGCTATGTCTCCCGATCTGTGGGCGCCTTCTTAGTTGGTGAGGGGTTGCACTGGGGCTCAGCTTGCAGCAAGTTTACCAAGCGGCTGGCCACTTGCGCCTCGGCTCGCTCAGTGCGACCTCGGGCTCTCCCTACTTGACGACCTCTGAAACAAAGCTCCTCCAGCTTTCGGCAAGGCTTGCCACCCTCGGCTGCCTCTGCCTCCTCCTGATAAACCCGAACTACTTGCATGGCCCGCCTCCTCATACTGGTGGCGTCACCGCATCTCGTTGTCAATGGTGTGTGGGAAGCTCCCTCACCTTCGTCAGTAGCGGATCGCCCACCTCCACCGTCGTGAAGAATTGCTGCCACAGCGTCGTCGGCGGAGCTCTGCCCGGTTGGGATAATCCATGCAGAGTTGCCTCCGGCATCATTCTTGTGAGATCTCGATCAAAATTTGGGGAGTTGTTATAATGGGGCGCCTGCTTGTGGCGAACGGTCGGGATGGTTGGGCTAGTGCTTGAACAGTTCCTTGGCGTCGCCAACCAAAGCAGTGAAATTAAATTGAGGCCGGCGCAGCCTCGTCTCATGGGACCCCCCAAATAACCCGAGGCGGGTCTCCCCTCTCCTGTGAGCGTGCAGCCAGCCGAAAGTCGCGTAACAGCCCCTACAGTAGGCCAGCAAACTGAGCACTTCAAGAATCCTGGTGGTGGCGATCTTGATCTTACCATCCATGCGTGAAGTGCTCAATCGCCGCCTCGCACTACCGGGTTTGAAACAAGTTGGTGAATAGGCGGGTTCTCATCAACAATCAACACCAATCCACTCTCCCTCCTCCCATTTGCTATGGAGCTCCCCCCCTCCAGATAGACCTCCTTCATGCGACTCTCGAGATCGAGGCGATCACTTGACTAAGACTCTCCTTTCTCGGCGGGGCATGATGAGTAATTGAAAAAGAGGCAGCCCCAGGTGGATTCAGCGAAGTTCTTTCCTGAGAATCTTGGCTCGCCATGATTCCGGAAGCGGCGTTGGGGGTGAAGTCAAGGAGATAAACCGTAGGTGGTCATGATATCCTGAAGAAATCCCGGAGCGAGGCGGGCGAGCCCTGACAAAACGATGGGAAGAAGGGGTATCCTCTTGGACACCGTTTTGAGTGGAACCTTACGAAGTACCTGCGTCGTGAATGCGCCCAGCAGTCTCCGTCGACCCGGAAGAGATAAAACCCTCCGCAGCTCCTTCGCGGGCTCGAGAGAAAAATGCTAAACTCCTTGCGCAGCGCCTCAAACCCGGGCCTCGGCGACCGCACCCTTCCGGTCTTGAGCCGCCGCCGAAGCGGAAGCGTTAGCGGCGGCAACGGCGAGCGTGAGCGCTGCTCTTCGGCTTTGGGAGCGGAGGGCGTGGAGAATTCGAGAAGCTTAGCGCAGAAGTGGCGAAGGTGAAACAGTCCTGTTTCCCTCTTATAAGAAGGAGGAGAGCATTCGCCTTTTTGATTAGAATCACCCTGATCTCCTGGCCGCGTTTAGCCGTGATCCGTTCTGAGTGCGGTGAATCTGAGGATTAGGTTTGGGCGGTATTCCGTTACTGTTTTGGGCACAGCCTTGGCCTTCGGCACCGTGTGTAATGTGTAGGCCAGAGGCTCTGTCGATTTCTGAAAAGTAAAGGTACCTTAATGTCGATTATTACTAGTAGGGGGTACCTTAGTACTGAACTGTCTGCAATGATCATAACACCCTTGTGAGCTTGCAGACATGAACAAGGCTCTCCCACCACTCCTTATTTGCCATTCAAGAACCGTGTGTAAGAACAAAGGCCCGGCAGAAGGGCTTGCGAGGAAGGCCAACAGGGCACCATCGGAGACTGCCATTGGCCTTGCCAACGCCTCGGCAAAACCCGGTACCGACAAGCTTTCCTTGAAGGGCTCTGCGGCAAGGCACTTGCAGGGCTTCCTGCTCCAGTGCACCCAGGTGTGTCGTCACAGGCCATCAGGAGCAGATGGCGAGGCACTCTTGCCAGCCATACGGGCAGTGGCAGAGGCTCGTCGTGCTCCGATAGCTCACTGCGGTCATCTCTTTGCCTTTGTTGGGGAGGTGGCAGGACGGGCATTTAATTCCCTTGTCCCTGCTTGAGTCGAGGAGTTAGGTAGGGGAGCCTTGTTGCTGCTTGTTGTGCCAACTGCGGCTTTTACATTTCTACCCCTCTTCCCTCTGTTGCCACACTGCAGAACGCCCGGACTATAAAGGGGCCCATGCGCCTGATAGAGGGGTTCAGTCCAATCGACACCCACATCACCACCATCATTTCCTGCCTTTCAGGCTAGATGAAATAACAACACAAAGCAGCGGTAGGGTGTTATCTCGGGAGCCCGGCTGGAGTAAGATTACCCGTCTCCCAGGCCTCGATCCGCTCTGCTGTGACCCCCTCCCTCGCCAGACGAAGGGGCCTAATTGCCCTGGGTGCTCAGGCCTGAGACTACGCCCGACATCTTTGGCGGCGCCCCGGAGTGAGGCGTCGGTCGTGGCATCGATCGGTCTCCACACCACGCTACATCAATGTCGCCGTCAACATGCCTGCCACCAAAGGCCAAGGTGGCGCTCCGTCTGTCGATTCGCCACCGCATTTGGAGCAAGCGGTGATTGGAGTGAACGCGTCGTGAGAGGAATCGGCGCCCGCGGTGGGTCTCGTGCGTCCACGGATCCAAGCAAGGCCCTTAAGCGCCAGCTGACCGAGCAGGCGCCGCACCTCGTGGAAGTGCAAAGGTCAACCGCCTTGGTGCTCCTAACGCCGATGCCTTTCAGCGTTGGAGCAAGGACAAGCTGGCGGGTCGCGGGGCGCTTCGAGTCAGCATACTGCGCCCCATGGTGGTCTTGGTGAGGTGCGATGCGCTGGATGAGGTGTTGCTCCTCCCAATCGGTTGGGAGTCCAAGCACATCAGCTCTTGGCCTTAGTTCATCACCACCGCCACCAAGGCAATGAGGAAGGCGGTGGGGAGCCCGGCTGCTTCTAGACTACCCTCGGCACAAGATCGGCTTGTGGAGGATGACCATTCTAAGCCTCGCCGGCCGCCCGAAACAAACCCAGTGACAGAAGCGCGTCGAGGCCAGCAAAACGCTTTCCAGCGCCAGGCAGCGCCAGCAGGACAGCTAGAGTGCAGCCGTGCGTTCGGCCCCAAAGGCGAGAGATGTGTTCGCGGACCAACCTTAGCCGCGACTCCACGGCGTCCTTGGGCATGAACTGCCGTGATCAGCGCCATATTCTTCAGGCGGACCGCGAAGACACTTTCGTACCGCGCCAGCCTTGGCATAATCGACCCGGCCTTGTCCCAAGCCAGCTGTCGGCAGCGCCGCACCGGAGAACGAGCTGCGACTTCTTGCGTCTGTGGCGGGTTGCCTCGTTCACCGCGGTTCCGCGGCAAGTCGTGGCCCAAAACCGAAATTTCAAGCGGGCGTGCGAAATATGATGGCGGAATTACGTCCGGAGTTCTCGGCATCTACCGCTGGCGGTGCAGGCCTGCGGGAAGCGCTGACGAAGATCCTCGCCAACTAGTTCGGCGGTACTCAAGCCGCGTCGGATCTTGGCTCTTGCACCGGACGGCTCATCTCCTCATGGGGCGGACCTGTTCATGCGGTTTGTCGGCACCTTCACGGGTGGCCACAAGCCTCATGGCGGGAAAGTGACCTCCACTTGCTCGTCCGAAGGAGAGCCCTGCGAAAGCATAAAAATTCAGCGGTGCAACGCAACATCCCCAGGCGTCCTACTGCGCGGTTATTAAGCGCGTTTCATCGATGCGTCGCGTGTCATGGGATGAAGAGATGGCGATGTGCAAGATCCGGATAATCGTGAGCTGCGGCTCGTGACAAGTGTGCCTGGTGAGGAGGAAGAAAATCCGGAGATTGCGGGCGAAGGATCGGCAATGAGGATGCCGCCCATGAAGAGCCGGGCGGAACAATAGGAAAGAAAGCTAAGGGCGTGCTGGTGTTGAGCATTAAAACGGGGCGGCTCGAAACAAAGGCCAAAACCGCTGACTCTTGAGCTGTAGCAACCGCCGACAAGCGGAATAAACTCCGGTAGCGTTATTGCAAGATTCACGCACCAAAGGCCATGACCTCCCAACATGCAAAAGTAGTGGCAGATGGGCGAACTGCGAGAAAATGATCTGGCGCGCGATAAGGAAACGAGGGGAGGTGGCGGAGGATGGTAAAAACCTTCCAGGAGGAAGCGAGCCAAGCAGCAAGGGAAACCGAGCCTCAACGGCCCGTGCTGGGGCAGATGAAGATGAGGATGAAGAGATGGAGAAGATGAGCCAAGTGATCAAAGAGTTTGAAGCTAAGTGTTGTGCATCGTAATGGCGCCTCCTGCACCTCGCACCGCCGACTCAATGATGGGTGCGAAAGTGAATCTGGCCGAGCACGTCGGTCCAGTACCTGCCGGAGCCTCACGAAGTGGTCAGCACCCATCATCGCCGACGTTGAGGACCACCTGATCGTGTCGCCACTTTCGGGTGTTTCTTGCGTTGGTTTCTGACAATCCACAACCTCAAGACCCACGAAGATCTTGGTTGTGGCGGGGCGGCCTTAAGACAATTTCCTCCGCGGTGCTCAAAAGCTCGGATCTGACGGCGAGCTCGGCCCCGAAGTGCCTTTCAAGAATAAATCCGGGAAGAACTAAGGGAAGAATCACATTGCGATGTGATTTGACAATGGCCTGGCAGGTAGAGTCACGTTCGATGTGCCTGATATCCTTGCCCTAGCGAGATACTCGTAACCCTTTTCGCCAAGTTCATAATGGCTCTCACCTATGCATACAATGTGCTCAGATGCTGGTCGATGAGTGTTATCTGTCCAGAAAGCGACAAGAGGATCTTGCTCATCTGCGCCCTGACAAGATCTCAAGGCAGCCCAGTGCCAGCCAGCCTGAGCCACTTGGCCCCAAGCTCCCGGGGAAAAGAAAACCCGGTCGGCAAGGCAGCCTCTGTGCTCACTAAACAGCGTCTCCGGGAGGCGCTGTTGCCGTCGAGGCCGCGCCATCGAGCTCCAGCAAGTCCCAGAAGGCCAAGAATAACCCAGGAGACCAAGAAGGTGGCATAGGAAGGCAGCAGCGAGGTGGTACTTTCACCGCCGATTACCCACCTTCGATCCTAAATAGGAAGCCTTCGTTGCTCTGTGATGTCGATGTGTTTGCATGGCAACCATCCCGACTGTCCGGCGTTCCCAGTGTCGAGCACCACCTCTGCGCCCTCACGCGACCCGTCGAAGCAAACTGAGAAAAGCAAGCAATAGAGCGTCAAGAGTTCACTAGTGAAGGGATCGGGGAAGTTGAGCGGCGGATTGGTCCGTGGAGTACTCCACGCAAGCGATAGCTGGCCCAATCCGGTGTGAAGGTGCGATGAAGCCCGAGCGGGAAGTGGAAGGCTTGCGTGACTTCGCGATGTTAATAAAGCTTGTCCCAAGGATCATTTCCTTGCGGCGCATTGACCCATTAACCGACTCCGCGGCGGGATCGATCTGCTTTCATTGCTTTATGCATACTCGGGATATCATCAAATCTTCATGGCTGAAAGAGGATGAAGAAGACCTGATTCATTACTCCATGTGTACGTCTTTGCCGTGCGGATGCCTTCGGACTAAGAATGCTGGCGCTCAACATTTCTTGAGTAGTCGGTCATGCTTTTGAGCCTATGTTGCATAGAAATGTAAGGAAGCCTACATGGATGACATAGTGGTCAAAACAGGACAAGAGACTTTGATCAAGATTTGAATGAGACCCTTCACAAATCTGCATAAGATCAACCTCAAGTTGAATCGAAAGTCACGTGTTCGAGTTCCCTCGGCAAGCTTCTTGGATTCTTTGTTGATCATAGAGAGGATTGAAGCCAATCCACGACAAGATCAAGGCCATCAAACCGTCGAAGCACGAAGCGAGTCAAGGGCGTCTGAAGGCTTACGTGCGTTGCTGCCCTCAGCGGAGTTCATTCCAAGTCTGTTGAACAGCATACCGTTTTTCAAAATCTTGAAAAAAGGCGGGTCAATAAGTGGACTCTAGGAGCGAGAGAGCTGCGGCTGCGGACTTGAAGAAATATTTGTCCTCCACTCAACACTATCGCACCTAAACCACAAGAAGTTCTTTGCTATATACGGCGTGACCAATCAAATGGTTAGTGCTGCGTTAGTGGCGGAGAAGAGATGATGAGCAATGGCAGCATCTTAGTCGGCGGCGAGGCTTCTAACAAGCTCTGGTCGACAAGCCTTGATCCGGCAAGTTCGGTTCGGCAAGGAAGGGTCAGCTGCCGCGGAAGAAGCGAAGAAGATGGTGCAGCGCCAGTTTACTTTGTCGGTTCCATTCTCTGTTTGGATCAAGGTACTCTGGTGTCACGGTTGCTTCGGCCTCCTCATGGCCTCGAGGAAGCTGCGCCATTACTTTCAAGCACATGAGATCACGTTGGTCACTCGCTTTCCGTTGAAGAGATATGCGAATCCGGAAGCGGTAGGATTTGTCGAGTGGTATTTGGAAGATTAATCAAGCTTGGCCTCAAGTTTGAAAGTCTTCTACCATTCGAGCCGGGCATTGGCGAATTTATAAGCGAGAATGAATGGAGCGGAGTAGAGAAACTCTGAAGAGCACATCCTGTCAGGAAGCATTAAGAATGGATCATTACTTTGATGGTGCCTTCTCAGCCTGAAAGTATTTGGGCGGAGGCGTACTACTTGTTGCCCCCCGGAGAACACCTCAAGTACATAATCAAATGCACTTTCCCAGGGCAAAGCAACAAACAATGCTGCAGTATGAAGGCTTGCTTGGGACCTGGAATAGCAGCCGAGCTTGGGATCAAAGCTTATCGTCGGGGGTGACTCATGACTTATCGTCATGGAAGTCGACAAGGATTCTGAGTCAGTTGATGGAAGCCTACATGCGATGATGAATTGAGGAAGCTAGAAAGAACATTTTATTGACACAAATGGAACATGTTCCAAAACTCGAGGCAGCATTCTTGGATGCTTTGTCAAAAGTGTGCAGCGCTCAAGTTACTGTGGAACCGAGGATTTTGTGCTCAAGTGACTCAACCATCGTGACATCATCAAGCTGGTATGAACAAAAGGAAGTTGATCACTAGCGACTACTCTCCGTGAGCTCCTTGAGCCGCCCTCCCGAAGAATCCCAGGATCCAGAACCAGTCTTGAGGCAGCACCTTTACCAAGCCCTAGGGCTTGTGTGTTGTGGCGAGATCTCCCGGCCATTTGTGTCGGCGTGCGGGGGGCCTCGTGCTCGGCAAGATCCCAGTTCTTCTTGAGTAGAACAAATGTTCTTTCTTGACGCATTTACTTAGTCCTTGCCATCGAGCCTGGCTCGGCATGGTACTGCCCAGTCGTCCAATTCCTAGCAGAGAACTTCGAGCAAGAAGCGGCGGAGAAAATGGCCGGCAATCGTATGCCGGTTTGTCGATGACATCTTTATCTGAGAAGAAATTCAGCAAGTGAGTGAAGTGCATTTCCGGGAAGAAGGGCGGAGCTATTGGCGAGATACGAGCATATGTAGTCACCACATTGGCGCAAAGCACTGCAGCAAAGGCTTTCGGCAAGGTTTCTTCGGCGACAGCCCTCGAGATCTGTTGCACAAGTAACCAAGTGTGAAGCATGCAGTTCCACTCAGCAGATTCACCAACTCAAGCTCTCCAAACAATCCCTTTGTCACGGCCATTTTGATGCAGGGGGCCGACATCCTCGGTCCCTTCTCCCGGGCTGCCGGGGCTTTGAAATACTTATGCGTTACGTCGACAAGTTCAAAGTGGCGGAAGTGGAACGGTGAGAGGACAGCACAATCGGCCGATCAAGTTCTTTAGGTCGATTGTTTGCCGTTTGGGATCCCTAACAGGATCATTACCGACAATAGCACGCAGTTTACAAGCCACACCTTCATCTGATCGCCCAAGATCTTGGCACCGAATCTGCCATACGCTTACGCAAACAGCGGTCAAGCGAAGAGCAAACACTGAAATGCGGGCTCAAGGCAGAACTTTTGAGCTACACAAGTGCGGAAGAAATGGATCGACAGCTGCCGATGGTTCTTTAATTACGTCGGGGCGGCGCCAAATCGAACCCGGCGAGACACCCTTGCAAGCACTACGGGCGAAGCGGATTCTCCCCACGGAACTTCCGTATATGGGTGCGCCACAGTGCTTGCTATGCTGAGCTTGAGCAAGCGGCTGCGGCAAGATAATAGCGCTACTCCTGAGGAGAGATCGTCTTGAGAGTATGCGAGCTGCTTTCGCTACCGACAAGCTGCGCCGCTATCATAAGCCCATAAGTTAACGCCCGAGCTTCGAGGAAAGCGACCTTGTTCTTCGGCGAGTTCAATCCATAGAAATTCAAACAAGTTGGCCGAGGTGGAAGGCCCTTACGGGTGAAGCGAGTCACTAGGCCCGGTGTCATGCCCAGAGACGAAGATGGTGTTCGGTGAGCGACTCTGGAACATAGAACATCTTCGCCAAGTTTACCCATAAAGCGCGGTTGGGACCCACTCGGCAACCACTTTCTTTAATACAAGCATTGCCGCTATCGCATGTAACCCTTTGTACAAAGCGAGGCGCAGCCTTCGTCATGCGTAAATAAAGTTCGCGTGCCGCACATATCTTGTCAAAATTTAATGCATTATCTTCTTTTGCATCTCTGACACTCTGCAGCACCACGATAGCAATAACGAACCTTAAGGTTCCATGGGTTATTTTCTCTTCTTTCTTCTCATAGACAGAAGGTTCCTCCGCCCTAAAGTTCACGGGGAAGAAGGTAGAAGTATGGAGCAGGTGACGTTGAAGAATCTAGCCTTGCTAGGGCGCGGGAAAACAGAAAAAGCTAAGTAGCCAAAGATTGAGCCTAGTAATTTTTAAAATTCTCGGGTTATATCCTTGAGCGTTAGGTGCCTTGTATGGAAAAACACTGTCTTGCGGAGGAATGCGACTTCGCGACCAAGTTCTGCGCCCGCTTAGGTGTTGTTTGAGCCCTCAACAATGCAGTGGGCTGCAAGCTGGTCAATTTCTTGCGGGCGGCATCACTACAGTGGCGATGATCACTTTTCAACAAGTATGCTAGCGCCGGCAAGGTCTCCCCAGCGTGGGGTAAAAAAGCATACAAAGGGATGCAGCGGAATAAAGGAATAATGGGCGTGATGTATCCATAATTAAGTTATATTAAGAATGACTTATTATGGCACTAAGCTAGTTGTTCCCATAATTAAAATGGCGGCGGGAAGAGGAGAAAGAAAGCTAATCCGGCGGCACAAGCCATCGAGCCTCGACCTCGTTCACTTTGTCCCGATGGGTGCGGCGATGGCCTTGAGATCCTCAACATCCAGCACCCTCAGCGGCT
Organism: Aegilops speltoides; assembly: GCA_021437245.1. Taxonomy (NCBI): domain Eukaryota; kingdom Viridiplantae; phylum Streptophyta; class Magnoliopsida; order Poales; family Poaceae; genus Aegilops; species Aegilops speltoides. The sequence continues at coordinate 279,217,017 of CM038146.1, read as the reverse complement.
TCTTGGTGACCACGGAGATGTCGATGCGGGTTGCGGAAGGACCTTCACCACCTTCTCCAAGACCCGGCCTTGAGGGCGGCGCGCGGCTTCGGCGGCTTGTTGCCCGGATGCTGAATGCCGTGGCGCCGTCACCACATCCTTGAAGAAGCATGAGCTTGGCGCTGTAATTTGGGCGTTAACCACGTGGAATACCGGCTTCCGTCAAGTCCAGCTCCGCCAACTCCTCGTCAATGGCCTTGGCGATGTTGATGAGGCCCTCGTCGAGCCCCCTTGTGGTTTGAGGTGTTCGAGCACCGGCGGCCGTCAATAGCTCCTCGTTGTCCTTGAGCTCTCTCCTCGGGAGTATCTTCTGCGTTTCTTAGCGGCGTCCGGCCTCCGTCCAAAGTGGCCAGTTTAATCCAGATCGGCACACGAGTCCTTGGCGGCGTTCACTCTTTAATCTTCTCGGAGAGTTGGGCTTGCGCTTGCGTTAGGCGCGCCATCATTCGTCGCGCGGAGTGCAGCAAGCTCCTCGTTCTTCCTCGTCGCGTCCGCTCGGCCGCGTCCTTTTTTCCTCCAACTCCTTCTTGGTGGGCCTCGTGAATGGCGGCGTCTTCGCTTCCTTGGCGCCCGCCAAGTGACTATTCCCGGCCGTGAGCTCCTGCGTCATGGCTGTCCATCGCCTTCCTTTATGTCGGCTTCGCCGTCCAGCAGACAGCTCCTGGCGGACAATCTCTGCTTTGCTCCTCGGCTGCCTTCTCCGGGATAAACGCCTTCTTCGCCTCGTCGAGCAGCGCCTCTCCTCGGCAATGGACGGAGGGCCTCCTGATTCTTGACTCTTGAGCTCTTCGCATGCTTCTCTATATCGGCTCCTGCACACTTACGGCTTCCGGGACTCAAGCCGCTGGCGAAGCGGTAGAGTGAGCTTCAAGACAATTGCTCCTCCTCGGACTCGCCGCTCTGCTGCTTTCGGCTTATGCGACCAGCTGCCAATGAGAGGCAAAGTGTTTCCGTCAAATTCCTCTCCTTCAACGGTGCCTGGGCTTGGCGCCCGAGGGAAGCTTGATCTCTACGCCCTGCCGGCTTTCAAGTATCGCTGGCTGGGGCTCCTCGGACCAGCGCCTTGCTCGATCAAGGAGGGTCGGCGGTCGGTCTGACACCGTAGCCCCATCCTTGGTCGTCGGCCACGATCACGGACCCCTCGCCCGGCCTGTGCAGCTGACCCAACCTCCTCGCCGGTGGGCTCCTCCACACAGCCCCTTCCTGCAGTAGCATGGCGTCCTCGGTGTTCTTATGCCAAATCCTCTCGCCATTGACCTTAGCCTCCATCGGGTCCCCCAAAGGGAGTACACGAAGGCAGGAAAGGGGCAGTCAGCGAATACAAGCGGAGATCAAGCGAGGCCGAGGAAAATCTTAAAGGAGACTCACTGCCCGAGCCTGGGATCGCAGGCTCGTCTCACAGGGCTCGCCGGTCCACTCCTTCTTTGAGGCTCCTTCCTTGCGGGAGGCGGCTCCACATGAAATCGGCCCTCGGTGGTAGTAGAGGCCGGCGACACCTCTGCATTAACCTCCGGCTGCTCTGGTGGGCTGCTCTTCTCCTGTATTACCAAAAGAGCCAATAGTCAAGACATCGTGAGGTAAAGCGACCATCGCAGCGCCCTTGATGGGGTGGATCAAAGACACTCCTGCAGCCAGCTGTGGAACTACTTTGCACTACCAACTTTTTCTCCAAGACCCCAACTTTGGTGAGCCTGATCATGTGACCAAATAAGGCTACCACACCAAGTGGTACATCAAGGAGAAATGATCTACTCCATCGGATCTACACAAATCCATTTCTGCCCATTTCTAGGGTTTGCAAGAGTTGCATTGGCAACTTTATCCAAATAAGCTCTAAATGGGTGGAAGGCCCTAAATATGTGTGACATTTCACCCCATGGAGTATCTTGGCAAGTGGAAGTCATTAGCTTATCCAAAACTCCATCAAACACCTTCTCGGCAAAATACTAAAATGCCTATTTTGGCCACTTTCACAAATCTCCTTGAGTTCATCTTTTGCCACAACCTCTCCTCACTCCCCTCATCACTTAGATACTTTTCTACCCGAGGAAGCAATGTGGAGGAAGGGGGAATCACGTTGTCCTCTCTCGGACAACAGTTTCCTCTCTCTCTCACAGCCACTCTCTCTCCTTCTACACCCCAGAGCATCCAAGGCCCTTTCTGTGTTTGCCCCTTCCATCTGTAGCTTCCAGACAGAAGAGGGGCACGCAGAAAAACTCGCGGATGTCGGCCAAAGTCGCTCTGAGCGCCTGCCAGAGCCCGACCGCTGACACCGCGCCTCCCGACCGCCTCGTGCCTTCCCTCTCGCGCCATGATGTGTCTCGGCGTCTGCGACACGCCGCTGTCAGTCCCCATTGTCTCTCCCTCTCTCTCCCCTCCTGCCGTGTCCGGACGCCGCCCGGCTTGGCCAATGGTTGGCCTCACACGCTGGGCGCCTGTAACCTCCCCGCTCTCTCTCCTTCTCCTGGCGCCTACTCCATCCCCACGGCGCCGTGGACAGCTCAAACCCTCTCCAACGGCCTCCAGAGCCGATCCATGGGCGCCCGAGGCCACGCCACGGTGAACCGCGGCCGGCCTATATAAGGCGCCCAAGCCTCTCTCTTCCTCCCGTCGCTCCTCCACACACCCAATCAACCTCCGAACCACCCACTTCTCTCGAGCCGCCCGAGCTCGAGATCGAGCTCGAGCTCCGCCGCCTCGGGTCGCCGTCGTCTGCAGGTACAGGCCTCCTCCGCCCCTTTTCTCTCTCGAACTGGACTCCCCGCCTCACCGATGCTTTCCCTCTCTTTCCCCCTTGTTTTGCAGCCGGAACGGCCGGAGCCACCGCGCTCAAGCACCTCCGCCATGGGACCTCGCCGCCGGCGAGCAGCCACTCCGGCGACCGTCTCCACCACCACCAGAACCGCGACTCGCCCCTGAGTCCAACGGTAGCCTCCGCACCCCTTCCGTGCCTCAGATCGCCGCCCGAAGCTCGCTGTCGCCTCTGGCGGAGGTAGACGACGGCCGCCGTGGGGCTGGCGGTCGACCTCACGCATGACGGTGGGATCCACCGTCGAGTTTAAAATCTTGTGTGGCACACAGACCGATCCGCCGTCGGCTGAAGGCGTATTCAGCCTTCGCCTTGACGTGGCGGCCGCGGGCTGGGTTTCCCCCACCCTGCTGCTGTCTGTGGCCTCTCGGCCCGAAGTACAGCACAACGTTTTTTTTCCTTTTCAGATTATTTCCAAAAATTCCACGGGCAGAATATTAATCCAAATGCATTGATTCCAATTTCTAAATTCCTAGTATATTGTAACCTATTTAATGGTGCAACTTTCTCTCAAAACCAACCACCTTTTCTTCTCTCAGAATATTTAAATGTGGTTTTTAGCATTTAAATAAGCCTTTGAAAATCCATAACTCCTATTTTGCTGCTCCAGAACCAAAACCAAAAGTTGTCCCCTTCCTAGCCTTCCTCCTAGTATTTTACAAAAATAAGTTGACATTTTGTGAGCACTTTGACTTTTCTGCTTTTTATTATTGTCTTATTTTCCCGTTGTTTTCTTGCGACGTTAGATCCGTGTTGTGACGAGGTAGCGAGGAAGAAGGAGGAGCAGGCCTCAAGACTTTGAAGATCAAGCCAACCAAGGCAAGCGCCCTTTGACCATGACTATGATACCCCTTTATATGCATGTCATTTTAGCTCTTTATTATTGATGCATCGGAATCATGTTGAGATGGTGAACCACGTGGGTTGGTTGCCACGATTACATCCTCGATGATACTTGCATTGTGCATGACCCTACCTTCTTATGAGGGTTATGCCGGTGGGGAGTAGATAGGATGCTAATGTAGGTGTCACGCAAATGGGATGGGTTTGTGCATGGTGATGGAGACAAAATATTTTCAAAGTCTTTGAAAACCCTGTCCTGGTGCCACTTATGCCCGAGGGAGATGATGAGATGGGTGACCACTTGATGACGAAGTGGTGTGCCAAGCAAAAAGGGTGTGTTGTTTTCAAACCGGATTGGTCGGAGTTGCGACCGTTATTCCAACCTTACATGCGCGACCACTCTACCCTTATATGGGAAAGGGCATTGTTGAGTACCTAGATCGATACTAGCTTGGAGCCCGCATTACTAGTGACGGGGGAGAGTTGGTGCTCTCTCTTGGGACGGGTCGTGCTAGGTAGGGCGGCCATGACTGTTTTCACAGTGGCACCGGACACACCGCTGGTACCCGTGCTTGTGGTATGTGATGAATATGGGAGCGAGGCTCCACAACTTTATTATGTGAAATGATTGGCACGGGGTTACTACTAATCGAGTGGACTCCATGTTAGTGTCGTCTAGGGAAAGGCGGTGATCGGTGCTTACCCCGGTACTTAGGTACCGCTGGTCGTGGATGACACGGAAGTTCCCCGGATCTAGTGGGTAAAGTGTGCAACCTCTGCAGAGTGTAAAACTATTCGAATAGCCGTGTCCACGGTCATGGACAGTTGGGTAACCGCTCTTGGGCTACGTCCACTTGTTTTCAAACCCGGTGTGTGTGAGATGATGGTGAAGTCTTGGACCAAGTCAGAGGACTTGACACGATTGAGATGGGTTGGTACCCTCTCTTTATGATGAATGGGTTGGTGCCCATTCTATTTATGTTGATATTTGTGACCAGTTCTTATGGTTACTTGAATTCTCTTGATGCATGCTTTATAGGAGGTTGAACATGTCCTTGCACTCAAAACTAGCTTTATGCAAAACTTTACCTATGTCATGCATTCTTGCACCTTGAACCAAATCATGGGTTGCTTAAGTAGTACATTCAAAGTACTCATTGGCTTGCCAACGGTTATTTAATTGACTGTGCATGGAGAAACGGAGTTCAAGAAGAGTTCTTTGGAGACGATCATGCTAACTAGGACGTGTCGGTCGGTAATGCCAGTAGGGTTAAGGCAGATGGCATGGGTTCTACTTATCGACGCATTTATTTCCGCTGCTATGTTTCATTTGATGATTCAGCCCTTAAGGCTTTATCGATGTAAGACTTGACCATGTTGGTCACTATTTGTGTAAGACGGTATGTATGGATGTAAGACTCTTGTTATTCAGCTTCTGTGTGTTCAGTGAGCATTGATCTCTGGGATCACTTGTACCGCAGCATTCGGTGATCACGACTTGCAGTCGGGTCCCCACATGCGCCCATTGTGGTCGTCAGTGCGCACCATGGGACCCTCGCCCGACTCTGCGCCAAAGAGCCTTGCAACCTCTTCACAGGCCTGGGATCATCACGGCCCGTCCTCTTCTTGATAGCAGCGGCATCGTCAAGTGTTGCAGCGCAAGACGTTCTCCGCCCGGTGGCCTCGGTCTCCATTGGCTCCGCGGAGGGAGGATCTGAAGACAGGAAAGGGGAGAAAAAGAAAAAGCAAATATCCAAAAAAAAGAAGATCAGAAGAAGAAGAACCAAGGGAAGTTCTCGACAAGAACGACACAATGCTGCTAGGCTCAGAATCATGGGCTCCACCACCGAGGGATCACTGTCCGTCCCCTTGCCGAGCGCCCTCTTGCCGGTGAGTCATCCCTTGGCGGCGTAGTGGAAGCAGATAGCACCTCATGGGAGACCTCTGCTTGTTCCTGGTGAACCTGTTCTGCTCCTACACAAGCAAACCAACAATCAAGATATCAACAAGGAAAGAACACCCATGCGCGCCTGACAGCGGGCAGTAAAATTATGAACTTACGTTGGGGGCTGCGCTGGGGGCTGCTTCAGGGAGAGGTTGCCGGGTCCGACAAGGTGGTCTCGGACGCGTCCTCTACTATCACAGCAGGATCGTCCTCGATGACAACCATGGGGACCTTGGCCCTCTTCGACGCTCTCTGGGCCAGAGTCCTGGAAAGGAACAAGGATCAGAAGAAAGCAGATCAGATAGAAGACAAGAAGCAGCAAGAATTGAAGAAATATAAGTACGACAGAAAGAAAGTCTTACTCCTCCTCCTCGTCGGAGCTGAGCGCGGAGAGGTCGAAGTCTGGTACCCTTTCAGCGCGACGAGGCGGAGGAGTAGGCTCCCGTGGACGCTTGGTGGGAGCTGCGGCAGGATCAGAAGCGGTGGCCCGAGAAGACCCCGCTCCAGTTGCCGGTGCAGCGTGAGATGCTCCCGCGGCAACGGTGCTTGTCATGTGGAGCGTGTCCATGGCGCTGCATGCTGTTGGCCGCCGCCGCCTGCTATGTCTCCGGTCCTGCGGAGGCGCCTTCTTGGTTGAGCTGGGGGTTGCACTAGGGGCTCCGCTTGCGGCAAGTTGCTTGAAGACGGCTGGCCACTTGCGCCCTCGGCGGGCTCGCTCAATTCGGCCTCGGGCTCTCCCTCGCCGACGACCTCCCCGACAAGCTCCTCCCGCTCGGCAAGGCTTGCCGCCTCGGCTGCCTCTGCCTCCTCCACGATAAACCCGAACTTCGCCATGGCGGCGGTGCCGCCGCCTCCGCCTTCGTGTGGCGATGCACCGCATCTCGTTGTCGGTGGTGTCGCGGTGAGGCTCCTCACCTGTCGTCGGCGCGGATCGCCACCTCCACCAAGTCGTCAAGAATTGCTGCACGACGTCGTCGGCAGTGCTCTGCCAGTTGGGATAATCCCATGCGAGTTGCACTCCGGCATCATTGCCTGGATGCGATCAAGCCGGGGAGTTGTTGCATAATGGGACGACGCCCTCGGCAGCTGAACCACCGGGATGGTTGGGTCGTGCTTGAACAGTTCCTTGAGCGTCCCATCCAACTCCAAAACAGTGAAATTAAAATTGAGGCCCGGGCGCAGCCTCATGATATCCGCCGGACCCCCAAATAGCCAGGCGGGTCTCCCCCTCTCCTGCAGAGGGGCGATGCGGCGGCGAAGAAAGTCCGCGCCAACAGCCCCTACAGTAGGCCCGGCAAGCCTGAGCCGCAAGATCCTGGTGGTGGCGATCTTCAGTCTAGCACCATCCGCCGGCAGGGTGCTCCAATCGCCGCCTCGCACTACTCGGGTTTGGCGCAAGTTGGTGAATGGCTGCGGGTTCTCATCAACAATCCAACACCAATCCACTCTCCACTCCTCCCATTTGCTATGGAGCTCCCCCTCCAGATAGACCTCCTTCATGCCGACTCTCCAGATCCAGGCGATCCCGCCAGCTAAGGGCTCTCCTTTCTCGGCCCGGGGCATGAAGTAGTGGTGGAAAAGGGCAACGTTTGGGTGGATTCCGACGAAGTTCTCGCAGAGATGCGCGAAAACCGCCATGGTCAGAACGGCGTTGGGGGTGAAGTCAAGGAGATGAAACCCGTAGGTATTCATGATATCACAGAAGAAATCGGAACAGGGCGGGCAGAGCCCGCAATAAAAGAACAATGGGAAGAAGGGGTATCCTCTTGGACACCGTTTCGAGGTAGAACCTTCAGCGGAGAGTACCTGCGTACGCGGATGCGCCCGCGTCTCCGTCGACCAGAAGAGATAGAACCACTCCCGCAGCTCCTTCGCGGAGAGCTCGGGGGGGAAAAGTGCTCGCTCCTTGCGCAGCGCCTCAAGCCGGGCGCTCGCCGACTTCACCCTTCCGGTCTTGAGCCATAGCAGAGGCGGTGGGGAGCGGAGGCGTTGGCGGCGGCACGACGGCGGCGTGAGCGCTGCTCCTTTGGGGGAAGCGGAGGGAGCGGCGGAGATTTCTGAGGAAGCAATCGCAAGTGGCGAAGGTGGGGGAACGGTCCTGCTTCCCTGCTATAAGAGGAGGAGGCGAACATTCGCCTTTTTTTCGATTAAAGAATCACCACGATCTTCTCCCACGACGCCGGCGTTTGACGCGTGCCGCTACTGAGGGCGCTGTGGATACGGAGTTAGATTTGGTGGACCCAGGCGCGTGTGCCGTGCCTGTTTTGGGCCCAGCCCAACAGCTTCGGCTGCGTGTGTGGCCCAGGCCCGGGGGCTCCTGTCGGTGTACGAAAGTAGGGGTACCTTAGTGTCGGTGTACTAAAGTAGGGGGGTACCTTAGTACCCCGAACTTGTGCACGGGCAGTCGCAGCACCCCGCGGCGAGGCTTGCCGGACGCCCGACAAGGCTCTCCACCACTCCTTATTACTGCCATTCAAGAACAAAGTATTAGCCAAGAACAAAAAGGCCCCGGCAAGAGGAGCTTGCGAGGAAGGCCAACCAGGGCACCATCAGAAGACTTGCCACGGCGCCCCGCGCGCCTCGGCAAGGCCCAGCGGCCGGCAAGCTTGCCGGCACAACAGGAGGGCTGCGGCAAGGCACTTGCCGCGGCAAGGCTGCCACCCAACTCCAGTGCACCCAGTGACGCGTCGTCACCAGGCCATCCCAAGGGCAAGTGGCGAGGCACTACGCAGCCATACGGAGCGAGGTGGCAAACGGAGCTGACAGAGGGGCCGTCGTGGCAACCGGTGGCTCACTTAACGGTCACTCCTGCTGCACTGTTGGGGCGACCGGACGGGCATTTAATTCCCTTGTCCCTGCCGTCGAGTTAGGTAGGGGATCCTTTGTTGCAGTAATGTTGTACCAACCTGCGCTTTTACATTTCTACCCCTCTTCCTCTGCGCCACACAGCTGGGTACCCCTTCGGACTATAAAAGGGGGCCCATGCGCACGAGAAGGGGTTCGTCCATTCGACACCCACATCACCACCATCACTTTCATGCGCTCGAGCTAGATGAAATAACAACACAAAGCAGCAGTAGGGGTGTTATCTCTCCGGAGAGCCCCGAAGCTGGGTAAAGATTGCCCGTCTCCCCGCGCGCGCCCGACCTCGATCCGCTCTGCGCACGACCCCCGCTCCCTCGCCGAACCAGAAGGGGCCCCTAGTGCCCCATAGGTGCTCGAGGCCACAGAGACACGCCCCGACATCTTTGGCGCGCCAGGTAGGGGGGCGTCGAGGTCGTGAGCATCCGATCCGGTCTCCACACACGCTACATCAATGTCATCGTCAACATGCCACCAAAGAAGAAGCCTTCGGAGGTGGCCGCTCCGTCTACATCGATTCCGCCACCACCGCTGGAGCAAGCGGTGCGGAGTGAACGCCGGCGGAGGAAGCGGCGCCCGCGGTGGGTCTCGTGTCGTCACCAGATCCAAAAACAAGGCCCCGCAAGCATCGGCGACCGAGCAGACGCCGCACCCCTCCCAGGAAGTGCAAGGTCAACAACGCCTTGGTGCTCCTAGCATCGTGCTCGCGTTGGAGCAAGGACAAGCTGGCGGGTCGCGGGACGCTCGAGGTCAGCATGCACGCCCCCATGGTGGTGCGAGTGAGGTGCGGTCGCCTGGATGAGGTGTTGCTCCTCCCAATCCGGTTGGGAGTCCAAGCACATCCCGCTCTTCGCGCCGTTCATCACCACCGCCACCCAAGACAGCAGAGGAAGCGCTGGTCCGAGCCCAGCTGCTTCTAGACTACCCTCCGGCGCCGCACAAGATCGACGACTGGAGGATGACCATTTACAGCCTCATCGGCTTCGCCAACGGCGACAAACCCAGCGACCGAAGCGTCGAGGGTCCAGCAAAACGCTTTCCAGCGCAGTGACCTTGCCAGCGACACGCTGGGGTGCACGCTTCCGTGCGTTCCCAGCCCCAAAGGCCGAGATCGCCAGCTCGCCGGACCAACCTTGACGCCGACTCCACCGCGTCCTTGGAGCCGCGAACTCGCCGTGATCAGCGCCATGTTCTTCAAGAGCGGCAACACGAAGACACTCGTACCCGCATCGAGCGCCGGAGAGAAGCGCGACGCCAATCTGACCAGCGCCCGGGCCCGCTGTCGGCAGCGACGCACCGGAGAACGAGCGCGACTTGCAGACGGCGGGTTGCCCTGCGTTCACCAGCGAGTTCGCGGCAAGTCGAGTGGCCCAAAACCAAGAATTTCAAGCGGGCGTGCCGAAGTATGATGGCGGGATACACCCGCCGGAGTTCCTCAAAGCATCTACACCATCGCGGTGCAAAGCTGCGGAGAAGCGACGAGAAGATCCTCGCCAACTAGTTCCGCTGGTACTCAAGCCCAACGTCGGATCTTGGCTCTTGCACTTGCGGACGGCTCCATCTCCTCATGGGCGACCTGTGCCATCGCTTTGTCGGCACCTTCACGGGTGGCCACAAGCCCTCATGGCTGTGAAAGTGACCTCCACTTGCTCGCCCGTATGGAGGAGCCCTCGCGCAAGTATATACAAAGATTCAGCCAGTGCAACGCAACATCCCCAGGCGTCCACCTCGCCGGTTATTAAGCGCGTTTCATCGAAACGTCGCGTAATCGCGGGATGAGGGAGGAGATGGCGATGTGCAAGATCCGAGATGTCAGCGAGCTTTACGCTCTGGCCGACAAGTGTGCACGAGCTGAGGAGGGAAGGAAAATCCCCGGAGAGATTGCGGAGCGTATGATCGGACAGCGAGGATGCCGCCCGCAAGGAAGAACCGGAGGCGGAACAATAGGAAGAGGAAAGCTAAGGACGTGCTAGCTGTTGAGCATTCCGGCAACGGAGGCGGCTCCGACAAGGCCAAAACCGACGACTCCGGCGAGGTCAGTAGCAGCCGCCGACAAGCAGGATAGCTCCTGCAAGCGTTATTGCAAGATTCACGCACCAAAGGCCATGACCTCCAAACATGCAAAAGGTAGAGGCAGATGGCGGAGCTGCGAGAAAGCTGAGTCTGGCGCGCGACAAGGAGAGAGCCCAGGAGGTGGCGGAGGATCCGCAAGAAGCTTCCGCCCGGGGAGGAACATGCAAGGCCAAGCAGCGGCAGGAGACAGCCTCCCAGCGGCGCGACAAGGACGAAGATGAAGATGAGGATGAAGAGATGGAGGAAGATGAGACCGATGATCAAGAGTTTGAAGGCGTAACAGGCAGCAGGTGTTGTGCATCGGCGGCGCCTCCTGCACACCTCGCACCGCCGACTCAAACAAAGGTGCGAGAAGTGAATCTTGCAGAGCCGTCCGTCGAGGCACGCAGCCCTCTCAAGTGGTCCGCACACCCATCATCTTCGACGTTGAGGACCACCCTGATCGTGTCATCACGGTCGGGTGTTTGCCGATGTTGGTTTCACCAACAATCCACAACCTCAAGGCCACGAAGATGCTGGGTGTGGCGGGGCGGCCTGAACTTGATTTCCTCCGGTGCTCAAGAAGCTCGGATCCCGACAAATGAGCTCGAAGAAACTGGTGCCTTTCAAGGAATAAATCCGGAAGGAGCAAGCCTAAGGGAAGATCACATTGCGATGAACGTTCGACAAATAACTGAACTTGAGGATCGAGAGGGTCACGTTCGATGTGGCTGATATCCCTTGCCTTCACAACGAGATACTCGGCCGACCCTTTTCGCCAAGTTCATGGCGGCCTCTCACTATGCATACAATGTGCTCAAGATGCCTGGTCCGATGAGTGTTATCTCTCGCCCAAAGGCGACAAGAGGATGCGCTCATCTGCGCCCGACAAGATCTCACAAAGCAGCGGCAGCAGCGAGCCTTGAGCCACTTGCCTTGAAGCTCCCGGGGAAGAAGAAGGCCAGTCCGGCAAGGCAGCTACAGTGCTCACTCCGCAAGCGCGTCTCCGGAGCGCTGCGCTGCCGTCGAGGACGCGCCATCGAGCTCCACCGCAAGTCCAAGAAGGCAAAGATAACCCACGGAGACCAAGAAGGTGGTCGCCAGGAAGACGGCACGGTGGTACTTTCACCATCGCCACGCCGATCCTAAATAGGAAAGCGCTTCGTTGCTTTTCTCTTGAGGGCGAATGTCGATGTGTTTGCATGGCAACCATCCGACATCCCGGCGTTCCTGTGGAAGTGTCGAGCACCACCTTGCCGTCGCCCTCACGCGCGCCCGTCGAAGCAAAAATTCGAAAAGCAAGCAATAGAGCGTCAAGAGTTCATAGCGAAGAGATCGGGGAAGTTGAAGCGGCAGGATTGGTCCGTGGGTACTCCACCCAGCGTGGCTAGCCAATCCGATGGTCGATGCGCGATGAAGCGAACGGGAAGTGGAGGCTTTGCATTGACTTCACTGATGTTAATAAAGCTTGTCCCAAGGATCCATTTCCCTTGCCGCGCATTGACCAGATTGTCGACTCCACGGCGGGATGCGATCTGCTTTCATTGCTTTATGCATACTCAGGATATCATCAAATCTTCATGGCTGAAGAGGATGAAGAGAAGACCACATTCATTACTCCATGTGGCACGTACTGCTTCGTGCGGATGCCTTTCGGACTAAAGAATGCTGGCTCAACATTTGCGAGAGTAGTCAGTCATGCTTTTGAGCCACAACTGCATAGAAATGTGGAAGCCTACATGGATGACATAGTGGTCAAGAGCAAGGACAAAGAGACTTTGATCCAAGATTTGGACGAGACCTTCACAAATCTGCGCAAGATCAACCTCAAGTTGAATCGAGAAGTGCGTGTTCAGAGTTCCTCGGCAAGCTTCTTGGATTCTTTGTGTCATAGAGGGGGATTGAAGCCAATCCACGACAAGATCAAGGCCATCGAGCAAATCGAAGCACCGGCGAGTCAAGGGCGTCTGAAGGCTTGCCGGCTGCGTTGCTGCCCTCAGCGGAGTTCATTTCAAGTCTGTTGAACAGCATCGCCGTTTTCAAAATCTTGAAAAAGGCGGGTCCAATGAAGTGGACTCGGAGCGAGAGGCTGCGCTGCAGGACTTGAAGAAATATTTGTCCTCCACTCCAACACTTGTCGCACCTAAACCACAAGAGAAGTTGCTGCTATATCTGGCGGCAACCAATCAAGTGGTTAGTGCTGCGTTAGTGGCGGAGAGAGAGGCAGATGATGAGCCAGCGGCCGCGGCATGCGAGTCCGGCGACAAGCAGGGGGCTTCCCCAACAAGCTCTGGTCCGACAAGCCTTGATCCGGCAAGTTCCGGTTCCGGCAAGGAAGGGTCTACGCTGCCGCCAGAAGGGAAACAGAAGAAGATGGTGCAACGCCCGGTTTACTTTGTCAGTTCCATTCTACAGGGGGCTGGATCAAGGTACTCTGGTGTGCAGAAGTTGCTTTTCGGCCTCCTCATGGCCTCGAGGAAGCTGCGCCATTACTTTCAAGCACATGAGATCACAGTGGTCACTCGCTTTCCGTTGAAGAGGATATTGCAGAATCCAGAAGCAACAGGTAGGATTTGTCGAGTGGGCGCTGGAATTGTCAAGCTTTGGCCTCAAGTTTGAAAGTACTTCTACCATTCAGAGCCGGGCATTGGCAGAATTTATAGCAGAATGGACGCCAACGCCCGATGAAGAAACTCTAGAGAAGAGCATCCCTGTCAAGGAAGCCAGCAAAGAATGGATCATTTACTTTGATGGTGCCTTCTCGCTGCAAGGCGCTGGAGCGGGCGTACTACTTGTTGCCCCCACCGGAGAACACCTCAAGTACATAATCCAAATGCACTTTCCCAAGGAGCAAGCAACAAACAATCTTTGCAGTATGAAGGCTTGCTTGCCGGACTCGAATAGCAGCGAGCTTGGGATCAAGAAGCTTATCGTCGGGGGTGACTCATGACTTGTCGTCCGCCAAGTCAACAAGGATTACTGAGTCCGTTGATGGAAGCCTACATCGATGAGGTGAGGAAGCTAGAAGAACATTTTGACGGCTGCAAATGGAACATGTTCCAAGAGCTCGAGAATGACATTGCGGATGGCTTTGTCCAAAGTGTGCAGCGCTCAAGTTACTGTGGAACCAGGGATTTTGTGCTCAAGTGACTCAACCATCGTGACATCATCAATCGGACAGAGCAAAGAGGAAGTTGATCACTAGCGACTACTCTCGGCAGAGCTCCTTGGAGCCGCCATTGAAAGGTCCCCAGGATCAACACAGAGTCTTGAGGAGCAGCTTGCTCCGACAAGCCCTAGGGCTTGTGTCGCTGTGGCGAGATGCTCCCGACAAGTCAGTGTCGGCGTGCTTGCGGGGGCCTCGTCTCGGCAAGATCCCAGATTCTTGCCGTGGAAACAAATGTTCTGCTTGCAGCATTTCTGCCTTTTAGTCCTTGCCATCGAGCCACAAGCTCCGCATGGGCTGCAGCAGATCGTCCAATTCCTACAAGCAGAGAACTTCCCAAGAGCAAGAAGCGGCGGAGAAAGTAGCCCTAAGCAATCTAGTATGTACCAGGTTTGTCGATGACATCTTTATCTGAAAGAAGATTCAGCGGAGTGAAATTGAAGTGCATTTCCGGGAAGAAGGGCGGGAGCTGTTGGCGAGATACGGAGGCATATGTGGTCACCACATTGGCGCAAGAGCACTTGCCGCAAGGCTTTCCGGCAAGGTTTCTTCGCCAACAGCCCTCCGGGATGCAACTGCACAAGTAACCAAGTGTGAAGCATGCCAGTTCCACTCCAAACAGATTCACCAACCAGCTCAAGCTCTCCAAACAATCCCTTTGTCCTGGCCATTTTCGGTCTGGGGGCTCGACATCCTCGGTCCCTTCTCCCGAGCTGTTTGGGCTTTGAGTACTTGTACGTTGCAATCGACAAGTTTACAAAGTGGCCGGAAGTGGAACCAGTGAGGAAGGTGACAGCACAATCAGCAGTCAAGTTCTTTAGGTCGATTGTTTGCCGTTTCGGGATCCCTAACAGGATCATTACCGACAATGGCACGCAGTTTACAAGCCACACCTTCATGCAGTACGCCCAAGATCTTGGCACCAAGATCTGCTTCGCTTCTGTTGCTCACGCAAGAAGCAACGGTCAAGCAGAGAGAGCAAACACTGAAGTACTGCGCGGGCTCAAGACCAGAACTTTTGACAGGCTACACAAGTGCGGAAGAAATTGGATCGAGCAGCTGCCAGTGGTTCTTTGGTCGATCAGGACGACGCCAAATCGAGCCACCGGCCAGACACCCTTTGCTCTCGCTTCACGGAGCAGCAGGCGGTTCTCCCCACGGAACTTCAGTATATGGGTCGCCACGAGTGCTTGCTTATGCTGAGCTTGAGCAAGAGCGGCTGCGGCAAGATGACGCGCTGCTCCTCGAGGAGGATCGTCTTCGAGCTCTGCAGGCGAGCTGCTCGCTACCAAGAAGCTTTGCGCCGCTATCATAGCCGCAGTTAACGCCCGAAGCTTCGAGGAAGGCGACCTTGTTCTTCGGCGAGTTCAATCCGCCAAGAATTCAAACAAGTTGGCGCCGAGGTGGGAAGGCCCTTACGGGTGAAACGAGTCACTAGGCCCGCTGTCCTGCTTTGAGACCGAAGATGGTGTTCGGTGAGCAACTCCTGGAACATAGAACATCTTCGCAAGTTTTACCCATAAGGCGCGGTTGCCGGACCCACTCCGGCAACCACTTTCTTTTGTACAAGCATTGCCGCTATCGCATGTAACCCTTTGTACAAAGCCGGGCGCAGCCCCCGTGCGTAAATAAAGTTCGCGTGCTTCGCACATCTTGTCAAATTTAATGCATTATCTTCTTTTTGCATCTATATCTGACACTCTGTGCAGCACACCACCCCGGTAAGCAATAACGAACCTTAAGGTTCCATACGGTTATTTTCTCTTCTTTCTTCTCATAGACAGAAGGTTCCTCCGCCCACAAGTTCACCGGGGGGAAGGGAAGGTAGAAGTATGGAACAGGCGACGTTCGAAGGAATCTAGCCTTGCCGGGACGCAGAAGACAGAAAAGCTAAGTAGCCAAAGATTGAGCCTAGTAATTTTTAAAATTCTCAGGTTATATCCCTTGAACGTTCGTGCCTTGTATGGAAAACCTGTGCGCGGAGGAATCGACTCGCGACCAAGTTGCGCCCTTGCGTTGTTTCTGAGCCCGCTCAACAATGCGAGTGGGCTGCAACTGGTCCCGACGAGATTTCTTGCCGGAAGCAGCATCACTACAGGCTGCTGATGATCCGCACTCAGCAAGTATGCTCGCGCCGGCAAGGTCTCCCAACGCGTAGGGTAAAAAGCATACAAGGGATGCAACGGAATAAAGGGAATAGCGCGGCAAGCAGTATCCATAATTAAGTTATATTACAAGAATGACTTATTATGGCACTAACTGAAATTGTTCCCATAATTAAAATGGCAGCAGCAGGAAGAGGGGAGAAGAGAAGCAGCCTAATCCACGCGCTCGCCATCGAGCCTCCTGACCTCGTTCACTTTGTCCACGATGGGTGCGACGATGGCCTTGAGATCCTCAACATCAGCACCCTCCGGCAGCTTCTTGGTGACGCGGGAGAGGTCGATGCCGGGTTATGAAGAGGACCTTCACCAACACCTTCTCCAAGACCCGCACAGACGGCGGCGACTCGGCTCGGCCAATTGCTTGCGGGATCCTTTCCCGAGCTGCCAGAAGCCGTCACCACATCCTTGAAGAAAAGCATGAGCTTGGCGCTGGGCTGGGCGTTAACTCGTGGAATACCGAAGCCCGTCAAGTCCAGCTCCGCCAACTCCTCGTCAATGAGCGCGGCGATGTTGATGAGGCCCTCCGTCCAGAGCCCCACTGTGGTTTTGAGGGTGTTCTGAGCCTCGGCGGCCCTCGTCAATAGCTCCTCGTTGTCCTTGAGCTCTCTCCTCAGGGTATCTTCTCGTTTCTTGGCGGCGTCCAGCGCCTCCGTCAAGGTGGCCAGTTTCAGCTCCAGATCAGCACACGAGTCCTTGGCGGCGTTCAGCTCTTTAATCTTCTCGGAGAATTGGGCTTGCAGCTTGCCGTGGGCGCGCCATCATTCTCACGATCGCGCCGGAGTGCAGCAAGCTCCTCGTTCTTCCTCGTCGCGTCCGCCTCCAGCCGCGTCCCTTTTTCCTCCAACTCCTTCTTGGTGGCCTCAGCGGCCGCGGCGGCGTCTTTCGCTTCCTTGAGCGCCCCGCCAAGTGACTGTTCCCGGCCGGCGAGCTCCTCGTCATGGCTGTCCAAGTACGCCTTCCTTTGTATCAGCTTCGCCGTCCGGCAGACAGCTCCTCGGCGGCAATCCTCTGCTGCTCCTCGGCTTGGCCTTCTCCGGGATGAACGCCTTCTTCGCCTCGTCGAGCAGCGCCCTCTCCTCGGCAATGGACCGAGGGCCTCTGGTTCTGCTCTTGAGCTCTTCGCATGCTTCTCTATATCAGCTCCTGCACGCACGACGAGCGCTTCCGGGACTCAAGCTTCGGCGGGCGCGGTAGAGTGAGCTTCCGGGCAGCTTGCTCCTCCTCGGACTTCGCCGCTCTGCTGCTCGGCTTGTCGACCATCGACAGCCAGCAGAGGCAAGTATTTCCGTCAAATTCCTCTCCTTCAACCGTGCCTGGAGCTTGGCGCCTGGGGAGCTTGATATACTGCGCCCTCGCCGGCTTTCAAGTATCGCCTGGTGGGGCTCCTCGAGCCAGCGCCGCATCGATGGCGGAGGGGTCGGCAGTCGGTGCGGCACCCGGCGCCCCTGCATCCTTCGGGTCGTCGGCACGATCACCGGACCCCTCGCCGGCCCCTGTGCCAGCGGCCCCGGCAGCCTCCTCGCCGGTGGGCTCCTCCACACCGGCCCCTTCCTCTGTGGCAGCGGCGTCCTCGGTGTTGCCGCAGCCGTCCCTCTCGCCGGTGACCTTAGCCTCCATCGGGTCCCCAAGGGGAGTACCTGAAGGCAGGGAAGAAAAGGGACAGTCAAGCGAATACCCAAAAGAAAAAAAACGGAGATCAGCGAGACCCGAGGGAAAATCCCCGACAAAGGAGACTCACCTGCGCTGAGCTCTGGGATCGCGGGCTCCGTCTCTGGGAGCTCGCCGGTCCCGCCCCTTGCTGGGGGCTCCTTCCTTGCCGGAGACGGCTCCCACATTGGGGAGTCGGCCCTCGGTGGCGTAGTAGAGGCCGACGACACCTCTGCATTAGCCTCCGACTGCTCCTGGTGGGCCTGCTCTTCTCCTGTGTACAAAAGAGCCAATAGTCAAGACATCAGCAGAGGTAGAAGCGACCATGCGCGCCCCGCGATGGGGGGTGGATCAAGACACTCACGCCGGGGGCTGTGCTGGGAGCTGCTGCGAGGGGAAGGGATCGGATCCGTCAAAGTGGTCTCGGACGTATCTTCCGCCGCCTTAGCAGGATCGTCCTCGACCGCCGGAACCCTGGCCCTCTTCGCCGCCCTCTCCGCCAAAGTCCTGGGACAGGACAAGAGTTTGAAGAGCAAGACAGATTAGATATAAGACAAACAGCGGCAAGGGTTGAGGAAAAAGCGAGTACTGTACAAAAGAAGCCTTACTCCTCCTCGTCCTCGTCCTCTTCATCGTCATCAGAGCTTAGTGAGGAGAGATCAAATTCCGGTGCCCTCCCTGCACGGCGTGACGGGAGGGTAGGCTCCCTCTGGCGCTTGCCAAAGGCGGCGAAGGTCGGGCGTGGCGGCCCGGAAGTCCTGCCTCGATTGCGGCGCGAGTTTGGGATCCTCCGCAGCGGAACTTGCCGCACCGGGCCGTCCATGGCGCCATGATTGCCGATCGGTGTGCCTCCGCCAGCTCTCCGACTCGGCGGAGACACCTTCTCGGATGGAACTGGGGCTGCTCCGAAGGCTCCGTCGGCGGCAAGTTGCTCGAAAACGGCCGGCCTCTCGCACCCTCGGCAGACTGGCCTGCCCCGGCCACGGCCTCCCCTCCGCGTCGCCCTCCCCGGCAAGATCTTCATGGGCGGCAAGGCTTGCCGCCTCAGCTGCTTCCGCCCGCCAGCGTGAAGCCAGACTCACCATGGCAGCTACGCCGCCGCCTCGCCCTCGCTAGCAATGTACGCCAGCTCTCTAGCAGTGGTGGCGTGGGTGAGGAGCTTCGGCTCGTCAGGTTTGACCGCCGCCTCCGACAGGTCATCAAAGAACTGCTGCACGACCTCGGCGGCGGGCGCTATCCAGTTGGCGCTAACCCCGTGCGAGTCGCATTCTGGCATCATCGCACAGATGCGATCGCGCTGGGAGTTGTTGCACAGAGGGACGACGCCCTGCGGCAACTGGAACCACTCTGGATGATTGGGGTCGTGTTTGAACGCTCCTCAAAGATCGCATCCAGCCAAAGACCGTGAAGTTGAAATTGAGGCCCGGCGCAGCCTCATGAAATCCGCCGCCGCCGAACAGCCAGCGGGCCTCCCTTGCTTCGCAAAGGCGTCTGGCGAAGAAGGAAATCGCGCCGACCGCCCTGTTAGAGCCTGGCGTGCTCGAGCGGAGGATTCGGGTGGTGGCGATCGTCAGCTTGGCATCATCTGGCGACAGAGCGCTCCAGTCATTGCGGCGCACCACCCGAGACTTGCGCAGTGTGGTGAACGAAGGCGGATCGGCATCACAGATCCAACACCACTCCGCCCTCCATTCGCCCCATTTGCTGCGAAGCTCACCCGGCAAGTATGCCTCCTTCATGCCCATCCGGGAGGTCCATGCGATTCCGCCGCCAGCTGCTCCCTTTCAGCCCGAGGGAAAAATAATGGCGGAAAAGAGCGACGGGAAGGATACTAACGGTTCTCGCAAAGGTCTTGAAACCGCCATTGTCAAAACGGCGTTGGGGTAAATCGAGCAGATGGAACCCATAGGTGTTCATAATATCGCAAAGAAGTCGAAAAAAGGTGGGCAGAGCCCGCAATAGAAGAACACAGAAAGAAGTAGTACCCTCTGGGGCACTTCTTCGACGGAAGCCTCCACGAAAAGCACCGGCGTCGGCGCGATGCGCCGCGTCTCCGTCGACCAAAAAGGTAGAACCCGACGCAGCGCATCCGGGTAAGCTCGGGGAAAGCACCGCCTCTTGCGCCAGCGCCTCGAGCTCTTGTGCCTCGGTCGACTTCTCGGCCCTCGCGGCCTTTGCGGCCTTCCCAGCCTTCGGAGCCATGGTGTGGGCAGCGGGGGGCGAGCGGCAACGGCGGCGGCGGCAATGGACGGTGGGCGCTGTTCCCTTTCTCGATTCGTAAGACGAAGAGAGCGCCGAGCTTTGGAGGAAGGAACCGCAAGTGGCGAAAGTGGGGAACGGCCCTGCTCTCTCGCTTATAAACAAGAGGATGCGAACGTTACGCATTCTCTGGGATTATGCGCCACCCACGTCTCCCACAACGCCGCAATCGACGCGTGCCGTTGCGGGGGAGCGCGGTGGGTGCGGAGCCCGTTCTGTGTCGCGGACCCAGTGCCACGCGCGTGCCGCAGACTTGTTTTGGGCCTGGCCCAACAACGCTCGGCACCGTGTATGGCCCAGGCCCGGGGGCTCCTGTCGGTGTACTAAAGTAGGGGGGTACCTTAGTACCCCGAACTTGTGCACGGGCAGTCGCAGCACCCCGCGGCGAGGCTTGCCGGACGCCCGGCAAGGCTCTCCACCACTCCTTATTACTGCCATTCAAGAACAAAGTATTAGCCAAGAACATGAAGGCCCCGGCAAGAGGAGCTTGCCGGGAAGGCCAACCAGGGCACCATCAGAAGACTTGCCGCGGCGCCCCGCGCGCCCCGGCAAGGCCCAGCGGCCGGCAAGCTTGCCGGCACAACAGAAGGGCTGCGGCAAGGCACTTGCCGCGGCAAGGCTGCCACCCAACTCCAAATAAGACCCAAAGGACGCTCCGTCACCGAGCCATCCCAAGGGCACGTGGCGAGGCACTACGCAGCCATACGGAGTGAGGTGGCAAACGGAGTCGACAGAGGCGCCATCGTGGCAACCGGTGGCTCACTTAACTGTCACCTCCTGCCTTTGTTGGGGCGACGGACGGGCATTTAATGCCCTTGTCCCCCGCCGTCGAGTTAGGTAGGGCACCACAGTTGTACCGTTGTACCAACCTGCGCTTACATTTCTACCCCTCTTCCTACGCTGCCACCTGTGGGTACCCCTTCAGACTATAAAAGGGAGGCCCATGCGCACGAGAAGGGGTTCGTCCATTCGACACCCACAGCACCACCATACGCCAGACGCCGAGCTAGATCAAATAACAACACAAAGCAGCAGAGGAGGTTATCTCTCCTGGAGAGCCCCGAAGCTGGGTAAAGATTGCCTGTCTCCCAGCGTGCGACCTCGATCCGCTCAAGACGACCCCGCCCCCTCGCTGAACTGAAGGGGCCCCCAGTGCCCCATAGGTGCTCGAGGCCACAGAGACACGCCCCGACACTTAGTATCCCGAACTTGTGCACGGGCAGTCGCAGCGTCCCGCGACAAGGCTTGCCGGGTGTCCGCCAAGATCCTTCGTAGTTCCTATTGATGCCATTTAAGAACAAAGTGTTTTATTTGAGAAGACAAGACCCCGGCAAGAAGAGCTTGTCGGGAAGGACAAGGCCCCGGCAAGAGGATCTTGCCGGGAAGGCCAACCCAGGCACTTCAAGGAACTTGCCGCGACGCGCCGCGCGTCCCGGCAAGACCCGACGAGCGACAAGCTTTTGGGCGCGACAAGACAACGACCGCGGCAAGGCGCTTGCCGTGGCGAAGCCACCACTCTGTGCCCACGCTCCAGCGCACCCGTCGACGTGTCACCCTGAGACGATTCCAGACGCACATGGCGGGAAGCTGTGCAGCCAAGTGGTGTGAGGTGGCAAGTGGAGATGACGAGAAGGCCATCGTGGTAAGCGGTGGCGCCCCTAACGGTCGCTTTTCTGCGCTGTTTAGGCGACGCGGACGGGCATTAAATGCTCTTGTCCCCTGCCGTCAGAGTTAGGTAGGGTGCACTGTAGATGGTAGTTGTACCAACCACCCTTTTTACATTTGTACCCTCCCCTGTGTTGCCACCTGTCGATGACCCCTTTACCCTATAAAAGGAGGCCCATGCGCAACGTAGAAGGGGTTCGACTCATTCGAAACTAGAACACTCTCACGCTCTTGAGCAAGAGCATAATACAACCACAAAGCAGCAGTAGGAGTATTATCTCTCCGGAGAGCTCGGTTGGGTAAAATCCCTCGCGTGCTCCGCCTCGATCCGCTCTTCGTGCACCCTCCGCTCCCTGCCGGACCGAAAAGGGGCCCTACCCCATAGGTGTTCGTTTCCCACGACAAGGTCGAAGTCCGGTCCTCCTTCGACACGACGAGGCGGAGGAGTAGGCTCCCTTGGCCGCTTGGCGGGAGCTGCGGCAGGATCAGAAGTAGGGGCCTGAGAGGACCCCGCTCCAGTTGCCGGCGCGGCGTGAGATGCTCCCGCGGCAACGGTGCTTGTCGCGGTGGAGCGTGTCCCGCGGCGTGGCAGCTGTTAACCCGTCTGCCGCCCTGCTATGTCTCCGGTCCTGTGGAGGCGCCTTCTTGGTGGAGCTGGGGGCTGCACTGGGAGCTCCGCTTGCGGCAAGTTGCTTGAAGACGGCTGGCCGCTTGCACCCTCAGCGAGCTCGCCGATTCGCTTTGACCCTCCTCGCCGACGATTTCCCCGACAAGCTCGTCTCGATTGGCAAGGCTTGCCGCCTCGGCTGCCTCTGCCTCCTCCTGAGAACCTAACTGCGCCAGCGGCGGCGCTGCCGCCGCTTCCCGCTTCGGTGGCGCGCGCAGATCTCAGATTCGGTGGTGTCGCGGTGAGGCTCTTCGCTCGTCGGCGCGGACCGCCACCTCCACCAAACTATTGAAGAACTGCTGCACGACGTCGTCGGCGGGCTCCTGCCAAGTTGGAATAATTCCATGCGAGTCGCACTCTGGCATCATTGCGCGGATGCGGTCGAGCGAGGAGTTGTTGCACAACGGGACGACGCCCTGCGGCAGCCTGAACCACTCGGGATGATTGGGGTCGTGCTTGAACAGCTCCTTGAGCAACCCATCCAACTCCAAGACAGTGAAATTGAAGTTGAGGCCCGGGCGCAGCCTCATGATGTCCGCCGGACCCCGAACAGCCAGTGGGCCTCCCCCTCTCTGAGGGAGAAGCGTCGGCGGCGAAGAAAGTCCGCGCCAACAGCCGCTTACAGATAAGCCCGCAAGCCCGAGTCGCAAGATCCGGTGGTGGCGATCTTCAGCCTAGCATCGTCCGCCGCCAGGGCGCTCCAATCATTGCCGCGCACTGCTGGGGTTTGGCGCAGGGCAGTGAATGGCTGCGGGTTCTCCTCAACGATCCAGCACCATTCTGCTCTCCACTCATCCAATTTGCAGCGGAGCTCCCCCTCCAGATACATCTCCTTCTTGCCGGTTCTCGAGATCCAGACGATCCCGCCAGCTAAGGGCTCTCCTCTCTCGACCCGGGGCATGAAGTAGTGGCGGAAGAGGGCTACGTTTGGATGGATTCCGACAAAGTTCTAGCAGAGATGTGCGAAAACCACCATGGTCAGGACAGCATTGGGGGTGAAGTCAAGGAGATGGAACCCGTAGGTTTTCATGATGTCACAGAAGAACTCAGAGAAGGGCGGGCAGAGCCCGCAGTAGCAGAACAGCGCGAAGAAGGGGTATCCCTTTGGAGCCCGTTTCGAAGCAGAAGCGGCGGCGGAGAGTACCTGGGTGCGCGGATGCACTCGCATCTCCGTCGACCAGAAGAGATAGAACCACTCCCTCAGCTCCTTCGCGGAGAGCTTGGGGGGAAAAGTTGCCGCTCCTTCGCGGCGCCTCAAGCATGCGCCTCGGCCGACTTCGCACCTTCCGGTCTTGAGGCCATGGCGGAGGCGGGGGGAGATCGAGGCGTTGGCGGCGGCGGGCGATGGGGGTGGAGCTGCTCTCTTCCGGCCTTGGAAGCGGAGGGGAGCGGCAGAGATTTCTGAGATTGGAACCGCAAGTGGCGAAGGTGGGGGAACTGCCCCTGCTTCCCTTGCTTATAAAGAGGAGGAGGCAAACGTTGCGCTTTTTCCGAATAAAGAATCACCCACGATCTCTCCCACGACGCCGATTCGACGCGTGCCGTTCGGAGGGCGCGGTGGATACTGAGTCGATATCTGGCGTGGACCCGAGCGCGCGTGCCGTGCCTGTTTTGGGCTGGCCCAACAGCGCTTCGACTGCAGTGTGGCCCAGGCGGGGGCTCTGTCGGTGTACTAAAGTAGGGGTACCTTAGTATCCCGAACTTGTGCACGGCGATCATGGCGCCAGCAAAGGCTTGCCGGGTGCCCGCCAAGGTCCTCCATGTTTCCTTTGAAGCCATTCAAGAACAAAGTGTCCAAGCCAAGAAGACAAGGCCCCGGCAAGAGGAGCTTGCCGGGAAGGACAAAGCCCCGGCAAGAGGAGCTTGCCGGGAAGGCCAACCAAAGCATTTCAAGGCACTTGTCGTGACGCGCCGCGCGTCCCGGCAAGACCCGGCGAGCGACAAGCTTCCGGGCGCGGCAAGTCAACGACCACGGCAAAGCGCTTGCCGCGGCGAAGCCACCACTCTGTGCCTACGCTCCACCGCATCCGTCGACGTGTCGCCACAGGGCCATTCCAGGCGCACGTGGCGAGAAGCTGTGTAGCCAAGCGGTGCGAGGTGGCGAGCGAAGATGACGAGATGGCCCCCGTGGCAAGCTGTGGCGCCCCTAACGGTCGCTTTTCTGCACTGTTTGGGCGACACGGACGGGCATTAAATGCTCTTATCCCCTGCCGTCAGAGTTAGGTAGGATCCACTGTAGAAGCAGTTGTACCAACCACTCTTTTTACATTTGTACCCTTGCTGCGTTGCCACTGTCGGTGACCCTTGAGCATATAAAAGGAGGCCCATGCATAGCGTGAGGGGTTCGACTCATTCGAAACCAGAACACTCCCACGCTCTCGAGCAAGAACATAATACAACCACAAAGCAGCAGTAGGAGTATTATCTCTCCGGAGAGCTCCGAAGCTAGGTAAAATCGGTCGTGTGTTCCGCCTCGATCCGCTCTTCGTGCGATCTCCACCCCTCGCCGGACCGAAAGGGACCCCGGTCCCATAGGTGTTCATTTCCCACGACAGTGCATGGTTTAAGATTTGCTTTGGACTGCAAATGCTCAAGGAATTAGGCTCATGGATTACTCTTCCATGTCACATACATCTTGGTGGAGCGCTCAAAATAATAAAGATTGAATACATGCACTCATCACCAAGCAAAGTGAATGATCACATAGGATAGATAGGACAATATCATCAGACATGCATAGGTGTAGCTTATGATCAAACACATGATCATCAATGTCTCACAAGCATAGTATCTCAAGCAATCAAAAGCAAACAAGTTTAACCACCAAATCAAAACAAGAGAGAACAAAAGCAACACTCTCTCTCTCTCGAAGCCTATGATCTATACATTTTTCTCCTCCTTTGGCAACAAGTTACCAACAAAGTTCATAGAAAATGCATACTGCTAGATCGACTCTCAGGCTTGATCTTCAGGTGGTGGTGTCCGAATAACTCCAAGAACGAAGGCTTCAGTTGAAGTTGAGGTGCTGGAGTTGATCTTTGGAGCTGGTTGCCTTTGGAGCGAGAGGGGCTGTAGCTGGTGCGAAGATGTTGCTCACGGTATGCATCACGAGTGCTTTGCAATCGACCTCTGGGCTCTAGGCACTCTGGCAAACACATTAGTGGTAGTCTTGCCTGCCTCTCCCAAGCATGTCATCCTGCAATGCTCCACAACCGATCAATCTCGCCACTTTGACATCAAGGTCATGGAATTTGAGTTCCATGATTCTTTCCAAGCTCTCCTAATTCGAGTAAGGGTGGCCAATCCTTTCTCAA
This sequence comes from Aegilops speltoides, assembly GCA_021437245.1. Classification (NCBI taxonomy): domain Eukaryota; kingdom Viridiplantae; phylum Streptophyta; class Magnoliopsida; order Poales; family Poaceae; genus Aegilops; species Aegilops speltoides. The sequence continues at coordinate 279,191,584 of CM038146.1, read as the reverse complement.
TCCTCGAGTTGATGCTATTAAGTAACCAAGCTGCTCCCCGCTTGTTCTTCAAGAATACTCGGATGCCTCCTCTTGAGTTGGCATCTTGGCAGCCTTCTCCTTCTTCTCTTGAGCATGTACAGATGATGGATCATTCTCATTCATGACAACCTGATTGTCCTCAAAGTCTGGATAAAGTGGAAAATGTTCCTTATCCAATTGATATTTCCCTGTGCCCATCTTTGAGTTAATCAACTCCTGAATCTGGGGGCATATCCACAACTCCTCTTCTGATCTGCTGCAGTCCTCTTAATGGTTTCAACCATATGGCTCATGACTTTAAATTTCTGTGGCACATCAAACAAATGCAACATGTTGATGGCATGCCCTCTGATCATGTTGTGGTCACGAGACTTAGGCAACAGAGTGTGCCTTAGGATCCAATTGATAGTTGGCAGCCAGCGATGGAAGGAAGTGGGTGATCAAAACTTATGTGTCTCAACAGCTTTGTCTGGGATCTCCTTGTACATGTGTGCCATGGAATTGTGGTCCATCTTCTTCTTGGCATAAATGTCCAGGTCATCTTCATCTTCCTTTGGGGCATTGATCAGTCTTGCCCATTCCTCAACAGTGGACTGGTACCTTGTACCTTCAGACATCCAAACTATCCTTCCATCTAGATAGAATTGTGCTGTGGAGTAGAATTGCATGATAAGTTCATCATTCCAGTTGGTGAGCTTTTGCCCAACAAAATCAGCAACTCCACAAGCAACAAAACTGTCTTGCACTCCAGGATAGTGCTCTTCATTGTCCTTTATGTAGGTCCAGTCGACCCATCTCATATCACATACTATGGGCTTCTTATCCAACAAGATTGTCTCACAGAAGTCCTATTGTTCCTTTGTATGGAACCTGCAATCAACAGCAATTCTTCTCCTTGAGGCATATGGATCTTCCATCCTCCATATCATCAACCCTGAGTCCTTCCTAATCCTCATGTCCTCAGCCACAGGATGGGCATCATTGTGGTTTGGTATCTTGGGCTTGAGCTTCCTTAGGACCTGTCCTTCTTCATCTTCCTCATCAGCAACATTAGGCGCTGGGGCCTTGTTCTTCTCAACAGCTGGAATACTCCTGGTATTCCTCTTTGGTGCAAGCTTGGCCTTGGGGGCAGCTTTGGGTGCTTCCTTGGGCTTAGATGTTGCAGCCCCTGATTTAATAGCATCACCCATAAGCTTTGGTGCCTTGGGTGCTGGTGCAACAACCTCTTCTTCCTCTTCAGAGTCTCTTCTCATTGAGGGCTTTCCAAGAACCTGGGCAGTTGTGGTTCTTGCTCTCTTCTTCTTCTTGTCTTGAGGATTTGGAAGTTGTGACTTTCTTTGCAGGTGCCTCTTTGGGTTCAGTTTGTTCTGGCACTTGAGTGGACCTTCTGACCTTGGGCATAGGTGTCCTCTTGGCAAGAACCTTCTTATTCAGTCCAGGCTTTGTGCTATGGCTGAGCCATTGTAACGACCCGACCCGAATGGATCAAGTCTCGGTGCTTACGTGTCATCCCTGGACCGGTATGCTGACACACACAGTACTCGAGGATTTATAACAAAGGTAAATCACATGTATAAAATAACGTAAATACTATTACCTCAATCCAAATAGCGGAAGTAACAAGGTTGTGGATTCCCATCAACACCAACGCCAAACTTGAGTATAAGAAATCGTAACCCAATATCCACATGTCATCAACCACTTCCCAATATCCACATGTTATCAAACCTACTCATGTAATGTTTGAGGGTGAAACTAATGCATAAAAACTGGGTATGAAAGGGATATGATCAAAGTGTGAACTTGCCTGTATTGCTGATGAAGATGATTCACACTCAAAACTCCTGATAGTTCTACTCGTCACACTCCGGTCAATCTATCGTGAGCAAGCAATAGTAACCACACATAAGCAATCACTCAAAAGATCGGAAAGAACGAAGAGTACGATTCGGAAAACATCAAAACCAAGCGAATAACTCTTGCAACATAAAACAATTCCTAAGAGTACCAAAATCATGTGAATTTGGCCTTATCAGAAAGTTTAGGTCAAGAGCTTCGATTTGCTAAAAGAATCACCTCAAACGGAGTTATAAAACTCAAGTTATGATCAAACAAAGTTCAAATTCAAATCTGATCTAAATCAAATTTTAAACTTTCAAAAACATGTTTGAGTTGGATTACTGGATAGAGGGGATCATAACGAAGAGGTGGGCGTTGGTTTCGTTGGATTTGGACAAACGGGTAAAAAGTTGTGCTTGTTTGAAGTACAGGGGCTAAATTGTAAATAAAATATCTACAAAGAAGTCCCTGATTAAAACTAACAGAAAAAGAAAAGAACAAAATAACGAACGTTCGTTTATAAGATCTAAACAATGGACGTTCGCTGTTTAATAAAACCAAAAAAATAGTTCTAGTCTAGGGTTTTAAAGAAAAACCGAACCGAAAAGACCGGGGCGGTTTTATATCGGTTTGCGGCGGTTCGAGGCAAACCGGTGGTTCGCGGAGCGGATCGGACCGGCGGGCTCTGGCGGGCGGCTCCGGTCGTCGGAGGAGACGGCGAGGCCCACGGGCGAGGCGGCTGGGCGGCGGAGTGCGCTAAGGCGCCATGCGGTGGTCGGAGGCGGCGGGGTGCAGTCTGGCGGCGGCGGCGGCACCCAGTCATGAGAGAGAGAGGCCTCCTCGCCTTATATAAGCGAGGAGGCGCGGGGAGGAGGCAAGGAGGCGGACGCGGTGTCCTCCGGACTCCGGCGGCGGCGCTCCCGTGTGGGAGCCGGATTCTGCCTCGGTCGGTGACGCCTTGGCTGGCTGGGCATGACTGTTAGGCCGCCCAGTTAAGTGAGAGTTTTTTTATTTTTTTAATAAACATTTTGCAAAAAAAAAAAAAAAACACCTAAATAAAATATAATATAGGCATATAATATATCAAAAATTTCAGAAAATTATTTCCAACAACATGGACATTTTTCTAAGGTCAAATAAAATCCACACAAATTTAAATAAAACAAAGAGTGCTACTGCCCTACTAAAATCCAATAAAAATCATTTTAAAAATACAAAATTAATTCAAATTTATTTCTCTCCAATTTTCTGATGTAGGGAATCATGTTACCCTATTTTCTGTATATTTTATTTTTGGAGAAAAATAATTTGAATAAACTCAAATAACTCCAAATTGAAAATAAATTCAAAAGAACTTTGAATTTAATTCTTTGAAACTCCCAACTCGTATTTCATATATTTTGAAGAAGTCATATTATCTTCTCTCGTGAAAATCATTGTGTTGCTTAAAGTTTCTGAATTTGAAATATTTCCAAATAAGATTCAAATCTTTTCAAATCTCTTTTCATTTATTTAAAAATGGAAGAAGTCATGTTTTTTTTTGAAGAATCAGTGACAGTGGGAGAGGCTCCCACTGACTTTGTATTACTCACAACATAACAGTTACATGTGTGTTACAATGGGTTTTAGGCCCCCCGGCCGTAAGGGTAGCAGAAACAAAACTAGCGGCCCAAACTTACAATGAAATCAGAGAGAAAAGGATGAACTTTCTCAGGGCAGTTATGGATCACCAAACCCAACAGATGTTTGAACCTAGCTAACCATGCCACGAACGAGTGTGGGATCCCCCTGAAATGTTGGTTGTTTCTTTCCATCCACAGGCTCCAAGCAGCAAGCAAGAAGATATCCATGAATAACGGCCGACGCCAGCTCTCTCTCCCACCATGCAAGATGGCTAGCCTATTGGTTCCTCCTGGCCAGGTCAGACCAACCTTACTCCAGCATTGTTGGGCGAAGGGGCACGTGAAGAAGAGATGTTCCACGGTTTCCTCGGGTGGGTTTTGGCAGAGCATGGAAGTGTAGTTGCCCCCGGCTACAGCAAAGTGCCACCGCTTCAGCATGTTCCTGGTGTTCAAACGGTCGACCATAAGCAGCCACCCAAACATCTTGAACTTGATCGGGCTTTTGGAGTTCCATAGCCATCCAAAGGCCTCATCAGCTTTCACCTGCCTGAAACAGTGGTTGTAGTACTTCTTTGACGAATAACGTCCTAGGTCACAGACCCAAACGTCGGCCGAGCCGTTTTCCAGACTGACATGCAAGGACCCATGTTGTATCTCTCTGATCTCCTCCCTGGCCTGGACCGAAAGAGGCAGACTGAAGATCGTGGCTGGATCATTGGTCCTGAGAACCTTGGCAACGGAGTAATCCTCGTTCAGAGCATAAGAGAAGGCTCGCGGATGCGTGTCCATCAGTGCGGAGCCAGTGTCACCAAACCAGACGTCTTTCCAAAACAGGGAGCTGCATCCATCCCCGGGGATGACCTTGGTGACCCCACGGAAGGTTCCACTGAGCTGCATTACGTCTTTCCACCAGAAGGAACCCACCTGCTCAGTGGCGTGCGGCACCTTGTTCGGGTAGTACGCCTCCCAGACTAGCTGAACCCAGGGCACATCCTCACGATTGTAGAACTTGAACAAGTACTTTAGGAGGAGGGCGACATTTTGTATTTTGATATCAATAACACCAAGGCCACCACACCGTTTCGGTCGACAGACAAGCTCCCAGGCAGCAAGGGAGTTGGATTTGATCCCATCATCAGAATTTTTAGCCCAGAGGTAGTAACGACGCAGTTTGTCGAGGTGCTCAACCACTTTAGGGTGCAGCTTGATCGTGCACATTGCATAGATCAGCATGGAGGTGATCACCGAATTGACCAGCGTCAGCTTGGCCCCCGACGACATCAGTGATAGGGCAGTGGATGTTTTCCTCTCAACCGAGTGCACCAATGGCATGAGATCGAGAACATTCGGCCTAGTCGTCCCCATGGGGAGACCGAGGTAAGTGAACGGCAGGGTGCCAACAGAGCGGCCAAACACCTCTGCCAACCCACTCGCATGCTGGTGGTCGACATTAATGTGTATGAGGGTCGATTTATGGAAGTTGATCTTGAGTCCCACCGAAGCCGCATAATCCTCCAAGAGTAGTTTCATGCGGGCGGCCTGTGTAGGACAAGCTTGCATAACCAAGATTGTGTCATCAGCGTATTGCACCACCGGGAAGTCTCCTGCATTTTCACGAGGAATGGGAAGCTCCAGCAAACCCTGAGTGTAAGCGTCATTGATCGCAGCTTGGAGCAGATCAGCCGCAAGGACAAATATCAATGGTGAGAGAGGATCACCCTGTCGCACGCCACACTTGCATTTGAATTTCCGACCAGGAACACCATTTAAGAGGACTGACGAAACTCCCGAGCCAAAGATCGTTTCCATCCAGCCTAACCACCTGTCATCAAAACCCATGTGTTTCATAATTTCCAACATGGGGGCATGTTCAATCGTATCAAAGGCCTTGGCAAAGTCAAGCTTAAGCAATATAATCTCCCTCCCAGACGAGTGGCATTGGTGAATATATTCGTACGACCACGCGAGACAATCCTGGATGGTCCTACCTTTGATAAATCCATATTGGTTCCTGTGTATGATTTTGAGAATAACTTTCTGCAGCCGGTTAGCCAAGATCTTTGTAATGACTTTCAGACAACAGTTCAGTAAGGTAATTGGTCTGAAATCATTAGCTGTTTCCGGAGAGGATATTTTTGGAATTAGGGTGATATATCCCTAACTAATGCTAGTGATGTCAAGCCCACCTGCATGGAAAGCGTGACAGAGGTCATAGAAATCCAACTTGATGATTTGCCAGCACTTCTTAAGAAAACAACCATTAAAACCATCCGGGCCGGGGGCTCTGTCATTCGGCATTTCCTTGATAACAGCATCTATTTCATCAGTAGAGAAAGGCGCACTCAGTTGGTCCAGCCCATCGATCCTGCGGATGATCCTAGGGAGGTCAAACTTCATGCTGGTAGGTTTAGAAGAACCCAAACGATCCTTGTATGTATTGAACAGGACCCCCTCCTTGCCAACATGGTCATGGATTTCGACCTCTCCAACTCTAAGCATGGCAATAGCATTGTGCCTATACCTCTCTGTGGCCAATGACTGAAAGAGCTTAGTGTTTTCGTCAGCAAAGTGAAAATACCTGATAGTACATCTCTTTCGCCAGTACTCATTCTGGTATTTGAGCAAGGCCTGTAAGTGGGTTTTCAATATCTTCCTGAAGTTTGACTCCTGGACATATAAAGGTCGTTTATCCTCAAGAGTGTCCATGATGGCCAGAGTCTCATTACTGTTTTGAATCAGAACTTTAAGTTTCGAGACACCCTTGCTCCATCGCTTAAGATCATATCTCAGGTTTTTAAGTTTTTTGCATATTCGCGCCGCAGCATTGGGGGCGTGACATGTTTTAGACCATGAGTTAGCAACAACCTCCATGAACCCATCATGATTAGTCCAAAAATTCTCAAACCGAAAAAGCTTGGATCGGGGGATACTTGATTCAATTGTGACTACGCACGGAATGTGGTCGGACACTGGCTTCCCCAGGGGCAGGACCATTGTGTTTGGATATGAGGTGGTCCAACAAGACGACGAGAAGAACCAATCCAACTGTTCGAGCAAAGGATCATCCTGCATATTACTCCAGGTGTATGCTTGGCCTTTCACAGGTAATTCCATGAGCGACTGTGCACGGATGAGCTCGTTAAATAACAGCATGTCCGCTGCGTCACCCCCAGGTTTGTTTCTGTTATTCGTGGATCGAATAAAGTTAAAGTCGCCAAGAATCAGCAAGTTTTCATCATCAGGGATATTCAAATCAAAAAGCCAGTTTGTAAAATCCACTCGACGCTGACCAGAGCAGGGGCCATAGACATTGATCAGATTCCACGAGTCATTCGACTGCGTGGCCACAAAAGAAACCCCAATGGCAAAAGAATCCACAAACCAAGGCGTGCCCGTAAACACAACACTATTCCAAATGACAATGATGCCACCAGAGGCACCCACTGAAGGCACAAAAACAAATTTATCGAAGCGCTTAGGGCAGAAAGTCTTAATAAAGGCAAGATCGAAGGATTCACGTTTAGTTTCCTGGATACATAGCACAGAACAACCGCTAGTATCAATCGCATTCCTAATAGCCACAAGTTTTGCATCAGAGTTTATGCCTCTGATGTTCCACGAGAGCACATTCCATGATTTATTCATCAGAAGGGAAGCCTTAAGTCTTCATCCGCCCCCGACGAGCGCTGGTCATCCAGCAGCTTCTCACGGGAGAGGGCTTCCGGAGCAATTCCACAGTTGCTCCCCATCTGTTGAAGATCCTCGATCGGTGTTGGTGGGGGGCAAGTAGCATTGGGCACCTGCACAGGAGCAGCAGCCAAAGAAACAACACTGACAAAAGGAGTATCACGTGGTTTCACCCTTGACTTGGAACGCTTTGTGTCTGGAGCATGGTTGATTTTGAAACCATCATACTTGTTGGATCTATTGCTCCGTCTGACAGTAGTGGTGTCCAAAGGCACTAACACATTGCGGTGTTGAGTAGCATTGCGGTGGAAGAAGTCATGTTATCTTCTCTCCAGGGTTTTGTGATGAAAAGAAGTTGAATTCAAGGAGACCAGAAAGCAAAGATGAAAGTTTGGGAAAGTCCTTTTATTCCCTCTCATTTAACTTTCAAAAAGTTTCGAATTTCACTCAATCAATCACACAACAATCAAGCAGCAATCAAATCTATCTATTTATTATAACATTCCAAAATTTAGAATTTTGGGATGTTACAAACCTACCACCCTTAAAATGAATCTCGTCCTCGAGATTCGGAGAGGCTAGCAAGAAATAGGTTAGGGTTTGGGGGTCTTCTTAAAATCCATCGATCGTCTCTGGGGTTTGGGGTGCTACCACCCTTAGAAGCATGGTTACGGTTCCAACAAAACTCATATACTCCATCCTAATTCTTGACAGTGTTGGTCTTCTCAGATTCTCGGAAAAATTCCTTCTCTGGGCTCTTCCCGTAGTGGCATAACTTTTCCTCAATACTTCTGTCCTTTCATCTTGGTACGGTTATTCAATGACTGGGTCTTCTTAGCTGAAGGGTCTGGCGCCAGTACTAAACAACTATCGATATCTCCTGGTGGTCAACAATTTATGGTTTCTCCTGCAGGAAATGGGTCTGGGCTGAACCTCACCTTATGACCTACGTTTGGCAACAACTGCCTTGTACAAGGGAAAAAAATACTTATACCATTCTAAGGTTTAAACAAGGTTTTGATCGTCGTCTCTCTACTATAGGTAAGTCACTCAGATTTACCATTCCATATAGCAAGGAGAATAATAAGAGTAAGTCGGTATGGTGATAAATCCATCCCGCACCCAAATCATTATCTTGTATATGGTTTAGCGAGTCTCGCATGCTAACACTCGGTCATCCTCACAAGCATTGCAGAATTTCTCTTGTCGACGAACCAAGTTCGGATAAATCCATTGATTCTGCAAGCCAAACAACATCTATCATTTTCTTCACAACTCTTAGGTTGTGCGTTACTCCTATAAAATCGTCTGTGGGTAAGGTCGTAATCTCTTCCAGGGTTTTTCCTTCAGCAAGAGTGTGCTTGCTTCTTGGCAGGTCCTGGGGCCTGTGGGTTATGGCCCATCTCATCACTTGTAAACCTTGAACTCATCCTCTGGGCAACTGATCGTTATTCCAACATTCAACTTCCATCTTCCTAGCATACTCAAAATCCATCCAATTGTAATGTGTTTCTTCCTTCTATTTGTACCAAACTAAGACGTGATTACTCAGACTCATCATGGAATTTCCATTGATCCATATTTCCAACATCATACCTCCTTTATATCCAATAGTAATACTTCTTTCCTTCATGCTCTTGGGGGTATCCAACATATCGAGATAAAACTCATGCTAACTTAATCCGAAATCCACTCCGTGGAATATCATTATCCTTTCCAGGGTCAAATCTCCTCACAGGGTACTACCACCCTTAAAATGCTCCAATCTCATCCATAGACCATATTTCTCATCTCCTCGAAAATGGTCAAAATCTTTCTTCATAGAGTAACAACTCATAAAAATCCAAAACTGTACCAACGATGATAACTTTATTGATTCTCCAATTACTACAATCTCCTGTATTTCCATTACATGCCTCAACTCAACATCTCAACACAAAAGAGATGTTCTCACTGCTACTACTACATTTACATTGCTGCTAACTCAACTATTTAGCACAAGTCTCCTTCTTCTTGGGACAATCCCTGGCAAAGTGCCCTGCTTCATTACAACGAAAACATAACACTTTTGACAAGTCTCGAGGTTTCCTCATGATCACATAGCCTCCTTGGGTCCTCGGCTTCCTTTTTGGGCAAGTGTTGATGTAGTGCCCTGACTCCTTGCACTTGTAACAGGTGACATGACTCAGGTCCTTCCTGGAATCCAATCTATTCCTCTTCCTGGACTTTTCCGTTCCAATCAGGGCTTCTATTTCCTGTGGGTCATACTCTATTTTCTGCTCTTGTCATTTCCATGAGCTATCATTCCATAGTTGATATCTCCTGCCTTAGGGTTTTCTTGACAAAACTTTTGAGTTCTAATGCTCCATGTTCAGGTCTTTCTCCGATACACCTTGATCTCGGGTATTGACAGCTTCCATAGTCTATCAAGTTCCATAAGTGTAGCCTTCCTTGGTCATACCAAATCTGGAAATTCTTCATATTCTCCTAGTCTTCAGAGTCTTCAAGAGTTGTAGTTTCCATCATTATAATGCTCGGTAAAATCTCCTTCATTTCTTGTACTCCTTGGAGTGGTCTCATCAGTCGAATCTTCGAGTGGTCAGAAGGGGGAAAGGGTATAGTCTCACTAAAAGGAATATTTGAATAAGCTTAGAAGAGAAGAGAGGTAAAAGATCTTTTGAAAAGAAAGTTGTAGAGAAAAATCTTTCCTATGGGCTTGCCAGTTTCTAGGGTCACGTCCTACAGTCAACATGTGCTCTGATACCATATTGTAACGACCCGACCCGAATGGATCAAGCCTCTGTGCTTACGTGTCATCCCTGGATTGGTATGCTGACACACACAGTACTCGAGGATTTATAACAGAGGTAAATCACATGTATAAAATAACGTAAATACTATTACCTCAATCCAAATAGCGGAAGTAACAAGGTTGTGGATTCCCATCAACACCAACGGCAAAGTTGAGTATAGGAAATCGTAACCCTAACGTATCACTTACTCGTCGTAAGATCCTGCAACATGAGACGTTGCAGCCACAAAGGGTCACTACATTGAATGTACTGGCAAATTCACACCATAGGATAATGATGAATAATGACTATCACTACATGCATATTTGGCTGGTGGAAAGCTCTATGGTTATATTTTTTGGGAAAAGCCAATTTTCCCCTACTACAAAGGAATATATTTTATTTAACTAAAAAGTTGGTTGATAAAATATTGAGAAGGTAAACCCCCTCTCAACCCCAATTAAAAGTAATCATTAACCCAACAAATTAATTTAAGTAATATGATGAGATACTTAAGATACTTCAAGTACTAGATACTCAAATTGTCCATAACCAGGGACACGGCTAACCATCATTAGTTTGTACACTCTGTAGAGGTTTGCACACTTTTCCCCACAAGACTCGATCGCCTCCGTCGAATTTCTCGTACTACATGGTGTTTGAGAAACGGATGACCGAGACACAGTCTTTCAGAAACATTAACTCTCTACTCTGGGTTGACCATACCAAACCTACAAAACCCACTACCTGCTGATCTACCTCTTCAAGAGCTTCACGTAACTTACTTAACTATGCTAGAGCCCATAATAGATTGTGGCTGCACACGGAAGTTTGTAGCATGAATAATCTTAGTTCCCTTTGAGCCTGGGTGGCGGTCCATAGGAAAATCACACGGTAACCCCGGGATTTCCAAAAAAACAGGCAATCACTGGATACCCCAGGTGCCTCAATCCACCCAGATGTGTATTAAAGTTGCCACCTTAAGTTGAACCATCAATTGACAATCTCACATCTGTCATGGAAACACTCAAACCCAATCCACGTCTCCGAGCATAGCATGGCAATATAAGCATAACGTAGAAGTAACTCCCAAGGGTTTGATATGAAACAGGGCAATAGGATCTACCTCATCAACCACTTCCCAATACCCACATGTTATCAAGCCTACTCATGCAATGTTTGAGGGTGAAACTAATGCATAAAAACTGGGTATGAAAGGGATATGATCAAAGTGTGAACTTGCCTGTACTGCTGATGAAGATGATTCACACTCAAAACTCCTGATAGTTCTACTCGTCACACTCCGGTTAATCTATCGTGAGCAAGCAATAGTAACCACACATAAGCAATCACTCAAAAGATCGGAAAGAACGAAGAGTACGATTCAGAAAACATCAAAACCAAGCGAATAACTCTTGCAACATAAAACAATTCCTTACAGTACAAAAATCATATGAATTTGGCCTTATCAGAAAGTTTAGGTCAAGAGCTTCGATTTACAAAAAGAATCAACTCAAACGGAGTTATAAAACTCAAGTTATGATCAAACGAAGTTCAAATTCAAATCTGATCTAAATCAAATTTTAAACATTCAAAAACATGTTTGAGTTGGATTACTAGATAGAGGGGATCATAACGAAGAGGTGGGCGTTGGTTTCGTTGGATTTGGACAAACGGGTAAAAAGTTGTGCTTGTTTAAAGTACAGGGGCTAAATTGTAAATAAAACATCTACAAAGAAGTCCCTGATTGAAACTAACAGAAAAAGAAAAGAACTAAATAACGAACGTTCGTTTATAAGATCTAAACAATGGACGTTCGCTGTTTAATAAAGCCAAAAAAATAGTTCTAATCTAGGGTTTTAAAGAAAAACCGAACCGAAAAAGACCGGGGCGGTTTTATACCGGTTTGCGGCGGTTCGAGGAAAACCGGTGGTTCACGGAGCGGATCGGACCGGCGGGCTCCGGCCGAGGCAACCTGAGGGCTCGGCGTGGCGGCTCCGTCGTCGGAGACGGCGAGGCCCACGGGCGAGGCGGCGCGGCGGCGGAGTCGCTAAAGCGCCATGGTGGTCGAGGCGGCGAGGGTGCGGTCTGCGGGCGGCGAGCGGCAACGGTGGCGGCGAGATGCAGCATTGGTGGCGCTGGCGCGAGGGTGGCGGCTCGGCTCAAGAGTAGAGAGACAGAGGCCTGGCCTCGCCTTATATAGGCGGGGAGGCGTCGGGAGGAGGCGAGGAGGCGGACGCGGTGTCCTGCCGGACTCCGGCGGCGGCGCTGCCGTGCGGGAGCCGGATTCTTGCCCGGGGTCGGTGACGAGCATGGCTGGGCTGGGCCGCGGCCTGTTGGGCCGGCCCAGTTCGGCGGCGGAGAGTTTTTTTTTTGTTTTTTTAATAAACATTTTGCAAAAAAAACACCTAAATAAAATATAATATAGGCATATAATATATCAAAAATTTCAGAAAATTATTTCCAACAACATGGACATTTTTCTAAGGTCAAATAAAATCCACACAAATTTAAATAAAACAAAGAGTGTTGCTGCCCTACTAAAATCCAATAAAAATCATTTTAAAAATACAAAAAATAATTCAAATTTATTTCTCTCCAATTTTCTGATGTAGGGAATCATGTTACCCTATTTTTTGTAAATTTTATTTTTGGAGAAAAATAATTTGAATAAACTCAAATAAATTCAAAAGAACTTTGAATTTAATTCTTTGAAACTCCCAACTCGTATTTCATATATTTTGAAGAAGTTATATTATCTTCTCTCGTGAAAATCATTGAGTTGCTTAAAGTTTCTGAATTTGAAATATTTCCAAATAAGATTCAAATCTTTTCAAATCCCTTTTCATTTATTTAAAAATGGAAGAAGTCATGTTATCTTCTCTCCAGGGTTTTGTGATGAAAAGAAGTTGAATTCAAGGAGACCAGAAAGCAAAGATGAAAGTTTGGGAAAGTCCTTTTATTCCCTCTCATTTAACTTTCAAAAAGTTTTGAATTTGACTCAATCAATCACACAACAATCAAGCAGCAATCAAATCTATCTATTTATTATAACATTCCAAAATTTAGAATTTTGGGATGTTACAGCCATACTCCTTCTTGAGTACTACTTTCTTGGAAGTAGCCTCATCCTCTTCAGCTCTATAGTCCTCATCTTCAGAGTCTGAAGTTCTTTTCCTCCATTGCCTAGTAGCAGCCTTAGGCAGATTGCTAGGAGTGCTTCTGCTGCCTTCATATGAAGTGCTAGAGGGACTAGTGCCCTCACTCATGTGAATCTGCTCTTCTGACTTGTTTTGGCTGTCACTCTTGTCTGACATGCTGCAAACACTGACTGCTGTCCCTGTGAAGAGTTATATATGAGGTAGAATAGATGAGCATCACAAAATGCAAAGATTTTTGCAAAAGAATGATTCAAAAATTCAGTTTTAGTTTTCCATAGAAAGCATTTCGGATCAACCGATTTTCAAACTCGGTGATACCGAAGCAGTTTTGGAACCTAAACTGATGAACTCGGTTGGACCGAATCACAGTTCGGTGGCACCGAACTGCTAGGGTTTCACAAAGTCCTAAAATCGGTCTCACCGATTAGCAATTCTCGGTCAGACCGAGAGTTACTAGTGCAATGGCATAAGCCAAATCGGTGGGACCGAGTTTTTCAACTCAGTGGGTCCGAGATGGTTTCGGCGGAAACCTAACCCTAAAATTTCGAATCTCATATACTCTACGGATTGCATTGACTGGATAGGAGTGTTTCAATCGTGGCAAGAATCAATAAGAACACAATGTGCTAGGATCGGACGAGGATAGCACAGTGATCGAGTCCATACCCTAGCTTGGCGATGAACTCGCTACGGCGGCAACGGCAGGGTTGAAATCCGTTGACGGCGGCGGAGACCAGCGACAAGGGGCGGCTGGCGACGAGGAGACGATCCGGAGACCCTGGATGGCAGAGAGAGCTATTGCGCGGGCGAAGGGGTTCGGAGGAATCTCCAAATTTTTGCCCGTGACTATATATAGCCCGACCCTGTCGGTGTTACCAAGTGGAACAACTTGGTGGCACCGAGATGCATAACTTTGTACAGTTACAGCAACTCGGTGTGACCGAAATGTTCAAATCGGTTGCACCGAGATGGAAAACTTAGATCAACTTAATGATCTCGGTAGGACCGAAATGGAGGAATCGGTCAGACCGAGAATCACAAAGAAGTTTTGGAAGTTTAAGTCTATGACAAATCAGGGACTCCGAGTGCTCCTCACACAGAGTGGTTCGAATCTGACTTGATCAAATTTTGTGATGTAGCATGAATAGAGTTTGAGACGAGAAAAGCATAGATAGCTAGAGAAGGTTCTTAGGCATTCTTGTCCATCCACTTGGCAAAAAGAAAAGAATCCAATCAATCAAAACAACAAGTGGATGTCCTTGAATGAGTAAAATATGCACCAACATGCTCACACAATAAGATGGCAAATGAAATATGCGGCAAAACATGCACAACCAATTCTAGCATCTATCAACCAATTTGCGATGACTATGTCATCTATATATGAGTATATTGACTTAGGAGTCAAATGAGAACATTTGATAATAGGTCATACTCGTCGTTCAATCTCAAGTGGGGTTACCACTTTTACATAATGCATTGATGTGTTCACACCATTAGAGTTGCTTTGACTCAATTCTTAGAGTTAAGCTCCCCAAAGATGTGAGATCCCCTTTTAGAGGGATGAACTAACCTTGGGTTTTGTCAATGATGACTTCATGTAGATGTTGAAGATGTGGATGCTCAATGTTGATGTAGATCATTTGGAGCAATCCTTTGGAGTGAGTTGCACTTTCAACTTACCTACATGGGTTAGTCCCGCAAGGAACAAACAAGGATATCCATAGACATAGAGTGAAGCACACACAAGATGATGTCCATGAAATCATTAGGTTACCTTGTCCCTTGCCTTACCAACATGAGGGTTTGTGACTCCTTGAACTAGTGCAAGATGTGGAAGTTGATTGCACTTGTTCTTGCCATAATGATATGAGTGAAGAATGTTGGCGGAGTCACCCTCAAGAACTCTCTAGTTCTTCTTCTTCGGGATCCACATCATCTTGATGGGAATCCTTGGAGTTGTAGTTGTACTTGATGAAGTAGAACTTGACGTAGTCTTGGGAACCCAATTGAACGAGGCCTTAGGTGCTTCTTCAAATGCATCAATCTCTTCTTGAAGCTTGTCCTTGCCTTTGTTCTTGTGGTCTTGTGGTGGAAGATCATCTTGTTCTTGTGTTCCCTTGAAGGAAGTAGGATCATACTTCTCTTGTTGAGGAACAAACTTTGTTTTGGGGTATTGATCTTCTTCCCACTCAACTCCATTGGCATTGAACTTTCGTTCAAAACCAACACCTTGATTCTTCCGGTGCCTTCCTTGCTTGCGTACAATTTCCTCGAATTGCTTACTCCCGGCAAGGCTCTTGTAAACACCTTTCTCTATAATTCCCTTCAATAAGCTATTTTCTTGCTCAAGTGTAACTTGGCTAAGAGAATCATTAGTGGAATCAAGAGAACTACTAGAAGCAACAATATTGGATTTGACATTATTATTGTTAGTACTAGAGGGAGTATCTTTCTTGTACTTGTTACTAGACTTGACTTGAGGCATGTAAGTAGATAAGAGTAAACGCTTGGCAATGTAAGAAGAACTTTTCTTACGGAGATCATCATTGATTGCTTTTAAGAACTCATGCTCTTGCTCAAGATTGAGCTTTTCAAAGCGTAACTTCTCATGAGCCCTTAAAAGTTCTCGATGACCCTCGAAGATAGTTTCATGAGCCAACTTAAGAGTGTTTAGTTCTTTAGTTGGAAGATCAATCTTCTCCTTATCATTGTCATTCGTTTTATCTTGATTAGCATGATTAATTGACGTTTCATCATAGTATTCATCACTAGAGTTGTCAACAAGTAAATCATCATCCACAAGCAAGTCATCTTCATCACTATCAAAATAAACATACTCAGGATGTGTTACCTTTGGACCTTTGGCCATGAAGCATCTTCCAATTCCTTCATTTGGTGAATCAAATATGTCGTAGGAGTTGGTTGACACAAGTGCTAGACCAGTAACACCTTCATCTTGAGTATATTCGGAGTCGGAGTGATAGCTTCTCTCGGAGTGATTGTCGGAGTCGGAGCCGGATACCCATTCACTAACATGAGCTTGATGTCTTTGTTTTGTGTAGCTCCTTGATGACTTGTCCTTCCTCTCCGAATCCTTGCTTCTCCGTGAGGGTCTTCTTTCATAACGATCATCTCTACTCCTCCTCTCTCTCTTGGTGGTGATTCTTCTCTTTTGCTTCTTCTTCTTGGAGAATCTTCTCTTCTTTTGTAGGGTGTCGTACACTCATTGGAATAGTGTCCGGGTCTCCCACAATTGTAGTTGCGCTCTCGACTTGAAGATCTTTTGTCATTGTAAGACCTTGACTTGGAGCTTCTTTCTTTGCTTCTACTCTTATAGAATTTGTTGAAGTTCTTCACCATTAAGCTCAATTCTTCATTGAAGGTTTGTTTCTCACTTGATGATGTGGGGGCTTCACTTGAGGCTTTGTAAGCACCACTCGACTTGTTGTGAGGTTCCTCCTTATCCTTGGGTGACATCTCATGAGCAACAATTCTTCCAATGACTTCCGTTGGCCTGAGATCTTTGTAGTTTGGCATCATTTGGATCAATGTGCACACGGTATCATACTTTCCATCCAATGCTCTTAGTATCTTCTTGATGATGAATTTGTCGGTCATCTCTTCACTCCCTAAGCCGACAATCTCATTTGTGATAAGAGCAAGCCTAGAGTACATTTCAGCGACACCTTCACCATACTTCATTTTGAACTTGTCAAGCTGACTTTGGACCACATCCAACTTGGATTCCTTGACGGATTCGGTACCTTCATGCATATCAATCAAAGTATCCCAAATTTCCTTTGCATTCTCAAGACGGCTGATTTTGTTGAATTCTTCGGGGCACAATCCGTTGAAGATGATATCACAAGCTTGAGCATTGTATTGTAGCATCTTCAATTTTCCGCATTAGCTTCACGGTTCGATTTTATCCCATCAAAGAATTCACCTTCCAAGCCAATACAAATAATTGCCCAAACAGCGGGGTTATGTCCATGAATATGCATTTTCATATTATGCTTCCAACTAGCAAAATTAGTACCATCAAAGTAAGGACCTCTATGGTGATAATTTCCCTTGCTAGACGCCATACTCTCCTAGGTTGTGAAACCAAGGCTATGACCACCAAAAGCTATGGAAAACAAAGCAAATGGAGACCAAAGCTCTGATACCACTTGTAGGACCTTGAAGTATGTTTAGAGGGGGGGTGATTAGACTACTTGACCAATTAAAAACTTAACCTTTTCCCAATTTTAGAGTTTGGCATATTTTAGCTATCTTAGGACAAGTCAAGAAATCATCACACAATTCAAGCAAGCATGCAAAGAGTATATGAGCAGCGGAAATTAAAGCATGCAACTTGCAAGAAAGTAAAGGGAAGGGTTTGGAGGATTCAAACGCAATTGGAGACATGGATGTTTTTGGCGTGGTTCCGATAGGTGGTGCTATCGTACATCCACATTGATGGAGACTTCAACCCACGAAGGGTAACGGTTGCGCGAGTCCACGGAGGGCTCCACCCACGAAGGGTCCACGAAGAAGCAACCTTGTCTATCCCACCATGGCCATCGCCCACGAAGGACTTGCCTCACTAGCGGTAGATCTTCATGAAGTAGGCGATCTCCTTGCCCTTACAAACTCCTTGGTTCAACTCCACAATCGTGTCGGAGGCTCCCAAGTGACACCTAGCCAATCTAGGAGACACCACTCTCCAAGAAGTAACAAATGGTGCGTTGATGATGAACTCCTTGCTGTTGTGCTTCAAATGATAGTCTCCCCAACACTCAACTCTCTCTCATAGGTTTTGGATATGGTGGAAAGAAGATTTGAGTGGAAAGCAACTTGGGGAAGGCTAGAGATCAAGATTCATATGGTAGGAATGGAATATCATGGCCTCAACACATGAGTAGGTGGTTCTATCTCAGAAATGGTAAGTTGGAAGTGTAGGTTTAGTCTGATGGCTCTCTCCACGAATGAAGAGGAGGTCGAGGGGTATATATAGCCTCCACACAAAATCTAACCGTTACACACAATTTACCAAACTCGGTGGCACCGATTCAACAGACTCAGTCGGACCGATTTAGTAAACCTAGTGACCGTTAGTGATTTTCGGTGGGACTGACATGCAACTCGGTGAGACCGATTCGGTTAGGGTTCGGGCATAACGTAATCTCTGTAAGACCGATTACACAAACTCGGTGAGACCGATTTTGTTAATAAGCTTTCCAGAGAGTTGGTCAGGTAAACTCGGTGGGACCGATTTTCTCTTTTCGGTGAGACCGAAATGTTACAAAAGGGAAACAGAGAGTTTACATTGCAATCTCGGTGGGGCCGATCGCTCACTTCGGTTAGACCGAAACGTTACGAAGGGAAACAGAGAGATTACAATCCCATCTCGGTGAGACCGAGATCCCTATCGGTAAGACCGATTTACTTAGGGTTTGTGGCAGTGGCTATGACTTTTGAAATCGGTGGCGCCGAATAGGAAGAATCGGTGTGACCGATTTTGGCTTTAGGTTTAGGTCATTTGTGGATGTGAGAAAGTAGCTAAGGGTTTTGGAGCATATCACTAAGCACTGTGGAGCAAGAGGCTCATTAAGCAACACCTCATCCCTCCTTGATAGTATTGGCTTTTCCTATAGACTCAATGTGATCTTGGATCACTAAAATATAAAATGAAGAGTCTTGAGCTTTTGAGCTTGAGCCAATCCTTTGTCCTTAGTATTTTGAGGGATCCACTTTCATCATCCATGCCATGCCATTCATTGAGCTTTCCTGAAATAATAGTCTTGGAATAGCATTAGCTAAATGAGCTATATGTTGTTATGAATTACCAAAACCAACTAGGGATAGTTGCACTTTTAAAATGTCATCTTTAATCCTACAGGATTGTACGAGTGTTTGATTGTGCATAGAAAAAACGCAGGATTCTTTCGAAGAGGTTTGAGTGGATGGGATGTTTCCTATGAAATCTAGTGCAAATGAATCCTATGGAAAAATTCCTAAGGTTTACAATCCTACGAATCAAACAACCAAGATAGGAAAAATGCCTAAGAATTAGAATCCTCCAAAAATTCCTTTGAGAATCCTTTGAATCAAAGAAGCCCTTAATCTATATTATGATTCATGGAACTATGTGTTGTAAAGCATAAAGTAAAAACAAATAATGGCAATTCAACTAGGAAATAAGTTTGGGCAGTTATGATATGGAAGATTCTAGAACAAAGGAGAAGCACTTGTGTTTTCAGGTTTGTGCATTATGCTTAAGCTCAACCATGGAGCCTGCTAGATTGTCCATGTGGCAAAATCCGGTGGGGGCTAGAAGATGGTGCGAGGGGCCAAGTGGCGAGAGACTATGAAGGAGTGCAAAAGTGCGAGATCGATATTTAAAGAGAGGGGGAGAGAACGTGTGATGTTGCGCACAGTGGGGGAGCCATGAAAAATAGATGAGCTAGGGGGCCAAGCATTGCTAATCCTTTATGCGGAGGGCCAATTCATCAACTTAAACCATTTTACCAGCAATTGCCTAATCATCACATTCATATTAGCCTCGATATATAGTGATGTTAGGCAGGGGGGGGGCAGGGCTCCTCCTGCCCCCTGTCTACACTGTGCGCGCGTTTGGGAGATGACGCGAAAGGCATGGATGATGAGAGGGGGACGTTGTATATATAATTAATGTGGGTATATTAGCTATGTAATCCTATATAGAGTGGTATAGATTGATCGATGTGGGCGTGGGAAAGATGGTGAGGCCTCACTAGATATATAGATTGATAGGTTTGTGGGGAAAACTGTGAAAGACCTAGCTATATATACACACACATAGAGGAACATCGATCGTTGCGCATGCACATGAGAGATAAAGAATGCCCGATATGATGGAGAGGAGGAAGAGGTGTGTGTGTGTGTGTGTGTGTGTGTGTGTGTGTGTGCTTGCATGGGAGACCGACCTGAAGAAAAAGATTGCATGTGTGCGATGGATAATGCCGACTGGTAGTGTGTGTGCATGCATGCACGAGAGAAAGTTAGTGGTACAATTATAAAGAGAAGACGACCGTGTGGGTGTAAAAGACTAGGTGAGGTCATAATCAATGTAATGTTGAATTCAAATATTTGAATAAGAGATCATGATGTGTGAAACCCATGCATGCATGAATATAACTAAGATATGCGCGGTGTGGTTTGGAAATGAGCATGTTGTACTATATACAAATTGAACAAGGTTAGACTAATTTGAATTTGAGATATCGATGGCAGACATCATTTGGCCAGATTGCATCCATGCATGGACGCACTATTCTAATCGGAGATGATGGGTGGCTTTCGCATCACCTATCTACATTTATACCCCTATATATATATATATTATATTTTATATATTTATATAGTGTGCGGATAACTTTAACTTCGAGAGATGGTCGTTTGATGAGGCCAATCCAATGGTGCAGAGATGGCAAATTTGACACCACTGGCCATAGGATATCATCTAGATTCCACCAGATTTTGCCACATTTACAATCTAGAAGACTCCATGGTTGAACTTAAGCATAATGCACAAACCTCAAAACACAAGCACTTCTTCTTTGTTCTAGAATCTTCCGTATCAGAATTGCCCAAATGTTTTTCTACATGATTTGCCATTATTTGTTTTTACGTTATGCCTTACAATGCACAATTCCATGAATCTTGAAATAGATTAGCTTTCTTATAAAAACTAGATAATTTTGAATGAAATGAACTATAAGAATCAAACAAACATCTACATCATGCATATATGACTCAAAGCTTACATGCTATAATGTGGTATTTATTCATAATTTGGTTGCCAAATCTCATGCGTGCAATGCACGTGTACCTTAATAGTCTAAATGGTGTTTGTGTGTGTTGTGCGTGTTAAACAAATTGTACGTAGTATATCATACATGCTTTAGATTCAGAACATCTAGCTAGAGCATACATGTACTATGATTTGAATTCAACATAAAATGGATACATATATTTGAATTTGAGATCGTAAGTACATGTAGTTCGTATTTATATAGGAATTTACTTCTCCTATATTCATGTCATGTGTTGTGAAGATAATATTTAGATGGATGTATAACTAACCCGAGTACAATCCCATTCAAACAAGGAAAATGTACCCAAATTTAGTCCATATGCCAGACAATACACATTGTATTTTTATTGTTGAGGGAAGTGCAAATTGTTTTGGTACTGTACACGTTATGTTTGTTGTCCTGATTTTTTTGTTGTATTTGAATGCATTTCTAGTAATATAGTAAAACAGGACATGGCTCTCTCTAGTGATGAGGTGCGAATTGTCTTTTTTTGGGTACACGTTAAGCTTGTTCTCCCGAAATGTCAAGTTGCGCCTTGTTATGCCGAAATTTCGAGCTAGCGTATCTGTCTATCGTGCTGCATAACTCCTGCCTCTTCAACCCACGCCTTGTTAACCCGAAATATATTTTTGTCCCATTGTGGTCTGACAACTCCCTCCATCTCAACCTGTACCTTGCTATTCCAAAATTACAAGGTGCATGAAAACTCCCACCTCCTGTGAAATCCAGACATGCGAAATGCCCGTGATACCCCTAAACCGAAAGAACCTCCTCAAATCGGTGGGGGTACCTTCGTAACTTACCCCACATTTCGGACAAGCACGTCCCTAAGCCATGGTTCCCCACTCCCATATCATCCGCCCACCCATTTGTACATCGAGGCCGTGAAAACCCACAAAGACCCACACCCTCCTCCGTCCGCCACCCAACCGGAGCCTCTTCCCCGATGACGTCGTCCACAGCAACACCTCGACGTCCCTCATCCACCGTACCAGATGAGGAGCCATCGTCCCGCTGGTTCAGCTACCCCGTTCTCCACCTCCAAGGAGCTGCCCTGATGTCCCCCTCGTCTTCGCACCACCTCCATTCCCACACAGCCGTCTTCACCTACACCACCAAAAGAGCATCATCATCACTGTTTCCTCGGATGAAGCTACGGCCTAATCAGCGCCACCAAAGAGGATGTACACTAATCGCCGCATTTTATTCTTGATTTGATCTCATGGTGCTGCCGGCGCTCGGTCCCGAGCCAACACGAGGCGGCTCCATCCACGGCGGCGTCGTCGGCCACTTCCTCCACGACATCGTTTCCTCGGCGGCGACGTCCACATCAATAGGAGCCGCTGCTGCTTTAGCTCTCGCTCGCGCTGCTGCCCTGCTCTTGCTCTTGGTCCCCTGCCTGGTCTGATCTTGCTATTGCTCTTGCTCTTGCTCGCGCTGCTGCTCTGGCTCTTGCTGTTGCTTGCGATGCTACTCCGATTTAGCTACACTTCAGTCGACTGAATCGACTTTTGAGTCAGTCGATTTTCGAGGGGGGGGGAGGGGGGCTTGTCGAAGTTAAGGAAGAACCAGCCACAGCAGGGAGGGGGACTCGTCGGAGAGGTACCCCACTATCTATCTTAAGGTTCATCGTGGGGGTGGTGGTTGCCGGCGGTGGTTGGGCGAGGATCACCGGAGAAAAATCTCGGCACGGGGGGGCTAGAGGGATGGCTGGGGCGGCGGCGGACCGGCAGTGAGGAGTGGTTTTGTGGCGGGCGGGGCGGCGCACCGCTAGCCATGGATGGCGGGGGGCGGCTGTTTGGCCGGTGGTGGCTGGCGGCTCAGGGGGGTGGAGGTTAAACATGAACTGCAAGCCCTTGATTTCTATCCAACGGCTGGAAAATCGACTGACCAGGATGAAAAAGTCAGTGGACTGACTTGTAGCCTCACCTAATGCTGCTACACGACCAGCTGCCCCGACTCTCGCACGCGCTGTTGCTGCTGCTACTACTTGTCTACAACAAGTGCATTCAGTTTCGACAGTAAAATTCAGTTTCGACAGATAAATTCAGTTTCGAATGTAAAATTCACTTTCGACAGTTAAGTTCAGAGATGAGCGGCTGATGTATTTTACATGTAGCACTTTGTGGTTATGTATTTTATGTCATCTATTGGAGATGCTATTAGAATTCCACTCAGGTTAACGTTGTCTCTCTTGTCCTGCTTCAGCCTCGGCATCGTACAACTCACCGGAGCTGCTCCAATGACGAAACCCTCCATCACAGCAGAGCAGTATCCCGGGCTCCATCTCCACACGCCTAAGATTTTCTTCCCCTCCTCCGACAGCCAAGTCAGCTGTGGGGACCCTGACTCATAAGTCGAGATCATCGAATGCAGATGTACAGTGATCCTAGAGATCAATGCTCACTAAACACACAGAAGCTGAATAACAAGAGTCTTACATCTATACATACCGTCTTACACAAATTATGACCATTATGGTCAAGTCTTACATGGATAAAGCCTTAAGGGCTGAACATCAAATGGAACATAAGCAATGGAAATCTTCATCAATAAGTAGAGCCCATGCCATCTGCCTTAACCCTACAGGCATTCTAACTCGGAAGCGTCCTAGTTCGCATGTTCATCACCAAAGAAATCTCCCTCAAACTCCTGCTCTTCCATGCCTGGCCAACTAAATAACCATTGGCAAGCCAATGAGTACTTTGAATGTAATCGCAAGCAACCCATGATTTGGTTCAAAGTAACAATGCAATTGTACAACAAGTAA
Source organism: Aegilops speltoides (assembly GCA_021437245.1). Lineage (NCBI taxonomy): Eukaryota > Viridiplantae > Streptophyta > Magnoliopsida > Poales > Poaceae > Aegilops > Aegilops speltoides. The sequence goes on along the minus strand of CM038146.1, from coordinate 279,167,848 downwards.
ACAACCTAGCTTCAGGCTAGTTGAGATGTCTTATGAGATATGAATCAATGAACATGGGTAACCTTGAGAACAGGTTACAGATATCAACATAAATAGGGTTTGGATCAATGCCATTTCACTCAACATGTCAAGTCACCAGCTTGACACAAATAGTTCCTTTCCACACACACACACACACACATGCACCGAGATTGTAAAATTTATGTACATAGTTTAAGTAGCACCTCCCAACTGTCCATGACCGTGGACATGGCTATTCGAGTAGTTTGACACTCTCCAGAGGTTGCGCACTTTACCCACAAGATCCGGGAAGCTTTCGTGTCATCCACGATCCCGCAGTACCTCAAGTACTCGGGGGAAGCACCCGATCATTACCTTTCCCTAGACGGCACTAACATAGGGTCGACTCGTTGATAAACGGCCCTCGTGTATAAGCAAAAGATCGTGGGACTCTACCCTTTTCACATTATGAAGCACACACGAAGGGACCAACGGTGTGTTCGGTGCCCAGTGAAAATAGTCATGGCCGCCTATCCAAGCACTACGCCGTCCCGAGAGTGACCTCAAGTCACCCCCGTCACTAGTAATGTCGGCACCATGCTAGTATCAGCCTAAGTAATCAATAATGCCCCATCCCATAAAGGGGTAGCATGGTTTCACATGTTTGGTTGGGGCGGTAATCACACATAAATTAAATCCATTATTTCGCGCACACACCAAAAGCTCTCTTCGGTACACCACTTCTTCCTCAAGTGGTGGCCTTTGTTCAACATCTACCAAGGGCATTAGGGGCACCCGATGGGGTTTTTGAAAGAACATAACCACGAAGAGTTCATGGTACACATGCATCATTATGCATCAACTAGTCTTTTGACATTGCATTCATGAACAAGGTCATGAGTAATGGTATGCATCATGTGGTGGTTCACAACAAGTTTACCACCGTCATATTTCATCATCATGCGATCGGAAAAAGGGTACCGACGAACAAGAGGGGAGTCACGGTCAAAGGGCTGCTTGCCTTGATTGGCTTGGTCTTCAAGTTCTTCAAATCCTTCTCCTTCTTCTTCTTCAGCAACTTCGTCTAATACGGGATCTAATCGTAGCAAGAAAATAACGAGAAAATAAGGCAATAGTAAAATAGAAAAATCAAAGTGCTCAGAAAAATGTCAACTTATTTTTGATAAATACTAGGGGGAAATCTAAGAAGGAGAAAATTACTAGTTATGGATTTGGAGTTGTAGAATAGGAGAAATGGATTTTCAGAGGGGAATATAAATGCTCAAATTTGAATTTAAATTTGAACAGTGCAGAAAAGTTTGATGGATATTTATGAAAGTTACGCCATTAAACAGGTGGGATTTTTAGAAGAATTTAGGAGTTGGAAACATTTAATTTGGATAAATATTTAAATCTGTGGAATTTTCGAAAACTTCATAGAAAAAGAAAAGGAAAAGGAACCTTTGTACATTTGGGCAAAAACAATGCAGCAAGAAGAAGCCCAAAGGAAAGAGGGCCCAGCGACTTAGGCGGCCAAGGCCATGATTTAAACCTGACGAGCGGGCCCTGGGCGCTAGTGAGAGAGAGAGGGGCGAGGGAGAGGAGAGGCTGACAAGCGGGGCCCGCCTGTCATCCCTAACCCCGGGTCAAGACGGCCGACGAGCTCACCGGCATTGATGTAGGGCACGATGAGGCTAGTGGAGGGCAGGGTTGGACTCAGCACGGAGTCGCCGTTCAGGTGGAGAAGGTCGACGTCACCGGAGCTGCCTGGTTCATCGGCGACGAGGAGGTACGACAGAGGAGCTTCGGGTGGTGGCCATTCCGGTCGTCTCCGGCTGCAAACGAAGCGGGAAGAAGCGGGGAAAGGGTCAGTGGACCGCGGAGGTTCCAGATCGAGGCCAAACGAGGGCAGTGGAGGCCTGTACCTCACGAAATCCAATGATCCGAAGCGGCGGAGCTCGAGATCGATCTCGAGCTCGGGTGCTCTTGGAGACGAACTGGGGGTGTAGGAAGTGGATTGGGTGGTGCAGAGAGCGAGTGGTGAGGGGGGGGACGACATGGGGAGGCCCATAAATAGCCTACCCATGGCTCACCATGGACCAGTGCGTCGGCGATGCTGTTGTCGTCGCTGTGGGTCATGGGGGCTCAAATGGGCATGTCCGGGGTGTTTGTGGAGGTGGTCTATGTCCAGGGGAAGGAAGAGAGAGAGCAGGGGAGAGCCAGAGTGTCGCGCGTGTGAGGGAGACAGTAGGAAGGAGAAGGAGGAGGGGGACCAAGGCGTAGCGTGCTGCGGACACTGAGGCGCATCATCGGGCGCGCTGGGGAGGCCCGAGGTGGCCGGAGCTGGTTGGCAGGGGGAGGCTACAGTGCGGGTGTCGGTGTCAAAACCAGCGGATCTTGGGTAGGGGGTCCCGAACTGTGCCTCTAAGGCTAATGTTAACAGGAGACAGGGGACACGATGTTTTACCCAGGTTCGGGCCCTCTCGATGGAGGTAATACCCTACTTCCTACTTGATTGATCTTGATGATATGAGTATTACAAGAGTTGATCTACCATGAGATCGTAGATGCTAAACCCTAGAAGCTAGCCTATGATTCTGATTGTTGTTGTCCTACGGACTAAACCCTCCAGTTTATATAGACACCAGAGGGGGCTAGGGTTACACAGAGTCGGTTACAGAGAAGGAAATCTACATATTTGAATTGCCAAGCTTGCCTTCCATGCAAAGGAGAGTCCCATCCGGACATGGGACGAAATCTTCAATCTTGTATCTTCATAGTCCAACAGTCAGGCCTAAGTATATAGTCCGGCTATCCGAGGACCCCCAAATCCAGGACTCCCTCAGCAGCCCCTGAACCAGGCTTCAATGACGATGAGTCCGGCGCGCAGATTGTCTTTGGCATTGCAAGGAGGGGTTCCTTCTCCGAATACTCCATAGAAGATTTTGAACACGAGAATCGTGTCCGGCTCTGCAAGACAAATTCCACATACCACCGTAGAGAGTACAATATTCCATAAATCTAATCTGCTGACAGCTTTCTGTAGCATGACATGACGCTACAGTCCGGTCATTATTTGAACCGTTTTTCACAACCAGCTACAGTACGTAATGCGAGGCGGTTTCCTTGACATGTCTTGTCGAAGCAGAGATCGTGTCCCCTTATCACGGTGTTCTCATCAATACGGGTATGGGTAACCCAACCGCGCCATCAATCGTGACACTTGGAAAATAAGCGATTTTAACGGGCAATAGGGAGGCGCACAGTTTCTACCGCCCTTATAAAGAGATAGGGGTTCTCTTTTCACCCACGACTTCTTCCTTCTTCACTCATCCATCCTCGCACGCTCGAGCTCCAGCACCCCAGTTCTCACCTTCTCCGCACAGCCAAACATGTCCGGAGTGGGAGGCAAGTGGATGGCCTCGTCCGTCATGGAGGAGGACATTCCGAAGCTTCGGGCGGCCGGATACTTGGCCGCAGACATCACGCACCGGCTCCCGGACGCAGGGCAGCTCATTCCGACTCCAGGACCCCATCAGAGTGTCGTGTTCCTTGCCCACTTCATCCGCGGACTGGGATTCCCCCTCCACCCATTTGTCCGCGACTCATGTTCTATTACGGGCTGGATTTTCATGATCTGGCCCCTAATTTCATCCTCAACATCACGACGTTTACCGTCATGTGCGAGGCTTTCCTTCGCATCAGGCCCCAGTTCAGCCTGTGGCTAAAGATCTTCAATGTGAAGCCGAATATAGTGGTCGGCCAGCAGGTGGAGTGTGGAGGCGCCATGGTGGGCAAGATGCCCAGCGTCACCTGGTTCGAGGGCACCTTTGTGGAGATCGTGAAGGGGTGGCAATCGGGATGGTTCTACATCACCGAGCCGCGCGACGCCAACTGGGTGGTGGCCCCGAATTCCGATCCGGCATCCCTATGCGGCTCACTTCCTGGAAGAAGAAGGGCCTAGCCTGGGGCGCGTCCGTGGAGCTGATCGGACTCCAGAACTGCGTCAAGAATATGATAACCAAGAAGATCAAGATTGTCAACATGGTCCAGGTCATGCTATTCCGCCGGATTCTCCCGTCTCAAAGATGGGCATTCAACCTGTGGGAGTTTGACGCGGCCCAACACCAGACACTGCAAGAGCTCTTTGACACGATGCACAAAGACATCTGGAAGGTGTTGTTCAAGGCCAGCGTAGTTCCTCCTCCCACCACCGAGGACTGTGGACTCAGTGCCAAGCGCCACGCCAACTTGGTAAGCATTCTACATTTTGCAAGATGTGCCTTTCCTCAGTATATTCATGGGAGGAACTCAAGGCACCGTACTGATTTAACAGGATTATGTGGCGATGGCAGAGCAGATCGACTATCCGGCTCCGCTGCCTGAAGATCCAGCAACCGCTCTCCTGACGGAGATACTGGTTCCGACGCCCTATGAGGTTCCGGAGAAGAAGGCCAAGAAGAAGCCCACGGGGACCAGGAAAAGTCTCCGGCGCAAGGTGGTGTCGGACTCATTGTCCGAAGACACCTAGGCGCACTCCTCCAATGACAATTAGGAGGAGGAAGAGGAAAACCCTCTCCCCCAAACCGACGGGGAGAAGAAAAGGAAGGCCTCCCCTTCCAGGGAGGCCGAAGGGTCCAAGAAGGGAAGGACCCTCCCTCCAGACCACTCCACAACCGCCGCCTACAGCGAGGAGGAGTGGCTACCTAGGGCCAAGCCCCTGGCGAAGTTGTAAGTACCCGGATGACATAATACTTCTTGCATGTTTTATATTTATGGCTTCTTATTATGTCGAGATTTGTTTGTGTAGTCCGTCCAAAGCCCACATCCACTTATCCTCCTCTGATGGGTCCTTGAGCTCGTCGGAGATGAACAACTATTCGCTCCCGATGGCTTCCACCCCCCGACCCGCGGATGACGCCGAGGTGTTATCTCAGAGGATACCGGGCTAGGAGGAGATAGTCCTGGAGACGCCTCAAGGCGAGACTCCCGATGCCAGGCTCATGGGGGGGAGATCCCCATGGATTCGGATGAGGGGGGCCGCAGCAGGCTTGGCCCCTAGCTGGATACTGCGCCGGAACCTCCAGTTGTTCCGGATTCAGGCAGACCGCCCCCACCAAGGGGGGCGAGCCGCCAGTGCCGATGACCTCTGTCCATCTAGAGGCATCAGATAACTTGGTGGAAGCGCTGCAGAGCACTTCCCTTGATGAAGGAAACCGTACTCTTATGAGTACAGTGATTGCGAAGGTTCATCCACCGGCGGATTAACCAAGCTCGCGCCACCTCCCGACGAGCTTTGAGGTAAGTAATTTAAATTATGAGAAAGTATCACAATATAGACAGTAGCCCCTGATGCTTTGTTAGGTGTTCGGGAAGAAAAGCCGGACAGAGCATCAAATATTATTCCCATGAGTCTAATCATATTATGTCTAGGTGAATAAGCATGCGTCACTATTGGCCGACGCCGCTGCCACTGCGAAAGTCTTCGGACTGAGGCAGAACCTGGGGCGGGCCGAAGAAGAGCTCGGTCTCATGAAGAGGCAGCTCGAGGAGAACAAAGGTAAGTAATAACCCATCTAAATGTTATATAAAGGAAAAAATTGTTGATGCTAATGGAAGCACAATGAATTTTACTAGGGGCCACGACTGAAGTGGCGGCCCTTAAGAAGGCGTTGTCCAAGGCCAAAAACCAAGCGGCCAAGGAGCGCACCGAGCGCGAAAAACAAGAGGCGTGAGTTGATGAGGTCCAGCAAGAGCTTCAGGACTTCGTCAAAAAATTCGAGTCCTTGGAGCGTGACTCCAAGACGCAAGAGTCGGAGCTTGCGAAGGCCCGTCAGAGCGCACTAGACGCCAAGGCTGAAGCCAGAAGGCCCTCCAGGAAATTGAGGCGGCCAAGAAGATACTTGCGAGTAAGGCTTTCATTATTCAAAGCAAGCATGTGAAGGAGACTTTCCTTTTACTTACCCGAGTTCGGAGCTCTCCAGGAGCATTCGGAGATCTAACGCGCCGCATCTCCGATGCCACACAGTTCTACCAGGTTGAGGAGGGGAGCTCGACGGATAAGATGTTTTGGTCCCAGTATATTGGGGCCGAACATCTGATGCCCTTGAGCGACTAGCTAAAGCAACTGGTCGAACTTCACAAGGTGGCCGAACTGGCCATGAAGGACTTTATAGCCCGGCTGTGTCTTGGCGAGCCCCTGCCCAGCAGCTACTTCGGCCTTGTCAAGCGGATGGTGAATGCCTGTCCGCAGCTTGAAGTCGTTAAGCGGTCCGTCTGCATTGAGGGTGCACGCAGGGCTTTGGCCCGTGCGAAGGTGCACTGGGGGAAGATCGACACCGAGAAGCTGGTGATAGAGGGGACGCCGAAGGGCAAGGAGCATCGCCACCCCAAACAGTATTATGAAAATGTCATTAAGGGTGCTCGCCTTGTAGAGGACGAATGTACTAAGGATGTAATGTTCGAATGAATGTACTCATGTCATCCTGTAATATGAAAACTAGTTCATGTGCACTATATGGCACTTGTTAATTTAAAATATTACCTTCTGTGCGGCCGTTTATAAAATCTTGAGAGTTGGCCAGTCGTCGGCTTCTGCCCCCATGCAACTAGTACTAGGGTGTTCGGGATAAGTATATGCACTCTTTATCCAATTTTTTTGTCCTTTTAAGGAGGTCTTTAGCGCCGCGAACGAGGCAATCAGACTATACGGCTTTATTGCTCTCACTTAGCCATAGAAGTCTAATATTTTAAATTTTGGCAAAGCCCCAAGTATCCGGAAAGCCGGACTCGGGGCGCTATACACACCTAAATCGGACGAGGCCGATTCCTCGCCCGAAGCGGAAAAAATCTTTAAGGATTTGAGACCTCTCGAACAACGACCAACTCTCGCCTTATCATGACAGTCAGTTTTCGGCTTTCTCTACTTAGGTTCGGGCCCTCTCGATGGAGGTAATACCCTACTTCCTGCTTGATTGATCTTGATGATATGAGTATTACAAGAGTTGATCTACCACGAGATCATAGAGGCTAAACCCTAGAAGCTAGCCTATGATTCTGATTGTTGTTGTCCTACGGACTAAACCCTCTGGTTTATATAGACACTAGAGGGGGCTAGGGTTACACAGAGTCAGTTACAGAGAAGGGAATCTACATATCCGAATTGCCAAGCTTGCCTTCCACGCAAAGGAGAGTCCCATCCGGACACTGGACGAAGTCTTTAATCTTGTATCTTCATAGTCCAACAGTCCGGCCACAATATATAGTCCGGCTGTCCGAGGACCCCCTAATCCAGGACTCCCTCAGCGGGAGCGCACTGTAGCATGCTCTAGAGCGTGCAAATGGCCGGCATGCCATTTTTTGGAAAAGTTGGCATGGCCAAGGATGTCTGATGGCTCTAGGGAGGAGTAAAGAATGTGGGGAAAGCCTTGGATGCCTTGGGTGTCCATTGGAGTGAGGAGGGAGGTGATGAAGAGGGGTGCAAGGGTTGCCCAGAGAGGTAAAAGAGGTGGTTTCACCCCTCAATTATTGATCTGAGATGCAGCCATTGTTACTGGAGGTAGAACTAGTCTAGGAGGGGCTGTGGTAAAAAGTAGAACCCATGGAGGTTAGTGGAAGGGGTCAAAACAGGGGTTTTAGTAAAATGGCAGAAGGTTTTTGTTGCTGGTTTGGGAGAGAAGATTGACTCCTCTTTCCATGAGGCTTGACGGGGTCAAATGGCATGAGTTAATAATAGGTTCCACCAAGATTGACTCCATTTGGGCAAAGCTGCCAATGCAACTTTTGTAAACCCTAGAAATCAACATAAATGAGTTTTCTAAGATCTAGACATGCAAAACTATTCTCCTTGATGCACCACTTGGTGTAGTATCCTCATTTAGGGTTTAGAACATGCCCACAAAGGTTGAGAGCAAAAGGAGAAAGTTGACAATGTAAAGTTGTTCAGATTTGGTTTTGGACAAAGAGGGTTTTGAGGCACTTTGATGAAGATATCATTTTCTCCAACTTCTGCCATTTGTTCTAGATGCATAATTAGACCATTGGAGCATGTGCAGCAAGTTTGAGAATGATTGGACATGTTTGGCAATGTCGAGTTGCTCAAACTTCAAAATGGACAGAATGGGTTTTTGACGGAACTTGGTGATGTTATCTTGTTCTCCAGGACATGAGGCTTGGCAAGATCATCCAATATGTCATATTTGACATGCTAGAATTTTCTTGGAATATTTAGATAATACTTCCTGTGCAAATATTTCAAAAGCTTGAAATATCCAAAAAGGTTTTTTGAGGAGTTTGACCAATATTTTGAACATGACCATGTGTTGAAACTCTTATATATGGACAATATGTGTCCACTGAGTTTCCCTAAATTTTCACAAATATTTTTAAAGCATAAAAATAATTTTAACCTATTAAAGACCATTTCTGGCCTAAAGAAAAAGCCTTTAAATAAAATACCAGAATAGCTTTTAAAATTATATTTTTGTGTATGGGAGTCCTTTATCTAATAGGTTTCAAATATACTCTATGAAATATTTTTCATACCCCAAATCAAGTACTTGTAGTGAAAACCTCAATTTAGGGGTTTTTGGAAAACTAAATTTAGAAAATGCTTTTTGGCCAAACTATTTTTGTAATAAAATTCTATATTGTACTATACATATGGCATGATCATTGGGGCAAAAGTATGGAGCAAGGGGATGAAGTATAGAAGGTGGAGTTGTGTTGACTTTAAAAAACACTTGAAAATCACAGAGAGAAAACCAACTCAAATAAAAAGCGAAATAATGCAAAAGTTTTTGTCAAACCACTCTTTATCATGATTTAATAGCTTAAGTGTTGTGGCATGAAAATCAGGGTGTGACAGACCTACCCCCCTTACAAGAATCTCGTCCCTGAGATTCCCAAACTAGGCGCGGAAGGGAATACGGAAACTTAGGTTTGGGGTAGTCTTCACGTCCTTATACTGCTTCTACTTCCAAGTGATCCTCCGTTGAACCTTGAAGTAATTGATGGCGTGGCTTCGTGCATGACGTCCTGCTTGATGCTGATTGCAATTGGGGTCTCTCACATAGGTCATATTGGGCTGGAGGTCGATGGCTCGGTGATCCATGTCCTTATAGAGATCGGGCTAGTCAGGAAGTTGGAAACTCTTCCGGTGTGGTGTTGTGTGGACAATGTTGTGCACAATGGGTAACTCAGGTAGTAGCTCCAGCTGGTAGCCGTCTACTCTTCATCTTGGCGATCTTGGAGGGGGTCGATAAATCTTGGTGTGAGCTTCCCCTTGACATGGAAATGCTTGGTTCCATTAAGAGAAGTGGGTTGCTGATACGCATGGTCTTCGACGAGGAAGTTCACTTCTTGACGATGGTGGTTGGTATAGTACTTCCTCCTTGACATGGCGTTCTTCAGATGGTTGGTATAGTTCTTCCTCCCATGGTCATGATCCAACCATGTTGTGGCTTGGTAGGTCTTAAGGGTTTCAAGGATTCTAGTGTGTGAGTGAACGTTTATCGTGTTATCCTTGAGCACAGTTACTGAGATGCCAATTGTTCTATCTAATCTTCCACACAAACCACATCATATTTCTGAAAGAAACATCTCGTATAGGTCAACTCCAATCATCACACATGCTATTTATATCCTCATAGCTCCCGAGAGGGGGTATTAACAAAATCATACATGTCTACTATCCCCAAACCCATATGTATGGCTATCCTCATGTAAAAATCCATGGGTAGAACACACAACTGCCAAACTTGAAAATGACAATCCAACTGCTTAACCTATTCTTCCAAGGTCAAAGATAGTGCATGTCTATCCTAAGGAGACACGTCGTATGCCACTCCAAGATCTTGTTTCCTTCCTATGAATCAATTCCAACATCTCATTAACTTCCATCAATCGCTTCGTAATCCATTAATTCTACAAATCCAATGTCTATGGTGTTCCACCCAATCTTCTAATGTCCTATGATCCCCAATTACTTGAAAGGCTATCTTTACTATAGTCAGTCCACCAATTCCCATCACTACGGTGAAGTAACTTCCAACCTCAAGCTTATATAGATCCCTAAATCAACCCCAACAATTAATCCAATTTACTCCACGGGTAATGAATGCTATGCTACTCTATTAACATGATCCCACCAAGTTCATCAACTAACATCAAAACCTCATAATCCACAAAAAAGTCTCGGATAATTCCTCAAGGTCTCTGATATAAACTCATCAAGTCATTTGTCCTATTTCATTATCCGCAAATAGGTCTACCCTATGGCATCGTCAGTTTTGGTGCTATCTTAGGATGATAATGTGCTCGTTCACTATGTCCACTAGTTCCATAATGAATCAGTACAAGGTTACGGAGGCTTAGATGGTTCTCTTGCAATTTTGTGGGTTAAACACTTGGTTAGGGATTCGAGCTGGGTATTGGTATTCGATAAATCACACAATTTGGTATTATCTTGCACCATGGCAACAAGTAATCCAACATACAAGCAAACAGAAAAAGGGCAAGCAAAAAGAGAGGAGGAGATTGGGAAAGAGAGCGCGAATAAAACGGCAAGGGTGAAGTGGGGGAGAGGAAAACGAGAGGCAAATGGCAAATAATGTAAATGCGAGGGAGATGAGTTTGTGATGGGTACTTGGTATGTCTTGACTTGAGCTAAGACCTCCCCGGCAACGGCGCCAGAAATCCTTCTTGCTACGTCTTGAGCTTGCGTTGGTTTTCCTTGAAGAGGAAAGGGTGATGCAGCAATAGTAGCGTAAGTATTTCCCTCAGTTTTTGAGAACCAAGGTATCAATCCAAAGAGGAGGCTCCTCAAAGTCCCACGACCTACACAAACAAACAAAGAACTCGCAACCAACGCACTAAAGGGGTTGTCAATCCTTCACGACCACTTGCGAAAGTGAGATCGATAGAGATAGTATGATAAGATAAATATATTTTGGTATTTTATAATATAGATGCAAAAAGTAAAGATGCAAATAAAAGTAGATTGGAAGCAAAGATGATAAGAGATAGACCCGGGGGCCATAGGTTTCACTAGTGGCTTCTCTCAAGATAGCATAATTATTACGGTGGGTGAACAAATTACTGTCGAGCAATTGATAGAAAAGCGAATAATTATGAGATTATCTAAGCATGATCATGTATATAGGCAACATGTCCGTCACAAGTAGACCGACTCCTGCTTGCATCTACTACTATTACTCCACACATCGACCGACTCCTGCTTGCATCTAGAGCATTAAGTTCATAAGAACAGAGTAACGCATTAAGCAAGATGACATGTAGAGGGATAAACTCATGCAATATGATATAAACCACATATTTTTATCCTCGATGGTAACAATACAATACGTGCCTTACAACCCTTTCTGTCACTGGGTAAGGACACTGCAAGATTGAACCCAAAGCTAAGAACTTCTCCCATTGCAAGAAATATCAATCTAGTAGGCCAAAGCAAACTGATAATTCGAAGAGACTTGCAAAGATAACTCAATCATACATAAAAGAATTCAGAGGAGATTCAAATATTTCTCATAGATAAACTTGATCATAAACTCACAATTCATCGGATCTCGACAAACACACTGCAAAAAGAGTTTACATCGAATAGATATCCACAAGAGAGGGGGAGAACATTGTATTGAGATCCAAAAAGAGAGAAGAGGCCATCTAGCTAATAACTATGGACCCGAAGGTCTATGGTAAACTACTCACAACTCATCGGAGGGGCTATGGTGTTGATGTAGAAGCCCTCCATGGTCGATTCCCCCTCCGGTAGAGCGCCGGCGAAGGCTCCAAGATGGTATCTCACGGATACATGAGGTTACGGCGGTGGAAATTGTGTTTCGTTGGCTCCCTGGATGTTTTCGGGGTACGTAGGCTTATATAGGAGGAAGAAGTACGTCGGTGGCCGCTCGAGGGGACCACAAGATAGGGGGCGTGCCCTACCCTCTCGTGGCCGCCCTGGCTTCTTCTTGACTTACACTCCAAGTCCTCTGGATCACGTTCGTTCCAAAAATCACGCTCCCGAAGGTTTCATTCCGTTTGGACTCCGTTTGATATTCCTTTTCTTCGAAATACTGAAATAGGCAAAAAACAGCAATACGGGCTGGGCCTCCGGTTAGTAGGTTAGTCCTAAAAATGATATAAATGTGTAAAATAAAGCCCATAAACATCCAAATGGGGTAATATAATAGCATGCAACAATCAAAAATTATAGATACGTTGGAGACGTATCACTCACCTCCTGGAAAGAGAAGGGCTTAGCCTGGGGCTCATCGGTGGAGCTGACTGAACTCCAGACCCGCATCAAAAAATATGAGAAGTAAGAAAATCAAGCTTGTCAACGTGGTCCAGGTCATGCTCTTCCGTCGGATCCTTCCGTGTCAAAGACGGGCTTTCAATATGTGGGATTTTGACCCGGTCGAACACCAGACGCTGCGAGAGCTCTTCGATACGACACACAAAGATGTCTGGAAGGTGCCGTTCAAGGCCGTCGAGGTACCTCCTCCCGCAACCGAGGATCGCGGACTCAGCGCAAAGTGCCCTGCCAATCCAGTAAGCTCTTTATATTTTGCAAGATGTTTCTTTCCCCAGTATATTCGTGGGAGGAATCTAAGCCTCCACGCCAATTTAATAGGATCAGAAGCGAGAAGCGAGCAGATTGACTGTCCAGCTCCACTACATGAACATCCAGCAACGGCTCTCTTAACGGAGATGTTGTTTCCGGCGCCCTATGAGGTGCCGGAGAAGAAGGCCAAGAAGAAGGCCACGGGGACCAGGAAGGGTCTCCGGCGCAAGGTTGTATCGGACTCATCGTCCAAAGATATCGAGGCGCGCTCCTCCAACAAAAACGAGGAGGAGGAAGAGGAAAGCCCCCCCCCCAACTGGGGGGGGGGGGAAGAAAAGGAAGGCTGCCCCGTCTGGGGAGGCCGAAGGGTCCAAGAAGGGAAAGACCCTCCCTCTGGACCACTCCACCACAGCCGCCTACAACGACGAGGAGTGGTTGCCCAGGGACAAGCCCCTGTCGAAGTCGTAAGTATCTGAACACTATAATACTTCCGGTACATATTGCTTTATTGCTACTTATCATGTCAAATATGATCGTGCAGTCCGGCCAAAGCCCACATCAACGTATCCTCCTCGGATGGGCCTTTCGGTCAGTCGGTGATGAACAGCGATTCACTCCCGATGGCCACCTCCTCCCAGCCCGCGGACGACATCGAGGTGCTGTCTCAGAGGATACCAGACCAGGGGGAGACTGTTCTGGAGACGCCCCAAGGCGAAATCCCAGACGCCGGGCACATGGGGGGGAAGACCCCCATGGATTCTGATGACGGGGGCCGCAGCAAGTTTGGCCCCCAACCGGATACTGCACCAAAACCTCTAGTGGTTCCGCATTTAGGCAGGCAGCCCCTCACTGAAGGGGGCGAGCCGTCTGTGCCGATGACCTCTGTCCATCCAGAGGCAGCGGGCAACTTGCTGGAAGCGCTTCGCGGCGCTTCCATTGACGAAGAGCACCGCGCCATCATGAGTGCGGTGATTGAGAAGGTCTGGTCCGCCAAAAGCGGATTGACCGGTGCTTGCGTCAGCATCCTCACAGGCTTTGAGGTAAGTAATAAAATTGTAAGAAAGTATCATAGTGTAGACAGTAGCCCCTGATGCTCTATTTGGTGTTCGGAAAGAAAGACCGAACAGAGGATCAAATAACATCCGCATGAGTCTAATCAGAATATGTCTATGGGAATAAGCAGGAGTCGCTGCTGGCCGTTGCCGCTCGTACTGCGGAGGTCTCCAGGCTGAAGTGGGACCTGGAGCGGGACGAGGAAGAGCTCAGCCTCGTGAAGACAATACCCCCTCTGTATGTTTTATAAAGGAAAAATTGTTGATGCTAATAGAAGCGTCATGAATTTCAATAGGGACCACGACCAAAGTGCCAACCCTTAAGAAGGCGCTGTCCAAGGCCGAAGACAAAGTAGCCAAGGAGCGCACCGAGCGCGAGAAGCAAGAGGCCCGGGTCGACAAGGTCCAGCAAGAGCTCCAGGATTTTGTCAAAAAATACGAGTCCTTGGAGCGTGACTGTAACGCCCCGGATCCGTTGCGCCAGGTGTCTGCCAGTTATTCGTCGTTGTTGCCATGTCATTTGCTTGCGTGTTGCCTTTGCCATGTCATCATTTGCATTTTATCATGTCATCAGGTGCATTTCATTTCGCATACATGTTCATCTCATGCATTCGAGCATTTTCTCCGTTGTCCGTTTTTGCAATCCGGCGCTCCTATGTCATCCGGCGTCCCCTCTTCTCTCTTTTCATTTATGGGTATTAAACTTTCTCGAATGGCCGAGGTTTGCTGCTGCCTTGGTATAGCACCGTAGAACCGCTGTCAAGTTTCGTGCCATTTGGAGGTCGTTATACTACCAACGGTTAACCGGTAACCGTAAAGCCCTCTTTTGTTTGCAGCCCAACACCCCTTCCAAAGTGGCCCAAAACCCACCAAACTCCCCTCCATGCTCTCGGTTGTTCGATCACGATCGCGTGGCCGAAAACCGCTCCTCATTTGGACTCTTCTAGCTCCTTCTAGCTATAAATTAGCCCCCTCCCCCGAAATCTCGGGCAAACCCTAGATCAATTTCCCTCCGCGCCCACCGGACATGTCCGTTTCTCGCCGGACACGTCCGCGCCCGCGCCCGCATCCAATCGTGGCTTGCCACATGGCCTCCCCGCCGCCTCGCCCTTCGCCCGCCATGGTCCCGCCCGCCGTCGGTCGGTCTTCGCCGCCAGCATCTCCTACCTGCCGCCCGTGCCAGCGCCGCCGCGCCTCTGGCGGACCGCCGCCTCGCCCGTGTCGGATCTCGCCCCGCCGCCCTCGCCGCCCTGCGCCTCCACGCCGCCCGACACCCTCGCCCGCCGCCGTCCTACCTACGCCGCCGCCGCCGTACTCTGCTCCGCCCTCTGCCGCCCCGGTTTCCGCGCCAGGCGCCGCCAGTGCTCGCACGCCATCCTCTCCGGCCGCCCGCGCTCCTCCTCCTCCTCACGCGCCCTCCCTCGCCGTCGCCCGCCGCCTCCACTCCGGCGAGCTTGCCGGAGCTCCTCCGGTCAGATCCAGGATGATGGATGAGATCCACCACCCCCGGCATCCAAACGGCCTCGCCCCGTCCGGATCCCTCCGTCCCGCACCTCGCCGTCCCGAGGTTGACTTTCTCCCCTTCCCCGAATATGACTAAGTCCCCGTTTCTGTGTTATTTCATGCCATTTTCATCGCATCACATCTCCGCATCCGTAGCTCCGTTTTGCGTGTATAATATGTCAAATTGTTCGCCTCGACGAGTGCATCATTACATTCCATTGCATCATTTTCATTTGAGTTCATCTTGATGCCCGAAATGCTGTTGGAAGATGGCTTCAGATCGTTAGTTTCAGAATCTTATCAGCTCGAGCTCTTTTGTCATTTTTGCCATGATTTATGTGTGCATCCTATGAGTATGAGCTCTACATGAATGTTGAAATATGCCATGCCATCTTTCCATAGGTGTTGACCTTGTATTTTTGTGAGTTGTGTGCTGAGTGCATCGAGCTTGTAAAGTAGGGTAGTTGCTGTTGCTGTTTTCCTGGCAGATTCTGTTACATTTTGATGCCATGTTAACATGCTTCCACTAATCAATCTATGAATAATCTGGAGATGCTCTGTAAACATGTTTTGTTACACATGTCATTCTCTATCCATTCATGCCCTTGGTTGCAATTATAGCCTGCTGGAACATGTTCATTTCTTGCTCCAAAGTTGCTTGAAAATGTTTCCTGACAGATTGTTTGCATGAGATTCAATTTTCACGAGGTCGTTGTAGTTGCCATGGTTAGCTTCATAAACATGCCTTCTTGCTGTTGGTTGCCTTGCCATGCCATGTGTTGCTCCGTAGTAAGTGTTTTGAGCTCACGAACATGCCTACTTATCGTTGTTCTTGCCATGTATAAATCTGTAATATAACTTGCCATGTTTACATGGGTGCCATCATATTTTCTATGCCTTTTTGGCTCATGGTCAGTAAGGGTCTTTTGATATATGCTATTAGTAGATTCATGCCATGCCTTTGTTTGCCATTATAAGTTCCTGTAACATGTTGTTTGATAGCTCTAAACATTGCAACCTGATGTTATTTCTACTAAAGTCTGAAATTGTTATTACTTGCAATATCTCCATGTCATTTTGAGCATGTTCTAGTAGTTTCTGGAGATAGCTCAGTGTTCATGTTTTGTTATGCTTTATGTGTACTTCATGGCCATGCCTTTTGTTATTATGTTGGGGTGTTGTATCATGTTGTTTTGATGCTTGTAAGATGCCTAGTTGCTGTTTTGGACAGATTGTTGCTATGACTTGTATAGTGTGCATGTGTTGCACCGTTGCTCCGTTTTGAGTGTGCTCTATATGAAACTTGCTTGTTTTTGCATGTAGCTTCATATTATCATGTTGCATCCTTGTTTTGGTGTGTTTGCTTGATGTTTGGGTGCATTTTTCATCGATGCCATGTTTAACTTGTTTTGCTCATATCTTCTAGGCCGTAGCTCCGAATCTAATGAACTTTATATGTAACTTGACTAGAATTTCGTGTAGATCATCATGGTGCATCTTAACTTGCTGTTTAACAACTTGAACATAAGGTTTATTCAGTTCTGGACCAATTTCGAAATTTGCATATGAGGACTTACCGGAATTGTTATATGTTGTTCCCGGCCCCACTTAAACTTGCCTTGATGTGTTGTTCTTGGTTGCATCTTCTCTTGCCATGAATAGCTTCATGTAGCTTGGTCATGCATCATGCTTGTTGTGCATCATGTCTTGCTCATGTGTGGTGTGTTTACCTTTGTTGTGTGCTTCTTCTCGATAGTTCCTGCTTGCTATGCGATCGTGAGGATTCGTTCGCTCACGATTGGTTCGGCTTCATCCGCTCGCCTTCTTCATGGACTCGTTCTTCTTCCTTGCGGGATTTCAGGCAAGATGACCGCTACCCTGGATCTCACTACTATCATTGCTATGCTAGTTGCCTCGTTCTTTCGCTATGCTGCGCTACCTATTACCTATTTGTCCAGCCATCCCATATTGCCATGAACCTCTAACCTTTGACACCTTTCCTATGCAAACCGTTGTTTGGCTATGTTACCGCTTTTGCTCAGCCCCTCTTATAGCGTTGCTAGTTGCAGGTGAAGTTGAAGATTTCTCCATGGCGGACAGGGTTTATGTTGGGATATCACAATATCTCTTATAATATTAATGCATCTATATACTTGGTAAAGGGTGGAAGGCTCGGCCTTATGCCTGGTGTTTTGTTCCACTCTTGCCGCCCTAGTTTCCGCCATACCGTGTTATGTTCCCGGATTTTGCGTCCCTTACGCGGTCGGGTGATTTATGGGACCCCTTGACAGTTCGCTTTGAATAAAACTTGTCCAAAGAAGGCCCAACATTGACTTTTACCATTTGCCTCACCACCACCTACTTTTTTCCCTTGGGAGTCGCTCTCGAGGGTCATCTTTATTCAGCCCCCGGCCAATGCTTGTCTAAGTGTTGGTCCAAACTAGAGCCACTTGCGCGCCACCTCGGGAAACTTGAGGGCTGGTTTTACTTGTACGCATCGCTCATCCGGTCGTGGCTCGAGACGAGATACGCGCGCTACTATCAGATGTCGGCACGCCGAGGCTTTGCTGGTCTTGTTTTACCATTGTCGAAATGTCTTGATGTACCGGGATACCGAGTCTGATCGGAGTGTCTCGGTGAAGGTCTATTCCTTCGATGATCGCGAGAGCTTGTCATGGGCTAAGTTGGGACACCCTGCAGGTATAAACTTTCGAGAGCCGTGCCCGCGTTATGTGGCAGATGGGAATTTGTTAATGTCCGTTGTAGACAACTTGACACTTGATCCGAATTAAAACGCATCAACCGAGTGTGTAGCCGTGATGGTCTCTTCTCGGCGGAGTCCGTGAAGTGAACACGGTTTCTGTGTTATGTTTGACGTAAGTAGGTGTTTAGGATCACCTCTTGATCATTGCTAGCTTCTCGACCGTTCCGCTTGCTCTCTTCTCGCTCTTATTTGCGTTGGTTAGCCACCATACTTGCTTAGTCGCTGCTGCAACCTCACCACTTTACCCCTTCCTTTCCCATTAAGCTTTGCTAGTCTTAATACCCATGGTAATGTGCCGGGGGAGATCTGCCCGCCACGGACACCTATGGGGCCGGAGCCCCTTGTCTGAGCGGTACGAGGGCGGAGGGAGCACAGAGAGCAGATCGAGGCGAGCACGCGGGCGGATTTTACCCAGCTTCGGAGCTCTCCGGAGAGATAAAACTCCTACTGCTGCTTTGTGTTTGTATTTGATCTTGCTCGAGAGTGCGAGCGTATGGTGGTGTTGCGTGTGTCGAATGGACCGAACCGAGCCGAACCCCACCCCCTCTACGTGCGCATGGGCCTCCCTTTTATAGTCGGAAGGGGGCGCCAACAGGTGGCAGCGTAGGAGAAAGGGGTAAAAATGTAAAAGAGGTGGTAGTTGGAACAAGGGGAACAAGTGAAGCTACAATTGCATGAACAAAGTGGTCGCTACCTACTTTGACAAGGGGGACAAGGGCATTTAATGCCCGTCGCCGTCGACCCCAAAAGCTCCCGCCTTTGCGTCTCCGCTCGCCACGGCGATGGATCCACCACCGTGAAGTGCCACCGTGTCCCCAGTGCACAGCCATCCGCCACGCGCCCTCGAAAGGCCCTGTATGCACGCGCAGGCCGATGAGTCGAGCGCGGGCACACAGCGCAACTCTCCCGGCAAGCACCTTGCCGGGGTCTTGGCTTTGCCGGGCCCGGGATCTTGCCGGGCTATGTAACTTGTCGCTTCCCGGGCCCTCGCCGGGACGCATGTAGCGCCGAGGCGTGTCTTCTATGATGTAATCTTCTAGTCTTCCTGGCGAGCTCCTCTTGCTAGGGCCTTGCGTGAGTAAGGTAACCTTGAGCTTGGAACGGCCTTCCCGGCAAGCGGGTCTCGATCTTCTGTCTTGTATGCTTCGTTTTTGAATGGTTTGATATGGAGCAGGAAAGTCTTCGGCAAGCTCGTGGTAAACCCTGCCGCGGGGAGCTGCAACCGCCCGCAGCACAAGTTGGGGTACTGAGGTACCCTACCTTAGTACACCGACAGAGCCCGGGCTTGGGCCACACACGGTGCCGAGCGCCGTTGGGCCAGGCCCAAAAGCGGCACGGGCACACGCCTGTGACCCGCGGCCGCCGAATCCACTTCCACACTGCCAGATCCCCCCACGCAACGGCACGCGTCGATCGCAAGCGTCGTGGGATGGGACGTGCCACGTTTTTAATGGGAAGAGCGGAACGCCCCACTTCCCCATAAAACAGAGGAAGCAGGAGCGTTCCCTCCTTCGCTTTCATTGCATCTTCTTCCTCCTCCGAGATCCCTTTGCACTCCGCCTCCTTGACCTACCTCCTGAACTCCCAACAGAGAAACAGAGAGGGATTACGGGCATCTTATCTTTTAACTTGTAAGCCTTCGGCCTTAGCTGCATTTAAAACTTGTAATCCTCTCTATCATGTTTTTCATCCTCTATGGACTTGTACTAAACTAGGATGTTTTTAATGAAAAGAGGGACCGAGTCTTTTACTTGACTTCGTGCCTTGTATGTTCCCATCCTGCGCTTTGGGAGCTTGCGGTAGCGAACACGCTTGTCGAGTCTGGGACATCAGCAGCCTGTTGGCGGTGTTGCTTCCGCAAGCAACCTTGTTGGCTGGGCCAGCACAGCGTATTTGTGTTTGTTGAGCGGACTCGAAAACAAACCAAGGGCGCGACACTCGTCGCAGCTCACTTAAATCGTTGAGCGTGCTCGAAAACGAAGCAAGGGCGCGACACTTGTCGCAACTCACTTAAATCATTGAGCGTGCTCGAAAATGAAGCAAGGGCGCAACTGGGCCACGACCTGGCTCCTCCGCGCACGGGTTTTACAAGACACGCTCGTTCAAAGACGCAGCCCCGCTTTCCCCGGTCCATGAGAGGATGCATGACGAGGGATGAAAAACTTATCTGATATCGCAGCCCCCAGCAACTCTGGCTTGCCGGGAAGGAATCTTGGCACTCGCAGCCCCCGGCAACGCTGGCTTGCCGGGAAGGAATCTTGGCACTCGCAGCCCCCGGCAACTCTGGCTCCGCCAAAATCCAGGTGCTGGTGTGCTCTTCTGGTTTCTCCTTGTTGCTGTAATTTCAGCCATGAAAACAGCTGAGATAGATCTGCAACAGCTTCATTATTTACATGTATATGTATATAAATCCTTTCTATGCGACTTCGCAATATGATGCCGTGCCTTGCCCTTCGTATGTCTATACTCTACGCTGCTTGGGAACTTGCCGGCAAGGGGCCCTTGCCGCGAGCGCTGAGTGCTGAACTCGAAGCAGCCTGCTGGCCAAGGTCTTACCGGCAAGCAACCTTGCCGCGGTTAGTCGCAACGCACTTAGCTTGCTGAGCATACTCGAAAACGAAACAAGGGCGCGATACTTGTCGCAGCTCACTTAAATCGTTGAGCGTGCTCGAAAGCAAGATAAGGGTGCGGCTACCCACGGGCAGGTTCCTCCGCGCACAAGTTTCTCATACGAAGGGCATCTTACAGCAGGGCTTGCTACGCCCTTTGTGCGCTTTTACCGTGCGCTTAGGGAAACTTGCGGCAAGGGGCCCTTGCCGCGAAGCGCCGAGTGCTGAACTCAAGCAGCCTGCTGCCAAGGTCTTACCGCAAGCAACCTTGCATGACTAGTCGCAACGCACTTAGCTTGCTGAGCGAACTCGAAAACGAAACAAGGGCGCGATACTTGTCGCAGCTCACTTAAGTCGTTGAGCGGGCTCGAAAACGAAACAAGGGCGCGACACTTGTCGCAGCTCACTTAAGTCGTTGAGCGTGCTCGAAAGCAAGATAAGGGTGCGGCCATCCACGGGTAGGTTCCTCCGCGCACAGGCATTGCGTACAAAGGACGAACGCACGAGGAACATAATATAAAAAAGCATGGGACTAAGGAGTGCTCTGCACGAAAGCTCGGACGACTTAGCTTTTCGGAGCTTGGCAGTTTCCTTTGCCCTACTGGCCGGTGGAGCTCGATGGCGCGTCCTCGACGGCAGCGCAGCGCTCCGGGGAGATGTGCTTCCCGGAACGAGCACCAGAGCTGTCCTTGCCGGAGCACTTGCCGGTGGAGCTTGATGGCGCGTCCTCGACGGCAGCGCAGCGCTCCGGGGAGATGTGCTTGCCGGAGCGGGCACCAGAGCTGTCCTTGCCGAACTTGGCCTTCACTGGAGGGGAGCGGGGGCGAGCGGTGCGAGGAGCGGGATATGCTCGGACTCCTAACAACGCCGGCGAGCAGGTCTCGCCGGAAGCCTTCGCTTTGCTTGTGACCGGACGGTGGTCCGGAGCATCCCGCGAGCCTCGGTGTGTCCTTGCCCAAAGATGCGATACCACCTCCTGTGGTATGGCGCTGCTGGGTTGTCGTAGCCGAGATGGACGCGAATGTCCACGGAGACCGAGGCGCGGTCATCTGTCTTGTCCTTGATCTGGTGGCGCCGCGAGTGTCCTCACCGGGCGACCACCTTCCGACGGCGTCTCCTCCGCC
The DNA here is from genome assembly GCA_021437245.1 of Aegilops speltoides. NCBI lineage: Eukaryota > Viridiplantae > Streptophyta > Magnoliopsida > Poales > Poaceae > Aegilops > Aegilops speltoides. Next base: position 279,146,213 of record CM038146.1, on the reverse strand, counting down.
CGCCGTTGGCTCGGTGGTGGCGGATGAGACGGCAGACTGCAACCCCGGCCTTCTTCTTCGGGCCATGGCGCAATTGTTGATGAAGTTGGTGATGAAACTGGAGAGGTTGATGAAGAACGCGCCCGCGCGAACGCCGGATCAGATCCGCACAACCTCGACGCCCCCTACCTGGCGCGCCAAAGATGCCGGGGGAGATCTGCCCGCCACGGACACCTATGGGGCCGGAGCCCCTTGTCTGAACGGTACGAGGGTGGAGGGAGCACAGAGAGCAGATCGAGGCGAGCACGCGGGCGGATTTTACCCAGCTTCGGAGCTCTCCGGAGAGATAAAACTCCTACTGCTGCTTTGTGTTTGTATTTGATCTTGCTCGAGAGTGCGAGCGATGGTGGTGTTATGTGTGTCGAATGGACTGAACCGAGCGAACCCCACCCCTCTACGCATGCATGGGCCTCCCTTTTATAGTCGGAAGGGGCGCCAACAGTGGCAGCGAGGAGAAAGGGGTAAAATGTAAAAGAGGTGGTAGTTGGAACAGTCGCGGGACAAGGAAGCTACATTGCATGAACAATGGTCGCTACCTACTTTGTGATGGGGACAAGGGCATTTAATGCCGTCGCCGTCGACCCCAAAAGCTCCCGCCTTGCGTCTCCGTCGCCACGGCGATGGATCCACCACTGTGAAGTGCCACCGTGTCCCCAGTTGCACAAAGCCATCCGCCACGCTGCCCTCGAAAGGCCCTGGCGGCGCTGGGCCGATGAGCCGAGCGCGGGCACACAACAGAACTCTCCCGGCAAGCACCTTGCCGGGTCTTGCTTTGCCGGCCCGGATCTTGCCGGGCTATGTAACTTGTCGCTTCCGGGCCCTCGCCGACGCATGTAGCGCCGAGGCGGTCTTCTATGATGTAATCTTCTAGTCTTCCCCGGCGAGCTCCTCTTGCTAGGGCCTTGCGTGAGTAAGGTAACCTTGAGCTTGGAACGGCCTTCCCGGCAAGCGGGTCTCGATCTTCTGTCTTGTATGCTTCGTTTTTGAATGGTTTGATATGGAGCAGGAAAGTCTTCGGCGAGCTCGTGGTAAACCCTGCCGCGGGGAGCTGCAACCGCCCGTGCACAAGTTGGGGTACTGAGGTACCCCTACCTTAGTACACCGACATAATGGGATTGCTGAGTCCTCGTGGCTCACCAGATACTTCCAAAACCAGTTTGCAGGTGCCTATGTTACCGAGCAGGTGACGCAACCCAGCTCAAGGAGGAGCTCAATGAAGATCTTGCCCTTTGTGTTGTTTCGTTCTAGTTGATCAGTAGTGGAGCCCAGTTGGGGTCGATCAGGGTCCTTTGTCGCATTTGGGGTTCTTCTTTTATTTTGGTTCCGTAGTCGGACCTTGATTGTATCTGTATGATGTAATGCTTTATTCATGTAATTGTGTGAAGTGGCGATTGTAAGCCAACTATGTATCTCTTTCCCTTATGTATTACATGGGTTGTGTGAAGATTACCTCACTTGCGACATTGCTTTCAATGCGGTTATGCCTCTAAGTCGTGCTTCGACACGTGGGAGATATAGCCGCATCGAGGGCGTTATAGTGACTCTAAGACGCGATAGTCCGAGCTTGCTGAGGCCCTCCAGAGCGCGCGAGACGCCAAAGCCGAAGCCCAAAGGGCCCTCCAGGAGATTCAAGCGGCCAAGAAGATAGCGGCGGGTAAGGCATTCATTATGCAAAGTAAGCATGTGAAGGAGACTTTCCTTTTACTTACCGACCCGAGCTCTCCAGAGCATTCGCAGATCGCCAAGACAAGATATCGGATGCCGCGGAGTTCTACCGGGCCGAAGAAGGGAGCTCGATGGAGAAATTGTTCTGGTCTCAATATATTGGGACCGAACATCCGATGCTCTTGAGCAACCAGCTGAAGCAACTGGTCGAACTGCACAAGGCGGCCGAACTGGCCATGAAGGACCTTATAGTCCAGATGTGGCCTGCCGAGCCCTTGCCCAGCAGCTACTTCGGCCTCGTGAAGCGGCTTGTAAGCGCCTGCCCACGGCTTGAAGCCATAAAGCGGTTAGTCTGCATTGAAGGTGCGCGCAGGGCCTTCGCCCGTGCGAAAGTGCACTGGGCGAAGATGGATGCCGAGAAGCTGGTGATGGAGGGGCCGCCGAAGGGCAAGGAGCACCGCCACCCCGAGAAGTATTATGACAGTGTCCTGAAGGGCGCCCGCCTTATGGCGGAAGAATGTGCTAAGGATGTAATATTTGAATGAATGTACTCATGTGATCCTGTAATATTAAAACGAGCTCATTTGCGCTATATAACGCTTGTTGAATTAAAATTTTACCTTCTATGCGGCCATTTATAAAATCTGAGAGTTCGCAGTCGTCAGCTTCTACCCCCATGTAACTAGTATCGCGGTGTTCGAGATAAATCTAAACACTCTTTATCCAAATTTTTGGTCCTTTTAAGCAGGTGTTTAGCGCAACGTACAAGGCAATCGGACTATACAGCTTTATTACTCTCACTTAGCCATAGAAGTCTATAATTTTAAATTTTGGCGTAGCCCCTTGTATTCGGAAGGCCGAACTTGGGGCGCTATACATGCCTAAATCGGACAGGGCGGATTCCTCGCCCAAAGCGGAAAAAATCTTTAAGGATTTGAGACCTCTCAAACAGCGACCAGCTCTTGCCTCATCATGACAGACAGTTTTCGTCTTTCTCTACTGAGGTGCTCGTCTGAAGAACCGGGACACAATCGCAGTAGTTCTCCCTGTGCCACCTTAGCTGATGTAGTGGAACGTAAGGTAGAAAAACATGGGAGCCGGGCAAACCCAACTATTGACCCAGGACATGATTCGGAGCTGAGGCATATAATGCTATGAGTTCGGGGTGCCGCACTGTCGAAAGTGTTCGGACTTTTCTTGCCATGTTATGGGGTACACTGAAGCCCCTGGCGAGTTGAACGTACCAAAATGTACGGGTGCAGTTTGTAATAAATAAACAGTCAAGGAAAAAGATAAAGAAATGTAATAATAAGATGACGTTGTACATTATTTTTTGTTGTTATTCGAATAATACGTCAAAGCGTATGTATACAAGTAGTGCGATAAGCAAAATAGGACTATTTGACATGTCGTGACCAAAGGCGAGCTGCGTGTGGGTATGTAACATAGGTATAATGATTGTTATCAGATACCACCTGGGTATTCTGTTGTACGTCAAAGCTCCTTGCTTCCTTGGTGTTTCTGTCCTGTGATGGGTCCAATAGCCTTCAGAAAATAGGGACCTGAAAGAAAGAATAGGATGAAAGTGTACGGGTCCTAGGGCGGTTGAGCCGCATTGTAGTTGCGTCTCCGCCTATGCCCATGGTATTTAAAGTGCGTAATTATGTACGCGCGGTATAAATTTCACCGCTTGACTGGGACTAGGACGGAGGCCAAATTTCTAGGCGAGATCCGAACGATCCTGTTGCAGAGTACTTCAGACTCACTTGGCGGTGTCTGGGGGCTTTATTGCCGAGTTAGAGATCTGCCTAAGAAGGCTGCTCTGTACTTCTGCTGCCAGGGACACAGTGTGCTCCTCCGTACGGAGAGAGTGCTATGTGTTTCCATTGACTGTTATAACCCCACGAGGTCTGGGCATCTTGAGCTTGAGGTATGCATAGTGCGGTACCGCATTGAATCTGGCGAATGCGGTTCGTCCGAGCAGTGCGTGATAGCCACTGCGGAAGGGGACGATATCGAAGATTAACTCCTCGCTTCGAAAGTTGTCCGGAGATCCGAAGACTACTTCCAGTGTGATTGAGCCTGTGCAACAGGCTTCTACACCTGGTATGACACCTTTAAAGGTGGTTTTAGTGGGTTTGATCCTTGAGGGATCGATGCCCATTTTGCGCACTGTATCCTGATAGAGCAGGTTCAGGCTGCTGCCACCGTCCATAAGGACTCTTGTAAGGTGGAATCCGTCAATGATGGGGTCGAGGACCAACGCGGCCGAACCGCCATGACGGATACTGGTCGGATGGTCCCTGCGATCGAAAGTGATCGGACAAGAGGACCATGGGTTGAACTTTGGGCGACTGGCTCCATCGCATAGACATCCCTTAGTGCACGCTTCCGTTCCCGCTTGGGAATATGGGTTGCGTATATCATGTTTACGGTTTTCCCTTGGGGAGGAAATTTCTTTTGTCCTCCTGTGTTCGGCAGCCGGGGCTCGTCATCGTCGTCACTATGCGGTCCCTTTTCCTTGTTTTCGGCATTCAACTTGCCGGCCTGTTTGAACACCCAGCATTCTCTGTTGGTGTGGTTGGCTGGTTTGTCGGGGTGCCATGAATTTGACACGAGCGATCGAGTATGCGGTCCAGACTGGACGGGCCCGGATTGTTTCTTTTGAATGGCTTTTTCTGCTGAACGGACTTAGAGCCACTGAATCCGGCATTGACTGCCGTGTCTTTGGCGTTATCGCTATTGTTGTGATGCTTATGTCTGTTGCGTCGGGGCTTGCCGTTGTTATCTCTGGCATCTTAAGTGCCAGGATTTCTTGATGTGCTGTTGCTACAAGCCAGCCAACTGTGCTCGCCCGCAAAAAAGCGGGTCATATGTGTCGTGAGGGCTGCCATGGACTTCGGCTTCTCTTCGCCGAGGTGTCGGGCGAGCCACTCATCGCGGATGTTATGATTAAAGGCCGCTAGGGTTTGACATCCGAACAGTTGACAATTTGGTTCTTTTTGGTTAGGAACCGAGTCCAGAATTTCCTGGCTAACTCTCCGGGCTGTTGGGTTATGTGACTTAAGTCATCAGCATCCGGGGGTCGCACATAAGTGCCCTGGAAGTTGTCAAGGAATGCGTCTTCCAGGTTCTCCCAACTGCCAATGGAGTTTGCCGGCAGGCTATTCAGCCAATGCCGAGCCGGTCCTTTGAGTTTTAGTGGGAGGTACTTGATGGCATGTAGATCATCGCCACGTGCCATGTGAATGTGGAGAAGGAAATCTTCAATCCATATCGCGGGGTCTGTTGTACCATCATATGATTCAATGTTCACGCGTTTAAACCCTTCTGGGAATTCATGATCCATAACTTCATCCGTGAAGCATAGGGGGTGTGCAGCGCCTCTATGCCGGGCTACGTCACGACGCAGGTCAAATGAGTCTGGTCTGTTGTGTTTGGCCCGGCCGGATTTGTTTTTAGTATATCCGGCATGATGGTCGTAGTCACACGTTGGGGCGCGCCCCCGTGATCCGTAGATCGATCTTGACTGTCCTGCTTTGTTTTCCAATTTGTCTTGCAGGTCATGCGTGTAGCCCCGGGCCTTCGTGCTTTTGCTTGTTTGGCGACGGGGTGCGGGCTGGTGTTTGGGTTGATACGCCGCTTTATCTTTGCCACGAGGTGGCCGGTCTGCCGCATACTGTGCTGGTAGTGTAGGCTCTAGGGCCTCCTCCTCGAATCGAGGTAACAACCTGCGCTTTGGGTAACATTTGGTTGGGCGCTCGAGTCCGTATTTCTCGGCTACCAGGACCTCGGCCAATCTATCAGTTAGCAGATCTTGATCAGCTTGAAGCTGCTGCTGCTTTTTCTTCAGGATTTTTGCAGTGGCTATAAGCCGGCGCTTGAAGCGCTCCTGCTCGACGGGGTCCTCAGGCATGATGAATTCTTCGTCGCCGAGGCTTACCTCGTCTTCGGAGAGGGGCATGTAATTATCATCCTCTGAGTCTCCATGCATTGCCTATTTATCAGGACTAATGTGCCCATCCTCCTGTCCGGCTTGCTCAAAGCTTGGCTGGGTGGGATTGTTTTCGTCTTCGGCACCATCCGGAGTGCTATTTTCTCCTGTGCCGGTATCGCTATTTTTGCTATGACGGGGCTTAGAGCGGCGCCGATGATGCCGGTGCTTAGATTGCTTCTCAAGGGGATTATCCTCCGTTGCCTCATTGCCATCGCTTTCTTTGGGGGTGTCCACCATATATATATCATACGATGAGGTGGCTGTCCAGCGCCCTGTGGGCGGTGGTTCCTATTCTTCTCCTGCATCGTCATCCATACCGTCGATGTCTTCAGAGTCGAAATCAAGCATGTCGGTTAAGTCGTCGACAGTGTCTATTAAGTGGGTGGTGGGTGGGGAACGAATTTCTTCGTTGCCCGCTTCCCACTCAAGCCGAACATAGTTCGGCCAAGAGTCTCCTAATAGGGAGAGATACTTTAATTAATTTAGCACGTCGCCCAAGGGCGAGTGCAGAAAGATATCCGCGGAGGTAAACTCCATGATCGGTGCTCAATCAGATTTAATAGGCATGGATGCACGTGGTTCGGAGCCTATGGCCGGAGATGAGTCCGAGGGTCCGATGACACAGACCTCGGCGAAGTCTGTGTTCGGCTCTAACGCTGCTGAGTGTGCGGCCTCCGTGGCAGGGTTCATCCACCCGTCCTTGGATGGCACGATCTGCTCTGGATTAAGAGTCGGGGCAACCGCGGGTGTGATCTCCCGAACACCGTCCGATGGCAGATCTAGGTCATGCTCCTCGTGACTGTTCGGCACACCCGTCCTGGGCTCGAATCCATCGAAGATCAAGTCTCCGCGGATGTCGGCGGTGAAGTTCAGGCTTCCAAACCTGACCTGATGGCCAGGGGCGTAGCTATCGATCTGCTCTAGATGGCCAAGCGAGTTGACCCGCAGTGCAAAGCCGCCGAACACGAAGATCTGTCCGGGGAGCAAAACCTCGCCCTGGATCGCGTCGTTGTAGATGATTAAAGAAGCCATCAAGCCTTACCATGATGACACAGTGGAACAATCAATGAAAGCACCAATGTCGGTGTCAAAACTGGCGGATCTCGGGTAGGGGGTCCCGAACTGTGCGTCTAAGGCTAATGGTAACAGGAGGGGGGGACACAATGTTTACCCAGGTTCGGGCCCTCTCGATGGAGGTAATACCCTACTTCCTGCTTGATTGATCGTGATGATATGAGTATTACAAGAGTTGATCTACCACAAGATCGTAGAGGCTAAACCCTAGAAGCTAGCCTATGATTATGATTGTTGTTCTTGTCCTACGGACTAAGCCTTCCAGTTTATATAGACACAAGAGGGGGCTAGGGTTACACAGAGTAGGTTACAGAGAAGGAGATCTACATATCCGAATTGCCAAGCTTGCCTTCCAACAGTCCGGCTGTCCGAGGACCCCCTAATCCAGGACTCCCTCAGCTACCCCTTTGCGTATAAAAGGAGGCCCAAGGCATACAGAGAGGAGATTCAGACTTTTGGACCAGGCACGCATCATAGCTAGTTCAAAAGCTCAAGAACACATATATCCAGACAAGCAGGACTAGGGTATTACACATCTTTGCGGACCGAACCTGGGTAAAATCCCCTGTGTTCTAATGGATCGACCTTCTCTTCGTGCAGCTAATTCCCTGCTGAATGTAGAAGGGATCCTTGTGACCCCATAGGTGTTCGGTTTCCCCGACATCTTTGGCACGCCAGGTAGGGGGAATTAGTCATGAGAATCTGGTCTGCTAGTTAGTGGAGTAGTTTCTTCGCCATGATGGCTTCGAAGAATAAGACGATCGCAGCGATCGGCCCGTCCGGAGCTGCTCCGCCCGCACCTGCACGGACGGGTGACGTGGCGGATGCTAGTGGTGGAGGAGATCGAGATCGTCCACATCATCCAAACACGAGAAGCCAGGCAGCCGGCGTCCTCCGCAGTGGCGACGACGGACGGCGCGCCGCCGCACCCAAGGTTAGAGTCGCGCTACCTGTGGGTGGCGCGGGGACCTCCAAGGGTAGGAAGACGACCCCGACAACACACGCGCCGCGATTCTCTCAGCTCATGCGTGACGAACAGCACCGCAATGTTGAAGACCCCGGGCATCACCGTGGAAAAAGCCCTCAGCGTCACTCTCAAGACACGCAGGGCCGACATGCATGCCATGATGTTGGTGAAAAGAGCATGTGGCCACGGAATCGTGATGGGACTCCTTCTAACATAGTTATAAGTCCGAGTTCCTCCCATTCCTCGCGTTTGTCGATGCCACCCACATGAGCAGAAGCACTGTCGCGAGCACAGCTACTCCTCGACTTTCCTCCTTCCTTGGAGAAGCAAGAAGAGTGGAGGGTGCCATCCAAAGCCTTATTGGCCATGCCAACAGGGATGGCCACAGGGGAGCAGGTTGCTCGCGGCGCCGAACTGACGAGCCAACGCGTGTGGATAGTGGAAGGGTTGGAGGCGCTGCGACCATGGTGCACTCCCCTCCACCACGGCCGGCCCATCGGGGTGACGCCCGTGATAATGTGTCCACGACGTCGTCAGACCCACGGACGCGTCATGTTCAACGTCAAGTTCTTCGAGAGCACCTCAAGGAGGACTCCCGGACTACTATCGAGGAGCGACGAGAGGCACGTCACCAATCTGATAGGTATGATGGGCCCACTGCGTACAAGCCTACACCGGGGGACGCTGACGACTTGCCCTATGCAATAACTTGTCCAGCGTGCACCCATGAGCTGCGGCAGTTCCAGTGGCCCAACAACCGCGTGTTCAAACCAGAGGTCCCAGAGAAGTATGACGGCAAGACTCATCCGTCAAAGTTCCTCAGCGTTTACACCATTGCAATGCTAGCTGCTGGAGCACGAGACGACAAGATACTCGCCAACTATTTCCCGTTGGTGCTCAAGCCCAACGTCAGGTCATGGTTGACGCATTTGCCGATAGACTCCATCTCTTCTTGGTACGATCTGTGCCATGAGTTTGTTGGTGCCTTCACGGGCGGCCACATAGCTCCTGGACAGGCGAGTGATTTGCACGTGATCCCCCAGAGGGACGGCAAATCCTTGTGCAAGTACATACAGAGATTCAGTCATGTGCAGTATAACATCCCCGATGTTCATCCCACCGCTGTCATCAGCGCATTCCATCAGAACGAGCGCAATCGCAAGATGCGTGAAGAGCTGGCGATGAACACGGTTGCGGATGTTGCCAAACTGTATGTTCTGGCCGACAGATGTGCCCGAGCTGAAGAAGGAAGAAAGTACCCCTGCAAGGACGCCAACACGGGAAGTGACTCTGAAGACGAAGGCGCCGTCCCCCCGGTGAAGAAGGGCCGGCGACGTAACAGGAAGCGCAAGGGCAAGGCCGTGCTTGCTGTGGAGGAATCCGATGACCCCGACACCGCCAAGAAGGCCAAGGTCGACGACCCCGGCAAGGAGATCGCCGGGTGCAAAGCCTGCCAGGCCTTGGCGGCTGTCGGCAAGTTAGAAGGCTCCGACAAGCAGTACTGCAAGATTCATCCTACTAAGGGCCACGACCTCCAGAATTGCCGCCAAGTGGAGCTGCTGATGGAGAAGAAAAGGGCTAAGGACGAGAGACGATACAAGGAGAAGGGCCAAGGAGGCGCTGAAGGATCCGACAAGAAGCGTGGTGGCCAAGGAGGGCGGGACGACAAGGAAATAACAAGAGAGTCCTGCTCGAGGCCGCGACAAGAAAGAGGAGGATGAAGATCACGATGATGATGACGAATCCACCAAGCATGAGTTTCAGAAGGCAACAAAAGTCATGTGTGTTGACAGAGGTGCCTCATTGCATTCTTCCCACTGCCAACTGAAATAGTGGGCACATGAGATTAATGCAACTGAACCAATGGTCGACGCCCAGAGGTCGCTGAGGTGGTCCCACAGGCCTATCATCTTTGACGCCGAGTATCACCCTGATCACACAACTGTGGTCGGGTGTTTGCCATTGTTGGTATCTCCAACAATATGCAACCTCAAGGTGACGAAGATGTTAGTTGATGGTGGGGCCGGCCTGAACTTGATCTCGCCCAACGTGATCAAGATACTATAGGTCCCTGTTGAAGATCTTGAAGAAACATGTACATTCAAGGGATCAATCCGGGGAGTAGACAGCCCAAGGGAAAGGTCACGCTGCCGGTCACGTTTGGTGGCGACCTCAATTACATGATAGAGAAAATCATTTTCGATGTTGCTGAGATCCTGTTGCCATATAATGGGATCCTTGGCCACCCAGCGCTGGCCAAGTTCATGGCGGCATCGCACTACGCATATAACAAGCTGAAGATGCCTGGCCCGATGAGCATCATCGCTGTCAGCTGCGACAAGAAGGACGCGCTCATCTGCGCCGATCAGTTCTATCGAGAGGTGGTTGCAGCGTCTGCCGCCAAGGCACCTGCTCCCGCCGCCGAGAAAAAGACCAGCAAGGCCTCGGCCACCGACAAGACTCCTGGATCCAGCAAGGGTTCCTGTACTCACTCCGGCAAACGCGCCTCTTCGGAGTGGTGTTTTCCCGCTGAGGACGTGCCAGTGAGCTCTACCGGCAAGAGCAAGAAATCCAGAGCGGCCCCGCCAGAAACCAAGAAGGTGTCCGTCAAGGAGGACGACACGAGTGGAGCTTTTACCATAAGCTCCACCATTGACAGCAAATAGGAAAGCGCGCTCGTCGCCTTCCTGTGGACGAATGTTGACGTGTTTGTGTGGCAAGCATCTGACATCCCCGGCGTTCCTAGGGAGGTGATTGAGCACCATCTTGTTGTCTGCCCCCATGCATGGCTCGTCAAGCAGAAGGTCAGAAAGCAAACTTTGGAGCAACAAGAGTTTATCATCGAGGATATCAGGAAGTTGGAGGCGACAAGTTTGGTCAAGGGAGTACTCCGCCCGACGTGATTGGCCAATCCAGTAGTAGTACGTAAGGCGAATGGGAAGTGGAGGCAATGTATTGACTATACTGATATTAATAAAGCTTGTCCAAAGGATCCTTTCCCATTGCCACGTATCGACCAGATAGTGGACTCCACTACTGGGTGTGACCTGCTGTCGTTCGTTGACGCTTACTCAGGATATCATCAGATCTTCATGACGAAGGAAGATGAAGAAAAGACCGCATTCATCACCCCATGTGGTACATACTGTTTCGTACGGATGCCTTTTGGGTTGAAGAGCACTGGTTCAATGTTCGCCCGAGCGGTCCAAATCGGTTTTGAGCCCCAGCTCCATAGATATGGAAGCTTACATGGATGATATAGTGGTCAAAACCAAAGACAAGGCCACGCTCGTGCAGGACCTGGAAGAAACCTTTGCAAATTTGCGCAAGATTAACCCAGAGAAGTGTGTGTTCAGCGTCCTGCCGGCAAACTTCTTGGGTTCTTTATGTCTCAACGTGAAATCGAAGCGAATCCCGACAAGATCAAAGCCATTGAGAAGATTGAGGTGCCCCGACAAGTCAAGGACATCCGTAGGCTTGCCAGCTGTGTTGCCGCCCTGAGTAGGTTTATCTCTATGTCTGCTGAGCATGCCCTCCCCTTTTTCAAAATTTTAAAAAGGGCGGGTCCAATTAAATGGACTCCGGAGGCAGAGGCAGCGCTGCAAGATTTAAAGAGGTACCTCTCCTCTACGCTGATACTAGTCATGCCCAAACCACAACAACCGTTATTGCTGTACTTGGCAGCAACAAATCAAGTGGTTAGTGCTACGCTAGTGGCAGAGAGAGAAGCTGAGGAAGAGGCAACGGATGAGGAACCAGGGTCGACAGGGTCCGATGCCGGCAAGACAAAGTCCTCGGCAGGGCCAGGTGCCGGCAAGACAGAATCTGGGCAAGTGGGTGAAGTAAAGCAAAAGAAGAAGGTGGTGCAGCACCCAGTCTACTTTGTCAGCTTCCTCTTGCAGGGGGATAGGTCAAGGTACTCTGGCATGCAGAAGTTGCTTTTCGGCCTTCTTATGGCCTCGAGAAAGCTATGCCACTATTTTTCAAGCACACGAGATCGCCGTCGTTACTCGCCTCCCGCTGCAACGAATCTTGCACAACCCAGATGCGACTGGGAGGATTGTGGAGTGGGCGTTGGAGTTGTCAAGCTTTGGGCTCAAATTTGAAAGTACTTCGACGATGAAGTGCAGGGCTTTGGCAGAATTCATAGCAGAATGGATATCCATGCCCGATGAAGAAGTTCAAGAGACCACCCTTCCAGGCAAGGAGGCAAGTAGTTATTGGATTATGTACTTTGACGGGGCCTTCTCCTTACAAGGTGCTGTGCCGGCATGCTGCTCGTCGCACCCATCGGAGAGCGCCTCAAGTATGTGGTCAGATGCACTTTCCCCAGGAGAGGTCGACAAACAATACCACAGAGTATGAGGGGTTGCTTGCCGGTCTCAGGATCGCAGCGGACCTCAGAATTAGGAAGCTTATTGTCAGAGGAGATTCACAACTTGTCATCAAGCAAGTCAACAAGGATTATCAGATCCCGCTAATGGAGGCTTATGTGGATGAAGTGAGGAAATTGGAAGAGCTCTTTGACGGTCTACAAGCATTGTCGATGACTTGTCAAAGCACGCTGCCCTCAAGCTACCTCTGGAACCAGGTACCTTTGTGCTTCAATTAACTCAGCCATTCGTTGAATCATCAGCAGAGAAGAACAAGCGAAGGAAGGCGGGCCTCGACAAATACTTTCCCGCAGATCTCCCAGGAGCCGGCGGCAAGGAATATGCCGGGTACCCCAAGCTTGCCGGGGAGCAGCAGCCTCCGGCAGAGTCCTGAGCTCTTGCCATCGAGATTGCTGCCCCCGCGGCAGAAGACATGCCTTTAGTGTGGGGACCCCGACTCATAAGTCGAGATCACCGAATGCACGTGTACAGTGATCCCAGAGATCAATGCTCACTGTCGGTGTACTAAAGTAGGGGTACCTTAGTATCCCGAACTTGTGCACGGGCAGTCGCAGTGCCCCGCGGTGGGGCTTGCCGGACGTCCGCCAAGATCCTCCACAGTCCTATTAATGCCATTCAAGAACAAAGTGTTTTAACTAGGAAGACAAGACTCCGGCAAGAGGATCTTGCCGAGAAGAACAAAGCCCCGGCAAGAGGAGCTTGCCGGGAAGGCCAACCAAGGCATTATAAAGAAACTTGCCGCAACGCGCCGCGCGTCCCGGCAAGACCCGGCGAGCGACAAGCTTCCGGGCGCGCCAAGACAACGACCGCGGCAAGGCGCTTGCCGCGGCGAAGCCACCACTCTGCATCAAAGCTCTAGCGCATCCGTCGACGTGTCGCCGCAGGACCGTTCTAGGCGTACGTGGCGGGAAGCTGTACAGCCAAGCAGTGCGAGGTGGCAAGTGGAGATGACAAGAAGGCCATCGTGGCAAGCGGTGGCACCCCTAACGGTCGTTTCCTGCACTGTTTGGGCGATCGGACGGGCATTAAATGCCCTTGTCCCCTGCCGTCAGAGTTAGGTAGGGTGCACTGTAGATAGCGGTTGTACCAACCCCTCTTTTTACTTTTGTACCCCTGTCTGCGTTGCCACCTGTCGGTGACCCCTTTAACCTATAAAAGGAGGCCCATGCGCAACATAGAGGGGGTTCGACTCATTCGAAACTACAGAACGCTCGCGCCCTCGAGCAAGAACACAATACAAACACAAAGCAACAGTAGGAGTTTTATCTCTCCGGAGAGCTCCGAAGCTGGGTAAAATCCCTCGCGTGCTTCGCCTCGATCAGCTCTTCGTGCGCCCACCGCTCCCTGCCGGACCGAGAAGGGGCCCTGCCCCATAGATGTTCGTTTCCCACGACATCTTTGGCGCGCCAGGTAGGGGGCGTCGAGGTTGTGCGAACCTGATCCGGTGCTCGCGCGCGCTACATCATCATCTTCATCGACATGCCACCGAAGAACAAGGCTTCGGAGGTGGTTGGTCCGTCTGCGTTGATTCCACCGCCACCAGAGCAAACGGGCGGTGGGGTAGACGCCGGCGGAGGAACGGGCGCCGACGGGGGGACTCACATTGTCACCAGATCCAAGGACAAGGCCCCGCAAAATTCGGCATCCGTACATGCGCCGCGTCCCTCTCAGGAGGCGCGGGATCGACAACGCCATGGTGCTCCTAGCACCGTACTCGCGTTAGAACAAGGCCAAGCTGGCGGATCGCGGGATGCTCCAGGCCAACATGCACGCCAACATGTTGGCGCGAGCACGCACGATCGCCTGGACGAGATGTTGCTCCTTCTAACACTGTTAGAAGTTTGAGCATATCCCGCTCCTCGCGTCGTTCGCCCCCGTCGCCAAAAACCCCAGAAGTAGCGTTGGCTCGAGCCCAACTGCTACTAGACTACCCTCCAGCGCCGGACAAGATCGACGATTGGAGGATCAACATCCAGAGCCTCATCAGCTTCGCCAATGGCGACAAGCCCCGGCAACCGAGCACGTCGAAGCCCCGGCAAGACGCCCAGGCGCAAGCCGGTGGCGACAAGACCGGTGGGGTGCCACCACTGTGCACTCCCCGCCCCGAAGGCCAAGATCGCCAACTCGCCGGGCTAACCTTGACACCGACTCCACTGCATCGTCGGACCCGCGAGCTCGTCGCGATCAGCGCCCAGTTCTCCAAGAATGACGACAAGAAGATGCTCACTTTCGACGAAGGTCGAAGAGAAGCGGCGTCGGTCGAGACCAGCGCTGGGCCATGTTGATATGCATGCGCCAGGAAACCAGCGACTTGCCAGACGCGTAGGTTGCCCTGCGCTCACTGCGTGAGCTGCGGCAGGTCAAAGGGCTCAAGACCAAGAACTTCAAGCGACGCGTGCCGAGAAGTACGACGGCAGGATACATCCGTCGGAGTTCCTCAAAGATCTACACCATCGGGTGCAGGTGCGGGCGAACGAGAAGATCCTCGCCAACTACTTCCCGTTGGTGCTCAAACCCAACGTCAGATCTTGGCTCATGCACTTGCCGGACAACTCCATCTCCTCATGGGCAGATCTGTGCCATCAGTTTGTCGGTGCCTTCACAGGCGGCCACAAGCCCCATGGCCAGGAGAGCGATCTTCATCTGCTCGCCCAGAAGGAAGGAGAGCCCCTGCGCAAGTACATACAGAGATTCAGCCAAGTGCAGCGCAACATCCCAGATGTCCACCCTGCCGCGGTCATCAGCGCGTTCCATCAGAACGTGCGTAATCGCAGGATGAGGGAGGAAATGGCGATGTGCAAAATCAGAGATGTCAGCGAGCTTTATGCTCTGGCCGACAAATGCGCACATGCTGAGGAGGGGAGGAAACTCCCCAGAGAGAACACAGGAGCAGAAGGATCTCACAGTAAGGAAGCCGCCCCGGCAAGGAAAAACCGGAGGCGGAACAACAGAAAGAGGAAAGTTAAAGATGTGCTAGTCGTTGAGCAGTCCGGCAACGGAGGTGGCGCCGAGAAGGCCAAAGCTAGTAACTCCGGCGAGGCCGTGGTGGCCACCGACAAGCAGGACGGCTCCGGCAAGCAGTACTGCAAGATCCACCGCACCAAGGGCCATGATCTCCAGACTTGCAAGAAGGTTGAGCAGCTTGTTGAGCTGTAGAAGGCTGAATACGAGCGACGCGACAAGGAGAAGGCCCAAGAAGGTGGAGGAGGATCCGGCAAGAAGCATCCCGCCCGGGGAGGGCGCCGCGGCAAGGCTAAGCAGCGGCAAGGAGACAGGCCTCCCCACGGCCGCGACAAGGATGAAGACGAAGACGAAGATGAAGAGATGGATGAGGATGAGGCCGACGAGCAGGAGTTTCAGAAGGCAACAGAGGTTTTGTGCATCGACGGCGGTGCTTCTCTACATACTTCGCACCGCCAGCTCAAACAGTGGGTGCGGGAGGTTAATGCAGCAGAACCATCAGTTGAATCGCGCAAGCCTCTCGAGTGGTCCAAAGACGCCCATCATCTTTGATGTTGAGGATCGCCTGATCGCATAATCGCGGGTCCGGTGCTTGCCGATGTTGGTTTCGCCAACCATCCGCAACCTCAAGGTCACAAAGATGCTGGTTGACGGCGGGGCCGGCTTGAATCTGATCTCCTCCGCGGTGCTCAAGAAGCTCCAGATCCCCGACAGCGAGCTCGAAGAGACCGACACTTTCCAAGGAATCAACCCGGGAAGGAGCAAGCCGAAGGGGAAGATCACACTGCCAGTGACATTTGGCAACGAGCTGAACTTCAGGATAGAGAAAGTCACCTTTGACGTCGCTGATTTCCCATTGCCCTACAATGGGATACTCGGCCGTCCAGCGCTTGCCAAGTTCATGGCAGCCTCTCACTACGCCTACAACATGCTCAAAATGCCCGGTCCGAAAGTGTCATCTCTGTCCCTGGAGACAAGAAAGATGCCCTTATCTGTACCGACAAGATCTACCGGGAAGCAGCGGCCGCGGCGGATCGCAAGACACTTTCCGCTGAAGCTCCCGGGGGGAAGAAGAAGGCCAAGTCCGGCAAGAACAGCTTTGATGTCCACTCCGGCAAGCGCACCTCTTCGGAGTGCTGCGCTACCGTCGAGGACGCACCATCGAGCTCCACCGGCAAGTGCAAGAAGGCAAAGACAGCTTCACCAGAGACCAAGAAAGTGGCCGCCAAGGAGGACGGCACTGGTGGTACCTTCACCATCAGTGCCACGCTTGACCCTAAATAGGAAAGCGCGCTCGTTGCTTTCCTGCGGGCGAATGTCGATGTGTTTGCATGGCAACCGTCTGACATCCCCGGTGTTCCCAGGAAAGTGATTGAGCACCACCTTGCCGTTTGTCCTCACGCGCGGCCCGTCAAGCAGAGAGTAAGGAAACAAGCAGTGGAGCGACAAGAATTCATTGCAGAAGAGATCAAGAAGTTGCAAGCAGCAGGCCTTGTTCGAGGAGTACTCCATCCAACGTGGTTAGCCAATCCTGTAGTCATGCGCAAAGCGAACGGGAAGTGGAGGCTTTGTATTGACTTCACTGATGTTAATAAAGCTTGTCCCAAGGATCCATTTCCCTTGCCGCGCATTGACCAGATTGTCAAGTCCACGGCAGGATGTGATTTGCTTTCATTTCTTGATGCATACTCAGGATATCATCAGATCTTCATGGCAGAAGAGGATGAAGAGAAGACCGCATTCATTACTCCATGTGGCACGTACTGCTTTGTACGAATGCCTTTCGGACTAAAGAATGCTGGTTCAACATTCGCAAGAGTAGTCAGCCATGCTTTTGAGCCACAGTTGCACAGAAATGTAGAGGCTTACATGGATGACATAGTGGTCAAAAGCAAGGACAAAGCAACTTTGGTCCAAGATTTGGACGAGACCTTTGCAAATCTGTGCAAGATCAATCTCAAGTTGAACCCCGAGAAGTGCGTGTTTGGAGTTCCTTCCGGCAAGCTTCTCGGGTTCTTTGTATCCCAGAGGGGGATTGAAGCCAATCCCGACAAGATCAAGGCCATTGAGCAGATCGAAACACCGAAGCGCGTCAAGGATGTGCAAAGGCTTGCCAAAGCTCGCGTTGTTGCTCTCAAGAGGTTCATCTCTAAGTCTGGCTGAAGGCCTTGCCATTTTTCAAAATTTTGAAAAAGGCAGGTCCAATGAAATGGACTCCGGAAGCGGAGGCTGCGCTGCAGGACTTGAAGAGGTACCTGTCCTCCACTCCAATTCTTGTCGCACCTAAGCCACAAGAGAAGTTGATGTTGTATCTGGTGGCAACCAATCAAGTGGTTAGTGCTGCGCTAGTAGCGGAGAGGGAGGCGGATGATGAGCCAGCAACCACGGCAAGCGAGTCCAGCGACAATCAGGGGGCTTCCCCGACAAGCTCTGGTCCCGACAAGGATAGATCTGCATGCAGCCACAGGAAGAGAAATGAAAGAAGATGGTGCAATACCAGGTTTATTTTGTCGGTTCCCTTCTGCTGGGGCTAGGTCAAGGTACTACGGTGTGCGAAGTTGCTTTTCGCCTTCTCATGGCCTCGAGGAAGCTGCGCCATTATTTTCAAGCACATGAGATCACAGTTGTCGCCGCTTTCCGTTGAAGAGGATATTGCGTAATCCGTAGCAACAGCAGGATTGCCGAGTGGGCACTTTGGAACTGCCAAGATTTGGCCTCAAGTTTGAGAGTACTTCAACTATCGAGGCCGAGCATTGGCAGAATTTATAGCAGAATGGACGCCGACACCTGATGAAGAAACTCCAGAGACGAGCATCCCCGTCAAGGAAGCAAGCAAAAAATGGACCATGTACTTTGATGGTGCCTTCTTGCTGCAAGGCGCCGGTGCGGGCGTATTACTTGTCGCATCCACCGGAGAGCACCTCAAGTACGTGGTCCAGATGCTCTTTCCCAAGGAGCAAGCAACAAACAATACTGCAGAATATGAAGGCTTGATTGTCGGACTCATGATCACTGCAGACCATGGGATTAAGAAGCTCATTGTCAGGGGTGACTCGTAGCTTGTCGTCCGCCAAGTGAACAAAGATTATCAGAGTCCATTGATGGAAGCTTACATCAATGAAGTGAGAAAGTTGGAAGAGCATTTTGACGGCCTGCAGATGGAACATGTTCCGAGAGCTCAGAACGACATTGCAGATGGCCTGTCAAAATGCACCGCACTCAAGTTACCTGTGGAACCAGGGATCTTTGTGCTCAAGCTGACTCAACCATCTGTAACACCATCAACTGGACAGAGCAAGAAGAGGAAGTTGATTTCTGGTGACTACTTTCCGGCTGAGCTCCCCGAAGCCGCCGCCAAGAAGGTCCCCAAGATCAACACCAAGAGTGCTGAGGGGCAGTCTGCTCCGACAAGCCCTAGGGTTTGTTTCGTTGAAGCAGACGCCCCCGACAAGTTTTTCTCCGACAAGCTTGCCGGGGAACATCAAGCTCCGGCTGAGCCACAGATTCTTGCTGTGGAAGAAGATGTTCCCGCAGCAGCATTTGCGCCTTTAGTCCTTGTTGTCGAGCCGCAGGCTCCGGCATGGGCGCAACAGATTGTCCGTTTCCTTCAGACAGGAGAACTTCCCGAAGAGCAAGAAGAAGCAGAGAGGGTAGCCCGGCAATCAAGTATGTACCAGTTTGTCGATGACATACTGTACAGAAGAAGATTCAACCGAGTAAAATTGAAGTGCATTCCCGGGGAAGATGGACGTAAGTCATTGCGGAGATACATGGAGGCAT
This sequence comes from Aegilops speltoides, assembly GCA_021437245.1. NCBI lineage: Eukaryota > Viridiplantae > Streptophyta > Magnoliopsida > Poales > Poaceae > Aegilops > Aegilops speltoides. Next base: position 279,127,336 of record CM038146.1, on the reverse strand, counting down.
ATGTGGTCACCACATTGGCGCAAAGAGCACTTGTCAGCAAAGCCTTCCGGCAAGGTTTCTTTTGGCCAACAGCCCTCCAGGATGCAACTGCACAAGTAACCAAGTGTGAAGCGTGCCAGTTCCACTCCAAGCGAGATACATCAACCAGCTCAAGCTCTCTAGACGATCCCTTTATCCTGGCCATTTTCGGTGCGGGGGCTCGACATCCTCGGCCCCTTTCCGCGAGCTGTCGGGGGCTTTGAGTACTTGTACCTGGCGATCGACAAGTTCACAAAGTGGCCGGAAGTGGAAGCTGTAGGATCGGAAGTATGTCTAGAGGGGGGTGATTAGACTACTTGACAACTTAAAAATTTTGCCTTTTGAGGAGTAGTTTCTTAGCAAGTTCACAATGATAACCAAGTCAAGTATCACCCTACACATGCAATTCTAGAGTTATGGCAGCGGAAAGTAAATTGCACGATAGTAAATGAGAGGAGGAGAAGAGCAAACGCAATGGAGACACGGAGATTTTTCTCGTGGTTCCGATAGGTGGTGCTATCGTCAATCCACGTTGATGGAGACTTCAACCCACGGAGGGTAACGGCTGCCTTGAGTCCACGGAGGGCTCCACCCACGAAGGGTCCACGAAGAAGCAACCTTGTCTATGCCATCATGGCTTACGTCCACGGAGGACTAGCCTTACTCGGGTAGATCTTCACGAGTAGGCGATCTCCTTGCCCTTACAAACTCCTTGGTTCAACTCCACATCATGACGGAGGCTCCCAAGTGACACCTAACCAATCTAGGAGGCACCACCCTCCAAAAGGTAATAGATGGGGTTGGTGATGATGAACTCCTTGCTCTTGTGCTTCAAATGATAATCTCCCCAACACTCAACTCTCCTCACTGATTTGGCTGTGGTGGAGGAAGGGATTGAGTGGAAAGCAACTTGGAAAGACTAGAAATCAAGTTTCATATGGTGGGAGTGGAGCAACTTGATCTCAACACAAGGGTAGGTAGTTTTCTTCTCGAAATGTAAGGTAGGAGTGGTAGTTCTTTCGATGGCTCTCTCCACGAATGAAGAGGAGGTGGAGGGTATTTATAGCCTCCACACAAAATCCAACCGTTACACACATTTGACCAATCTCGGTCGGACCGAAGTTGACAACTCGGTGAGACCGAAAGTTCAAATCTTGTGAGCGTTGGGATTTTCGAGTGGGACCGAAAATACAATCTCGGTTAGTCCGATTCTTCCAAAGTCTAGGGTTTGCCAATCTCGGTGGGACCGACTTTCTCATCTCGGTGACACCGATTTGAGTCTGAAGGTTCTGAAGCTTGGCAACACCAATTTCGAATGACCGAGTTTGGAATCGGAAAATCCGAGATTCTTAGGGTTTGGCTATATGGTGAGGTGGTTCATCTCGGTGTGGTGAGTTTGGAATCGGTGGGACCGAGATTACTTATGGGTTTATGTTGGAATGAAAGATTGCTGATTGTTTGAGAGATAAATCACTAAGCACTTTAGAGCAACCAGATCATCATCATAACCTCACCCCTTTTAATAGTATTGGCTTTCCTATGGACTCAATGTGATCTTGGATCACTAAACCAAAAATGGAGTCTTGAGCTTTTGCCAATGTTTTCCTTAGCATTTTGAGGGGTCCACATCATCACCATTGCCATACCCATATCACCGAACTTTCGAAATATTCTCAAGAAATGATTAGTTCAATGATATATATGTTGTTATTAATTACCAAAACCACCTAGGGATTAGTTGCACTTTCAATCTCCCCTTTTGGTAATTGATGACAACATATAGATCAAAGCTTCGACAAATGATATAATCAATGAATAACATCGTAAGCTTTGAGAAGTATGTGATAAGCAAGAGCTCCCCCTAAATTTGTGCATTATTTAAGATTTGCGTTTGAATGCAAATGCACAATCGATTAGGATCATGGGTTACTCTTCCATGTCACATACATCTTGGTGGAGCGCACAAAATGATAAGAATGAATAGCATGCACCCAATCACCAAGACATGAGTAAATGATCATACAAGATATGAATGGAATATGATAGACATCAAGCACACATTAAGCACAGTATGATCAAGCACTCATCAAGATAGAAACAAACATAGTATCAAACACACGAAGTATCTCAAAGAACTCAAAAGTATCTCAAGGAAAACCGCAAACGAAAGAGCAAAAACGAGCACTCTCTCTCGAAGTCCTATGATCTATACAATTTCTCCCCTTTGGCAACAAGTTACCAAAAGTTCGAAGGTATAGAGCTAATCGTCACTCGGGACTCTGCTGGCGGCTCTGTCTGCGTCGATGGAGTGGAGATAGCTGCATCTGCAAAGCTTCTGCTGAAGTCTGTGGAGCTGGAGGAGTGGATCTTGGGCTGGTGCCGGGCCGATGGAGCTGTAGGAGGTGCTGATGTAGTAGCCAGGATCGACCTTTGGAATAGCAGCTGATCTGGGCTTTGTGGGCCTGCAGCAGGCTGCTCATAGTCATCTGGACCATGTCACCTTCCATCTCCTTCATGAGTTCTGCCTTCTCCTCTTAGCTTCCTCGATGTCGCATCAAGCTTGTTGACGGTGACCTGCACTTGATCGACAGCCGTCGAGCATGGAACTTATCCTCAACGATCCTCTCAAGGCTCTCCCGAGATCTGCACTATCTTTGCCAGCGTAGCTCAATTCTCTGAGTGGCTTCAAGAAGTTGTTCTCAACGCTCTTGGGCTTCTGCTGCTTCTTCTTCTCGGCTTTAGCTTGTTTGGCAGCTTCGGACTTAGCATGTCCTTCTACGAGATGTGGGAGCATTCTCGGTCATCACAACCTCGTTGTCCTCATGTTCAGGCTGCGGTGGCAAGTGGGGTCTATCCAACGGTAGGTGTCCGTGCCAAACTTGGCATTGATGAGCATCTGAATATGCGAGCAAACCCACACGACCTCTTACTGCTCTCTTTGTCCTCTTGATAGTCTCAACTATCAGGTCCATCACCTTAAAAGGTGTCTTCTGATCTAGAATGTGCAGCATGTTGATAGAGTACCCTCTTATCATGCGGTGGTCCCCTGACTTAGGCATCAATGTATGCCTCAGAATGGTGTTGGTGGTTGGGAGACCTGCCTGAAGGTAGTAGACTGATCCAAGCTTCCATATCTCTACATCCTTCTCATCTACCTCATTATACATGTTCTTCATTGACTCGTGATTTTTCTTCGGAATGCCATAGACATCAATGTCATCTTCCCTTGAAACAGGTGCATTCAGCAACGCTCTCCATTCTTCTACAGTAGAATGGAATCTCTGCCCTTCTGTCATCCATACAATCCTGCCATCTGGATAGAAGTGTGCGGTGGCATAGAATTGCATGATCATCTCATCGTTCCAGGCAGTCAATTTCTGACCAACGAACTCTGCAATCCCACAAGCAGTGAAGCTTTCATGCACATGTGGGAAGAAGTCTCTGTGCTCTTCACTGTCGATGTATTCCCAATCAACGTATCTGGTGTCAGCAACAATTGGCTTCTTGTCCATGAGCACTGTCTCATAAAAGTCTTGTTGCTCTCTAGTGTGGAATCTTGAGTCAACTGCTGTTCTTCTCCTGGTGGCATATGGATCTGCTTGCCTCCATAGCCTGAGACCTTTGTCCTTTCTCTCCTTCATATTTTCAGCTCGAGGATGAGCTTCATTATGAACAGGCAGTTTCTGTCGGAGCTTGAGCAAAACATGAGCCTCATCATCTGATTCTGCAGGTGGCACATTGTCCTTCTTCTTTTCTGACGCAGGTATGTTCCTCACGGTCTTCTTCGGCTTGGCAGCTGGTTTGGCTTGGGCTGCCTTTCTTTGGAGCTGATTGCTTAACCTTTGTGGGTGCTCCTCCTTACGATGGCATCACCCATCAACTTCGCTTCGAGGAGGCTGAGGTGCTTCCTCATCGAATCATCATCATCAGCAGTCTCTTCATGAACTTTCCTCTTCCTCTTGGAAGTCTTCTTGATTTCTTTGGAGGTTTCTTCCATCTGAGCTTCAGGCAACAGAGGATTTAGCCACTTTGCTTGTGCCTTTCTTTGAATGTTTCCCTTGATAGCACTTGGAAACCACTTGCCTTTTAGGCTTTGAAGTTATTTCCTCATCAGCAATGAAATCTGAATCTTCCTCATCAGAATTCCTTTTCCTTCTGGCCCTGGTGGCAGCTGCAGGCAGTCCACTTGGAGTGCTTCTCTCTCCATCATCTGAAAAACTGCTTGCTTCTGGACTTGTAGCTGCCTCTGGAATCTCAACTGGCATCTCAGACCTGTTCTAACTGTCACTTCCTTCAGACATGACTGACAACCTGTGAATAGAATAGATATAGGCAGAATAGAAGAGTTATCACAAACTGCAGAGGATTTTGCAAAAAGAATGAGTTCAAACTTTAGTTTTAGGTTTTCACAGAATACATGTCGGTCTGACCGAGTCTATCAATTCGGTGAAACCGAAATGTCTAAACAGACCACATACACCACTTTCGGTTGGACCAAAATGGGTTTCGGTCTAGCCGAGACTACTAGGGTTTCACTGAATCTTCACTTCGGTCTTACCGATTTGCACAACTCGGTTTCACCGAAAAGTGCAGTGCAATGGCCAGAGGCCAAATCGGTCAGTCCGAAAATGTCGAATCGGTCACACCGAGATGTGTTCGGCGGAAACCTAACCCTAAAATTTTCACTCGAAATTTGTTCTATGACCTAAACGGCTGGATAGGAAGATTTCAATCTTGGCAAGAAACATGGCAACGCCTATCGTGCATTGAATCAGCGATTGGAACACGAGAGGGATGAAACTCACCCAATGCGGTGGAGCTTCACTACGGCGGCAACGGCGCGATGAGAAAGTCCGTTGACGGCGATGGAGACCCGCGGCGAGGGCGCACAGGCGACGGCGGAGACGATCCGGAGACCAAGGCGGCGGCAGCTAAGGGTTTGAGGCGAAGCGTTTGAAGAAGTAATCAACGCGCTCGTCCTCGAGTATATATACCCTTCGGTTGTCGGTGGGACCGAGTTTGAAAACTTCGGTGGGACCGAGATGGTTAATCGCGTGCGATTACACACTTCGTCACGCCGAAATTTGAAACTCGGTTTCACCGAGGTGAAAACCTAGATCAATCCAAGTGATTTGGTCATCCGATTTGAGTATATCGGTTTGACCGAAAGTACTTAGAAGGTTTTGGAAGTTAGGCTTTTGACGGATCGGTGGCTCAGAGTGCTCCTCACTCGGTCTGTCCAAAAAGTCTTGTTCAAAGTTTGTGATATAAGCATGAATAGAGTTTGAGACAAGAAAGCATAGATAGCTAGGGGAGGAACTTAGGCATTCTTGTCCATCCATTTGGTCAAAAGAAAGAAAACCAAAAGACCAAAGCAACAAATGGATGTCCTCGAATGGATAAAATCATGCATCCAACATGCTCACACAATAAGATAGCAAATGAAATATGTGTCAAACATGCACAAACAAAACACTAACAGCTAGCACACAATTTGGCGATGACTAGGTCATCTATATATGAGTATATTGACTTAGGAGTCAAATGAGAACATTTGATCATAGGTCATACTCATCGTTTAAGCACAAGTGGGGTTACCACTTTTCCATAAAGCATTGATGTGTTCACATCATTAGAAGATGCTTTAGCTCATTTCTTTAGAGCAAAGCTCCCCCTTGATGTGAGAACCCCTTTTAAAGGGTCAAACTAACCTTGGGTTGTCGTTGAAGACTTCATGTAGATGTTGAAGATGTGGATGCTCAATGTTGATGAAGATCATCAAGAGTTGGGAGCAATCCTTTGGATTCGGGCACTTTCAATACCTACATGGGTTAGTCCCACAAGGAACAAACAAGAATATCCATGGACATAGATTGAAGTTCACAATAGATGATGTCCATGAAAGCAATGATTACCTTGTCCCTTGACTTACCAACATGAGGGTTTGTGACTCCATGAACTAGTGCAAGATGTGGAAGTTGATTGCACAAGTTCTTGCCAAAATGAATATGAGTGAAGTATATTGGCGGAGTCACCCTCAAGAACTCTCTAGTTCTTCTTCTTCGGGATCCACATCATCTTGATGGGAATCCTTGGGGTAGTAGTTGAGCTTGTTGAAGTAGAACTTGAAGTTGCCTTGGGAACCCACTTGACCATGGCCTTGGGTGCTTCAATGAATGCATCAATCTCCTCTTGAAGCTTGTCCTTGCCTTTTAGCTTGTGGTCTTGTGGTGGAAGGTCATCTTGAGCTTGTTCCTCATTGGAAGAAGTAGGATCATACTTCTCCTCTTGAGAGACAAACTTTGGAGTGGGATATTGACCTTCTTCCCATTCAACACCCTCGGCGTTGAACTTTCGCTCAAAACCAATTCCTTGATTCTTCCTGTCTTCCTTGTTTGCGAACAATTTCCTCAAAGCTCTTGCTTCCGGCAAGACTCTTGTAGACACCTTTCTCTATAATCCCTTTCAATAGACTATTTTCTTGCTCAAGTGAAACTTGGCTTGAAACATTGTTAGTGGAATCAAGAGAATTACTAGAAGTAACAACATTTGATTTAGCATGATTATTGTTACTACTAGATGAAGAATTTTCTTATGCTTGTCATGCTTAGTTTTGATAGGTGGCAAGAAATTAGACAAGAGAAGTCGTTTGGCAAGATATGAAGAACTCTTCTTTGAAGATCGTCATTGATAGCTTTTAGAAACTCATGTTCTTGCTCTAGATTGAGCTTCTCGAGCGTAGCTTCTCATGAGATCTTAGGAGCTCTCTATGATCTTCTTGAGTTGTTTCATGAGCTAACTTAAGAGTGTTTAGTTCTTTAGTTAGACGCTCAATCTCCTTCATAGCATTGTCATTCGACTCATCTCGACTATAAAGACTACTAGCATGTTCATCATTACTAAGCTCACTAGATTTATCATGTAAAAGCTCATCTTCACCAAGCAAGTCATCCTCATCACTATCAAAGTCAATAAACTCAGGATGTGATACCTTGGGGCCTTTTGCCATGAAGCATCTTCCAATTCCCTCATTTGGTGAATCAAATATGTCATAGGAGTTGGAGTTGGAGGACACGAGAGCAAGACCGCAACACCTTCATCTTGATCAGATTCGAGTTGGAGTGATAGCTTCTTTCGGAGTGATTGTCGGAGTCGAGCCGAAACCCATTCACCAACATGAGCTTGATGTTTTCTTCTTGTGTAGCTCCTTGATGACTTGTCTTTCCTTTCCGAATCCTTGCTTCTCCGAGAGGATCTTCGTTCATAACGATCATCTCTACTCCTTCTTTCTTTTCGAGGCGACTCTTCTCTTGAGCTTCTTCTTCTTGGAGATTCTTCTCTTCTCTTGTGGGAGTCGAACACTCATTTGAGTAGTGTCCGGGTCTTCCACAATTGTAGCAGATTCGATCACGACTAGAAGATCTCTTTTCATCATATGATCTAGACTTTGAGCTTCTTTCCTTGCTTCTACTCTTGTAGAATTTGTTGAAGTTCTTCACCATTAGGCTTATCTCTTCATTGGAAACTAGCTTGTCACTTGAGGATGTGGGAGCTTCAACTGCAGCTTTGTAAGCACCACTTGACTTGTTGTGAAGCTCTTCCTTATCTTTAAGTGTCATCTCATGAGCAACAATCCTTCCAATGACTTGGTAGGCTTGAGATCTTTGTAGTTTGGCATCATTTGGATCAAAGTGCACACGGTGTCATACTTTCCATCCAAAGCTCGAGAATCTTCTTGATGATGAATCGGTCGGTCATTTCTTCGCTTCCTAAGCCTGCCATCTCATTGGTGATGAGAGCAAGCCTAGAGTACATTTCAGCGAATCCTTCACCTTCTTTCATCTTGAACTTGTCAAGCTGACCTTGAAGAACATCTAGCTTTGATTCCTTCACGGACTCGGTACCTTCGTGCATTTCACCAAAGTATCCCAAATCTCTTTTGCATTCTCAAGGCGGCTGATCTTGTTGAACTCCTCGGGACACAAAGCATTGAAGAGAATGTCACAAGCTTGAGCATTGTTCTGTAACATCCGCAACTCATCCGCAGTAGCTTCGCGATCCGGAACTTTCCCTTCCTCGAAGAACTCACCTTGCAAGCCAACACAAATAATGCCCCATGCGGGTTATGTCCAAGAATATGCATTTTCATTTTATGCTTCCAACTAGCAAAGTTTGAACCATCAAAGTAAGGACCTCTCTGAAAATTACCCTCACTAGGCGCCATACTCTCCTAGGTTGTGAAACCAAGCTTATGGAGTCAATGCAATGAAACCAATCCAATGGAGACCAAAGCTCGATACCACTTGTAGGATCGGAAGTATGTCTAGAGGGGGTGATTAGACTACTTGACAACTTAAAAATTTTGCCTTTTGATTGGAGTAGTTTCTTAGCAAGTTCACAATGATAACCAAGTCAAGTATCACCCTACACATGCAATTCTAGAGTTATGGCAGCGGAAAGTAAATTGCACGATAGTAAATGAGAGGAGGAGAAGAGCAAACGCAATGGAGACACGGAGATTTTTTCTCGTGGTTCCGATAGGTGGTGCTATCGTCAATCCACGTTGATGGAGACTTCAACCCACGGAGGGTAATGGCCATGCGAGTCCACGGAGGGCTCCACCCACGAAGGGTCCACGAAGAAGCAACCTTGTCTATGCCATCATGGCTTCGTCCACGGAGGACTAGCCTTACTCGGGGTAGATCTTCACGAAGTAGGCGATCTCCTTGCCCTTACAAACTCCTTGGTTCAACTCCACATCATGACGGAGGCTCCCAAGTGACACCTAACCAATCTAGGAGGCACCACCCTCCAAAAGGTAATAGATGGGGTTGGTGATGATGAACTCCTTGCTCTTGTGCTTCAAATGATAATCTCCCCAACACTCAACTCTCCTCACTGATTTGGCTGTGGTGGAGGAAGGATTGAGTGGAAAGCAACTTGGAAAGACTAGAAATCAAGTTTCATATGGTGGGAGTGGAGCAACTTGATCTCAACACAAGGGTAGGTAGTTTTCTTCTCGAAATGTAAGGTAGGAGTGGTAGTTCTTTCGATGGCTCTCTCCACGAATGAAGAGGAGGTGGAGGGTATTTATAGCCTCCACACAAAATCCAACCGTTACACACATTTGACCAATCTCGGTCGGACCGAAGTTGACAACTCGGTGAGACCGAAAGTTCAAATCTTGTGAGCGTTGGGATTTTCAGTGGGACCGAAAATACAATCTCGGTTAGTCCGATTCTTCCAAAGTCTAGGGTTTGCCAATCTCGGTGGGACCGACTTTCTCATCTCGGTGACACCGATTTGAGTCTGAAGGTTCTGAAGGTTGGCAACACCAATTTCGAATGACCGAGTTTGGAATCGGAAAATCCGAGATTCTTAGGGTTTGGCTATATGGTGAGGTGGTTCATCTCGGTGTGGTGAGTTTGGAATCGGTGGGACCGAGATTACTTATGGGTTTATGTTGGAATGAAAGATTGCTGATTGTTTGAGAGATAAATCACTAAGCACTTTAGAGCAACCAGATCATCATCATAACCTCACCCCCTTTTAATAGTATTGGCTTTCCTATGGACTCAATGTGATCTTGGATCACTAAACCAAAAATGGAGTCTTGAGCTTTTGCCAATGTTTTCCTTAGCATTTTGAGGGGTCCACATCATCAGTCATTGCCATTCCCATATCACTGAACTTTCTGAAATATTCTCAAGAAATGATTAGTTCAATGATATATATGTTGTTATTAATTACCAAAACCACCTAGGGATTAGTTGCACTTTCAGAAGCAGTGAGGAAGGTGACAAAGACGATCGGCGATCAAGTTCTTGGTCGATTGTTTGCCGTTTGAGTCCCTAACAGGATCATCACCGACAATGGCACACAATTCCACGAGCCGCACCTTCATGCAAGACGCCCAAGATCTTGGCGCCAAGATCTGCTTCGCTTCGCCGCCCACCCGAGAAGCAGCGGTCAAGCGGAGAGGGCAAATCTTTGAAGTCTTCTTGGGTGAAGACCAGAACTTTCGACAGTGCTGCACAAGTGCGGAAGGAATTGGATTGAGGAGCTGCCATGGTTCTTTGGTCGATCGAACGACGCCAAATCGAGCCAGCGGCGGACACCTTTTGCTCTAGTCTATGGAGCGAGGCGGTTCTCCCCACGGAACTCGTGATACGGATCGCCTCGATTGCTCGCTTATGATGAGCTTGAGCAAGAGCAGCTGCGGCAAGATGACGCGCTGCTCCTTGAGGAAGATCGTCTTCGATTTCTTTGTCTGAGCTGCTCGCTACCAAGCAAGCCTTGCGTCGCTACCATAGCCGCAAAGTTAATGCCGAAGTTTCGAGGAAGGCGACCTTGTTCTTGGTAGCGTTCAATCCGCCAAGAATTCCAACAAGTTGGCGCCAAGTGGGAAGGCCCTTATCGGGTGAAGCGAGTCACTAGGCTGGGCGCTGTCCGCTTTGAGACCGAAGATGGCTTTCCGGTGAGCAACTCTGGAACATTGAGCATCTTCGTAAGTTTTACCCATAAAGTAGCGGTTGCGGAACTCTGTTCCGGAACCACCTTTATACAAGCCTTCTTTGCTGTTGCATGTAACCCTTTGTACAAAGCCGGGCGCAGATCCCGTGCATAAATAAAGATCATATGCTCCGCACATCTTGTCAAATTCCATGCCTTTTTCTTTTTCGCATGTATTATCTAACACTTTGTGCAACACTTGCCCCCGGTAAGTAATAACGAGCCTTAAGGCTCCATATCTTTATTTTCTCTTCTTTCTTTTCTCAAAGAGAAGGTTCCCTCGCCCACAAGTTCACCGGGGAGGAGAGGATAATGGTGTGGACCAGGCGTCGTTCAAAGAAGTATAGCCTTGCCGGGATGTAGACGACAGAAAAGCTAAGTTGCCAAAGTTTGAGCACAATCAGTTTTAAATTTTTTTAAGTTATCTTCCTTGAACGACCGTGCTTTGTATGGAAAACCTGTGCGCGGAGGAACCGACTCGTGGCTAGTTGCGCCCTTACTTTGTTTCGAGTCCTCTCAACAATGTAAGTGTGCTGCGACTAGTTTCGACAAGTTTTCTTGCCGGAGGCGACACCGCCACCAGGCTGCTGATGTTCCGCACTCAGCGCTCGCGGCAAGGGTGCCTGCGCCGGCAAGTTCCCTAAAAGCGTAGGGTAAAAACATGCAAAGAAGGGAGTCAAGTAAAGGAAATAACATAGCAAATACTACCCAGGATAAAGTTATATTACAATAATAACTTGCCGCGCTCTAATGGATTGTTCCTGTGACATGTCTGGCAGCGGCAAGAAAAAGGAGGAAAAGGGCGGCCTAATCTACACAATCGCCGTCGACCTTCTGACTTCATTCACCTTGTCCACAATGGGTGCGACAAGGGCTTTGAGCTCTGCAAGATCAGCACCCGCCGGCAGCTTCTTGAGAACGTTGGTGAGGTTGAGGTTCGGATTGCGGAAGAGCACCTTCACCAACACCTTCTCCCAGACTCTGGCGCAGATTGCGCACGACTCGTCAGCCAGCTGCTTTGGGATCCTTTCCCGGAGTTGCTGGAGAGCCGTCGCCACGCCCTTGAAGAAAAGAGTAAGCTTGGCGCCGGGCTGGAGGTTCTCGTCGGAGGAGTACCCGAAGCCCACCAAGTCCAGTTGCGCTAGCTCCTCGTCGATGACTGCAGCGATGTTGACGAGGCCCTCCGTCCAGAGCTCCACCGTGGCCCTGAAGGTGTTTTGAGTCTCGGCGTCCCTCGTTAGCAGCTCCTCGTTTGCCTTGATCTCTTTCTTCAAGTCCTCCTCTTGCTTCTTGGCGCCGTCCAGCGTCTCCGTCAGTTTGGCCAGCTTCAGCTCCAGATCAGCATTTGAGTCCTTGGCGGCGTTCAGTTCCTTGCCCTTGTCGGCGAGTTGGACTTGCAGATCACCATGAGCGAGGGCATCCTTCTCGCGTTCGCGCTGGAGCGCGGCAAGCTCCTCATTCTTCCCTTTCAGATCAGCCTCCAGCTGCGTCATCTTCACCTCCAATTCCTTCTTGGCGGCCTCGGCGGCTGCTGCGCAGCGTCGCCGCCTCCTTGGCGCCCGCCAAGTGATTGCTCGCGTGCGGCGAGCTCCTCATCGTAGCTGTCCAGATTGACTTTCCGCTGCGTCAGTTCACCTTCCCGGGTGGACAGCTCTTCGGCGGCAAGCCTCTGTTGCTCTTCAGCTTCTGCCTTCTCGAGGATGAAGGCCTTCCGCGCCTCGACAAGCTGCGCCCTCTCCTCCGCAATGGACCGGAGGGCCTCTTGGTTGCGGCTCTGGAGCTCTTCCGCATGCTTCTCTATGTCAACTCCCGCCTGCGCGACAAGCGCTTGACGGGACTCCAGCTTCGCTTGTCGGGCGCGGTAGAGTGACGCCAACTTCCGAACAGCAACCTCCTCCTCGGACTTCGCTGCTGCTTCTTTGCTTGGTGCGTCAACCACTTTGTCAGCCAGTGGAGGCGAGCACCTCTCCGTCAAAAGCCTCTCCTCGACCGGCGCCTGGAGCTCGGCCTTGGGAAGCTTGATGAAGACACCTCGCCCGGCCTTCAAGTAGGCGCCCGGCTGGGGCTCCTCGGGGCCAATCTTTGCATCAGCCAGGCGGAGGGTCGGCCCGGTCGGTGTAGCGCCTTGTGCTCCTGCGCCCTCGGGGTCGTCTGTCGATCGCGGACCCTCGCCCGGCTCTTGCGCCAAAGAGCCTTGGCGGCCTCTTCGCCCGGCCGGGATCGTCGGCGCCGGCCTCTTCTTGATGGCGGCGACATCTTCAGTGTTGCCGCGTGCGTCCTCCTCGCCGGTGGCCTCAGTCTATATCGGATCTGTGGAAGGGGGATCTGATGACAGGAAGAGGAAGGAAAAGTCAAGCAAATATCCAAAAAGAACCCAAGGGAAAATTTCCGACAAGGAGGGTTACCTGTGCTGGGCTCTGTGATCATGGGCTCCACCACCGAAGGTTCGCTGGTCCTGTCCTTGCCAGAAACTGCCCTTGCGAGGACCGCTCCTTGCGGAGGCGTTCCTTGTCGGGGATCATCCCTTGGCGGCGTGGTTGAAGCAGATAGCACCTCAGGAGCGGCTTCTGGTTGTTCCTGATGGGCCTGCTCTGCTCCTACACAAGCGAATCAACAATCAAGATGTCAACAAGGAAAGCACACCCATGCGCGCCCCACAACAGAAACTGAACAAATACTTACGCTGGGGGCTGCGCTGGGGGCTGCTTCGGGGAGAGATTGCCGGGTCCGTCAAGGTGGTCTCGGATGCGTCCTCTGTTGTCACAACAGGATCATCCTCGATGACTACCACGGGGACCTTGGCCCTCTTCACCGCTCTCTCGGCCAGAGTCCTGAAATGGAACGAGGTTCAGAGGGAAGCAGATCAGATACAAGACAAAAAACAGCAAAAATCAAAGAAATATAAGTACAACAAGAAGAAAGTCTTACTCCTCCTCCTCTTCTTCCTCCTCGTCGGAGCTCCGCGCGGAGAGGTCGAAGTCTGGTACTCTTTCAGCACGATGAGGCGGGGGAGTAGGCTCCCTTGGACGCTTGGCGGGAGCTGCGGCAGGATCAGGAGCAGCGGCTTGAGAAGACCCGCTCCGATTGCAGCCGCTGGCGTGAGAGGCTCCAGCTTGCAACGTGCTTGTCGCGGAGGCGTGTCCTCAGGCGCTGCGGCTATTAGCCTGCTCGCCGCCTGTTGTATCTCCAGTCCTCACGGGCGCCTTCTTAGTTGAGCTGGGGGCTGCTGGGAGGCTCCGCCCGCGGCAAGCTGCTCGAAGACGGCTGGCCGCTTGCGCCCTCGGCGGGCTCGCTCGCTTCGGCTTCGGGCTCTCCTTCGCCAACGACCTTTCCAACAAGGTCCTCTCGGTCGGCAAGGCTTGCCGCCTCGGCTGCCTCTGCCTCCTCTAACGTGAAACCAAACTCGCCCGCGGCGGCGGCTGCCGCCGCCTCTTCCGCCTTGGTGGCGATGTACCGCATCTCATCATCAGTGGTGTCGCGGTGAGGAGCTTCTGCTCGTCGGCGCGGACCGCTACTTCCACCAAGCCGTCGAAGAATTGCCCACGACGTCATTGGAAGGCTCCTGCCAAGTCGGGATAATCCTGTGCGAGTCGCACTCCGGCATAATTGCGCGGATGCGATCGAGCTGGGAGTTGTTGCACATCGGGATGACGCCCTGCGGCAGCCTGAACCACTCCGGATGGTTGGGGTCGTGCTTGAACAGCTCCTTGAGCATCCCATCCAACTCCAATACAATGAAGTTAAAATTGAGGCCAGGGCGCAGCCTCATGATATCCGCCGGGCCCCCGAACAGCCAGGCGGGCCTCCCCTCTCTGCGGAGAAGCGTCGGCGGCGAAGAAAGTCCGCGCCAACAGCCCCTACAGTGAGCCCGGCAAGCCTGAGCCGCAGGATCCGGGTGGTGGCGATCTTCAGTTTAGCATCATCCACCGCCAGAGCGCTCTAGTCGCCGCCGCGCACTACTCGGGCTTGGCGCAAATTGGTGAATGGCTGCGGATCTGCATCAACAATCCAACACCACTCCGCTCTCCACTCATCCCACTTGCTGCGGAGCTCCCCCTCCAGATAGACCTCCTTATTGCCGGCCCTCAAGATCCAGGCGATCCCGCCAGACAGGGCCTCCAGATAGTGGCGGAAAAGGGCTACGTTGGGGTGGATTCCGACGAAGTTCTCGCAAAGATGCGCGAAAACCGCCATGGTCAGAACGGCGTTGGGGGTGAAGTCGAGGAGATGGAGCCCGTACGTGTTCATAATGTCGCAGAAGAAATCGGAAAAGGGCGGGCAGAGCCCGCAATAGAAGAACAAGGGGAAGAAGTAGTACCCTCTTGGACACCGCTTCGAAGTAGAAGCTTCGGCGGAGAGTGCTTGCGTGCGTGGATGCGCCCGCGTCTCCATCGACCAGAAAAGGTAGAACCACTCCCGCAGCGCCTTCGCGGTGAGCTCGGGGGGAAAAAGTGCTCGCTCCTTGCGCAACGCCTCTAGCCGCAACGCCTCGGCCGACTTTGCACTCTTTCCGGTCTTCGGAGCCATGGTGGAGGCGGTGGGGGAGTGCGGAGGCGTTGGCGGCGACGGCGGCGACGGGCGGTGGAGCGCTGCTCTCTTTCGGCTTGGGAAGCGGAGGGGAGCGGCGGAGCTTTCTGAGGAAGAAACCGCAAGTGGCAAAGGTGGGGGAACAGCCCCTGTTTCCTCTGCTTATAAAGAGGAGAGGCGAACGTTACGCCTTTTTCGATTAAATAATCACCCATGATCTCTCCCACGACGCCGTTTGGGCGTCTGCCGTTCTGAGGGCGCGGTGAATCTGAGTTAGATTTGGTGTGGACGGGGCCGCGTGTGCCGTGCCTGTTTTGAGCCTGGCCCAACAGCGCTTCGGCACCGTGTGTGGCCCAGGCCCGGGGGCTCCTGTCGGTGTACTAAAGTAGGGGTACCTTAGTATCCCGAACTTGTGCACGGGCAGTCGCAGCGCCCCGCGGCGGGGCTTGCCGGACGTCCGCCAAGATCCTCCATAGTCCTATTAATGCCATTCAAGAACAAAGTGTTTTAACTAGGAAGACAAGACTCCGACAAGAGGAGCTTGCCGGGAAGAACAAAGCCCCAGCAAGAGGAGCTTGCCGGGAAGGCCAACCAAGGCATTATCAAGAAACTTGCCGCGACGCGCCGCGCGTCCCGGCAAGACCCGGCGAGCGACAAGCTTCCGGGCGCGTCAAGACAACGACCGCGGCAAGGCGCTTGCCGCGGCGAAGCCACCACTCTACACACAAGCTCCAGCGCATCCGTCGACGTGTCGCCGCAGGACCGTTCCAGGCGTACGTGGCGGGAAGCTGTGCAGCCAAGCGGTGCGAGGTGGCAAGTGGAGATGACGAGAAGGCCATCGTGGCAAGCGGTGGCACCCCTAACGGTCGTTTCCTGCACTGTTTGGGCGACCGGACGGGCATTAAATGCCCTTGTCCCCTGCCGTATGAGTTAGGTAGGGTGCACTGTAGATAGCGGTTTTACCAACCCCTCTTTTTACTTTTCTACCCCTGTCTGCGTTGCCACTTGTCGGTGACCCCTTTAACCTATAAAAGGAGGCCCATGCGCAACGTAGAGGGGGTTCGACTCATTCGAAACTACAGAACGCTCGCGCCCTCGAGTAAGAACACAATACAAACACAAAGCAGCAGTAGGAGTTTTATCTCTCCGGAGAGCTCCAAAGCTAGGTAAAATCCCTCGCGTGCTTCACGTAGATCTGCTCTTCGTGCGCCCACCGCTCCCTGCCGGACCAAGAAGGGGCCCTGCCCCATAGGTGTTCGTTTCCCACGACACTCACTGAACACACAGAAGCTGAATAACAAGAGTCTTACATCCATACATACCGTCTTACACAATTTATGACCATTATGGTCAAGTCTTACATTGATAAAGCCTTAAGGGCTGAACATCAAATGAAACACAAGCAGCGGAAATCTTCGTCGATAAATAGAACCCATGCCATCTACCTTAACCCTACAACATTCTGACTGGGAAACATCCTAGTTTGCATGTTCGTCTCCAAAGAACTCTTCTTCGAACTCCGGTTCTTCCATGCCTGGTCAATTAAATAACCAGTGGCAAGCCAATGAGTACTTTGAATGTACTCGCAAGCAACCCATGTTTTGGTTCAAGGTACAACAATGCATGATATAGGTAAATTTTTGCAGAAAGCTAGTTTTGAGTGCAATGACATGTTCAATAACTTTGTAAGGCATGCATCAAGAGAATTCAAGTAACCATGAGGACAGGTCACAGATATCAACATAAGTAGAGTGGGCACCAACCCAGCTATCATAAATAGAGTGGGCACCAACCCATCTCATTCATGTCAAGTCCCTTGACTTGACCCGAGTCGTTTTATCAACACTCACACTTGGTTTGTAAACAAGTGGACGTAGCCCAAGAGCGGTTACCCAACTGTCCTTGACCGTGGACACGTCTATTCGAATAGTTTTACACTCTGCAGAGGTTGCACACTTTACCCACAAGATCCGGGGAACTTCTGTGTCATCCACGACCCGCGGTACCTCAAGTACCCGGGGTAAGCACCCGATGACTACCTTTCCCTAGACGACAATAACATGGAGTCCACTCGATTGGTAGTAACCCCCGTGCCCAACATTATCACATAACATTTTCGTGGAGCCTTGCTCCCATATTTATCACATACCACTGGCACGGGGTACCAACGGTGTGTCCGGTGCCCTGTGAAAACAGTCATGGCCGCCCTACCTGGCACGACCCCATCCCGAGAGAGAGCACTACCTGGCACGACCCCGTCCCGAGAGAGAGCACCAACTCTCCCCCGTCACTAGTAATGCGGGCTCCAAGCTAGTATCGGCCTAGGTAATCAATAATGCCCTTTCCCTTATAAGGGTAGAGTGGTTGCGCATGTAAGGTTGGAATAACGGTCGCAACTTCGACCAATCCGTTTTTGAAAACAACACACACACTTGCCTCGGTACACCACTTCGTCATCAAGTGGTTACCCGTCTCATCACCTCCCTCGGGCATAAATGGCACCCGACGGGGTTTTCGAAAAGACTTCTGAAATCACTTTGTCTCCTTCACCATGCATATACCCATCCATTTTGCGTAGCATCTACTTTAGCATCCTATCTACTCCCACCGGCACAACCCTCATAAGAAGGTAGGGCCATGCGCAATGCAAGTATCAACGAGGAAGTAACCGAGGCAACCAACCCACGTGGTTCACCATCTCATCATGATTCCGATGCAACAACAATAAAGAGCTATATGGCATGCATAAAGGTTTCATAGACATGGTCAAAGGGCTGCTTCCCTTGGTTGGCTTGGTCTTCAAAGTCTTCAGGCCCTTCTCCTCCTTCTTCTTCAGCTACCTCGTCAAATACGGGATCTAACGTTGCAAGAAAATAACGGGAAAAATAAGACAATAATAAAAACAGAAAAGTCAAAGTGCTCAGAAAAATGTCAACTTATTTTTGTAAAATACTAGGAGGAAAACTAGGAAGGGGGAAATTCTTGGTTTTGGATTTGGAGTTAGGCCAACGAGTTGTGGATTTTCAAGCAGATTCTTACATTCAAATTTGAATTTAAATTTGAGCAGAGCGAAAAAAATGTAATGGATGTGCATGAAAGATATATCAATAAATAGGTGGGATTATTCTGAGATTTTAGGAGTTGGAAATATTTCCTTTGGACAAATATTTTGCCCTGTGGAATTTTTGGAAAGGAGACAGAAAAAGAAAAAGAAAAGTGGCGTTGTGCCACTGGGCCAGAGAGGCCACGGGCAGCAGGCCCAGGGGGGAGACCAGCCCACGCGGGCCGCCACGTCGAAGGCGTAAAGGAGAAATACGCCTTCAGCCGACGGGCGAACCGGTGGGGCGTGCGCGCGCGTTTTAAACCTGACGGGTGGATCCCACCCGTCAGGGCGTGAGGCTGACAGGCTGGCCCCACGGCCGTCGTCGTCTACCTCCGGCCAGAGGCAACGACGAGCTCGCCGGCGGCGATACAGAGCACGGGGAGGTGCGCGGGTGGTACCGTTGGACTCGGGGCGGTGTCGCCGTTCTGGTGGTGGTGGAGACGGTCGCCGGAGCAGCCTGGTTCGCTGGCGACGAGCCACGCGGTGGAGGTGCTTCGGGCGCCGATGGATACGGCCGTTCCCGACTGCAAAAGGAGTGGGAAAGAGAGGGGAAAGGGTCAGCGTGGCTGCGCGGTTTCAGATCGAGAGAAAACGGGGGCGGAGGAGGCCTGTACCGCGCGAACGCCGACGAGCCGAGGCGGCGGAGCTCGAGCTCGATCTTGAGCTCGGGCGGCTCTAGAGTTGAATGGGTGGTACGGGAGGTTGATTTGGAGTGTGGGGGAGCAACAGGGAGCGAAAGAGGGGCTCGGGGTCGCCTTATATAGGCTGGCCGAGGTCCACCGTAGGCGTGGCCTACGGGTGCCCGCGGGATAGGCTCGGGTGGCCGTTGGAGAGGGAGTGGAGGGCTCGAGGGTGTTCGTGGGAGTGGTGTAGGGTGCCAGGGAGAGAGAGGAGGAGCGGGGCGAGCTGCACGCTGGCCCCCTGAGGCGCGCGAGCATTGGCCGAGCGAGGCGGCTCTGGCGCGAGCTGCAGGAGAGAGAGAAGGGCGCGGGAGCAAGTGGGCGGCCTGCTGGCGTGGAGCGGACGTCGAGGGGCATCGACTAGCGCATGGGGGAAGCTCGAGGTGGTCGGGAGACGCGGTGTCAACGGTCGGGTGCCCGACCAGGCGGTCCAGAGAGCGACTTTGGCCGGCATCCGCGGCTTTCTAGCGTCCGCGTGCGTCCACTTGTGTCTGGAGGCTGCAAGGGGTGTGGGCAAAAGCTGAAACGGGGCTTGAATGCTCTGCAGAGCCGAGGGGAGAGAAGGAGGCTGAGAGAGAGGGGAGAAGCTGCTGTCCAGAGAAGACAAATGGGATTTCCCCCTCCCTTATCATTGCTTCCTCGGGCAGAAAAGCATCCAAGTGACAGGGGGGAACGAGGAGGGGTTGTGGTAAAAAGATGGGCTCAAGGAGATTAGTGGAAGGGGCTGGAATTTGCATTCCCAAATTCTGCCAGAAGGTGTTTGATGATGTTTTGGGCAAGTAAATGACTTCCACTGGCCATGAGACTCCATAGTGTGTGATGCCACATATAATTAGGGCCTTCCACCCATTTTGAGCTTATTTGGACAAAGTTGCCAATGCAACTTTTGCAAACCCTAAAAATTGGCAGGAATTGATTTGTGTAGATCCAGTTGAGTAGATCACTTCTCCTTGATGCACCACTTGGTGTCTTGGCCTTATTTAGTCATGTGATCAGGCTCACAAAAGTTGGGGCCATGGAGAAAAAGTTGGTAGTACAAAGTAGTTCAAATTTGATTCTGGTCAGAGAGGGTTTTGAGGCACTTTGACCAAGATATCTTCTTCTCCAACCTGTACCATTTGGTCTAGATGCATTATTAGACAATTGGAGCATGTGCACCAAGTTTGAGAACATTTGGACATGTTTGGCAATGTAAAGTTGCTCAAACTTCAAAATGGACAGAAATGGTTTTGAGGGGATTTTATGGGGTTATACTATTCTCCATCACATGATACTTGTCAAGATCATCAAGTATGTCGTATGTGAGATGATAGAATTTCCTTGGAATTTTTGGAGAATATTTCCTTTGTAAATATTTCAAAAGCTTGAAACATCCAGAAAGGGTTTTTGAGGGATTTGACCAATATTTAGAACATGACCATGTGTTGAAACTCTTATATATGGAAAATATTTGTCCACTGAGTTTCCCTGATTTTTGTCAAATATTTGTAAAACAATAAAATAATTTTTCCCTATTAAAGACCATTTCTGGCCTTAAGAAAAAGCTTTTAAATCAAATAGTAAAATAACTTTTAAAATTATATTTTTGTGGTTTATGGGAGTCCTACATCTAATAGGATTCAAATATGCCTGTTGAAATATTTTTCATAACCCAAATCAAGTACTTGCAGTGCAAACCTCAATTCAGGGGTTTTTGAAAAACTAAATTTAGAAAATACTTTTTGGCCAAATTATTTTTGTAAGAAAATTCTACATTGCACTATTCACATGGCATGGTCATTGGGCAGAAGTTTGGGGCAAGGAGATGAAGTATAGAAGGTGGAGTAGTTGACTTTGATGAGCACTTGAAAAAGAATCACAAAGAGAAAACCAACTCCAAATAAAAGCCAAATAATGCAAAAGTTTTTGTTGGTCCAAATTTTCATGCTTTAATAATGCAAATGAAATGTTACAAAGTGCAGGGTGTGACAGACCTACCCCCCTTACAAGAATCTCGTCCCTAAGATTCCTAAACTAGGCTTTAAAGAGATACGGAAACTCGGATCTAAGGTAGTCTTCACGCTCCCAAGTTGCTTCTGCTTCAGTGTGGTTGCTCCATTGGACCTTGAAGTACTTGATGGTGCGGCTTGAGTCGTCGCTCGGCCTCATCGAGAATGCGATGGGCCTCTCACGGTAAGTCAAATCAGTGAAGGTCAATGGCTTGGTGATTGGCGTCCTTGTAAAGATCGAGCTTGTGCGGAACTTGGAGACACTTCTGGAGTTGTGACACGTGGAACACGTTGTGCACATCGGAAAGTTCAGGTGGAAGTTCCAACTGGTAAGCCACTTCTCCTCGTCGTTCAGTGATCTTGAAGGGGCCGATGTATCTTGGGGCGAGCTTTCCTTTGACATGGAAGCACTGGGTTCCTTTGAGAGGGGTGACCAGGAGATAGACATGGTCTCCAACTCGGAAGTTTATGTCGCTACGACGTGAGTCAGCGTAGCTCTTCTGTCTTGACTTGGCAGACTTCAGACGCTCTCTGACAAGCTGGACTTGCTCTTCGGCTTCACGAAGGATATCAGGCCCAAAGACAAGTCCTTCTCCACTCTCTGACCAATTGAGGGGTGTGCGGCACTTTCGTCCGTATAACACTTCAAATGGTGCCATCTGAAGGCTTGACTGATAACTGTTGTTGTAAGAGAACTCAGCGAAAGGGAGGCAGTCTTCCCACTTAGCTCCATAAGCTAAGACATAGGCTCGGAGCATGTCTTCGAGTATCCGATTTACTCGTTCTGTCTGACCTCCGGTCTGTAGGTGGAAAGCAGTGCTGAAGGACAACTTGGTCCCCATGGCCTCTTGGAATTTCTTCCAAAACGTTGAGGTAAACTGGGTTCCTCGATCTGACACAATCTCCTTGGGAACACCATGAAGGCTCACGATTCGGTTGATGTAGAGACTGGCTAACTGGTCCCCCTTGTAGGTCGTCTTGACAGGAATGAAGTGGGCCACCTTGGTCAAATGGTCAACAATGACCCATATGGAGTCATGTCCCTTGCTTGACCTGGGTAAACCGGTGATGAAGTCCGTCCCGACTTTGTCCCACTTCCATTCAGGCACCTTGAGGGGTTGCAACAATCCAGCGGGTCGCTGATGTTCAGCTTTGACTCTCTGGCATACGTCACACTTTGCAACATAGGTGGCAATCTCCCTTTTCATCCCGTGCCACCAGAATCTTTCCTTCAGGTCTTGATACATCTTGGTTCCTCCAGGATGGATGGAATACGGGGTGTCGTGAGCTTCTTGCAAGATTAGATTCTTGAGCTCAACCTTGTTGGGCACGCAAATGCGATTCCCAAACCACACAACTCCTTGCTCATCTTCTGCGAAACTTGGGGCTTTGCCTGCCTTGATCTTCCTCTTGATGCCTTCAATACTCTCGTGCCCCTTCTGAGCTTCCTTAATATCATCCATCAAGGTGGGCCTAACTTTGAGGTTGGCCAAGAATCCTGGTGCTACCAGTTCCAACCCGAAGCTTTCAAGTTCTTCATACAAGGTGGGTAGCTTAACCTTAAGCATAGCATTCAAGGAACAAGCCTTCCTGCTTAATGCATGTGCTACCACATTAGCCTTTCCAGGGTGTTATTGAACACTGAGGTCATAATCTTTTATCAACTCTAGCCATCTTCTCTGCCTCATGTTCAATTCCCTTTGAGTGAAAATATACTTCAGACTTTTGTGATCCGTGTATATCTCACATACCTTTCCTAGGAGGTAATGTCGCCATGTCTTCAGGGCATGAACCACTGCTGCTAGCTCAAGGTCATGAGTAGCATAGTTCTCTTCATGAGGCCGTAGCTGCCTTGAAAGGTAAGCTACGACTCTGCCTTCTTGCATCAGAACACCTCCCAGTTCGGTTCTTGACGCATCACAATATATCACAAACTCCTTGTGTAGGCCAGAACTGGGGCGGTGGTCAGTCTCTTCTTCAGGTCCTGGAAGCTCTCTTCGCACTTTGGCGTCCATTCGAACTTCTTGTCCTTCTTCAAGAGCTGAGTCATGGGTCGGGCAATGCTTGAGAATCCTTCAATGAACTTGCGGTAATATCCCGCGAGTCCGAGGAAGCTTCTGACTTCCTTCACATTGCTTGGGGATTGCCATTCAATCACGGCTTCAAACTTAGCGGGATCGACTGACAATCCCTCTTCAGTTAAAACATGACCCAAGAATCCAACTTCACGCAGCCAGAATTCACACTTGCTGAACTTGGCATACAGTTGGTGCTCTCGAAGCTTGTCTAGGACCATCCTCAAGTGTTGCTCGTGCTCTTCTTCCGACTTTGAGAAGACAAGAATGTCATCAATGAAGACAACGACAAAATTGTCCAAATATTCCATGAAGACCTTATTCATGAGATACATGAAGTAAGCCGGGGCATTGGTCAATCCAAAGGACATGACCATGCACTCATACAGGCCATATCTGGTTACAAATGCCGTCTTTGGAATATCTTGAGGTCTGATTTTCAGTTGGTAGTACCCAAATCTGAGGTCGATCTTGGAGAACACCTTGGCCCCATTGAGTTGATCAAACAGATCTTCAATCTTGGGAAGTGGGTACTTGTTCTTGATTGTAACTTCATTGAGGGAGCGGTAGTCAATGCACAAGCGGATGGTACCATCCTTCCTTGCCACAAACAGAACAGGTGATCCCCAAGGGGAGGCGCTAGGGCGAATAAATCCCTTCCTCAACTGTTCCTCCAGCTGCTTCTTCAGTTCTGCTAACTCTTCCGATCCCATTCTATAAGGCTTCTTATGGATGGGTCCCGCTCCGGGTATGAGCTCGATGATAAACTCAATGTCTCGGTCAGGAGGCATTCCCAGTAGCTCATCAGGAAAAACATCGGGGTATTCGCATACTACCGGCACTTGCCCCAATCCAACTTCAGTGAGACAGTTGACTTGGTTGGCTCGAGCAGAGGAGGGGTTGGAGGCAAATTTAACTTCGACTCCTTGGTCATTGGTCACAGTGACAGTCCGGTTGGCGCAATCTATCGAGCCTTGGTGCTTGCTGAGCCAATCCATTCCCAAGATCACGTCCAAGCCTTGTGATTTTAGGATGATAAGGTCTGCTAGGAAGTCTACCCCGTTAATGATAATCCCGACTCCTTTACATCCTATCTTGGCTCTCATCTCTGCTCCGGGGGTTTGTACCACCATAGGGTTATTCAGAGGTGCAGGGGTCATGCCACTTTTTAATGCAAAACTTTGGGTGACAAATGAATGCATGGCTCCAGAATCAAACAAAACAGTTGCGGGTGCTGAATTGACAAGGAACGTACCCAGCACGACGTCCGGGTCTTCCTGGGCTTCTTCTGCAGTGACATGATTCACACGACCTCTGCCGTTGTTGGGCAGGTTACGGGGAGCTTGGTTCCTTGGTGGCATTCCACGGCCTTGTCCTGGGTTCTGCGCATTGGGGCGCGGGGCGTCGGGCTTCTTGTTGGGGCAATTCTTGGAGTAATGTCCTGGCTGTCCACATCCAAAGCAAGTGACTTGGTTGGGGATGATGCCCTTGCCAGCATTGTTATTGGGGTTGTTGTAAGCTGGCCTGGGGTTGGCATACTGCTGAGGTGGATAGTTGGTGCGGGGTGCAGGAGCTCTTGGCTGCTGATAGGTTGGCTTGACCGGAGCTGGCTGCCATGGACGAGGCTTCTGGTTGCTGGAACTACCCTTGCTGATCATCTTGCGCTTATGAGTGTCATCCAAAGCACGTCGCTTGTCCTCAAGCATGAGTGCCTTGTTCACCAGATCAGGAAAGGTCGGGCAGTCACACACAACAAGCGAGTACTGCAGAGTCTGGTTAAGGCCTTCCATGAAGCGCTCCTTTTTGGCAGCATCAGTGCTGACATCCTCAGGGGCATACCTTGAGAGAACACTGAACTTCTGCATGTACTCCTTGACAGTGCCACTACCTTGCTTCAGGGCTCGGAACTCACGCTTCTTGATGGCCATGATTCCAGAAGGAATGTGGGCCTTGCGGAATTCTGTCTTGAAGTTATCCCAAGTGATGTTTTGCTCAGCATGCATAGCCTTGAATCCATCCCACCAAGCTCTGGCAGTTCCCCCGAGACAGTGGGCAGCATATGCCACCTTCTCACGGTCCTCAGTGCATCCGACTAGCGCCAACAGATCCTCAATGGTGCGTACCCAGTCGTCTGCATCCAGGGGTTCAGCAGTCTCGATGAAGGTGGGTGGTGCATGCTTCTTGAACTCCACCAACGTGGAACGTCCATGGCCGTGTCCCGCCGGCTGGCGATTGACAGCTTGAGCAATCATCTGGAGGGCTGCAGTGTTGGCTTGGCGCTCCTCTCGGAAGGCTTGGAGAAGCTGAGCCATGTCCATGTTTGGAGGAGGTGGCGGTGGTGGAGTTTGTCCTTGGGCTTGGTCCTGGCTGACTCCTGCCTCAGCAGAACCTCCGGCTTCTTTCGGCTGGATAGAGGTACCAGTACGTGTTACAACAGGCATCCTGTCGGAGCGGTCAAGGTCTCATGATTGGGAAAAATAAAATGAGGGAAAGCAATATAGATGGAACACCTAGTAAGGGGGTGGTGTGACACAAATTTTTGTTAAACAAGGGCCGGAAGGGCCAAACTCATGCATTAAAACCAAATGGGGGATGTAGTCGTTTACAAGTTTCCGAAGGGAAAGTACGACTTCATCAAAGAAAGCTGAAAGCAAACACAACACAACATGGTTTCATATGAACCATTACAAGGACTCGACTTTGCATAGGGGTACACGACCTATCCTACCATAGGGTTACGGACTGGCCTATCCTAGTCCTGAACGGTGTCTAAGTGGTGGAATGCTCGGTCGGGTATTCTGGCTCCTCTGGGTCTTCCTCCTCATCTTCATATGTCTTAGTCTCTTCGTCACTTGAGGGAGTGGGGGAGTGGAGGAGCTGAACACGGCGCTGCTTTGCCGGTGGCGTCGTGAAGAGGTTGCGATACTCCTTCGCCGTCATACGGCGTGGCTGAGATGATCCCTTGGCATGCGTGACCTGTGGGGGTCGCCCGCCTCGATAGGCTACAACGGGCTGTCCAGGGGGTGCTCCATCCTTCTTGATCCTGTCCGCCTTCATCTGAGCTAGGCGGAGGAGTTCCTTGGTCTCGTGGAGTTCCTTCCGAAGCTCCATCGACTCCGAGGCCAGGTGCTGTGCCAGGCTGTCGGCACACAAGCTGAAGTAGGTCTGGAAGCGGAGAGAAAGTCCTTCGTCCAAGGGTGGGGCTGGTGCGCTGCTCTCGTCATCACCTTCCTTCCGATAAGGCAGGTAACGAGTGGCTGGCTCACTTGCCATCTCTGGCAGGAGATCCCGGAGGTGAGTTAGTGCCTTGAGGGCAGCGATCTCCTGGCGAGGCGGTGTTGCCATCTGGGGTCCCTCAAAGAACCAGCTCGTCGGGGAGTCGTTCGCCCTCACGACTACCTCCACGTGATACTCCTTCTTGGTGCTGTTGATCCAGAGCTCGTGGTAGGAGAAAGTGGGGGCTCGAGTGAACTGGCACTTCCTGAGGCTATCCTCAAGAAGCACGGGAAATCCGTGTCGTGGCGGTTTCTGTGGGAGCATGAGCACCTATGGGGCCGGGGGCCCCTTCTAGTCCGGCAAGGAAGCGGAGGGCGGACGCAGAGCAGATCGAGGCGGGAGCACGCGGGGGAGTTTACCCAGCTTCGGAGCCCGGAGAGATAAAACTCCTACTGCTGCTTTGTGTTGGTATTATGTTCTTGCTCAAGAGTGTGAGCGTGTTGTGGTGTTGGATGCGTCGGATGAACCGAGCCAGCTGCGGAACCCAAAATTCCGAACCCCGTCTACGTGCGCATGGGCCTCCCTTTTATAGCCTAAGGGGGTCACCGACAGGTGGCAGCGTAGAAAGAGGGGTAGAAAGGTAAAAACGCAGGTTGGTACAACGGTGTCCAACAGTGTCCCCTACCTAACTCTGATGGCAGGGGACAAGGGCATTTAATGCCCGTCCGGTCGCCCCAACAGTGCAAGGAAGCGACCGTTAGGGGCGCCACCGATCGCCACGATGGCCTCCTTGTCAGCTTCGCTCGCCACCTCGCACCGCATAGCTGCACAACGCCTCGCCACGTGCTCTGGGATGGCCACGAGGTGACACGTCGTTGGATCTTATTGGAGCTTGGGTGTCTGATGGCAGCCTTGCGCTGCAAGCGCCTTGCCCATGACAAGTTGTCTTGTCGCACCCGCAAGCTTGCCGCTCGTCGGGTCTTGCCGGGGCGCGCGGGGCGCCACGGCAAGTTTTCTGAAGTGTCTTGGTTGGATTTCCCGGCAAGCTCCTCTTGCCGGGGTCTTGTCCTTCCCGGCAAGCTCCTCTTGCCGGGGCCTTGTACTTCCCGGCAAGCTCCTCTTGCCAGGGCCTTGTCTTCTTAGTTAATACTTTGTTCTTGAGTGGCAGTAATGTGAATGACGGAGGGTCTTGGCAGACGCCCGGCAAGCCTTGCCGCGGGGCGCTGCGACTGCCCGTGCACAAGTTCGGGGTACTAAGGTACCCCTACTTTAGTCTGTGACAGAGCCCCGGGCTGGGCCATACACGGTCTTGGCGCTTCTTTGGGCCAGGCCCAAAACAGTGCACAGGCACACGCGGCCTGGGTCCGCACAAAATCCGCTCCGTACCCGCCGCGCTCCCTCGTAATGGCACACGTCGATTGCGGCGTCGTGGGAGACGTGGGTGGCGTGCGCGATTTTCGAGGTGTCCATCCCCGTGATCATGGGGCGGGGTGAGGTCACCTCAACCGTCGCCTCAGTTCTGCATCCTCGCCACGCGTCTCCCATGCACTCGGAGTCGCGGACGGTGGAGGTGGGAGACCGAGCCGTCACGGGCGGAGGCAGCGGGTTGGCCCCGACCCCCTGCTCTTCCCGTGCTCTGATTCGCTGAGCGGGGCGGTCGAGCCCCCACTCCGCCCCTTTAAGAAGAGCAGGAGGGGAGCGCATAAGCCCGCACTCTCTCATCTTCTCCTTTCTTCAACTTCTGCTCCCCTTTCTCTCATTCGCCATGGAGGAAGGGAAGCCTGGTCCTTCATCGGTGGCGGCGAGGGTCGCCGAGAGATAGCGCATCCCTCCCTATCCCGCTCCAGTGGTGGCAGAGCCAGCCACAAGGGGAAGAGGGAGGCGTGGTCGTGGGCGCAGTCGAGGGCGAGGTCGGCGCTCGAGGAAGAGGCGAGGCAGGCGGCGCAGCATCTCCGCCTCCGCCGCGGCTCCTCTCGCGGGCGGTCCATCTGAGGGCGACCCTTGGGAGTTCTTCGTCAAGCTGCTGGGGCACCTCGCCGTCGCCTCGGCTTCCGGCTCCGTTTGCAGCGCAATGGAGCGGACCCGCCGAGATCTTGAGGTTGCGTATGAGGGGCTGTGGGATCAGCGGCACGCGAGTCAGCGTTGTATCCCCAGCCCCTAGCGTGATGTATCTTGATCGAGGGTGGAAGGCGTTCGCCCGCATCCACAGCTTGACGGCGGGGTTTACCCTCCATTTTAAGTTAATGGAGGGCGACCTCCTCTCTGTCAAGGACTTCGGGGACTCCGGCACCCGGGCGAGATGCTGCGTGGACAGCTCCTCCGATAGCAAAGACTCCCCCTCGAGCGATAGTGACGAGGAGGAGAGCGACAGCGACGACGAGGGCGGCAGGCCTGACTAGGCGTCAGGCGTCGCCTCATGCGTCACCGGCGACCCCATCATCCAGGTCGCCGGCCCCTTGAACTCCCCGGGGTCGTCTCCTTGGGCGGCTGGCGTAGGGAGGCTGCGGAAGAGGAAGAGGGGTGGCGGCAAGGCCGTCAAGTCGGAGTACGAGGGCGTGGTGCCCTCGACAGCGTGCTGACGTCCTGCCACCCCGTCTTCGAGCTCTGCTTCCGGCGCCGTCGTCTCCGCCAAGCTCCCCGGGTAGCCCCCGGGACGTTCTCTTGGTGTCTTCTGGCACCCGTAGCTCACCTAGGCGCCTCTTTTGCCCTCTTCGGCTCCTTGACCTACCTCCTGAAAAGGGGGACAGGAAAGGGATTACGGGCATCTTATCTTTTCAATTTGTAAGCCTTCGGGCCTTAGCTGCATTTAAAACTTGTAATCCTCTCTTTCATGTTTTTCATCCTTTATGGACTGTACCCGAATGGGATGTTTTTTAATGAAAAAGGGAAGCTCGCTATGCTATATCCTTTACTTGACTCTATGCCTTGTATGTTTTACCCTACGCTCTGAGGGAACTTGCCGGCGCAAACACACTTGCTGAGTGCGGAACATCAGCAGCCCGCTGGCGGTGCTGCCTCCGGCAAGAAACCTTGTCGGGGCTAGTTGCAGCTGACTTGTATTGTTGAGCGGACTCGAAAAAAAATCAAGGGCGCAACTTAGCCACGAGTTGATTCCTCCGCGCACAGGTTTTCCATACAAGGGATGGTCATTCAAGGAATATAACTTCGCGTTCCCCAGTCCATAAGAGGATGCATGATGAGGGATGAAAAAACTTATCTGATATTGCAGCCCCCGGCAACTCTGGCTTGCCGGGGATGAATCTTAGTACTCGCAGCCCCCAGCAACGCTGGCTTGCCGGGACCCAGGTGCCGGCGCACCTTTCTTCTTTTTCCTTGTTCTTGCCGCTGCTAGACGTGTCATAGGAACAATCTTTTAGAGCGCGGCAAGTTATTTACTGTAATATATAACTTTATTCTGAGCAAAGCTTGCTATGTTATATCCTTTACTCTGTTACATCCCTTGTATGTTTTTACCCTACGCTTTGAGGGAACTTGCCGGCGCGAGCACACTTGCTGAGTGCGGAACATCAGCAGCCCGCTGGCGGTGCTGCCTCCGGCAAGAAATCTTGTCGGGACTAGTTGCAGCTCGCTTGTATTGTTGAGCGGACTCGAAAACAAATCAAGGGCGCAACTTAGCCACGAGTCGATTCCTCCGCGCACAGGTTTTCCATACAAGGCACGGACGTTTCAAGGAGTATAACTTTAAGAACTTAAAACTGACTATGCTCAAACTTTGGCAACTTAGCTTTTCTGTCTTCTGCATTCCGGCAAGGCTATGCTTCTTTGAACGACACCTAGTCCATATCGTTATCAAGCTCCGACAACGAGGACTAAAGGCGTAAATGTTGCTGCGGGAACATTCGCTTCTACGGCAAGAATCTGGGATCCTGCCGGAGTGTGATGTTCCCCGGCAAGCGTGTCAGGACACAGCTTGTCGGGAGTGTCTGCTTCAACGAAACAAACCCTAGGGCTTGTCGGAGCAGACGGCTCCTCAGCGCTTTCTGTGTTGATCCTGGGGGGCCTTCTTGGCGGCGGCTCCGGGGAGCTCTGCCGGAAAGTAGTCGCCAGTAACCAACCCTTTTTTTTGGTTGCATAGGTTCATCCTTGCCGGAATCAGAACTTGTCAAGGGAGCCCCCTGCTTGTCGCTGGAGACCGCACTGCGCTCGTGCCAGCATGTTGACGCGTACGTTGGCCTTGAGCGTTCCGCGACCCACCAGCTTGGCCTTGTTCCAACGCGAGCACGGCGCCAGGAGCGCCGTGGCGTTGTCGATCTTGCACCTCCTAGGAGGGGTGCGGTGGATGTGCAGATGCTGAACCTTGCGGGGCCTTGTCCTTGGAGCGGGTGACGATGTGAGTCCCCCCCGCTGGCGCCCGCTCCTCCGCCGGCGTCCAGCCCACCGACTGTTTGCTCCGGTGGCGGTAGGACAGTCGCAGACGGAGCGGCTACCTCCGAAGTTTTCTTCTTCGGTGGCATGTTGATGAAGATGCTGATGTAGCGCGCGCAGATGCCGGATCAGGTACGCACGACCTCGATGCCCCCCTACCTGGCGCGCCAAAGATGTCGTGGCGGTTTCTGTGGGAGCACGAGCACCTATGGGGCCGGGGGCCCCTTCTAGTCCGGCAAGGGAGCGGAGGGCGCACGCAGAGCAGATCGAGGCGGGAGCGCGCGGGGGAGTTTACCCAGCTTCGGAGCTCTCCGGAGAGATAAAACTCCTACTGCTGCTTTGTGTTGGTATTATGTTCTTGCTCAAGAGTGTGAGCGTGTTGTGGTGTTGGATGCGTCGGATGAACCGAGCCAACTGCGGAACCCAAAATTCCGAACCCTGTCTACGTGCGCATGGGCCTCCCTTTTATAGGCTAAGGGGGTCACCGACAGGTGGCAGCGTAGAAAGAGGGGTAGAAAGGTAAAAATGCAGGTTGGTACAACAGTGTCCAACAGTGTCCCCTACCTAACTCTGACGGCAGGGGACAAGGGAATTTAATGCCCGTCCGGTCGCTCCAACAGTGCAAGGAAACGACCGTTAGGGGCGCCACTGATCGCCACGATGGCCTCCTTGTCAGCTTCGGTTGACACCTCGCACCGCATGGCTGCACAGCGCCTCGCCACGTGCTCCTGGGACGGCCCTGGGGTGACACGTCGTTGGATGCGCCGGAGCTTGGGTGTAGAGTGGCAGCCTTGCCGCGGCAAGCGCCTTGCCGCGGCCGTTGTCTTGTTGCACCCGCAAGCTTGCCGCTCGTCGGGTCTTGCCGGGGCGCGCGGTGCGCTGCGGCAAGTTTTCTGAAGTGTCTTGGTTGGCTTTCCCGGCAAGCTCCTCTTGCCGGGGTCTTGTCCTTCCCGGCAAGCTCCTCTTGCCGGGGCCTTGTACTTCCCGGCAAGCTCCTCTTGCCGGGGCCTTGTCTTCTTAGTTAATACTTTGTTCTTGAGTGGCAGTAATGTGAATGACGGAGGGTCTTGGCGGACGCCCGGCAAGCCTTGCCGCGGGGCGCTGCGACTGCCCGTGCACAAGTTCGGGGTACTAAGGTACCCCTACTTTAGTACACCGACAATCCGGTGGTCAGGAAGTCCTCGGGTACGACGACCATCTCCAAAAGTGGAAGGGGAAGGGTTAATAGAGGGAATGTGACCTATGTTTGGGATACTATCATAAAAGATAGGTATATGGGTAATCTTGTGGATAGTCTCACTCTAACTAACGTCCATGCTAACTAAGGCTTCCTACAGTCAGGATGGCTCTGGTACCAGCTCTGTGGGGACCCCGACTCATAAGTCGAGATCACCGAATGCACGTGTCCAGTGATCCCAGAGATCAATGCTCACTGAACACACAGAAGCTGAATAACAAGAGTCTTACATCCATACATACCGTCTTACACAATTTATGACCATTATGGTCAAGTCTTACATTGATAAATCCTTAAGGGCTGAACATCAAATGAAACACAAGCAGCGGAAATCTTCGTCGATAAGTAGAACCCATGCCATCTGCCTTAACCCTACAGCATTACACCGAAGCGTCCTAGTTCGCATGTTCGTCTCCAAAGAACTCTTCTTCGAACTCCGGTTCTTCCATGCCTGGTCAATTAAATAACCAGTGGCAAGCCAATGAGTACTTTGAATGTACTCGCAAGCAACCCATGTTTTGGTTCAAGGTACAACAATGCATGATATAGGTAAATTTTTGCAGAAAGCTAGTTTTGAGTGCAATGACATGTTCAATAACTTTGTAAGGCATGCATCAAGAGAATTCAAGTAACCATGAGGACAGGTCACAGATATCAACATAAGTAGAGTGGGTGCCAACCCAGCTATCATAAATAGAGTGGGCACCAACCCATCTCATTCATTTCAAGTCCCTTGACTTGACCCGAGTTGTTTTATCAACACTCACACTTGGTTTGTAAACAAGTGGACGTAGCCCAAGAGCGGTTACCCAACTGTCCTTGACCGTGGACACGGCTATTCGAATAGTTTTACACTCTGCAGAGGTTGCACACTTTACCCACAAGATCCGGGGAACTTCCGTGTCATCCACGACCCGCGGTACCTCAAGTACCCGGGGTAAGCACCCGATCACTACCTTTCCCTAGACGACACTAACATGGAGTCCACTCGATTGGTAGTAACCCCCGTGCCCAACATTATCACATAACATTTTCGTGGAGCCTTGCTCCCATATTTATCACATACCACTGGCACGGGGTACCAATGGTGTGTCTGGTGCCCTGTGAAAACAGTCATGGCCGCCCTACCTGGCACGACCCCGTCCCGAGAGAGAGCACCAACTCTCCCCCGTCACTAGTAATGCGGGCTCCAAGCTAGTATCGGCCTAGGTAATCAACAATGCCCTTTGCCATATAAGGGTATAGTGGTTGCGCATGTAAGGTTGGAATAACGGTCGCAACTTCGACCAATCCGTTTTTGAAAACAACACACACACTTGCCTCGGTACACCACTTCGTCATCAAGTGGTTACCCATCTCATCACCTCCCTCGGGCAAAAATGGCACCCGACGGGGTTTTCAAAAAGATTTCTGAAATCACTTTGTCTCCTTCACCATGCATATACCCATCCATTTTGCGTAGCATCTACTTTAGCATCCTATCTACTCCCACCGGCACAACCCTCATAAGAAGGTAGGGCCATTCACAATGCAAGTATCAACGAGGAAGTAACCGAGGCAACCAACCCACGTGGTTCCCCATCTCATCATGATTCCGATGCAACAACAATAAAGAGCTATATGGCATGCATAAAGGTTTCATAGACATGGTCAAAGGGCTGCTTGCCTTGGTTGGCTTTGTCTTCAAAGTCTTCAGGCCCTTCTCCTCCTTCTTCTTCAGCTACCTCGTCAAATAAGGGATCTAACATTGCAAGAAAATAACGGGAAAAATAAGACAATAATAAAAACATAAAAGTCAATGTGCTCAGAAAAATGTCAACTTATTTTTGTAAAATACTAGGAGGAAAACTAGGAAGGGGAAAGTTCTTGGTTTTGGATTTGGAGTTAGGGCAACAGAGTTGTGGATTTTCAAACAGAGATTCTTCTGTTCAAATTTAAATTTAAATTTGAACAGAGCAGAAAAGTGTAATGGATGTGCATGAAAGATATATCAATAAATAGGTGGGATTATTCTAAGATTTTAGGAGTTGGAAATATTTCTTTTGAACAAATATTTTGCCTTGTGGAATTTTTGGAAAGGAGACAGTAAAAGAAAAAGAAAAGTGGCGCTGTGCCACTGGGCCAGAGAGGCCACTGGCAGCAGGCCCAGGGGGGAGACCAGCCCACGCGGGCCGCCACGTCGAAGGCGTAAAGGCGAAATCGCCTTCACCGACGGCGAACCGGTCTTGTGCGTCTTGACGTTTTAAACCTGACGGGTGGATCCCACCCATTAGGGCGTGAGGCTGACGGGCTAGCCCCACGGCCGTCGTCGTCTACCTCCGGCCAGAGGCAACGACGAGCTCGCCGACGGCGATATAGAGCACGGGTAGGTGCGCGGGTGGTACCGTTGGACTCGGGGCGGTGTCGCCATTCGGGTGGTGGTGGAGACGGTCGCCGGAGCAGCCTGGTTCGCCGGCGACGAGCCACGCGGCGGAGGTGCTTCGGGCGCCGATGGATCCGGCCGTTCCTGACTGCAAAAGGAGTGGGAAAGAGAACGGAAAGGGTCAGTGTGGCCGCGTGGTTCCAGATCAAGAGAAAACGGGGGCGGAGGAGGCCTGTACCACGCGAACGCCGACGAGCCGAGGCGGCGGAGCTCGAGCTCGATCTCGAGCTCGGGCGGCTCTAGAGATGAATGGGTGGTACGGGAGGTTGATTTGGAGTGTGGGCGAGCGACAGGGAGCGAAAGAGGGGCTCGGGGTCGCCTTATATAGGCTGGCGAGGTCCATCGTGGCGTGGCCTCTGGTGCCCGGGATCGGCTCGGGTGGCCGTTGGAGAGGGAATGGAGGGCTCGAGGGTGTTCGTGGGAGTGGTGTAGGGTGCCAGGGAGAGAGAGGAGGAGCGGGGCGAGCTGCACGCGGGCCACAGGAGCGGCGCGAGCATTAGCCGAGCGGGGCGGCGCTCTGGCGCGAGCTGCAGGAGGGAGAGAAGGGCACGGGAGCAAGTGGGCGGCCTGCTGGCGTGGAGCGGACGTCAAGGGGCATCGACTGGCGCGCGGGGGAAGCTCTAGGTGGTCGGGAGACGCGGTGTCAACGGTCGGGTGCCCGACCAGGCGCTCCAGAGCGCGACTTTGGCCGGCAACCGCGGCTTTCCCGCGTCCGCGCACGTCCACTAGTGTCTGGAGGCTGCAGGGGGTGTGGGCAAAAGCTGAAACGGGCCTTGGATGCTCTGCAGAGCCGAGGGGAGAGAAGGAGGCTGAGAGAGAGGGGAGAAGCTGCTGTCCAGAGAAGACAAATGGGGTTTCCCCCTCCCTCATCATTGCTTCCTCGGGCAGAAAAGCATCCAAGTGACAGGGGGGAACGAGGAGGGGTTGTGGTAAAAAGATGGGCTCAAGGAGATTAGTGGAAGGGGCTGGAATTTGCATTCCCAAATTCTGCCAGAAGGTGTTTGATAATGTTTTGGGCAAGTTAATGACTTCCACTGGCCATGAGACTCCACAGGGTGAGATGCCACATATAATTAGGGCCTTCCACCCATTTTGAGCTTATTTGGACAAAGTTGCCAATGTAACTTTTGCAAACCCTAAAAATTGGCAGGAATGGATTTGTGTAGATCCAGTTGAGTAGATCACTTCTCCTTGATGCACCACTTGGTGTGGTGGCCTTATTTAGTCATGTGATCAGGCTCACAAAAGTTGGGGCCATGGAGAAAAAGTTGGTAGTACAAAGTAGTTCAAATTTGATTCTAGTCACAGAGGGTTTTGAGGCACTTTGACCAAGATATCTTCTTCTCCAACCTGTGCCATTTGGTCTAGATGCATTATTAGACCATTGGAGCATGTGCACCAAGTTTGAGAACATTTGGACATGTTTGGCAATGTAAAGTTTCTCAAACTTCAAAATGGACAGAAATGGTTTTGAGGGGATTTTATGGGGTTATACTATTCTCCATGACATGATACTTGTCAAGATCATCAAGTATGTCATATGTGAGATGATAGAATTTCCTTGGAATTTTTGGAGAATATTTCCTTTGTAAATATTTCAAAAGCTTGAAACATCCAGAAAGGGTTTTTGAGGGATTTGACCAATATTTTGAACATGACCATGTGTTGAAACTCTTATATATGGAAAATATATGTCCACTGAGTTTCCCTAATGTTTGTCAAATATTTTTAAAACAATAAAATAATTTTTCCCTATTAAAGACCATTTGTGGCCTTAAGAAAAAGCTTTTAAATCAAATAGTAAAATAACTTTTAAAATTATATTTTTGTGGTTTATGGGAGTCCTACATCTAATAGGATTCAAATATTCCTTTTGAAATATTTTTCATAACCCAAATCAAGGACTTGCAGTGCAAACCTCAATTCATGGGTTTTTGAAAAACTAAATTTAGAAAATACTTTTTGGCCAAATTATTTTTGTAAGAAAATTCTACATTGCACTATTCACATGGCATGGTCATTGGGCAGAAGTTTGGGGCAAGGAGATGAAGTATAGAAGGTGGAGTAGTTGACTTTGATGAGCACTTGAAAAAGAATCACAGAGAGAAAACCAACTCCAAATAAAAGCCAAATAATGCAAAAGTTTTTGTTGGTCCAAATTTTCATGCTTTAATAATGCAAATGAAATGTTACAAAGTGCAGGGTGTGACATTTAGTCCTCACCGTCGAGCCACAGGCTCCAGCATAGGCACAACATACAGTCTGTTTCCTCCAAACAGGGGAGCTCCTGAGGAGCAGGAAGAAGCAGAGAAAGTAGCCCGTCAGTCTAGCATGCATCAATTCGTAGATGATGTCCTTTATAGTACGAGGCCGAACGGCGTGAAATTGAAGTGTATTTCTCAAGAGGACAGACTGGAGCTATTGGCAGAGATACATGGAGGCATATGTGGCTCCCACATAGGGTCAAGAGCCCTTGCCGACAAAGCATTCCGGCAAGGTTTCTTCTAGCCCACTTCCCTCCAGGATGCGACGGCACTGGTAACCAAGTGTGAAGCATGCCAGTTTCATTCTAAGAAGCTTCATCAACTAGCTCAAGCCCTTCAAACAATCCCTCTTTCTTGGCCATTCTCGGTCTGGGTGCTCGATATACTGGGCACCTTTCCCCGTGCCTTCAGGGGCTTTGAGTACTTGTACGTAGCGATTGACAAGTTCACAAAGTGGCTGGAAGTGGAGCCAGTGAGAAAGGTGATAGCACAGTCGGCCGTCAAGTTCTTCAAGAGACTCGTTTGCCATTTTGGTGTGCCAAACAGAGTCATCACCGACAACGACACCCAGTTCACGAGCCGCACCTTCATGCAGTATATCCAGGACCTTGGCAGCAAAGTTTGTTTTGCTTATGTTGCTCATCCAAGAAGCAATGGCCAGGCAGAAAGGGCAAATGTTGAAGTGTTGCGATGCCTCAAAATGAGAACTTTCAACAGGCTGCGCAAGTGTGGAAGGTGGTGGATTGATGAATTGCCAACAGTTCTTTGGTCAATCAGGATGACACCAAATCGAGCCACTGGCCAGACACCCTTTGCCCTAATAGAATATTCTCCTTTGTGAGATACTTGTTCTGTATGCGAGCTAACTCAATAATCTTGGAAGCTTCAATCTCTATTGGAGTAAAGAGCTTAGGTAAAGGTTGAGGGATGTCTTCTTCTTTCACCGCTGGAGCTTGAACCTCCATGGCCTTCTTGATCCCTTCATCTTTGTTGATCTCTTCCGGTTCTTCTCTTTTCAGCTCTATCTTCAATAGCGAAGCATCCTTGTCTTCGTTGTTGGAGGAGGGCGACGTGATGGTGCTCTTGATCTACAACAGAAATAGCTCAAAACGAAAACAAAGGATATTTGCGTGATACGGTGGTCAAAACCTTCGGGAGTATATATATTGAATTTTTACCGACCAAAATATGTAACGTGCAAGAAAATGGAGTCTGGGAGGCACGCGAGGTGTCCAC
Organism: Aegilops speltoides; assembly: GCA_021437245.1. NCBI lineage: Eukaryota > Viridiplantae > Streptophyta > Magnoliopsida > Poales > Poaceae > Aegilops > Aegilops speltoides. Next base: position 279,089,672 of record CM038146.1, on the reverse strand, counting down.
AAGACGGGGGCGCCCTCAGTAAGGGTGGGCACGCCCTCCATTCTCGTGGAGGCCTCGTGCCCCTTTCAGACTACTTATTTCTTTCTAAAATTCTTAAATATTCCAAAAATGATAAAAATTGCCATTGGAGTTGTTTTGGAGTCGGTTTACTTACCGTACCACATACCTATTCCTTTTCGGAGTCTGGAACATTCTGGAAAGTGTCCCTTATGTATTCCTCTGGGGTTATGGTTTCTATAATATTAGTTTCAACATTGATAGGATTACCTGAAATATAATGTTTAATTCTTTGACCGTTCACCACCCTCGGACTTGTGCCTTCGAAGTTGTTGATTTTTATGGCACCAGAACGATAGACCTCCTCGATAACGTAAGGACCTTCCCATTTAGAGAGAAGCTTTTGTGCAAAAAATCATAAACGAGAGTTGAATAATAACACATAATCTCCTACGTTAAACTCACGCTTTTGTATCCTTTTGTCATGTCAGCGTTTGACTTTTCTTTAAATATCTTGGCATTCTCATAGGCTTGGGTTCTCCATTCATCAAGTGAGCTAATGTCAAACAACCTCTTCTCACCGGCAAGTTTGAAGCCATAGTAGAGCTCTTTAATAGCCTAATATGCTTTATGTTCAAGTTCAAGAGGTAAATGACATGCTTTTCCATAAACCATCTGATATGGAGACATACCCATAGGATTTTTGTATGCAGTTCTATAGGCCCATAATGCATCATCAAGTTTTTTGGACCAATTCTTTCTAGATCTATTCACAGTCTTTTGCAAAATTAATTTGAGCTCTCTATTGCTCAACTCTACTTGACCACTAGACTATGAATGATAAGGAGATGTGATTCTATGATTGACATCATACTTAGCAAGCATCTTACGGAAATCACCATGAATAAGATGTGAACCACCATCAGTCATAAGATATCTAGGGACTCCAAACCTCGTAAAAATAACTTCTTTAAGCATTTTAATAGAGGTGTTATGATCAGCACTACTAGTTGGAATAGCTTCTACCCACTTAGTAACGTAATCAGCAGCAACTAAAAGATGTGTTTAACCATTAGAGGCAGGAAAAGGTCCCATATAATCAAAGCCCCAAACATCAAACAGTTCAATAACAAGAGAGTAATTCATAGGCATTTCTTGACGTCTACTAATATTACCAATTCTTTGACATTTATCACAAGATAAGACAAACTTACGAGCATCTTTGAAGAGAGTAGGCCAATAAAAACCAGATTGTAGTACCTTGTGTGCAGTTCTATCTCCAGCGTGGTGTCCTCCATAGGATTCAGAGTGACACTTGCGTAGGATATATTCCTGTTCATGCTCAGGTACACAACGTCTAATAACACCATCTACTCCCTCTTTATAGAGGTGTGGGTCATCCCAGAAGTAATGTCTTCAATCATAAAAGAACTTTTTCTTTTGCTTGTATGTGAAACTGGGAGGTATAAATTTAGCAAGAATGTAATTAGCATAATTAGCATACCAAGGAGCAGTACAAGAAGCATTAACAACCGCTAATTGTTCATCAGGAAAGCTATCATCAGTAGGCAGTGGGTCATCAAGAACATTCTCTAACCCAGACAAGTTGTCTGCAACGGGGTTCTCAGCTCCTTTCTTGGAGCAAGATAACCCATCTAATGAGTCTAAGCTTAGCCTCTTTCTTTTCCATAGGATATTTAATAGCAGCATGATCAGTGTGAATAGTAACTTTGGAATCAACAATATAAGGTCTAAACTTATCACATGCGAACACAACTGCTAAGAACTCTTTTTCAGTAGTAGCATAATTTCTCTGGGCAGTATCAAGGATCTTACTAGCATACTAGATAACATTCAATTTCTTATCAACTCTTTGCCCTAGAACAGCACCTACAGCATAATCACTAGCATCACACATAATTTCAAAGGGTAAATTCCAATCAGGTGGCTAAACGATAGGTGCAGTGATCAAAGCTTTCTTAAGTATTTCAAATGCTTCTACACAATCATCATAAAAGACAAAAGAATATCTTTCTGCAATAAATTAGTCAGAGGCCTAGAGATTTTAGAAAAGTCCTTAATGAACCTCCTATAAAAACCGACATGACCAAGGAAACTTCTTATACCTTTTATGTCCTTGGGACATGGCATCTTTTCAATAGCATCAACTTTGGCTTTGTCAACTTCAATACCTCTCTCGAAAATCTTTTGCCCCAAGACAATGCCTTCATTAACCATGAAGTGACACTTTTCCCAATTCAGGACGAGACTAGTGTCTTCGCATCTCTGCAAAACTCGATCAAGGTTGCTCAAACAATCATCAAAAGAGGATCCATAAACGGAGAAGTCATCCATGAATACCTCACAAATCTTTTCACAAAAATCAGAGAATATAGCCGTCATGCATCTTTGAAAGGCTGCAGGTGCATTACATAAACCAAAAGGCATACGTCTATAAGCAAAAGTACCGAAAGGGAAAGTAAAAGTGGTTTTTGATTGATCCCCGCTGACACAGGTATTTGAGAGAAACCAGAATAACCATCTAGAAAGCAAAAATGAGTGTGTTTGGATAGTCTTTCTAGCATTTGATCAATAAAAGGCAAAGGGTAATGATCTTTCTTAGTAGCCTTATTTAATTTACGGAAATCAATTACCATCCTATAACCTGTAATAATTATTTGCGGGATCAATTCGTCTTTATCATTAGGAATAAAGGTAATACCTCCCTTTTTAGGAACGCAATGGACAGGGCTTACCCAATCACTATCAGCAATGGGATAAATTATACTTGCCTCAAGGAGCTTTAGTATCTCCTTTCTTACCACTTCTTTTATCTTGGGATTCAGTCGTCGTTGAGGATCTCTAACTGGTTTGGCATCTTTCTCCACTGAAATTTTGTGTTGGCATAACGTGGGACTAATGCCCTTAAGATCATCCAGAGTATATATAATAGCAGCGCGGTGCTTCTTTAGAGTTTTCAATAATCTTCTTCTTCTTGCTCTGAAATGTTAGGACTAATAATAACAGGATATATTTTCTTTTCATCAAGATAAGCATACTTAAGATTATCAGGTAATGGTTTGAGTTCAAACACGGGATCACCCTTGGGTGGAGGGTGATCCCCAAGAATTTCAACGGGAAGGTTATGTTTCAGCACAGGTTCCTGTTTAAGGAACACTTCATCTATTTCCCTTCTTTCCATCATAAACATATCATTTTCATGGTCAAGCAAATATTGTTCTAACGGATCAATAGGAGGTACAGCAATGGAGGCAAGACCAATAATCTCATACTTACTAGGTGATTCTCTATCACGAGGTTGTCTACGAAACTTAGCAAAATTAAACTCATGAGACATACCCTCTAGGCCAATTGTAACAATATCCTTTTCACAATCAATCCTAGCACTAGCTGCATTCAAGAAGGGTCTACCAAAAATAATGGGACAAAAATCATCTTGTGGGGAGCCAAGAACAAGAAAATCAGCAGGGTATTTAACCTTCCCACACAAAACTTCAACATCTCTAACAATCACAATTGGTTTAATGGTATCCCAATAAGCAAGCTTAATGGTAACATCAATGTCTTCTAATTCAACGGGTGCAATGTCGTGCATAATTTCTTTATATAAATCATAGGGTATCGCACTAGCACTAGCACCCATATCACATAAGCCATGATAACAATGATCTCCTATTTTAACAGAAATAACAGGCATGCCTACCGCAGGTCTATGTATCTTAGTATCTGGTCTAGCAATATTAGCAGTCTCACCACAGAAATAAATGACATGCCCATGTAAATCATCATCCAAGAGATATTTAACCATAGCAATACTAGGTTCAACTTTGATTTGCTCAGGAGTTGTATAAGTCCTATTATTACTCTTACGAACAACAGTCGAAGTTTTAGCATGATCCTTTATCCTCACAGGAAAAGGAGGTTTCTCAACATAAGTAGTAGGAACAATAGGATCACTATAGGTCACAGTCTTTTCTTCAACAGTAATAGGTGAAAATACTTTCACTTCAATGGGAGGATTATATTTAAACCAGTTCTCTTTAGGGAGATCAATGTGAGTAGCAAAAGATTCACAGAAAGAAGCTACTATCTCAGAGTCAAGTCCATACTTAGCGCTAAATCTACGAAAAGCATCGGTATCCATAAAAGATTTAACACAATCGAACTTAGGTGTCATACCTGACTCCTTACCATCGTCGGAACCCCAATCTTCAGAGTTCCGTTTAATGCTTTCCAATAAGTCCCACTTGAAATCAATAGTCTTCAGCATATAAGAACCATCACAGGAAGTATCGAGTAGGTTGAGATCATTGAGAGAAAGCCGAGCATAAAATTTTGAATAATCATTTCCCGGGAGAGCTGATGATTGGGGCATGAATATAACATTGATTTAAGCCTCCCCCAAGTTTGAGCGATGCTTTCTCCTTCGCGAGGCCAGAAATTATATATGTAATTACGATGACGATGAAGAAGATGCATAGGATAGAACTTCTGGCGAAATTCCAACTTCAATCATTTATAGTTCCAGGATCTTGTATCATCACATAGCCTATACCATGTCTGTGATGCCCCCGATCCAACCGTACACTAATCATGCACGCAAATGTGTACGATCAAGATCAGGGACTCACGGGAAGATATCACAACACAACTCTAAAACATAAATAAGTCATACAAGCATCATAATACAAGCCAGGGCCTCGAGGGGTCAAATAAAAGTGCTTGATCATAGACGAGTCAGCGGAAGTAACAATATCTGAGTAAAGACATAAGTTAAACAAGTTGCCATAAGATGGCTAGCACAAACTGGTATACAGATCAAAAGAGGCGCATGCCTCCTGCCTGGAATCCTCCTAACTACTTCTGGTCGTCGTCAGCAGCCTGCACGTAGTAGTAGGCACCTGCAGTGTAGTAGTCGTCATCGACGGTGGCGTCTGGCTCCTGGGCTCCAACGTCTGGTTGCGGCATCCGAGAAGAAGAGGAAAACGGGGGGAAATAGGGATAAAAGCAACCATGAGTACTCATCCAAAGTACTCGCAAGCAAGGATCTACACTACATATGCATGGGCATATGTGTAAAGAGGCAATATCGGTGGACTGAACTGCCGAATGCCAGAATAATAGGGGGATAGCTAGTCCTGTCGAAGACTACGCTTCTGGCCGCCTCCGTCTTGCAGCATGTAGAAGAGAGTAGATTGAAGTCCTCCAAGTAGCATCGCATAGCATAATCCTACCCGGTGATCCTACCTCGTGCCTGCGGGAAAAGTGATCACCGGGTTGTCTGTGGAACTTGTCTGGGTGTGTTTTATTAAGTATCCGGTTCTAGTTGTCATAAGGTCAAGGTACAACTCCAAGTCGCCCTGTTACCGAAGATCACGGCTATTCGAATAGATAAACTTCCCTGCAGGGGTGCACCACATAACCCAACACGCTCGATCCAATTTGGCAGGACACACTTTCCTAAGTCATGCCCGGCCTCGGAAGATCAACACGTCGTAGCCCCACCTAGGCACAACAGAGAGGTAAGCACGCCGGTCTAACTCCTATGGCGCAGGGGTCTGGGCCCATCGCCCATTGCACACCTACACGTTGCGAGGGAGACCGGAAGCAGAACTAGCCCCCTTAATACAAGAGCAGGCTTACGTTCCAATCCGGCACGCGCCGCTCAGTCGCTGACGTCACGAAGGCTTCGGCTGATACCACGACGTCGAGTGCCCATATCTTTCCCGCGTAGTTGGTTAGTGCGTATAGGCCAGTGGCCAGACTTAGATGAAATACCAAGATCTCGTTAAGCGTGTTATTTTAAAGGAACCGCGGACGCCGACCAGGGCCAGGCCCACCTCTCGCCTAGGTGTTCTCAACCTGCCCTGTCGCTCCGCCACAAAGTAACAGTCGGGGGCCGTCGGGAACGCAGGCCCACCTCTACCGGGCTGGAGCCACCTGTCCTTCCAGCCCCCACATCGGAATCACTTGCGGGTACTCAACGAGCTGACCCGACTTTAGTCACCATCTGTAAAGTATATGTATGTATAGTATATACCCGTGATCACCTCCCGAGTGATCACGGCCCGATAGTATAGCATGGCAGACTGACAAGAATGTAAGGCCACTAATGGTAAACTAGCATCCTATACTAAGCATTTAGGATTGCAGGTAAGGTATCAACAGATGTAGCAACAATGACAGGCTATGCAACAGAATAGGATTAATCAAAACAATAACATGCTACACTACTCTAATGCAAGCAAAAGAGAGAAGAATAGGCGATATCTGGTGATCAAGGGGGGAGGCTTGCCTGGTTGCTCTGGCAAGAAGGACTAGTCGCCAACACCGTAGTCGAACTGGGGGTCGCCGGCAGTCTCGGGGTCTATCGAAAAGAAGTAACGGAGAGGAAACACAATAAATAACAGAGCAATCAAAGCATCACAAAGCGTACCAAGACAATACGCGGTGTTCGGTGTGCCCTAACGCGGTAGTACGTGATACCGATGAAGGAGGGAAACATCCGGGAAAGTATCCCCGGTGTTTCGCGTTTTCGGGCAGATGAACCGGAGGGGGAAAGTTGCATGTTCTCTATGCTAGGGATGTGTGGCGGACAAACGGGCTGCGTATCCGGATTCGTCTTGTCGTTCTGAGCAACTTTCATGTACAAAGTTTTTTTCATCCGAGTTACGGTTTATTTTATATTAATTTTAAAAGATTTAAATCATTTTTAGGATTTATCTAATTAAATTAATTCAACATTATCCAAAACATTGCATGCTGACGTCATCATGACGTCAGCAGTCAACAGGACGTTGACTGGGTGAAACTGACGTGTGGGTCTAGTGGAACCCACCTGTCATAGAGTAAACATGTTAATTAGTGTTTAATTAAGCCGGATTAGTTATGTTTAATTAAACTAGATTAATTAAGTTAAATAATTAATTAATTAATTAATTAATTAGCATATATTTTTAATTCTTATTATCATTTTTTAAACCTTTTCTTTTTAATCCATTTTCGTTCTCAGGGGCGTGGGCCCCGTTTGTCATTAGCCCGGAGGCCAAACGGGCGCGGTGCACTGGGCTCGGGATAAAGGGGGGGTGAAGCGGAGCCACAGGGGCTCATGGGCGCGAAGGCCAGTGACCAGGGGCGACGGCGCAGGAGCAGCGAAGCGCGCCGACAAGCACTGAGGATGCACGCGGGGCGCAGCTGTGGCATCGCATGGGGAATGAGGCTGCGGCATCAGGCGCGGGGAGCGCGAGTGCACGCGGGGGAAGCGCAAGTGCGTGCATACAGCAGAGCGGTGCGGTGAGCGCGTGTGGGGAGCGACGGTGGCGGAGCAGCACGAGGCCGGTAGCCATCAGGGACGGAGGAGGCCACGGCGAGAACGACGGGCGCGCTCGGATCCGGTGACGGAAGCAGAGGGGGAGAGGAGAGGGGCGATGCTCACTGGGCCCTGCAGGTGTGTGATAGTGAGCTCGAGGTGGCGACGGTGTCAACGTAGAGGATGGCGGGGAGGCAGGCCGGCGTGGTGGCTCCGGCATCGAGTGGTGGGGCGGCGTCGGCCGTCGAGGGCGCGGTGGCGGTCGGCGCAGAGAGAGGAGTCATCGAGGGAGCGGGCACGGGGCACGAGGACGAGGGCGGGGGCCGGCGAGGTCGAGGCAGAGGGGATTCGGCGAAGGTGCGACGATGGCCGCTGGGGAGGGGAACGATGCGGGAGTCGCGGCAGTGGGGGAGTCCGGCCATGGGGTAAGGGCGCTGGCGATGTGGGGCAATGGGCTCGGGGCAGTTGCCCCATCCAGATGGGGAGGAGAAGGGGATCAGAGAGAAGTGGGGGGATAATGGGTGCTGGGGTTCGGGGACAGAGGATAAGGGAGTGAGGGGGGCGGCCTTGGTCGGTTTGGGTCGGCCGTCCAGCTGGGCCAGTGGGCCAAGGCCCTTGGGGAGCTGGGGGTTTTTCTTTTCTTTTGTTTTCTTTTTTACTTTTTATTTATTTTTCTTTTCTGTTTTATTTCTAGTGTCTCTTTCATTTAGTTTTTACCTAATATTAAAATGATCCCTAATTTAGTAATACATTAAAACCCACTACAACAAAAGGTTTTACCCCAAAACATTTAGTTTAGTATTTTCTTAATTATAAAGCATTTAACTATTGGTTTTTGCTACTGTTTTATTCACTTAAGTGTATTTAAACATTTTATAAAATGGGGTTTCTTCACCATTATTAGCTAGGGATTATTTGTCTCAAATAGAACATTTTAGTTTTAATGTTTGAAAACTTTTGCCGTTTGACTTGATTTTGAATTTTGAATTCGAACGGGATTGAATCATCGGGAGATTGACGACAGTAACCGAGGTGACATGGCATCATTAACAGAGGTTCACTATAGCTTAATTATTCGGGTGTCACAATTCTCCTCCACTACAAGAAATCTCGTCCCGAGATTTTAAGAGGGGGAGTAAGGGGGGAAGACTAGGTTTCGAAATTCTAACGATTCTTCTCGGTCTTGGTTGCTATTCTCGAAGAGGTCGATCCATTATGTTGATGTCTTCATTTCTCTGCTACCGTTCATCATGATGAAGCCGTCATCCTTTCTTCAGGAACTCCATTGTACTTATGAAAGGGATAAGGGTATCTTTGAAAGAACAGACCTCTACAAGGTTGCTTATCCGGAGAATAATATTAAGGGAGGTGGTGGAAAGTAACTCTCGAATTTGACACAAGAATATATCGAGAGAAAAGTATGAAGGTCGCATGAGAGTTCCGAGCAGGCATGCAATCGCTCGTTGTCTGAAACGGAGTGTGAAAAGTAGTTCAGAGCAGCGAGAATAAGTATTGCGTCTGATACCAGAATTGATGATCTCTCGGAAGGTGGCTCGTGAATTACATACGAGGCCACGCGCGAGGAATAGCTTTGGAAATCGGGGGTGTACATGAGAGTCAGATTTCGATCCTGTGTAACTGTGGGTTATGGGCCCACCATGTGGTTTAAAGTAGAAAGGGGGCTGACATCTTGCACGGTCACGATAACAAGGCATGTCAGAGAGTAGCCTGTCAGTTATGTCGGCAACAACAATGATACCAAGGGCAAGGGATGAAGAGAACCATTTTCCTGCTCGTTGAACGAGGCAGGCCAATAGGAAAAGTTCTCGTCCATCGGTGGTTACCGCAATGTCGTCAACAATAGTAAAAGGGTCTTGCTGACAGAATTGTACACCGAGGTGTGTACATAAGCAGGAGAAAATTACTGCTTAGATCACAAGAAGGTTTAAACACACCAACAGAAAGGAAAAGTGGTTATCAGGTTTAAACAGAAGAATGGAAGGGAAAATGTGTATACACACATATTTCAGGCGTATATCCTTCCCAAGGACAAGCGGAGCATGATATCCATGGCAGGATTTGAAGTAGAAAACCCTTCAGGAAGGGGGGGATTTCATGACATTACTCATACAACGGTGTTTGGATAATTGATTAAGAAACATTTAGCATTGTGCTACAAATGTTCTTATTGTAAAATAGGAGTACTAAAGACACGCCTCGAGATAGCATTGACATGGTCATCATGCAAAGTTCAAACTCTGGATACATGAAGGATCCATCAGGAACCGCTTGTAGAATAAGTCTTACAATTTCCTCATGGAAGAATGGTTAACCTAGCTAAAAAGGAAACTATATCAATAGGTCCTCCGGCCAGGTTTGCTAGGTCTGACACCACCTTACCGGTTCATATAATGACCAATGTTATAACTCTTGGAAATATGTCCCAACCATCATATCTGACCGAGATTCTGATCCGATTGGTGTCATGATACATCAGACTCGGGATGCCTGAGAAGAAAAGGGTGCGACACAAATTGACAAGATGGCATTGCAAGATTCTCGGGAAATAAACTATGGAAGAAAGTTCCAAAACAAGAGTTCATCATTTAACAAAGGAAAGCACGAGCAGGTGGCTGATGAACTCAGCGACAATTGATTGAGATTTCAAAAGATGGTTTTCCACACTTATGTGAACAAGGAGATAACATTTGTCAGATCAAATGATATAATGAGGTATGCTCGAGGAAAACATACACAATTAAACATTGGTTGAAAGGTGCACTCAAAATATGGGCTTAGGTAGCACGATCAATGTTAGAATGGTGGTTCAACAACCAATGGTCTAAGAATGAAATACGGACCATTAACTTCAAAGCAATAGGGTTGCTAGAAGTTTAGGAGTTGCACATCATAGTTTGATTGTCAGTTTTCCAGTTAGAAATAACACGGGGACCAAGGAATGAACGAAGATGGCGAGACGTACTACTATATCAAGAATTCTTAAGAGGTGGAGCAATTCTCACAACATCCTTGATATAAAAGATGATAATAATCCAAGGTGGAACATAACATAAGCTGGATAGCAAGGAGCTCCATAACATGAACAAGTTTGTGTCGGAGGGAAGGCAATGATGTCGGTGATGATAATACAAATCATCAAGGGGCAAGGATGGTATTTCTCATCAAGAATTTGATTGATATCCTAGAAGAACTCAGAATGTTGATGATGATCACGACACATTTGTCGAGAGATTCCATGAAGATGTAATCGATGATCGATCAGCGATGGCATCAAGGAAATGGATGTCGAAATAGAAGGTTAATGGAACCATGGATACAACACAAACTCTAAATCAAGCTTGTTGTTCAAGGCACATTTGTCTGGAGATTCCATGAATATGTAATCAATGATCGATCAGCGATGGCATCAAGGAAATGGATGTTGAAGCAGAAGGTTAATGGAACCATGGATACAACACAAACTCTAAATCAAGCTTGTTGTTCAAAGCGAAACGGTAAGACGAGGAAGCTCGGCGTAAGCTTAGCTCATCGTCGTAAATTGTGCTCCAGGAAGGACCAAGTAGCACAGTTAAAAATTAGCACAATATTGATATAGTCAATCAGTCTAGGAATGACGCGATGGAGTATTAAGCTTCTCAACAACAAAGTACTAGAAGTACTGAATCACAGTGTTGATTTGATTCACAAATCGGTGTTCTCAGTTGACGACAACCCAGAACCCAGGAAAATTGGAATCAGAACAGTTGATGCAGACCCATAAGAAGTTATGCAGTTCCATGATATTCTCGGGATAACAGAGTGTAATACTCGACGGTAGAGCAGAGTAGATGGTGGACACATGAAATGATCTGCAGGAGACAAGTACTTAAACTTGCACAAGAAAAGGTATTTAAAGGAGAACATGGTCGTAACCATGCTTGCAAAGGCCAGATCCCGGATATAAGATGAACTTATACCCAAGGAGTAATTAATTTAAGAGAAGCTTCCATGATAAGATCTACACCGTGTCCATGGGCATGAACACAAAGTTCAAGGTCAACTCCCACTTCTCCAGAGCATAACCTTACATTCACTTCTGGTTTCGATAATGGCAGTAGTGTTGAAAGTTTTACCGGGTGAAATACCAGATGAGTATGACCCATGAAATCTTTCGGGCTCACATAGATTAGGAAAAGGCATAGGTTCAACCCATCAGGGTCTCTTAGGAACATATACCATAAACTTCAGGAGTAAATAACACAAGCTCAAAAGCAGAGCATGGTTGGTCAATCAGAGGATAAGATTTACCAATGGAGAAAGAACTTCCAAAGTGATTGAATATGAAGGATGCTATCGGATAAAATCCAACAAAGGATCCGGTGGTCCTCAAGGGATCTGATGTGAGCATCGGTACTCAACAAGAGGAAGAAACAATGCAAGGAGATTAGACTATAGAATCAACTGACTAACTCAAAGCTCAAATGCAAAAGAATTATGATTTCCGATCAAGGGATCACAAGCAAATGCTCTGATTAAGGATGCACAAGTTGCATAGACTTAGGGGTACAACCGATGGCAATCCGATTGGTCGAGAACCTGCTCATGTTTAAAATGATGTCTGGGCCAGAAGGATGAATTCTGGGTTGGATTAATGATTGCGAGCATTCACAAACATATTGAATCAAAGACTCAAAATGACAATGACAAAGGATGCTCGTGAATATTGCTAGACATATGGAAAGTAACCATAATGCAAGCAGACAAGTATTTGCAGAGCAATAGTTGGCAATGGATTATCGGAAGACCGGATAGTATTTCAAAGTATCTTGTGGATCACATAATCAACTAGGAATGAACAAATCCTCGATGAGTTGAGGAATTATCCATAGATGTATTAAAGCGAAAATGGAGTTGCAAGGCAGCAGGCATGATGGATTCTCGGGATATTGGAATGTCTTAGGGAATCTTGTAATAACAAGAGCAATTGGGGATGAAGGTATGAAAGACAAATGCAGGTAGTTATCCATAATGATTTAGCGGTGGTAGGATTGTAACGGCAAAGGGCACAAGGGTCTCAGGAAAACATCGGAGAGTATCTTCGGAATCTTCTAGTGTAGCAGGCGATCATCTGGAATGAGCGGCTCTTCGGGAGGAAGTATTTACGAGAACCTAATGTTAGAGTTTGCAAAATCATTTAACCCGAATAGGAGAGAGATTAGAGTCCCAGAGTAAAGATCTAGGAGTAAAAGATCCTAATACCACCCAATGGCGACGTGGGCCCGTAAGCCGCGCAGCCAAGTTAGTAAAAAGCTTTGCAATGTCTAGACTCGACTTCGGCCAAGGAGTTGGAAAGAGGGATTCCTACAGGCAGTCGGCTCTGATACCAACTTGTGACGCCCCCGATTCAATCATACACTAATCATGCAGGGCAAACGTGTACGATCAAGATCAAGGACTCACGGGAAGATATCACAACACAACTCTAAAACATAAATAAGTCATACAAGCATCATAATACAAGCCAGGGGCCTCGAGGGCTCGAATACAAATGCTCGATCATAGACGAGTCAGCGGAAGCAACAATATCAGAGTACAGACATCAGCTAAACAAGTTGCCATAAGATGGCTAGCACAAACTGGGATACAGATCGAAAGAGGTGCAGGTCTCCTGCCTGGGATCCTCCTAACTACTCCTGGTCGTCATCAGCAGCCTGCACGTAGTAGTAGGCACCTCCAGTGTAGTAGTCGTCGTCTGACGGTGGCGTCTGGCTCCTGGGCTCCAACGTCTGGTTGAGGCATCCGAGAAGAAGAGGAAAACGGGGGAAAAGAGGGAGAAAAGCAACCGTGAGTACTCATCCAAAGTACTCGCAAGCAAGGATCTACACTACATATGCATGGGTATATGTGTAAAGAGGCAATATCGGTGGACAGAACTGCAGAATGCTAGAATAATAGGGGGATAGCTAGTCCTATCAAAGACTACGCTTCTGGCCGCCTCCGTCTGGCAACATGTAGAAGAGAGTAGATTGAAGTCCTCCAAGTAGCATCGCATAGCATAATACTACCCGGCGATCCTCCCCTCGTCTGTGGAACTTGTCTGGGTGTGTTTTATTAAATATCTGGTTCTGGTTGTCATAAGGTCAAGGTACAACTCCAAGTCGTCCTGTTACCGAAGATCACGGCTATTCAAATAGATAAACTTCCCTGCAGGGGTGCACCACATAACCCAACACGCTCGATCACATTTGGCCGGACACACTTTCCTGGGTCATGCCCGGCCTCGGAAGATCAACACGTCGCAGCCCCACCTACGCACAACAGAGAGGGCAGCACGCCAGTCTAACTCCTATGGCGCAGGGGTCTGGGCCCATCACCCATTGCACACCTGCATGTTGCGAGGGCGGCCGAAAGCAGAACTAGGCCCCTTAATACAAGAGCAGGCTTACGTTCCAATCCGGCGCGCGCCGCTCAGTCGCTGACGTCAAGAAGGCTTCGGCTGATACCACGACGTCGAGTGCCCATATCTTTCCCGCGTAGGTGGTTAGTGCGTATAGGCCAGTGGCCAGACTCAGATCAAATACCAAGATCTCGTTAAGCGTGTTATTTTGAAGTAACCGCGGACGCCGACCAGGCCAGGCCCACCTCTCGCCTAGGTGGTCTCAACCTGCCCTGTCACTTCGCCACAAAGTAATAGTCGGGGGCCGTTGGGAACCCCGGCCCACCTCTACCGGGATGGAGCCACATGTCCTTCCAGCCGCCACATCGGAATCACTTGCGGGTACTCAACGAGCTGACTCGACTTTAGTCACCATCTGTAAAGTATATGTATGTATAGTATATACCTGTGATCACCTCCCGAGTGATCACGGCCCGATAGTATAGCATGGCAGACTGACAAGAATGTAGGGCCACTAATGGTAAACTAGCATCCTATACTAAGCATTTAGGATTGCAGGTAAGGTATCAACAGATGTAGCAACAATGACAGGCTATGCAACAGAATAGGATTAATAGAAACAGTAGCATGCTACACTACTCTAATGCAAGCAGTAGAGAGAAGAATAAGGGATATCTGGTGATCAAGGGGGGGCTTGCCTGGTTGCTCTGGCAAGGAGGACGAGTCCCTAACACAGTAGTCAAACTGGGGGTCGCCGGCAGTATCGAGGTCTATCGGAAAGAAGTAACAGAGAGGAAACACAATAAATAACAGAGCAATCAAAGCATCAGAAAGCGTAACAAGACAATATGCGGTGTTCGGTGTGCCCTAATGCGGTAGTACGTGATACCGATGGAGGGAAACATCCGAGAAAGTATCCTCGGTGTTTCGCATTTTCGGGCAGATGAACCGGAGGGGGGAAGTTGTGTGTTCGCTATGCTCGGGATGTGTGGCGGACAAACGGGCTGCATATCCGGATTCGTCTCGTCGTTCTGAGCAACTTTCATGTACAAAGTTTTTTCATCCGAGTTATGGTTTATTTTATATTAATTTTAAAAGATTTAAATCATTTTTAGGATTTATCTAATTAATTTAATTCAACATTATCCAAAACATTGCATGCTGACGTCATCATGACGTCAGCAGTCAACAGGATGTTGACTGGGTGAAACTGACGTGTGGGTCCAGTGGGACCCACCTGTCATAGACTAAACATGTTAATTAGGGTTTAATTAAGCCGGATTAGGTATGTTTAATTAAACTATATTAATTAAGTTCAGTTAATTAATTAATTATTTAATTAATATTTTTATTTCTTATTATCAATTTTTAAAACCTTTTCTTTTTAATCCATTTTCGTTCTCAAGGGCGTGGGCCCCGTTTGTCATTGGCCTAGTGGCCAAACCAGGCGCATGCATCGGGCTCGGGATAACGGGGTGAAGCGAGCCACGTGGCTCATGGCGCGAGCACCGCCGTGCCGGGCGACTGGCACGAGGCAGCAATGCGCGACGTCGGCAAGCGCAGGATGCGTGGGGTCGCACCAGTATGCGTGGGGAAGGAGGCCGCGCATCAGGTAGAGCACGAGTCTGGCGGGGAAGCACGAGCACGAAGCGTCTGGCAGAAGCGGTGGGCGCTAGGGCGCGACGTGGCGGAGCAAAGACGAGGCCAGTAGCCATCTGTCACAACCGGTTTTCCGGTAATAACTTTCCAGAAAAGACCGTCGTACTCATCAGCCCCTGTGATTATTGTTAATGATGAGGCTCCAACTTGATACGAAATTCCAAGCAAAATACAAAATATGTGGTACAAGAACATTCTGGCCTGTGAGTACAACAAATGGTTTCTAGAGGTTGATGGCGGAAGCGGGTTGTGAAACATCAGTGTCTATGGGACTCCATTTCCCACGAGAACAGTGACTGTGTTAACTCCTATCTCCATGAGGCTGCTATCTCAGTTGCTTAGGTTCCGGGGCTGTCATCGCATCGCTCCTCTCCGTGCAAGAAAATCTGGCCAAGACAATAGCCAGGGACAAGCTAGTGAGTACTTTGAATGTACTCGCAAACATTTGAACACAGGTATAATATAACCATGATGTGCTGACAATATTTTAAGCTCATGACGTCAGTCACAAAGATAAATTTAACTCTGATATATGAATATGCAATGTCACGGAAGTATTAAAAATTATGAAAATAAAAACAAGCATGCCACGGTCGAGGCCGAGCGACACCACATAAAGGGCTTTAAAAGAAATGCCACGGTCAAGCGCCGAGCGACACCACATAAAGGGCTTTAAAAGAAATGCCACGGTCGGGCCCGAGCGACACCACATAAAGGGCCTTAAACGAATGCCACGATCAAGGCCCGAGGGACACCACATAAAGGCTTTAAAAGAAATGCCACGGTCGGGCGTCGAGCGACACCACATAAAGGGCTTTAAAGAATCGCCACGGTCGAGGCGTCTGGGCGACACCGCATAAAGGGCTTTAAAATAAATAATCATAGTGAATATCCTGAGGTAGAACCATCCCGGAGATACTCGATAATAACAATAATATCACGGGTTAGTCAACAATAATGAAAATCATAATTATCACAAGTCACAAGTAATAATTCCATTTCGGTTTAACAGTTTCACCTCCAAGACCGACACTAAGACCGACACTTGACCCATCCTGCATCGTAGTCCTTAACCATGGACACGGCTATTCAATGGGTTTTAATCTCTGCAGAGGGTGTACTCTTTACCCACGAGTAACGGATTTCTTTAGTCCATCAAGACTAATTCCGCTCACGGCCTTTTAGTTGAAAACACACCTAACTTGCACACACCAGCTTAACTCACACGTGTCCGAATCACCCACGACACCTGTTAAGCAAACTCTAAGTGGGAGGCTACAACCTCGCGTAGCATGGGATCAAATTTTTTCGCGCTCTGGGGTGGCCTCCTCTCTCGGTCCCAACCGAAACACCCATGCCCCGGACCAGGTGGCCTGCCTACCAGCTACAACCGGTATCTTCCACCATGGCCTCTCTGTACGGTGTGTGCTAGAAAGAGGTTGACAACTTACTGAACCGTACTCTACTTGCTTTGAGACGAGTGGTAGTACGAAGCAAGTATGGGGGTTACTGGCACAAGACTCGATCTACGGCCGACTCAGGAGGTTTAAGTATTCCCTGCATGATTAGCATAACGAATATGTTCCAACCAACAGAGTCACCGCTCATATCACCTTGTCATGCCATACCAGACCTAACCGTCCCGACGGAGACCGGCGACAAACTCATGCCTACCCAAGGCAGAGGTTTTCCCGGGTTCCTGCCGGTATGCATGCAAGGCACATGAGGGTGATTATCATCACAAGTGTGTTCATTTCCAACAGCATGGAAATCACTAATATGCACTCATGCACATGAGCATTCCACATGAAATAACATGTCTTTCGAAATGCGGTGGTGTTATAAATGTATCAACGAACACACCAAAAATATTATGCCAGGGTTCAGAATGCTTGCCTTCAGGTCACGGAAAGGTAGGGTGCATTTCAAACTCTTGAAATATTTCTTCTCCCTTCAAAAATCCTATTTTAGAAATATAAAAGAATTAACACACAAAATAAAGACAGCACAAATAGTTGTTCTGAAATTTTTTCAAATAAATCTTAAAATAAACTAGACATTATTTGAGAGAGGTAGGAAAAAGAATTAATTCATTTGGACTTATATTTAAAAAGATATAACCAGTCAAAGTTTTGGTCAAAATCTGTTTTTAATAAAAACAGAAAAAGAAAACGTTTCAAGCGAGATTACGCTTTCGAAGCGGGGAAAACGTACTGCGGTGGATTACGCCTTCACTTAAACACGTGGACGGCGCGGGGTGTCACTGACAGTGGGCCCGCCTGGCCCACTGGTCAGGTTTGACCAGTCGCCACGCGTCGTCTCCCTCCTCTGCCCGAGCGGGGCGGGGCTCCGGCGAGGCTCACCGGCGAATGACAGCACCGTTCGGGGAACGGAGGCCATCGGCGTGCTCAGGGGATCAAGAAGGTCACTCCGGTGGTCGATATGGTCTCGGGGATGGACGGAGCTGCCGGCGGCGAGCTTCGCGGCAGATGGAGATCGTCGGGCAAGGTGATTTTTCTCCCGCGGTGTGTCCCGATCAAAATTGAGTAGTGGGAATGGTTCACGGGAGGATGAGGAAGCTCTTGGTGAAGAGAACGGAGAGGGGGAGGTACTAGGGGTGCCGGATTGGCCGGGGCAGTGGCGGCGGCAGGAGTTTCCGGAGATGAGGAAGGAGGCCTCCCCGGGTCGAATGCGAGCTAGGGGAGTGCCATTTGGGTGGCCTGAGGTTGCCTGCGTGCTCGGGGAAGCTCGGGGGCCTCCTTTTATAGCTCGTCGAGGTCGGTTCCGTGGCGGCGGATGAGGATGCCGGCGAACCGCCTCTCTGTAGCTTGCAGGGCAACGTGGCGTGGCTGGGGATGACGGCAGGAGCTAGCGGACGAGTGGGCACTGCTCCAGGGGCGAGCTGGCGAGCGGGGGAGGCTCGGACGGCGCCGACATGAGCAGGGGCTGTCGGGCGACAATGGCGGTTAGCTCTTGACTGCCGGGCGTGGCAAGGGGCGGCTTGGCGTGTTGCGTGATAAGGGAGCGGATGAGGTCGGGCGCGGCTCAGAGGCGAGCAAGGGCCGGGCGTGACGCTGGCGCCCGAAAGCCTGCGACGCAAAGCGCGCTCTGGGCACGCCCAGAGCACGCACTGAAGGTGTTCGACACAATGCCTTGGCATGCTACAGGTCGTAGGTGAGGGTGGCAATCCACAGGACTAGGTTATAGATAGAGGGAGACTCAATGGACAAGGTGGTTTGGTCAGGTGGCCAAGTTCATAGTGTAGACTTGAGATCATGCCAATTCAGTCCATGCACTCTAGGTGTTTTTCAAAATGCCAAAGGCACCTAGGCTATTCTTGGAGGGGCTAAATCTTCCATACTAGTGTCTCTGTGGATGAAAGAGAGGGTGGTAATGTTAGTTTGCAGAAAGGAGAAACTTGCTAGTGCAAGTTTTGCAAAACTTCAATTCTGGACAGTAAGCAAATGGCATTGTTGCAAGCACTTAGAATCATCCAATGGGTCCACTCTTCTGGACTTAGGGGTTTAACATGGAGGAATACAAGTAGGAGAAAGAATATATGGCCAAGGAGTAAGAAATAATATGGATGCTGTAAAAACCATCATGTTGGACCAGAATGAAGATGAGTTTGTTTCACTCAAAATTTTCAAAGAACATCACTGGATTTTTGCATATAATGGAATGATATGCTCCTAATGACATCCCATAATTTTGGTGGAGGCTAGAAAGAAATATTTAAAAGGGTTGTAGTGCAAAATTTCTCTCTGGACCAGAGAAGAATAACATGTGTAGCACTCAAAATATTTCAAGAATAAAAGATATTTTTGTATAAAAGTGATTTAAAAACATCACATGACATCTCCAAATTTTGGTTGGATTTTAGATAAATCTATCAAATGGTTGTAGTTCAAAAGAGCTCCAAAACTTAAAGAAAGTCATTTTAAGGAATAAAGCTCAGAGTGAAATAATTTAATAAATAAATCTCCTGATTGAAAGATGTTTTTAAATGAGAGAGAAAATAAGTCCAATATGTTTTGGAAGGATCCACTTGGGAAAAACTCCTTAATATTAAAAGAAAAGTTTTGAAATCAACAGGGATATTCTTGCAGGCAAAAATTTTAAACTCTTGGCAAAATTTTAATAACGAAAACCTGGTTAAATTTTTGGGGTGTTACAATACTACCCCCCTAAAAAAAATCTCGTCCTCGAGATTTGCTAAGAGTTGTAAAACAAAAAGAAAATACTTTTACTTGGTCAAAAGGTCATTTTACACAGGCGGTAAAAAGAGGCTACAGTGAGAGGGCAATAAGTGGTGAGTAACTACAGTGTGGTACTGGCGCTGCGTGGAAAAATCCATGCTTATGAAAACGGGCGATTTCTATGCTGGACGCCGTGAATTTAGAATAAATTCTAAATTTAACAATACGCTGGTCGTACCCGAGGGCACAATGCTCTCTCTGGCTGACAGGTGGGACCGGGGCCCACTGTCAGTCTCTCCTTCTTCCTCTGGCTCTCTCTTCTTCCTCTCTCCCGCGCGCTTTCCCGGCTTTCTCCACCGGCGACGTCTAGCGCGTAGGGCATCTAGGCCGTACTGCGGTAGTGCGCGGCGTGCTTGCTGCCGGTGCAGTGTGCACTCACCTCGCGGCCAGTCTTGCTGTCGGCATCGCCATGATTCGCCAACACCGGGCGATCGGGCGACGAGCGGCGCTGGTGGACCTCGCCCACCGTACACCGAGCTCGAGCTATAAAATGACCGCGGCGTTCTCCTCTTCTTCCTCACACCGGCCTCGCCCTCCTTCTCTCTCTTCTCCTCTGTTTACTGCTGGCGGAGCTCGAGACGAGGCTCTAATGGCGGAGGTGGTGCCGAATGGTACGTGATCCCGCGTGCGGAGGGCTGGCAGCGTTGGGGCTCTCCGTGCTCTGTCTTGTGATGATCCTTGATGATAGCCGTGATGCCGCTGCTCGGTGCTGGCTCTCCATGGTGGCGGTAATCACGAGGAGTAGGTGGGTGTGCCGGTGCTAACTGTTGTTAGGGGTGGTTAGCGGATGTAACACCGTTGCAAAGTTTTGCAAACAGTGTAGGTGCTCGGATGATTATGGTCGAGTGTCTGTGGTCGTTGTGCTGTGTGAAATAAAATAATCCATTCCGTGAGAGGATAAACGATGCAGCGACTCAGGGAAAAGAAATCTCATACTAGGATTTTCACGGTTACACAAGCTATTCACGAAGGAAATTACTCATACTAGTAGAAACTAAATACTAGACTCGTCGCACAAATTTGAGGTACCACGCATAAGTTACAATGCAAATATAAATGCTGCAAAAACAAATACAGTAGTGACGTCTAAAATGAAAACGGTAACTGGGTGTGGTCCTGATAAAATGTCTCTGGTAAAGGGATACACTCCTCTTCTATCGGAGACAGTGGATTGACCAGTCGATGTATGCGTCTCTCCGGGCCGGTTCTTAGTGATCTGCCGATTGCAACCTGGGGATTTAAATCAGCGAGACTCTGGAGATAATCCGTTACTCGCTGGTTCAAATGATCTTGAGCGATGGTGTACTGGATAAGGTTGGCTAGTACTGGGTCTTTCTCAATCCATCCACCGGGAAAAGATGTTACTCCTCCGGGTGTTGCACGGCTCGGAAAGTAATAATATCCTCGTTCGCGGGCATAGGGTACTGCGGATCGAAGGCAAGCAATCGCTTCTTTCGCAGCATCTTCTATGGCCGCCAGGGGTTGGCATAGATTTCCCATGAAGGAAACTTCTGTTGGATCTTGGTTGGGGTCTATGGGAAGAATGTGTACTGCTGCCCAATATTCCGAGGTGGATGGGATGATCCTCGATTTGAACAGCTCGTACTGGGGTGGCTGGGTAGAACCCATGGTACTGCGGGTAAAGTCCCGCAATATTTTGACAAAGCTACTTGGGGTTGCATCTGGGGTTCTCAGATGAATGCTGGGGCTCGGCATGACAAGAGATGGTTGTGAGAGTGGTGCACGAGGTGAGGGTTGCTGGGTAAGGTGACAAGGTGGCCTTCTTATACAACATCTGGGCTGGTTTATTTACCGTGGTGAAAGGTAATAAATCTGCCAGATTACCTCAAGAGTCGGGGTCCGTGCCGGAGATACACATATCTCATAAAGAGACGATATTCTTGTGGTTGTCGTCGGTTGGTTTTGGTAGCTGTGCCCGGAAATTATGCAACGGTGCGCTGTCAAAATATGCAAGGCTACTATTAAAATAGAGGCACAACGACAGGCTGCATTAATATACATGGTCGCACGATTACAAGGTAAGGATACACTGAGACTCGGTACTACTCAGACGGCTTAGTCTACCTCGCTTATGTCTAAACAGGCGTGCACGTGGATGTCGAGGCTTCTCCACGTGTCTCACCGCCGGGATTAGTCGGAGATGGCGACGAACGACGAGGTCGGGGTAGCGATGATGACCATCGCGATTGTTGGCCAAAGCCCGTTGAGTGTGCTCCCAAAAGGTGACGGCACTTCGGGGTCATCAAAGCATCTCGGTTGATGGCTGGAGCTGATCTCGTGGTCTCGATCGGTTGTTCAACAGCCTGACCGGGTTGTCGATGTCGGGCTCGTCTTCTCTTCTTCTTTGGGGCTCGACGAACCAGCTCTCCTCGAGCTGCGATCGATCAATGGTGATCTGGTCGAGCAGTGCCTCTAGTGCACTTACATAGCGCACTAGGTGCAACAATGCGGATCCGCCTCATGATCTCCGCTGGCAACTTGGGTGGTCTACCATACCCTTCGGCGTGCAGGGGTAGTAGTGGAACGAGCGACGCTAACTCGGGCGACAAGTGCCCGAGATGAACTATAGCCTCTCGAGCAGCTAGTTGTATGGCTTGTGGCTCAAAGGAAGTTGTTCTTCGGTGAACTGTAGGGCGCTGGTGCTAGACCCCTCACCGTAGATGTGTACAATGGCCCAGAATTGGCGGTCTTCACCGCTCATGGGTCCTTGGTACACAACATATTCCGGTGGCTCTTCTAACGCATAGGCACGACGGGTGAGGTTTGCGAGGATGGTCACAAAACCTCCAAGGTTAGCTGCTATGGTCTCATTGTGCACTATGGGGCCAGGCATTGTGGCTAGGTTGGGGAAGACGTTGTGCTGTGCTGGGTTGGGGTTAGCGTGCCCTTTTTATAGAAAAAGGGGACGGAGTCTTCCTTCGCAGGCTTGCGAATGAGACATTTTTGCCATCGGTCACTGGTGTGCGATCGACAGGCTAGGCTGATAGGTTGGGCACCGACTGCCAAAAGTGTCGGGATCACTGTGTGGCTATCTTGCATGGGAAGCTTGGCTGGGGTTTGGTTATGGCCTGGTGGGTTGGTTTGCCTAAGTTTATTGACCTGGCTAAGATAGGATTAGCCAATGGTCAGCCTGGCTCTGATACCAAGTCTGTCACGACCGGTTTTCCGGGTAATAACTTTCCAGAAAAGACCGTCGTACTCATCAGCCCCGGATTATCAAGGTGATGAGGCTCCAACTTGATACAGAAATTCCAAGCAAAATACAAAATATGTGGTACAAGACCATTCTGGCCTGTGAGTACAACAAATGGTTTCTAGACGTTGATGGCGGAAGCGGGTTGTGAAACATCAGTGTCTATGGGACTCCACTTCCCACAGGAACAGCTGACCAGGTTAACTCCTATCTCCGCGAGGCTGCTATCTCAGTTGCTTAGGTTCCGGGGCTGTCATCGCATCGCTCCTCTCCGTGCAAGAAAATCTGGCCAAGACAATAGCCAGGGACAAGCCAGTGAGTACTTTGAATGTACTCGCAAACATTTGAACACAGGTATAATATAACCATGATGTGCTGACAATATTTTAAGCTCATGACATCAGTCACAAAGATAAATTTAACTCTGATATATGAATATGCAATGTCACGGAAGTATTAAAAATTATGAAAATAAAAATAAGCATGCCACAGTCGGGCGTCTGAGTGACACCACATAAAGGGCTTTAAAAGAAATGCCACAGTCGGGCGTCTGAGCGACACCACATAAAGGGCTTTAAAAGAAATGCCACAGTCGGGCGTCTGAGCGACACCACATAAAGGGCCTTAAACGAAATGCCACGGTCGGGCGTCTGAGCGACACCACATAAAGGGCTTTAAAAGAAATGCCACAGTCGGGCGTCTGAGCGACACCATATAAAGGGCTTTAAAAGAACTGCCACAGTCGGGCGTCTGGGCGACACCGCATAAAGGGCTTTAAAATAAATAATCATAGTGAATATCCCGGAGGTAGAACCATCCCAGAGATACTCGATAATAACAATAATATCACGGGTTAGTCAACAATAATGAAAATCATAATTATCACAAGTCACAAGTAATAATTCCATTTCTGGTTTAACAGTTTCACCTCCGAAGACCGACACTAAGACCGACACTTGACCCATCCCAGACTGTAGTCCTTAACCATGGACACGGCTATTCGAATGGGTTTTAATCTCTGCAGAGGGTGTACTCTTTACCCACGAGTAACGGATTTCTTTAGTCCATCAAGACTAATTCCGTCTACGGCCTTTTAGTTGAAAACACACCTAACTTGCACACACCAGCTTAACTCACACGTGTCTGGAATCACCCACGACACCTGTTAAGCAAACACTAAGTGGGGAGGCTACAACCTCGTGTAGCATGGGATCAAATTTATATCGCGCGCTCTAAGGGGTGGCCTCCCCTCTCGGTCCCAACCGAAACACCCATGCCCCGGACCAGGTGGCTCGCCTACCAGCTACAACCGTATCTTCCACCATGGCCTCTCTGTACGGTGTGTGCTAGAAAGAGGTTGACAACTTACTGAACCGTACTCTACTTGCTGTAGAGACAAGTGGTAGTACGAAGCAAGTATGGGGGTTACTGGCACAAGACTTGATCTACGGCCGACTCAGGAGGTTTAAGTATTCCCTGCATGATTAGCATAACGAATATGTTCCAACCAACAGAGTCACCGCCATATCACCTTGTCATGCCATACTGACCTAACCGTCCCCGACGGAGACCGGCGACAAACTCATGCCTACCCAAGGCAGAGGTTTTCCCGGGTTCCTGCCGGTATGCATGCAAGGCACATGAGGGTGATTATCATCACAAGTGTGTTCATTTCCAACAGCATGGAAATCACTAATATGCACTCATGCACATGATCATTCCACATGAAATAACAAGTCTTTTGAAATGCAGTGGTGTTATAAATGTATCAACGAACACACCAAAAATATTATGCCGGGGTTCAGAATGCTTGCCTTCAGGTCACGGAAAGGCAGGGTGCATTTCAAACTCTTGAAATATTTCTTCTCCCTTCAAAAATCCTATTTTAGAAATATAAAAGAATTAACACACAAAATAAAGACAGCACAAAAAGTTGTTCTGAAATTTTGTCAAATAAATCTTAAAATAAACTAGACATTATTTGAGAGAGGTAGGAAAAAGAATTAATTCATTTGGACTTATATTTAAAAAGATATAACCAACAAAGTTTTATCAAAATCTGCTTTTAATAAAAATGCGAAAAAAAACGCTTCAAGCGAGATTACGCTTTGCGGGAAAACGTATCATGGTGGATTACGCCTTCACTTAAACACGTGGACGGCGCGGGGTGTCATCGACAGTGGGCCCGCTCGCCCATCGGTCGCTTTGACCAGCCGCCACGCTGTCGTCTCCTCCTCTGCCCGAGGGGGCGGGGCTCCGGCGAGGCTCACCGGCGACTGACAGCACCGTTCGGGAACGGAGGCCATCGGCGTGCTCAGGGGATCAAGAAGGTCACTCCGGTGGTCGATATGGTCTCGGGGATGGACGGAGCTGCCGGCGGCGAGCTTCGCGGCGGATGGAGATCGTCGGGCAAGGTGATTTTTCTCCCGCGGTGTGTCCCGATCAAAATTGAGTAGTGGGAATGGTTCACGGGAGGATGAGGAAGATCTTGGTGAAGAGAACGGAGAGGGGGAGGTACTAGGGGTGCCGGATTGGCCGGGGCGGTGGCGGCGGCAGGAGTTTCCGGAGATGAGGAAGGAGGCCTCCCCGGGTCGAATGCGAGCTAGGGGAGTGCCATTCGGGTGGCCTGAGGTTGCCTGCGTGCTCGGGGAAGCTCGGGGGCCTCCTTTATAGCTCGTCGAGGTCGGTTCCGTGGCGGCGGATGAGGATGCCGGCGAACCGCCTCTCAGAAGCTTGCGTGGCAACGTGGCGTGGCTGGGGATGACGGCAGGAGCTAGCGGACGAGTGGGCACTGCCCGGGGCGAAGCCGGCGAAGCGGGGAGGTTTTGACGGCGCCGACATGAGCAGGGGCTGTCGGGCGACCGCGGCGGCTAGCTCTTGGCCTGCCGGGGCGTGGCGAGGGGCGGCTTGGCGTGTTGCGGTGAGAAGGGGAGCGGATGAGGTCGGGGGGCTCGGCTCTGTAGGCGAGCAAGGGCCGGGGCGTGACGCGGCGGCCCGAGCGCACGCACGTGCAAAACGCGCGCTCTGGGCGCGCCCAGAGCACGCACTGAAGGTGTTCGACACAATGCCTTGGCATGCTACAGGTCGCAGATGAGGGTGGCAAGCCACAGGACTAGGTTATAGATAGAGGGAGACTCAATGGACAAGGTGGTTTGGTCAGGTGGCCAAGTTCATAGTGTAGACTTGAGATCATGCCAATTCAGTCCATGCACTCTAGGTGTTTGTCAAAATGCCAAAGGCACCTAGGCTATTCTTGGAGGGGCCAAATCTTCCATACTAGTGTCTCTGTGGATGAAAGAGAGGGTGGTAATGTTAGTTTGCAGAAAGGAGAAACTTGCTAGTGCAAGTTTTGCAAAACTTCAATTCTGGACAGTAAGCAAATGGCATTGTTGCAAGCACTTAGAATCATCCAATGGGTCCACTCTTCTGGACCTAGGGGTTTAACATGGAGGACTACAAGTAGGAGAAAGAATATATCGCCAAGGAGTAAGAAATAATATGGATGCTGTACAAACCATCATGTTGGACCAGAATGAAGATGAGGTTGTTTCACTCAAAATTTTCAAAGAACATCACTGGATTTTTGCATATAATGGAATGATATGCTCCTAATGACATCCCATAATTTTGGTGGAGGCTAGAAAGAAATATTTAAAAGGGTTGTAGTGCAAAATTTCTCTCTGGACCAGAGAAGAATAACATGTGTAGCACTCAAAATATTTCAAGAATAAAAGATATTTTTGTATAAAAGTGATTTAAAAACATCACATGACATCTCCAAATTTTGGTTGCATTTTTAGATAAATCTATCAAATGGTTGTAGTTCAAAAAGAGCTCCAAAACTTAAAGAAAGTCATTTTAAGGAATAAAGCTCAGAGTGAAATAATTTAATAAATAAATCTCCTGAATGAAAGATGTTTTTAAATGAGAGAGAAAATAAGTCCAATATGTTTTGGAAGGATCCACTTGGGAAAAACTCCTTAATATTAAAAGAAAAGTTTTGAAATCAATAGGGATATTCTTGCAGGCAAAAATTTTAAACTCTTGGCAAAATTTTAATAACGAAAACCTGGTTAAATTTTTGGGGTGTTACACCATCAGGGACGGCAGCAGGCCACGACGCGAATGACGGGCGCGCTCGAATCCGGCGACGGAAGCAGAGGGGGAGAGGAGAGCGGCGATGCTCACTGGACCCTGCAGGTGTCCGATAGTGAGCTCGAGGTGGCGACGGTGTCGACATAGAGGATGGCGGGGAGGCAGGCCGGTGTGGTGGCTCCGGCATCGAGCGGCAGGGCGGCGTCGGGCGTCGAGGGCGCGGTCGCGGTCGGCGCAGCGAGAGGAGACGTCGAGGGAGAGGGGACGGAGGCACGAGGACGAGGGCGGGGGCCGGCGAGGTCGAGGCGGAGGGGATCCGGCGAAGGTGCAACAATGTCCGCTGGGGAGGGGAACGACGCGGGAGTCGCGGCAGTGGGGGAGTCCGGCCATGGGGTAGGGGCGCTGGCGATGTGGGGCGATGGCCTCGGGGCAGTTGCCCCATCCAGATGGGGAGGAGAAGGGGATCGGGGAGAAGTGGGGGAGAGGGGATAGTGGGCGCTAGGGTTCGGGGACAGGGGATAAGGGAGTGAGGGGGGCGGCCTAGGTCGGTTTGGGTCGGCCGTCCAGCTGGGCCAGTGGGCCAAGGCCCTTGGGGAGCTGGGGGTTTCTTTTCTTTGTTTTCTTTTTTACTTTTTATTTATTTTTATTTTCTGTTTTATTTCTAGTTTATCTTTCATTTAGTTTTTATCTAATATTAAAATGATCCATAATTTAGTAATACATTAAAACCCACTATAACAAAAGGTTTTACCCCAAAACAATTTAGTTTAGTATTTTGTTAATTATAAAAGCATTTAACTATTGGTTTTTGCTACTGTTTTATTCACTTAAGGGTATTTAAACATTTTATAAAAATGGGGTTTCTTCACCATTATTAGCTAGGGATTATTTGTCTCAAATAGAACATTTTAGTTTTAATGTTTGAAAACTTTTACCGTTTGACTTGATTTTGAATTTTGAATTCGAGCGGGATTGAATCATCGGGAGATTGACGACAGTAACCGAGGTGACGTGGCATCGTTAACAGAGGTTCACTGTAGCTTAATTATCCGGTCGTCCCAATGTCAATGCATCTCACTTCAAAGATAAAGGGAAGACTTTCCATTTGACAACATCGTCGGGAATACCTGCAAGCTTAAGTAGTCCACAAACTTCATCCAGAAAGATAAGGTGTAAATCGGGATGCAATGTTCCATCTCCTGCAAATGGATTAGCTAGCAGTTTCTCTATCATACCCGAAGGAATCTCAAAGTAAATATTTTCAAAAAGTACAGTGGGTTGAGGAGCAACTCTTTGCTCTTCTGGTCGGGGTGAAGATACCCCAAACAAGCCCCTCAAAGGATTAGTTTCCATAGTGACAAGTAACAGAAAATTTCAGCACACTATACAAATGTTTCCTTACCAAGTTCCACTCACCAAAAGCGCTACACTCCCCGGCAACGGCGCCAGAAAAGTGTCTTGATGACCCACAAGTGTAGGGGATCTATCGTAGTCCTTTCGATAAGTAAGAGTGCCGAACCCAACGAGGAGCAGAAGGATATGATAAGCGGTTTTCAGTAAGGTTTTCTTTGCAAGCACTGAAATTGTAGGTGATAGATAGTTTTGTGATAAGATAAATTGTAACGAGTAACAAGTAAATAAAGTAAATAAAGTGCAGCAAGGTGGCCCAATCCTTTACGTAGCAAAGGATAAGCCTGGACAATTTCTAATAATGAGAAAGGATCTCCCGAGGACACATGGGAATTATCGACAAGCTAGTTTTCATCACGCTCATATGATTCACGTTTGGTACTTTGATAATTTGATATGTGGGTGGACCGGTGCTTGGGTACTGCCCTTACTTGGACAAGCATCCCACTTATGATTAACCCCTATTGCAAGCGTCTGCAACTACAAAAGAAGTATTAAGGTAAATCTAACCACAACATTAAACATATGGATCCAAATCAGCCCTTAACGAAGCAACACATAAACTAGGGTTTAAGCTTCTGTCACTCTAGCAAGCCATCATCTACTTATTACTTCCCCATGCCTTCCTCTAGGCCCAAATAATGGTGAAGTTTCATGTAGTCGACATTCACATAACACCACTAGAGGAAAAGACAACATACATCTCATCAAAATATCGAACGAATACCAAATTTACATGACTACTAATAGCAAGACTTCACCCATGTCCTCAGGAACAAACGTAACTACTCACAAAGCATATTCATGTTCATAATCAGAGGAGTAATAATATGCATAAAGGATCTGAACATATGATCTTCCACCAAGTAAACCAATTAGCTTCAACTAGAAGGAGTAATCAACACTACTAGCAACCCACAGGTACCAATTTGTGGTTTGGATACAAGAGATGAACTAGGGTTTTCAGAGGAGATGGTGCTGGTGAAGATGTTGATGGAGATTGACCCCCTCCCGATGAGAGCATCGTTGGTGTTGATGATGGTATTGATTTCCCCCTCCCGGAGGGAAGTGTCCCCGGCAGAACAGCTCCGCAGGAGCCCTAGATTGGTTCCGCCATGGTTCCGCCTCGTGGCGGTGGAGTTTCGTCCCGTAAGCTTGCCCACTATTTTTTCCAGGGTAAAAGCCCTCATATAGCAGAAGATGGACACCGGGGCCACCGAGGGCCCAGAGACAGGGCGCCAAGAGGGTTAGGCGCACCCCCACCCTCCCCGCCGGGTGTGGGCCCTTGATGTATTTCTTCCACTCAATAATTTTATTAATTCCAAAAACAGGTTTCGTGGAGTTTGTGGTTTTTGCAGCAAAGGCGAGAATAGGTTTCCAATGTTTGCTCCTTTTCCACCAGAATCCACCGCCAAGATCCCCTCTTCATGGTAAACCTTGTAAAATAAGAGAGAATAGCCATAAGTATTGAGATATAATGTGTAATAACATCCCATAATGCAATAAATATTGATATAAAAGCATGATGCAAAATGGACGTATCACACAACCGGCCACGGGAGGCAGGTGCATGCGGCACGACCAGCGCTGCTTTTGGCGGCTGGAGCAAGAAGACGAGAGGTTGAAGAAGCACTACGGCCGTTGGATGGACATAGTATGGTCACTGGAGCTAGAAATGGTTCATATTGACTAAGTTGACAAAGCCCTCCGTCCCCGTCAACTTAGTAGGCCCACAAGTCAGCCTCCTACCAAGGTGGGTCCCAGCTAGCTGGGGGAGTATTCATTTTTTGTGCGTAATAAGGAGGCACTTCCGGTGGGTCCGAGCCGACAATGGGGAATGTTTTTTCATGAATCGGTGGCCCGTCCGGTGGGTCTAAGTAGTCAGGGAGAAACGTTTTTTTCGCAAAATACTGGTGGCCCGTCCAGTGGGTCCCTGCTGTCAGGTGGAGGAATAATTATTTTCCACATAATAAGGAGGCACTTCCTTGAGGCTTCCATCGACCCAGCAGTCAGCCTCTCCACGTACAGTACTCTTCCGATGGAAGTCGGTCATTGAGCACATTGACCACGCCGCACCGAGAGCACCATGGCAGTGGACGATGACGAGGCCTAGGAAGGGGACGACGCGGATCCGTGGAAGACGCGATATTGGATGCCCACCCGGAGAGGAGTATGAGTGTTCACTGGCTTGGCTATGGTGTGAGGCTGCCGTGGCCGCAGAATAACAGGGGTGTGGGTGAGTGGAGGGATGGCCTGGCCAGTGGTGGGAGTAGTATGGGGGCGGTGAGGGCTCAGCGGTAGCACAGCCGACCATGGGAGGCAGGAGCAACGGGACGACCGGCGCTGCTTTGGGCGGCTGGAGCAAGAAGACCATAGGTTCAAGAAGCACTATGGCCGTTGGATGGACATCATACGGTCACTGGAGTATTGACTAAGTTCACAAAGCCCTCCGTCCCCGTCAACTTAGTAGGCCCACAAGTCAGCACAACAATATGGTGGGTCCCAGCTAGCAGGGGGTATTCATTTTTTTGGGCGTAATAAGGAGGCACTTCCTTGCGTGCGAAGATATAGCTGGTGGGCCCGACCTGTCAGCGGGGGGAACATTTTTTTCATGAAATACAGAGGCCCTTCCTGTGTGTCCTAGCTGTCAGGTGGAGGAATCATTATTTTGCGCGTAATAAGGAGACATTTCCTTGCATGCGGCCGTGGACCCAGCTGTCGGCCTCTCCATGTACAGTCCACTTCCGATGGATGTCGTTCATTGACCATGTTGACCATGTCGCGCCGAGAGCACCAGGTTGGTGGACGACGGCGAGGCCTAGGAAGGGAATGCCACGGAGCCAGGGAATGCTCGGCAGTTGTTTCCCACGCGGAGGAGTATGAGGGTTTACTGGTTCGTCTGTCGTCCCCGGAGAATAACAACATGTGTGGGTGAGTAGAGGGATGGCTAGGCCAGCGATGGGAGTATGGTGGGGCCGTGAGGCCTACGCGGCAGCATAGCCGGCCGTGGGAGGAGGGAGCAGGCAGTCCCGCCGGCGCTTGTTTGAGCGGCTGGAGCATGAAGAGCAGAGATTGAAGAAGCACGATAGCCGTTGGATGGACATCCAAACAGTCACTGCTCTTGTGTGTTGACTAAGCTGACAGGGCGTTGCGTGTGAGTCAACCTTTTTTATGAAAGCATATGCGCCAACCTGTATTAGGCGCACAAGTCAGCCTCAAATCTGTGGAAAACAGCATACAACCCATCTGCCATTATTTCTAATAATGTATAGCCCATTTGCTAATTCTTAAGATTTTTTTGGAGCCCATCTTCTTTTTGTTAGCATTACACCCCATATTGTGGCCACGGTTAAAAAGTATACGAAATTTTGCATATTTCAAAAGGTCAACTGCTTTTAATCCGAAATACCGATTCACATTCAACTATTTTGAAAAATAATTTATATAAATACAAAATCCAAATAATTGTCCACGCATAAAAATCAATGGAATTTAAAATCTTGTAATGAAAAAAATTGAAACTAATTCCGGTTTGATGTGTTTTAAAAGCTGCAGACCCATTTCGGGCAAACCGAATGAAACTCTCCTCGCCTTGATAGATTTGCAGCCAATAGGCCGATAAAGCAAGTAGGCCTTGTTTGGGTATTTCTTTTAAAAAATAGAACTGGGCTAGCCATTTTTAGCAAGAAAAAAACACAAATGGGCTCATGATGTGGTAAACATAAATAAAACCCTGGCTAGACGGGCGACAGCCCCTGCACAGCCCCGTTGTTACCCTGATCTGTCGCTAAAACTAGTATAAATAAAAGCTGCTTGTTCCTCAAAAAAAAACTGCGCGACCTGATGTGTCCCTGGTGTCAGCCGCTCGTAGTGTAATTCTCTCATTTATTGACTACGTTGACAATGGCGTGAGCCCCAGATGTCCAACCATTAGGAGGAACCATATTTTTGGGCTTGTAATATAGAGGCACTTGCTTGCGTACTGCCATGAAGCTAGTGGGTCCCTACTGTCATCCTCTCCACGTACAGTCATCTCCTTATTCCTCTAGGTTGTTGATGATGTTGACAAAGCAAGAGGGCGGCGCACCGCACACGGCGAGCGAACCAAAGCAGCAAGGCGGAGGACGACGGCGATGCCTCGAACGGAACGAACAGGAGCCGTGGAAGATGCGTTGGTCCAGTCGCAGGCGGAGGGGAGTACGAGGGTTGACTAGTTCGGGCGCGGGTGCATGTTGGGGCTGACGTTGCCGGAGAATAACAGGACATGGGGGGAATAGAGGGAGGGACTGGCCAACGTTGGAGGGTATGTACAGTAGGGAGGCGGAGGCACAGCCAGCCATGGGAGGCGGGAGCAGGCGGAGCCGACGGGGTGGTTTGGTTTGGGTGGCTAGAGGAAGAAAAAGACAAGAGATAGAAGATACACGACAGATGTTGGATGTCAATCCAACGGCTGGTAGGCAGAATCGTTTGTTGACTGGCTAGTAAGTCGACACCACCTTGGATAGGCTATTTCCTCGCGGGGTCCCAAATGTCAGAATCCAAATCTGTCACGGTCATGCAACCTTTCCTATGAAAATTTATAGCCCATTTGTGTGCTAGTTCGAAATAAGTTTGTGGGTGCTGGTGGGGGCTAATCATTTGGCTTCTGTAATGCACAGTGAGCTCAAGCAGCCGGCAAGAGTGATGTTATTTCCCTTGGTTGGGATTTGTTACAATATTTCACTCTAAAATAAACGAATGGCAAGCCATTTGCCTTGTTTCAAAGAAAATATGACAGTCACAGCCGAGTTGAAAAGGGCAGGAACATCTAGCTCCAGCTTACAAACTATACAAAAGCACGAGGGTTAATTGTTCATCAGGTTTACAAAGAAAAACCCAGGTTGAAAAGGGAAACAACATCTAACTCCAGCACTATTTTCGGCAGTCACAGTCAAATGGATCGGTCAGGTCCATACAATGAACATCCTGGGTCGTAAAATTTACTGGATTATGACCACAATATGTTGTAAATAGAAGCCCGGCACGTTTAGAAGCTCTTTTGCCCACCTGAAACTCCTTTTTTTGCTCTTCGACATACCCATCCATCAAAACCATGTTGCTGATAAACTTAAGCCTGATGGACAATAGTAACCTCACATTCAACAGGAAAAATGTGACAAATCTAGTATTTGCACGGTTGGCTACATATCGTTCTAGCGTTATTGTCTACAATCGAATCTCATGAGAAGTGAGAAAATCCCGATGCTGACGAATCCACCGATTGGTTATAACTTTCTTACCCCATCCTGTTGCCTAAATAGACATGAAGATTGAAAACAGTTAAGGTCTAAAAGAAGAGTGTCAAAAGAGCAATAGCTGAACGGTTAATTCTAGTACACTATATGCGGGCTTCCAATGTGCGTGAAATTATCACCTTTATATACAACTTCTCCAAACATGGAAAGCATTGCAGCAAGCCAATAATCTTGCTCAGATCAAAACTATTCATTTGGATATATAGATCTTGACAGAATCCAGCACCATTGATAGGCCATCCATGGAGAAACTCTTCATTGAGCATAGAACATAATATTAGTAGAAAATGTGTACTCCAAGATGATATATAACTTATGCGCAGAAATTTAAAATGCAGCTTATGGTTACAAGTGTAGATGATAATATAAAGTACCTGAAGAACTGTGGAGCCAAACACCATATTGAAATGAGCACAGAGATCACGTATTACACCCAAGGTCTCCAGTTTAGGCGCATAGAGGACAGTTATTTGCAACGGTGAATAACTAGAATCAAGGATCAACCTTTGAAGTGAAGGGGCATCTTGGATGATGAGCTGCCTTCCGTCAAAATAAATTCCAATTCTTACAAGGTTAGGCCACTTTATTTGGAGACAACTGATTCTACCTGTGAAAACAAGCACCAAGCACTCCAGGGCAGGGCAACTTGAGTGGATGATGCTGTGCAATGAGGCCTCCGATATACGAACCCGCACAAGTGAAAGTTTCTTGAGAAATGGGAGTCGAAGGTTTAGTACCAGATTGTCTGGTAGGTAGCACAGCGCAAAGGTGGCGGTGTGGAGAGAGAGGAGGAAAACCGCAAGATGGACATCGGTGCTGAGGGCACAAGTTCACGGCGTTCGGTATGTGGTATGTGATTTCCAGGGGAATAGTAGAACTCAAGCAGTTGTAGTTATGTGAATTCAGGGTATTTCAGCCAGGCGTCCACCGTGCAGGGCATGGTATGCTTGCTCAGGTAGCATGACGGGATATAGAGGCTTTGAATGGAGCCCTGGTGGGAGGAGATGATGGCTCTGGGGATTTCAAAATCATTGACAAGAGATAGCTGACGACAGTCAAGATTAAGGGGCACGACGCGCCATAGAGGGTGCCACCGAATTGAGAGGACTTGGGTGCGGCAGCAATCCTTTGTGGGGAGAAGCGAGATGATCTCCCCAAGGACGGTGTCCGGGAGATCGCTGATGCGGTACACCAGAGATTCTATGGGTTCCTGGGATCCGATGGGGGCGGGATCGTCGCTTCTCCCCGTGCTGCCAGGTGCGGGATCTACAACAGGCGTCGCCGCTGGCGGGAGCCTCATCTTCTATGCACTGGGGGTCAGCCGACTCCATTTTCCTCGAGGGTGTCGCGTCGTACTCACGGATTTGAGCAGAGTAACGAATGACAAGCATAGTTGTACTGCGTGTGAAGAAGAAGGGGAGCTAGGGGTTTTCTGTAGGAGTGAGGAAGAAGGGGAGCTGGAGTTTTCTGTAGGAGTGAGGTGAGGAATTTGGAGGTACGAGTGGAGCGAGCTGATGTGAGGTGGGTGGGAGCGAGGAGGAAGAAGAGCACCCAGGTTTTCTTGGGGGGGGCATGCTGGGTGTGGGTAGCGCCTCTCATTCAGTAAATATATGGGCTTTTGAATTGATTTTATTATTTACTAGTGTGGACGGGCTGTTTTGTCTTGGGCCCAG
The DNA here is from genome assembly GCA_021437245.1 of Aegilops speltoides. NCBI lineage: Eukaryota > Viridiplantae > Streptophyta > Magnoliopsida > Poales > Poaceae > Aegilops > Aegilops speltoides. The sequence continues at coordinate 279,054,344 of CM038146.1, read as the reverse complement.
AGAAACAATTACTACTAGTACAGTGGAGACACTCTACAGCTACCCAGAAAAACAATTACTACTAGTACAGTGGAGACACTCTACCGCTTCTGGCTCCTCCTAGGTCATTGAAACATCTCCCTCTACTGAATGCTGTTATACTTTTGTTCACCGACATGCGGGCCATGCAGCGCGTGGTCCCAAATGCCATCCACCAAATTAGAAGGCAGTATGCAGGCAGAGAGTCACCCCGGTCGTAGCGCGGCAATAACGAGCCGTCGTATCACAAAACCCCACCTGCCCGCAGTCTATGTTTAACGGACGAAGCAACCATCATTTCACTCTTTGCTGAATCCCCTTCCCCCTCACCATCTTAAAGAAAGGCAACACTTGCATCTGCCACTGTTCTTCTCTCCCAACGAAGGGAAGGTAAGCGGATCCGTGATGTTGGTATATTTTCATTCAGAGAAAAAAAAGAACTTTTGCAAAGCAGTAACCGATCCTCACTCTCTTTTTTGTTTCATTGTCATTGCGATTGTGTTTTCCTTTCAGTGGTCTCCTAGTATTTGTCAGTTTGATGATGGACCAAGGAGAACTAGGCAAAGATCTGTCGATGTTGGAGCAGACGCGGGAGGCTGATCCCCATGAGTCAGAGAGCTCCAAGAAGATGGAGGCAGCCACCGAGCCAACCCCAGATACGCTCACGGGCACTACTGAGATGGTCAACGCCCCGTTTGAGGTTACTGGCCCCGTGGCACTATAGGAGCAGTTTCCCCCCTTCAAGGATGTGTCCCCCCCCCCCGCTGAGCTGCCCAAGGTGATTTTCTTCTTTGCCGATCAAGGTTGTGGTTTTTCATCTAAGTATGTGGTGATTAATAATGCAAAATTTTATTAGCTTTGATTCCATGCTATACATAGTGGTTTAAATAAATTGTGTTTCTTATACTGAAAAGTAATTCAGAATTTGTTTCTGTTTCAATTAGAGCCCTGATGTAGACAAGGATTGTGTGGTTGTACATGTCACTCGCTAGGAAGCGGATGACCTGAATATACGCACTGGGAAAACAGAGTTTTTAGGCTGTTGGATCCTGGAAGCCATTTGCGGTTATACCAATGAAGAGTTGTATTTCAGCCTCACTGTTGTCAGGCGTGTTGTCCAGGGTGTACTGAAGCACAAGAAGTTCAAAGCTACTCCTTCGTTTGTGAGGCATACTGTTCTTGTCAAGCTTACACATGAAGATGACGTGGCATGCCTCCACAAACAAGTTTATCAGTGGCAAGGCCACAAGGTTGTCTTCATGAAGGTTCACAGGATTGAGCTGCTGCGGGACGTCCTCGATGATGTTCATGGCAAGGTCCGTCTTGTGTCCAGCCAAATTAGATCGAGGCATGAAATAGTTGCCCCAGCTAGTGTTTAATAGTAGTTTGGATTGTGTCTAATTATCCAAACCTTGCCTGTTATCGACCCCATTGGGGCTAGTACTCTGTTTGAATCCGTCTATGGGAACTGCTACTACTTTTGTGTGCCCGTAAATCATGTGGGAACCATTGTAATTGTTGCCGAAACAGATGCGTCCTCGTTAGTTTTTTCATGAATATGGCATGGTAAGACATAAGTTGTCACGGTTTATCAGTGTGTGTTTTGATGAAATAGAGCACTCGTTCGAGAACTGTGCGCCGACGTATACATAAGTACTTGTAAACACTGTTGGTGCTACCCCACTTGTAAGCAGTTGTGCAAAACACGGCACATTGGCTCAGCTCGCTTCAACACAAGGCTATCGGCCAGCTAACAATCAACAATCTGCTGTCTGACATATAAGCAACTATGTATCTTGTTACAGTGGTTCATGCTGTTAACTGCGGCCACAATGTAATAAATTCCAAACATTCACACGCTAGTCCAGCGCTCATGTGGAACACTCACATTAAACTCGTCTTCATAAAAAACTTGAAAAGCATAAGTTAAGCAATTTTATACATCTCAATGTTTCATAGAACATAACAAACATATACTAGTTCACAGCAAAAGACAAAGTTGTGAGAAGGTTTTCTTGTTGCCACCATCCAAGGTTAGCTTCTCTCATTCCAGAATAACCAATTATAATTGTGATCTCAGCTGGAATGCTGAACTGAACCATGCAGTGTACTGACCAGGTGAAATTCTTGTGCATTCCACTAAATTTAAGCACCGCTATTTGCAGAAATAAGCAGACCACAATGCCTCTTGTCCGCGCACCTGTCCAAAAAACCGCCGTGCAGCCATGCCAGCTAGTCCTCGGTCCATGGATGAACTGGTATAAAGTGCATTCTGGACTAGGATGCAGTTATTTTTGCTCGTCCCTGCACTGCAATCAGGAAGTAAAACGTACGAATCATCTTCTTTTAGATTGCTTTGGTCATTCTACCTTAGTTACTACCAATGTAGGGATACCTTGAAGACGGGAGGTTAGACGACGGCAACGAGGGATAGCCATCTCATTTTGCGCAGTTGTACTAAAACTGAGGTGTGTGATTTTGATTGCGCGGATAGAAACGATACAGAGATAGACATCCCGAAACGATATGGAGACAGACATCCCTGTTTGCGCAAATACGAAATACGGTTATTTAAACAATGATAGATATTTGCAGTGGCGTATGATTAACAACATCATCTATTGTGTTATAATTGGCACAAGATTGATAGTATGAAGAGTCCTTAAGTAAGTAGCATCACATCACATCAACAATGCCACTAGATTAACATGCAGAACAATAGCATTAGTATTACTGTCATGAGAGTAGCACATGGTCAGTAAATGTGCAATCAAATTTGTGCATTTCCACTAGGATGAAGCATTGCTAGCGGTGTGAGAATTAAGTAACTACAAAAACACAATTCATGGGAAATAAAGCAAGACGGAAGCACTTCATAAAATGGTGGTGGCATTGCTTCAATTTATCGACGACACTAGACCATTACTTATAGTGACATTAGGTGGCATTGTTTAATGCTTCATGTGATTTTACATTAACGGTAGCGATATGGGCGTAGGGACAGCAGGGGCATAAAGTGGTGAGGCAGATGTGGCTGCCGAGAGCGGCAAACACTCAGGCAACATGTCTACATTTGTCCCATTTTTTATCTCCTCGGTGACATTTTCCTATGTGAGCACAGGAAATCTAGACCTGCTCATTCTCATTTGCGTTGTCCCCCCGTCACTTTCTTTCCTTTCTCAACCAAGAGATAGGTCCACTTCCCCCCACCCTTTGCCATCCAGCATGCTTTCTTTGTCTTTTTAACCAAGAGACCGGTTGGGTAGCCAGTATCTACTAGTTTTCCTCATTTCCTCTTAGAACCAAGTCCTAGATTCATGCTAGAGCATTCCCACTTTCTTCCCTGTTTGAACCAATGCTTATAGTCGACTGTATGAACTAGCTTTACCTCAGATAATAGTAAAAGTCTAGGTGGATTTGTAACAGTGGACGGAAGTAGAAAAAGATCCACACGAAGGGAGCTGGCACTACTAGGGAAAAGCCTAGCAGCAGCGCGGGTTTGGGCCCTCTCGATGGCTGGTACCGCGCTATAGTTAACGATAGCGATGGCGCGTGTTGACACACGCCATCGCTACACATGAATAGCTGCAGCGCTCTTTAGAAAAGGACGCTCTCGGTATTATCTGCAGCGCCGTTTAGAGGTAAGCGCTACTGGTAAGTCGGCGCTACTGCTAAATCCCCCCTCGCTACTACTAGTTTTATTAGTTTTTTCCCTGCAGATTTGTTTTTTATTTGTTTTGCATTTGAATAGGCTTTATAAAATAATCTTTAGCATATCATCCACATACAAATGTAATCATAGCATATACATACAATTAGTCTCATCAAATCATGTCATCATCATAATCATCATCCAACACAAAGTGGTCTCTCGTCATCAATCTCAAAATAGCGATACAAGTCTGCTTACTTGCAAATACATCGTCATCCATCTAAACAATGATATACATGAGAATAGCTATCACTTTGAGTACATGAGTTCGTATCCCTCTCTTGCATTAGCGTGAACCTAAACTAAGTCTTCATGGTCGCCGAAACCGAAAACCGGTACACTGGGCTCGACACTCCGCCACTTGTCGATATATACTCTGGCGTAGCACTTCTTCGCCATTTATGATCTATGCACCGCATCGTCACATGAGTCAATGATATGCAACATATATAGTTGAGCAACACAAAGAGACAGACTTGGCAAAAATAGAAACAACATATCATAAGCATAAATAACAAAGTTCATCGTACCCAAATGACCTAACTAGAGTGATTTTCGCTAGTCGAGGAGGACGGTTTAATTACATCACAAATAAAGTTTCACCGTGCATAGCTCAAAGTTTTGTCATAAAAGAAAGTATGGACTAAACGGACACATTGTCATATATAGACAATCACTCCATCATGTCGTGCCATCCATCCAAGTCAGGGAGATAGTCATCGAGCTTTGTGAAAGGCTTCATGTCGAGACGCTGAGAGGCTATCCATGTTCGGACGCCTTCCGCGACATTTGTCCTTCGCATGGAACATCCCTGTTTTCCGACGACCTCATTCATGATAATTTGGGCAAGTTTAAGCTAGATGTTATAGAACTCAGCTCAAGTCGATGATCCTCGATATGTCCTATGTCCTTTGCCCATTGCGAATATGGGCATCGCTAGATCTAGGTGCCATGTGAAGGTTCCGTGATCCCGTCGGTACTCCAAAGATGTGGTGTAGGACATAGAATCCATCATTAAGAGAATCATTCGGTTGCTTCATGCAGCAGAAGTCGGTCTTATGGCTGAAGGCGTGCCTGCCGCCCCTTTTCTTCTTGTCCCTAACCTCTCCACCCCTTGCTTGGTAGTAAAACATAGCACTGTCGAGAACATCTTTGATGTGGGTGTAATCCTTTTTATGAATGTTCTTCGACGAGTCCAAGTAAAGAGCGTGGGAGAATCGGGGGTAGAGGATGATGAGAACGGCGCGCCCGCCGCTGCGCAAAATAAGTACAGCTCAAATTAATTAGCCTCCACCGTGCAAATGAATTATTGAAATCGAAGGAAGGATAGCAGTGCGGATGACTTACACGGGATGATAAGGCACGAGAATCGCCTCCTTGTCCTTATTGGCAAGCATGAAACTGACGATGTAATCCCTTGCGTATTCACAATGCTGTGCACAGACTCCCAAGAAGGCCTCGTGCATGTAGTACGGGTCAGCGACACAGATATGAGCTATCTGCTCAACCCCAATGATGTAGCTCATGTGCAAGGCATAAAGGCGGACAAAAGTAAAATCCAGCTTCTTCACGTGAAACATATCGAATATGTAATCGAATCGGAGGAAGAACTTATCCACGGGGAAGCCCTTCACATACGACATTTGCTGCGGAACATTAACCACGCAGAGTGGGTATCCTGGATCTTTCGAGGCGATGAGGCCTTTCTCTACCCACAGCACATCGTCATGAAGTCTCCTTAGATCGCCGAATCTGGCCCGTAGCGCTGTTTCAGGTAGGATTGGTTTACCGGGGATATGCCATTTATCCGCATCGGGGATATCTACACGGTCCCGAAGCCGAGGCTGCTGGATCATAGAATCAGCTTTTTTTGCCTTTCCTCGCTCTCTTCCTAGGCACCGACTCATGATGCTCAAACCCTGAGGAGGCGCCAGTATAGACATACTGTTCAGCGCCATCGTCATCCTCATCCTCATCCATGGCAACGCCATCAGCCTCTAATGGAGCCACCTGCTTACCCGTCCGCTATCACCCAACCCGACACCCGGCGCTAATTGGGTAGGTGGGCGTTGATGTTCATACCTTGCTGAGGCTGCGTGCTCGTGGGTGTGCTCCGCCGCCTCGAGACGGGCGCACTCTTTGGCCATAACAGGACCCACCCATTGCAATAATCACCAAGCCGCCGAGGGTCTCGCGTCATCCCCACTAGTATTAGAGGAGGAAATTCTCGTGGCCCGGTTTGACATCGCCACGAAACCTTGAAGACGTTCGGGGATCGACCGGTGTGGAACAATGGTTCCTTCGGCTCCATTATCCCCCTTCCCCATGTCCACCTTCTATTCACCGATGGTGTACAATATGGTGCACGGGTTTCGCCGGCTGCAAATAAAAGTCTGCGACGTGAGACATCCGAAAGGCAACGAAAACGGAGATTATACATTTATATTGAAGGGGCGGTGTGGAAGATACCGTGAGGGCGCCGAGCTCAGCCAAAGAGGAGGCACCACCGAGCACGTCCGGTCTGGCAGCAGTCGCGGGGCCAGTCTGGGGAGCAGAAGCGGTGCCGATCGCGGGAGCAAAAGGGAGCCGGTCTTGCGGGAGCATGTGCTGCCAAGAAGTCAGCAAGGGGAAAGTCCTCTGCATTTTTTTTGGATTTTCCCTTATACAAGTGTGAACGCCCGTCACCAAGGAAGTAGATATATCTGCAATCGCCTGTTTTGCAGCAGCTACCGCTGTTGCGACTGTCTGAGATGATTTCTTCTCAACCGCAATCTCAACCTTCTTGTCGATGCTTTCTTCAGTTAACCTCTGTCTTTCCTTTTTCTCCTTCGTGGTCTCACGGTAGTACTTCTTCCACGTGGCGCCGTCTCTGACACCGTGCACGCGTCCATATGACGGTCGAGTATCCACCAGTTGTCGTTTCAATATGTTCAACGCCCGGTTGAATGGAGTGTTCCACTTGGGCCTCGCCAATGCCTCAGACGGCGAGTCGCTTTCGGCCGCAATCCGGTGTTGCTCTCTCTACAAAAGGCACAAGGATCGTTTACAAATATGACTAACGTGTGTAGTCGAATTGATCAGAAACTAAAATTACCAGCAGTCTCATGAACTCCGTAATGACCGGTGTTGTCTCATAAACCTTCTTCAATGGGTCCCAACGGTGGCGGGCCCTCAAGACGTCACGCTCCTGCGGGACGGTGAAATCCGCCAAGGGGTCTGGGATACCCAGACTCACGGCTTCTGCGTCCTCCTTCGCCCATTTGGACCTCTTTCCGCCGTAACCACGGCTTCCGAGGTGGTGGGTCCCAATGTTCCTCTTTTGAAGCCCCTTCATGTACTTAGACTTTTCTTTGGCAGCTTCGGCCTCGCAAGCCTCCTTGAATATTTGAAACTGCTCTTCCGTGATTGTCGGACTATCCTTTACAATCTCGGAGTAGGGTTCCCCATCGTTGATCTTTGCTTTCACTCGATTTTTCCAGGCGGCCAACGTGTTGCTAAACTTGGTCATGGCGTGTTTGTTTATCTTCTTCATTGCCGGGTCATTGTCTGGATCTTCATAATCCTTCTCATTCCGGCCCGGGAACAAGAATATCTGGTGAAACTTCTTTAGGAGGGAGCTCCTCATATTTTCTATCTTCTTTAGATTCTCATCGTTGATGGTGGCGGTTGTCCGTATGATGCAGCCTATTTGATTGCCGTAGCACGCGCGCGCTTACTCGGGCGCCTTTGGCTCAAAATTGCCGTTGTCCACCTCCGTGACCACCATTCTAGTAGTCCCGAGTTTATTCTGAACCCGTTGCCTCTTCGCTTTGGGTGCTACACGGATCCGCTCCCGAGGCAGCACCGGTCTCGGCGCCGGTCTCGATGCGGTCTCAATCTCAGCGCCGGTGTCAGTCTCAGCACCGGTCTGCGTATCGGTCTCAGCACCGGTCTGCGTGTCGGTCTCAGTCCCCGATGCTGGGCCCAGCAACAACATCTGTTGATTGTCGGTAAAGCTAAAAAATTCGTCTGCCGCCCGGTAGACGTCGTCGCAATCACAAGAACCCTGTCCTTCCTCGTTGCTAGCCATGTTTCCTATGATTAAATCTAGTCAATTAATTCTAGACCTAATAAAATGAATAATGACATAAAAAAGGACTATTGTTTTGCAGGAATGTTGATTCCTTCTTGGTGCGGCAAATCCCGGGCACTCGATATGTCCTAGTTTGTAGCACAAGTCATGCCGAAATTCACGGAAATTTTGGCATGACCTTTGCTAAAAGTGGACAAATCGAGAACCTGAAATTTGCTGGAACGAAATGAATCAACATTCCGCAAAACATAAACCACTCAACATCATTCACTCGAAACAACAAAGCCACCACTTGGGGCACAATCGAACAACTTCAATGAAAATATATAACATGACCACTTCAATGAAAAATAAAATTTGCCTAAATTCTTTTCCTTGAAAAATAGTGGTCTTTTGAAAATCAAAACCTTTGCCAATCTACTTAACCTAGCTTCTTAATCGAACGAACCTAATTAACCTACCTATTTAACCTAGTTAGTTAATCTAGTTTACCTAGATAATTAACCCTAATTAAACTAGTTAACGCAGCTAGTTCTCTGTCAAAGCCTAAAATAAATTTTTGCACTAATTAACATCGATAATTAACCTAATTAAACTAGTTAACCTGACTAGTTCTCCGTCAAAGCCCTAACTAAGTTTTTGCACTAACCTAGATAATTAACCTAATTAAACTAGTTAACCTAACTACTTCTCTGTCAATGCCCTAACTAAATTTTTGCCCTAACCTAGATAATTAACCTAATTAAACTGGCTAACCTATGCATGAGAGAGAGAGGAGGGTTGGGGGCTTACAAATGATGGCTCCAGTGGTGGCGACGGAGGCAGGTGTGGTGGCGAGGCGAGGCGCGCTCCGGTGACGGCGTAGGGAGGCAGGGCGTCTCCGGTGACGGCGAGGAAGGTGGCGTCGGCAGCGGCTCGGTGGCGTTACGAGGTCAGCAGCAGCTCCGTGGCGTTGGGGCGGCTCGGTGTCGTCGACAGCGCACGGCTCTGGTGGCGTCGGCGGCGGCGGCGTGTGGGGCGAGGATCGGGAGACGGTGGCGCGCTGGGTGGGTTTGAGGATTTAGGGAAGTGGTGGCGGGGAAGCGGTTTTTGGCTAAGTCAAACTTAGCGGTAGCGCGTTTATAAAAAAGCGCTATAGCTAAGTTAGCTATAGCGCGTTCCTCAAAAGCGCTGCTGCTATAGCTAATTTCCTATTCTGCTTCTATAGCGGGGTTCAGGGCACGCTACTGCAGCTACGTTAGCTATAGCGCCTCTTACAAACAAACGCTGCTATATGCCTTCCTCCGATTTTTTAGCTTTTTCGTTTATTTTGCTTTACATTTTATTTTTCCCTTTCTCCTTTTCTATTTCTTTCATTTTCATTTAAATTTCTATTTGTTTATCATCTTATTTTATCTCCGTTAGTAGTAGCGCTCTTCTCTGAAACGCTGCGCTAATCGTGTTTCTAGCGATGGCAGCGTTTCCGTTAAGCTCACTCTTGCTATGCGTAGCCTAGCATTCTGCCAATGGGAATATTAGTAGTAGCACTTTCTATACAACAGCGCCATTTGCTAAGTTTGTGTCTCAGTAGCGGTTTTTAATTGCTCACTCTCGCTATATAGCACTAGCGCAGTTTTTTGACCCGCGCTGTTGCTATATTTCTGTTTATAAGGTTTTCCCTAGTAGTGTGGGGCAGTAGAGCAAGGTAGGTTTCGAAGGAATATATACCTGAGGGTCGTCGGCATGTGGCAAAGACGGCGTCAAGAGGCCGCATCTTGGCCACAATACCGTAGGGAGGAAGAAGGAGTCGGAGGCCCTCCCAAGCCGGCGCTCTCTTGAAGAGAACGGCACGGCCGCCGATCGGGACGCGCGGGCAGCCGTTGGTCTCCTCCCTCGCCGCCGATGATAGCGTGAACGATGCACCCACACCCCTGCCCCGGTCGAGGCTGTCCGGCCAGATTTGTGACTAGCCGTGAGCTGAGAGAGAGTGTGGCCACCTATGTCTTGCTTAGATCTGGAGAGCATGAGAGAGTGAACGAGAGGAACCCTAGTAAAGCAAGCACTAAGGCTCCTGCTTATATATATAGTGGAGTGATTTTGTTGTACCAGCTTCAAAAAAATGCGCTCCTACGTGTACCCGTGAGTGGGTGTGAGAGAACTAGTGCATGCGTGCACTGCTTTTCTTCGTGAGAGTACAATATACTATGCCCTAAGAACATTCGCTACAAGAGCAATAGTATAAGTGTGTGACGTGTGAGCTAAAATAAAATGTGCGCGACGTCTTTTGTTTTTTAGAAGTTCTGAGGGTAGGGTGTGAAGAGCACATATGTGCGTGACGTCTACCTGCAGACAGACGGTGGGTGCGACGTGCGAGTCTGCGAGAGGACTCGGGAGAGTCGTGACTCGTGAGGGTGCGTGTATGTGAGAGAGAGGGGGCACGTATCAATGCAATGCATGTGTCTGTAAATCATTATCCGTTAAACGTTCGCCACAAGCCTTTTCCTGACTAACGCCGTAAGAACCGTTAGATCGGCATCCGACAGTGTCAATTTTGCCATGTCATTTAACAGAACAGCCACTCCTCATACACACAAATCTTCCACGTGAGTGTTAGCAACTGCCATATGCTCCCTCCGTTCCGAAATGCAGTGCATATAGCTTTATTGAAAATTCGGACCTCGCAAACTTTTACCGAGTTTTCGTGTACCAAATTGCACATGTAGAATACCCTATATATATCATTTCATTCATCTTCTAGAGGTAACTATAAAGATGGGGGAGGAGTCTACACAGAAAGACCGTCGTATCACCCGCATCAATTTCAACCATCCTTTGGTGTCGAGGAATATCATAGGAACTCTATATGATATGATTTTTATAGGATTGTTTCCTTTAGAGCCAATTGGTTCATAGGAATAGATTCAAATACTCCACATTTCAAAGGAAATAAATATGATATCATTTCTATAGCTTTAGAGCCACTTGGTTCATATGAATGGATTCCTATACGCCCTTAATTTCAAAGGAAAATATACATTAGCGTATATTCAATAGAAAAGTTCCTATGATATGAACCAAATTACATCTCTTCTCTAATCCCTCCTCGTAGGAATTGAGATACATGTCATCTCTAGATTCAATAGAAAAGTTCCTATGATGTGAACCAAATGACATCTCTTTTCAAATCCCTACTCATAGGAATTGAGATGCTCCATGTCATCTCTTTCCCTACAACTTCCATGTATACATCTTCTATTACTAAATAGATAGTACAACCCACTAGTAGCTTTTTTCCAAAACATGCAACTATGGCACAAGAACTATATAGTGTGCCAATAACTTTCAAAGATGGTCGCTGGATGAAGCTAATCCGACAATGCACAGATAGGCAAATCCAAGCACTACCGGCCATTGGATATCATCAACATTCCACCAGATCTTCCACATGCACAATTTAGAAGACTCCATGGTTGAACTTAAGCATAATGCACAAACTTCAAAACACAAGCACTTCTCCTTTGTTCTAGAATCTTCTGTATCATAATTGATTATTTTTTCTAAATGAATTGCCATTATTTGTTTTTTACTTTATGCTTCACAATGCACAACCCCATGAATCTTAACATTTTTATAAAACTAATTGATTTTGAATGAGATGAACTATAAGAACTAAACGAACATCTACATCATGCATATATGACTCAAAGCTTTACATGCTATAGTGTGTATTTATTCATAATTTGGTTTCGAAATCTCATGCGTTCAGTAGATGTGTACCTTAACAGTTTTGAGTAGAGTAGCAAATTTCACGCGGCCCCGGGTATATTAAAATGCAGGGCCCATGCATCATTGCCTTTCGGTCGAACCTACATCCACAATTTTTTGTACGTACTATATCTCCACTGGTCCCCAAACCCAAAATGTTGCCTCATTCCCGTAAAACCAAGCGGCCCACACATATTTAAGGCATCAACTCTAACCCGTTTACTACGACGTGGCCCCGCACGCCGTAGTACTCCTACGAACCCTACCGCCGCACTCATCATCGATTTTCTTCAAGAGAACAAGGGAGAAGCTGATTTATAGTGGAGGCGTTTTCAAAAAAAAGGATATGTAGTGGAGACCCCTACCCTAGGGTGCCCTAGGTAGCTGCCGCACGCATCATTGTTTTCTCTTGTCTTTATGCTCTTGCGCCCTAGAGTGAAATAATGGTTGCCTCGTCCATCTAGCTTAATGCGGGAAAGGTGGGGCTTTGTAATTTGACCCCTCATCGCTCATTTTCTACTACTGTGGCGCTACGACCGGGGTGCCTCCAATTCCAACCGCTGCTCCGAACTGTAATTTGGTGCATCGCACATGGACAAGACGGTGGACGAATCACATGTCGGCCAAAGGGGTCCTGTTAAGTGTGTCGCCATTTCGTGTGCGGACTGACCCTGCTTGAGTTGCTACGCCAACATGATAGGATCAGCCTACCACTTGGTTTTGCTCCTTGGTGAATCCCGACTATATTGATCTAAAAAGATACATGTTGAACTACCCTCTCCGTCTTGGTTTTTTATTTTTAGGCGTCTCGGTTTATAGGACGTGCACGTAGTTGTAGGTCGTCCATTTGACCAACTAAATATGAGTTACTATGTCACAGAAAATATATCATTGGATTCTTAAGCGGATGTAGTTGTATTTAAAAGTCGAGGGCGGGGCTTTTCCTACGCGGTAGGCGGTAGACGAGGGAGTAGGCTGCTGCAAACGTAGGGTTGTGTGATTTGACAACGAGTTACGGCTGGACAGGTGGGCCCCCGTGATTTGACTTGCCATTATCATTTTAACTGCGGCGCTATGACCGGCGTGAGTCTCCCGATTCCTGACCACCTCCATACAGGTGCCTCTCCCAATGCTCCACCATGTAGTAGAGGTTGGCTCTTGCATGAGAGCCCACTTCTCCACTTTTTCCTTGCCTCTCTTTCCTCCACATATGCAAAAATGCCATGTAAAGAGCACTATTGTACTTACTTGCTCCTACAGGTGCTAAGCTTCCCACATAGGCATAAAGTCTGATGTGGCAAGTTAATCAAGAAGAGAGAGACTAGCTTGGTGACCCAAGGAAGAAACGGTGCTAAGCGCGTGTACCTAGGTGAAAAGATAATTTTGAGTCTATAGCTAATTAAATGAAGCAAACTTAGCAACTAATAACTAATAAGCACACCATTTCATTGGAAGAGGTCACTCCTTGGCAAATGCAATAAATACTAGTACTCCCTGTGTCCCATAATATAAGAACTTTTTTGGCACTACACTAGTGTCAAAAACGTCCTTATATTATGGGACGGAGGGAGTACGAAGAAAGAGATAGAGAGAAGTAAAAAATACACTTATAGCCAACCTTATAGCTAACCTTGTTGTAGTAATTGACTAAGTGATGACTATGTATGACATGCCAACATCAGATAGCCTAACGCACCGTGTTAAATCTCCAAGGGCGCGATCGCGCGAGCGACGCGACTGTCATGGTAGGCGCGACCATGATACGGGCTGCTGGCAGCCCTTGGATCTGAGATCAAACGGTCGCATGCTAAGTTGCTAAAACTTTGCAGAATAACCCTCCAGGATAGGATATTCACCCATAGGTCTAGAATCATGCCATGCAACCATTCGATCTCATATACAAGGGCTCTCGGAATCCTGTATCATTGGAGAATGGAAAGCCACTACCCTGCCATTCGCACGCTGGCAGTTCGCTCCTATTCGTCCCCGCACGTCCTTCAATACTACGGCGGTTCGCTCCTAGTCGTCCCGTCCTTTCACATTACGGCAGTTCCACTAATCCTAACCCTCCTCCCAAATCCATGGTGTCCCAAATCTCCATGATCGACGGTGAGTACAAGGTTAGAACCATCACCGGCGATGAGTTCGACGTCATCTACACCCGTTCTTCCGCGATGGTGAAAGGATGCCTTTCTCGCTTCAGACGCATGTTCGAAAACTCAGATGATGAGTGGGTCGCTGGGCTAGATGTTGAGTACACCACAGTCCTGGGACGAGAGAAGGATCTAAAGGACGAAGAGAGGAAGAAGCCTGCTGTGATTCAGGTTTGCGTGCATGACTTATGCTTGGTCTACCACATATGCCATGCCGACGTTGAATGCCTGGATTTTAAGAACTTCCTCGAGAGCAACCTAGTCAAATTTGTTACTATAGACTTTACGAACGACAAAGAAGTCCTTGGTCGGATAGGCCTCGTTGTAGGAAACCCCTTCGACCTCCAGAAGAATCGGCTGCTGCCCTCTCGTTAGCCTTCAATGCTGACCCTGGCAGGAGCCATGGTTCATCCTTCGTACTGTAAACTGGAGAAACCTCATTACACGTTTCATCGTCATGCATGGCAGCGGAATGTACTAGATATAGACCACATTCACTACATTGCAATGGATGGCTACCTTTGTTTCAATATCTACAAGGGTTGGATGAAGAGCAAGAGCCAAGTGTGCGGTTCAAGCAAAGAAGTATCAGCCAAGAGGAAGAGGGACAAGGACAAAGTCGAGGACGTGGACGAGGACTCCGAGTAAGGTGTCAGTATCGTTGCTAATGGTGGTTCTAATGCAGTGTCTACCGGATTAGTTGCATAGTTTAATTTTAGGTGTGCTTAGTTTAATTTGAGGGGTGTGTTGTGCTGAGCCCCCAGCAGAACTATGTTATGTTTCTTCTCGTTACTTTAACTCTTCAGTATGTACATACTACTAGTATTTCTTTAATAGAAATTAGCACCCCAATTAAGCACGTACTAGCTTTTTTAATAGTACTATATGCATAATTTGGCGATGCGCGCTCTCTATATGTACCACCTTGTTTTTAATTTCAATTTTTGCTCCATGGCGCAATCCATCGATACTACTACTGTACAAAAGTATACATTTTTAAAAGGCTAGAGTACTGTTCATCACATATATAGCCAGTTAAATTCTCAACCTAGAATGACGTGCATGCCATGTAGTAAATCGATACGGAGGAAGTATAGTAAAAATGAGGTGATTTTACTGAGCGATCGGCGGGGGAGCATGGCCTATCATGCGGTCCCACGTGTCATGATGTACAAAGGCGATGCGCGTGTCCCTCTTGAGGTAGAAGCAATACTACATGGTTTGAGATGATGGCGAACCGAAGTGTAAAATAATGGTTGCTTCGTCGGTTTGGGAAGGTGCGGCATTGTTATTTGACGTCTCATTGCTCATTACTACTACTAGGCCGGTACAAGTGGGGCGCGTCCCCCCTGCTATTCTGCACTGTTATTTGGTGCTTGACACGTCGACCCAGTTGCTATATGTCCCACATGTCGGCGACTGGAAGTACAGAATTCATGAAAGGGAGCGTCGACAGAGGAGTATACTACAGAATTCATGAAAGGGAGCGACTTAGTTTTGGAAAAATCTGTTTTTACGGAGTACGTACCCACTAGGGTTTATAGGGCACATCTAAAAAACATTCGTTTTTCCGTTAGATAAGTCTCAATTCTACTACTAGTAGTAGTACCATTACATGTTGGATTTCGAGGTGCGTTAGATCACCCGACAGAAGCAGTGTCAAGAGGAAACTAACCAATGCATGTAGAAGTTCATGGAAATTTAGTGGTCATTCATGCATTCGTTCAAATTAATGCCTCAGTAAACATAACTTCTTGAAAAAAATGAGCGTACTAATTTACTTGTGCAACTACGAAATTAATTCAACCACTCAGCGTCTACCTTGGTTGGAAAGATTTTGAGATTGAGCCATAAACTGGAAAGGAGGGAGTAGTAACTTTTGTCTTGATTACTATTTGTGGACTTGTATAGATGCAAAATATATATTTTTATAGTGGCCTTGTATAAGTAAATGGAGGGAGTACTAAAGGACATATATATTCCAAACAATATGATAATCTCTCTAACCAAGGTACGTAGTAGGGACGACGAGTAAACGGAGGGAGTAGTAAAATTTTCTCCTCATGCTGCGAGCCACCGCACGCGTGGGCGAGGGAGCAGAAGTAAGGCGTACAGTAGTAGGAGAACTACTACTACTACTCGTATGCAAGCTTCACCTCATCCTGCGAGCCACCGCGCCCGTGGGCGGGGGAGATGGCGTACTAAGCAAGCTTCTCCTCATTCTGCGAGTTGACGGGACACATCAAAAGTACTCCAGTGTATAGAGCCTTGCCTCTAAGGTAGACCCCATGTGGTTTGCCTCTTTTTTAACATAACACGTCAAGTCGCAATTTGTTTGTTCACCCGTGGTAGACGATCCTCCCTCCACCAAGTGGACAACCAGTACACGTGTCAAATTACCATGTGGGCTGCCTTTTCCTATAGAAATGAGCTCCACCGTACCCGCCCGGGTGTGGTTGGGAAAGAGACGGGAGTACGTGCATCGTGCGTGCACCTCTTCTCTTCCTGCATGCCCCCCACCTACGTGGGTGTGTCTGAGAGAGATACAAACCTGGACATAATGCGCCGTCCATCCCCATGCCTCCGCCCAGTCCGACCACCAGTCACCACCACGCCCCACTCCTCCTCACCCTATCTCTCATCTTTCTCCCTCCATTTTTATATACAAGGGGCCACTATCAAAATTACAATTTGCATATATACAAGGCCACTAACACTAATCGATGCAATATTAATGGTGTTTGCCTCGTGGTACTAGCAAAGGAGGACATTAATTATCCCTTGCATGCATGCGGGAGTTTGTAAAAAATGCATCTTGATGTTCCGTGCGATGCACCGGCATCCTGCTAGTCCATGAAAACAACACATGGCAAAATTCCACGGCGAACAAGGGATTTGAATCTATTGGGAGGGGCTGTTTGGATCTTGCCCGGGGTAGCCAAAATATTGGCGACCCTTTTGTCCACCTGTGCTTTTGCCACCGATGAACGAGGAATGGCTCGGGTTCTCATGCTGTCATGCATCCTCCAGCGTGCACGTTGGAGATGAGCTCGCACGAGCTGTGTTTTTTTGTCCCACAACGCTGCCTGAGCCGCCCGCAGACCGACAGGCGACCTGCAAATTACGCCATCCAACCGTAGCCGCACACATTATGACAGGAACTCAACCAACCGGACGCAATTCACGCAAACACGTAGACAAACTGATATTTCATATAAACAACGACAGAAATCATATAAACAACGACATGCTGGCATGTTCAGCCGGGCATGCAGCGAGTGGAGCCATCGACTCTGACCTAGGACACCGCGACATTCTTCCACTGACGTGTGGGCTCTTTGGGTACATGGCCTGCATGTCAGTGACCCAACACAGCAAAGACACAAGCGAGAGGAACCTTTAAGTGGGCGAGGCGTCGAAGCATGCATTTCATAAACCGATCACTGTTCATTGAGTGTGACGTCATCTTTTTCATGTAGATAAGCCTACTATGTTGATAGCCCGTTCGATACGTTGTGATTCATAAAGACCGCTGCAAACATCAATGTTCTGCTTGTCACAGATAAGATTGATTAATACCCGTAACAATCCATGTCCTTAACAAAGGGTGCATGCACGTATAGGTTGAGAGTGTGTCTTGCGTCGTGTGCTGTGTGCATGGAGGCGTGCGAGTGTTGCGTGCGTGCAAGGGTACGTTTCAGTGTTGCATTCATGGATGCGTACGTGCGTGTGTTCGTGAGTGCATGTGTACGTGTCAGTGTTGCACGCTAGCATGCGTGTGTGTGTACGTTATGTGTACGTGTCAGTGTTGCACGCCTGCATGCGTGCGTGTCTTGTGTGCGTGCATGTGTACGTGTGAGGTGAGGCTACACGTCAGTCGACTGACTTATTCATCTCTGGTCATTAGATTTTCCAGCCGTTGGATACGAAATCAAGGGCCTCCGCTTATCATCAAACTCCACCCCTCGGCCGCCACCACCACCGCCGAACTGCGAGCCCGCCGCCCACGGCCGCCAGCGCCGCCACGCCGCCCGCCTCCCCAAAACCACTCCCCACCGATGGTCCGCCGCCACACCGCCATCCCTCTGCCCCCCCCCCGGCGCGAGCTTTCTCCGGGATCCCCACCCCACCGTCCCACTAACGCCCCCAACCGTCGGCAACTGCCAACCAGAAGTCTCACGACTTCGAATACCCACCGACTACTAATTTATTACCATTTCTGTCCTTCATATACGCACTGACGGGTGGGCCCTATGGTAATGTGCACTGCTGAATGTGTACCATTTCACTTGTCAATTGATCGTGTTATCAAGAAATTACAGAGCCGTATGGTGGGCCAGTGACCGTATGATCACCGTAAAATGTACTCCTATTTTATTAACACAATACAGACTCAAACTACCATTTCTTACTTTCATATACGGGCTGACAAGTGGGCCCCATGGTTAAGCGCCCCGATGGTGCAACACTAGTTGCGCCGCGTGGAACGTTTGACTGGTCAATTGATTGTGTCATTAACAAAATACGGAGTTGTACGGGTGAGCCAGTGACCATGTAATCATGACATGTATTTGTTTTACACGGTACAGATGCAAGGGCTCATATATACGCGCAAGCACTCACCGCTATAAGCACACACACATGAACCCTACCCCTATGAGCACTTTCGAGAGAGTGGGCTAGCATATATGATCTTGAGATTTTACGAAGTCACCATAGGTGCCTCGTAGTCGAGTGGAATGTCTCCTCCCACTGAACGCACATCGCCGGAAAATACTGAAATTAACACAACATAAATGCGAGCACCAGGACTTTAACCTTGGTGGGCTCGAGAAACCACTGTCCTCCTAACCATCCAACCACATGTTAGTTAGCACGGAAAAATGTATGTGGTAACCTTGATGAGCTTATTCTGAAGTCCAGTGACCATATTATGCCTTCGCTTCAAATACAATGGCCATAAGTGTCGTCAACAAAATATGGAGCATGCATCAAATGCAAAGTCCTCCAGTGTCATCAACAAAATATGGAGACGTATCACGAACTAGATACCATTGTACTATTGTATATGCTTATTTTCTTAGTGGCTGATTGCGTGTGTGGTGTGGTGGGCACATCATTTCTAGTTGCGGTGGGTCAACATGAAGACTCATGGGTCGGTTCCATCCTGCGCCACATATAGGTTGGACCGAGACGTGTTATATGAAGACCCATGTGGAGGACTCGGCGTACAACACGAAGCTACCAGAGTCGCGGAGGACTCTATCCCCACTGGTGATAAGCCGACTATATATGATTTGTTACCCTAGGCCCCCAGTATGTTATACAAGCTTGGGGGCTAGTTCGTCGATAGTATACACACAAGCACAATGCCTGGTATTCATGTGTACTTTGTACACACCCCTATCACTAATACATAGTACCAGGAGTAGGCTCTTTCTTCAACTGCAAGGGTCCGATCCGAACTAGGGTAAAACTTTGCCTCGTATTACCATCCAGCCTAACAGCCAGGGATATCCTAGCGAATGATATGATGAAATCATATCTGCCAACTACTAAGAGAGAGGTGTGTCTGGGGGGCAATGTGTGCGAGAGAGGCCAAAAGATAATGTGCGTGTGGGAGACACTTAGGCACATATATGTGCGTATAGAGGCCTATTAGAGACCATGCGTGTGTATATATGCATGTAAGAGAAATAGTGTTTTCCAACTGAGATTAGTGAAAAGAGTGGTATATAGTAGTCAGAAAGAGATAGAGAGAAACAGAGAGAGCATGTGCGTGAGACACCCCGACACCCTGAGAGAGATTGTGAGCATATGTGAAAGAGAAATGCCGATGCATATAAAGTGTGTGCACTTATGCGTTAGATAGAGAGATATATTAGGCGTTTGTGAGAACGGGCCGAGGCATAGTGCATCTACGTGTAAAAGGCGGATCTACGCATTAAATTAAAATATAAATGGCTTTATTATTTTTGGATGTGACCATGAATTTTGCAAATTGCGTATGGACGAAAATCGGTCTATCAGACACCCATACTCTATTGAATTCTAGCATATGCATGTGTTTATTTCATATTATCGGTCCATAGAGTGAGAGCGGTTTGAAATACAGGCAATGGATGCTTTTGAAATTCATATATAAACATTAATTAGTGCACTCCTTGTTGTTAGTGTGAAGCACTTTATACATTTGTCACTTGCATGGATACATTCCAAATTCCTAGCTACGAAATAGAATACATGTCGAATTCAACATAAAGGGGGTTTCGAAGATTTGAATTCATAGGAAGTGCATTCATCTATTTGAACCCGAGATACTGGCATTTGTAAATCAGATGTAAAAGGGGGCATCAATCTTTGTTGCGAGTTTGAACATGCTATATATATTCATACACATATCTAACTTGTTTTTTGCAACCAAGGAGATTATATGTGGAACCATGCATGAACTGAGGTAAGTTGCATATTTTTTAATATATACTCATCTACAATGTATATTCAAATGTACCCCCTCCATTCCAAAAGAATCTTAGCTTTAGGATTTTGAAGAGCAAAGATTTGTGAAGTTTGACAAATCCTAAAAGTTCAATTCAAGAGAACCGAAAACGTCAATGCTTCTGCTCCCAAGTATTGAACGAAGCACCAAATAGGCCTCTGGTCAACCGAAACTGTGCGAGACTAATGTTTGGTGGTAGGAAATAACTATCCTGACTCTGGCCCGTGTAGACTATCGACCCGATGTCCAAAGGTCTAAACCGGGGTAGGTTTGTAACTTCACCAAGACGCCAGTCTCAACCGCCTCCGAGAAGCATTCATACGCCGTGGGCGCCTAAACACCCATGCGCTCGGCCGAAATCTATCCCGCCCACATTTGGGACACCTGACATGACTGTCCTACCCCCAACCCGCAATATGTCCAAAATTTTAGATGGGGGCAAAGTTTGTAACTTTCCCCAAATTTCAAACAAGCGCGTCTCAAACGGAAACATTGTTCCCCCTTAGTTCCCCGCCTCCCTCCGTTTCCCCATTCATTCTCCGTGGGCGCAAAAACGCCCTCTGCACCAGCCGTGAAACCCCAGCCTCCTCCGTCCTCCACCCATAGCGGCCAATCCACCGCCGCCCTCCTCCATCAGCCGGAGCCGGTACCCCGACGTCATCGTCCAACACAACCGCAACCAGAACACCCTCAAGGACTAAGCAGCTGAAGCCCAGGCAGAGCTTCCTCCACGACGGCTACGCCGACGTGCTCCGTACCAGAACCACTCCGACCACGCCATCCTGCGCCTCACTGCTGCAGCTCCACTGTCGCAACTGTCCACCGCACCGGAGCTATTCCCGCTACACCGTCGTTCGCCGCCTTGGATCTGCTTCCCCGCCACCGACAGACGGCCACCGCACCACACTCAACAACTTGGCCATGGATTCGTCCAAGGCTGCATCGTCCTCCACAACTTCTCATTTCCGGCGAACCACAAGAAGATCATTGGAAAAACAGAAGGAGGACACAACACTGCCAGTAGAAAGAGGTACCCCTCTTCCCTTATTCGTGCAAATCTTACATCTCCGCTCACACCGTATTCATCCCACGAAAGAAACTAGTTGAGCGCTTCTTACTGCATCTTCTTCATGATACTAAATGCACAAGGTTTCCTCCCTTTTACTATTTCACCTTTGCTAGAGGTCAGTAGCCCGCCTGGATTTCAATTCAGGGTCAGTCAAACCGCAATTAAAAGAAGCAGCACCCG
This sequence comes from Aegilops speltoides, assembly GCA_021437245.1. Classification (NCBI taxonomy): domain Eukaryota; kingdom Viridiplantae; phylum Streptophyta; class Magnoliopsida; order Poales; family Poaceae; genus Aegilops; species Aegilops speltoides. The sequence continues at coordinate 279,032,897 of CM038146.1, read as the reverse complement.
CTTAGGCGCACAGAGCACCTAGTTCGACTGTTCCCCGGGGAAGCGGCGCATCGGTGTCTATCATAGGGGTGTGGGGTGCAGGAGCTACTTGCGCCCGATCTGGAGGTCGCCGGGGCTTGAATGGATGGTCGGGGGGGGGGGCGGTGCCAAGCATGGCGATACTGGTGAGGTCGAGGGGAGGGCGCAGGCAGGGGAGGAATACTAGGCCGGTGGTCGCTGGCGTTTCGAGGAAGATCGTCAACACTGACTGGCTGGAGGTAGATGAAGGCGATCTACCTGTTCTTTGTACATCGGACGGTGCAGAAAAAATGGACTGGCCTATTTGCTTTCAGTTGACTGTTATTTTCATAGAATCCTGTAGAATTTAGTGTGCCATGCATGTTGTAGAGCTATCATATGTCTCCCGTCATTTATTTCACAGCGACCTGCTATCTGCTACCTTTACATTGTACTAATTGTGCACACACTTCACCCATACTCACAGTATTGTTTTTTATGCATGGGCATTTCAGACTCTAACGCAATGTTGATGAATGCAGAAAAGAAAGGACAGAAGTCGCTTCAGTGTAATTCGAAGATAAGCACTAAACGTTTCAGCGCTCTAATGGGTGCAGTGTCAGCAGTTGGAGACAGTAAACATAGCTCTGCAGTTGATGGTCTCAATTGCCACACACAACCATCCCATGTACTTGCTTTAACTTCGCGCTGTCAAATGTGGTTGCATGTTGCATATGGTGTCTAGCTTGTATTGCTTCCAATTTGGATAAATTGCATATGCTTACTTTACACATTATACCTTTGACAATGAAATGCCTTCCTGTTTTTAATACATACTACATATGTCTATTAACCATGTTCGTACATCAAACTAATGCTCTTTTGTGTCCCTCATCAATCACTTATGATGAGACAGTCACCTTAGTGGGTTACTGTGAGACGCCCTACTCGTTTAAAGAGTGGAGTGTCATCCTCCCCACATGATTCTCAAGAAACAACATGGCTAAATGAAGATAGTCAACGTAGCTCTCTAGTTGATCACCACAATCCCCCCACACCACCATCGCAGGTGCTTACTCTTACTTGGCAGTGTGATATATGGTTGCATGTTGCATATGGTGTCTACCTTGTAATGCTTCTAATTAGAGTAAATTGCATCTACTTAGTTAACACATTATACATGTGAATATGACATGCCTTCCTATTTTTGGTACATACTACGTCTTTGTATTAACCATGTTCTTACATCAAACTACTTTTCTTGTGTATCCCTCATCAATGCTCCTAATTTGTGAAATTGCATCTCCTTAGCTTACACATTATACATGTGAATATGACACACCTTCCTGTTTTTGGTACATACTACATCTGCCTATCACACCATGTTCTTACATCAAACTATTGTTCTTGTGTATCCTACATCTATCGCTTATGATGAGACAGTCACGCGCGTGGGTTAATATGAGACGCAATACTCTTATAAAGAATGCAATTTCATCCTCTCCACATGATTCTCAAGAAACAGCAAGCCTAAATGAAGATATTGAATGTAGCTCTGTACTTGAAGACCGCACTTCCCCTACACCACCATCACAGGTGCTTGCTCTAACTTCGCAGTGTGATATGTGGTTGCATGTTGCATACGGTGTCTAGCTTGTAATGCTTCTAATTAGGGTAAATTGCTTCTGCTTAGTTTACACACTATACCTGTGAATATGACATGCCTTCCTATTTTTGGTACACACTACATCTATGTGTTAACCTTGTTCTTACAAGAAACTACTTCTCTTCTATATCCTGTATCAATCACTTACAATGAGTCTCCTTCATTGCATATTGCATATCATTTCTAGCCTGTTGCCATGTATTGCTTCTAATTTGGTCAAATACATTTGTTAGGGCACCCTTTTAATTTGGCAGAGTGATATTGGTTTCATCTCTCATATGGTTTCTAGCTTGCATTGATTCTAACAAGTTCAAGCACCTTGTGCTTAGTTTACACTTTATACATCATACATGTCAATATGTCACGCCATCCTTTTTTCATATATATTCCATCCTCCTATCCTGCGGCTGCCTTACATGAAAGTAGTGTTCGTCAGTATCATGCATCAGTGAGTTCTGAAGAGCAAATTTCATTCCTTTTTCTTGTGGGTTGAATTGTCAAGGGAAAATCAAGAAAGAGGAAGGAAAAGAGTAAGGAAGGCGATGATTGTCGTCCTCTTCAGCAACATAAACGGAGCATCTATACTGATTCTCCTTGTACTGATAGTGCATTACAAGGTCCAAGTCTCCGCTCCCCTACTCCACCATCCAAGGTGCTTGCTCTAACTTGGCAGTGTGATATCTGGTTGCATGTTGCATATGGTGTCTAGCTCGTATTGCTCCTAATTAGTGTAAATCTGCATCTGCTTAGCTTACATATGATACATGTGAATATGACACGCTTTCCTGTTTTTGGTACATACTAAATCTGTCTATCACACCATGTTCTTACATGAAACTACTCTTCTTGTGTATCCTGCATTAGTCACTTATGATGGGACACCTTTAAGTTGGTAGTGTGATATTGGTTTGTGTCTTGAATATGATTTCAAGCATGTATTTCTTCTAGTTTGATGAACGCCATCTATGATGAGACAGTTTTAACTTGGCTAAGTGATATTGATTGCACCTTCCATATGGTGTCTTGCAGTGTTTCTAATTTGTTGAAGTGCCTTCTGCTTAATTACCACATCATAGGTGTGAATATGTCAAGCCGTCCATTTTTTCGTACATATTCCATCCTCATATCATGACTTTGCCTTTCATCAGAGTAGTGTTCGTTAGTATCATGCATGAATGAGTTCTGAAGAGCGAATTATATTCCATTTTCTTATCGGTATGACCTCACAATGCAAAATCAATAAAGCTGAAAGAAATTGGCAACGCATTGGATGATGGTGGTCCTTCCGAGCAACTGAAATGGAGGTTCTCTACAGATTCTACTCTGCCATCCTCCCAACAAGATTCGCAAGACAATGCAAGGCTAGACAGTCAACGTAGCTGTGTAGATGATGAGCACATCTCCCCTACTCCACCATCATAGGTGCTTGCTCTAATTTGGCACTATTATATGTGGTTGCATGTTGCGTATGATGTCTAGCTTGTATTGCTTCTAACTTTGTTGAATTGCTTCTGCTTACTTTACACATAATGCCTGTGAATATGACATGTGTTCCTATTTCTACATCAGACTACTGTTCTTCCATATCTGTAACACCCCGGATCCGATGCGCCAGGTGTCCGTCAGTTATTCGCCTTCGTTGCCATGTCATTTGCTTGCGTGTTGCATTTGCCATGTCATCATTTGCATTTTATCATGTCATCATGTGCATTTCATTTTGCATACATGTTCGTCTCATGCATCCGAGCCTTTTCCCCGTTGTCCGTTTTGCAATCCGGCGCTTCTATGTTCCCCGGCGTCCCCTCGTCTCTCTTTTCGTGTGCGGGTATTAAACTTTCTCGGAATGGCCCGAGGTTTGCCAAGCGGCCTTGGTATAGCACCGGTAGACCGCCTGTCAAGTTTCGTGCCATTTGGAGTTCGTTTGGTACTCCAACGGTTAACCGGGTAACCGTGAAAGCCTCTTTTGTTTCAAGCCCAACACCCCTTCCAAAGTGGCCCAAAACCCACCAAACTCCCCTCCATGCTATCGGTCGTTCGATCACGATCGCGTGGCCGAAAACCGCTCCTCATTTGGACTCTCCTAGCTCCCTCTATGCCTATATATACACCCCCCCATTCCATTTTCGCGGTCTAGTCCCCCCAAACCCTAGCTTCTTCCTCCTCCAGCCGCCGGACGTGTCCGCCCGGCGACCGGACGTGTCCGCCCCGCTTCCCCCGTCCAATCCCATCCTGACACGTGTCCCGTCGGAGCCCCGTCCGCCGCGGCCCGCGCAGCCAGCGTCGGACCGCCGAACCCATCCGGCGCCATCCGCCAGCGCCCGTGCCCTCCGCTTCTCCGCCGAAAACCTCCGCGCGCCTCGCCGGCCGCCGAACTCCGCCGCCGCCGCTGGACCCGCCGCCGCCCGCGGATCTGCCTCGAACCAGCGCCCGCTGTCGCGCCGCCGCTTTGTCAGGCCGCAGAACGCCGCCGCCCAGCGCCTCCGCTCAAAGCCGCGCCCGCCACGAGCCCGTCGCCGCCCGCCCCGCGCCTCGCCGGAGTGCTGCTCCCTCCGCCGCCAAGCCTCTCCTCCGGCCAGATCCGGCCGCGGGAGGTCCGGATCCGCCATCTCCGGCCCTCCCCGCGCCTCCCCGGCCACCTCCGGCCACTTCTCCGACTGAAACTCCGGCGAGCTCCCCGACCTGCATCAAAATCCGTGCGAACCCGAGGTTGCCCCGAAAATCCCCTAAGTCCCAGATTTTTATCATTTTCATGCATTTTCATAGCATCACATCTCCGCATCCATAGCTCCGTTTTGCGCGTATAATATGTCAAATTGTTCGTCTCGACGAGTACATCATTTCATTCCATTGCATCATTTGCATTTGAGCTCATCTTGATGCCCGAAATTCTGTTGGAAGGAGGCTTCAGATCGTTAGTTTCAGAATCTTATCAGCTCGAGCTCTTTTGTCATTTTTGCCATGATTTATGTGTGCACCCTATGAGTATGAGCTCTACATGGATGTTGGACTAGGACATGCCATCTTTCCATAGGTGTTGACCTTGTATTTTTGTGAGTTGTGTGCTGAGTGCATTGAGCATAGTTTCGTGTTGCGTGCTAAGTAGCATCGGGCTGTTAAACGCAGATTTGCATCATTCTTGTTTTGCTTGTCATTTGCAAACCGTGCATCCGATTCCGGTGATCTTTATATCGATTTCAACCGAAATCACTCCATCTTTCCAGCGGCATACTTGGTTTGCCAAGTTGATGCCCGGTTCATCATCCTCCTTCCGGAGCATACATATGCATTGCATATCACATCTCGCATAGCATGTCATGTATTGCATCATATTGCTTGTGCATTGTTCCTTGTTTGATTGTGGTTCCGTTGCTTGTGTTCTTGCTTTGGGTAGAGCCGGAGACGAGTACGTGAGCGAGGAACCTGTTGAGAACGCCTACGAGGATCAAGTCTTCGACAACTCTGAGAACCTTGCAAGCAAGATGACCATACCCTCGAAATCACTACTATCTTTGCTATGCTAGTTGCTCGCTCTTTTGCTATGCCAATGCTACGATGCCTACCATTTGCTTGTCAGCCTCCCAAATTGCCATGACAAACCCCTAACCTTTGACACCTTTTTCCTATGCAAACCGTTGTTTGGCTATGTTACCGCTTTGCTCAGCCCCTCTTATAGCGTTGCTAGTTGCAGGTGAAGTTGAAGATTTCTCCATGGTGGACAGGGTTTTATGTTGGGATATCACAATATCTCTTATATTATTAATGCATCTATATACTTGGTAAAGGGTGGAAGGCTCGGCCTTATGCAGTGTTTTGTTCCACTCTTGCCGCCCTAGTTTCCGTCATACCGGTGTTATGTTCCCGGATTTTGCGTCCCTTACGCTGTCGGGTGATTTATGGGACCCCTTGACGAGTTCGCTTTGAATAAAACTTGTCCAGCAAGGCCCAACATTGCCTTTTACCATTTGCCTCACCACCACCTACTTTTTCCCTTGGGAGTCGCTCTCTCGAGGGTCATCTTTATTCAGCCCCGGGCCAATGCTTGTCTAAGTGTTGGTCCAAACTAGAGCCACTTGCAGCGCCACCTCGGGGAAACTTGAGGGCTGGTTTTAGTTGTACGTACTGCTCATCCGGTCGTGGCACGAGGCGAGATCTGTGCGCGGCTACTATCGGGATGTCGGCACGCCGGAGGCTTTGCTGGTCTTGTTTTACCATTGTCGAAATGTCTTGATGTACCGGATTCCGAGTCGATCGGAGAGTCTCGGGTGAAGGTCTATTCCTTCGATGATCGCGAGAGCTTGTCATGGGCTAAGTTGGGACACCCTGCAGGTTTAAACTTTCGAGAGCCGTGCCGCGGTTATGTGGCAGATGGGAATTTGTTAATGTCGGTTGTAGAAAACCCGAAGTTGACCTTAATTTAAATACACCAACCGTGTGTGTTACCGTGATGGTCTCTTTCCGGCGGAGTCCGGGAAGTGAACACGGTGTTGGAGTTATGCTTGACGTAGGTTGCTATAGGATCACTTCTTGATCATACTTTTATCGACCGTGCTTTGCCTTCTCTTCTCGCTCTCATTTGCGTATGTTAGCCTCCGTATATGCAAGTCGCTTGCTGCAGCTCCACTTCATGCCTTTACCTTACCCATAATCTTAAATAGTCTTGATCTCGCGGGTGTGAGATTGCTGAGTCCTCGTGACTCACCAGATACTTCCAAAACCAGTTTGCAGGTGCCTATGTTACCGAGCAGGTGATGCATTCAGGCTCAAGGAGGAGCTCGATGAAGATCTTGTTCATTGTGTTGTTTCGTTTCAGTTGATCAGTAGTGGAGCCCAGTTGGGGTCGATCGAGGACCTTTGTCGCATTTGGGGTTTTTCTTTTATTTTGGTTCCGTAGTCGGACCTTGATTGTATCTGGATGATGTAATGCTTTATTCATGTAATTGTGTGAAGTGGCGATTGTAAGCCAACTATGTACCTTTTCCCTTATGTATTACATGGATTGTGCGAAGATTACCTCACTTGCGACATTGCTTTCAATGCAGTTATGCCTCTAAGTCGTGCTTCGACACGTGGGAGATATAGCCGCATCGAGGGCGTTACAAGTTGGTATCAGAGCCTTCCCCGACCTTAGGAGCCCCCACTGCTTGATCGGTTTTAGTGGCCGAGTTGTGTCTAGAAAAATGTTTTGAGTCATTTAGGAATTATATATCGGAGAGTTAGGAATTCTTTTTACTCCCAGTCCTTCGACCTTCGGTGAGGTATCTGACGTAGAGTTTTGACTCTTCTCTTCTCAAATTTCACTAAAATTTTTTTAGGATCACGCGGGTATCTTGGAATCGTTCGATGGTTTTATGATGACAACATTGTCTTGGTTGCCTCGACATTTAGGGTTGTGGCGGTGTCCCGGGAGTTGAGCTCGAGGTGTTGTCGTCATAATTTTATCGTTGCGATTCGGAATACCGAGTTTAGTACGCCGACATCGAAAATCTCTTTTATGCGCTTGTTGGTGAGATAACCCGCTAACCCAATCTCGAGGTGAGTACGGGAGTATTGCCATGACTTGTATAACGGATGCTTTTCGAAGGTTGAGGTAGACGATTTCCGAAGGTTTCTTGGTTATGTGTTGAAGGATGGATACAGCTGGATGTAGGGATTGTTAGCTTGGGTGAGATATATATATTGCTCCCTGTATCCCCAACACTGATTGCATAACCGGAAAATTTCGGAGTTTCATAGGTGGGAATTCAAGTAGCTCTTAGGATATCTTTCCGACGGATGTATGATATGAAATTGGGGTTCGACGTCTAGTGGTCCGCCTATTCACGGTTGGTTTTACAGTGGTCTCGTTGTGTCTTAAAGAGTCCTTGGCTATGCCGACTGGGGCGCTTCAGTATGTCATGTGCCTTGCCTTGTACATGATGGTGCTGTCGATTGAGCCCGTAGGCCCCACCACGAAAACTTCGGACGAAATCTCTATCATATGTTTGTTCCGGCTTATTCTGCAAGCCAGTCCTTTGTTTTTGTTTTGAGTTGTGGTATTCGAGTTGCTTCAATGTCAAGTGTTGATTCCATACCTTTCCGAAATGGTGTTCTCATACTCCGATGTGAATACCAATCCTTCTCGACAATCGAGATTGTCATGTCAATCCTTTTCAACCGGCGTGTTTCTCTTCAAGTGGATCCGATCACTTCAACATCAGCAAGACCAATTATCATTTCTTCTCAACGGTGTTTGTTTCATCCGTCTCCAAGTTGCCTTTGTTTTTCCCGCCCACCCACCCTTTTCTTCAAGGACACAGATTTCTTAATCAAGTATCCATTTATTCATGTGAAGGCTCTTCATTCTTTTCCGTCAATGTTCTTATCCGGTGATTTCCCATGAAGATGCTCAACAGTTTCAAGTTCATCATCCTTCATTGTTGTTTCTTCTCCGGTGGATCCTATTCTAGCTTTCGTTATTCATCATATTTTTTTCCTCATTTCAATGTCTTCTCATACCGGTGCACCTCATTATCATTCTACTTCTCGCTATTTGTTATTCCGGAGTGCTCAAGATATCTCGAAGATTCGTGTTTCCACTCTGCATTCGTTCAAGCTCTTTCGAGATTGGTATCTCATTCAAGTCATTTAATTCAACCGGTGCAACATCTCTTTTAAATCTTTTCAACGGTGTTCTCTTGAGTGGGCCCTAACCCACAGGTCTTTTCCCAGGATCTTACCTGACTCTTCTAATTTCTCCAGAGCTATCCTAAATTCTTCTCCAAGTTTGACGTAAGAATGAATTTTTCATCAGTCAAATGCTTTTCTCCAAGATCTTTCAATTTCTTTTCATAGTTGGCTCAACCTCTTCGCTTTTGATTCTTCCGATGTGCCTCAAAAATTCTTGGTGGTGTTTCTCGTTGTCATTCTCATCATTTGAAGACCGAAGAAGAGTTTCTCTTTAATCTTGCTCTATTCTCTTCAAGATTCATGGTTCTAGTTTGATGCCATCCTCTCATAACTGTTTTCGATTGTGAGAATCTTTTTCACCCATCCGGAGCATTTTAGGAGTCTTTTCAGTTTCATTCTTTGAAGCCCATCTTCTCAGTATTATTCATTCAAGCTTTCAGCTCTCGTTCTCCAAATCATACCGGTGCATCATTCAAGTATTCTCTAATCAGCTCGTGATCTATTCGTTCATTTGTATCTAAATACCCTCAAGTATCTTCATTCATTTTGCAATTCTTCCCGGTGAATTGTGCCCTTGCTACTCTCATTTTCAATTCTTATGGTGGTTCGTTCAAGATTTCACCTCTTTCGTTATCATATCAATTCATTCGTTCTTTCCAATCCTACCGGCGGTTCGTTGAAGACCTTCTCAAGTTTCGATATATCTCTTTTAATCCTTTCTACGAGAATAAGTAGTGTGCCAAATCCGTTGATTGTCATCAATTTAATTGGTGAAGGATATGCATAACATAATTCTTATTCTTGTTTATAAGTGATTCATCTTTCTTTCCGGAGTTGGTCATCATATCATAATTCTCGGTTTCATTTGTTTCATCTTTTCTTTTCCCGGAGTTCCAAGCTCTAATTATCACGGAGTTTCATCTAAATCATTGCAAGGCTTCACCTTGTGTTTGCAACTTCTCTTTCTTTTCATTCCTTTTGTTTACCGGAGTTCTTCATGGAGGCTCTACATGGTGGTTCGTCAAGGATTTTTTTTCATTCTTCAATTGTTCTTCATGATTTCTCTCGAAGTTATGATCCGCCAAGCTATACTCAAAATTAAACATGGTGCTTAACACATGTTTTGTTTTGAGGAGCTCAAGCATTTCTTATCGTGCATTCCAAAGTGCAATTCTTTCTACCTTATCTTTTCAGATGGTGTTATGTCACTCTTGACAATTTCCCTTGGTTATTCATGTTGTCAAGAATGAGATATTTAAATCCATCATTTTCTCTTCGTTCAAGAGATCTTTTCGACCAATCAACTTCTTCGTTGGAGTTATCTTATGTCATATTTCACCTAAAGCCTTCCCTAAGGGATGTTGCTATTTGTGGTGCTTATCAATGATCCAAGTTATATCTCTATCATCTTGGTGAAGCAGTTTTCATCTCTTCATTGATCTCAAGCAAGCAATTGATTTTGATGTGGCAGAATTTCACCTCAAGTTTTGAGATGTTTCCATAAGCCCACTACAAGCTTGTTCTTTTGTTGTTGGTTTTCCAACAACTCCATTCTAACCTTCTTGGAAGGGTGCTTTCCAAGATTATTTGTAGCAGAAGTTGTCATTTTCTTCTCCATTCTTCTATTCCAATGATCTATCTTCTATTCTTTTGTTTCGGAGGCATTGTGATGTTGTGCTCTTCAATCATCATCTCGAATTGCGAGGTCGTGTTCTTTTCTTGCTTATCCATTTAACCGGAGTGTTGTGTCATCTCTTCAAGTTCTTTTCATCTCATCAAGTTTTCCTTCTTTCAGTCGGAGTGCTGCCCAAATTATTTCAATCTTATTCCTTCTCTATCTTGTTTTATCCGGAGTGGTTTCAATATCTATCTTATCACTAAACCTCTTGGTTCTCATCATACTCCTTGTTCATCTTTTCTAACGGATTGTTTGCAATTTCGTTCATCTCTGTTGTACCTCTTTCGTTTAAATTGCTCAACCTCTCAAGGTTCGTGGTTTCACTCGTTCGTCAAAGAAGCAACTTAGTTATACCTCTTCTCTCCCTCTTCCGTTTTCCCTCCGGTGCCATCCTAGATCTCGGGACGAGATCCTCTCGTAGTGGTGGAGTGTTGTAACACCCCGGATCCGATGCGCCAGGTGTCCGTCAGTTATTCGCCTTCGTTGCCATGTCATTTGCTTGCGTGTTGCATTTGCCATGTCATCATTTGCATTTTATCATGTCATCATGTGCATTTCATTTTGCATACATGTTCGTCTCATGCATCCGAGCCTTTTCCCCGTTGTCCGTTTTGCAATCCGGCGCTTCTATGTTCCCCGGCGTCCCCTCGTCTCTCTTTTCGTGTGCGGGTATTAAACTTTCTCGGAATGGCCCGAGGTTTGCCAAGCGGCCTTGGTATAGCACCGGTAGACCGCCTGTCAAGTTTCGTGCCATTTGGAGTTCGTTTGGTACTCCAACGGTTAACCGGGTAACCGTGAAAGCCTCTTTTGTTTCCAGCCCAACACCCCTTCCAAAGTGGCCCAAAACCCACCAAACTCCCCTCCATGCTATCGGTCGTTCGATCACGATCGCGTGGCCGAAAACCGCTCCTCATTTGGACTCTCCTAGCTCCCTCTATGCCTATATATACACCCCCCATTCCATTTTCGCGGTCTAGTCCCCCCAAACCCTAGCTTCTTCCTCCTCCAGCCACCGGACGTGTCCGCCCGGCGACCGGACGTGTCCGCCCCGCTTCCCCCGTCCAATCCCATCATCGACACGTGTCCCGCGGAGCCCGTCCGCGCGGCCCACGCAGCCGCGTCGGACCCGCCTGGCCCATCCGGCCGCGCCGCCCGCCCAGCGCCCGTGCCCTCCGCCGCGCCCGAAACCTCCGCGCACTCGCCGCCGGCTGAGCTCCGCCGCCGCCGGCTGGACTGCCGCCGCCCGCCAGGGATCTGCCCGAGCTCAGCGCCCATTGTCGCGCCGCCGCTGTCGGCGCCGGAGCTGCGCCGCCCAGCGCCTCCGCTCGAAAGCCGCGCGCCGAACCCGTCTCCGCCGGCGCCCGGCCGCCCGGCCACGCCTCAAGCCGGGCGCCGCGCTTCCTCCGCCGCTAAGCTCTCCTCCGGCCAGATCCGGCCGGGAGGTCCGGATCCGCCATCTCCGGCCCTCCCGCGCCTCCCCGCCACCTCCGCCACTTCTCCGACTGAAACTCCGGCGAGCTCCCCGACCTGCATCAAAATCCGTGCGAACCCGAGGTTGCCCCGAAAATCCCCTAAGTCCCAGATTTTTATCATTTTCATGCATTTTCATAGCATCACATCTCCGCATCCGTAGCTCCGTTTTGCGCGTATAATATGTCATATTGTTCGTCTCGACGAGTACATCATTTCATTCCATTGCATCATTTGCATTTGAGCTCATCTTGATGCCCGAAATTCTGTTGGAAGGAGGCTTCAGATCGTTAGTTTCAGAATCTTATCAGCTCGAGCTCTTTTGTCATTTTTGCCATGATTTATGTGTGCACCCTATGAGTATGAGCTCTACATGGATGTTGGACTAGGACATGCCATCTTTCCATAGGTGTTGACCTTGTATTTTTGTGAGTTGTGTGCTGAGTGCATTGAGCTTGTAAAGTAGGGTAGTTGCTGTTGTTGTTTTCCTGGCAGATTCTGTTATAATTTGATGCCATGTTAACATGCTTCCACTAATCATTCTATGCATAATCTGGAGATGCTCTATAAACATGTTTTGATATACATGTCTTGCTCTATCCATTCATGCCCTTGTTTGCATTTATAGCCTGCTGGAACATGTTCATTTCTTGCTCCAATTTTGCTTGAAAATGTTTCCTGACAGATTGTTCGCATGAGATTCAATTTTCACGAGGTCGTTGTAGTTGATCCGTGTATGCTATGACCTTGCTCTTGCCATGCTTAGCTTCATAAACATGCCTTCTTACTGTTGGTTGCCTTGCCATGTCATGAGATGCTCTGTAGTGAGTGCATCGAGCTCACGAACATGCCATGTTGAATCTGTTTTTGCCATGTCCTGATATTTCACTAAGTCTGAAATCTGTAATAAAACTTGCTATGTTTACATGGGTGCCATCATTTCTTAGAGTCCTTTTTGGCTTATGGTCAGTAAGGGACTATTGATATATGCTTTGAGTAGAATCATGTCATGCCTTGCTTTGCTATTATAAGTTCCTGTAGCATGTTGTTTGCTTGCTCTAAACATGCCTTCCTGATGTTAATTCCTGGTATGTTAGTATTTTCACTAAGTCTGTGAACCTGATATTTTGAGCACTTTCACCATGCTTGTTTGAACATGTTATGATGTGATTTAGCCGTAGCTCAGTGTTCCTCTTTTGTTAAGCATCTCCTGTAGTTCGTTGCCATATGCTTTGTTTGCATGTTGGGGTGCTGTAGCATAGTTTCGTGTTGCGTGCTAAGTAGCATCGGGCTGTTAAACGCAGATTTGCATCATTCTTGTTTTGCTTGTCATTTGCAAACCGTGCATCCGATTCCGGTGATCTTTATATCGATTTCAACCGAAATCACTCCATCTTTCCAGCGGCATACTTGTTTTGCCAAGTTGATGCCCGGTTCATCATCCTCCTTCCGGAGCATACATATGCATTGCATATCACATCTCGCATAGCATGTCATGTATTGCATCATATTGCTTGTGCATTGTTCCTTGTTTGATTGTGGTTCCGTTGCTTGTGTTCTTGCTTTGGGTAGAGCCGGGAGACGAGTACGTGAACGAGGAACCTGTTGAGAACGCCTACGAGGATCAAGTCTTCGACAACTCTGAGAACCTTGCAAGCAAGATGACCATACCCTCGAAATCACTACTATCTTTGCTATGCTAGTTGCTCGCTCTTTTGCTATGCCAATGCTACGATGCCTACCATTTGCTTGTCAGCCTCCCAAATTGCCATGACAAACCCCTAACCTTTGACACCTTTTTCCTATGCAAACCGTTGTTTGGCTATGTTACCGCTTTGCTCAGCCCCTCTTATAGCGTTGCTAGTTGCAGGTGAAGTTGAAGATTTCTCCATGGTGGACAGGGTTTTATGTTGGGATATCACAATATCTCTTATATTATTAATGCATCTATATACTTGGTAAAGGGTGGAAGGCTCGGCCTTATGCCTGGTGTTTTGTTCCACTCTTGCCGCCCTAGTTTCCGTCATACCGGTGTTATGTTCCCGGATTTTGCGTCCCTTACGCGGTCGGGTGATTTATGGGACCCCTTGACAGTTCGCTTTGAATAAAACTTGTCCAGCAAGGCCCAACATTGCCTTTTACCATTTGCCTCACCACCACCTACTTTTTCCCTTGGGAGTCGCTCTCTCGAGGGTCATCTTTATTCAGCCCCCCCGGGCCAATGCTTGTCTAAGTGTTGGTCCAAACTAGAGCCACTTGCAGCGCCACCTCGGGGAAACTTGAGGGCTGGTTTTAGTTGTACGTACTGCTCATCCGGTCGTGGCCTGAGACGAGATACGCGCGGCTACTATCAGGATGTCGGCACGCCGGGAGGCTTTGCTGGTCTTGTTTTACCATTGTCGAAATGTCTTGATGTACCGGGATTCCGAGTCTGATCGGAGAGTCTCGGGTGAAGGTCTATTCCTTCGATGATCGCGAGAGCTTGTCATGGGCTAAGTTGGGACACCCCTGCAGGGTTTAAACTTTCGAGAGCCGTGCCCGCGGTTATGTGGCAGATGGGAATTTGTTAATGTCCGGTTGTAGAAAACCCGAAGTTGACCTTAATTTAAATACACCAACCGTGTGTGTTACCGTGATGGTCTCTTTCCGGCGGAGTCCGGGAAGTGAACACGGTGTTGGAGTTATGCTTGACGTAGGTTGCTATAGGATCACTTCTTGATCATACTTTTATCGACCGTGCTTTGCCTTCTCTTCTCGCTCTCATTTGCGTATGTTAGCCTCCGTATATGCAAGTCGCTTGCTGCAGCTCCACTTCATGCCTTTACCTTACCCATAAGCTTAAATAGTCTTGATCTCGCGGGTGTGAGATTGCTGAGTCCTCGTGACTCACCAGATACTTCCAAAACCAGTTTGCAGGTGCCTATGTTACCGAGCAGGTGATGCATTCAGGCTCAAGGAGGAGCTCGATGAAGATCTTGTTCATTGTGTTGTTTCGTTTCAGTTGATCAGTAGTGGAGCCCAGTTGGGGTCGATCGAGGACCTTTGTCGCATTTGGGGTTTTTCTTTTATTTTGGTTCCGTAGTCGGACCTTGATTGTATCTGGATGATGTAATGCTTTATTCATGTAATTGTGTGAAGTGGCGATTGTAAGCCAACTATGTACCTTTTCCCTTATGTATTACATGGATTGTGCGAAGATTACCTCACTTGCGACATTGCTTTCAATGCGGTTATGCCTCTAAGTCGTGCTTCGACACGTGGGAGATATAGCCGCATCGAGGGCGTTACAATATCCCACATCAGTCACTTATGATAAGGCACCTTTAAGTCGCCACTGTGATATTGGTTGTGTCTTGCATATGATTTCTAGCATGTACTGCTTCTAATTTGTTGAAACGCCATAGAGTTTGAACTTGGCAGAGTTGTAAGGGCATATTTATCCCTAAGTGTTTTGGTGATTGATGACAATACTCGTGCGGACTAATCGTGTGCCTTGAGTCCCACAGATACTTCATCATTAGGCACAAGACGATTCGGTGCCCCTCGGAGACTAGTGAAGCCGGCGTTGTTCTACGTTTCTCTTTGGTGGAGTTGAGTCGTAGGAAATCCGTACTATTAAGAGGGGGTCCGCGTCGGAAAGGTAGGGTGGAATCACACGTACACTTGCCCCTCCTTTCCTTGCACTTTGGAGCTACCCATCGTTATCATAGTTGTGCGAAAAACTGACGACTACTGCTGTACTTGCGGTAGTACCGCAAGTACACGCGGTAGTACCGCAAGTACACGCGGTAGTACCGCGACAGGTCACGGTAGTACCGCCCCTCTGGCGCGGTAGTACCGCAGTACCTTGGCCTAGTGCCGCTCCAGTGCGGTAGTAGGGGCGGATGTAATTTTTTACATCTGCGCCCCTCACGGTAGTACCGCTCCTCTGGTGCGGTAGTACCGCCGCACTCTGGCCTAGTGCCGCTCCGGTGCGGTAGTAGGGGCGGATGTAATTTTTTACATCCGCGGCACCCACGGTAGTACCGCTCGTCTGCTTGCGATAGTACTGCTGGGGCCCATGGTAGTACCGCTCCTTTGGAGTTGTAGTACAGTGGCCCTTCTGCCTAGTACCGCTGCGTCGCGGTAGTAGGCGCGGATGTAATTTTTTACATCCGTGCTTACCACGGTAGTACCGCGCCTTGCAGGCGGTAGTACCGCGTCGGGTTTTTGCACCACCCTAGTTTCTGCGGAAGTAGGCACGGATGAAATTTATTTTGTCCGCGCCCTTCCCAGGCCGTGACCCTCCTGCCTTGCGGTAGTACCGCAAGGGGAAGCGGTAGTACCGCGCCAGCGGTAGTACCGCTTCTAGCTCAGGCTTGTTCCGGCCTGTGCAGCTGCCACGGTAGTACCGTGATCACACGCGGTAGTACCGCGCGTCGTCGCGGTAGTACCGCTCCCTTGGAGCGGTAGTACCGTGAGTCGCGGGCAGAACTAGTGGATAACGGTTGGATCTTTTCCCCAACTATATAAGGGATGTCTTCTACCTCTAGTTGGCTACCTCTTCCACCTCTAAGCTCCATTGTTGCTCCAAGCTCCATTTTCGCTCGATCTCTCTCCCTAGCCAATCAAACTTGTTGATTTGCTCGGGATTGGGTGACAAGGGCCCGATCTACACTTCCACCAAAGGATATTTGATTCCCCCACTTATCCCTTGCGGATCTTGTTACTCTTGGGTGTTGAGCACCCTAGACGGTTGTGGTCACCTCGAAGCCATACTCCATTGTGGTGAAGCTTCGTGGTGGTGTTGTTGTTGGGAGCCTCCGATTGTTGTGGAGATTGCCCCAACCTTGCTTGTAAAGGTTCGGTCACCGCCTTCAAGGGCACCAATAGTGGAATCACGGCATCTCGCATCGTGTGAGGGCTTGAGGAGAATACGGTGGCCCTAGTGTCTTCTTGGGGAGCATTGTGCCTCCACACCGCTCTAACGGAGACGTACTTCCCCTCAAAAGGAAGGAACTCCGGTAACACATCCTCGTCTTCACCGTCTCCACTCTTGGTTATTTCGTGCCTTTACTTTTGCAAGCTTACTTATTGTTACATCTCTTGCTTGCTTGTGTGCTAGTTGTTATTGCATCATATAGGTTGCTCACTTAGTTGCATATCTAGACAACCTATTTGTTGCAAAGTTTAATTTGGTAAAGAAAACCTTAAAAATTGTTAGTTGCCTATTCACCCCCCTCTAGTCAACCATATCGATCCTTTCAATTGGTATCAGAGCCTCATCTCTTTATTAAGGACTTTACCGTCCAAAGAGTATGGTTGACACTAACGATGGTGTGGAGGAACACTCCGGTGTGAATCCCATCTCATCTTCGGCCGAAGGGGGAACCTTGGTCTCTCGTGAGGAGTTCAATGTGGCTTTGGAAACATTGAAAACCTCCATGACGGCCGAGGTTAAAAGCATGTTTAATGATTTCTTAGAGGGACTTAAACTATCTACCGCACCTATGAAAGTGGGTGATCCCACTAACAAGGTGACGAATGCTTTCTCCGATAAGGGGGAAGCTAACAATGAAAAGAGTCCTTCTACTAGTGGTAGAAATGGCACCGGTATCTTTGCCCATGTGGAACCCCCGGTCTATGGAGGGCCAATCCCCTCCACTCATTTGAATCATGCCGGTCCACCTCCTAAGTATGAAAAAGGTGTAGATTTTGATAATTGGGTCTACCGCTTTAAGCGTCATTTGAAACATGTGAACACTAACCTTTGGAGAGTCATTGAAGAAGGTTTTTATCCTCATGACCCAAGCAACTTCACCCCTCGAGAAGCCGTGGACAATCAATTCAATGAGAGTGCTCTCTTCTTCATTCAAGATGCAATTCTTCCCGAAGATCTCCCTCACCTTCGACCCCATGTCGTGGCTAAAGAAGCATGGAAATGTGTTGAGGGCCTCTATCGTGGAAGTGCTAGCATTCAACGGTCCAACTATGAAGTGGTGCAAGATGAAGCCGACGAGTTTGCAATGAAAGAAGATGAAGAACCTCGTGAGCTCTTTCGAAGGGTGACCAAACTCGCGGTGGCACTTCGAGATCATGGAAGCAAGGACACGGATGACAATTGGATCAAGCGAATGTTCCTCAAGGCCATGATGCCCTACAACAAAGCCATGTCCTCCGTCATTCGTCAACGACCGGACTTCCACACCATGACCTCAAGTGAAGTGTTGGATGAGTTCGTTGCAATGAGCATCTTGGACAAGACCGCCGAAAATGCGGTGCTCCGTTCTCAAAGAGCTAAGAAGCCTAACCTTGCCTTGAAGGCCAAGGTCATTGTCGAAGAAGAGGAAGAAGTGGAAGATGAGGAAAGCAACCCCGAAGACACCAAGTTCGACTACCATGAGCACATGGCCCTTGCTTCAAGACAATTTTGGAGCAAGAAGAGCTCAAGACCAAACTTCAACAAGAACAAGTCAAGTGGCATCAAGGGCAAGCAACGAGTTAGAACTTGCTTCAACTGTGGCAATGTGAGCCATTTCGTTGCGGATTGTCCTTACGAGAAGCGGGAAGACAATGGTGGCAAGTTCATTCGGGAAGACAATGGTGGCAAGTTCATTCGGAAAGACAAAGCCAAGTCCGTCCCCAACAAGAACAACTTCGCCAAGAAGACTCACACTCGTGGGTTGGTGGTTCAAGAAGAATACCAAGAGGATGACGATGATGATGAGAATGAAGAAGCAA
The DNA here is from genome assembly GCA_021437245.1 of Aegilops speltoides. Classification (NCBI taxonomy): domain Eukaryota; kingdom Viridiplantae; phylum Streptophyta; class Magnoliopsida; order Poales; family Poaceae; genus Aegilops; species Aegilops speltoides. Next base: position 279,014,700 of record CM038146.1, on the reverse strand, counting down.
CGGCCATGGCATCCATTGCCATTGCTACTCCTCGGGTGTCTCTCTTCGAGTCACCCAACGAAAACATCACCGCTAGATGCCTCATGGCTAAAGCCTCAAACAAGGTAACCCCCAACATCACAACCACCATCATTCCTAATCCCTCCGTGGAGGATTGCATTGATGGACATGTTGAGTCTAATGAGGAAGTGAATGAATTTGAGTCCTTTATGAGTAAGGTCAAGGGAAAGTCCAAGAAGCACTTTGTTGCTCTCTTGGAACAACTTGGTGAGGCCAATGACATGATCGAGGCTCACGAAGAAACCATCTCCAAGATGGAAGGTCATAGTCGTGACTATGCTGATGAGATATCGGACCTCTCTAATGCTCTTGAGGAAGAGCGTGTGCATCATTTGACTCTTGAGGAGTCACACAATGATGACCATGCTAAGTTAAGGAAAGATCTTGATCATGCTCTTGCTATGTCGCGTGTGCTAACCTCCGAGAAGGCTAAACTTGGGGTTGATCATGCTAGACTCAAAGAGGAGTTTGAGGTACTTGACAAGGCCCACAAGGTCTTGAAGTGTGCTCATGCTAGCCTCAAAGAGTCTCATGCTCAACTCCAAGTCAGGCTAATCAAGGAAAAGGCCACCTTTCCTCATATGGTATTAATTGATAATGCATGTGCTACTAACCCTTGTTGTGAGCATGTGCATCTTGTGGAGGAAAATGCCAAGTTGAAAGATCAACTTGAGAAGGGCCTTGTGACTTGCATTCAAGGTGAGAAAAGCCTCAACGACCTTTTGATCAATCAAAAGGAAGTTGTGGGCAAAGAAGGAATTGGGTTTACACCCAAGTCCAAGAGCAAGAAGAAGAAGAACAACAAGGCCAATCGTCCTCCTCCCCTCAAACAAACGTTCGTGAAAGAGGGAGAGGGTGCTTCTAAGAAGAAGAAGGAGAAAGTGAAGGAAGTTGATGTCCAAAAGGGCAAGAACGCTTCCTCAAACAAAGCTGGCGACTTTAACCCTTCATATGTGTTGTGCCGTGCTAGTGATGGACATGTTTATGCCAAATTTGTTGGTTCTCCTTATGAGTACATTGAATGGTCTATTTAGGTTCCCAAGACCCTTGTTACTAACATCAAAGGACCCATTACGAAATGGGTACCTAAAACCAAGCATTGATCTCGTGTAGGTGTTTGCTTCCGGTGGGGGATCATGGTTGCTCGATAGTGGAGCAACAAATCATATGACCGGGAGCAAGGACTTGGTGGTGGATGTGCAAGAGATTCCATCTATGCCCACCAATGTCGAGTGGGGTGATGCATCACATTCTAAGGTATTGGGTCTCGGCAAGGTTGTCATTTCTCATGATCTAACGATCGAGAAAGTCATGCTTGTTGAGTCCCTTGCATTCAATTTACTTTCCGTTCGTCAACTTGCACTCATGGGCTTTGCCACATTCTTTGATATTGATACCGTGGCCCTCTTGTGGAGCAAGACTCTTAAAGTAGCCTTTGTTGGGCATGTCGAGAACGGTCTCTATGTGGTTAACTTCTCGGAGCAACCCACTAAGACCGCGACATGCCTAATGGCTAAAGTTGATGTGGGATGGCTTTGGCATCGCCATTTAGCCCACGTCAATATGAGATCTTTGCAAAGTCTCCTCAAGGGGGACCATGTTCGTGGACTAACAAATGTGAGTTTTGCCAAAGATCGTGCGTGTAGTGCTTGTATCGAAGGAAATATTCATGAAAAGGCTCACCCTCCCTCAACCATCATCTACTCAAAGAGACCCTTGGAGCTCCTTCACATGGATCTCTTCGGACCTCCATCTTTTGATAGTCTTGGAGGAAGAAAGTATAGCTTGGTGATTGTGGATGATTATTCAAGATACACTTGGGTATACTTCTTCAAGAGGAAGAGTGAGACCCAACAAACCGTCATCAACTTTGCAAATGAAGCTCAACGTCAACATGATGCAAAGATCTTGACTATAAGAAGCGACAACGGCACCGAGTTCAAGAACTACACCTTGGATGAGTTTCTTAGTGACGAGGGGATCAAGCATCAATATGCGGCACCTTATACCCCTCAACAAAATGGTGTTGCGGAGAGGAAGAACCGGACGTTGATGGATGCGGCACGGACCATGATGGCGGAGTTCAAGTCTCCATACAACTTTTGGGCCGAAGCCATCAACACCGCATGTCATGCATCCAATCGGCTCTATCTTCGCAAAGGCTTGAACAAGACTCCTTATGAGATCCTCACCGGCAACAAGCCCAACCTCAAGTACTTCCGGGTGTTCGGTTGTAAGTGTTTCATTCTCAAGAAAGGTGTTCGGTTGTCTAAATTTGAAGCTAGAGCTCATGAGGGCATATTTGTTGGTTATGCTACAAACTCTCATGCTTACGTGTCCTCAACAAGTCCACTTGGACTCATTGAGGAGACGGTAACGTGGAGTTTGATTTAAAATAACGGCTCCCAAGTGGAGCAAAGTGGTACTTGTGATATAGGTGATGAAATTCCTCCCCAAGCCATAAGAAGAATGGGTATTGGTCACATCCTACCCATTGTGGAACCCCTTGTGGCCGAAGGAGAAGGACAATGCTCTACTCAAGTAGAGCCATCACCTCATCAAGACCCACACGCTTCCGAAGAACAACGTGAAGGCCCTCAACCTCGTGAACAAGACCAAGGGCAAGATCTACCTCAAGACGGTGATGAACCACTAAATAATGCCCAAGGTCAAGTTCTCCCCCTCGAGCTAGTTCAAGATCAAGATCAACCTCAAGATCAAGAACAAACTCAAGACGGCGCTCAAGATCATCAAGTCAACCCTCCTCCTTCCACACCCGAGGAGGAATTAGAGCGTCGTGCCGTGAAGATTGCTTCCAAGCTCACCTCTCAAGGCCATCTCATGGAAAATGTGGTTGGAAGCATACGCAAAGGGGTAAGCACTCGTAGACAATTGGCAAACTATTGTGAACATCACGCGTTTGTCTCTTGTGTTGAACCCCAAAAGGTCTATGAGGCGCTCGAAGACCCGGATTGGCTCAATGCCATGCATGAAGAACTCAACAACTTCGAGTACAACAAGGTGTGGAGATTGGTGCCAAGACCATCCGGGAACCACAATGTCATTGGGACCAAGTGGATCTTCAAGAACAAGCAAGATGCCCATGGGAACATCATTCGCAACAAGGCAAGATTGGTAGCACAAGGCTACTCCCAAGTCGAGGGTATCGACTACGGTGAAACCTTCGCTCCCGTTGCTCGTCTTGAATCCATTCGTTTGTTGATTGCTTATGCTTCCCATCACAACTTTAAGTTGCAACAAATGGATGTGAAAAGTGCTTTTCTTAATGGTCCCATTAATGAGTTGGTCTATGTCAAGCAACCCCCCGGGTTTGAGGATCCCTACTTTCCGGATCATGTGTATCAACTCGATAAGGCACTCTATGGCCTTAAACAAGCCCCACGTGCGTGGTATGACCACCTTACCGAGTTGCTACAAGATCGTGGTTTTGAAGTAGGGCTAATCGACCCCACTCTTTTTACTAAGAAGGTCAACGGGGAGTTGTTTGTATGCCAACTATATGTTGATGATATTATCTTTGGTTCCCCTAACAAAGCTTTCAATGAAGAATTTGCCGCTCTCATGACCTCCAAGTTTAAGATGTCTTTGATGGGAGAGTTGAAGTTCTTCCTTGGTTTCGACATCAAACAAAGAAGAGAAGGAACCTTCATCAACCAAGCCAAATATACTCAAGACATGCTTAAAAGATTCAAGCTAAGTGATGTTAAGCCGGCTACTACACCAATGCCTACCAAGTGCCAACTTGACATCGATCCCAATGGTAAAGCGGTGGATCAAAAGGTATATCGCTCCATGATTGGATCCTTGCTTTACCTTTGTGCATCTAGACCGGATATCATGTTGAGTGTGGGGATGTGTGCACGTTTCAAGCCGCACCAAAGGAAAGTCACTTTGTGGCGGTCAGCGAATCTTCGATATTTGGCTCATACCCCAAACTTTGGCTTATGGTACCCAAGAGGAGCAAACTTCAAGCTTGAAGGTTTCACGGATTCGATTGGGCGGGAGACAAAGTGGATAGGAAGTCCACTTACGAGGGTGCCAATTTCTTGGTTGCTCTTTGGTAAGTTGGTCTTCCAAGAAGCAAAGTTGTGTGTCTCTCGTCCACGAAGCGGAGTATGTGGCGGCGGTAGTTGTTGTGCTCAACTTCGTGGATGAGGCAAACTTTAAAGGAGTACGGTGTCACTTGTGACAAAGTGCCTCTTTGGTGTGATAATGAAAGTGCCATCAAGATTTCCCTCAACCCGTGCAACACTTCAAGGCGAAGCACATTGAGATTCGGTATCACTTCATTCGGGATCACATTAGGCGAGGGGAGATCGAGCTCAAGTATGTCAACACTCATGATAACCTTGCAGATATTTTCACGAAGCCATTGGATGAAGCAAGATTTCGCGAGTTAAGGCATGAGCTAAATATCATTGATTTGAGCAATGTGACTTGAACCCGTGCACCCCCACCACACTCAATTTGTTGTCTAATTTAGATGTAGGCATGGACATAGGGGGAGTGTTGTTCTCTCAATGAACTCTCCCTCCCCCCATTTTGCATAAATAGATCACCTCTTTCACATTAGCCATTTTTGATGGTACTTGTGCTTCAAAGACGAGTTTTGGTCATGGGCCCAAGGATAATTCTTCGCGGTGCCATACCATCCAACTCAAACATAGGTGGCTTCGGCCACCGCCCTCTCTCCTCGAGAGACCTTGTCACTTAGGGTTTTTACTGTTGTTCCTTTGCGTTTGTGCTGCTTTGGGTTGTGTCTGTTTTTTTTTCCGGTGCATAGGCATGTTTTCTCTCTTGTTTGAAACCCTTGGTGGCGTTAGCTCATGGTACTACCGCGGTCGGCCACGGTACTACCGCGGCCAATCACGGTACTACCGCTGATGGGAGCACGGTACTACCGCACCCAAGCGGCAGTAATTTTTTACTGCCGCCTGATGGAGCAGTACTACCGCCACGGCGCGGTACTTCCGCCCGGGCGGTACTACCGCGATGACCCGCGGTACTACCGCGCCGGTTCGGGCGCGTGGAGATAAGGTTGGGCAGGGGGAGTTCTAACTCCCCCATACCCATTCGTCCCCTTCTCTCCACATCGCCCGTTCCTCTCTCAAGCCCACGAACGGAGCCGGCGCTCGTCGCCGGATCTCCTCCACCGGCTACCCTCCTGTGATTCCGTCCGGTGGGATCGTTCCCCACCACGTGCTCTTGCTATGGACCAAGGTTTTTCCCCAAATCCTTCTCCGTTTTGATTGTATTTGGGTCTTCTAGGTTTTGGGGGAGGCTTGTATGTTCTTGAGATTTATAGGCTAGATCTCTGCAAGAGTAGGATGAAGGAGTGTAGTATTGCATAGGATTTATACTTGTATTGTTGTCTTGCACTAGATCTGGTCACCGTAGCACCGCCATGGCTTCGCGGGTCTTTTTCAGATTCAAATCCTGCTTGATCCGACGCGACGCGGTACTACTGCCCGTAGGGCGCGGTACTACCGCTCCCACGGTACTACCGCTCCTCTGACGCGGTACTACTGTGCGCCGTGCGGTACTAACGCCTTACTACTGCCCCAGCCACGGTACTACCGTGACCCCTCACGGTACTACCGCGTCTGGAGCTGTACTAAGACTTTAGTATCGCACCCCATGACAGTTCTACCGTGGCTCACATCTATCGCATGCCAACTTTCTCGTTTATCTTCTATGGGTTCATGTGCTGTCTTTTAGCCTTTGCATTGATCTTTTTCGACTTGTTTTGGTGCTTTCCGTGTGTGTTTTAGGTGATGGCTCTCGCCGGGCCAATCCCGTTCGTGACACTGGTTCCAAGCGTCTGCGTAACCCAGGAGAAGTTCCCGAGGGATCATCTGCATCGAGCGCAATGTCAAGTCCACCGCCAAAGCACAAAGGAGCCGCCAGGCATGGATGAGATAGGCGCTCAAGAGTATGTCCGTCTCGGCAGCTTCACCCATATCGACCCCACGCTCCACTATCGGAGGGTGTGAACTGTTCGAACAGGACTCAAACCCAGATCTACTTGGATGTCATCAAGAACAAGCGAGAATACCTATGTAGAGGTGAAGTGGATTGAGATGCACCACATGAGGAAGGACAAGTTTCGTGACTACTTTGGGGAGGCTCGGACTTGGTGGAGCAGTTTGGAATTGAGCATGTGATCTCGTTCCACATGGACTATGACCACGAGATCATTTGTCGGTTCTTTGCCTCGGTGTACTTTCACACCAATGATGAGAGGAGGATGGCGTGGATGACCAATGGCCGCCACCTATGCGCTACACGGAAGGAGTTCATGGATTTGCTTCAAGTTGCTGATGATGGACTTGACACTCCTGTTGGTGTTCGCCCTCACGGCAATAATGACTCTGCTGACAAGGACAAGCTCACTCCGTTCATGGTTGAGAAGACACTCGCCACTGGCAAGATAGTCTCAGTTCTCAACCCGTTTCTGGATATCATGTACCGCATCTTCCGCAACTCTCTGTTCCCTCGCATCGGTGACAAAGACAAGGTTCATGCCTACATGGTGGACATGATGCTTTTGTGCGAGGAGGCTCGCTCGTCTCAGACTCAGCCACTTGATGTCTCTCACATCATGTGGTGTGAGCTTCGGTTTGCTGTGTTCAACCGCAAGGTGCCTATTTATGGACCCTACCTGTTTCTGCTGATTTCGAAGACTTGGGAGAAGATGTACCCCGAGGAGGAGTTCCTGGCTCCAGACTGGATTCGCCTTGAGCCCATTTGTCTGAGGGTGAAACCCAACTGGGCCAACACCGCTACTCGTGCTGAGGCATCTGCTGCTAGGGCTGCTTCTTTGTTGATGAGGATCTTCTTTGGGCCGAGGATGTTAATGGGGCCGTTCTGCTAGGCCCACTCAGAGTGACTCTAGGCCATCTTGGGCCAAGAGGTTGAAGGATAAGATGAAGTCTCTTTTCTGCATGCAAGCCAAGGGACAGTACAGGGCTCACGTGGAGTCCAAGGAGAGTCGTCGCCCGGCACAACAAGATCTTGCAACTCTATGGCGAGGATGTGTGCAGGCGGGTCGAGGAGCGAATCACTCCCGAGACCGAGTGGATGGAGAAGCAAGGATTCAAGTGGACTGATTCTCGAGGAGGAGGCCGAGAGTCCATTCCAGCTGCGGAGGAGTCGACAAAGAGGATGGGACAGTTTCTCGCTTGAGCCACCCTTGTGTGTTTAGGTGTCCTCTCTGCCTTTTTGGCGTCTCGATGCCAAAGGGGAGAGAGTGTAAGGATTTGGTTTGCGAGTTTGTGTGTTTGCAGTTGAACTCTTTGCTGCTTTTATCGTTTGAACCTTGGTTATCTTATCTCATATCGTGTAAGACATATGCACTCTATCTATCCTAGCTAGCTTGTGTTATATTGTGCTACTTTCATGCTATGCTAGGCTTATTATCATGTCTTGGTCTCTAAAATATAGGGGGAGTGTTGATCCTAGTTTGTGTGCCATGCAGTCCAAAGCATTCATATATAGTGCACACATCTAGGGGGAGCCCCGTCTATATTTTAGAGGAGTGGGGTTTGCCACTGCTTTATACATATCTTATCTATGTGCAAATCCCGTGTTGTCATCAATACACCAAAAAGGGGGAGATTGTAAGGGCATATTTATCCCTAAGTGTTTTGGTGATTGATGACAATACTCGTCTTGGACTAATCGTGTGCCTTGAGTCCCACAGATACTTCATCATTAGGCACAAGGCGATCGGTGCCCCTCGGAGACTAGTGAAGCGGCGTTGTTCTCGTTTCTCTTTGGTGGAGTTGAGTCGTAGGAAAGCCGTACTATTAAGAGGGGTTCCGCGTCGGAAAGGTAGGGTGGAATCACACGTACACTTGCCCCTCCTTTCCTTGCACTTTGGAGCTACCCATCGTTATCATAGTTGTGCGAAAAACGGCGACTATCGCTGTACTTGCGGTAGTACCGCAAGTACATCGATAGTACCGCGACAGTCACGGTAGTCTTGCCCCTCGGCGCGGTAGTACCGCGGTACCTTGGCCTAGTGCCGCTCGGTCTGCGATAGTAGGGCGGATGTAATTTTTACATCCGCGCCCTCCTGATAATACCGCTCCTGCAGTGCGGTAGTACCGCCGCACTGGCCTAGTGCCGCTCCGGTGCGGTAGTAGGGCGGATGTAATTTTTACATCCGTGGCACCTGATAGTACCGCTCGTCTGCGCGGTAGTACCGCTGGGGCCCACGGTAGTACCGCTCCTTTGGAGTTGTAATCTTGTGGCCCTTACGCCTAATACCGCTGCGTCGCGGTAGTAAGCGCGGATGTAATTTTACATCCGTGCCTACCACGGTAATACCGCGCCTTGCGGCGGTAGTACCGCGTCGGGTTTTCGCACCACCCTAGTTTACTGCGAAGTAGGCGCGGATGAAATTTATTTCGTCGCGCCCTTCGAACCGTGACCCTCTGCCGTGCGGTAGTACCGCAAGGGAAGCGGTAATACCGCGCCAGTGTAGTACCGCTTCTAGCTTAGGCTTGTTCCGCCTGTGCAGCTGCCACGGTAGTACCGTGATCACCTGCAGTAGTACCACAGCGTCGTCATGATAGTACCGCTCCTTGGAGCGGTAGTACCGTGAGTCGCGAGCAGAACTAGTGGATAACGGTTGGATCTTTTCCCGACTATATAAGGGATGTCTTCTACCTCTAGTTGACTACCTCTTCCACCTCTAAGCTCCATTGTTGCTCCAAGCTCAATTTTCGCTCGATCTCTCTCCTAGCCAATCAAACTTGTTGATTTGCTCGGGATTGGGTGACAAGGGCCCGATCTACACTTCCACCAAAGGATATTTGATTCCCCACTTATCCCTTGCGGATCTTGTTACTCTTGGGTGTTGAGCACCCTAGGCGGTTGAGTCACCTCGAAGCCATACTCCATTGTGGTGAAGCTTCTGGTGGTGTTGTTGTTGGGAGGCTCCGATTGTTGTGGAGATTGCCCCAACCTTGCTTGTAAAGGTTCGGTCGCCGCCTTCAAGGGCACCAATAGTGGAATCACGGCATCTCGCATCGTGTGAGGCGTGAGGAGAATCTGATGGCCCTAGTGGCTTCTTAGGGAGCATTGTGCCTCCACACCGCTCTAACGGAGACGTACTTCCCCTCAAAAGGAAGGAACTCCGGTAACACATCCTCGTCTTCACCGTCTCCACTCTTGGTTATTTCGTGCCTTTACTTTTGCAAGCTTACTTATTGTTACATCTCTTGCTTGCTTGTGTGCTAGTTGTTATTGCATCATATAGGTTGCTCACTTAGTTGCATATCTAGACAACCTATTTGTTGCAAAGTTTAATTTGGTAAAGAAAATCTTAAAAATTGTTAGTTGCCTATTCACCCCCCCCTCTAGTCAACCATATCGATCCTTTCAAGAGTTATATTGGTTGCATCTTTCATATGGTGTCTAGCTTGCAGTGCTTCTAATTTGTTGAAATGCCTTCTGCTTAGTTACCACATCATAGGTGCGAATATGTCACGCCATCCTGTTTTTCATACATATTCCATCCTCGCATCATGTGTTTGCCTTTCATCCGAGTAGTGTTTGTCAGTATCATGCATGAATGAGTTCTGAAGAGCGAATTTTATTCCTTTTTCTTATCGGTTTGACTTCATAATGCAAAATCATTACAGCCGAAGGAAATTAGTCGGCGGTGGATGATGGTGGTCCTTCGGAGCAACTCAAACAGGGGATCTCTACAGATTCTACTCCGCCATCCTCCCTACAAGATTCGCAAGACAACACAAGGCTGGACAGTCAACGTAGCTGTGTAGATGATGAGCACATCTCCCCTTCTCCACCATCACAGGTGCTTTCTCTAACTTGGCACTATTATATGTGGTGGCATGTTGCGTTTGATGTCTAGCTTGTATTGCTTCTAACTTGAATTGCATATTATTACTTTACACATAATGCATGTGAATATGACACGTGTTCCTATTTCTAGAACATACGTGTACATGATGAGCACATCTCCCCTACTTCACCATCACAGTTGCTTGCTCTTACTTGGTACTGTTATATGTGGTTGCGTTTTCCGTATGATGTCTAGTTTGTATTGCTTCTCATTATGTTGAATTGCATCTGCGTAGCTTAAAACTTATACCTGCAACGATCACTTACCCATAAGACACATTTAACTTGGGAGTGTGATGTAGGTTGCATCTTGCATTGTCTTCTAGCTTGTACTGCTTCTAATTTCTTGAAATGGCACTGATGACGAGACACTTTTTACCTGATAGGGTGATATTGGTTGCATGTTCATATGGTGCCTGGCTTTCATTTCTTCTAATTTTGTTGAAATGCCTTCCGCTTACTGCTTTTTCATACATATTCCATCCTCCTATCGTACGTGTGAATATGAAATGCTGTCTTTTTTTGTATATATTCCATCCTCCTATCCTGCGCTTGCCTTACATCAAAGTAGTGTTCGTCTGTATCATGGATCAACCAGTTATGCAGAGATAATTTTATTCATCTTCTTGTGGTTTTGACTTCATAAGGCAATATCAGAAAATAGGAAGGAAAAGAGTAAGTTAGGGGATGTTGGTGGTCCTCCACACCGACGCAAACAGAGACTCTCTAGATTTTCCACTGCTACCGTTAATGAAGTTGAAGTCCCATGTCTACATGATGAGTTCATCTCCCGTACTCAACCATCGCAGGTGCTTGCTCTAAGTTGACAGTGTGATAATTGGTTTCATGTTGCATATGTTGTCCAGCCTGTATTTCTTCTATTTTGATTAAATTGCACCTGCTGAGTTTATACATTACACATGTGCATAGGACATTGCTTTCTGTGTCTAGAATACACTACATCTATCTATCATACCATGTTCTTACATCAAAGTACTGTTGTTGTGTATCCCGCATCAGTCACTCATGATTGGACGCTTTTAACAAGGCAGTTTGATAGTGGTTGCATCTTGCATTGATTTCTACGTTGTACTGCTTCTAATTTTTCGAATTGCTACTAATGACAAGACACTTTTAACTTGGCAGAGTAATATTGGTTGCATCTTTCATATGGTGTCTAGCTTGCATTACTTCTATTTTCTTGAAAATCCTTCTGCTTAGTTTGCACATTGTAGCTGTGAATATGTCATGCCGTCCTGTTTTTCTTACATATTCCATCCTCATATGGTTGTCTTACATCAAAGTATTGCTTGTCTGTATCATGCATCAATGAGTTCTGAAGAGTGATTTTATTCTTTTGTGTTGTGGGTACAGCTCGACATGGCAAATTCAAAAAAGAGTAAGGAAAATATTATAGTAGGGAGTGTTGTTACTCGTCGGGTGTAACGGAAAAGGATCTGCCGTCGAGATTCTGCTAGTACTTATAGTGCAGTAGAAGGTCCAAGTCCACCGGCTAAATCTACAAATACAGTATCACCTGCTCCACCAGCTGCAGCATCCGCTTCAACTGTACTAGCATCTCAACCAGTTAATCATTCGTTTGCTCCGGAACTGGCCAGTTCCCAAGCTGCCTTCACACCTAACACTACGTCCGAAGCACTGCGGACACAACAGGACTTGGCAAGATCAGATGAACCTCATGAGCATCAACACCAAGACGGTACCTGACCGAGTCAAGTTGCAGTTGCATGCTCCTTTATATGTACTCTCACAGTTTGATGTACACTAACACTTTCCATATTCGTTGTTGAATTAGCACCATGGCGCAAGCAGAAAAAGACATCAGGGATAATGCTTGACAGATTAACAAAATCTAAAGGAGGAAGAATGGAGATCCATTTTGAGGCAGGTTTAAAAAGGCCACGTGATGCTACAGAGTCAGCCAAGTTAGTATCAGAGGTAGCCGTTGCCGTTAGGTGTCATGCACATATCCTCTCAACGTGGATCCAGTATAGAAATGAGAAAGACAATACCCAGTTTAACACCTTCCTTGACCATTTATCCGTAAGTGATGTTATTCATCGCAATTAGTAATATTGTCTTTCTCTGTCCCATACTTTCTAGCTTCCTCCTAATAAGACTCACATTTTGTTTTCAGTAGATGAGGTTCAAGTTGGATCCGAAAGATGATGCAACTAAACAAGCATGCACTCATGTTTTTCAGTCTGCTCCACGACAGTATCGGTACCACCTTAGAAAATCTCACTTTGAAGGCAAGGCTAACAATGAAATCGCCCAAACATCTGCAGTGGAATATATTACAGATGAAGACTGGACAGCCCTCATTAAACACTGGTCTGATCCAAAGTATCAGGTAGGCTATATGTATTTGATTGGATCACATATTGAACTTGTATTTATGTATGTGCCTTACAAGTGTATCTTCTTCTAGGCTAACTGTTTAAAGAACAAAACAACCGTTCTAAAGTGAAATTCCAATAGACAATAGGATCTCGTAGCTATATTGCACACTGCAAGGCTCTTGTAAATAGCTGCTACTTCCTTCTTTTTTTTGTGCCATATTATCGTATCTATATTGACTTGTTCCAAATATAGAAGAAAGCCTGTGCGGACCAAAAAGAACCTGAACCGAATGCAATGCAAATCTTCAAGGATTGCCACACCAGCAAGATGAAGGGCATGAGCACCAGTTCAAGCCGCTGTTGTAATTCCTTACTCCTCCTGCCTTAAACTGATTGGTACTATGATGTGTTCATTTAACTACTTGGTTTGTAGCCAATGTCAGTTACTCTGTTTACTTTTATACACAGTTGTCTTAACGTATCATTTCACCTTAGATGGTTTAAAAGAGATGTAGGATATTCTTTTGGTCTTGATCTGTAATCTAGTTGTTATGTTCACGTGCGCACACAATGATAAAATAGCATGTTTGTTTTATATCTGTTTGCCCATGATATGAATGATGTCATACTATGTTCATCCTACTTTAAACCATGTCTCTTTATCCTTAATGTCAACGAATGTGAGGAAATAGATAATACAGTAGGCATGCTACATGGACATATGTTCCGAAAGTGATTTTATTATGTAGTTGGCACTACAATACATGGTAATGTATTATAGTAATTCACCAAAATAAGTTATGTATAAACTTTGTTTGTTTTTGTCTCATTAGTAAACTTATCTGGTACACTAATCTACAAGTTCAAACTTTCAGGAAGCTATGAAACAAATGATTGAACAGCCACAACCACCTGATGGTGACGAGGCTACCACAGGCACAATGTCACCTCTTGCTGCAGTGCGTCACTATCTCTCCACTAACAGTGCAAAAAGCACCTTCCTGCGTATTCGGGGTTGGTTGCCAAGGTAACCTCTTCCAAATCTCCTACTGAACAAAATCTTCCTACTAGACAGAGTGATATATCTGTGCTCCAGACACAAATCCAATCCATAATGGACGTTGTTTCGGAAACAAGAATAGTGGTTGAGAAATGTCGTCAAGATATGAATGGTTTCGAAACCAAACTATCAGACATTCGCTTCGTTGTTCAAGTGCAATGACGGAAAAAGGTGGAGATCGTGCTGCTCCATTAGATTCTACAGCCTGATACATTAGCACTCTGGTCAAATGATATGTGCTTCTATACATCTGATGGTGCTTTTATCTGGAAGGACTGTAAACTTTATGCCAATAGGCTTTTTGGTGTATGGTTGGAATTTATTTTGTTGTGATACAACATTTATGATGCTGCCACAGGCTGCAATAATTACGACGCTATTTCTGTATAGTGTGGGTTTATCTTAGTAATGTATTCGACTGAAAGCTTCGTAGGAGCCCAACATGCCAACATTCGTCGGGCCCATTCCAATTGGGATAAAAACGATGACGGGCCGAAATTGGCATGTAGACCACTAAAAATATCTGGCCCTAAATCAACATAAGCTTTCATAATTTTTTAGTAGGCCTGTGCCCATAGTGGGCCTTTAACAGGCCTAAACATAATTTGGGGCCTCAGTAAAAATAGGCCGTTTACAGGTGTAAATATCTTGAGCCCATAAAAAACATGGGCCTTTAATAGACCGAAATTGAGATTAGGCCCTGATTGTGCCAAATAACCCAATGGTCTTAGCAGGCCGAAATGGTGGCCTATTTACAATGCGGATCTTTGACAGGCCAAAATTCAGACGGACCGTAAATGTGCTGACCTAATACACGGGCCTTTAACAGGCCGGAACTTCGGTCGGGCTAGATTATCGTCATTTTTAAATGGGCTGTTAATGGGCCCGATATGACGTTGGGCCACATGTGGCCCATGGTTTTCGTCCAGCATTAGCAGGCCGAAATTGACAACAGGCCGAAAGTGGCCCAAATCTATAGTGGGCCTCTAACAGGCCGAATGTCAGACGTGGACGAATATGACCCAAATCCTTCACGGTCGTTTATGGCCCGAAATTTTTGATGGCCTGTAATTGGGCCCAAATGAAGCAGGACCTTTAACAGGCCGGAAATACACCGGGCCGTAATTCGGCCCAATTACTTAGCGGAGTGGCACATGGCCCGCGTTGATGACAAGTTTAGGACAGGCCGTTGACGGGCCGATTTGACAGAGAATGTTGGGACTTTAGCTGGGCTGGCCCATTGTGGTCCGCAAAATCTTGTGGGCCTTTAGCTGGGCCGGCCCATTATGGTCTGCAAAATCATGTCGACCTTTAGCTGGGCCGACCCATTATGGTCCGATAAATTGTGTGAGCCTTTAGCTTGGCCGGCCCATTATGGTCTACAAAATCTTGTGGGCCTTTAGATGGGCCGGCCCATTATGGTCCGCTAAATCTTATGGGCCTTCGGTTGGGCCGGCCCATTTAAACTTTGTGGGCCACTTTTGGGCCGGTCTACGTGTCAACATATCATAGGCCCATCTCGACCATTGGAGGAGTGACACCTGTGCCAACGCGGAGCTGACGCGTGGATCAGTCAGCCAATGAGAATTTTACACGTGGAAAATCGGCATTGGTCGTGGCTGTTAGCGGGTTAGCGGATCCAAAAAATGGACCTGATAGGTTAACGGCGGTTAACGGCGTCCCGTTATGGTGGATGCCATGTGTCGGTCACCCTTGATGAAAGCACTTCTATGACGCGTGATTTATCGTCATGGAAGTGGACACTTCCGTGATGATAATTTTGGTAATGTCATGGAACACATCTATGACAGCACAGGTATGACTATCTTGATTCTGTCATAAAATCGTCATGGATGTACATGCATGAAAGAAAACGCGACCTACTATGACAAACACGTATCATCACGGAAGTTTTTTTTGTAGTGTGCAACACGATGGCTGCTGTAGCCAAGCATCAGAGGCGGAGGTCGAGGTCGTCGACCCTGGCGACGTCTACATGACCCGGGGTTGGGGCGCGATCGCCCGCTCCTGTAACTCGGAGGGGAGGCACACCATCCAATTTGAGTACGACGGGGCTTCTACACTCCTCTTCAAGGTCTTTGGGGAGGACGACTGATGCCTGGAATGCTGCCCCATGGGAGGCGTCTGAGGCAGCGGCTCCCCCATGGGTTGGCGAGGCGACGAGGACACAAGTGGTGAGCTTGCCCTTGGCCTTGTCCGCGACTCCTCCAACAACAAAAATCTTTCATCTGGATCTGGCTCATTGTCACGCCCAATATGCGATCCTATCCGAGAGGAACTCGAAGGTCCCACCAAGGATAGAGCCACATATTGAAACACTTTGCAGGGTGGATATCATTATATCATACCATTACATAATAGATGAGGATACATGCAAAGGGCATACAATGCCACATGAATATAACAACATCATACATAAGAGCAACATCCGTCTACGGATGAAACACAAACAGAAACTCAAACGACATCCACCCTAATAGCCCAGGCTGCCGACCAGTAACCTAACCCCTGAACGAAGAAGAAGTAGAAGACGAACTCCAAAACAAGAAAGCATCGCTCTCACATCATGATCATCACATTACCTATACCTGCAATTGTTGTTGTAGTAATCTATGAGCCATGAGGAATCAGCAATCCCATTACCATGGGTATCAAGACAAGCAAAGCTAAATGGGAATGGAACGGATAAGTGGTGAGGTTGCAGCAAGCGACTAAGCAATGTATGGTGGCTAACTTACGAGTACAAGAATAAGATGAGAAGCTACACAAACGGTAGCGAACTAGTAATGATCACCAAGTGATTCTGAACTACTTATGTTCAAACATAACCCGACCGTGTTCTCTTCTCGAATTCACCCGAAAAGAGATCATCACGGTTACACACGCGGTTGGTGTATTTTAATTCGAATCTGGTGTCAAGTTCTCTACAACCGGACATTAAATATTCCCATCTGCCACATAACCATGGGCACGGCTTTCAAAAGATCAAACCCTGCAGGGGTGTCCTAACTTAGCCCGTGATAAGCTCATGATCCGTGGAGACAATCCTCCATCGCTGGACATCCGACCTGACTCGGGATCCCGGTGCACAAGACATTTTGACAATGATAAAACTAATCCAGCAAGACCTCCCAGCGTGCCGACACCCTGATAGTAGCCGCGCGTATCTCGTCTCAAGCCACGTCCGGATGAGCACAACGTACAACAACTGAGACCCAAGTTGCCCCGGGGGAAGCCGCACATGACTCTAGTTTGGACCAGCACCATCAGCACTGCCCCCTGTAGGCAGAAAAGAATCCTCGGGTTCATGACGCCCTATGCCAATTAATTATTTAGTTCAAGTATTATTATGTAGGAAAATGGTAAAACCAATGTTGGGCCTTGCTAGAAGAGTTTTATTCAAAGTGAACTGTCAAGAGGGGCCCATAAACTCTCACTGTGTTAGAGACGCAAAATCAAGGAACATAACACCGGTATGATGAAAACTAGAGCGGAAAGAGTGGAACAAAACACCAGGCATAAGGCCGAGCCTTCCACACTTTACCAAGTATATATGTGCATTAATTAAATAAGAGATATTGTGATATCCCAAGATATCCATGTCCCAACATGGAACAACCTACAACTGCACCTGCAACTAGCAACGCTATAAGAGGGGCTGAGCAAAGCAGTAACATAGCCAAACAACGGTCTGCTGGGACGGTGGAAAAGGTTACAGGCTGTTTCATGGCATATAGGGAGGCTTTATAAACAAGTGGTAGGAAGCACGACATAGCGATTGCATCGAGACAACTAGCATGGCAATTATTGTAGTGAGATCCAGGGTAACGGTCATCTTGCCTGAAATCCCGCTAGGAAGTAGAACGAGTCCATGAAGAAGACAAATGGGCATAGACGAACCAAGCATAGTCGAACAAATCCTCACGATCGCAACAAAATAGGAACTATCGAGAAGAAGCACAACCGAAAAGAAGCAAACAACATGGTAAACACACAACTCATAAACATGGCCTGATGCTCCCCCAAGTATGATGCATGACAAGGCTATATGATGCTACTCATGTCAAGGGATGATGCATACAAGAACATCACATCGAAGCAAGTTTAAATGAAGCCGGAAACAACATATAACAATTCCGTTAGGTCCTCATATGCAAGTTTGAAATTGGTTCAGATATGAACAAAACATTAAGTTGAAATTGTTAACAGGAAGTTAAAGTGCACCATGATGATCTACACGAAATTCTAGTCAAGTTACACATAATGTTCATTTAATTCGGAGCTACGGCCTAGAAGATATGAGCAAAACAAGTCAAACATGGGATTGATGCAAAATGCATCCAAACATCAAGCAAACACTCTCAAGAAATGGATGCAACAAGATAATATGAAACCACATGCAACTCTAAGAAAGTTTAATGTAGAGCATGCTCAAAACAGAGCAACGGTTCCACATACACCCAAAACAAGATATAACAGTCTGCCCAAAACAGCAAGTAGGCACTTTGCAATCATCAAAACAACATGCTACAAGAATTATACATAGCAACCAAGGGAATGGCATTAAAGTACACATAACAAAGAGCAAATAACATCAAGGCATCATATGCATATGGGTCATGGATTAGTGGGAACCAAGAAGACAAGTTTGAAATTTAAAATAGTTTCAGCAAGTGTAAAACATTATCATTATCATAGCATGTTTGCAATCTTAGAATAGAGGTCATATGAAGTCCAAAATTATCAAACTTGGCATGTAAACATATTACTGATAGCATAATTCAGTTCATGTAATTGGACCATCTCCAGAGGAAGCATAGATTAATCAATATCAAGCTCACAACATGGCATCATGAAGTTAACAGAAAACTAGAACATCAGTTAGGCAAGTTCATAGCAACTAAAACGTATGCCACAGAACATCTTTAATACATCAAATGGCATGGCATGATAGAGAATAACATAGAAATTAGAACATGTCAACTAAGCATCTCCAGATTATTCATGGACTTGATGGTAGCATCAAGCAAACATTGCAACATAAGATAACAGATTCAGACTTGACAGAATATTAATAGCAAGTGACCCACTTCACTAGCTTGATGCCCTCACTACAGGGTATATCCAAATACATGGATTGCAACACCGCAAATATGGCATGATTATACTCCTAAAACATGTTGACATGATGCTCAAAAGAAAATCACACCAAAACTTATAAAACAAACAAAATGACAAGTTATAACAGTTTTCAGCATTTAACAACAGCAAGCACTTCTGCAACAGGGATTACATGTCTAGATGCACCCTAACATGAATACCAAGCACACTAACTTGTAGATCATGAAGAGCAGAATATTTTCATATAAAGATCATCACCATAGGATCAACGGGGACGACGTTACAACACTCACAAGATGCATACATGATGTTAACGGACAGCAGATTTCAGTAGCTTACATCACTTGGCAGTTCTGCAAGGAGGATTAAGGCATCAAGTTAAATAGTAACATGCATGCAAACTAATCCATCATCTAGGGCATTCAGAGATGAACAATTTTACATAAAAATACACCCAAAATGGATAACTATGCACAAAGTTACAGCCACACAAACATGCATACATGTTGAAGAAATTCCAGGACTTGGTAGTTTTTAGAAAAAAACAGAACAAGCGTAAAATAATAAACCGTGTGCAGGGCAAGGGTTAGTGGGCTGCTCACATCAGGCCAAGCCCAGTCGGTGGAGAGGAGGCCGGGCAGGGGCGTGCTGGGTCAGCGAAGCTGGGCCTCGGGCAGGCTGTCCCATGGAGGCAGGGGAGGCAGGCGTCGTCCTCCTCCTCGATCCCCTCTTAATCAAGGGAGGCAGCAGCGATGGCAGTCAACAACAA
This sequence comes from Aegilops speltoides, assembly GCA_021437245.1. Lineage (NCBI taxonomy): Eukaryota > Viridiplantae > Streptophyta > Magnoliopsida > Poales > Poaceae > Aegilops > Aegilops speltoides. Next base: position 278,995,412 of record CM038146.1, on the reverse strand, counting down.
TGGTGTGAGGAGACAAGGTGCCGGTGTGGACTAGGACAGCCAGATCCGGGTGGATCTGGGGCGGGGGAGCATAGATCCGGGTAGCAGCGGGGTCGACGGAGATCCACGGGGGCACGGGCGGCGGCGCGTTCGTCTGGCGGCGCCCATGGCGGCGGGGTCCCTGTGAGGCCGGAGGAGGGGGCGACGTGAGAGGAGGGAGGAGAAGGATCAGCATGGCAGCGGCAAGTACCTGCGAGGATCCATGACGGCGCACTCTGGCGTGGTTTGCCGAAGTCCGGCGCGGCGGCGATGGAGCAGATGGCAACGTTGACGAGTGGGAAGAGGCGAGCGTCTCGGGAGACATGGGGTGAGCGCCATTGGGCGCGGAGGTGCGGCGCGCCCCGGTTCGGCCCGAAGCGGGCCAGATCTGGGACCTCAGGGAGGCGACGTCCGGATGAGCACAACGTACAACAACTGAGACGCGAGTTTCCCCGGGGGAAGCCGCACACAACTGTAGTTTGGACCGGCACCATCAGCACTGGCCCCCCTGTATGTAGAAAAGATTCCTTGGGTTCAGGACGCCCTATGCCAATTAATTATTTAGTTCAAGTATTATTATGTAGGCAAATGGTAAAACCAATGTTGGGCCTTGCTGGAAGAGTTTTATTCAAAGCGAACTGTCAAGAGGGGCCCATAAACCCTCATCGTGTTAGGGGCACAAAATCAAGGAACATAGCACCGGTATGATGGAAACTAGGGCGGAAAGAGTGGAACAAAACACCAGGCATAAGGCCGAGCCTTCCACCCTTTACCAAGTATATATGTGCATTAATTAAATAAGAGATATTGTGATATCCCAAGATATCCATGTCCCAACATGGAACAACGTGCAACTGGACCTGCAACTAGCAACACTATAAGAGGGGCTGAGCAAAGTGGTAACATAGCCAAACAACAGTCTGCTGGGATGGTGTAAAAGGTTTGAGGCTGTTTCATGGCATATAGGGAGGCTTGATAAACAAGTGGTAGGCGGCGCGACATAGCGATATCATTAAGACAACTAGCATGACAATGATAGTAGTGAGATCCATGGTAGCGGTCATCTTGCCTGAAATCTTGCTAGGAAGGAGAACGAGTCCATGAAGAAGACAAACGGGCGTAGACGAACCAAGCGTAGTCGAACAAATCCTCACGATCGCAACAAAATAGGAACTATCGAGAAGATGCACAACCGGAAAGAAGCAAACAACATGGTAAACACACAACTCATAAATATGAGCTGATGCTCACCCAAGTATGATGCATGACAAGGCTATATGATGCTACTCATGTCAAGGGATGATGCATACAAGAACATCACATCAAAGCAAGTTTAAATGAGACCGGAAACAACATATAACAATTCCGTTAGGTCCTGATATGCAAATTCGAAATTGGTTCAGATATGAACAAAACATTAAGTTGAAATTGTTAACAAGAAGTTAAGGTGCACCATAATGATCTACATGAAATTCTAGTCAAGTTACATATAATGTTCATTTAATTCGGAGCTACGGCCTAGAAGATATGAGCAAAACAAGTCAAACATGGGATTGATGCAAAATGCATCGAAACATCAAGCAAACATTCTTAAGACATTTATGCAACAAGATAATATGAAACCACATGCAATTCTAAGAAAGTTTCATATAGAGCATGCTCAAAACAGAGCAACAGTTCCACATACACCCAAAACAAGATATAACAATCTGCCCAAAATAGCAAGTAGGCACTTTGCAATCATCAAAACAACATGCTACAAGAATTGTACATAGCAACCAAGGGAATGGCATTAAAGTACAAATAACAAAGAGGAAATAACATCGAGGCATCATATGCATATGGGTCATGGATTAGTGGGAACCAAGAAGACAAGTTTGAAATTTAAAATAGTTTCAGCAAGTGTAAAACATCATCATTATCACATCATGTATGCAATCTTAGAACAAAGGTCACATGAAGTCCAAAATTATCAAACATGGAATGTAAACATATTACTGATAGTATACTTCAGTTCATGTAATTGGACCATCTCCAGAAGAGGCATAGATTAATCAATATCAAGCTCACAACATGGCATCATGAAGTTAACAGGAAACTGGAACATCATTTAGGAAAGTTCATAGCAACTAAAACGTGTGCCACAGAACATCTTTCATACATCAAAATGGCATGGCATGATAGAGAATAACATAGAAATCAGAACATGTCAACTAAGCATCTCCAGATTATTCATGGACTTGATGGTAGCATCAAGCAAACATTGCAACATAAGATAACAGATTCAGACTTGACAGAATATTAACAGCAAGTGACCCACGTCACAAGCTTGATGCCCTCACTACAGGGCATATCCAAATACATGGATTGCAACACTGCAAATATGGCATGATTATACTCCTAAAACATGTTGACATGATGCTCAAAAGAAAATCACACCAAAAGTTATAAAACAAACAAAATGACAAGTTATAATAGTTTTTAGCATTTAACAGCAGCAAGCACTTCTGCAACAGGGATTACATGTCTAGATGCACCCTAACATGAATACCAAGCACACTAACTTGTAGATCATGAATAGCAGAATATTTTCATATAAAGATCATCACTATAGGATCAACAAGGACGATGTTACAACACCCGCAAGATTACATACATGATGTTAACGGACAACAGATTTCAGCAGCTTACATCACTTGGCAGTTCTGCAACGAGGGTTAAGGCATCAAGTTAAATAGTAACATGCATGCAAACTAATCCATCATCTATAGCATTCAGAGATGAATTTTTTTACATAAAAGTACACCCAAAATGGATAACTATGCAGAAAGTTACAGCCACACAAACATGCATACATGCTGAAGAAATTCCAGGACTTGGTCGTTTTTAGAAAAAAAAACAGAACGAGCGTAAAATAATAAACCGAGCGCAGGGCAAGGGTTAATGGGCTGCTCACATCAGGCCAAGCCCAGTCGGTGGAGAGGAGGCCGGGCAGGGGCGTGCTGGGCCGGCGGAGCTGGGCCTCGGGCAGGCCGGCCCATGGAGGCAGGGAAGGCAGGCGTCGTCCTCCTCCTCGATCCCCTCTTGATCAAGGGAGGCAGCAACGACAGCAGTCAACAGCGATGGTGTGAGGAGACAAGGTGCCGGTGTGGACAAGGACAGCCAGATCCGGGTGGATCTGGGCGGGGAGCATGGATCCGGGTAGCAGCGGGGTCGACGGAGCTCCACAGGGGGCACGGGCGGCGGCGCGTTCGTCCGGTGGCGCCCATGGCGGCGGTGCCCCTGTGAGGCCAGAGGAGAGGGAGACGTGAGAGGAGGGAGGAGAAGTATGAGCATGGCACTGGCAGCTACCTGCGAGGATCCACGGCGCGCACTCCGACGTGGTTTGCAGAAGTCCGGCGTGGCCGCGATGGAGCAGATGGCGACGCGGCGAGTGGGAAGAGGCGAGCGTCTCGGGATACGCGGGGTGAGCGCCATTTGACGCGGGGGTGCGGCGCGGCCCGGTTCTGCCCGAAGCGGGCCAGATCTGGGCCCTCAGGGAGGCGACGTCCGAATGAGCACAACATACAACAACTGAGACCCGAGTTCCCCCGGGGGAAGCCGCACACGACTGTAGTTTGGACCGGCACCATCCGCACTGGCCCCCCTGTATGTAGAAAAGATTCCTTGGGTTCAGGACGCCCTATGCCAATTAATTATCTAGTTCAAGTATTATTATGTAGGCAAATGGTAAAACCAATGTTGGGCCTTGCTGGAAGAGTTTTATTCAAAGCGAACTGTCAAGAGGGGCCCATAAACCCTCATCATGTTAGGGACGCAAAATCAAGGAACATAACACCGTATGATAGAAACTAGGGTGGAAAGAGTGGAACAAAACACCAGGCATAAGGCCGAGCCTTCCACCCTTTACCAAGTATATATGTGCATTAATTAAATAAGAGATATTGTGATATCCCAAGATATCCATGTCCAACATGGAACAACCTGCAACTGGACCTGCAACTAGCAACACTATAAGAGGGGCCGAGCAAAGTGGTAACATAGCCAAACAACAGTCTGCTCGGATGGTGTAAAAGGTTTGAGGCTGTTTCATGGCATATAGGGAAGCTTGATAAAAGAGTGGTAGGAAGCGCGACATAGCGATAGCATTGAGACAACTAGCATGACAATGATAGTAGCGAGATCTAGGGTAACGGTCATCTTGCCTGCAATCCCGCTAGGAAGGAGATCGAGTCCATGAAATAGACAAACGGGCGTAGATGAACCAAGCGTAGTCAAACAAATCCTCACGATCGCCACGAAACAGGAACTATCGAGAAGAAGCACAGCTGGAAAGAAGCAAACAACATGGTAAACACACAACACATAAACATGGCATGATGCTCACCCATGTATGATGCATAACAAGGCTATATGATTCTACTCATGGGAAGGGATGATGCATACAAGAACATCACATCAAAGCATGTTTAAATGAGGCCGGAAACAACATATAACAATTCCGGTAGGTCCTCATATGCAAATTCTAAATTGGTTCTGATGTGAACAAAACATTAAGTTGAAGTTGTTAACAGCAAGTTAAATTTCACCATGATGATCTACACGAGATTCTAGTCAAGTTACATATAAAGTTCATTTAATTCAGAGCTACGGCCTAGAAGATATGAGCAAAACAACTCAAACATGGCATTGATTTAAAATGCATCCAAACATCATGAAAACACTCTCAAGACAAGCATTCAACAAGATAATATGAAACCACATGCAATTCTAAGCAAGTTTCATGTAGAGCATGCTCAAAATGGAGCAACGGTTCCACACATACACCCAAAACAAGATATAACAACAATCTGCCCAAAACAGCAACTAGGCACTTTGCAATCATCAAAACAACATGCTACAGGAACTATACATAGCAACCAAGGGCATGGCATAAAATTATACATAACAAAGAGAAAATAACATCCAGGCATCATATTCATATGGCTCATGGATTAGTTGGAACCAACAAGCCAAGTTTGAAAGTTAAAACAGTTTCAGCAAGTGTAAAACAGAAATATTATCATAGCATGTTTGCAAGATTAGAACAGAGGTCATATGAAGTACACAATTACCAAACTTGGCATTTGAACAAAGTACACATATTATTCTTCAATTCATGTAACTGGAGCATCTCCAGAAGAGGCATAGATTAATCAATATCAAGCTCAAATCATGGCATCATGAAGTTAACAGAAAACTAGAAAATCATTTAGGCATGTTCATAGCAATTAAAATATATGCTACAGGATTTCTATAAGGCATCAAATAGAATGGCATGATAGGGCATAATATGTACATCAAAACATGTCAACTAAGCATCTCCATATTATGCATGGATTTGATTGTAGCATCAAGCAAACATTGCAACATAAGATAACAGATTCAGACTTGACAGAATATTAACAGCAAGTGACCCACTTCGCAAGCTTGATGCACTCATTACAGGGCATATAAAAATACATGGATTGAACCACTACAAAGAAGGCATGATTATGATCCTGAAACATGTGGACATGATGCTCAAAAGAAAACCACACAAAAAGATACAAAAACAAAATGACAAGTTATAACAGTTTTCAGCCTTTAACATCAGCAAGCACTTCTGCAATAGGGATGAACATGTAAAGATGCACCCTAACATGAATACCAAGCACACCAACATGTAGAGCATGGAGAGTTTCATATGAATATCATCACCATAGAATAAACAGGAACAAAGTTACAACACTCGCAAGATGCATACATGACGTTAACAGACAGCAAATTTCAGCAGTTTATATCACTTAGCAGTTTTGCAATTAGGATTAAGGCATCAAGTTGAATAGTAACATGCATGCAAACTACTCCATCATCCGGAGCATTCAGAGATGAACATTTTGACATAACATACATCCAAAATGGATAAAATGCACAAAGTTATAGCCACACAGACAACCATACATGCTAATGAAATTCCAGGACTTGGTCGTTTTTAGAAAAAAGAAGGGCGAGTGTAAAATAATAAACCGCGCGCAGGGCGAGGGTTAGCGGGCTGCTCACATAAGGACATGCCCAGTCGGTGGAGATGAGGCCGCGCAAGGGCGCGCTGGGCCGGCGGAGCTAGGCCTCGGGCAGGCCGACCCATGGAGGCAGGGGAGGCCGGCGTCGTCCTCCTCCTCGATCCCCTCTGGATCATGGGAGCAGCAGCGATGGCGGTCAACTGCAATGGGGCGAGGAGACGAGGCGCCGGCGTGGACTGGGATGGCCGGATCCGGGTGGATCTGGGGCGGGGAGCACGGATCCGAGCAGCAGCAGGGTCGACGGACCTCCACGGGGGCATGGGCGGCAGCGCGTTCCTCCGGCGGCGCCCATGGCGGCAAGGTCCCTGCGGGGCCGGAGGAGAGGGAGACGTGAGAGGAGGGAGGAGAAGGATGAGCGGGTGGCGGAGGCTACCTCCGAGGATCCGCGACGGCACACTCTGGCGTGGTTTGCCGAAGTCCGGCGCGGCGGCGATGGAGCAAACGGCGACGTTGGCGAGCGGGAGGAGGCGAGCGGCTCGGGAGATGTGGGGCGAGCACCATCGGGCGCGGGGGCGTGGCGTGGCCTGGTTCGCCTTATGTGAGCCGGATCTGGGCCCTCAGAGGTGCGGCAGAGGAAGTGGAGGTAGGGGCGCGGGGAGGCGACGTGGCACGCGGCGGTTGGCTGGAGCCGTGGTGGGCGGCGGCGCTGGCCTGTTGGGAGGCACCAAGTGGCCGCAAAGGAGCTGTCCGTTGCGAAGAACAATGAGGAGGCGGCGCTGGAGGTTAGGGGAGGGGTTAGGAGATTCCCAAAATGGCAAGGGGGTCTATAAATAGCAGATTTTGCTAGGGCTAGGGGGTTTTGGGTGGTTTCGGAGCCCTCCGACCGAAACCGAACGGCTCCGGAATAGAGGGGGTAGGTGGTTAGGGGTTATTGGGCTGCGTAGGAGGCCTCGGGCTGAGGGAAGAGAAGAGAAGTGCGACCCGGCGACTATTCAGAGACCGAAACATCCGACGAAGGTACCAGCAACGGTACCGCTATATGTTTAATGGTTGGGCTATCAAACGGACTCCGAATGCGACGAAATTTGGCAGGCGGTCTACCTACACTATAACAAGACCGCATGCCAACTTTCATCCCATTCCGAGAACATTTTTATGCCACTTATAAAATAATATTTCGAAGGTGCCGCGGGCGCGTGTGAGTGTGACTATGCTCAGAACGGACAACGGAGAGAACTGGGAAAACCAGAACGGATGCAAGTTTTGAAAAACATGCCGATGAAATGCATAAGATGACATGGCAATGTGCAATACGCAAGTGAATGCCTTGGCAACGATGGCGAATAACTGGAAGACACCTGGCGCATCGGTCTCGGGGCATTACACTCGTGTGATGACGACAGCTACGAGTTGCCGCGTCGCTGCGCCCGAGCCTAGGGAGGAGTAGCACCATCCCGACGTTTCTGGTGATGGTGTCAAGGCCATGGTTCTTTAGGAGGGTTTTCCTTTTGCTTCACTCCTGTGCAAAAATCATGACGGGCCCCGTGGGGGTATGTGAAATTTGTGACGCTTGCACTTTAATGTTATCATGTCCGATTCAATGTCGTGTTTGTGCCTCTCGCCCTGGCATGGTTCCCCCTTTCATTCTCACGGTAGCTTAGTGATCTACACTGGCAGGACCCAGTCCCCAGGCAAGCTTCAGCCGTCGCTGGTATGCCAGGTCGCGATGTCGCGGTCAAGGCTAGGAGGTGAGCGGCCTGAGGTCCGGTAAGAGGCCCTGAGGCGCGATGCTCAGGAGGTACCCTTTGGCGTGCAAGCGGCTCCCGAAGGACTGAAAGGGAAGTTTTCTTGCCCTAGCTAGACCACAAGGGACAAAGTGCTGGTGATGAGGTCCACGCCTGCGCGTGTGAGGTGGCTTATCTTGACGAGTCTGAGGCGGTTCCTTTGCTGCATGGACAAGCTTCTCGCACGACATTAGTCCATGCCCTTCTCCAGATGACGCCCCCTCTACAGGGCTCCTACCGACTCCATGTCCCCCACTTGCCTGGGTGCTCTACGTCCTTGGGACCCGAGTCTCGAGCGAGGCTCAGCCACCGCTAGTATGCCAGGTCGCGATGCCGTGGTCAAGGCCAGGGGTTGAGGGCTCTAGAGCCAGTAAGAGCCCCTGAGTAATGATGCTAAGGGCGCCCTTTAACGTGCCAGCGACTTGCACGAGAAAAGAGTGGCTGGCTGCAAGGGGGTGCCGGGGGGGTTGCGCCCTTAGCACGTAGCATGGCGTTCTTCCAAGGTTCGAGGTGTTGGCAAGGCCGCTAGTTGTCCAGCGAGTTAGCCAAAAACATAATAGACAGTCGCGCTGGCTATCCCGCAAGTGTTCTTTCCGCAAGAAGACGAAGGCACTAAGGACCCGATCAGATGAAGTGCAAGGGCGGGCCGTGAGCCAGTGCTTGGTCTCTTAGGTTTGCCAGCGCTGCAGGGAAGGACCCAAGCAGAACGCCGTGCCAGCAGCCCCCATTGTGGGATGAACAAGAGGTGGGTTAGTAATGCGCGGAGGCCGCAAAGGGCAACTTCATAGATAATGAGATGGCAGGCGTGACATTAACAACCATAATAAACTAAGCATGCATAACTGGTCCGGAGTACATGAATCAAAATGATGCAATTGCAGGGGCGGGCCCTACAGCTTGAGGATAATGCAGTCCAAGGGGCGCCCTCAACTGAACAAACCAAAACGTCACCTGGAACCGTCATTATAGAAGTGTTGGAGTAGTTGAAGATGCGTGCTGTAGACTTGCTCCTCATGAGCCAGCCGGCTCCTGAGTCCCGGGGGGGGGGGGGCGAGATTCCGGCACCTCCTCCGTCAGGACTGCCTGGCGCCTAGCCTCGTGAGCTGCTAGGACACCCTGCATGTAGCGTTGGTGTGAGGCAGCCGTGTTCAGCAGGTCGAATGGCATGCGAATGCAACTGCGGGGGAGCCCCCACTCCAGCCGACGCGGTACGGCTAGAAGAGCTCCTGAGAAGCAGCCCTGTTGATACTTGGGATGTTGACACAGACGCGCAACTCACTACCCATGCCAGGGGCAGCAGCTGCGCTGGGTGATGTGGGGCGACGCTCGCCACGCATGGCTCGCGCCTCCTGAAGCTCCTCGATCGCCTTGGTGATGAATTCCCAAGCGCCTGGTGCCTTGCGCCTTGCTCACGGAAGCGAGCATTAAAGCATGCCTCCACATGGTGCCCAAACACCTCCCTCGTAATGCTGGTCAGGTCAGAGGCCCTCCAGACGTGAGCCCGTGCTGAGATGGGCGTGGAGCGCGCCTGCCTATGCGAGAGGAAAGGGCGCCCCAACAATGGGCACGGGGCCTAAGGCACAATCGCCGGGTGCCCCAGCCACCTAACGTCCCTTGGAAAGGAGCTGCGTCTTCTTGGGGGTGGCCTCAGGAGCAGGGTGGCACCCTCGCCATCAGAGTTCTCGACCGGTGCAGCCTGGTAAGCATGCTCGAGGGTGCACACCACATCCTTCTCATCGCAGGCGACCGTGATGATGCCACCACTTCCCGGCATATTGAGGACATTGTAGCTGTGGTGAGTTGCTGCCATGAACTTGGCGAGGGCCGGATACCCGAGGATGGCATTTTATGGGAAGCGAATGTGGGCGATGTCGAAGTTGATGAGCTCGATGTGGTAGTTGTCGCGCTTGCCGAAGGTGACAGGGAGGTGAATCTTCCCTATGGAGACGGTGGAGTCATCGGTCACCCCTGAGAAAGGCTTGGTGGGCAGAAGCTGGTCATATGGCACCTGGAGCGTGACAAACGTCTCGGTGGAGAGGACGTTGAACCCCGCGCTACTGTCGATGAGAGTCTTGGTGACCGCAACGTTGTAGATGGTGGGGGTGCAGAGCTTGGGGAGCGCGCAAACTATCGGGGGTTGGGTGCGAAATATGCCAATGGATGGCTTATCATGGTGGGAGCGAGTAGAACGTCGCCGGTGCCTGGAAGCGGGATAAGGTGTAGAGATGAACGCCGACGTACTTTACCTAGGTTCGGGACACTCCTAGGAGATAACACCCCTAGTCCTGCTCTACGGGGTCTCCGCATGATCACTAAGGCACAAGTGATACAATGGTGCTCCTTGAGCTATGTGCTAGAGGCAGAAGGAGGCAAGGCTAGCTCTCTTCCTGCTCTAGGGGAGTGGCTAGTTCTAATGGAGTGGGAACCGTTTGCATGGGTGGCCTGGGGGGTTTATATAGGCCTACCCCCTAGGGGTACATTGGTAATTCATCCGGGTGCTGGGCCTGGCGGTCAGTGTCTCCAGCCTCCGGCTTCTCCGCCGACTGTTGGGGCCCGCCGCCTGGTGGCCCCTGCCGACTGGTTGGTGGCTCCTTACTGTAGCCGTGTCGTTGGTGATGGGGGCTTGGTCATCTTAGTGTGGCTACAGTCCCGCCGCCTGGTGGGAGGCCACTGTAGCCACACCTGGTCTTATCGGCCTAATGGCGTGCTTGCCTCGGGGCAAGGGATGGCCGCCTGCTGGAGGCCGGCCCCTGCCGAATCCGTCTGGTTGAGCTTCCGCCGTCTTCCTTGGGGTCACTGCCCGATAGGGCCCGCCTCCGGTAGGCCGTACCGACAGGCCGTCGTGGGGAACAGGGCTCCGCCTGCACGGAGCAACGTCAGGGAAGATATGGCACAGTGCCCCGACGTGCGGAGATCTCCATCTGTACGGAGCACTGTAGCCACGCCGCTCTCGAGCGTTGGAGGCAACGTGCTTCACTGTAGCCATGCTCTGACTTGTACTCTCGATGGGGGCTCGGCCGCCCCGTAGTTGTGACGTGGCCGCCTGCCCGCTGCCGCCCTCTCCGGAGGGCGGCCGTCAGGAGCCGGTCACTCGGAGCACCGTAGACTTGGGTCAGCCGCCCTCTGGCAGCCGGCCGCTGAGCCAGCCTGCACTAGAGGTCGGATCTTTGCTTGGGGTCCAGCTAGGCGGAGCTGGCCCACCGGGGCTCGGCCCACCTGGGGGTACAAACCGAAGCCGGTGTTGGCGGCCGCGGCGGCCGCCATTAGCCAACTCCGGGTGCTCCAGGAGTCGGAGGGCCTTGTGGCATCCGACCTCCTCGTCGCCTTCGTCGAGCGCCGGGTCCTCCCGCTCCAGAGCCGCCCTCATCCGATCTTCCGGATGTGCGGAAACCGCGACCCGTGCCGGCTGTGCACGAAAGGGATGCCGCCCGCTGAAGTTGCGCGGATGGTAAACGAGATCTCCGACCTCAAAGTGTCGGAGACGGAGTGGCGGTACGGGAAGCGGCCGTACTCTCGCCACAATCCGCCGCCCACTGTAAGTTTGTTCATTTTGTCCTTTGAACTATTTCCTTCAGCTTCGTTTCTCTTCATGACACATCTCTTTTTTGGTTGCAGATTTACATGTCCGAGGCAACGGCCGCCCTCCTGGGGCCGGGTGATGCCCTCCAGCCGGAGAGGGCGGAGAGCGACTTGGACGACCCCGACTTGGGGGCAGCCGCCCTGGCCAATGACGCGACAGGCGGCGGTGGCAGAGCGGACGGCGGTGGTAGAGCAGGCGGCTCCGAGGAAGGCGGCGGCGTGGGGACTTGGCCCGACGACGACAAAGATGAAGACAAACCGCGCCCTACCAGGAGCTCCGCCACCACCGGCGCCAGACCCTCTTCTGGGCCGCCTGCTCGTGGCAGCAAGCGCAAGCAGAAACAGGGCGCGGCCCTGTTCGGCAGTGCCCCGAAGAAGCCCAAGAACCCGGCAGCGGTGACCAGGCGGAAAGAAGTCGCGGCCAAGGTGGCCCAATATCAGAGGCAGCCGAAGGTGCCTGTTGTGGTGTCGGCGTAAGTATCCTTCCCTCACTTGTTGTCTTCTCGTCAATCTAGCGTGAGAGCCTTCCAACTTGTCTTCTTGTTTCAGGGCCCCGCTAACCCTCGAGAAGTCGGGCGCCGCCTCAGTCCTCAGGTCGGCAGCGACCTCCTCGACCAGTCGGCGGATCGACCTGGCCGCCGACCTCCGAGAGGCGACAGAGCAGAATGCGCGGGAGGCGCGTGAAGAAGAGGCCGACCGCGTGGACAAGGAGCAGGCGGCCTTGTCCGCCGCGTCTGTTGAGAGAGCGTTGGCGCAGGCGGAAGCCCAGGCCGCGGAAAAGGAGCGGCTCGTGGAAGCCGTACGCCTCCAAGAGCCGCTGCTCGTGGTGCCCTTGAACACCGCGCTGCCTCCGCCTGAATTCGAGGCGACGGCCGGAGGAGTCGGTGGCGACTACCCGATCCGGGAGCGGGAGGGCGGCGACGTGGCCATGCCGGACGTCTTCGTGCCGCCGCCCCCGCCGCCTCCGCCAGCTAGCGAGCCACGGGACGAGCAGCCGGTTGCGCCGCTGGTGCCGCCGGTCGAAAATATGGTGGTGACGGACCTGGTTCCTACGGTCCGCATACCCACGCGCCACCGTATGGAGAAGGCGGCCTTAGCACCGCGGACACCGGAGATCAGCGCCGCAAGCTCGTCTCCCCCGACACCGAGGCGACCAGCGCTGCACGCGTGGGTTGGATACATGGGGGCGAGACGGGTGCCCTGAACCAGGCGTCTCTTGACGTCCAAGCCAAGCTCCGGGCAGAGGCGGAGGCCCTCAAGCGCTGCAACGAGGCCTTCTTGGAGTCGCGCACCGCCATCCGTGTAAGTTGTCTTTGGCTTTCTTCTTCAGATGATCCTCCTGCTTCTCTTCGTGGGGGCGCGCAAGTGCACCCACTGGGTGTAGTCCCCAAGTTCCGGGCTGGCTCTTTGGCGGGTCGAACTTTATCTTCTGGTGTCATTGCCGACTTCGCCGTCGATGTCTCTTCGCAGACTATCACAATCTCCACGCCGCCGGCTACAACTCCAGGGTTCGGGAAATGGAGACACAGACGGCCCATCTGGCCGAGAGTCGGCGTAAGTTTCTGTCTTTTTTTTCTTCGTGGGGGCGCGCTGGCGCACCTGGGGGCTGTAGTCCCCGAGGTTCGGGCCGACTGTCAAACAGTCGGGCCGAATCTCCTCAGTTGTCTCTTTCTTTCATCAACTACTTCTTTTTCGCGGGGCGCGATGGTGCGCCCGCGGGCTGTAGTCCCCGAGGTTCGGGCCGACTGCTGAGCGGTCGGGCCGAATCTCCTTGGTTGTTTCTTTCCTTTGTCTTGTCCGCTTGACTGATGCCTTTTTCTTCTCTTTCTTTCTTCAGAGGCAAATGCTGCCCTACAGCAGCAGCTGGCCGAAGCCAACACTGCCCTGCGTGGCAAGGAGGCGGAGTGCAGCAAGCTGGCAGAGGAGCGGGACCGCCTGGTCGCCCAACTTGCCGAGCAGGCGGAAACCCTCAAGGCGGCCCAGCTGAAGGTGAAGACGACGGAGACCAACCTCGTCGCGGAGTTTGAGATCGAGCGCTCTGCCTGGGCCGACAAGGAGGCCCAGATGACGGCCTGCTTCAGCAGCATCGAGGACTTGGTCGATGGTGAGCCTCATTCTCTTGGTTTCTTGTTTTGAGCTGTCGGCCCTTGCTTATAGCCTTGACCTTTTTCTTCTTCCGCCCGGACAGACTTCTTCCCGGGCCATTCTGTAGCCACAATCCAAATGATCGAGGCCCAGCGCGAGGAGCGAAGGGCGGAGGGTGCGCAAATCGCCGCTGATGCTCCCTAGACTCTTGGCGAACAGGTCCTCAGCATTCAGGCCCGACTTCGGCCTGCTCACCGCATGCTACGCCGCCTCCAGCGCATCGGAGCCCAGGCGGTCTCCGCCCTCTGGCCAGGCTTGCCGGCACCACGCACCCCAAGTCGGACTGCCGACTGGCTGGAGGTGGCGGCCAGCCGCCTGGAAGCCTGGAAAGGCTCAGCAGCCCGGGCAGGGGTGCGCCGGGCACTAGAATTCGTCAAGGCGTGGTACCCTGGGCTAGATCTATCCCAGTTGGCCACGTTCCGGCTGGAGGCGCAGGAGGAGCTGGCGGCGGTGGAAGCTGAGCTCGTCAACAGGGCGGCGGCGATCGCCGACTTCACCGACACCAGCGTCTTTGTCCCAGAGGTGGTCGAGGAAGGCGGCGAGGCTCCGCAAGAGTGGCTCGGGTTAAACCCGGAGGACAACGAAGATTCAGCTGAAGTCATCGACTCCAGCGACGAAGGGGAAGACAGGGAGGAGGAAGAGGAGGAGGAGGAGGAAGACGAAGAGTGCGACGTCGACCTGCCGGAGGTCGGGGCGGACAGTCAGCCCAGCCTGACGGGGCCTCAAGCAACGAGCCACGCACCAAGGTGCCGCCCGCTACTGGAGGCGTCCAGGTGGGGGCTGACCAGCCGCTTGTTCCTCCGACGGACGCCATCGACTCCGTCCTCCAGCACTCCAACGCCCCGCCTGCTTCTGGTGATTCCTCTGTTCGGATGGAGCCGCCTGCTTCGCCAGGTGGTGCAGCTGACTCCAGCGTACAGCCAGAGTCCTCGGCCACGCCATCCGGCACCGTCCAGCCGGATCCTTCTGCTGCGCCAACCGGCACCGCCCAGATGGAGTCTTCTGCTGTGCCAACCGGCACCGCCCAGCCGGAGTCTTCTGCTGCTCCTTAGGGTTTTATCTGCTTGCTGCTCTGAACATTTTGTTAAATTCGGGCAACTCCACCCGTGGGGTGTATGTCAAAACTCTGTTTGAATGCCGGCCAGAGGCCTTTATCCATGTAAATATTTATCATTGCTTATGCTTGTTGTGCCGACCTCCAACCTTTTTTCCCTTTCTCTCCTTGGTTTTTTCCTTTTGCCGCCGACCCTTGGCTATGCTCTTACCAGCCAGGCAGCCGCTCTGCGGACCGTGGCTGATTTTACCACTTTAGCCGTTTGTGAATGGGGCAAGGACTTAGCCATTCGGAGCTTTTGGTAAAAAAGTGGAGGCCGGCCGTCCGGCTGCCAAGCAGCCAGACGGCTAGGTACGATGCCGCCCTCTACTATATGTGTTTTCTTCCTTAGTCATTTTTTCTTGTGGGGCACTGCTTTGCAACCTTTGCCCGCCATACAGTCGCTCTGCAAGCTGTGGCTTCTGACAAAGGAAGCTTTTGGTGCCGGCACACTACTTGTCCGACTGCAGGAGGCGGCATATTGTAGAAGGCGGCGAGGCTCCGGGCCGACTGGTCGAACCCGGTGCCAGGCGGAAGAAATAAAACTACACATTCTCATAGGCATGACACTTATCTTATAGATAAAAGAGGGAAGTCCCCGAGCTCTTCTCGGGGGACCCGGAGTCTTTATACATAGTACAAAAGGTAGCGTGATACATACTGCTTTCAACTGTAAAACCTTCGGAGGAGGTTTGTGTTCCATGGCCTCTCCGTCTCTTTGCCTGAATCATCTCTCTTGCGTGCTCTGGGTTTCTGGGCATCAATCAAATAGTAGTCATCGTTGCCCAACACCTTACTAATGATGAAAGGGCCTTCCAAAGGTGCCGAGAGCTTGTGCTATCCGGCTGTTCGCTGGATCAGCCGAAGCACAAGGTCTCCCTTCAGGAAGGATCTTGGCTTCACCTTGCGGTTGTAGTATCGGCGCAGACTCTGCTGGTAGATGGCCGACCGGCTGAGTGCCAACAGCTCGCCTTCCTCCAGCAAGTCGACACCATCTTCTCGCGCCTCCTTGGCGTTCGCCTCGGTGTACGTGGTGACTCTTGGGGAGTCGAACTCAATATCTGTCGGGATGATGGCTTCGGCATCGTAGACGAGGAAGAAGGGCATGATGCTTGTTGACTTGTTTGGAGTTGTGCGCAGGCTCTAGAGGACGGCCAGCAGCTCGTCGAGCCAGCAGCCGGCCAAATGCTCCAAAGGCTCGACCAGTCGGGGCTTGAGGCTGGACAAGATGAGGCCGTTTGCACGCTCCACCTGGGCATTTGACTGTGGGTGGGCAACGGACGCTAAGTCCAGGCGGATGCCCTGTGTTGCACAGAAATGAGCCAAGGCTCCTTTGGCAAAGTTGGTGCCGTTATCGGTGATGATGCTATGTGGGATGCCGTATCGCATGGTGATGTCGGCGATGAAGGTCACGGCAGTCGGTCCATTCAGCTTCTTGATTGGTTTTGCCTCTATCCACTTGGTGAACTTGTCCACAGCAACAAGCAAGTGTGTCGTGCCACCGCGGGCCGTCTTGAATGGTCCTACCATATCCAGACCCCAAACAGCAAAGGGCCAGGCTATGGGAATGGTCTTGAGTGCAGAAGCCGGCAGGTGTGGCCTGGAGCGGAACCTCTGACAGCCTTGACACTTCTGAACTAGCTCTTTGGCTTCTTCCAGGGCAGTCGGCCAAAAGAACCCATGGCGGAAAGCCTTGGCCACAAGTGATCTTGAAGCCGCGTGGTGGCCGCATTCGCCCTGGTGGATATCCCTGAGTATTGCTTGGCCTTGGTCCGACTCCACGCAACACTGATAAACCCATGTGACGCTTCGTCGCACCAGCTCTCTGTTGACTATGGTGTAGGCTGCTACTCGCCTCTGCACTTGTCGGGCTGAGATTTCATCGCTTGCCAGTTCTTTATTCACCAATAACTTGAGGATTGGCTGAGCCCATGAGGGCGCCGCAATTTCTTCGACTGTGACTACTGCAACCTATATGAGGGCGGTTGGGCCGGGAGGCGGCGGGTTGGCAGCCGCTTTACTTTCTTGTGTTGAAGAAGTCCCCGGCCGATTCTTTGAAGTCCCGGGCCGTCTCGAAGTCCCCAGGCCGGGCTCTGAAGTCCCCGGGCTGGGTGTGGCTGTAGCAATCCCCGGTCCGCCTGTCGAGATCCCTGTGCCGGCCTCTGGGATCGTCAAGTCGGATCCGACTGCTTGGGGGGGGCACAAAGATGGAGTCTGAATCAGGAGACGGCTTGACAGATGGCTTTAGAAGGTGGCGTAGGGCGATGCCGGCTGGTATTTCTTGTCGGGTGGAGCCAATTCGTGCCAAGGCATCTGCTTGCTCATTGTCATTTCTTGGCAGGTGAAGGAACTCGCACCCATCAAAGTATCTGCTGAGTTGTTGTACGAGGAAGCGGTAGCTTGCCATGTTTGCATCCTTGGCATCCCAGTCGCCTAACGACTGCTGGACCACCAAGTCGGAGTCACCATAACACAGGATCCGGCGGATGCCGAATTCCTTGGCAAGTCGGGGCCCGTGTATGAGTGCCTCATATTCTGCTACGTTGTTGGAGGCGGCGAAGTGGACTTGCAACACTTATTTGAGCTTGTAGCCCTTGGGAGAGGTGAGGACGACGCCGGCTCTCAGGCCAGTGCGCATTTTTGAACCATCAAAATGCATCCGCCAATGAGTGGAGTCTGGTGCAGGCGGCAAATATTGGGTCCCGGCCCAATCGACGAGGAAGTCAGCCAGCACTTGTGATTTGATGGTGGTGCGAGGCTGATAGTAGATGGTGTAAGGGGCCAGATCAATAGCCCACTTGGCCACTCGGCCAAAGGCGTCTCGGCTCCCAATGATCTCAGCAAGTGGAGCTGTGTAGACGACGGTTATTGGGTGCTCTTGAAAGTAAGGCTTCAGCTTCTTGGCGGCAAAATGCACGCCGTAACACATCGTCTGGTAATGGGGGTAGTTTTGCTTGGAGGCGGACAATACTCCGCTCAAGTAATACACCGGTCTCTGGACTGGCAATGCTCTGTCCTTCTCCTTGCGATCTACTACCATGAATACGCTGACAACCCGACTGGTGGCTGCAATGTAGAGGAGCATGGGCTCCTTCTCAGTCGGAGCCGCTAGGATAGGTGGGGTTGCCAACATCTTATTGAGTTGGCGAAACGCTTTGTCCGCCTTGTCATTCCACTCGAAAAAAGTGGTCTTCTTCATGAGTTGGTACAGGGAAAGAGCCTTCTTGCCCAGCCGATTGATGAACGGCTGACTGACGCCAGGCAGCCGGTAAATTTCTGCACGTCCAGCAGTTGGGTGGGTACTTTCATCATCTCAATTGCCTTGATCTTCACGGGGTTGCACTCTATGCCGTTTTCTGAGACCAAGAAGCCAAGAAGCTGGCCGGCTGGCACTCCAAAGACACATTTATCCGGGTTGAGCTTGATCTGGAATCGGCGTAGGTTCTCAAAGGTTTCCTTAAGGTCCTCCAGCAGCGTGCCATGCTTCTCTATCTTCACCACCACATCATCCACATATACATTGGAATTTCTGCCGAGTTGCTTGAGGAGACACTTCTGCATGCAACGCTGAAACGTGGCGCCAGCGCTTCTCAAGCCGAATGTCATGGTCAGGGAGCAGAAGGCTCCAAACCGCGTGATGAAGGCGGTCTTCAGCCTGTCAGCCGGGTTCAGCTTTATCTGGTGGTAACCTGAGTATGCATCCAAGAAACTCAACAGCTCGCATCCGGCTGTGGAGTCTATCACTTGGTCAATCCTTAGTAGAGCAAATGGATCTTTGGGGCAGGCCTCGTTGAGGCTTGTATAGTCAATACACATACGCCACTGCTTGTTCTTCTTCAGCACTAGGACTGGGGTGGCTAGCCATTCTGGGAAAAACACCTCCACGATAAACCTGGCTGCCAGGAGCCGGGCTATCTCTTCTCTGACAACTCTTCTCTTCTCCTTCGACAGGTGGCGCAAGGGCTTCCTGACCGGCTTGATGTCAGGTCGGACATGTAGCTTGTGCTCGGCGAAATCCGTCGGAACACCTGGCATGTCTTTGGGAGACCACGCGAAGATGTCCCGATTCTCATGGAGGAAATCGACGAGCTCGCTTTCCTATTTGCTATCAAGGCCTGTGCCTACGACAGCATGCCTCTCTGGGTGCTCCGGGTCCAAGGGTATTTTCTTTGTTTCCTTGGCCGGCTTGAACGAGCCCTCAAGCTCCGACTCCTGGGGGTGGGTGACATTTCTGGCTTCTTGCCTGCCAACGCCACCACCCGGTCAAGGAGCCGCTTCTCTGCTGCAATCACGAGGGACTCGGCCAGCCGGCTGCTATCTGCAGTGCATGCGACCGACTTCTTGTAGTCTCCGACTACCGTCAAGATCCCCTTGGTACTTGGCATCTTCATCTTGAGGTAGGTGTAGTGTGGGACTGCCATGAAATTGGCCAGAGCTGGCCGGCCAAGCAGTGTATGGTAGGGGCTCTCAAGGTCCACCACTTCAAACCAAACTGGCTCTCGGCGAAATGATTCTTGTCTCCGAAGAGGACATCAATCTGGGTCTTGCCGATTGGCGAGCAGGAAAGGCCAGGAAATATGCCATGGAATACAGTCCGACTGGGGGTGAGCTGCTTTTGCTTGATTCCCAACTTCTCCATTGTGTCACGGTACAGGATATTGATGCTGCTGCCGCCATCTATCAAGACTCTGGAGAAACGGGCTGCTCACCTCTCCGTTGCAAGGGTCGGTTCTAGGACCAGGGCATACGAACCAGTGGAAGGCATCACTTCCGGGTGGTCGGCCCTGCTCCAATTGATAGGCTTCTCAGACCAATGCATGAACTCTAGAGTGTTGGAGGCCACTGCTTGCACTTCTTGTTGTTGCTGCAGTCGGCTACGTCTGTCGTCGGCCACGCTAGTGAACACAACATAGGCTCCGTGTTCCTCTGAGTATTTGTCTTGTATGGCACCGACTGGCCGGGCCGCCGGCTATTGGGGCTGAGGAGGTGGCGGTCCGGCAGGCGGAGGAGGCAGGAGTCCATCTCCCTTGGCAATTCTGGTGAGCCAGTGGCACTTCTGAGTGGTGTGGTTGGATGGCTTCGCACCACTATGGAACTTGCAGGGTGCATCTAAGGTTTGTTCGTAAGAGAAGGCAGGCAACCAATTGGACTTGCCGCCCTTCTGCCACTTGGGGGCGGCTGCCCTTCTGGCTGCTGATCCTCGACCATTGCCACCTGCCGGCTGGTGGAAGCCGGCTGGGTGGGCTTCCGCTTGTTGTCGCTTGGCTGCTGTCGTCGACAGGTGTCACCAGCCGGAGTCCGAGGGGCCTGGGATGCCACCTTGCTGGACACATCAACAAGAATTTCCGACTTCATGGAGGAGTCGGCCATGGCGTGCTTGTCAGCGATGACTAGCAGCTCATCGAGGGTCTAGGGCTCGTTGCAGAGGAGTCGATGCTTGAGGAGGGTGCCCTCTCGGCACCCGGCGGTGAAGTAATCAATTGCCTGCACCTCGTGTACGCCTTCGCAGGAATTGCGCAGCTCGGTCCAGCGCTTGAGGTAGTCGCGAGTTGACTCCATGGGCCCTTGGACGCACAAGCAGAGCTGTCGGGGCTTGGGAGCCCGCTTGTAGGTGCTGGTGAAGTTGCGGATGAAGACCTCAGTGAAATCAACCCAGCTGTTGATGCTGCGGGGCTTTAGGCTGTTGAGCCACGTCCGGGCAGTGCCTTGAAGCATGAGCGGAACGTATTTCACCGCAATGTGTTTGTTGTTGTTTGCTATACTGATGGACGTGGAGTAATTGACCATCCAGTCCTCCGGCTTCACGGAGCTGGTGTACTTGGGCGTGTCTCGCGGGAGGGTGAACCCCTTGGGGAAGGGCTCATCTTGGATTCGGGGGCCAAAACAGGGTGGGCCCAGTGCATCTTCTTCTTCAAGTGCCAGGGATCGGTTGAGACGATCGATCCGATGGCGAGCATTATTCTCTCTGACTCCCTCTCGACGGCCAAGGCGGTCGCCGAGTGTCGGATGCGTGACAGGAGGTGGAGTGGGGTACCTCGCTCCACGAGGTGGGGGAGGCGGCGGGTCGCCTCGCCACTCTACTGCACGAGGGCGGCCGTCCTCGTCCCGCTCTATGGAGAGGCGCGTCCGACTGCGGCTGGCAGCCCGTTCGTTGCCCTTTCCTCCGCGGCCGCCACCCGTCGGCATCCGGGAAGTTGCCCCATGATCTTGGCATGGGGGCGGCTCGTTGTTTCGTCGGGCTGGGACTTCAGCATGGTAGGCGGCCTCGTGTTGCGCGGAAGCCGCGTCTAGGAGCTACTGGACTCGCTCCATCATGTGGCGGCGCTCGTTGCCATCGTATTTGTCCAGCTCATCCGTTACCGCCTGGGTGGCCCGGATGTTCTCTGTAGGCATGGCATAGACGGGGCGCTCTGCCCCGAACATGCTAGTGATGGTCGCGCCACGCTGCCGAACCATGCCGAGGTGGCTAGGCCCCTCAGGAGCCGGCGTGCCGCCTACGGCCCGGTCCATCTCGCGCAGGTAGGCGAGCGAAAGCAGGCGCATGCCGGCCAGGCGGCCAGCATTTTCGAGAAGCTGTAGGCGGCGTGCCTCCAGCGCCCCAGCGTCCGCGCCCTCGGGAATGGGCGTCATGAGGTCGCGCAGAGTGGCGTCGAGGGGATCTTGAGCACGCCCGTCCGAGTGCTCTTCACTGTTCATGACGAGTACCTCCGTGATGGTGCGCCCACCACTGTACTCTCGAGGAGGCGGCTCGTCATAGACCACCACGTTGGTGGGGAACGTGTCGAGCGACGCCGTGTCGGAGTCGACGATCATCGGATCGGTCGAGCCGACGGACTCCAGGTCCACAGCAGGCTCGCTGGTGACATGGAGCTGGCCGAGAAGGCTGACAAGGCGTCTCTCAGGGCAGCTAGTGCCCGCGTCGGAGGCCGGCTCATCGGAGAGCTCGATCTCACCGATTAGGTTGGCGAGGCAGCTCGCTGCGCTGGCGATCTCCACGCCATGCAGCGCGTCAAGGCTGGCGCCGTCAGGCGTGCTGGGCTGGATTCGCTCGCCAGGAACGAACAGGGTTCCCGTCCATAGCAGATCTCCGGGAGACGGTGCACCTCGCCCCACGGTGGGCGCCAAATGTCAGGGTTTGGGTGCGACATATGCCAATGGATGGCTTATCATGGTGGGAGCGAGTAGAACGTCGCCGGTGCCTGGAAGCGGGATAAGGCATACACACGAACAACGGCATACTTTACCCAGGTTCGGGGCTCTCCTAGGAGATAACACCCCTAGTCCTGCTCTGCGGGGTCTCTGCATGATCACTAAGGCACAAGTGATACAATGGTGCTCCTTGAGCTGTGTGTTAGAGGCAGAAGGAGGCAAGGCTAGCTCTCTTCCTGCTCTATGGGAGTGGCTAGTTCTAATGGAGTGGGAACCGTTTGCATGGGTGGCCTGGGGGGTTTATATAGGCCTACCCCCCAGGGGTACATTGGTAATTTGTCCGGGTGCTGGGCCCGGCTGTCAGTGTCTCCAGCCTCCGGCTTATTCGCCAACCGTTGGGCCCCGCCGCCTGGTGGCCCCCGCCGACTGGTTGGTGGCTGCTTACTGTAGCCGTGTCGTTGGTGACGGGGGCTTGGTCATTTTAGTGTGGCTACAGTCCCGCCGCCTGGTGGGAGGCCACTGTAGCCACATCTCGTCTTATCAGCTTAATGGCGTGCTTGCCTCGGGGCAAGGGACAGCCGCTTGCTGGAGGCCGGCCCCTCCCGAATCCGTCTGGTTGAGCTTTCGCCGTCTTCCTTGGGGTCACTCCCAATAGGGCCCGCCCCGAGGCCGCACGTGACAGCCGCTAGAGGAACAGAGCTCCGCCCGCCCGGAGCAACGTCAGGGGAGATATGGCACAGTGCCTCGACGTGCGGAGATCTCCGTCCGTACGGAGCACTGTAGCCACGCCCCTCTCGAGCTTTGGAGGCGACGTGCTTCACTGTAGACATGGTCTGACTTGTACTCTCGATGGGGGCTCGGCCGCACTGTAGTCTTGAGGTGGCTGCCTGCCCGCTGCCGCCCTCTCCGGAGGGCGGCCGTCAGGAGCCGGTCACTCCGAGCGCCGTAGACTTGGGTCGGCCGCCCTCTGGCAGCCGGCCGCTGAGCCAGCCGGCACAAGAGGGCGGAGCTTTGCTTGGGGTCCAGCTAGGCAGAGCTGGCCCAAAGTCTTGATAAATCCAGGGACTCGGGTGAGCCTACCCGTGGCCCATTACTCCGACACCGATGCTGACCATGGTCTTGGGGTGATCCCTGGAGTCGAAGATGATGTCGGCCTTGGGTGTCGCCCAGCCTAGAAGACCCCCCTATCGCGACTGGGTAGCCCCCACCTGCCGGTAGAGCTGCTTGACATGGCGGCTTGAAGCGGGCACCTGTGACCTGCTGAGGATGGCTGCAATAATGTGGGGCGCCAGAGCTGCAAAGCATGAGATGAAAAAATCATGCATCTCCTCCCAGGAGGCTATCAAAGACTCTACCAGGTTGAGCATCCAGGAATGAGGCATGTCTGTGAGAGCCGTAGGGTGCCAGTTTGCCATGACTTTGTCGTCTCCGCCCGCCGCCCACATGGCCTCCGCGTACAGCCGGAGGAAGTCCATAGGGTGCACCGCGCCGTCGTACCACAGTGGCAACTCCGGCCGGAACTTCGGCGGCCACTACACCTGTCGCAAGGCGGGGGAGAAAGCTTGAAGGCCCATGATGCTTCGGAATGAGCTCGGTGGACCAGTGGGAGGGCCGTCACCTGCCATGAGAATCAAGCGGCAAGGGTGGAGCGCGGCTAATGAAGAGGCAGACCTTTGACATGCCCTTACCTGGCGCGCCAAACGTCGGATTCAGGGCTCCGCTGACCCAAGAAATGTTCAAACTCTAGGGCATGTGTGAAGGACTCAACCTCTCCAGCCAACTAGATTGTTGCCCCGACGGCCTAGCTCGATGACCCTACTCCTGCTTTGTGGTGGATTTTCCTCACGAGGGGCTCAGGATGAACTAGTACATGGGAGAACAACCTCGCGAGGTCTGCTCTGGTGAGTGAATGAGTCAACTATGGTCTGACCCCGTCTATGGTGGTGGCTATCCTATACTTATAGTGGCCTTGGTCCTCTTCCCACAAATTGTAGGCAGGTAGGATCCCATAGTGGCCAATTTGAACGGGGACAAGTAGTACATCTTATCCTGAGAAAAGGTGGTCTTCTCCTGCAAAGCTTCTGGTCGTGACGCTGCGCTTGGCTCGGCGATGACATCTGCCCTACCGTCCTGGCGGTGTTGGTCTCATTGCACGGGAATGGAAACCTTTTGTTGATTCCTCTGGACCGTGCGCTAGCACTTGCGTCCTTAGCACCAAAGAGGAAATCTGCTCCTCTGCACCCGCTGGCGCCCACCTGGCCTTGGTCGTCATGGCTTGCGTCACTGCAACCTCATGAGGCTGAGCACCTGCATAGAAATCTCTGCTGCTCAGGAGGCAGCCTGGGAAGGCCGCTCCCTCCGGAGGTCTTGGCATCATCCGCCTCGCGAGGCTTGGCCCCTCACAAGGGTCTTGTATTGTCGATGTCGCAGAAGGGCCATACTAGGCTGTCGATGGAGCCACGTCATGGGCCGCATGCAGGCAAGTTTGGTTACCCTGGTTGCCAGAACGCCGATAGTAGGCAGGCAAGTCTGAGTACCCTGGTTCCCAGAATGCCGACAGTAGCCCCCGGGCCCAAGGCGCGCTCGGACTTGGCTTTGAGGCAAAGCCAAAGGGCAAGGGCAAAGCGCCGCGGGGCCAAATTGCCCGCGGGCCAGGCTGGCGCATGGCGTTTGATGGGACGTGGGTGTCTCCAATTCCCCATGCCGCCTCGGCTACTGCCCGACTTGACAACTGCCTGGCATACGCGGCCCAGCCATCATTGCCCGCTGTGCTTACCTTCTGCTCCCATTCCTTTCTGTGAGATTGCACCTCCTTCACCAGATTCCATGCCAGCTCCAATTCACTCCGTCGACATGGCTCCCAGGTTGAAGAAGGGGAAAGCCCGTGTGGCCGTGGAGCCCTTGCTGGGGCCGGAACCAGCGCTGGACCGGTCCACGGTGATCAACCAGGAGGGGATGAACAAGGTCTGGCAAGCCCTCGCTGCTGATTCCAACAAGTGGAAGGCGACGATGGTATGGCCCTCCTCCCGGGCCTTAATGGATATGGAGGCCACCGAAATCCCCCTTCATCTCCATGCTCTCTTCACCGGCCTGCTGCCCCCTTTCTCAGATTTCTTCAACGCCATGCTCTCGCACTATCAGATCCATGCGCTGCATGTGGACCCCGGATCCATCGTTCTCCTTTCTGCTTTCGCCATCTTGTGAGAGGCCTTAGTGGGAATTGCACCGTCCGTGGCCTTGCTCCGCCATTTCTTCTCGCTCCACTTGGTCGCCGGCGGGCAATGCTCAGGGTGTGTGTCGCTCCAGGCGGTGGCGGCTGGCTCCGGCATCGACTTCACGCTCTGCCCGGATGCGAGGGGGTTCCGAAAGCAGTGGGTGTATGTGGACGCCACCGTGCGCAGCCCCTACTCCTCCTCCCATTCACATCGGTGGATCCAAGCTCTGGCTGGGGACACAAGGAGCTCATAGACCGACGGCATGCGTGTATCTTGTCCAGGCTGGCCAAGATAAAGGAGGCAGGGATGACGACAACGATGGTGGTGAGGGAGTTCGTCCGGCAGTGAATCGCTCCGCTCCAGCGCCATACTCGCCCAATTTGGGCCTTCACTGGCCCTGATGACCCCATGAGGCTCCTGGTGCCTTCGCTCCCCTCCAACACACCGCGCGCGGTGCTCCAACTCCTAACTGGCGACCCCGCGCCTACCACCCTTCCTAACGAGGGATGCCCTTTGTACAACTACTCGAACGGGAGGGCTTTTGCTGAGAAGATGTCGCGATTCGAAGAGTGGAGGTTGCTCCCCGAGGGCCACGAGGGGCCTCGTGACACCCCCCTCTTGGAGGCCATGCGGCGCGCGTTCCCGTGGTGGCCGTGGGGGAGCGGGCTCCGTCAACCGCTCCTGACATAGCCACTAGGAAAAAGGAGACTCCATGTGCTCCTGAGGTGGCAGCCGGGGAGCAGCCGAATCCATGTGCTCCTGAGGTGGCCGCCGTGGAGCAGCCACCATGCGCTTCTAAGGGGGCCGCCCTCAGCTCCACAAGCGGCGGCGAAGGGGCCCCGCCCGCGGACGCAGTCGCCGCCCAGTCGTGGAGCCGCTACGTGCCGGTCCGCAGCGCATCCCTTCCCGGCCTTGGGGTATCCCTCAAACAGAAGGTGCTTGGGAACCGCTGCGACCTCGTCCCACGTGCCCTGAAAAAGAGGAAGTGGATAGCCATGGATGAGTAAGTACCTAGCCCTCCTTGACTTTTGCATATCACCTTCTCTTCTGACTTTTGCCCCTCAGGATCCCTTCCGTCGCGAGGATGAGCCCGTTCGTAGCGCGACCTCCAGAGGCTTCTGGTCTGGTTGCGACCCCGGGTCTCCTAATCCTGGCGGCTATGTGTGGAGTGGTGTCCATTCATGAGCCGAGGCCGCCGCTGGAGGGCTGCGGGCCTGCACTCCCGGCGTCCTTCTTCCAAAGCGACCTCCGGGGCATGGAGGTTGTGCTAAGGGCCCCTCCACTGATTCCTGCCGGCGGTTGGGCGATCCTTGCGACAGCTCCATCTTCAAGCAGCGGGGTTGAACCATGGCGTGCCCCATTGATACGTCTCCAACGTATCTATAATTTTTGTTTGTTACATGCTGTTATATTATCATTCTTGGATGTTTTACAATCATTTTATATCATTTTTTGGTAATAACGTATTGACATAGTGCAGTGCTAGTTGTTGCTTTCTGCTTATTTTTTACATCACAGGAAATCAATATCAAACAGAGTCCAAATGCAGGGAAACTTTTTGTGGATATTTTGGGACCAGAAGACATCTAGTGGGCCGAAGAAGTACTGGGGAGGGAGCCCGAGGGGGCACAATACACCAGGACATGCTTGGGCCCCCAGGCACGCCCAGGTGGGTTGTGCCCACCTCGGTGGATTCCCGCACCGCCTCTTTGCTCTATTAATACCCCAATATTCCAGAAACCCTAGGAGAGTCAACAAAAATCAATTCTAGCCGCTGCTAGTTCCAGAAACACCAGATCCAATCTAGACACCATCACGGAGGGGTTCATCATGTCCATTGGTGCCTCTCCGATGATGCGTGAGTAGTTCTTTGTAGACCTATGGGTCCTTAGTTAGTAGCTAGATGGATTCCTCTCTCTCTCTCTCTCTCTCTCTCTCTCTCTCTCTCTCTCTCTCCTCTTGATTCTCAATACAATTGTCTATTGGAGATCCATATGATGTAGGTCTTTTTGCGGTGTGTTTGTTGGGATCCGATGACCTTCGAGTTTATGATCAGATCTATGTTTTTATCCATGAAAGTTATTTGAGTCTTCTTTTGATCTCTTATATGCATGATTGATTATAGCCTTGTATTTCTTCTCCGATATTTGGGTTTTGTTTGGCCAACTTGATTTATTTATCATGCAATGGGAAGAGGTGCTTTGTGCTGGGTTCGATCTTACGGTGCTTGATCCCAGTGACAGAAGGGGAAACAACACGTATGTATCATTGCTACTAAGGATAACAAGATGGGGTCTATTTCTAGATAAATAGATCTTTTCTACATCATGTCATTGTTCTTATTGCATTACTCTGTTTTTCCATGAACTTAATACACTAGATGCATGCTGGATAGCGGTTGATATGTGGAGTAATACTAGTAGATGCGGACTGGAGTCGGTCTACTAATCTTGGATGTGATGCCTATATAATGATCATCACCTAGATATTGTCATGATTATTTGAAGTTCTATCAATTTCCCAACAGTAATTGTTTTCCACCGTTTGCTATTTTTCTCGAGAGAAGCCACTAGTGAAATCTACAGCCCCAGGTCTCTTCTTATCATATTTTCCTTTGCGATCTATTTTCCTTTGCTTTTATTTTCGGATCTATTAAACCAAAAATACAAAAATACCTTGCTGCACTTTATTTTCTTTGCAGTCCATTTATCCTATCCTTTACAACTTTATCACGTCTCCCCGCCAATTTCTAGCATCGTTACCCGAAAGGGATTGACAACCCCTTTAACATGTCGGGTTGCGAGTATTTGTTATTTGTGTGCAGGGGCTGTTTACGTTGTGTTGCGTGGTTCTCCTACTAGTTCGATAACCTTGGTCTCATCACTGTGGGAAAGACCTACCGTTGCTGTGCTGCATCATCCCTTCCTCTTTGGGGAAATACCGACGTAGTTCAAGCAGGCATCAAAAGGAATTTATGGCACCGTTGCCGGGGAGGATCAACTCAAGATAGTCTCCTGGATTCATGCCAATTTCTGGTGCCGTTGCCGGGGAGACATCATGATCATCAACTAGGTTCCTAATGAAAAATCTCATCTCCTTGCAATTTACATTATTTTCCATTTGCCTCTCATTTTCCTCTCCCCCACTTCACAAAAATTTGTTGTGTTTATCTGCCTTCTTTTTTGTTTGCCCTCTTCTCATCAGATCTCATGTTTGCTTGTGTTGCCATGTGCTTTCTATTTGCTTGCTAAAAATTTATTGTTATGGATCCTCATCCACTTGTGAATCTTTTCAAAAGATCCAATTATGATGAACCAATTGCTAGCGAATTGAGTTCACTAGATAATCTTTATGAAGTTTTGCTTGAGATTTATGAATCTAAAAATTGTGATGAAGTGTTAAATGAAGAAATTTATAAAGTGATTCATGATAGCTCCTTGAATGAAAATCATGATTGCAATGTTGTTATTATAAATTCT
Organism: Aegilops speltoides; assembly: GCA_021437245.1. Taxonomy (NCBI): domain Eukaryota; kingdom Viridiplantae; phylum Streptophyta; class Magnoliopsida; order Poales; family Poaceae; genus Aegilops; species Aegilops speltoides. The sequence goes on along the minus strand of CM038146.1, from coordinate 278,966,909 downwards.
ATTAATTTCAATTGTGCTAATAATATGCGAAACCCCAAGCTTAGTGTCGTGGAAACGTCATGGCAGATGTCCTAGCAAAAGGACTTAGTCGTGGAGCCATTGCAACTAGGAAGCTTAAAGAGGTTAAACGGGACAAAGGAAACGGGAGTTTATACTGGTTTGGCCCCTTGCGATGAAGGTAATGGCTTAGTCCAGTTTGAGGTGGGATTGCTTATGTCTCGATTAGCAGGGAGCGAAATCGCTTGACCTAGTTCTCGATCTGATGTTACTTGTCCTGAACCGCCACTGGGTCGTCCCTTTATATACAGAGGTAGATGCCCAGTAGCACAGAGAGTCCCGGCCGGCTCATAAACAGTGTCCGGCTCGGTGTCTGTCTATTCCTGCCTTATAATACAAGTCATATACATATGGCGGTTTATTTCTACGAGCCTTAAGCTCCCTTTGGGCCTTGGGCCCTTAACTGAACCGCCATCTTCAAATGTCGTCTCAGGCTTCATATGATGAATCGCTGTGGGTATAACCCGGCCCCTTCTGGGCGGGTCATACCTAGTAGTTATATCCCCAACGTTAGGCCCCAGATTGATTTGAACTGATTCATGTCAATCTTCAATACTTAGAAAAAAAATCTTTTGCTCTTCATTGTGCGAGAGTTTATAACCCGCCATGACGTCATCTTCTGAATTTGCGATAACCCGCCATGACGTCATCTGCCATTAATTCACACTTTATCCAACATATCTCAACAGATCCTTATCTTAATGACCATGCCAAGAATCGAGGCATCCTGGTAGCTGGATAACCATGATTTGGGCCTCCTCGTTTTTTGCGTGCACTTATCAGTCCTTCCTTATAAATAGCCACGACCGGTCTTCTTCTCATTCTCCCCCATTCCATCGTATCCTTCCTCTCGCAATCTCTGCCGCTCAAGCTCCGCTGCTGCCACAGCGCGCACCATCGTCTTCGTCCCAGGCCGCTGCATCACCTTGAATCGAACCAGAGCACGGCGGCGACCCTTCACAGTAGATCTGCACCTATAAGTTTTTGCTTTCCCACACCTCAGATCCGCATTAGGGTTTCTGAACTCTTCTGTGTTCTTCACAGTTCATTGTAGTTCATCTTCAATGCTTGCAGCACGAACCTCTTTGATCTGAAAACGGCATATAACCGATGCGGTAGTTGTTTTGTTTTCACCTTTCATACCAGCAGATCCCCTTCCCTGGAAGAAAAGATCCTTTCAGAGCCTATGAACTCATCTGTACTGGTTTTTAGGTCTAGATTTATTTCCTTTTCCTGAACAATCGTCGATCCAAAATAATAGCTGTGGACGTTCTGGGAATGGGGGTCCCCAGACTTGCCTGCCTGTGGCCTGCGGCGTGGCTCAAAGGAGGCCCAGCACAACCCATCCTCATCAACACAAGCTGAAGACCCTCGCGAGGGGCCAAGCCTCGCGGGGCGGACGACAAGGAGCTTCCTGAGGCACGGCCCCGTCAGGCTGGCTCGCGAGGAGCCAGAGAGTTCAAGGCAGGATACCTCGCGAGGTTCCCATGACGCAAGCCATGACGACCAAGGGCGCCAGTCGGGCGCCAGCCCGCGCAGTGTCCTCCTTTCCTCTTTGGTGCAAAGGGAGCAAGCGCAGGCGAGAGCATCAAGCAAAGGCATCCATTTTGCAGCAACAAGACCAAGACCAGCCCAATGACAGGGAAGAAGTCATTGTGCAGCCCAAGCAGGCGTCACCACCAGAGCCTTTGACAGGCGAGGACCAACTTTAGTCAGGATAAGTGTACCCTCTGTTCCCCTTCAAAATGGCCAATTGTTGGCACCTTTCCCGCCAATATTTGGGAAGAGGCCTGTGGCCTTTGCCTATAAATAGGACTAGCCACCCCTGGGTAGAGGCATCTGGACTGACCTAGCAACTGGATCCTCACCAAGAAACCAAGAGATAGAGCGATTGAACTCCTCCTAGCAGTTCGTCGCACCAGCCAATAATGAGACCCTCGAGAGCTGTTCTTCCTTGTATTGTTCATCATCAGCCCAAGAGGCAATCCACCACACCACACACTGGAGTAGGGTATTACACCATAATGGTGGCCTGAACCAGTATAAATCTTGTGTCTCTTGTGTTGTTCTGTTTGGTAGTTTAGATCCTAGCGATTCGGCGAGGAGCAAGCCGGCAGAGGGTTAAATCTCTGCGCGCACCCCAGTGTTCGAACCTCAAGGGTCTGCCGGAACCCGAAATCCGACATTTGGCGCGCCAGGTATGGGTGCTCCGGAATCTGCCTTCCATCGTCTCGTTCTTCTCCGACCATCGCATCCATGTCTGACGCTCGTCGGGCTCGCGCCGAGCGCCGAGCCGCCCTCGCTTCCCACGTCGCCCGGACGGCTCTCGTCGGTGGGCGCCCTCGTCGTTCCCCGTCACCTGCCGTCAACGCCGCCACAGGCCCGGCGGGGAACGGGCAGCAAGCATCATCCCAGCATTCCCCCGTGGCCTCTTGGGAAGAGCCACGCAGCCTCTTCCTCACCCACCCCGTCGCGCCGGCTCCCTCAGTCGTCGCGGCCCTCCTGGGCGGCTCGCAGGCGCCGCCCTCCAGTCACCACGTCAAGCCATTCGCCCGCCGGTAGCGCCGCCCACGCGGCAGGGCTCCCGGCCGGTAAGCGCCCTCAGCTCGAGGACCTCCTCCAACTCGACCTGCTCGGCGCTCCCCATGCTCTGCACGCCCACCATCTGCCAGGTGGCTGTCACCAGGACTCTCATCGACGGTGGCGCGGGCCTCAGCGTGCTCTCAGTTGAGGCCTTCAACCTCCTCTGCATACCCCGGGAGCGGCTGCAACCCAGCCGGCCTTTCTCGGGCGTTGGAGGCGGGTCGTCCAGCTCCTTGGGGCAGATCCAGCTCCTGGTAACTTTCGGCACCTACTACAATTTCCACACAGAGCTGGTCGATTTCGACATCGCCCCCATCGGCCTCCCCTACAACGCCATCCTCGGCTATCCAGCATTGGCCAAATTCATGGCCGCAACTCACCCAGCGTACAACCTCATGAAGATGCTCGGGAGCAACGGCATCCTCACCGTGCCTGGGGACACCGAAGGTGTGCTGCGAGTACTCAATCTCGCCCTCAAGACGGCGGCGGCGGCGCGGCCGCCGACGCAGAAACCCCCAAGCTCAAGGGGGCTGCGCCGACCAAGAAGAAGCAGTTGTTCACCCAAGACAAGGCAAAGACCAAGCAGGTACCTGTCGACGAGGACGGGTCCACTAACGCCACTTACACCACAGGCGCCAACCTCGGGCCCGAGCAGGAGGAAGACCTGGTCAAGTTCCTGCATGCAAACAAGAAAGTGTTTGCCTGGGAGCCCGATCAGTTGGCAGGGATCCCACGGGGCGTAATTGAGCACCACCTCAACGTGTGCCCCAACGTGCGCCCCGTGAAGTAGAAGGCGAGGAGGCAGTCCACTTAAAAGCAGGCCTTCATCGTCCAAGAGACCCGCAAGCTAGAAGCCGCGGGGGTTGTTTGCGAGGTCCGATATCCAGATTGGTTGGCCAACCCCGTGGTTGTTACAAAGAAGGGAGGGAAGGAGCGCATGTGTGTCGACTTCACCAACCTCAACAAAGCATGCCCGCAAGATCCGTCCCCACTCCCTCGCATCGATCAGATCATCGATTCCACCACTGAGTGTGACCTGTTATGCTTCTTGGATGCCTTCTCCGGGTATCACCAGATAAAGATGGCGGTGGAAGACGTGGAGAAGATGGCCTTCCTGATCCCGTGTGGGGTGTACTGCTATACATGCATGCCGTTCGGACTGGCAACGCGGGGGCAACCTTTCAGCGGCTCATGCACATCACCTTGGGCCCGCAGCTCGGGAAGAATGTGGAGGCTTACGTCGACGACATCGTAGTGAAGTCCCGCGAGGCCATGACCCTGATACAAGACCTGGAGGAAACCTTCGCAAGCCTCGATGTAGTGAGCCTGCGGCTCCACCCGGAGAAGTGCGTGTTTGGAGTCCCCTCGGGCAAGCTCTTGGGCTTCCTCGTGTCCCACCGAGGCATCGAGGCCAACCCAGAAAAGGTCAAGGCAATCGAGGACATGAGCCCACCAAAGACCCTCAGAGAAATGCAGAAGCTCACGGGGCACGGAACTGCGCTGGGGCGCTTCATCTCCAGGTTAGGGGAGCGAGCGCTACCCTTCTTTCAGCTGATGAAGAAGAAGGGGCCCTTTGAATGGACTGAAGAAGCCGACAAAGCGTTCCAAGATCTCAAGAGATACTTAACCAGCCCTCCGGTGATGGTGGCCCCACGCCCTCAAGAGCCCTTGGTACTCTATCTCGCCGCCACTCCTTACTCCGCCAGCGCGGCTCTGGAGGCAGTTAGGGAGGAGCATCAGACCAAAGCCACGGTTGCTGCCCATGTCAAGGCAAAGCAGGACCAAAAAGGACTCGCAGAGGTCGCTACCACGGCCGAGGAGGATTAGCCGCCGGAGGGAAGCGCGCCGGGAATGGAGGAGGCCCTTCCCCTAGGCAACCAGCTTCCGGAAGCCCCATCGCCTCAGCAGGCGCCACGGCTTCCGGTGGACACGACCAGCGCCGACGCTCCAAGCCTCGTCGAGCACCCGGTGTACTTCGTCAGCACGGTGTTGCGGGATGCGAGGGCACGGTACCCCATGCCACAGAAGCTCCTCCTCGCGCTGCTGGTGGCCTCGCGCAAGCTGCGACACTACTTCCAGGGTCACCCGATCAAGGTTGTCTCGGCATACCCCTTGGAAAGGGTGCTCAGGAGCCCTAACTCGGCCGGAAGGGTCACTGAGTGGAACATTGAATTGCAAGCATTTCATCTCAAATTCAGCACAACCAGGGTCATCAAGGGTGCTGCGCTAGCAGATTTCGTGGCTAAATGGACGGAGGCACCGGACCTCAAGGCCGACGAGGACCGATCACTCTCCCCAGGAAGCGAGGCGCCAGAAGGCTGGGTCATGTACTTTGACGGGGCGTTCTCCAGGCATGGCGCTGGGGCTGGGGCGGTGCTCATATCTCCCACTCAGGACAAGCTGTACTACACCATGCAGCTCTGCTTCCAGCAGGGTGAAAAGGTCTCCAACAATATAGCGGAGTACGAGGGACTGATAGCGGGCTTGAAGGCCGCCGCTGCCCTGGGGGTGAAGCGCCTTACTATCAAGGGCGATTCGTAGCTCCTCTTCAATTTCTCTAACAAGGTATACAAGCCAAGAGATGAGCACATGGAGGCCTACCTTGCGGAGGTCCGCAGGATGGAGAAGCAGTTTTGGGGGTTGGAGCTGCAGCATGTGCCCCGCGGCACTAATCAAGAGTCCGACGACATCGCCAAACGAGCCTCCAGGCGGTTACCCCAGGAGCCAGGCATCTTTGAGGAACGGCTCTTCAAGCCCTCGGCCCTGCCATCGTTATCGGACACAGCACAGCCTCGGGTGGAGCTTCCTCAGCAACCCGCCTCGGGAGCCCCAGCCTGTGGCCCGGCCTCAGGAGCATGCCTGCTCCTGACGATGGAGCCTTAGGAGGGGTGCTGGATCGCAGAGCTCCGAAGCTACTTAACGCAAGGGACCTTGCCAGAGAAGGAGGAGGAAGCAGAGTGTGTGGCGCGGCAAGCCACAGCGTACTGCATCAGGGATGGAGAGCTCTACCGGGAACGACCGAATGATGTGTCCCTGTGTTGCATCACCAGGGAGCAAGGGAAAGAACTGCTGGTAGATATACATGGTGGAGACTGTGGGCATCATTCGTCGTCACGGACCCTCGTCGTCAAGGCGTTCCGCAGCGATTTCTATTGGCCTACTGCGCTCAATGACGCTGTCGAACTTGTGAAGGCTTGCAAGGCTTGCCAATTCCATGCCAAGCAGATCCATCACCCGGCAGGAGGTCTGCAAACCATACCCCTCACGTGGCCATTTGCGATCAGGGGCTGGATATCCCGGCCCTTTAAGTCGAGCGCCGGGGCTATCGCTACCTCTACGTCGCCGTGGACAAGTTCACCAAGTGGGCCGAAGTCGAGGCCGTCCGCACCATCCCTGTTGGTTCTGCTGTCAAGTTCATCAAGGGCATCGGGAGCCGGTTCGGGGTGCCGAACCGCATCATCACTGACAACGGTTCGCAGTTCACCAGTAACCTTTTCAAAACGTATTGTGCTAACCTTGGAACGCAGATATGCTACGCTTCGGTGGTGCACCCCTGAAGCAACGGCCAGGCCGAGCGGGCCAACGCAGAAGTCCTGAGGGGCCTCAAGACCAGGACGTTCAAGAAGAAACTGGAGGCCTACGGCAGAGGTTGGTATGACGAGCTTCAGTCCGTGTTGTGGTCCATCCGCACCACCGCGACCAAGCCGACTAGGGAGACCCCTTTCTTCTTGGTCTACGGACCCGAAGCGGTCCTCCCTCACGAGGTCAGGCGTCGTTCCGCGCGGGTCCTGGCGTTCGATGAGACGCTACAGGACGCCATGAGCGGGACGGTATAACGCCCTCGATGCGGCTATATCTCCCACGTGTCGAAGCACGACTTAGAGGCATAACCGCATTGAAAGCAATGTCACAAGTGAGGTAATCTTCACACAACCCATGTAATACATAAGGGAAAGAGATACATAGTTGGCTTACAATCGCCACTTCACACAATTACATGAATAAAGCATTACATCATCCAGATACAATCAAGGTCCGACTACGGAACCAAAATAAAAGAAGAACCCCAAATGCGACAAAAGGTCCCGATCAACCCCAACTGGCTCCACTCTCGATCAACTAGAGCGAAACAACACAAAAGGCAAGATCTTCATCAAGCTCCTCCTTGAGCTTGGTTGCGCCACCGCTTTCATAACATAGGCACCTGCAAACTGGTTTTGGAAGTATCTGGTGAGCCACGGGGTCTCAGCAATCTCGCACCCGCGAGATCAAGACTATTTAAGCTTATGGGTAAGGTAAAGTCATGAGGTGGAGCTGCAGCAAGCGACTAGCATAAATGGTGGCCAACATACGCAAATGAGAGCGAGAAGGGAAGGCAAAGCACGGTCGATAAAAGTATGATCAAGAAGTGATCCTATAGCAACCTGCGTCAAGCATAACTCCAACACCGTGTTCACTTCCCGGACTCCGCCGGAAAGGGACCATCACGGTTACACACACGGTTGATGTATTTTAATTAAGGTCAACTTCGGTCTTCTACAACCGGACGTTAACAAATTCCCATCTGCCACATAACCGCGGGCACGGCTTTCGAAAGTTCAAATCCTGCGGGGTGTCCCAACAGCCCATGACAAGCTCTCACGGTCAGCGGAGGAATAGACCTCCACCCGAGACACTCCGATCAGACTCGGTATCCCGTACAACAAGACATTTCGACAGGTAAAACTAAACCAGCAACACCGCCCGAATGTGCCGACAAATCCCGATAGGAGCTGCACATATCTCTTTCTCGTGGCACACTCGGATGAGACTAGCTACGAGTAAAACCAACCCTCAAGTTTCCCGAGGTGGCCCAGCAGTAGCTCGGTTCGGACCAACACTCGAGGAGCACCGGCGGGGGTTAAAATAAAGATGACCCTTGAGTCTCAGAGAACCCAAGGGAAGGTGGTAGGTTGTTAGTGCAAATGGTAAAACCAATGTTGGGCATTCTTTGGAGAAGCTTTACTTAAGGCGAACTGTCAAGGGGTTCCCATTATAGCCCAACCGCGTAAGGGACGCAAAATCCGGGAACATAACACCGATATGACGGAAACTAGGGCGGCAAGAGTGGAACAAAACACTGTGCATAAGGCCGAGCCTTCCACCCTTTACCAAGTATATAGATGCATTAATAATATAAGAGATATTGTGATATCCCAACATAAACCACTGTCCACCATGGAGAAATCTTCAACTTCACCTGCAACTAGCAACGCTATAAGAGGGGCTGAGCAAAAGCGGTAACATGGCCAAACAACGGTTTGCATAGGAATGGTGTCAAAGGTTAGAGGTTCATGGCAATATGGGAGGCTGACAAGCAAATGGTAGGCATCATAGCATTGGCATAGCAAAAGAGCGAGCAAACTAGCATAGCAAAGATAGTAGTGATTTCGAGGGTATGATCATCTTGCCTGAGATCCCGCAAGGAAGAAGAACGAGTCCAAGAAGAAGACAAACGGACGAAGTCGAACGGATCCTCACAACTCCGGAACGAAACCGAAGCTAACGAGAGAAGCAAACCGGAAAGAAGCAAACAACATAGTAAACACACAAGCATAAACATGTCATGATGCACAATCACGTATGATGCATGTCCGGTTTAATGAGGCATGGCATGGCAAAGTGCAACGAACAATACTACAAATTAAGTGGAGCTCAATATGCAACGAGTTGCATATTAACGGCCACATCAATTATTTAGTTCTCTCTCGTTATAAGCTACTCAACAATATTAAATATGGGTTAACATGGCAAGAGGTGAAGCATAACAAAAACTATACCGTCTAAACAATTTAAATGGGGCCGGATATAAAAACAACAAATCCGGTAAATCCCCATATGCATTTAGCAATTTAAAGCAACAACAATTTTTAAGAATTTTAATTGTTGTTATCATGATGCGGATGACATATGCAAGTTTTATGCAATTTGTATGAAAATGTTGACAAGAGCATGATAAGGAGCATTTGGTCACCATGGCGGAACAAAAAGGGTGCCACGGCAACGATAACGAAAATGGTGCCACGGCAACAATAACGAAAATGGTGCCACGGCAACGATAACGAAAATGGTGCCACGGCAACATTTCGATGATCCGATAACTCATTGAGATACCGGTGCAAAGAGCAAGTGTGCGGATGCATGCACGGATGGTGGGGTGATCCCGGATACCGGGTTCCCACGGGATGACGGCAAGGCAAACGAGGAGGAACATGCACGAAGCAAACGGGCACGGTGCACACACAAGCATTCGTTCACGGGCGGTCATCTCGGGGTTATACCTTTGAAGCGTGCATTTCGGGGCGGAACGCGTTTCGTAGAAGGAAGTAGTTGTACACGGCGTCGGTAGAGGAAGTAGTCGTTCTCGTTTAAGTGAGTCGTACATTTCGTGATAGTGGAAGTAGTTGTTCATGTCCGTAGATGATTCGGGTCCACGGGGGCTTCGAGGGTCGACGGTAGTCGTACACGGCAACCATAGTTGAACTTGTAGGGCCGACGATGTCGTGGTACTTGGTGCAATGCATGGGATGGTAGTCCCGCAATTGTCGGAGAGGGACTTGACGCATCAAAAGTCTTCGGTGCCACGGTACTTGTCCATGTAGACGTACTTTCGAACAGGAACTTGGCGCACCAACAATGAGCAAGGCAAAATCCTTGTTTAGCGGTTCTCGAACTTGCGAAATCCACGAGCGGTCTTGGTGTATCCTGGTCTTGAAGAGGTCTCCGAAAGAACTTGGTGTCCACGGGACATGGAGTAGCGGTCTTGGCGTCGAGCAGGGTCGAAGGCCAACGAGGGAAGTGGGCGCTGCTGTTGTATGCCAGAGGCGAAGCAAAGCGTGACGAGCTCGAGGCAGCACCTGGGAGGACGGCGACGAGGCGGACCAGGCCGGCGGAGCAGGAGGATTGCCGGGTCTTGCGGTCTGGCGGCAGTCGCCGGAGGCGGGAAGCGAGGTCGCGGCGAGCACGACTGGTGGGCGTTAGGCCTCAAGGGCGTACAAGGCAGCGGCGGCCTCTGCGGGGCGGGTGCTCGAGGAGCCTCTCCTCGGCCTTCGGGCGACAGGGCCTTGGCGAGGAGGCGCCTGGCGCAGCGACGGAGGTGGTGGTGGCCATGGACGACGGCGAGAGAGAGACGGCCGCAGGGGACAGAGGTGGTGGTCGCGGAGGAGGAGATGGAGGCGCGGGCTGCGGCTGGCGACGCGGTGGAGGAGGTCGAGGGGAGAGGCAGGAGGCGCGCGCAGAAGGGAGATGGAATCGGCTGAGCGAGGCGTGGGCGCCATGGGAGGAGCGCAAGGATCGGGCGAAGATGGGGATCGAGCGAGAGGGTCGAGCTGCGTCTTGGTGTGTGTGTGTGCAAAGGCGCACAGAGAGGGACGAGAGGGAGGAGATGGATCGGGGAAGGCTAGGGTTAGGTGCTGGGGCCGGCTGGGCCTAAAGAGGCCGGTGGAGGAGCCTTGGGCTGTGGATGGGCCAAGATGCAAATGGGCCGGCCTAGTGCTGCTAGGCTTAGGGAGGCCACGGTGGCCTGGACTCTCTCTCTTGATCTAAAAAGACAGATAAATAAAAGAGAGAAAAGTAAAAAGGAAGAGGGGTTTAGGGAACTAATTTGAGCGGAAGGACAATTTTCCGGACTCATAAAAATATGAGGAATTTAAATAAAATGGGAAGAGGATTTTTAGAGGAAGTAAAATCCACACGTTGGATTTAACTTGGCAAGTTTGAATTTCGAAACCCATTCAAAAGAACTTCAAATGGGTTGAAATTATAGGAGGTGACCCTACACATTAGATGTGATTTATGGGCATATTTGGAACATTAATGGGTAGAGTAAAATTGCAACTCAATTTTACTAAAAGGCCCCAAAGGAAGAAAAGAAGTTGAGTAGGATAAAAGGAAATTTGAAGAACGGTGCATATGTGTTATGGGTGATTCCGAAAATGGAATATTTATAATATCTCTCTAAATATTGAGAGGATATGTTTTAAAGAGAATCACCATGTGAATTCCCTCGATTTAAATGGACCGAAGATCCATACGGTTTATTTAGATGAGTTTAAAAAAAATGAATGACATGATGCAATGCAAATGATGCAGAGATGAATGCAACGAACAAAACAAATCACACGACGAAACTCGGAGTAGCTGGAAGTCTTCTGGAGCATCGGTCTCGGGGCGTTACAACACTCCACCACTATGAGAGGATCTCGTCCCGAGATCTAGAATGGCACCATAGGAAAAACGGAAGAGAAAGAGAAGAGGTAAAACTAAGTTACTTCTTTGACAAAAGAGTGAAACCAAAGAACCTTGAGAGGTTGAGCAAATTAAAGGAAAGAGTACAACAGAGATGAACGAGATTGCAAACACTCCTTAGAAAAGAGGAACAGGGAACATTACGAGAACTTGAAGGTTGCAAAGACATGAATCAAGAGTTTCACGAACGAAAAGAATATGACCACATAGGTATAATGAGATAGCGAAGGAACAAGAATGGCAGAATTTGGGCAGCACTCCGGTAGAAAAGAGAAGAAAACTTGATGAGATGAAAAGATATAGAAGAGATGATACAACACTCCGGTTAAATGGATAAGCAAGAAAAGAACATAGTCCTAAAAAATGAGGTGATGGGTGAAGAGCACAACATCACAATGCCTCCGTAAAGAAAGAATAGAAGTTAGACCGTTGGGATAAAGGGACGGAGAAGAAAATGACAACTTCTACCAAAATTGAACTTGGAAGGTATCTTTGCAAGAAGGTTAGAATAAAATTGTTGGAAGACCAACAACGAAAAGAATAAGTTTGTAGTGGGCTTATGGAAACATGTCAACATTATGAGGTGACAACCGGCCACTAACGGAAAGAATTGCTTGCTTGAGATTAACGAAGAGATGAAAGCTTGTTCCATCAAGATGGAAAAGAGATAAATTGGGTCATTAATAAGCACCATAAATAGCAGCAATCCTTAGGGAAAACTTTAGGTGAAATCTATACCACGATAACTCCAATGAAGAGATTGACGGTAGAAAAGATCTCTTGAACAAAGAGAAAAGGATGGATTTAAATATCTCATTCCTGACAACCTGTGAATCACGAAACATGAATGGAAATTGTCAAGAATGACATAACACCATCTCAAGAGATAAGGTAGAAAGAAGTGCACTTTGGAATGCAAGATGAAGAATGCTTGAACTCCTCAAAACAAGACATATGTTGAACACCATGTTTAATTTTTGAGTATAGCTTGGCTGATCTTAACTTCGAGAGAAGTCTTGATGAACAATTGAAGAATGAAAGGAATCCTTGACGAACCACCATGTAGAAACTCCGATATTAAAAGGATGGTGGAAAGAAGGAGAAGTTGAAAACACAAGGTGAAGCCTTGCAATGATTTAGATGGAGCTTCGGGACGAGATAATGCGGAAAACTTGGAACTCCGGAAGAAAGATGAACAACAAGAAACCAAGAATTTATTCATCATGAACAAACTCCGAAGGAAAGGATTAATCACTTGGATGAACAAGAACAAGAATTATGTTATGCGTATCCTTCACCAATTTAAATTGATGACAAGCAACGGATTTGGCATACTACTTATTCTTGTAGAAAGGATTAAAAGAGATATATCAAAACTTGAGAAGGTCTTCAACGAACCACTGGTAGGATTCGGAAAGAACGAAAGAATCTGTTTGATAACGAAGGAAGAGAACTCTTGAAAGAACCACCGTAAGAATTGAAAATGAAAGAAGCAAAGGCACAAATCACCGGGAAGAATTGGAAAATGAATGAAGATACTTGAGGGGATTTAGATCCAAGTGAACGCAGAGATCCCGAGCTGATTAGATAATACTTGAATGATGCAATCGGTATGATTTGGAGAACGAGAGCTGAAAGCTTGAATGAATAATCTTGAGATGATGGTCTTCAAAGAATGAAACTGAAAAGACTCCTAAAATGCTCCGGATGGGTGAAAAAGATTCTCACAATCGAAAACAATTATGAGAGGATGGCAACCAAGCTAGCACCATGAATCTTGAAGAGAATAGAGCAAGATTAAAGAGAGACTCTTCTTGATCTTCAAATGATGAGAATGACAACGCGAAACACCACCAAGAATTATTGAGGCACATCGGAAGAATCAAAAGCGAAGAGGTTGAGCCAACTATGAAAAGAATTTGAAAGATCTTGGAGAAAAGCATTTGACTGATGATAACTCATTCTTACGTCAAACTTGGAGAAGAATTTAAGATAGCTCTGGGAAAATGGAAGAGTCAGGTAAGATCCTGGGAAAAGACCTGTTGGTTATGGCCCACTCAAAAGAACACCGTTAAACAAGTTTAAAGAGGGGTTGCACCGGTTGAATTAAATGACTTGAATGAGATAACAATCTACAAATGGCTTGAACGGGTTAAGAATGGAAACACAAATCTTCTGAGATATCTTGAGCACTCCGGAATAACAAATAGCGAGAAGAATGATAATGAGGTGCACCGGTATGAGAAGACATTGAAATGAGGAAAAAGGTATGATCAACAAAACTTGACTTGAATCCACCGGAGAAGAAAAGAGAATGGAGGATGATGAACTAGTAGAACATCTTCTTGAGAACCACCGGGTAAGAACATTGACGGAAAAGAATGGAGAGACTTCACATGAATAAATGGATACTTGATTAAAAAAATCTGAGTCCTTGAATAAAAAGGGTGGGAGGGCGGGAAAACAAAATCAACTTGGGACGGATGAAACAAACACCGTTGAGAAAACTTAGGATTGATCTTGTGGATGGGGAGAATGATCGGATCCTCTTGAAGAGAAGCACACCGGTTGGGAAAAGAATTAACATGACAACCTCAATGATCAAGAAGGATTAACACTCACATAGAAATATGAGAACACCATTTCGGAAAGGTATGGAATCAACACTTGACATTGAAGCAACTCGAATACCACAACTCAAAACAAAAACAAAGGCCTGGCTTGCAGAATAAGCCGGAACAAACATATGATAGAGATTTCGTCCGAAGTTTTCGTGGTGGGGCCTACACGGGCTCAATCGTACAGCACCATCATGTACAAGGCAGGCACATGACATCTGAAGCGTCCCAGTCGGCATAGCCAAGGACTCTTTAAGACACAACGAGACCATCAGAAACCAACCGTGAATAGGCGGACCACTAGATGTCGAACCCCAATTTCATATCATACATCCGTCGGAAAGATATCCTAAGAGCTACTTGAATTCCCACCTATAAAACTCCCGAAACTTTACGGTTATGCAATCTGGTGTTGGGGATACAGGGAGCAATATATCTCACCCAAACTAACAATCCCTACATCCAATTGTATCCATCCGTCAACACATAACCAAGAAACCTTCGAAATCGTCTACCTCAACCTTGAAAAGCATCCGTTATACAAGTCATGGCAATACTCCCGTACTCACCTCGATCTTTGGGTTAGCGGGGTTATCTCACCAACAAGCTGCATAAAAGAGATTTTCGATGTCGGCGTACTAAACTCGGTATTCGAGAACGCAACGATAAAATTATGACGACAACACCTCGGAGCTCAACTCCCGGGACACCGCCACAACCCCTAAATGTCGAGGCAACCAAGACAATGTTGTCATCATAAAACCATCGAACGATTCTAAGATACCAGCGTGATCCTAAAATTTTTTTAGTGAAATTTGAGAAGAGAAGAGTCAAAACTCTACATCGGGATACCTCACCGAAAGGTCGAAGGACCGGGAGTAAAAAGAATTCTAAACTCTCCGATATATATAATCCTAAATGACTCAAAACATTTTTCTAGACACAACTCGCCGCTAAAAGCGATCAAGCGGTGGGGCTCCTAAGGTCGGGAAGGCTCGATTACCAACTTATATCGCCTCGATGCGGCTATATCTCCCACGTGTCGAAGCACGACTTAGAGGCATAACCGCATTGAAAGCAATGTCGCAAGTGAGGTAATCTTCACACAACCCATGTAATACATAAGGGAAAGAGATACATAGTTGGCTTACAATCGCCACTTCACACAATTACATGAATAAAGCATTACATCATCCAGATACAATCAAGGTCCGACTACGGAACCAAAATAAAAGAAGAACCCCAAATGCGACAAAGGTCCCCGATCAACCCCAACTGGGCTCCACTACTGATCAACTAGAACGAAACAACACAAAAGGCAAGATCTTCATCAAGCTCCTCCTTGAGCTTGGTTGCGTCACCTGCTCGGTAACATAGGCACCTGCAAACTGGTTTTGGAAGTATCCGTGAGCCACGGGACTCAGCAATCTCGCACCATGAGATCAAGACTATTTAAGCTTATGGGTAAGGTAAAGTCATGAGGTGGAGCTGCAGCAAGCGACTAGCATAAATGGTGGCCAACATACGCAAATAAGAGCGAGAAGAGAAGGCAAAGCACGTTCAATAAAAGTATGATCAAGAAGTGATCCTATAGCAACCTGCGTCAAGCATAACTCCAACACCGTGTTCACTTCCCGGACTCCGCCGGAAAGGGACCATCACGGTTACACACACGGTTGATGTATTTTAATTAAGGTCAACTTCGGGTCTTCTACAACCGGACGTTAACAAATTCCCATCTGCCACATAACCGCGGGCACGACTTTCGAAAGTTCAAATCCCTGCAGGGGTGTCCCAACTTAGCCCATGACAAGCTCTCACGGTCAACGGAGGAATAGACCTCCACCCGAGACACTCCGATCAGACTCGGTATCCCGGTACAATAAGACATTTCGACAGGGTAAAACTAAACCAGCAACACCGCCCGAATGTGCCGACAAATCCCGATAGGAGCTGCACATATCTCTTTCTCAGGGCACACTCAGATGAGACTAGCTACGAGTAAAACCAACCCTCAAGTTTCCCGAGGTGGCCCCGCAGTAGCTCGGTTCGGACCAACACTCGAGGAGCACCGCCCGGGGGTTAAAATAAAGATGACCCTTGAGTCTGCAGAACCCAAGGGAAGGTGGTAGGTTGTTAGTGCAAATGGTAAAACCAATGTTGGGCATTGCTGGAGAAGCTTTACTTAAGGCGAACTGTCAAGGGGTTCCCATTATAGCCCAACCGCGTAAGGGACGCAAAATCCGGGAACATAACACCGATATGACGGAAACTAGGGCGGCAAGAGTGGAACAAAACACCAGGCATAAGGCCGAGCCTTCCACCCTTTACCAAGTATATAGATGCATTAATAATATAAGAGATATTGTGATATCCCAACATAAACCCTGTCCACCATGGAGAAATCTTCAACTTCACCTGCAACTAGCAACGCTATAAGAGGGGCTGAGCAAAAGCGGTAACATGGCCAAACAACGGTTTGCATAGGAATGGTGTCAAAGGTTAGAGGTTCATGGCAATATGGGAGGCTGACAAGCAAATGGTAGGCATCGTAGCATTGGCATAGCAAAAGAGCGAGCAAACTAGCATAGCAAAGATAGTAGTGATTTCGAGGGTATGATCATCTTGCCTGAGATCCCGCAAGGAAGAAGAACGAGTCCAAGAAGAAGACAAACGGACGAAGTCGAACGGATCCTCACAACTCTGGAACGAAACCGAAGCTAACGAGAGAAGCAAACCGGAAAGAAGCAAACAACATAGTAAACACACAAGCATAAACATGTCATGATGCACAATCAAGTATGATGCATGTCCGGTTTAATGAGGCATGGCATGGCAAAGTGCAACGAACAATACTACAAATTAAGTGGAGCTCAATATGCAACGAGTTGCATATTGACGAAACACCACATCAATTATTTAGTTCTCTCTCGTTATAAGCTACTAAACAATATTAAATATGGGTTAACATGGCAAGAGGTGAAGCATAACAAAAACTATACCGTCTTAACAATTTAAATGGGGCCGGATATAAAAACAACAAATCCGGTAAATCCCCATATGCATTTAGCAATTTAAAGCAACAACAATTTTTAAGAATTTTAATTGTTGTTATCATGATGCGGATGACATATGCAAGTTTTATGCAATTTGTATGAAAATGTTGACAAGAGCATGATAAGGAGCATTTGGTCACCATGGCGGAACAAAAAGGGTGCCACGGCAACGATAACGAAAATGGTGCCATGGCAACAATAACGAAAATGGTGCCACGGCAGCGATAACGAAAATGGTGCCACGGCAACATTTCGATGATCCGATAACTCATTGAGATACCGTGCAAAGAGCAAGTGTGCGGATCGTGCACGGATGGTGGGGTGATCCCGATACCGGTTCCCGGGGATGACGGCAAGGCAAACGAGGAGGAACATGCACGGCAAGCGGGCACGGTGCACACACAAGCATTCGTTCACGGGCGGTCATCTCGGGGTTATACCTTTGAAGCGTGCATTTCGGGGCGGAACGCGTTTCGTAGAAGGAAGTAGTTGTACACGGCGTCGGTAGAGGAAGTAGTCGTTCTCGTTTCGTAGTCGTACATTTCGGCGGTAGTGGAAGTAGTTGTTCATGTCCCGTAGATGATTCGGGGTCCACGGGGTCTTCGAGGGTCGACGGTAGTCGTACACGGCAACCATAGTTGAACTTGTAGGGCCGATGATGTCGTGGTACTTGGTGCAATGCACGGGATGGTAGTCCCGCAATTGTCGGAGAGGGACTTGACGCATCAAAAGTCTTCGGTGCCACGGTACTTGTCCATGTAGACGTATTTCGAACAGAACTTGGCGCACCAACAATGAGCAAGGCAAAACCCTTGTTTAGCGGTTCTCGAACAGCGAAATCCACGAACGGTCTTGGTGTATCCTGGTCTTGGAGAGGTCTCGAAAGAACTTGGTGTCCACGGGACATGGAGTAGCGGTCTTGGCGTCGAGCAGGGGGTCGAAGGCCAACGAGGGACGGCGTGGGCGCTGCTGTTGTATGCCAGAGGCGGCAAAGCGGTGACGAGCTCGAGGCAGCGCTGGGAGGACAGCGACAAGGCGGACCAGGCCGGCGGAGCAGGAGGATTGCCGAAGTGCTGCGGTGCGGCGGCAGTCGCCGGAGGCGGGAAGCGAGGTCGCGACGAGCACGACTCTGATGGCGTTAGGCGCTCTGCAGGCGTACAAAAGCGGCGGCCTCTGCGGGACGGGTGCTCGAGCTCCTCTCCTCGGCGCTTCGGGCGACGGGCCTTGGCGAGGAGGAGGCGACAGCGCGGCGACGGAGGTGCTGGTAGCCATGGACGACGGCGAGGAGGGAGACGGCGCAGGGGACAGAGGTGGTGGTCGCGGAGGAGGGAGATGGAGGCGCGGGCTGCGGCTGGCGACGCGGTGGAGGAGGTCGAGGGGAGAGGCGGGGCGCGGGAGAGAAGGAGATGGAATCGGGCTGAGCGAGGGCGCGGGCGCCATGGGAGGAGCGCAAGGGGATCGGGGCGAAGATGGGGATCGAGCGAGAGGGGTCGAGCTGCGTCTTGGGTGTGTGTGTCTGTGCGCCATGAGGGACGAGAGGGAGGAGATGGATCGGGAAGGCTAGGGTTAGGTCTTTGGGGCCGGCTGGGCCTAAAGAGGCCGGTGGAGGAGCCTTGGGCTGCGGATGGGCCAAGATGCAAATGGGCCGGCCTAGTGCTGCTAGGCTTAGGGAGGCCACGGTGGCCTGGACTCTCTCTCTTAAGCTAAAAAGACAGATAAATAAAAGAGAGAAAAGTAAAAAGGAAGAGGGGTTTAGGGAACGAATTTGAACGGAAGGACAATTTTCCTGGACTCATAAAAATATGAGGAATTTAAATAAAATGGGAAGAGGATTTTTAGAGGAAGTAAAATCCACACGCGTTGGATTTAACTTGGCAAGTTTGAATTTCGAAACCCATTCAAAAGAACTTCAAATGGGTTGAAATTATAGGAGGTGACCCTACACATTAGATGTGATTTATGGGCAGATTTGGAACATTAATGGGTAGAGTAAAATTGCAACTCAATTTTACTAAAAGGCCCCAAAGGAAGAAAAGAAGTTGAGTAGGATAAAAGGAAATTTGAAGAACGGTGCATATGTGTTATGGGTGATTCCGAAAATGGAATATTTATAATATCTCTCTAAATATTGAGAGGATATGTTTTAAAGAGAATCACCATGTGAATTCCCTCGATTTAAATGGACCGAAGATCCATACGGTTTATTTAGATGAGTTATAAAAAAAATGAATGACATGATGCAATGCAAATGATGCAGAGATGAATGCAACGAACAAAACAAATCACACGACGAAACTCGGAGTAGCTGGAAGTCTTCTGGAGCATCGGTCTCGGGGCGTTACAGACGGACCTCGTGCTGGGGGAGGAGCGTCGTCGAGAAGTTGCGCTACGAGCGGCAAGATACCAGTAGGCACTCCGGCGATAACACTGCCGCAACATCCGCCCCAGAACTCTCGAGGTAGGGGACCTCGTGCTCCGGTGGGTCCTCTCCAAGGAGGGACTGCATAAGCTCTCTCCTATGTGGGAGGGCCCGTTCAAGGTTGTTCATGTTTCCAGGCCCGGCTCCGTGCACTTGGAGACTCAGGAGGGAGTACCTTTACAGAACGCGTGGAACATCCAGCACCTCCGGAGGTTTTACCCCTAGAAAGGCCCAGAGCCTGTGAAGAAGGCGAATGCCTGTGAAGCACATCTTTTTGGAAAAGGCCCAGAGCCTGTGAAGAATGCGAATGCCTGTGAAGCTCATCTTTTTGGAAAAGGCCCAGAGCACATGAAGAAGGCGAATGCCTGTGAAGCTCATCTTTTTGGAAAAGGCCTAGAGCACATGAAGAAGGCGAATGCCTGTGAAGCTGTTCTTTTGGAAAGGCCTAGAGCACATGAAGAAGGCGAATGCCTGTGAAGCTCATCTTTTTGGAAAAGGCCCAGAGCCTGTGAAGAAGGCGAATGCCTGTGAAGCTCATCTTTTTGGAAAAGGCCCAGAGCCTGTGAAGAAGGCGAACGCCTGTGAAGCTATCGCGTTTTGGAAAAGGCCCGGAGCCTGCGAAGAGGGCCAATGCCCGTGAAGCTTGCCTCCCCGAAGAAAGGCCCGGAGCCTGTGAAGAAGGCCAACACCTGTGAAGCTCGCCGCCCGTGACACTCTCACGTAATAATGAGTTGGGGTTGTACACGCCCCGGAGTCTCAAGGGTGCCGGCCTCAGGCCCTGGGGCTCCCTCCCACGCCCAGTGGTAGCACTTAGCTCCGCGCTGGTGAGAAGACATCGAAGACTAGACTAGGTGCCGGACGCGGCTTTTTCATTTGCTTTCTGCAGTTGGCTAGTTCATTTTCATTTGGAGTTTTATCGAAACTATCGCCGCCTTTTGACCTGTGGTTCTTCCACTTTTTCGCTCTCCTGCCTGGATTTCTCTTGCGCGGGGGCTCACGAGGTGGAAGCCCCGGGAGCCCTCGCGAGTGTTCCTGCCCCTATCGCTCAAGTTTTCACGGCCCAGGTCCACTACAGGAGCGCCCCTCCAGACCATGCCCCACGGGCACCACGACACGAATACAGGGCCTGGGTCGGTCGCCCCCACGGCTGAGACTGGAGATTACTTGCGAATGGGCATGCAACAGAAAGGAACAATACCGGAATAACAGAAACAGTACGATAATTGACGACGTTAACCCAAACACGCCCCCACGGGGCCACAAATTGCTGTCTTTTTGCGCAGGAAAAAAGAAAGGAAAGAACAAAGCAGGCGAAGCTCGTCCTGCGCCAGCCCTCATGGAAGACTCGAGCCGCCACCGGAGCTCAGGCGGATTCCCTCTCGCGCTTCACCTGGGCGCAACGGCGGGCAGACCCACAGCCGCCCTCCAAGCAGGCGCAACAGCGTGGAGGCTGACCGCGGCCCTGCTAGAAGGGTCGCTACCCGAAGAAGAGCTGGTGAAGCTTGAGGAGTCACGGGCGCCGCCAACCGTGCGTGCGCTGTCCTCTCCGTCCTCGCCGGGGCTGAGTCCCCGGCCGCGGTCGTCATCTTCAGGGAAGCACCCTGCACGGCGACCATCTTTCTCAAACACCGTCACGTAGAGGGTGGCGTCGCCGTCGAACTTGAAGTGTAGAGAGCATCGGCGGAGCAGGCCACGCGCGCGAGCAAACGTCTGCCAGCCGCGGGTCAGGGCCAGGCTCCCGGCTGCGGAGACCTCCAGCGAAGCCAACGAGGCCTGGCTGCAGCAGCCATCTGCCTGGAGCCAGAGGCCACCCAAGGCGCCAGCTGGGAGCTCACCTAGGAGGAAGCGAGGGAGCTGAAGCCGGGCGCCGGTTGGCTCCACCGCCCACACAATGAACTCCGGCAGCACCTCCGCAACATGGAGGCGCGGCCTCGGGGGTCGCACGGCCGGAACACGCCCGCCGACCATGGCCAGCCGCTCATCGCTGTGCAGAGAGCCACCTCCGCGACCGCGGGGGGCCGCCGTGGAGGCCACAGGATGTTTGCGAGGGCGACCTCGACCGCGCTTGAGCGGGGGAGAGGTAGACTCGACCTGGCGAGCCTTTCCTTTCTCTGCGACCGAGAACTTCCTTGGTGGAGCCATGAAGAAGAAGGAGAAGAAAAAGGAGATAGACTGGAAGGACGCGTGCCGTTCCATACTTATAGCCGGCGAAGGCCAACCGTCGACCTCCACGATCGCAGGTAATCATGACCCGCTTTGCATGCAGGGACTTGTCAAATCCGTGCGGTTACCAAGGCGTCGTGGGGAAGCGGAGGCACCCACGTCCAATCAACCGCCACACGACGCCCAAGGCCACAGGCTGTTAGGGCCCACGACGCTTCACACTTGCCCTTTCGCCTCTCTGCTCAGCCAAGTTCGGGCGCGCCGTGGGCCCAGGGGCTACTGTCGGCGTTCTGGGAATGGGGGTCCCTAGACTTTCCTGCCTGCGGCCTGCGGCGTGGCTCAAAGGAGGCCCACCACAGCCCATCTTCATCAACACAAGCTCAAGACCCTCGCGAGGGGCCAAGCCTCGTGGGGCGGACGACAAGGAGCTTCCTCGGGCACAGCCTCATCAGGCTGGCTCGCGAGGAGGCGGAGAGTTCAAGGCAGGGTACCTCGCGAGGTGCCCATGACGCAAGCCATGACGACCAAGGGCACCAGTCGGGCGCCAGCCCGCGCAGTGTCCTCCTTTCCTCTTTGGTGCAAAGGGAGCAAGCGCAGGCGATAGCATCAAGCAAAGGCATCCATTTTGGTGCAACAAGACCAAGACCAGCCCAACGGCAGTGAAGAAGTCATTGTGGAGCCCAAGCAGGCGTCATCACCAGAGCCTTTGACAGGCGAGGACCAACTTTAGTCAGGATAAGTGTACCCACTGTTCCCCTTCAAAATGGCCAATTGTTGGCGCCCTTCCCGCTCAATATTTGGGAAGAGGCCCAGGGCCTTTGCCTATAAATAGGACTAGCCACCCCCAGGGTAGAGGCATATGGACCTGACCTAGCAATCTGGATCCTCACCAAGAAACCAAAGAGATAGAGCGATTGAACTCCTCCTAGCAATACGTCGCCAGACCAAGAATGACCCTCGCGAGGCTGTTCTTCCTTGTATTGTTCATCATCAGCCCAAGAGGCAATCCACCACACCACACACTGGAGTAGGGTATTACACCACAATGGTGGCCTGGACCAGTATAAATCTTGTGTCTCTTGTGTTGTTCTGTTTGGTAGATTAGATCCTAGCGATTCGGCGAGGAGCAAGCCGGCAGAGGGTTAAATCTCCGCACGCACCCCAATGTTCGAACCTCAAGGGTCTGCCGGAACTCGAAATCCGACAATAGCTGCAGCCTTTGAAACTTGTTTGCATAACACTTAACCAAAAACTACATTTTGATAGATCCACCTATCCATGGCGGCTCAAACCACCGTCTTAAATTGCAATGCTCAATAGATAACATCCAACTTACCAATGGCGTCTTAAATAACCTGACTGCTCACAGTGGTTTAAATAACTTGACGTAATTAGTCATATACCATCAGGCCCCTTTATAAGCCGCCATTCCAAATACGTGCTGAAATATTTTTCCTCCTGCTTAAATTTGAACCGGCAATTTTTCTCTTTTTAGGCTTCCTTTTTCACAATGCCGCCCAAAACAGTTGCTTCATGTAACTGGGTCAAATCCATCATCACAGAGAGTACACTTGACGATTTTGTGAAAACCGCCTATCTGCCTAAGAAGGATGTGATGTCGTACAATGCTCCTGATCCAATAGAGGGAAAGCCTCAGCCCAAAGAGGGGGAAGTCATCGTTTTCACGGATCATATGAACCGGGGCTTTTCACCACCCGGCTCAAAGTTCTTCAGAGACATCCTGCAATTTTTTGACCTCCATCCTCAAGACATCGGACCCAACTCCGTGTCTAATATTTGCAACTTTCAAGTATTCTGTGAGGTGTATCTTCAAGAAGAGCCCACCTTGCCGCTTTTCAGAGAGTTGTTTTATTTGAACCGCCAGAATGAATATTCCAACGGACCTAGTTTGAAACTCTGCGGGGTCTCAATCCAACGACAGAGAGACACTATTTTCCCTTATGTGAACCCACCAAGTCACCCCAAAGACTGGAACCAAACACGGTTCTACTGCCAAGACACTTCTCCGGCTAATGAGAACCCTCTACCCGGCCTTCGCGCCCTGCGCCTCAATTCCAATCATCCTCTTCCAGATAAGTTGTCAGCTACTGACCACCAGAAGATTGCTCCTACCATGGCTAAGGTCAAGGCTCTTTTAGGGAACGGCTTAAATGGTATTGACTTGGTCCGGTGCTGGGTCGCATGGCGGATCATCCCGTTGAGCCGTCGCCCCGGTTTAATGTGCACCTACACGGGCGAGAAGAAAGATCCACTGCGCCACAGCCCTGACAATTTACCTGAAGATGTTATCAATGATATGACAAAGTCACTTTTGAATGAAAGCTTAGCAGACTGCGGCAAGGTGGGCTTAAGCACTTTCTACAAGGCTAACCCGGCTCCAGGGGTAAGCCGCCAAATTGAGTTAATTTACCTTTATCCTTGATATTTTGTCTTTTACCCAAACCTTTGCTCATTTTCTCAGGCTGATGACAAATTTTGGAAGAAAAAGTATGATCATGAGGCTGCAAAGAGAGCCAGGAATGCCAAGAAAGCCGCCAGGAGAGCCGCCGCCAAGAAAGGAGGAAAGAAGCCCAGCGCTTCTGAATTGCTTCAACTGGCAGACTCCTTTGAGTCGGAGGTAGCCCTCGACTCTCTTGGCTCCTTTTTCAATCGCCTTATTGACACTGATTATCATCAGGCTGACACTGGAACGAGTCAGGGAATGGAAGAAGAGGTAAATATTATTTCCTCCGACTCCAAGCCTTTGCAAAGACAAAAAATCTGAAGAGTAACCCGGAAAGTAAGATTTTCTCATCCCTTAGCTTATCAAGATCCTCAATTTATTTTGAAGCTATAGACTGATGAGGGCTGGAGGCAGACCCGGACCAGCAAGGACGCAGAACTCTCCTCTGGCTTACAGAATCCACCAAGGAAGCGCCGGAACGAGGTCACCTCTGACTTAAATCCTTTTTATCCTTTGGCGGGTCTCACTCGTCAACCACTCAACTCTTCTGATTCAAATTATCAGGAAACTTCACATTCTTCCGGCGACTCAATCTAGTCCAACATGCCGGCTTTTAAGACTGCTCCAGGGTAATGATGATTTACTTATCCTGTACCCATTACAATCCTTTATACTTGTACTGACCTTTTTGACCTTACACAACGGGAAAGCAAAGCCCAGCAAGAGGGTGAAGAAGAACAAGCCGGTCGAAGAGCCGACCGTCAATGAGTCGAAGCTCTAGACTGTTGTGCCTGAGGCCTCTGTTCCTGAGCCGCCGCTTGAGCCGGTTCACGATATGCCAACGATGACTGCCGACCTGCCTGTCAATCAAGCTGCTGATGACTCTTCAAACCCGAAAGCTTCAAGCCCGGTTAAAGCAGCCGACCCACAAGATGTCGATGTGGAAATCACCAAGACCGGCTATACGGAGCCGGGGAGACCTACTGTGCTAGCCAAGTGTTCTGCCAAAGAGGAGCACACTAAACGACGTAAAGTCAGATTTGATGTTGCTGACTATACTCAAATGAGCCTTGGTGAAGTTTTTTCCGGCTATCTTAGTCAAGTGCACAGCAGTCGTGATCTTGAAGTTGATATGGTGAAACAAATGCACCAGAAATTTGAGGTATAAATTCTGCCCTTCCTTGAATTATCCTTAATATGCCAGCCCCCAAGTCTATTGCTTATGATGAATATGTTGTAGACTTAGAATGAACTTATAAGCATCATTAATATCCTTTGGTAGAAATCTTAAAAATTCGACTTAATCCGTAGTCCCCAAGGGCCGGGTTAATCAACATGAATGAGCGGGTCCTTCATATGCTTGTGTAGAATATAGTACTTGTGTAGCTTCCCACAGCAATATGCATTAGGCCCCAAGTGCCAAGTACTCTTGTTTGCAAAGTTCTTGGGACTTACTGTCATGAACCGCCACTTAGATAGAACTTTCGGTAGACATTAGCCCCCAAGTGCCAAGTGTTGTTGCTTGCAAAAGGCTTGGGACTTAATATTGTATGTTAATATTCATGATTTTGATCCGGTATTTGTATAGACCACCAGTGCTCAACTTCAGTCTGAGCTGTCTGAAGCAAAGAACCACCTGGAGTTGCAAGAGACTGAAACCTAGAGGGAAAACTCCAAATTTGAATTTGGTGTGTCTGAACAGGAGAAACTGAAAGTCGAATTTGAAGTTGAGAAAAAGGACTAGGCTAAAGAAAAGATTGCCTTAACCCATCGAGCTGAGAAAGCAGAGGCGGCTCTTGAAGAGGTGACCACTGAATTGTCCGGCTTAAAACGCCATGTGTCTTAGATGGTCTTAGCAATCTTTGGTAAGCCGCCCTACAAGTGTCAAGTTTTGAATCTTTCTGGTGATCATATGAACTATTGTTAACTCATCTATCATTGCTATGTAGGCCCCAGGAGCACCAACCTCAACCAGGACATGCTGGTGAAGCAGAAGGCGGTTTACACACTCGTAGAACAACTTTATACCGGAGCTCGGCGTGCCTTAGTCACAGTTGCCTTGTCAAATGAAGCTCCCACGCTCCTTGCTGATGTGTTAAAGAAACTTTCTGTGTTGTCACAGTGGTTCAATGAATTAAAGTGATCCTCTGCGATAGCCGGAGGCGTGGCTGCTTTAAGCAGGGCCAAAGCATGGCTACCGGAATTAGACCCAGCCGACATCGCCATTGGGTATCCATGCCTTGAGGAGGATGGCACTTCATTTCAACAGGAAGACTTCGCTGCTTGTGTGAAGGAAATACGCCCTGTGGCCAGTTTGATTGCCGATGAGACGGACCTTACCAAGTACCATCCGGCTTATGATGCAGGAAATCAGAGGATGCCAACGCCGCGTTATAAAGTGACAAGCCTGATCCCCCCATTCTGTAAGCATACCTTCGGCCCTGAAGTTGACCCGTCCAGGCTAATTGTTGATGAAGCTGAATTTGAAGCTTTGAATGGCATTGACTGGTTGTCGTCAACCTTCCAGGACGGGGAACATGAAAAAGAAGCGGAGAGGGTTGATCCAGAAGCATGAGGCCAACAAGAGAATTGACCCACCGGGCGGCTCATATCAGTAACCTTCTGAAAAAACAGTTTAATCATTTGGACTCGGGGAGTCATGTAATAGGGTAGAAACGACTTTGATCTGTCGTGCCATCGTGCATGTTTTGGTGCTCCACACTATTACTGTTGTCTTATATTTGCCCTTATTATACTTATCATCTCTTTTCATAATGCATAGGAAAGTCCTTGAACGATCTTGCACACAGAAATAGTTCACAAGAGCCCTTGGCGGTTTACCGCAGGGCGGGTCACAATATCTTACATATGACCACTAATATGTAAAAAAGGAGTCACAAATAAAGCCTCTTATGAATCATAACTTTGAAACATAACTCAAATATCATACCTGTGATACTAAATTTACACTGCCAGTTTATGTGACATGCACAGTAAGGGTGATACCCCAATCTTCAGAAGCCAAAACTTCCAAATGTTTGATGATTGTCATATGCTGGCGACTTATCGTCCAAAGCCAAGCCGGGTTTAATAGAAGCCATATATATATATGCCTCAGATATGAATAAAAAGTCTCAAGACAAAACCAAAGATTGTTTTCAAAAAAAACTTAAGCCAAACAGAGAGAAAAATTGAGGCTTCTGATTCGAATACGATCAGTAAACTGGACCAAAAGGGGTTAAGCTAGGATTCTAATGCGATCATTTAGCCCCCTAGTGGTTTTGGCATTGCGCCGATCAAGAGGGTACCGACAGCTATGTTCTCTTTGGTACGAATACGACCTATGTTTGAATAGGAAGCCCCCTAGTGACCTTGAGACTTTTTTAACGACTCTGATTCGAATATGATCAAAGTCGGACCCAAAAGGAGTTAAGCTATGATTCGATTACGATCAAGAAGCCCCCTGGTGGGTTTGGCATTACGCCGATCAAAAGCGTACCGACAGCTATGTTCTCTTTGGTTCGAATACGACCTACGTTTGAACAGGAAGCCCCCAAATTACCTCAGGATTTTTTAACGACTCTAATTTGAATACGATCAAAGTCGGACCAAAAGGGGTTAAGCTAGAATCGAATACGATCAGCCCCCAATTGGTCTTTGGAATTATGATGATGAAAACACATGATCATTGAGGATGAAAAGTACAGAGGTCCCGCTTTATTACTTATCATAATATATACATTGTCAAATATATGTACATCATGAGAGCCGGTGGGTGAAGTGTAGTAAGGCGGAAGATGGGCGATATTCCACGGCCGGCGGGTCTCCTCCTCTGACTTGTGCGAGTCTTTATGCTCTCAAACATCGATAAGGTAGTATGACCCATTGTTCAAGTTCTTGCTGACCACAAAGGGCCCTTCCCAAGGTAGGGATAACTTGTGTGCATCAGTTTGATCCTGGATGAGCCAGAGCACCAAATCACCTTCTTGAAAGCTTCTGGACTTAACCCGGCGGCTATGATAATGGCGCAGGTCCTGTTGGTAAATCGCCGAGCGGGCTGTGGCCAAGTCATGCTTTTCATCTAACTGGTCAATTGCATCCTAACGCGCTTGTTCATTATCAGCTTCAACATAAGCCGCCACGCGGGGCGAGTCATGACGGATGTCACTAGAAAGAACCACCTCTGTTCCGTAAACCATGAAGAAAGGCGTGTAACCCGTAGACCTGTTGGGGGTAGTATTGATGCTCCATATCACAGAAGGTAACTCCTCCACCCAACAACCTAGCGTCCATTGCAAAGGAACCATAAGCCGGGGCTTGATGCCTTTCAAGATTTCCTGATTGGCTCTTTCAGCTTGACCATTGGATTGAGGGTGAGCTACTGATGAAACATCAAGTCGAATATGCTCCCATTGACAAAATTCCTCCATGGCGCCCTTGGACAGATTAGTGCCATTGTCAGTTATAATGCTATGTGGAAAACCAAACAAAAAATCACCTTTTTCATTAATTGGACCATCGTGGCTGCGTCACACTTACTAACTGGCTCTGCCTCAACCCACTTTGTGAATTTGTCAACCGCCACCAAAAGTTTTTTTATCTTTGGACCTTTTGAAAGGCCCAACCATGTCAAGTCCCCAGACTGCAAACGGCCAAGTAATTGGAACCATCCGCAATTCTTGAGCTGACACGTGAGCTCGCCGTGAGAATTCCTGACAACCATCACATTTACTGACCAGATCATCTGCATTTGCATGAGCTGTCAGCCAATAAAATCCATGACGAAAAGCTTTGGCCACAAGGGACTTTGAACCGGCATGATGGCCACAGTCTCCTTCATGAATCTCACAAAGAATTTCTTGACCCTCCTCAGGAGATACACAACGCTGAAACGCCCAGTGACACTGCGATGAAGCAACTCGCCATTAGCAATTGTCATTGACTTAGACCATAGGGTTATCTGCCTAGCCAAGGTTTCATCCTCAGGCAACTCGCCCCGGGTCATGTAAGCCAAATACGACACTGTCCAATCTAGGATGACGTGAAGAGCTGCCACCAATTGTGCTGCCGGGTCAGGAACAGCCAAGTCTTCCTGTGTAGGCAATTTGACAGAAGGATTATGCAGAATATCCAAGAAAGTGTTTGTTGGTACCGGTTTACACTGAGTCCCCAGCCGGCTTAAAGCATCAGCCGCCTCATTCTTTCTGCTATAAATGTGTTCCACTTGATAACCCTTGAAGTGTACAGCAATAGCATCAACTTCACGGCGATAAGCCGCCATGAGGGGATCCTTGGAATCCCATTTTCCTGAGACCTGTTGAGCCACAAAATCTAAGTCTCCAAAGCACCTCACCCGGCTTAAGTTCATATCCTTAGCCATCCAATGACCATGGAGCAAGGCCTCATACTCAGCTGCATTGTTAGTACAAGGAAACATCAACCTTAGCACATAACAAAATTTGTCACCTAGAGGGGAAGCTAAATGAACTCCAGCCCACGAGCCCTCCAATTGCCTGGACCCATCAAAGTGAATAGGCCAATATGTGTTGTCCGACTTCTCTTAAGGCATCTGCAGCTCTGTCCAATTGTTAATGAAATCCACCAGTGCTTGAGACTTGATAGCAGTGCGTGGCACATACTTTAAACCATGAGGCCCAAGCTCAATGGCCCACTTGGCGACTCATCTAGTGGCTTCTCTGTTTTGAATGATATCTCCTAAAGGAGCAGAACTGACCACAATGATGGGATGACCCAGAAAATATTTTTTAAGCTTCCGGCTGGCCATGAACACCCCATAAACAAGTTTCTGCCAATGTGGATATCTCTGCTTGGACTCAATAAGTACTGCACTGATGTAGTAAACCGGCCATTGAACCGGATATTCTTTGCCAGCCTCCTTGCGCTCCACCACAATAGCCACACTGGCAGCAAATGTGTTAGCAGCCACATATAACAATAATGGCTAACTAATAATGAGAGCACCAAGAACCGGTGGCTTAGTTAGCTGCCTCTTGAAATCTTCAAATGCATCGTTAGCAGCATCACTCCAGACAAAGTCGTCTGTTTTCTTCATCATCTGATACAACGGTATGGCCTTCTGACCTAACCGGCTTATGAACTGGCTTAAGGCAACAATACGACCCGCCAGACGCTGAACATCATTGATACACATTGGCTTAGCCAGGGAGGTGATGGCCTTGATCTTCTCCGGGTTAGCCTCAATGCCTCTGTTAGAAACCAGAAAACCCAAAAGCTTGCCTGCTGGTACACCAAAGACACACTTGGCCGGGTTAAGCATCATCTTGTAGACCCAGAGATTATCAAAGGTTTCCTTCAAATCATCTATCAAGGTCTCCTTCTCCCTGGACTTCACCACAATGTCGTCCACATAGGCATGAACATTGCGCCCAATCTGATTGTGAAGATAGTTTTGCACACATCGCTGATAAGTCGCCTCGGCACTCTTAAGCCCAAAAGGCATAGACACATAGCAGAAGGCTCCAAAAGGAGTAATAAAAGCCGTCTTCTCCTGGTCCTTAACTGCCATTTTGATCTGATGATAACCAGAATAAGCATCCAAAAAGCTCAAACGCTCACAACCCGCTGTAGCATCAATGATTTGATCAATACGAGGGAGAGAAAAAGGATAAGCCGGACAAGCCTTGTTTAAGTTCATGTAATCCACACACATACGCCAGGTGCTGTTCTTCTTAAGCACTAGCATTGGGTTAGCCAGCCACTCTGGATGAACAACTTCAATAATGAACCCGGCCGCCAAGAGCCGGGCCACCTCTTCACCAATGGCCTTACGCCTCTCCTCATTGAACCACCGAAGAAACTGCTTAACCGGCTTAAATTTTGGATCAATATTGAGAGTCTGCTCAGCGAGTTCTCTCGGTACACCTAGCATGTCAGAAGGTTTCCATGCAAAGATGTCCCAGTTCTCACGGATGAACTTGATGAGCTCGCTTTCCTATTTGGGATCCAGGTTAGAAATCATACTGAACTGTTTAGATGAGTCGCCAGGAACAAAATCAACTAGCTTGGTGCCGTTGGCCGATTTAAACATCATCACCGGCTCATGCTCTGTGGTTGGCTTTTTCAAGGACGTCATGTCAGCCGGGTCAACATTGTCCTTGTAAAACTTCAACTCCTCTGTTGCACAAACATACTCAGCGTAAGCAGCATCGCCTTCCTCACATTCCAGGGCTATCTTCCGACTCCCATGCACTGTGATGGTTCCCTTATGACCCGACATCTTAAGCTGCGGATAAACATAACACAGCCGTGCCATGAGCTTTGCATAAGCCGGCTGTCTAAACAGAGCGTGATACGGGCTTTTGATTTTGACCACCTCAAAAGTTAACTTCTCAGCCCTGGAATCATGCTCATCTCCAAAGGCCACTTCCAGCTCAATCTTCCCCACTGGGTATGCCGACTTACCAGGCACCACTACATGGAAAACAGTGTTGGACGTCTTAAGATTTTTATCAGTCAACCCCATGCGACGGAAAGTCTCATAATAAAGGATGTTGATGCTACTGCCTCCATCCATGAGAACTTTAGTGAATTTATATCCACCAACTTGAGGCACCAGCGGCAAGGCTAAATGACCTGGATTGTCAACCCGGGGAGGGTGATCCTCTCTACTCCACAGAATAGGCTGCTCAGACCATCTCAAGTAACGAGGAACTGTCGGCTCAACAGCGTTCACAACCCTCTTATGAAGCTTTTGGTCCCGTTTGCATAAACTGGTGGTAAACACATGATACTGCCCACTATTCAGCTGCATTGGATTACTCTGATATCCAGATTGCTTTTGCTGCTGCCCCCTGGCCAGATTGCTGATTATAACCGCCATGAATACCTTGAGGACCTTGAAAATTCGAAGTAGAACCGCCACCTCCATAACCCGGGCCAAGAGAACCGCCGCCGCATGAGCCGCCGCCCAGTCCATGATTGTTGTCAAACATGTTAGAATTCTTGAAAGCCTTCATGATCGTACAATCCTTCCATAGGTGAGTGGTCAGCTTCTACTGAGTGCCATGCCTTGGACAGGGCTCATTTAGCAACTGCTCAAGAGTGGGACCTGACCCGCCGTACCGAGGAGGCGGCCTCCCCTTACGTCGTTGATAGTTGCCCTGTGCATTGGTGTTAGCCACAAACTCGGAGCTACCATCAGCCTTACGTTTATTATTGCCCCCTTGATTCGCCAGGTTATGCTGAGGGCCCTTGCTGTTCTTCTTTCCCTTCCCTGTCTTCTCATCATCAGACTGGGGATCCTTGGTACTATCAGAGTCGGCATATTTGACTAGAGCCGCCATTAGCTGGCCCATGTCATTACAATCGCGCTTGAGCCACCCCAGCTTCTGTTTCATAGGCTCAAAACGGCAATTTTTCTCCAACATTAAGACTGCAGAGCTGGCGTCCATCTTATCAGATGAATGTATTATGGCCTTGACCCGGCACACCCAATGGGTCGTGGATTCACCCTCCTCTTGCTTGCAATTAGTCAAGTCCACACTCGACATGGGCTGCTTGCATGTATCTTTAAAGTTCTGAATAAACCGGGCTTTTAACTCTGCCCATGAACCGATGGAATTAGGTGGAAGCCCCTTCAACCATGTCGGGCCATTCCGTCCAGCATCATGGTGAAGTACTTGGCCATTGCAGCGTAACTGACTTCCAGTAGTTCCATGGCCATCTCATAACTTTCGATCCATGCCCCAGGTTGTAACTCGGCCGTGTAATTAGGCACCTTTCGAGGTCCCTTGACATCCTTGGGAAATCGCTCATTATACAGAGTCGGTACCTGACAAGCATGCCCCCAGTCCTAGTAGTCACGCCTACCTCAATCGAAGTCGTCGGATAAACCGGAATGGGCTGATAAGCCACTTGTTGAGCCGCTCACTCAGCTTCCTGACGCAATCTGTCCTGATCAACCACATTAGGAACTACATCACGTGCCGGATCATACCCGTGCGGCTGGTCACGGCGCCGGGCGTTGCTTGAAACGGCTGCTGAATCCATGTGCCTGCTATAACTCGGGGTCCGGCTTGGGCGAGGGGTCCAATGAATCCTGTCTCGACTATAAGAATATGCCTCTTGCTATGCCAAAGCCGTCTGAAGAAGTTCTCTGACCCTTCGTTTTTCAACCGCCGTCGGAGAGCCGCCATCCACAGGCAGAGCCGCCAATCGTGCCGCCACAGCGATCATGTTCTCCAAAGGGTAAGAATAATGACCCAGTGGTGTTGGTACATAGTGAGGCGGAGCAGCATTCAGACGAGGGGGTTCCTTCACCCGTGGCTGAACCAGCGTCCCAGCCCCGGGCGCTGCTGCCTGGTTTACATCCAGCGGGTTACTGGGCCCTGCACCAGGCATGCGGAAGAGATTTCTAGGCTCATAAACCATAGGCATACTGGACTGAGCCTTCTGGTGCCTTCTCCTCATGATCTCATTGGACGCGTTCAGATCCATCATAAGCTGGAGAGCCTCTGATTGAATCTGCTGGGCTCGAGCATCCAAAAGCCGCCCGCTCTATGGCCATCCTGACGTCCTCTGCCGCCAGGTTTTCCTTGGCTTGTGCTACCTCCTCACGTAACTGCGCCACTTCTGCATCATGTTGAGCTTGATCCGCCGGGTTGACCATGGCGGTTAACAGAGTTGTCATCTTATCCATTAAAGCCATCAGAACCTGAGCCGGCGAGCGCACAGGGCCTCCTGCCCCGGCTGCCGTCACTGCTGCTGACCCAGAAGTCATTGCTGCCACAGCCATAGAGTTCTGCCCGGGTTGCGTGCCAGCCATGAAGATCCCGACTCTGCTTGGCAGCTCAAAGGGGTCTGGAATACTGTTGCTATCGGAACAGCCCCCAAGCCCGCCATCTTGTAGTTGATACAACGAATCCGTCTCACCAGTGGACGACTCACCATGAGAGTAGATGGCCGTCTCACCGCCTGACACAGATCCTTCAGAAAATTCCCCTCCATGGATGCATGCCACGAAAGCATGCTTCACGGTGGGCTGAGCTCGGGCGTGTCTCGCACGCTGAGCCATCTCAACGATGTCGGTGCAGATGTCTGGCTCAGGGTCCGGCTCGCCGATCTTGCCAATGAAGAAGTGGATTCCACTGAAGGGTACCCGGTACCCGTACTCAATTGAGCCGGCGTCGGGGCCCCAGCCTGCGTCGTCGATGTAGAGCTTTCCGCGACGATTCTTGGTCATCCGCCCCACAGCGTATCCTTTGAGCCCTTCAAAGATGCCCTTCAAGAACTCAAATCCAACATGCGCTGGCCCCACGGTGGGCGCCAACTGTCGTGGAAACGTCACGGCAGATGTCCTTGCAAAAGGACTTAGTCGTGGAGCCATCGCAACTAGGAAGCTTAAAGGGGTTAAACGGGACAAAGGGCAGGGGAGTTTATACTGGTTTGGCCCCTTGCGATGAAGGTAATGGCTTAGTCCAGTTTGAGGTGGGATTGCTTATGTCTTGATACCAGGGAGCGAACTCGCTTAACCTAGTTCTCAATTTGATGTTACTTGTCCTAAACCACCGTCGGGTCGTCCCCTTATATACATAGGTCAATGCCCAGCGGCTCACAGAGTCTCGGCCGGCTCATAAACAGTGTCCGGCTCGGTGTCTGTCTATTCCTGCCTTATAATTAAAGTCATATACATATGGTGGTTTATTTCTACGGGCCTTAAGCCGCCTTTGGACCTTGGACCCTTAACTAAACCGCCATCTTCAAATGTCGCCTTGGGCTTCATATGTTGAATCGCCGTAGGTAGAACCCGGCCCCTTCTGGGCGGGTCATACCTAGTAGTTATATCCCAACACTTAGGGATGCTAATATTGCTATGTCCACTACTTATTGCAATGATCATGATTGGGCTGATAATGATTCTTATGATCTTGAAAATTTATTTAAACCTTGGGATGAATATGTTTGCGATAATATTGAAAGTGGGTTTGGAAGAGTGTCAAATCTAGGTAATAATGATCCCACTACTTTGGAGCATGATCAATCTTATGAAATTTTTGATAAAAGTTGGCTTGGAGAGGTCATGACTTTATTTGATTATCCCACTATTTTCGAAGAGTGTCAACTTTGCATGCATGTGGATCATGTAGAGAATATGTTACGTGATAGCTATATTGTTGAATTTGAATATGATCCCACATGTAATTATTACGAGAGAGGAAAATATGGTTGTAGAAATTTTCATGTTACTAAGTTACCTCTCATTATGTTGACATCGTCAATGTTTTATTCCTCTTCTTTGCATATGTTAGATGTTTCTTGTCTTGACAATTTGTTTGCTTATAAAATTTCTATGCATAGGAAGTATGTTAGACGTAAATGTATCTGTCATATATTTCATGATGCTCTCTTTGTGTTTCAATTCTTATGTTTCGTGTGAGCATCATTAAAATCTTATGCCTAGCTAGGGGCGTAAAACGATAGCGCTCGTTGGGAGGCAACCCAACTTGTATTTTTTGATTTTTTTTGTTTTCTTTCTGTTTTCAATAAAATACCCAATTATTCCTCTGATTATATGTGTTTTTGTGGTTTAAATTAGTGTTTGTGCCAAGCAAAGCCATTGGGATGATTTGGGTGAGAGTGGATTCGATCTTGCTGAAAAACAGAAACTTTTGCGCTCATGAATTTTTTTCCATTTTTAATAGAAGAGTGATTTTGAGTTGATTCTTTTTGCAGAAAATTAATATACAAATTTCTCACGTTGTCCTAATTTGTCAGAATTTTTGGAGTTACAGAAGTATTCGAAGTTTCCAGATTGCTACACATTGTTCTGTTTTTGACAGATTCGGTTTTCTTTGAGTTGTGTGCTTGTTTTGATGATTCTATGGTTTACTTTGAAGAGTTTTTGCCATAGAAAAGTTGGAATACAGTAGATATAATGCAAAAATAAAATATGAATGGGTTTGCAGCAGTACTTATAGTAGTGGCTTGCTTTCTTATACTAACGGATCTCACGAAGGTTTTGTTGAGTTTTGTGTGATTGAAGTTTTCAAGTTTGGGTGATGTTAAAAATGGATGAAGGAATAAGGATTAGAAAAAGGCTAAGCTTGGGGATGCCCAAGGCACCCCAAGATAATATTCAAGAAGTAGCAAGCAACTAAGCTTGGGGATGCCCCCGAGTGGCATCCCCCTTTCTTCCAACAACCATCGGTATTTTACTTGGAACTATATTTTTATTCGTCAGATATTATGAGTTTTGCTTGGAGCGTCTTGTGTGATATGAGTCTTTGCCTCTTTTTCTTTGTGTTTTAAGTCTTGAATCCTTGCTGAAAACACCTTTTTGAGAGAGCCAAAAATTATTCTATGCTTAATGCTCCTATGATTCACTTAAATTTTTAGAGCCTTGGAATTTCTCTAGTGCTTCACTTATATCTTTTTGAGCACGGTGTGCTTTGTTAGTTTTGAAGAAATGCTCTCATGCTTCACTTAGATTTGTTTGGGAGTTAGTAATTTTTTTAATAAATTCTCGCTTGCTTTACTTAGATTATTTTGAGAGAAAGAAATTTTAGGCTGGTGTTCTTCACTTATATTTGTTTGAGCTTATGAAAAGCAACATATGAAACTAGTCCCAAAGTGATATATATCCAAGGAGGATATAACAAAAACTTTCATGAAGATAATTGGACAAAATAAACTTGGTTCTTAGTAATGGTTTTGAGATATGATGATGTGATATGTGAGTCATGTTGATGAGTAATTATGCTTTAGTAAGAATATTGGTGTTAAGGTTTCTGATTCCCTATGCAAGCACAAAAGTCAATAGTTATGCAATGAAGTTTATATACTACTTGTGGTGCATTATTCAGTGTTACTTATGCTTAATGCTTGGGTACAAGATTTTTCGTTTCTTGGTTGGGCGCTTCTCAATCTTTTTGCTAGCCTTCATTTTTGCACTATGTATGATCACTACTTGTGCATCAAAACCCTTTAAACCAGTTTTGCCATATGAGTCAACTATACCTACCTATATGTGGTATTTCCATGCCGTTCTAAGCAAATTTGCATGTGCCATCTCTAATTTTCAAAATAATTTTCTCTTTTGTGTGCTCGTACCGCTCGTGAGGCGGTGAGGGGTGCCCGATGTTTCCATGTTAGATGTGTTATTCTCATGATGAGTGTTTATTCACTTGTCATTTCACGAGAGTACGACAAAGGTATTAGGGATGCCTAGTCCCGAAATGAAAAATGAATTTCTTTTATGTTTTCAAATAATAAATTCCTTGGAAAGTGTTGGTATGGGGGGCACCCGTGGATACGGATAAGCCATGGAAAGTGAAAGTATGGTGGAAAAAGGAATAAACACTATTTTCTGCTTGGGAACCACCTATGATATATCTAGCATGGAAAGTGCTGGGAACTCTAAGTCGTTTTAGTCGGTGGGAAAAGCATGCCTCCCAAATGTTTTTGTCTATCAATTTTTCTTGGAGCTCTGGCACTTCTACAAATCCCTACTTCCCTCTGTGAAGGGCCTTTCTTTTACTTTGTGCAATTTTTATTTTTGAACTTGAGTCTCCATCTTCTCTTATAAAGCACCAACTAAGGGGCCCTATGATCGTATTTGAGCATCGGGTGTAGCTAATATTCGAGTGTGTTTCATGAATGGATCAATGGTTCAGCATACTGGGCTAGGGATAACTTGCTTTAGCGTTGATATTTTGAAAGACATGGTTGCTTGTTGGTATGCTTGAGTATTACAGTCTTCATGTCAAAACTAGACTATTGCTTTGAACCATATAAAAGTCCAAATGTCCATGCCATAAACAAAAATAATATGTGATGAACATGTTAGGCAGCATTCCACATCAAAAATTATCTTTTCATAATTTACCTACTCGAGGACAAGCAGGAATTAAGCTTGGGATGCTAATACGTCTCCAACGTATCTATAATTTTTGATTGTTCCATGTTGTTATATTATCATTCTTGGATGTTTTACAATCATTTTATAGTCATTTTATATCATTTTTTTGTACTAACCTATTGACATATTGCCCAATGCCAGTTGATGTTTTCTACTTTTTTTTACATCGCAAGAAATCAATATCAAACGGAGACCATACGCAGCGAAACTTTTTGTGGATTTTTTGGACCAAAAGACATCCAGTGGGCCAAAGAAGTACTGGAGAGGGAGCCCGAGGGGTCACAAGACACCAGGACACGCCTGGGCCCCCAGGCGCACCCAGGTGTGTTGTGCCCACCTCGGTGGCCTCTTGCACCACCTCTTTGCTCTATAAATACCCCTATATTCAAAAAACCCTAAGCGAGTCGACAAAAATCAATTCCATCCGCCGCAAATTCCAGAAACACCAGATACTATCTACACACCGTCATGGAGGGGCATCATGTCCATTGGTGCCTCTCCGATGATGCGTGAGTAGTTCTTTGTAGACCTATGGGTCCGTAGTTAGTAGCTAGATGGCTTCCTCTCTCTCTCTCTTGATTCTCAAGACAATGGTCTCTTGGAGATCCATATGATGTAAGTCTTTTTGCGGTGTGTTTGTTGGGATCTGATGAAGTTTTGAGTTTATGATCAGATCTATGTTTTTATCCATGAAAGTTATTTGAGTCTTCTTTTGATCTCTTATATGCATGATTGATTATAGCCTCGTATTCCTTCTCTGATATTTGGGTTTCGTTTGGCCAACTTGATCTATTTATCTTGCAATGGGAAGAGGTGCTTTGTGATGGGTTCGATCTTACGGTGCTTGATCCCAGTGACAGAAGGGGAAACGACACGTATGTATTGCTGCTATTAAGGATAACAAGATGGGGTCTATTTCTACATAAATAGATCTTGTCTACACCATGTCATTGTTCTTATTGCATTACTCCGTTTTTCCATGAACTAATACACTAGATGCATGCTAGATAGCGGTCGATGTGTGGAGTAATAGTAGTAGATGAAGGCTGGAGTCAGTTTACTAATCTTGGACGTGATGCCTATATAATGATCATTGCATGGATATCGTCATGATTATTTGAAGTTCTATCAATTGCCCAATACTAATTGTTTTCCCACCGTTTGCTAATTTTCTCGAGAGAAGCCACTAGTTTGCGAATGTCGCCGACTGAATGTCGCCATCAACCTTGGACGCTTGCAGCATGAGTGCACCTGCACGAAGGTCGAGGAGTCCCTCACAACTTCTCGGGAGGCTAGTGCCCGGTCCCTAGAAGAGGCCCGAGCCGTGGATCATCGTCATGAGGTGGCCGAGGAACACGAGAGGGAGCTTCGAGCCTCGAAGGCCACCCTTGAGCGGCAGGTTCATGCGCGTACATCCGCCCTTGCGGCGCCACCAGGCAGGACCCCCACAGACGATAAGGTTGTCCGGGCATGCGATGACGCGCTGGTGCTCGAAGTGTTGGAGCACAGCCTGGAGCGCGAGCGACTGGAGGTGATGGAGCACCAAGTAGCCAAAGCCGAGGATGATGTTGCCTCTCGGGAGGCGAGGATCCAATGAGAGGTCGATCGGAATGTGGCGGGTATCCGCGAAGCCCTTGCCGAGGAATATCGTCAAAAGCTGGGGCTCTAGGAGGCTCGCTTCAAGAGGCGGCAAGTTGAACTGTAGGGCAAGGATGATGCATGTCGGCATCCTGGGAACGGGGGTCCCCAGACTTGCCTGCCTGCGGCCTGCGGAGTGTCTCAAGTGGTGGCCCGGTACAGCCCATGTTCATCAACGCAAACTCAAGACCCTCGCGAGGGACCAAGCCTCGCAGGGCGGACGACACAAGGCTTCCTTAGGTGCGGCCTCACCAGGCAGTCTCGCGAGGAGGTGGAGAGATCAAGGAAAGGGTACCTCGCGAGGTGCCCGTGACGCAAGCCATGATGATCGAGACCAGGCGGGCGCCAGCCTGCGCAATGTCCTTGTTTCCTCTTTGGTGCAAAGGGGGCAAGCAAAGGCGTGGAGTACCGAGGAATCAGGCAAAGGTTACCATTTCGGTGCAACGAGACCAAGAATAGCAGAGCGGCGGGATGGACGTCACCGTGGAGCCCAATACGGCGTCATCGCCTGTGCCTTTGGTAGCCGAAGACCAACTTTAGTCAGGATAACTTGTACTAGATGTTCCCCTTTGAAATGGCTGTTGTTGGCTCCCTTCCCGCTCAATATTTGGGAAGAGGACCAGGGCCTCTATAAATAGAGATAGCCACCACAGTAGAGAGAAAGACAGATCCCTTCCTACGAGAACACCACACCAGCTCAAGAACACCTCTCGCGAGGCTGTTCTTCCCCTGTACTGTTCATCATCAGCCCCTGAGGCAATCCACCACACCACACACTTGAGTAGGCTAGTACACCACAACAGTGGCCCAAACCACTATAAATCTCGTGTCCCTCATGCTGTTCATCGGTTTAGCTTAGATTCTCGCGAGGCGATTGGACATGGATTGGTAGGGGGAAGATCTTTGCGCGCACCCCAGAGTTCGAACCTCAAGGGTCTGCCGGAACCCAACATCCAACATTTGGCGCGCCAGGTAGAGGTGCGCCGAAATCTTCCTTCTTCCGTCATGTGTTCCACCGCTTCGCCGCCTCCATGTCCGGCGAACCGACGACCAACTCCGACCACTGGGCGGCATGGCCTGCCCATGCCGTGTCGCCTGCCAAGGTGACCTCAATCCCACACCTCAGGCAGCCCATGCTCCGCAGAGCGCTGCGGGGCGCGGGTGACGCGGTCAAGCGTTGCCTGCCCTCACTCCGCGGCAGGTGCTATCAGCAGCAAGGGCCTCAAGCCACGCCACGGAGACAGCACCGCACACCCGACGGGAGAACATGAAGGTCGCGCTCACAATGGCGCGAGAACTACTATGGTGTAGACTGCAAGAATGCGGCCACGATGTGCTGCTGGAGCGCGTCGCTGGGCTCCTAGATGCTGCTGCTTCAGGGGCACCTCCATTCTGCGTCCAGCTTCCACCCCAGGCCCCGAGCGGATCACACTACGGGCCTATCCGTTCCCACGCGCCCCCGTGCTCACCTCAAGGCTTCATCAACACCAGCCTGGCCGTCAGCGCCAGGCGACAAGCTCTGTTGCACCGCCCACAGTAGCGAGGCATGCGCATCACGCCTCTGACCTGGCGGTCGCCGCCCTACCGCCCCCAATATGGAGCTTCAAGCCGAACTGCATGGCACGTGGGGCACTACGGCGAGGCCTTTGGGGTGGTGACCTCGGAGGCCTATGTGCCCCACATGGTGGATCGAGAGTACGCACTGGAAGAAGACCACTGCTCGTTCCTCGGGCTAGGTTGGGAGGAAGAGGCGCAAGAAGCCGAGCCCTTTCAGGAGCCTCACGGAAGCCTTGACAGTCGTGCCGGCGGCAGCAACTATCGGGTACTGCTAATTCCTCAGGAGCAAGCTTATGCTAACCATGGGTCGCAGGAGGTTCAGGTTGCTGCAGCGGATGCCTGCCCCAGTGCAGCAGCCTCCCGCCCCTTAGGAGGAGGGCACTAGGGGCAGCAGGAGAGGGGCCGGGAGCCAGGCTCCTCCCCATGGCACGCGGAGCATGGCATTCTTCGGAGGTAGGCCCTCTGCCGGGGAGGTGCCCCAAGGCCTGCCCCCGGCAGAGGACCCGTGGTCATCTGGGGAACCGCTGGTGTCCCCTTTTCCCCATTTGCGTCGTCCTGGTTTCCGGTCATCCTCAATGGTGGTCAAGGGTGGCGCAAGGCGGGGCCCTCATCTGGCGATATGAAGCAAGGCCGGTGCCTGTGAAGCTCGCCGCCCATGACACTCTCACGTAATAATGAGTTGGGGTTGTACACACCCCGGAGTCTCCGGAGAGCCGCCCTCGGGCCTCGGGGGCTCCCTCCCACACCTAGTGGCAGCACTTAGCTCCGCGCTGGTGAGAAGACATCGAAGACTAGACTAGGTGCCGGACGTGGCCTTTTGCTTTTTCTTCATTTTGTGCGAACAAGCTTTCTCGTTTCGGATCTAAGTTGAAGTCGAATTTGTGTTTGCGTATGCGGGGAGGGGTGTCTTGTCTTATTCGTGTGCTTTCTCGTGTTTCAGTTTCTGCCCAAGTTGGAATTCACACCAGCTGCCTCCCTCTTGAGAGCCCCGCTCGAGTATGGCACGGCCCAGCATGTGCACCAGCCGTGCCGCGGTGGGCGTTCTCTCTCGCCAGGCTCTCGCCACGTGGTCAAACGGGACCTCCATGAGACCCTCGGATGGACGCTGCGAGCCTACTCAAAGCTTGCCAAGACAAAGGTAAAACCATGACAACCAACTCATCTCGGAAATCATGACATAATACGGGCGCCCATATGGCACTGACCTTGACAACACATAGGCAACAATCTTTTTTACATGAGGGGCTT
Source organism: Aegilops speltoides (assembly GCA_021437245.1). NCBI lineage: Eukaryota > Viridiplantae > Streptophyta > Magnoliopsida > Poales > Poaceae > Aegilops > Aegilops speltoides. Next base: position 278,924,923 of record CM038146.1, on the reverse strand, counting down.
CCCCTCCCAAAATGCTCTTACAACCTTTAGGGCCACGCCCGAGTCTCTTCCTGCGCAGGATAAACAACAGGGGGAGCGTGGGATCAATCGGACATTTCGCTCACTGCATCCCCCTAGGCGTCCCCAGAAGCGTCGCTGGCACCACTATCGCTGTCGCTGGCCTCCCAATCATCGTCGTTGGCACCATCTTCACCACCGTTCACCACGTCGCCTTCGTCAGCAGCAATAATCACCCCATCGTCATCAGAAGTGAAGGCTTGGACGAGTGCATCTACATTGTCCTCCACCCATCAAGCTAGGTCGCCTCGGACAGCCTCAGGCACCGGGGCGATGGCGGCGTCGAAGTCGAAGAGGGGGTCGATGTTCTGGAGATGGCTGAAGACGCGGGAGAGTGCCCGTGTGAGCAGGTCGCGGCTCCGTTCCTCTACTAGCTGGCGAGACCTCTAAGAGTGGCTCTCCAGATGCGTCACCACATCAGTGAAGAACCGCAGATTGCTGGCGTAGTTGGTCACATGCGGCTCCTCAGCGGTTGCCTCGCAGATGTTGGCCAAGGCCGCGTTGGACCTTTCCCTGAGTGTCTAGAGCATGGGGCCATGCATGTGCTCCAGCGTCTGCCGCTGGCGAATCTCATCCTCATTCCGCTGCGCAACGGCCTCGGCGTCATTGACCCGCCATTGAAGAAGAAGCAACTCAGCGTGAGAGGAGGCCAGCTCAGCCTGTGCCGTGCCTAGTGCGGCTGCAGTGGCCTTAGCTCGCTGCATGGCTTCGGTCATCCTGGTTCTGAGAGCAGCAATCCTGCCCGCGACTTCAGCCTTGATCAGCTCCAGCCTCTCTTCATACTCGCGCTCAAGGCCCGCACGAGCTTCCTCCACGCGGCGGTCGATCTCTTCTTGGATCCGGGACTCCCGCGCACCGACTTCGTCCTCCGCCTGGGTGACCTGGCGCTCCCTCATCTCCAACCGCTCAAGATCGAGGTTGCGCTCGGCAGCCTCCAGTGTCAGTGCTTCCTCGCACCTCTGGAGCTCCTCCTCTTCAGCGGGCGCCCCTTTTAGCGACGCAAGGGCAGCTCGGCGGAACTCCACCTGCTGCTCCAGAGAATTGCACCAGTCTTGGAGCTCCCACACGCGCTCTTCTGCAGCTTCGTGTCGCCGATCTGCCTCCTGAGCCTCCTCAATGGCTCGGGAGCGGGCCTCCCGTGAGGCCACCAGAGATGCCTCGGCCGTGGCATTGTCGAGATCACACTGGTGGCGTGCAAGACCAACAGCCGCCTTCAGCTAGCATCGCTCCTCGATCAGGCGCAAGCCTTCAGCTTCGAGACGCGTGTCCTTGCCCGCAAGCTCTGCACCAAGCTGGCTCACTGCATCTGTCGCCCTCTGGAGGAACTCTCGGCGGACAGCGCTGCGCTCCCGCGCACGCCTGAGCACCTCGTCAACGCCATCCTCCGCCATCGGTGCCGGCGGAGGACCCTGGAGTGGCTCGCTCCCTCTTGGTAGGGGGTTGGGGGCTGGTGCCCCCACGATCGCCGGACGGGCCCTGCAAGGGACCCAGCCTGGCGCTGATCCACCCCCTGATGAGGAACCGAAGATCAACTTCAACCACTTGCCGCCTATGATCAACGGAGGAGCTCAGAGCAAGCTATATGTGCTCGGGGAGAGCTCACGAAGGAGGAGCAGCGTGCCCGCGGGCTCAAGGCACGCCGCGGGTCGGCCTACCTCTCCAGCCGAACTCGCGCCAAGGGTAGCGCACAGGCTCGGGGCGATCAAGGTCGGCGGTGGAGGTGAAGCCTGAGGAAGCGGCTCCTTGGCTGGCTCCGCGGGCTCGGCAGGAGGGATCCTGAAAGTCCACGGTCAGCAAAGGGAACGGCAAATAAGGAACTATAAGAAGGAGGGAATTACTCGTCCACGGCGAAGTACTTCCTGTGCTTCAATAGGCGGCACGGGTGATCATCACCACCTGAAGCCTCCTTCCTCTTCAGAAGTGCCTCGGAATTCTATGCGGAACCAGACCAAGCTCTCGATGTGAGGGCCAGCGCGAGGCATAGGAGCCAAAGCATCACGACGAACTACATCAAGGGCGCCAGTCAGAGAGGAGCGATCAGGTGCCACCTCTTGGTGGCTAGCCGAGGCCTCGTGGGCTTCGTCCTTGGGAGCCACAGGTCTCTCCCCCTCATCAACCACCACCTCGAGATGGACCCCGTAAGCTCCAGAGGGTGACGCCTCGGGATCCCCGCGTGACATCGGCACCTCACCGTCAGTCCCCCCAGCTCCCGCCGATGCCTTCCTCCCTGCACTGACTCCTGAGGCAGGACCGGCGCGGGAGATCAGGGGAGGAGCCACGACAACCGGATTCTCGCGGGGCCCCACAAGGCCAGCCAGGTGCAACCCCCATTCGTCGAAGCGGGGCATCTGACTCACGAACTTGACCGTGTTTGCGCAGAGATACAAGAGGGCGCCTCCATGTCGGACGCTCTTTGGAGAGGGGTCGCCGATCAGGACTCTCAGCACCTTCCTCAGCATTTCATGCGCAAAATCCCCTTCCTGGAGCCTCATGCAGTCCCGACGCCCAAAAAAAGCCCACATCGGACGGGAATGACGCTGGAGAGGAGCGATGTGGCGCTGGAGGAACTCCTTCACCACCTGAGGCGCCGTCACGCCAAGCGTCCTCAACCTCTCAAAGCGATGCCAGGCGAAAGCAAGCTGGGGGCTCGTGAGCTCCTCGTGACCCCAGCCGGGATTGGGAATAGCAGGCAATGTCGGGTGCGCGAGCAGGGGGCTGGGCACGCCAATGTCCACATACAACCATCACTCCCGAAACCCGCTCGCAGAAGACGGGAGACCATCGATCCCCAAGGTGGCCGTCTCCGGCACGGCCTGGAAGCTCACGCATCCCGAGCATTGTGAAGGGTCAGTCAGGCGCAGAGAGAAGAAGTGGCGCAGAAGAGCAATGGAAGGAGGAATCCCCACCATGGCCTCGCAGACAAAGGCGAAGACAGCAAGAAGATTAATGGATTGGGGACCGAGATGCATAATATGGATCTGGTAATGGGAAAGCACCGCATTGAAGAAAGCGGAGAAGGGGGGAACTAGGCCCGCCCACAGGGCGTCGGCAAAGAATCGGACCTCCATGCCGATGCTGTCGAAGGAGGCATGGGACGCGGGCCAGGCCGTCGTCCTACCGCACTCATTGAAGCTAGAGGCAAGCGCGGAGCAAACCTTCTCCAAGGCTTCCAGACTGAGTATGAGCGACTGGTCAACGGCGGGAGCAGCTGCTGGAGGCGAGCCAGACGAAGGCGCAGGTTTCTTCCCTTTTTCCTTTTTCGTTGGCGCCATCTCAATCGAAAGGGGGAAGAACCCAAGATGGATTGGAGGCGGAAGCAGAGGCTCAAGGAGTAAAGGGGAACAAGAAGCGCACGGGCAGCAAGGGGAGAATAACTGTGTACAAGCCTCGTGGCCGCCTAGCTAGGTGCATAATGAGGGAGCGTGGCGAAGCGGAGACACCCATGTCCAATCAACCGCCACGCGGCACCCAAGGCCACAGGCTGTTGGGGCCCGCGGCGCTCCGCACTTGCACCTTCGCTTCTCTGCTAAGCCAAGTCCGAGCGCGCTTGAGCCGGGGCTCTGCCGGCATCCCAGGAACAGGGGTCCCGGACTTGCTCTGCGGCCTCTGGGCGTTGCTCAAGTGGTGGCCCAGTATGGCCCACATCATCAAGGCAAGGCTTCCTCAGGAGCGACCTCACCAGGCAGGCTCGCGAGGAGGCGGAGAGATCAAGGCAAGGGTACCTCACGAGGTGCCCGTGACGCAAGCCATGACAATCGAGACCAGGCAGGCGCCAGGCGGGCGCCGGGCTGTGCAATGTCCTTGTTTCCACTTTGGTGCAAAGGGGGCAAGCACTGGCGTGGAGTACCGAGGCATCAGGCAAAGGTTACCATTTCAGTGCAACGAGACCAAGACCAGCAGAGCGGCAGGATGGAGGTCACCGTGGAGCCCAAGACGGCGTCATCGTCAGTGCCTTTGGCAGCCGAAGACCAACTTTAGTCAGGATAACTTGTACTAGATGTTCCCCTTCGAAATGGCCGCTTTTCTAACATCCATCGCATCTGGGCATGATATCCTCATCATCTGCATGAGCCATGAGCCAATAAAAACCATGTCGAAATGCCTTCGCAATCAAGGGTCTTGAGCCGGCATGATGACCACGGTCACCAAAGTGGATCTCATTGAGGATCTGACGGCCCTCATCACGAGAGAAGCAACATTGAAAAACACTAATGATGCTTCTTCTATGCAACTCGCCATGGACAATAGTTATAGACTTATAGCGGCGAACGATCCGACGAGCAATAAGTTCATCCTCAGGGAGCTTGCCTCGAGTCAGGTACGCTAGATAAGAAACTGTCTAGTCTGGGGTGGCATGAAGAGCCGCCACCAACTATGCCTCTGGGTCAGGTACAACCAGATCTTCTTCGGATGGGAACTTGACAGAAGGATTATGGAGTACATCAACAAAAACATTGGGAGGAAGTTGCTTATGCTGAGATGTAAGCCATGACAATGCATCAGCCACCTCGTTGAGCTGCTTATCAATGCGATCCACTTGATAACCCTTGAACTGACTTGCGATGTTAGCCACTGCCTGCCGATAAGCCGCCGTGAGAGGATCCTTGGAATCCCACTTACTAAAAACTTGCTGAGCAACCAAATTAGAGTCACCAAGGTATCTAACCCGGCTAAGATTCATCTCCTTAGCCATACAGAGGCCATGGAGGAGGGCATCGTACTCTGTTGCACTGTAAGTACAGGGAAACATGGTCCTGAGAACATAACAAAATTTATCACCTTGCGGGGATAAGATAACTTCAGCCCCCAGCCCTCCAACTATTTGGGACCATCAAAGTGAATAGTCCAATAAGTGTTGTCCGGCTTCTCTTCAGGGACTTGAAGTTCAGTTGAATTGTTGATGAAGTCCACTGATACGTCTCCATCGTATCTACTTTTCCAAACTCTTTTGCCCTTGTTTTGGACTCTAATTTGCATGATTTAAATGGAACTAACCCGGACTAGTGCTATTTTCAGAAGAATTGCCATTGTGTTATTTTTGTGCAGAAATGAAAGTTTTCGGATTGACTTGAAAATTTACTGAGAATATTTTGGGAATATATAAAAAATATTGGCGCAAGAATTATCCAGAGGGGGTCCACCCAGAGGCCACAAGCCTGGGCCCCCTAGGGCACGCCTAGAGGGCTTATGGGCCCCTAGACATCCTCCGACCTCAACTCCAACTCTATATAACCCTATCCAGGGAGAAAAAACAGAGAGAAGGATTCATCACATTTTATGATACAGAGCCGCCGTCGCCTCCTGTTTTTGATCGGGACGGCTGATCTAGAGTCCGTTCGGGGCTCCGGAGAGGGGGATTCATCGCCATCATCATCCCAACCTTCCTCCATCACCAATTTCATGATGCTCACCGCCGTGCGTGAATAATTCCATCATAGGCTTGCTGGACGGTGATGGGTTGGATGAGATTTACCATGTAATCAAGTTAGTTTTGTTAGGGTTTGATCCCTAGTATCCACTATGTTCTGAGATTGATGTTGCTATGGCTTTGCTATGCTTAATCCTTGTCACTAGGGCCCGAGTGCCATGATTTCATATCTGAACCTATTATGTTTTCATGAATATATTTGTGTTCTTGATCCTATCTTGCAAGTTGTAGACACCTATTATGAGTTATGATCATCATACCCCAAGGTGACAATAATTGGGATTCTTTACAGTGATTACCGTAGAGTGCTAATGATTTGGTCTGGTTCTCTATTGAAAGGAGGCCTTAATATACCTTAGTTTCCATTAGGACCCTGCTGCCACGGGAGGGTAGGACAAAACATGTCATGCAAAATCTTTTCCATAAGCAGGTATGACTCTATTTGGAATACATACCTACATTATATTGATGAACTGGAGCTAGTTCCGTGTCACCCTAGGTTATAACTACTACATGATGAATATCATCCGACACAATTATCATTGTCGGTCCATCGCCTACGAGCTTCTCACATACTGATCTTTGCTAAGTTACTTTGCCGTTGCTACTAATACCATGACGACAAAACTGCTACTGTTACTTTTGCCACCATTACCATTACTTCCATACTACTTTGCTACTAAACACTTTGCTGCAGATATTGAGTCTTTCTGGTGTGCTTGAATTAAAAACTCAGTTGCTAATACTCCAGAATATTCTTTGGCTCCCCTTGTGTCGAATCAATAAATTTGGGTTGAATACTCTACCCTCGAAAACTAGTGTGATCCCCTAAACTTGTCGGTTATCATCCACCAATGCTTGAGACTTAATAGCTATTCGGGGCATATATTTCAGATGATGTGGCCCTAACTCAAATGTCCACTTAGCAATCCGTCTTTTGGCTTCCCTGTTTTGGGTGATATCTCCCAATGGGGCAGAGCTAACCACAGTAATAGGGTGCTCCAGAAAATAATGCTTCAGCTTGCGACTCACCATGAAGACCCCCAAAACCAGCTTTTGCCAATGTGGATATCTCTGCTTGGATTATGTCAAAACTTCGCTGAGATAGTAGACTGGCCGTTGAACATGATATTCGTTCCCAGCCTCCTTATGATCCACGACAACTACAACACTTACTGCTCTGTTATTGGTAGCAATGTATGGGAGCATGGGCTCTTTGTCGATAGGGGCGACCAAGACAGGTGGCTCAGACAACTGCTTCTTGAGGGCTTCAAAAGCTTTATCCAATGCATCACTCCAGACAAAGTTGTTAGTCTTTTTCCACATCTGATACAGGGGGATTTTCTTCTCACCGAGGTGGCTTATGTGCCTGCTCAAAACAGCTATTTTACCCGCCATGCACTGATGTTGGCCGGCTTGGCAAGGGATGTTACCGCCTTGATTTTCTCTGGATTAGCATCAATGCCTCATTCAGACACTAGAAAACCCAACAATTTGCCTGCTAGCACTCCAAAAACACACTTGGTCGGATTAAGCATCATGTTGTACCGCCGAAGGTTGTCAAAGGTCTCCTTAAGATCAGCAGGAAAAGTTTCCTTATTCTGAGATTTGACGATGATAGACATAAGCATGAACATTGTGACCATTTGATTGTGAAAAGAGCTTTGCACACAGCACTGATAAGTCGCCAGTGCACTGTTAAGCTCGAAAGGCATCGGGACATGGTAGAAAGCTCCAAAAGTTGTGATGAAGGCTGTCTTCTCCTAGTCCTCAACAACTATCTTTATATAATGATAGTCGGAGTAAGCATCCAGGAAACATAAACTCTCATACCCAGCAGTGGAATCGATGATCTGATCAATGCAAGGGAGGGCAAACTTGTCACATCCCTGGTTCTGTTGTGCACTGGGTTAGACCCTTATGTGTGCATCATGTTTTAATTCAAATGAAATTTGAATTGAGGGATTTTCAAAGCCTCAGAAACCTTCTAAAAATGATCAACATTAAAATCTTCTCAAAGAAGTCCAAGAAAATGTTCCTCTCAGTCCCTGAAAATATTGCAAGGAGGTAAAACTCAAAACAATATTTTTGGTATCTCAGAGTTAATTATTTTGGGCCTTTGAAATAAATACAATAACTATTTGCATTGGATATATAAATTATATATAATTAATATATGTCCAATAATTCTGGAACATTTTATGTGGGTTGGTATATTTTAGTTCTAGCCACATAATTATTTTCAGGATTTTATAAAAATGGTTTAGCTTTATTACTAAACCAAAACAAATAGCAGAAATAGGAAAAAGAAAATAAAACAGAGAGAGGCCACCAGGCCACCTACCTAGACCTACCGCAGCCCATCTGGTGGCCCGGCTCTCTTGTGACCCGTCATTTGTGCAGCCCAGCTGCCGATCATCTTCCTCCCCTCGCCCAAAGCAGTGCGTCTTTGGGCGCCCGTAGCGTCGGCGCCACCACCTCTTGCTTGTTGGCGGCGCTCGCTCGCCATACGATCCGCGTGCAGAGACGCCCGCAGCCCCCTCTGCCTCTCCCCTCACTCTCTGTTCTTTCCCTCGCTCCCTAGCTCCTTCCCCGAGCGCCACCGAACGCCACCGTCGCCGCCGCTCGCCGTTGTCGCGCCCTGAGCCACCCCCTCGCCCCTCTGACGTGCCCATGAGCTCCGCCTCCGTCGTCTACGCCTCCTCGAAGACTCACGTGACGCCGGACGCCCCGACACGGCTTCCCGACCTCTTCTTCAAGCTTGACCACCGAGATCGCCGCGGCGACCGTGTGCCCTCCACAGCGCCTCCCGAGCTCATCGACGGCCCCGTTCAAACCTCTGTGAGCTCCTGCCACTAACCCCTCTCTTCCCCGTGTTATTGCACCATGTAGCCACCGATTCCACCGGAGCCGTGAGCTCGGTTCCGCCGGCCAAGTCGCCGCCGTGGCCACAGCCACCGCACGCTGTATCCGAGCACACCACCGTGCTCAGCACGTTCTCATGAGGCCGTAGCCACCCGCAGCGCCTCCTTTCGAGCTCTGTAGCGCCACCCCAAGGATGCCCGAGCTGCTGCCGCCGCTAAACCTCGTCGCCGGCCACTTTTCCGGTCACCCCAGCTCACCCCGTTCGCACCGTTGGATGCGCGGGATCACCAGCAGCTCGTAGATACCCTCCGCCTTGCTTTTGGTCGCCGGAGGAGGAATTCCGACCCCCTCCGCCGTCTCGGGCTCCACCGGCGACGAGCCATGGACCAAGTCCGGCGGGTTTGACCCCTGACGCGGTCTGGGTGGGCCCAGTTTGACCCCTGGGTCACTGACATGTGGGCCACCCTTGCTAACTTTAGTTAGATTAGTTTAGCGCTAATTAACCTGGATTAGTGACTAACCTAACACCAGCTAACCCTGTTTAGTTAGTCAACTAACCACTGACATGCGGGCCCAGGCCCGTTGACAGTTTAGTTAGTATTAACCTAATCCTGTTAACTAGTTGTTACACCGACATGTGGGTCCCAGCGTCAGGTTTGACCTGGAATAGCCCCGTTGACCTGCTGACGTAGTGCTGACGTCATGATGACGCAGTAAATCCTTTACTGGCTTTATTTTAATTCAGGAAATTCCAGAAAATGATTTAAACTTCAAAAATTCATAGAAATTCAACCGTAGCTCAGATTGAAATAATTTATATATGAAAAATTATCAGAAAAATCCAATCTATCCATCTGTACCATTTTCATGCATGTTTAAACAACTTAACCTTGCTGTTTAGTGCAAAACATGATAAGGCACTATTTGAATTCATAATTTGAATTTGGGGTTGAACCTTTGGCTCAATATGACCCAAATCCATCTGGTTGTAGTTGCATTAGCCCAAAACACATTCATATTGCCATGTCATAGCATGCATCATATTGTGCATTGCATTGATCGTGTTTCTTCTCCGTTTACCGGTATTGTTCCCCCTAGGTAGACGTTGTACCGACGTTGTGATCGTTGACACTGATGAAGACTCAATGCTATCTTGAAGTGCCGAACAAGCAAAACCTCCTTGTTCATTCGATACAATCCCACTCTCTCGCTCCTGCTCTCTTTTCTTGCATTAGGACAACATCGATTCAATCATGTTACTTGCTGCGGTAGCTGAACCCCTTTATCCTTTGCATGACTGTCGATCCACGGTAAATAGATGAAACCCACTAGCATGAGTAGGAGTTGTTTGAGCCTGTTGTGCCTACTCATACATGCTTGTTTGTCATGCACTGCTCTTTGCTTAGAGTTGAGTCGGTCCGATTCATCGAGGATGAATCGGAGGTGTGTGAACATGTCCTCTTGTGTGTGAGCTAAGTGTGTGAACACGATCCGGTAAAGGTAGCGGTGAGAGGCCATGTAGGAGTACATGGTGGGTTGTCTCATTGCAGCCGTCCTCGGGAACTGAGTTACGTGTTTGTGATCCATGATTCAGCTACTACCGCGCATTGGGCCCAAACCAATGGACCCTCTCGGCTTCTTAATCACCCTTGTCCTCTGTCCGGGAGTTGCAAGTAGCCGGTGTTTGTAGTATGTCTTTGGAGGCGTGCTTGGCGCTGACCGTAGGGGTGGGCTGTGATGCGGTAGGCACGTGGCACGGTGTACCGGGCGCCTGTTTGGTGTCTCGGGAACCTGTTCACATCGTTTGGGGCTGTGAGCGAAACTTGGCCGAACTCCTCATAGATGGAACCCAAATAGGCGATAAACCTGGACTAGGGACTTGAGTGTTTAGGTAGGTCGTGGCCGACACCCACGTTGGGCTTCCGCTTGAAGGTTGCAGTACATGTCGTGTAAACGGCGATAAGTGGTGAGCGTGTGTGAAGAAGTACACCCTGCAGGTTAACATCATCTATTGAATAGCCGTGTCCGCGGTAAAGGACTTCGGGTTGCCTATAACAGTTCATAGACAAGTGAAAGTGGATACTCTAAAATCGCAAGATAAGTGTGAGTGCTACGGATGGCGTTCTCGTGAGGGAGGCGGAGCGGATCCATAGTGGTGTATTGATATGGTGAATATGAGGACTCGTGTGCGCCACCTCAAAAGAGTTACTTGCGTGTAGTTTAGGATAGCCACCGAGTCAAAGCTGGCTTGTTGCTGTTAAACTCCACCATCCCTTTGTTGATAATGATGCATATGTAGATAGTTACGATGTAAGTCTTCTTTGGGTACATTTGTACTCACGTTTGCCTATTTTATGTTTTTGCAGAGAGACTTCAGTCTCACTAGTAGTTCCACGTGGACTTCGACGTTTAGCTTGTTACCTCAGCTACGATTTTGTGCCCTCGGCAGGATCTGGTAGATGGTCAGGCTTCTAAGCCTTTTTCATTTGTAGACGTCTGTACTCAGACATGTTGGCTTCCGCGTGTGCCTTGATCTGTATGCTCTGAATGTTGGGTCATGAGACCCCTGTTTGTGATATCTCGCTCCTCGGAGCCTAATGAATAAATACTTGAGTCATAGAGTCATGTTGTGATGCCATGTTGTATTTGCACATATCGAGCATATGGTGTGTATGTTAGTGAAATGCTTGGTATGTGTGGGATCTGACTATCTAGTTGTTTATCTTTAGTAGCCTCTCTTACCGGGAAATGTCTCCTAGTGTCTCCACTGAGCCATGGTAGCTTGCTACTGCTCCGGAACACTTAGGCTGGCGGCATGTGTCCTTCTTCGTTCTCGTGTCTGTCCTTCGGGAAATGTCACGCGTTGAGTACCGGAGTCTGTTAGCCGCTTCTGCCGGTTTACGAGTCTGCTAGCCTAGTGCTACAGCCTGAACTTACTCGCTGATGACCGACACGTTCGATCTTTGGGTCATGGATGCTGTCCTGTAAGTCTGTGCCACTTTGGGTTTATGACTAGCCATGTCGGCCGGGCTCCTTATCATATGGATGCTAGCGACAACTGCATATCGTGTGCCAAAAGCATAAGCGGTCCCGGCGAAGGTAAGGCGACACCGTGGGAATTCCGTGCGTGAGGCCGCAAAGTGATATGAGGTGTTACATGCTAGATCTATGTGGCATTGAGTCGGGTCTGACAGCTTTGGTATCGAGCTTGATTGCTGTGGGATTACCAAGCCAAACTGGTGAAGTTGAGTCTAGAAATGCTTTAGTTATATGTAGGGGAATTGATTGTGGGATGGAACGTAAGGCTCTTTTTACTCCTTATACCTCTTGGCCTTCTGATCTGAGTCAACCTCTTCTTTTCTACGGGGATTAAGAACTAGGCCTTCTCATCTATCTATTAGGATGACGTGTTACTAATCCATGGACTTATACAATTGTTAGCTCCAAATCTCAGCTCAGTTTTTACTACTTCCGTATGTTCATAACTGTTGATCTCGAAACCTTGATATTGTGCTTCGGAGTGGCTATGCCACCATTTTTGTTGTATATCTCCAAACTTTTGAGCATTTACAGCCGTTATGCTGTCCGAGTAATCCCAGGTTTCTAAATAGTCTGATGCACTTGCAAATCCTTTCCCTCCAGTTTTGATGTTCCTTTGGACCAGGTTAATCACACTAAATGCTGAGTTGAGGTATTCTATTGCCTCGACATATATGTTGGAATTATTATTATGACCCTAGGTATTTTAGGGAGTCACCTAGTAATCTAGCTATGTTATGTGTTCCCAGTGTGATCATTCTGGCCAACATCCTCGAAGCATCCCGTGATGCCATTTAGTCCGTAGGTATTCTATTCCTGGGTTCTGAACCCAAGACTCACCCTACTTACCTCATGTTGATAGTGTTTGCTAGTTCCTTTAGGTTATTAGTAACCTTTGCACTATTCCTCGTGGTCCGTGGTATTTCCTTCTTCCAAATACTATGAACCACTTATGGCAGAAGTTTGTTGGATCAAAAGATCACAACAGGGGTGCCCTTGATGAGTTCTCCATTTTATATTGTGACTCTGCCAGTTCTAACCTTCCGCATGGATTATCCGGAAGAAATTTGTTGAACTTGGTTCGACATACTAATCTATGCATCCACAACTCAGAAAATTATATGTTCCTTTGAGTTGTCCCTCGTTAGTTGTGTTCTGACCTCGTCTGTCAATTGATAGTCAAGAGCATGTGTGCATTCGTTCATCGGTGCCTATTATTCTTGTGGTCTGTCAAGCCATCCTATTCCGGAATGACTTGGAGAAACAAATTCCAGAACCTCATCCATATCTAGGATTGGGTCAAAGCAATTGTAATTCGCAGATCAAATTGCTAATCTAGCTTTTGCTCTGTTCTACCTTGGAGTGTTACCATCTTGACATTGAGAATATCATGAGAATTGCACACCATCCTATGAACTCTTGATACAGTGATACTTCTTGCCATCATTATTCATTCCTCGGTTTCCATGTTATTGTAACCGGAATGCCGACAAGTGAATTGTGGTGTGTGAAATCAATACTGCTAGCAACTCCGTTGCTTGGTAGTTAAATGGACGATAACCTCAATCTTAGCGTGTTGATTATTGAATCATCATTCCAGGATTGATCGTGCTACCTAGTCCTTATTCCTGGTGCACTCTTCGATCAATGAGTTAGGATTATTCAATCCCTTGCCTATTTGATCATATCGTCTTGCCCTGAAAAGCAAGATTGTTCTCGTGCTTAGTAGCATATCGGTGGTTCGTGATTCTTCGAATGCCTTCTCGGAGGTATCACCAGGATGTCACCTGACCGCTATGTTGAGCTCGTGATCAAGTTGGTTTTCGAAACCACCCTTTCTCCAAGAATCCGTGTTGGATACCCCTGAGCTGGTTGGTCAAGCTAAACAACAACTTGGAGAGTTGGAAGATAAAGGCTTGCCTAGCTTAGTTCATCATTAGGGGATATCCTTGGGTGTGTGTGTGTGTGTGTTGAAGAGAGATGATATCTTCATCGATTGTTCCTCATGATCGGTTGTTGAATCTATCGTCTTGTCCAAACCTTGATTTGAGTGTGGGCTATCGTCAAATCAAGTTAGAACCAACGACATTCGTAATGTTGTCTTACTCGTGGTTGATCCCTCGAGCATACACCATTACATCTTTTGGCCTGACCAATTCTATCACCGTGCTCACATGATGGCGGGAGTCCAGTGATATGGAAATTCCGATGAGTTGCTGTTGAGCCCATCAACAACATCTTGTCTCCCCCATGATCCATGTGGAGCATTAAAGCTAGCATTGGAAACTTTTGTAAGCATTATCTTCGTGCCTGTTCATGAAGAATATGTTGAATGAAAGAAGTGGCTTCCTCTAGTTCATGTGCATTTGAAGCAAGTTGCCGCAGTGAATTTGAGAAAGTCAATGTTGCCTCCTCTAGAACCATCTCAAGTCAGTCATGCATGTGCGAAGTATGCTATAGTTTGATAGGCTCGCTACCTCCATTCTATTTGTGTCCCTAGCACACCAAGCCACTAACTGATTTATTCAAGGAGAAGAAGTTCCTTCTTAAGAGCATGCCTTATGCAAGGACTTCGTTATCCTTGATGATGGTTCCCCACCTGAACTCGGTAGTGTTTTATTGTAAGACTACCATGGGATCATGCTTGTCTTGGACAGCGTGTTCACAGGTTTGTAGCAGAACCAGCTCATGTTTTGGAGCTTGCTATCGTAGTTCATTTCCCGAGAGTCACGCAACGTCATCTCGTCGGTTTGTGTTGCAAATTTTCATTCTTCTTTCTAGACTTGATGAGTCTGGATTACTCTGACGCCAACCAGATCTGAATCTCAGGCAGATATGATGGTTGGAACGTTTCCCAAGAATTATAATATTGGTCTCTCTGTAACCGGCAAAGTGAATGTCGTGGTCAACACACCCAACCGGAAGACCTGTTATTGTAGTATCTTGATTGAGAAGTTGGCCACCTCTCCATAAGGACTCCGTAGGAATTATTCCCTATTTGTGTGCTTTATGATTTCTGTGCTCCCGACGTCCGACCTGTTACTTGATGTTCTAGATATCATACCATATCTATGAATGGGATATGCTAGTACATCAAGGAGAACATTAGAAGCGGAGTGCTAAATGTCTCTCGGTCAATCCTCCAGGTTTTGTCCCCTTGGCCTCGCTAAGGTGAAATCTGAGAAAGTGTTATCTTCCTTTTTATCTGCATCGTCCATCGCTACTCATCATGGTAGTATGTTGTGTTGTCAGCACCCTTGACACGGATGTTGATAAAACCTTGATGAATATGGAAATGCTCAAGTTCTTGAGAGCACGCACAAGCACTATGTATTATCACCGGCACTAACTGGAATTGTTCCTAGTCTTTTCGGTTATGCTATAACCACTCCAATAGTGGAATCACTCTCTGCTGTTGAGCTTCTCCCCAGATACTAAAATCATCCCTTGTATGGTCTTCAACAAGGTAATCCACATCATCCATTCTGGCCCGAGAATGTTATTCTTTCGGATTCCTTCAAATAATTGATTGTGTTTTGCCTTAGGCTGGTATAAAGAGTCTCAATGATCTCCGAATCAAATGTAATTCTTTTTGCCACTCAAGGTAATAATTCTACGACTCACCCTCCTCCAGGATGTCTCATTATGGTATCATGGCAACTCAAACTCGCGCTACGTTGACAACCGTTCACCACCCTCTTAGGTATGGGATTGCTGTCTACCTAGTGAACCCTCGTCATCAGTTCCACTCCATCCTCCTGGATGCACGCTCCGTGTCTCAGCTCGAGAGATGTTCTACGTCTCATTCTGTGAGTTGATCTTGTGATCCTTGAGATGATCCTAAGTTGCTCGAACCTCAAGAAGATCGATTCCTCCAAGATCCTTCCCTTCTTCTCATCGTCATGTTGGATGTGGTTCTCAAGCAAGACGTCAAGATCAATTTGAGTCAACAAATCAACAACCTCGAGACGGCAGTTGGATCATGAAGTTTGTGATACTTAGAGTCCCCTTTGTCTTCTTACCTCGCGTCTTGAATCTCGGGGCGAGATTCTTGTTTAGTGGGGGTGAGTTGTCACATCCCTGGTTCTGTTGTGCACTGGGTTAGACCCTTATGTGTGCATCATGTTTTAATTCAAATGAAATTTGAATTGAGGGATTTTCAAAGCCTCAGAAACCTTCTAAAAATGATCAACATTAAAATCTTCTCAAAGAAGTCCAAGAAAATGTTCCTCTCAGTCCCTGAAAATATTGCAAGGAGGTAAAACTCAAAACAATATTTTTGGTATCTCAGAGTTAATTATTTTGGGCCTTTGAAATAAATACAATAACTATTTGCATTGGATATATAAATTATATATAATTAATATATGTCCAATAATTCGAACATTTTATGTGGGTTGGTATATTTTAGTTCTAGCCACATAATTATTTTCAGGATTTTATAAAAATGGTTTAGCTTTATTACTAAACCAAAACAAATAGCGAAAATAGGAAAAAGAAAATAAAAGCAGAGAGGCCACCGGGCCACCTACCTAGACCTACACTGCAGCCCATCGGTGACCGCCCAGCTCTCTGTGACCCGTCATTGTGCAGCCAGTGCCGATCATCTTCCTCCCCTCGCCCAAGCAGTGCGTCTTTGGGCGCCACAGCGTCGGCGCCACCACCTCCTCGCTTGCTGGCGGGCCGCTTCGCCGCCATTCGATCGCGTGCGAGACGCCCGCAGCCCCCTCTGCCTCTCCCCTCACTCTCTGTTCTTTCCCTCGCTCCCTAGCTCCTTCCCCGAGCGCCACCGAACGCCACCGTCGCCGCCGCTCGCCGTTGTCGCGCCCTGAGCCACCCCCTCGCCCCTCTGACGTGCCCATGAGCTCCGCCTCCGTCGTCTACGCCTCCTCGAAGACTCACGTGACGCCGGACGCCCCGACACGGCTTCCCCGACCTCTTCTTCAAGCTTCGGCCACCGAGATCGCCGGCGACCGTGTGCCCTCCCTGACGCCTCCCCGAGCTCATCGACGGCCCCGTTCAAACCTCTGTGAGCTCCTGCCACTAACCCCTCTCTTCCCCGTGTTATTGCACCATGTAGCCACCGATTCCACCGGAGCCGTGAGCTCGGTTCCGCCGGCCAAGTCGCCGCCGTGGCCACAGCCACCGCACGCTGTATCCGAGCACACCACCGTGCTCAGCACGTTCTCATGAGGCCGTAGCCACCGCGGCGCCTCCTTCGAGCTCTGTAGCGCCACCCCAAGGATGCCCGAGCTGCTGCCGCCGCTAAACCTCGTCGCCGGCCACTTTTCCGGTCACCCCAGCTCACCCCGTTCGCACCGTTGGATGCGCGGGATCACCAGCAGCTCGTAGATACCCTCCGCCTTGCTTTTGGTCGCCGGAGGAGGAATTCCGACCCCCTCCGCCGTCTCGGGCTCCACCGGCGACGAGCCATGGACCAAGTCCGTCGGGTTTGACCCACAGACGCGATGCAGGTGGGCCTGGTTGACCCTGGGTCACTGACATGTGGGCCACCCTTGCTAACTTTAGTTAGATTAGTTTAGCGCTAATTAACCTGGATTAGTGACTAACCTAACACCAGCTAACCCTGTTTAGTTAGTCAACTAACCACTGACATGCGGGCCAGGCCCGTTGACAGTTTAGTTAGTATTAACCTAATCCTGTTAACTAGTTGTTACACTGACATGTGGGTCCCAGCGTCAGGTTTGACCTGGAATAGCCCCGTTGACCTGCTGACGTAGTGCTGACGTCATGATGACGCAGTAAATCCTTTACTGGCTTTATTTTAATTCAGAAATTCGGAAAATGATTTAAACTTCAAAAATTCATAGAAATTCAACCGTAGCTCAGATTGAAATAATTTATATATGAAAAATTATCAGAAAAATCCAATCTATCCATCTGTACCATTTTCATGCATGTTTAAACAACTTAACCTTGCTGTTTAGTGCAAAACATGATAAGGCACTATTTGAATTCATAATTTGAATTTGGGGTTGAACCTTTGGCTCAATATGACCCAAATCCATCTGGTTGTAGTTGCATTAGCCCAAAACACATTCATATTGCCATGTCATAGCATGCATCATATTGTGCATTGCATTGATCGTGTTTCTTCTCCGTTTACCGGTATTGTTCCCCCTAGGTAGACGTTGTACCGACGTTGTGATCGTTGACACTGATGAAGACTCAATGCTATCTTCAGAAGTGCCAGGCAAGCAAAACCTCCTTGTTCATTCCGATACAATCCCACTCTCTCGCTCCTGCTCTCTTTTACTGCATTAGGACAACATCGATTCAACTGTTACTTGCTGCGGTAGCTGAACCCCTTTATCCTTTGCATGACCTGTCGATCCACAGTAAATAGATGAAACCCACTAGCATGAGTAGGAGTTGTTTGAGCCCTGTTGTGCCTACTCATACATGCTTGTTTGTCATGCCTGCTACTGCTTAGAGTTGAGTCGGGTCCGATTCATCGAGGATGAATCGGAGGTGTGTGAACATGTCCTCTTGTGTGTGAGCTAAGTGTGTGAACACGATCTGGTAAAGGTAGCGGTGAGAGGCCATGTAGGAGTACATGGTGGGTTGTCTCATTGCAGCCGTCCTCGAACTGAGTTACGTGTTTGTGATCCATGATTCAGCTACTACCGCGCATTGGGCCCGAAACCAATGGACCCTCTCGGCTTCTTAATCACCCTTGTCCTCTGTCCGGGAGTTGCAAGTAGTTTACGGTGTTTGTAGTATCTTTGGAGGCCGTGCTTGGCGCTGACCGTAGGGGTGGGCTGTGATCACGGTAGGCACGTGTACACGTGTACCGGGCGCCCGTTTGGTGTCTCGGGAACCCTGTTCACATCGTTTGGGGCTGTGAGCGAAACTTCGGCCGGAACTCCTCATAGATGGAACCCAAATAGGCGATAAACCTGGACTAGGGACTTGAGTGTTTAGGTAGGTCGTGGCCGACACCCACGTTGGGCTTCCGCTTGAAGGTTGCCGAGTACATGTCGTGTAAACGGCGATAAGTGGTGAGAGCGTGTGTGAAGAAGTACACCCCTGCAGGGTTAACATCATCTATTCGAATAGCCGTGTCCGCGGTAAAGGACTTCTGGGTTGCCTATAACAGTTCATAGACAAGTGAAAGTGGATACTCTAAAATACGCAAGATAAGTGTGAGTGCTACGGATGGCGTTCTCGTAGGGAGACGGGAGCGGATCCATAGTGGTGTATTGATATGGTGAATATGAGGACTCGTGTGCGCCACCTCAAAAGAGTTACTTGCAGTCGTAGTTTAGGATAGCCACCGAGTCAAAGCTGGCTTGCTGCTGTTAAACTCCACCATCCCCTTTGTTGATAATGATGCATATGTAGATAGTTACGATGTAAGTCTTCTTTGGGTACATTTGTACTCACGTTTGCCTATTTTATGTTTTTGCAGAGAGACTTCAGTCTCACTAGTAGTTCCACGTGGACTTCGACGTTTAGCTTGTTACCTCAGCTACGATTTTGTGCCCTCGGCAGGATCTGGTAGATGGTCAGGCTTCTAAGCCTTTTTCATTTGTAAACGTCTGTACTCAGACATGTTGGCTTCCGCGTGTGCCTTGATCTGTATGCTCTGAATGTTGGGTCATGAGACCCCTGTTTGTGATATCTCGCTCCTCGGAGCCTAATGAATAAATACTTGAGTCATAGAGTCATGTTGTGATGCCATGTTGTATTTGCACATATCGAGCATATGGTGTGTATGTTAGTGAAATGCTTGGTATGTGTGGGATCTGACTATCTAGTTGTTTATCTTTAGTAGCCTCTCTTACCGGGAAATGTCTCCTAGTGTCTCCACTGAGCCATGGTAGCTTGCTACTGCTCCGGAACACTTAGGCTGGCCGGCATGTGTCCTTCTTCGTTCTGTGTACATCCCTTCGAGAAATGTCACGCGCGTGAGTCTGGAGTCTGTTAGCCGCTACTGCCGGTTTACGAGTCTGCTAGCCTAGTGCTACAGCCTGAACTTACTCGCTGATGACCGACACGTTCGATCTGGGTCATGGATGCTGTCCTGTAAGTCTGTGCCACTTTGGGTTTATGACTAGCCATGTCAGCCCGGGCTCCTTATCATATGGATGCTAGCGACACTGTCATATACGTGTGCCAAAAGGCGCAAACGGTCCCGGGCGAAGGTAAGGCGACACCCGTGGGAATTCCGTGCGTGAGGCCGCAAAGTGATATGAGGTGTTACATGCTAGATCTATGTGGCATTGAGTCGGGGTCCTGACAAAACTGGTCTTTGGGACAAGCCTTGTTGAGATATGTGTAATCAACACACATATGCCAAGTGTCGTTCTTATTTGGAAGAAGCACTAGATTGGCCAGCCACTCAGGATGGAATACTTCCATGAGGAACCCGACAGCAAGGAGCCACGCTACTTCTTCCCCAATAGCCTTGTGTCTCTCCTCGTAAAAATGAAGGAGGTATTGCCAGACTGGTTTCATCTTAGGATCGACATTAAGGTGGTGCTCAATGAATTCTCTCGGTACTCCAGACATGTCAGAAGGTTTCCATGCAAAGATGTCCCAGTTCTCATGGATGAATTCGATGAGCACGCCTTCCTACCTGGGATCCATGCCATTCCCAATAGGCACTGGTACAATGAGGTGCTATACAAACGGTTTTTAACCCCTTTCCGTGACGGTGTTTTGAACCGTCACCAAGTGAGTGTGCGCGATAAGGGGCGTCCTTCCCACACGACCTAGAAATCGTCGGGGATAGGGAGCCTTGATGCATATAGTTGTCCCTATAAAATTGTTTCTGATATCTCGAATATTGCAAATGCTCCATCCTTGCTACTCGTGTGTGCTGGCATTACCAATGCAGTCGAAGTTCTGTGGTTTTACCTAAAATCAGGCGCAGTCCAGGCACATTCCAGGCATGTACCAAACTAGCTCTATGTTTACGATGCCTGGCACATCACAAACAATTCTTGATTGTAAGCTGTGTACGATAGGTCGACAATCACACACATTTAGTTTTCCCGCACCGTTCGTGATATTGTTTGACATCACACACACTTTACAAATGGCAACTCTGTGCATGGTTACACACGTTTCCTCTCCATGAACCATGTCAGATTATGATGTATATCACACACGCTATGCTTTCAAGACCGTGTCCGCCATAATGACCTGCAGAGCGTAATTTCATCCTAATTTAATTGCTACTATTTAAAATTGTATCAGATTTGAATGTGAAAGTAGCCTATAGCTTTATTCATATCCATCAGGTTCAAACAACCAATCCATTGTTCAATTCATAGGTACATATGTTCAACAATTACATGCGCACCAAATAAAGAATGATGAACTAGGGTTTTATACTTGTACTATTACGGATAGTAAAGAAAGAAGTGAGAGACATTCTAGTTGCTGAACAAGGTGAAGCGGAATGGCCCTATTGTGCTCTCCTCGATGCAGAAGGCACACAGGACTCTAGTCCAACTCCTTGTGATGGCTGGCCGCCAATCATGTAGTTTGAGAGGTAATCTTGAGTAAACTGCTTCAGGATCCACTAGAAAGGAAAAAGATTCAGACATTTTCATCTAACACAACTCATTACGAGCAGTAAAAAGAAGGCTACAAAGTTCTTACTTACCATCCTGTAGTTCACTGTTGTCTTGCATAAAGTATAAACAAATAGTTCGATTGACAGCTTTTGACCCATTTTAATAACAATCTTTATTAGTTTCATCACTTGATGCTGGTTCATGAATATCTCATTGCCCCATACACAGAAAGGGTCAAAGTGTGGATCTTTGGAAGTGACATAGGTACCTAAAAGCACCAAGTTAATATTAGAAGCTAAACAACAATTACAAAATGATGTAATACATCACTCCCTCCATCCCATTATATAAGATCTTATTACATGTATATCTAGACATCATCAAAACATTAAGGTAACACTCTAGTTGCTATGTAGCCTAGGATTGCATACTTAGTAATTCAATACAATACATGTTGCTATGTAGCCTTAGATATATTAAATATGGCCCTAGTTAATGTACCAATAAATGGGTTAAAGATATATTCAGTAAAATGTCTGATTCAACGGTTACTCCCGTATCAGCCCCCAGGCTATATGGTACCAGCTACCAATATCCTGAATAGTGAGTATATATAAGCAATGCGATGAAACTAACCTCGACGTAAAACAATAGTTGTTCTCAATATTGTCCTATATGAGTACATATAAAGGCATGTTAAGCACAACAGGCTAAACATCAGCCAAATATATCCATACGTGACAACATAATCTACAAATGATAGCTTCAGTGTGTAGGTTTAAGCACGGTAGTTAAGCAAAACAAGAATTGGAAAGGTGTGTTAACTGCAACATGCATAACATTAAAAAACAAGAAAATATAGTCAATCAGACTGGTATTGTGCATGTCTAAAGTACACTAGTTATTGTTAAAAAAACGAAAAGGCGTGTTAACTGCAACATCCTTAAAAGCAACCAAATATCGTAATTCATAGTGGTACTGTTGAAACTGTTATTGCTGAAATTGAACCGCACGACAAATAGTTGCACATATAGAGCATCACATTGTGAAGAACTGAAATAAACAAGCACTACAAAAAAATACACTTCCGTGATGATACGTGTTTGTCATAGTAGGTCAGGTTTTCTGTCATGCATGTACATCCATGAAGATTTTATGACAGAATCAAGATAGTCATACCTGTGCTGTCGTAGAAGTGTTCCATGACATCACCAAAATTATCATCACGGAAGTGTCCACTTCCATGATGATAAATCACGCGTCATGGAAGTGCTTTCGTCAAGGGTGACCGACACGTGGCATCAATCGTAACGGGTCACCGTTAAGCTATCGGGTCCGGTTTTGGATCCAACTCGCTAACGGCCACGACCAATGGGGATATTCCATGTGTAAATTTCTCATTGGCTGGAGGAACCACGTGTCCGCTTAACGTTGGGACAGATATGATCCACACATTGGACGGAAGGCGCCTATGATATGCCGAAACATGGCACGGCCCAACAGAGGCCCATTCTGGTGAAAAGGCCGGCCCGTTTGACTTGGTCAAAAGGTAGCGGGCTCACCTAAGGAAAGCCTGTTAACGGCATGTTCGCATATAGCCCATTTACAGCCCGCTAACTAATACGTCTCCAACGTATCTACTTTACCAAACACTTTTGCCCTTGTTTTGGACTCTAACTTGCATGATTTGAATGAAACTAACCCGGACTGACGCTGTTTTTAGCAGAACTGCCATGATGTTGTTTTATGTGTAGAAAAGAAAAGTTCTCGGAATGTCCTGGAAATCCACGTAGGAACTTTTTGGAATTAATAAGAATTTTTGGCAAAAGAATTAATGCTAGGGGGCTCACAGGCTGTCCACGAGATAGGGGGGCACCCCCCCAGGGCGCGGCCTCCTATCTCGTGGGCCCCCTGGACCTCCACCGACCTCAACTCCAACTCCATATATTCACGTTCGGGGAGAAAAAAATCAGAGAGAATGTTTCATCACGTTTACGACACAGAGCAGCCGCCAAGCCCTAATCTTTCTCGGGAGGGCTGATCTGGAGTCCGTTCGGGGCTCCGGAGAGGGGGATTCATCGCTGTCGTCATCATCAACCATCCTCCATCAGCAATTTCATGATGCTCACCACCGTGCGTGAATAATTCCATCATAGGCTTGCTGGAAGGTGATGGGTTGGATGAGATTTACCATGTAATCAAGTTAGTTTTGTTAGGGTTTGATCCCTAGTATCCACTATGTTCTCAGATTGATGTTGCTATGACTTTGCTATGCTAATGCTTTGTTCCGGTTCTCAGATTGATGTTGCTATGACTTTGCTATGACTTTGCTATGCTAATGTTATGTTCTCAGATCCGAAGTGACAATAATTGGGATACTTCTCGGTGATGACCGTAATTTGAGGAGTTCATGTATTCACTATGTGCTAATGCTTTGTTTCGGTTCTCTATTAAAAGGAGGCCTTAATATCCCTTAGTTTCCGCTAGGACCCCGCTTCCACGGGAGGGTAGGACAAATGATGTCATGCAAGTTCTTTTCCATAAGCACGTATGACTATTTACGGAATACATGCCTACATTACATTGATGAACTGGAGCTAGTTCTGTGTCACCCTATGTTATAGCTATTACACGAGGAATCGCATCCGGCATAATTATCCATCATTGATCCATTGCCTACGAGCTTTCCACATATTGTTCTTCGCTCATTTACTTTTCCGTTGCTACTGTTACAACTACTACAAAAACCCAAAAACATTTATCTTTACTTTTGCTACCGTTACCTTTATTATCATACTACTTTGCTACTAAATACTTTGCTGCAGATACTAAGTTATTCAGGTGTGGTTGAATTGACAACTCAACTTCTAATACTCAAGAATATTCTTTGGCTCCGCTTGTGTCAAATCAATAAATTTTGGTTGAATACTTTACCCTCGAAAGCTGTTGCGATCCCCTACAATTTGGCGCCGTTGCTAGGGAGCATAGCTCTATTCTCTGAGTCACTTGGGATTTATATCTTTTGATCACTATGAAGAACTTGAAAGACGACCGAACTACTATTTTTCCCTCAACTATGAGGGGAGGTAAGGAACTGCCATCTAGCTCTGCACTAGATTCTCCTTCCGTTATTAGTAGGCTTGCCACACCTAAACCTACTACTGCTATGAATTCTGATATGTCGCATGTTATTGATGATGCCACTTCTGCTATGCATGATGAAACTACTTCTGTGCGTGATACTACTTTGCCATTAGGTGAATTTCTTGATGAACAACTTGCTAGAGTTAGGGGGAATGAAAATATTGAAGAACCTATTATTGATGATAGTGATGATGAAGGTTCTCCCAATGATTATGTATTACCTGTTGTTCCTAAGGGTTATGTTATGAATGAAGAAGCTGCTATGGAAATCTTTCCTTGCAATGATAGATATGATCTTAAGAAATTATTAGCTAAATGGAAGCAGCAGTCTCTTAATGCTAGGATGAAACTCGATCCTGCTTTTGCTACTTCACCTATCTGTGTTACTAATAAGGATTATGAATTCTCTGTTGATCCTGAGATTATTACTTCAGTTGAATTGGATCCTTTTTATGGCCTTGAATCTGGAACTGTTGTGGCACATCTTACCAAGTTGAATGATATAGCTACCCTGTTTACTAATGATGAGAAGTCTCGCTATTTTTATATCCTTAAGATATTTACGTTCTCATTAAAGGGTGATGCTAAGACTTGCTATAATTCTCTTGCTCCTGGTTGTGTGCGTAGTCCCCAGGATATGATTTATTACTTCTCTGCTAAATATTTCCCTGCTCATAAGAAACAAGCTGCCTTGCGGGAAATATATAACTTTGTGCAAATCAAAGAAGAGAGTCTCCCACAAGCTTGGGGGAGGCTTCTCCAGTTACTTAATGCTTTGCCTGATCATCCTCTAAAGAAAAATGAAATACTTGATATCTTTTATAATGGACTAACCGATGCTTCCAAGGACTAATTGGATAGTTGCGCTGGTTGTGTTTTCAGGGAAAGAATAGTCGACGAAGCTGAAATACTATTGAATAATATGTGGACTAATGAAAATAATTGGACTCTCCCCAAGCCAATTCCTGAAGAAATTCCTGAACCTATTGAGCCAACTCCTGAGCCTATTCCTAAACCCACTCCGAAGAAGAGAGGTGTTTTATTTCTCAGTCCTGAAGATATGCAAGAGGCAAAGAAATCAACGAAAGAAAAATATTAAAGATGAAGATGTTAAGAATTTACCTCCTATTGAAGAAATACATGGTCTTAATATACCGCCTGAAGAACCACATTGTCTTGATAACCCGACACAGGTAGTAAAGGTAAATTCTCTCTATAGATATGATAAAGTTGAAATTCCCTCTACTAAATTTCATAGCCCATGCTTAGATGAATTTGATGACTTTATGGCTAGACAAGAAAGTTTTAATGCTTATGTTGGTGGAGAGTTAAAGAATAATGCTTTCGAGATAGGACGCGTCGGTGATAATATAGCTAGAGTTAAAGATGAACTTCACCACCTTAGAAAATATGCTTCTATGGTTGCTACCCAAGCTGAGCAAGTACTTAAAGCTCAGAATGATTTGCTTGAAGAATTAAATAGTAAAAATGACTTTGCTGTTGCGGCGGCTACTAGAACTGGTAGAGTGACTCAGGAACCTTTGTATCCTGAAGGCCACCCTAAGAGAATCGAGCAAGATTCTCAGAGAAATAATTTAGAGGCACCTAGTTCTTCTAAAAAGAAGAAAAAGAAAAACGATAGAACTTTGCATGCTTCTAGTGAACCTACTGTAGACACACCTGAGAATCCCAATGATATTTCTATTTCGATCTTTGAAACACAATCGGTGATGAACATGAACCTAGTGATAATGTTAATGATAATGTTCATGTTGATGCTCAACCTAGAAAAAACAATGATGTATAGATTGAACCTGCTGTTGATCTTGATAACCCACAATCAAAGAATCAACGTTATGATAAGAGAGATTTTGTTGCTAGGAAGCACAGTAAAGAAATAGAACCATGGGTTCAGAAACCCATGCCCTTTCCTCCTAAACCATCCAAGTCAAAGGATGATGAGGATTTTGAGCACTTTGCTGAAATGATTAAACCTATTTTCTTATGTATGCACTTAACAGATATGCTGAAATTAAATCCTTATGCTAAGTATATGAAGGATATCATTACAAATAAAAGAAAATTACCGGAAGCTGAAATTTCCACCATGCTTGCTAATTACACTTTTAAGGGTGGAATACCAAAGAAACTTGGAGATCCCAGTGTACCAACTATACCATGCTCTATTAAAAGAAATTATGTTAGAACTGCTTTATGTGATCTTGGAGCCGGTGTTAGTGTTATGCCTCTCTCTTTATATCATAGACTTGAATTGAATAAGTTGACACTGTCGGTGTTCTGAGAACGGGGGTTCCCAGACTTGCCTGCCTGCGGCCTGCGGTGTGGCTCAAGTGGGGGCCCAGTGCAGCCCAGCTTCATCAGCTCAAGCTCAAGACCCTCGTGAGGGGCCAAGCCTCGTGGGGCGGACGACAGGAAGCTTCCTCGGGAGTAGCCTCCTCAGGCAGGCTCATGAGGAGGCGGAGAGATCAAGGAAGGGTACCTCGCGAGGAGCCCGTGACACAAGCCATGACGATCGAGACCAGGCGGGCACCAGGGGGGCGCCGTCCTGCGAAGTGTCCTTGTTTCCCCTTTGGTGCAAAGGGGGCAAGCACAGGCCAAGGCATCAGGCAAAGGTTACCGTTTCGGTGCAACAAGACCAAGACCAGCAAAACGGCAGGATGGAGGTCATCATGGAGCCCAGGACGGCGTCATCGTCAGAGCCTTTGGCAGCCGAAGACCAATTTTAGTCAGGATAAGTGTACCAGATACTTCCCCTTCAAAATGGCCAATTGTTGGCGCCCTTCCCGCTCATTATTTGGGAAGAGGCCCAGGGCCTCGCTCTGTAAACAGGACTAGCCACCACAATCCAGAGGGGGGACGGATCATCCAGAGACATCTAGAGAATAGATTAGCCAGAGAGAGAGAGAGAGAGAGAAGCGACCGAACTCACCCTAGCAGTTCGTCGCACTAGCTCAAGAACAACCCCTTACAGAGAGAGAGAGAAGCGACCGAACTCACCCTAGCAGTTCGTCGCACCAGCTCAAGAACAGCCCCTCGCGAGGCTGTTCTCCCTTTGTATTGTTCATCATCAGCCCCTGAGGCAATCCACCACACCACACATTGGAGTAGGGTATTACACCACAATGGTGTTCTGAACCAGTATAAATCTTGTGTCCCTCGTGTGTTCATCTTTCTTGCTTTGATCCTTGTGAGATTTCGACGCGTGAGCTGGTAGGGGAAAGATCTTTGTGCGCACCCCAGTGTTCGAATCTCAAGGGTTTGCCCGAACCCCAAATCCGGCACTTGGCATGCCAGGTAGGGGTGCCCCAGAATCTTTCTTCCGCTAGTCACGCGTGTTCTGCCGCCGTGTCCATGGCCGATGCTCGCCGAGCTCGCGCCGAGCGTCGGGCTGCTCTCGCCACCCGCGTCACCCAAACGGCTCCCGTCAGCGGTCGCCCTCGTTGTTCCCCGTCGCCTGCCGCCATCGGCCCGGCGGGGAAAAAGCAGCAGGCCTCGTCCCAGCATCCTTCGGTGCGGCGCGATGGCCGCACCGCCACCCCGTCGCTTACCCCAGCCGGTTCGTTGTCCCACGCCCGTCACGCCCCACGGACGCGCATGCTGTGCTGCTCCTGGCGCATGAGCTCCTGCACTACCATCCCGTCGATGACCTCTACGAGGACTGGCTTGCCCGCATCACCAAACTCGTCAGCGCCACAGGGGGCTCCCCTTCGCCGTCCCTCTCGCTGCCTCGCCCTCCATCCTGCGCAGGAGGCGAGGAGCAGGAGGTGCCTCCACCGCCTCCTCCCCAAGAAGGCACCCTGGCCCCAAGGCGCGTGGTCCCAGGATGAGACCCATCGTGTCCGGCGCCTGTGAGACAAGAAAGGAGCTGCCAAGAGATCGCTCGCCCCCAAGAAGGTGCTCGCGTGCTCCCAGCATCGGAGCGCCGTGACCGCATCCCTGCACCGCCACGTCAAGGCCCCGGGTTGCTCCAGGCAGTGGTGCGCGGAAATCTCCAACAGCAAGCCCCACATCAGCAGAGAGCTCCGGTGGTCACCGCAGGCTGCCGTGCTTTCACCTCCGAGCTGTGTAGCGTCACATGGCCCGGCAAGTTCAAGCCGGACCTGCCTCCTCGCTACGACGGAACTGCCGACCACGCGGAGTTCCTCCAGCTCTACGAGCTGGGCATCGAAGCCGCCAACGGGGACGAAAAGGTCATGGCGAATTGGTTTCCCATGGCGCTCAAGGACGGTGCCCGCACCTGGCTCCTGAACCTGGCCCTCGGCACGATCTCTTCCTGGGAGGAGATGCACACCCGCTTCATCGCCAACTTCCAAGGTACTCGCGACCGGCTCCCGGCCATGAGTGACCTGCGCCGCATCAAGCAACAACCAGGAGAAACCCTGCAAAAGTACATCCAGCGCTTCAACAACGCCCGCCTCAAGATCCCCAGGGTGACTGAGGAGGCCATCATCTCAGCCTTCTCTGACAGCGTGTGTGACATCAAGATGAAAGAGGAGCTAGCCATCCATGAAGACCTATGCACATCACTGGAGCTGTTCAACTTGGCGACCAAGTGCGCTAGGGCTGAGGAAGGGAGCCTCTCCCTCCTCGAGCTTCCGGCTACCGACCCAGAAGAAAAGAAGCCCAAGGACAAGGATGTGAAGCGCAAGGGGGCTGTTGTGCTCGCAGCAGAGCCAGACACCAAGCAAGGCAGGGATCAGCCAGAGTCATCGAAGGGCAGCCGGTACTACGTGTACCACGACCTCCACACCCACAACACCAACGAATGCCAAGAGCTCAGGGCTGTGCAAGATGGGCGTATCGGCTGACGCCCCGACCGCAATGACCAGAGCTATGGCCGAGGAGGAGGAAGAGGTGGAGGACGATGGGAAGACCGTGGCCCTCGCCAAGGGTGGCGTGACCGACCTCGCGGGAACCGCTGGCAAGACCAGCCTCGCGAGGGAGGTTGGAGGGATCAGCCTCATGAGGACCGCCCTCAAGGCAACGCAGGCCTCCCTCCTCTGCCACCACCGCCAAGAAGGAATGAAGACCATCACCAGGACGAGGGGGCTGGGGGCTTCCAGGAGCCACGTGCAATCGCTTGCATCCTGGGCGGCGCTCAGGCCCCAGCCTCTCAGCGTAACTTCAAGCAGTTTGCTCGCGAGGTGAATGCAGTCCTCCCCAAGCTTGAGGCCACGCGCCCTCTCATGTGGTCAGCGTGCGCTATCATGTTCAGCTCAGCGGATCAGCTCAAGTGTGCAGCAACGGCCGGAGTCCTCCCGATGCTTTGTTCCCTAGTCATCAGCAATGTGCAAGTCACCAGGACCCTCATCGATGGCGGAGCCGGACTCAACGTCCTGTCTGTCGAGACGTTCAACAATCTCCAAGTGCCATATGATCAGGTTCTGCCAACCAAGCCTTTCTCAGGAGTCACTGATGGTTCCACTGTTCCGATAGGGTAAGTTCGCCTTCCTGTCACCTTTGGGCAGCGCAACAACTACCGCACTGAGCTCATTGACTTCAACGTCCCCCACATTCGCCTGCCATACAACGCCATCCTCGGGTACCCAGCCCTGGCCAAGTTCATGGCAGTGACGCACACGGCTACAATGTCCTCAAGATGCCAGGAAGTGGTGGTATCATCACGGTGCTTTGTGAGGAAAGGGATGCAGTGTGTTCTCTTGAGCGTGCCTTCCAAGCCGAGGCAGTCGAAGACCCAGATCACAGGAGCGGGAGGCTTCCATAGGCGGTCCCTAAGAAGAAGAAGGCTTCACCTGGCCCGAAGACTCACGAGGCAGGAACCTCCCGAGACATTGTGTCGGGATCCGCGCCCGTTCAAGGGGCTCCACCCTCTGTTGCATAGGAAGGCGCGCTCGGCGCCCTCCTCGGGCAGGGCTCGGGGGCTCTTTTTGGGAGAGCCACTGACTTTGCCAAGGTCACGAGGGACGCGCTCGGGCACCACTTGGAGGCGTGCTTCAAGGCACGTTTCCCTTAGGAAGGCATGAGGCAAGGAGGGACAAACCCTCAGGATTTCATCGCGAGGAACATTCAGGAGCTACAGGAGTCAAGAGTCATGCGAGGCAGCCGCCGCCTACCCGCCGTAGCCCCACATCCTGGCGAGGATAGTGGGCTGCGCATCTGCATCGACGTACCAGGGCTCAACCGAGCCGCGTCTCAGGAGTGCCTCTGGCCTTCAAGCGGGGGCGTTGTGGGGGTCCACCTCACAGCTATGTTCGCATGCCCTTCGGCTTGCCGAACGCGGCTGCTGCCCACCAGCGCCTGATGAGGAGCATCCTGGAAGCTCAGGTGGCCAGGCACCGCGCATTCTTGGAGGAGATGGAGATGGGCCTTGAGGAGCCGCCCGGACCCCTAGAGCCTCCCGAGGCTCAGGGCTCCGAAGGCTCATGAGGATTGGCTTCTTCACCACGCGTCGTCAGCTACTCCGATACTCGCTCTGCAATGGTATCAGGTGACATCTTTAGAAGTTCCATTTTTAGCTGGGAGCGCCCGCAGGGCTGCATCATTCCCACGTCGCATGGGTCCGTCCCTGCGGCATGTATCCGTCTTGCTTATGCTCTTTACCTACCTTGTTGGGGGCGCCCCTCGGGCTGTATTATCCCCAAGCTGCTCGGGCCTGACCCAGTGGCATTTGCCTTTTTCTGCATCTATCTAAATGGATTTGCTCCTCCGAGCTTAACCTGGCCCCCATGGTTATCATATGCTGCTTATCACGGACCTCTCCGGTCTCATGCAAAGCACTTGAACATTAAAAGGGGGTGCCTCAGCATCGCGACTCATGGGCTCTTACTGGCTCTCCAGCCCTCACCCCCTGGCCTTGACCCACGGCATCGCGACATGTCATACCAGGGGCGGCTGAGCTCGCTTGAGGGCCGGGACCTGAGGACGTAGTGCATTTGCATTCTAACCACCCTGCAGGAACACACCGTTGATAAAGGCCCAGAGCTAGGCGCAACCTGCCTCGAGGTAGGGCCTCGTGAGTCCCGCGCTGGCTCACGGGTGCCCAGATACACCTCTCCTAGCCCTACCGTGCCAGCCACGTGTCAGGGCGGGGCTGTACACGCCCCGGGGGCTCCTCCCGGAGGGGAGCCCCCTCCCACATACCAGTGGAAGCACCATCCTCCGCGCTGGCTGACGACACTGCCAAGGAGCGGCTATGCCCGTACACATACGGAAGAGCTATGCTCCGCGCTGGTGATAAACAACTGAGGGCGACCCACGGCAGTATCAACTCAGGGAGCCCAGAGCTCAGTGTCTGGCACCATCGCAACGCCTCCCCTCGGGTGTGCTGCGCGAGGGGGCTGGACACGGGGGCTGCGCCCGGGCTACGCCCGAACGCACGCCACCCAGCCAGGTCCCTCAGACCTGGTCGTCGCGCACCTCTCCCCGAGCGGAGCCAAGGTATGAAGACTTGTTTGCACGTCAAGGGGAACTCCTGAGCATCGCGACTCAGGAGCCTAACTGGTCACGAAGCCCCTCACTCCTTAGTCCGGTCCTGGTTTCCGGTCGGGGCTAACGGCAGTTGAGGTATGTGCGGGGCCGGGCCCTGCCAATGTAGAACGACAAATCCACTCCTACGCCTCATTTCCCTACTTGTTGTTTGCGCATCAAGGGGGACTCCTGAGCATCGCGACTCAGGAGCCTAACTTGCCACGTAGCCCCTCACTCCTTAGTCCCGTCCTGGTTTCCGGTCGGGGCTAACGGCGGCTGAGGTATGCGCGGGGTCGGGCCCTGCCGACGTAGAACACAGGCAAATGGGAGGGAAAATGCAAATTCTAGGGAATTCAAAAGCAAATATTATAAGCCATAGAGTGTTTCATAACACCAACCGCAAGTTTAAACGCCTCCACGAGGCATGGTGCATGTTGCAGGAATTAAAACAGGACAGAAGCCGCAAAGGGATCACTCTCAAGTGGCGCCGCCACCTGTGGTGGAGTCACGATGGGCGGCTCCGCCTCCGGAAGCCGCAGAACTGGCGGCGTCACGTCTAGGCAAGATGCTGAAGGCACAGAACCTCCCCAGCAAAGCCTCGGCTCAGCCCTTCACGGCCTCAGCAATAGCGGTGGCAAGGTCACCGCTCACATGGTCCAGCAGGCTGTCGAGGTCGACGTTGGGGTCGTGAAGGTAGACGTGGCTGAGGACACGCGTCAGCTCTGCAGACGACAGGGCACACGCCTCGGCCTCGACCGTAGGGCCAAGGCCGTCCGCGGCATCCTCAAGCGCACGGACTAGGAAGGGAAGCAGCTCGGTAGGGCCGTCCTCTTCGCCAGCCAACGGATCCTCTAAGCCGCCCTCATAGAGCGTCTTCAGTGCAGCGCGAGCCTTCTCCTCCAGCTTGGAGAAGGCCACTCGAGCCTCGGCCAAGACCTTCGCCTTGCGGTCTTGCTCGGTCCTCTCCACCTTCAGCGCCTACTCCAGCGTCTCCAACCGGCCATGGCGGTCAACAAGCTCGGCGTCCCGGTCCTTGACGGCAGCCTCCCGAGCCTTCATCTCCTCCTCCTTCTCCTGGCGGATGCGGACCTCCTTCGTGAGCTCGTCACACAGTCCTTGCAGCTCGGCCTCCAGCACCTTGCAGCAGCCCCGGGCATCCGCAGCGTCGCCCTGGGCAGCTTCGCGAGCGGCCTTGGCCTGGCAGGCAGCTTGCTTCTCCTCGTCGGAGGCAGACGCAGCCTGGCTCAGCGCAGCTCGGACAGAGGCGGCAGAGCGGGCCCAGCCTGAAGCTAGCTCGAGGCGCCCGACCACCAGGTGGGGGTCCGCGCTATGGAGATCCTCCTGCAGCCGGCTCAGTTTGTTGGCGGCCTGGTCCAAGACGATAGAAGGTTTAGAAGAGACGGGAGCCGGTGGAGCAGGCGGAGAAGACGGCAGTGTGATCATGGCTTGGGAGGAAGGAGCCTCCTGGGCCTTGGACACCTCGGCGGCAGCACCAAGAGCAGGCACCTCCAGCATCAGCGGGGCCACGGGGGCTGGCTCCTCGCCAGAGTGTCCCTGCTGGGCTCGCAAGGACGACCGAGCAGGGGAGGCACGAGCCTCGATGCCTCCTTTCACCGCAGACGAAGGCGCTGCCCCGGCAGACGAGCTCGCCTCAAGTAGGTCCGCAGAAGCCCCCTTCAACCTCTTCACCGCAGGTGCCGCCCTGGTCAAAAGGTTGCATATGTCAAGTCGCGGCGGCAGAAACAAAGCAAAATGCGGATCGATCACTTACTAGACATCGTTCACGGACTCAAGCAGCCTCCGGCCAAACTTGAAGCCCGAGAGCCTATAGCTGGGATCAGCCTTGAGAGGCCCGGAAGCAGAGGGCGCGTTAGGAAGGCTAGAGCTGGCCCCAGACCGCCCCGGAGCCAGAGCAGACCCTGGGAGAACGAGCCCCGACCTGCCCTTCCTCGGAACCAGGGGAGAATCCTCCCCTCCTTGCCTGGCGTCAGCCTCGTCGTCGTTCGGCATGGAGCGGAGGGCGCGGGACCTGCGTCGAGGGAAGGAATCCCCGGACTCCTCGCCAGTCGCCTCAGAGTCAGACTCTTCTTCCTCCTCACTCCCGCTGGAGTCGTTGGAGGACACATTCACCGTCGGCAACACCGCCAGATCCCCGGCAGCTTCTGCGGGTACGAGCCCCTCACCGTTGAAGGTGGGCATGGCATTCACCACCTGCCTCGCCACGAGAGCACCCTCGGGCCTCGCCACGTCTCCCCCGACCAAGGAGTGGAGAGCCACAACCAGATCTTCGTCGGCCAGGGCCGTGGCGGTCAGGCGAAGGGCGGCGTCCACTTCCCCAAGCCTCCACAACGGGAGCGAGTGCTCCCGGAGTGGAGCCACCCGGTGCTCCAGGAACTCCTTCAGAAGTGTGGCCCCGGTCAGCGTCACCGCCCCCAAATTACCTGGCCTCAGGTCCGCGTTCATCTTCTTCAGCACCGCCCTCGCGCGGGGGTCGACAAGCTCTACGCGAGACCACACGTCGACGGCCTTGGGCTGCCCCATAGGCAGCACCAGTCGGGGGTGGATGTGCCCGACATCCACCATGACCACTTGCTCCGGAAGCCTTCAATCCTCTTCTCGGGCTTTGAGATGGCGTTGGAGCTGGAGTATGCAATAAAGCTCACGCATGCGGAGATGGGGCCACGAGAAACCCGGAGGTAAAAGTAATGGCGCAGCAGGGCCACTGAGGGCTTTACCCCAACGTGAGCCTCACAATAGTAGGTGAAAATCGCCAGGAGAAGAACAGAGTTGGGGTTGAGGTGCAGAGCTTGCAAGTTGTACAGGCGGAGCACAGCAAGGAAGAACTCGGAAAAAGGGGGCACCAGACCGGCGATGATGGCGCTCAGGAAGAGCGGGTAGAAGGTGCTCCCCTTGCCTTGAGCACAGTCGCTCCCTCGTTGCCCTGCGCCACCGTCCTCAGTCGCATGGGGGCGAGATTGTTCTCCAACACATTGGGGGGATCCAGAGCCGGCGAGTACCAGGCCTCGGTCGGGGTCTTGCGAGGCGCCATGGCTTGCCGGATGAGAAGGGTTGAGACAGATCTGGATGATTTCGGAAGCAGGAAGGGGAAGAGCGAGAAAGGGGATCTGGAGCAAGGCAAGCGAGAACAAAGCAAGTAAGACTAGCCCAGGCACCTCTTTTTGTCAGATGGGCGGTTGCCGAGGCGTCGTGGGGAAGCAGAGACGCCCACATCAAATCAATCGCCATGCGGCGCCCAAGGCCGCAGGCTGTTGGGGCCCGCAGCGCTTCGCACTTGCCCCTTCGCTTCTCTGCTAAGCCAAGTCCGGGTGCGCCTTGGGCTCGGGAGCTACTGTCGGTGTTCTGGGAACGGGGGTCCCCAGACTTTCCTGCCTGCGGCCTGCGGCGTGGCTCAAGTGGGGGCCCAGTGCAACCCAGCTTTATCAGCTCAAGCCCAAGACCCTCGTGAGGGGCCAAGCCTCGCGGGGCGGACGACATGAAGCTTCCTCGGGAGTAGCCTCCTCAAGCAGGCTCGCGAGGAGGCGGAGAGATCAAGGCAGGGTACCTCGCGAGGAGCCCGTGACGCAAGCCATGACGATAGAGACCAGGCGGGCGCTAGGCGGGCGCCGGCCTGCAAAGTGTCCTTATTTCCCCTTTGGTGCAAAGGGGGCAAGCACAGGCCAAGGCAGCAGGCAAAGGTTACCGTTTCGGTGCAACAAGACCAAGACCAGCAGAACGGCAGGATGGAGGTCATCGTGGAGCCCAAGACGGCGTCGTCAGAGCCTTTGGCAGCCGAAGACCAACTTTAGTCAGGATAAGTGTACCAGATGTTCCTCTTCAAAATGCCCAATTGTTGGCGCCCTTCCCGCTCATTATTTGGGAAGAGGCCCAGGGCCTTGCTCTGTAAATAGGACTAGCCACCACAATCCAGAGGGGGACGGATCATCCAGAGACATCTAGAGAACAGATCAGCCAGAGAGAGAGATGCAACCGAATTCACCCTAGCAGTTCGTCGCACCAGCTCAAGAACAGCCCCTCGCGAGGCTGTTCTCCCTTTGTATTGTTCATCATCAGCCCCTGAGGCAATCCACCACACCACACACTGGAGTAGGGTATTACACCACAATGGTGTTCTGAACCAGTATAAATCTTGTGTCCCTCGTGTGTTCATCTTTCTTGCTTAGATCCTTGTGAGATTTCAACGCGTGAGCTGGTAGGGGAAAGATCTTCGTGCGCACCCCAGTGTTCGAACCTCAAGGGTCTGCCGGAACCCCAAATCCGACAGACACCTACTGAAATAGCTTTGCGAATGGCTGATAAATCAACTGTTATACCTGTCGGTATTTGTGAGGATGTGCCTGTTGTGGTTGCAAATGTCACTATCTTAACGGACTTTGTTATTCTTGATATTCCCGAGGACGATAGTATGTCTATTATCCTTGGTAGACCTTTTCTTAATACTGCAGGGGCTGTTATTGATTGCAACAAAGGCAATGTCACTTTTCATGTTAATGGTAATGAGCATAAGGTACACTTTCCGAGGAAACAATCTCAAGTTCATAGCATCAATTCTATTCAAAAGGTTCCAACTATCATTTTTGGAGGTTTTGAATTTCCTCTCCCTAATGTCAAGAAAAAGTATGATATTCTTATTGTTGGGGATTTTCATATCCCTGTTGAGGTAACTTAGTGTTATTCGAAATTTCTCCGGTTCCGTGTTATTCGGAATGAGTTTGTTAACAAGACTTGATCAACCTTGTTAGTGGGTTCATTTTGATGATCACGAGATGGATGAAACTAGAAGGCACAACCTTCTGTACCCTCTTTTTACTTTCTATTATTTAGAATAAATAAAGCAAAAATAGTATTAACCGTCTATTCTCTGAATTATCCGTGCATTAAAAAAATAGTCCGAAAATAAAAGTGCTCCAAATGCCCTGCAAATTTAGTATGATTTTTCTGGAATATTTGAGGTTTTTAGGCACTGAAATCACTGCAGGAGGGGCAAGCACCAGGCCACGAGAGAGGAGGGTGCCCCCCCTATAGGGCGCGTCCGCCTATCTCGTGGGCCCCTGGTGGCCCCCCTCCACTTATGCCAGCACCCACACACTTCATCTTCTACCCAAAAAATCCCCATCCAGCTCAAGCACGAGTTCTAGCTCGTTTTGCTACGATTTTCGATCTCCTAGCTCAAAGCTCCATTCACAAAACTGCTTTGGGAGATTGTTGCTTGCTATGTGACTCCTCCATTGGTCCAACTAGTTTTTGTTCTAGTGCTTTATTCATTGCAAATTTTTGCTACATAGGTGACCATGTTCTTGAGCTTGCATGTTAAATTTATGAGGCCCCAAGCAATTCTAATGCATGATATTGGCTCTAGGCACTTGTAGGAGTAGTTGCTATCAATCTTGTTTAGTTTTATTCACTTTTATTTTGAAGTTACTAAAATTTCAGAAATTTTCAGAAAAAGAAATATGCTTAGAAGAATGTACCAAGGTGGTTCCTCGGCAAAGAAAGGGTCAAGGATTGCTATACGTGAGCAAGATGTTAAATTGCCGAGGGACGCAAATATACAGGCTTGTGAGTGGCCATCCGATGATTTTATGGTCGAAGCAGGCTTCAAGGAGGAATTTGATGCATATGTGCGTAATGCCGAGCTGGAGGACTTCTTACAAGATAAGTGTCCTCAATACTATCAATTGACTGATTCCTTTGTGCGGAGGTTCCAATATAAATGTAGGCGTAATTCTCGTAGTGTCATGTTTGATATTTATGATACATCTTATACCATGGATTTAGAGGATTTCATAACTGCTTGCAAACTCCCGCAGTGGGGTAATATTAATGATCCTCACAAATCTGAATTTAGAGATTTTCTTGCTAGTATCACTATGGGAGAATCTAGGGACATAGCACAAGCTACCATAGGGAGCATTCATTTTCCTGCTATACATTATTTTGCTCTCTTCATTGGTAGATGCATTAACGGTAAGGATGAAGCATGTCACATGTGTGTCCCTGATCTTTGTGTCCTCAAGAGTGCAGTGTCAGGTTATAAAGGTTATAACTTGGGGGCAATAGTTGCGCGTAGGTTGCAGAATAATAGTAGAAGGGGGGATTTATTTGGAGGAATTTCTGCAGCCCGTGTGGCTAACTTTCTTAACATAGCCCCACGAGAGGGGGATATGATTGTACCTCCTGTTTATTTGTATAAAGAAGCTATGTTCGATCATCATTTTCTTGAGAGGAATGAAAAATTCCTCCATTATCGACAAATCTATGACAGACGCAACGTCGTCCCTGTTACTCTTCCTGCCCCCTACCTTTTTGATTATCAGGCAAAAGGAAGATATGTTGTCACCAAGGAAGAAGCAACTGAATATGAGAGGGGAATGGAGGCAGCTCGCCAACACACTGCTGCTCAGGAGGCGGTCGCCTCTGCATCTCAGTACAACCCCAGTTTCACTTATGGATATCAGCCAGGCGGTCATTAGTATTAGACCAACTTAGGCCAAAAGCCTAAGCTTGGGGGAGTACGTGTTTCTCACCGACTTTACATTCATGTTCACACACTAGTCGTCGGTGCTCATACTCTTTCATTATTTTATCCATGCTAGTTTCAATTTCTTTTTCTAGTTTTCTTCTTGTGTGTTTGATAAACCTTAAGAAAAAACAAAAAAAACTATATAGTTTAAATTCTATGCTTGTAGTAGAAATTAAAATGAAAACCCAAAAAGATTTCTTGTTCTTCTTCTTACTTGTTTGGAGCTTTCCCATGTAAATAGTTTTATTTTTTTTTCTTTCCTTTGGGGGTCCAGAAGACCATATTGAAAATGCTTAGTGGCTCTCACATGCATGATTGTTTATTTAATTTAGAGCCCATATTACCCTGTCTTCTTTGTTGAGTTGAATGCTTGCAGATTCCAGCTTAGTCCAATGCACACGCACTCTTATTATTATACACATCATTTGGCCGTGCGAGTGAAAGGCAATAATGACAACATATGATGGACTTATTGGGATAAGAAAAGCTGGTATGAACTCGACCTCTCTTGTTTTTGTAAATATGATGATTCATCGTTCCTGAGTCAGCTATTATGAAGTAAACATATTTGCAATGACATCTAGAGATTATAGTTGCTTGTGCCATGCTTGATTAGCTATCAGTTATAATGGTTTACCTTGCGTGCCAACATGCTATTAGAATGATTATGATGTTGTATAATGGGATGGTATCCTCCTTTGAATGAATTGAGTGACTCGACTTGGCACATGTTCACGCATGTAGTTGAATCAAATCAACATAGCCTTCACGATATTTATGTTCATGGTGGGTTATATCCTACTCATGCTTGTATTCGGTGTAAATTAATTTTAATGCATGTTTACGACTTTTGTCGCTCTGTCAGTTGGTCACTTCCCAGTCTTTTGCTAGCCTTCACCTGTACTAAGAAGGAATACTGCTTGTGCATCCAAACTCCTTAAACCCCAAAGTTGTTCCATATGAGTCCACTATACCTTCCTATATGCGGTATTTACCTGCCGTTCCAAGTAAATTTGTATGTGCCAAGCTCCAAACCTTCAAATGAAATTCTGTTTTGTATGCTCGAGCAAATCATGTTACAACTAGGGCTGCATATATCTTCCATGCTAGGTGGGTTATTCTCACGAGGGGTGGACTCAGCTCCTCATTCACGAGAAAGGGCCGGTAACCGGGATGCCCAGTCCCATGATCCAAAACGATCAAAGCAAATCAAAATAATTAAACAAAACTCCCCCAGGGCTGTTGTATGTTGGAGGCACTCGTTGTTTCGAGCAAGCCATGGATTGATGCTTGTTGGTGGTTGGGGGAGTATAAACCTTTACCATTCTGTTTGGGAACTTCCTATAATGCATGTAGTATGGAAGATACAGCCATCTCATAGTTGTTGCGTTGACAGCGAAAGTATGCCTCTCAAAATGTTATTCAATCTCTATTTTAAAATCGAGCTCTGGCAACTCTACAAATCCCTGCTTCCCTCTGTGAAGGGCCTATCTATTTACTTTTATGTTGAGTCATCACCCTTCTTATTAAAAGCACCCGCTGGAGAGCACACTGTCATTTGCATTCATTACTATTGGTTTATATTGGGTAGGACTTGACTGGATCTCTTTTACCATGAATTACAATGTTTAGTCAGTCCTTGATCTTTAAAGGGGCTCTGCGTTATGTTTTGCGGTCTCAGAAAGGGCTAGCGAGATACCATTTTGTTATATCATGTTATGATTATTTTGAGAAAGTGTTGTCATCCGATGTTTTATTATTATGGCTCGCTAGCTGATTATGTTATTGATATGAGTAATTGTGAGACCTATTTGTTATTGTGAGTATGGTTAGTTCATAATATTTGCTGAAACTGGAATGCTGGCTTTTCATGTTTACAACAACAAGAGCAAACAGAGTTTGTAAAAGTTTTTCTTTATCACTTTCAGTTTATTAACTGAGTTGCTTGAGGACAAGCAAAACTTTAAGCTTGGAGGAGTTGATACGTCTCCAACGTATCTATTTTTCCAAACACTTTTGCCCTTGTTTTGGACTCTAACTTGCATGATTTGAATGAAACTAACCCGGACTGACACTGTTTTCAGCAGAACTACCATGATGTTGTTTTATTTGTAGAAAAGAAAAGTTCTCGGAATGTCCTGGAAACCCACGGAAGAACTTTTTGGAATTAATAAGAATTTTTGGCGAAAGAATTAATGCCAGGGGGCCCACAAGCTATCCATGAGACAGGGGGCGCCCCTCCCCCCTAGGGCGCGGCCTCCTATCTCGTGGCCCCCCTGGACCTCCACCGACCTCAACTCCAACTCCATATATTCAAGTTCGGGGAGAAAAAATCAGAGAGAAATTTTCATCACATTTTACGACATGGAGCCGCCGCCAAGCCCTAATCTCTCTCGGGAGGGCTGATCTGGAGTCCGTTTGGGGCTCCGGAGAGGGATTTTCGTCGCCGTCGTCATCATCAACCATCCTCCATCACCAATTTCATGATGCTCACCGCCGTGCATGAGTAATTCCATCGTAGGCTTGCTGGACGGTGATGGGTTGCATGAGATTTACCATGTAATCAAGTTAGTTTTTTTAGGGTTTGATCCCTAGTATCCACTATGTTCTGAGATTGATGTTGCTGTGACTTTGCTATGCTTAATGCTTGTCACTAGGGCCCGAGTACCATGATTTCAGATCTGAACCTATTATGTTTTCATGAATATACATGTGTTCTTGATCCTATCTTGCAAGTGTATAGTCGCCTATTATGTGTTATGATCCGACAACCCCGAAGTGACAATTGTTGGGGAACGTAGTAATTTCAAAAAAAATCCTACGCACACGCAAGATCATGGTGATGCATAGCAACAAGAGGGGAGAGTGTTGTCCACGTACCCTCGTAGACCGAAAGCGGAAGTGTTACAACAACACGGTTGATGTAGTCGTACGTCTTCACGATCCGACCGATCCAAGTACCGAACGTACGACACCTCCGAGTTCAGCACACGTTCAGCTCGATGACGATCCCCGGACTCCGATCCAGCAGGGTGTCGGGGAAGAGTTCCGTCAGCATGACGGCGTGGTGACGGTGATGATGTTCTACCGACGCAGGGCTTCGCCTAAGCACCACTACGATATGACCGAGGTGGAATATGGTGGAGGGGGGCACCGCACACGACTAAGGAACGATCACGAAGATCAACTTGTGTGTCTAGAGGTGCCCCCGCCCCGATATAAAGGAGCCAAGGGGAGGGGGCCACCAAGGAGGGCGCGCCAAGGGAGTCCTACTCCCACCGGGAGTAGGACTCCTTCTTTCCTAGTCCAACTAGGAGAAGGGGGGAAAGGAGGGGAGTGGAGAAGGAAGGGAGAGGGGGGCCGCGCCCCAAACCCCTTGTCCAATTCGGACTGGGCTTGGGAGGGGCGCGCGCCACCTCCTGGCTCCTTCCCACTAAGGCCCATTAAGGCCCAATACTCTTCCCCGTATTCCCGTAACTCCCCGGTACTCTGAAAAATACCCGAATCACTCGGAACATTTCCGATGTCCGAATATAGTCGTCCAATATATCGACCTTTACGTCTCGACCATTTCGAGACTCCTCTTCATGTACCAGATCTCATCCGATCTCCGAACTCCTTCGGTACATCAAAACTCATAAACTCATAATAAAACTGTCATCGAAATCTTTAGCGTGTGGACCCTACGGGTTCGAGAACTATGTAGACATGACCGAAACACGTTTCCGGTCAATAACCAATAGCGGAACCTGGATGCTCATATTGGCTCCTACATATTCTACGAAGATCTTTATCGGACAAACCGCATAACAGCATACGTTGTTCCCTTTGTCATCGGTATGTTACTTGCCCGAGATTCGATCATCGGTATCTCAATACCTAGTTCAATCTCGTTACCGGCAAGTCTCTTTACTCATTACGTAATGCATCATCCCGCAACTAACTCATTAGCCAAAATTGCTTGCAAGGCTTATAGTGATGTGCATTACCGAAAGGGCCCAGAGATACCTCTCCGACAATTGGAGTGACAAATCCTAATCTCGAAATACGCCAACTCAACATGTACCTTCAGAGACACCTGTAGAGCTCCTTTATAATCACCCAGTTACGTTGTGACGTTTGGTAGCACACAAAGTGTTCCTCCGGTAAATGGGAGTTGCATAATCTCATAGTCATAGGAACATGTATAAGTCATGAAGAAAGCAATAGCAACATACTAAATGATCAAGTTCTAAGCTAACGGAATGGGTCATGTCAATCACATCATTCTACTAATGATGTGATCCCGTTAATCAAATGCATCTCATGTCTATGGTTAGGAAACATAACCATCTTTGATTAATGAGCTAGTCAAGTAGAGTCATACTAGTGACATTAAGTTTGTCTATGTATTCACACATGTATAATGTTTCCGGTTAATACAATTCTAGCATGAATAATAAACATTTATCATGAAATAAGGAAATAAATAATAACTTTATTATTGCCTCTAGGGCATATTTCCTTCAGTCTCCCACTTGCACTAGAGTCAATAATCTAGTTCACATCGCCATGTGATTTAACACCAATATTCATATATGTATATGATTAACACCCATAGTTCACATCGTCATGTGACCAACACCCAAAGGATTTACTAGAGTCAATAATCTAGTTCACATAGCTATGTGATTAACACCCAAAGAGTACTAAGGTGTGATCATGTTTTGCTCGTGAGAGAAGTTTAGTCAACGGGTCTGTCACATTCAGAGCCGTATGTATTTTGCAAATATTCTATGTCTACAATGCTCTGCATGGACCTACTCTAGCTAATTGCTCCCACTTTTAATATGTATCCAGATTGAGACTTAGAGTCATCTGGATCGGTGTAAAAGCTTGCACCAATGTACCTCTTTATGACGGGCTCTTTTATCACCTCCATAATCGAGAAATATTTCCTTAGTCCTTACTAAGGATATTCTTGACCAATGTCCAGTGATCTACTCCTAGATCACTATTGTACTCCCTTGCCAAATACAGAGCAAGGTATACAATAGGTCTGGTACATAGCATAGCATACTTTATAGAACCTATGATTGAGGCATAGGGAATGACTTTCATTCTCTTTTCTATTTTCTGCCGTGGTCGGGATTTGAGTCTTACTCAATTTCACACCTTTGCAACACAGGCAAGAACTCTTTCTTTGACTGTTCCATTTTAAACTACTTCAAAAACTTGACAAGGTATGTACTTATTCAAAAACTTATCAAGTGTCTGGATCTATCTCAATAGATCTTGATGCTCAATATGTAAGTAGCTTTACTGATGTCTTTCTTTTACAGAACTCCTTTCAAATACTC
Organism: Aegilops speltoides; assembly: GCA_021437245.1. Classification (NCBI taxonomy): domain Eukaryota; kingdom Viridiplantae; phylum Streptophyta; class Magnoliopsida; order Poales; family Poaceae; genus Aegilops; species Aegilops speltoides. The sequence goes on along the minus strand of CM038146.1, from coordinate 278,881,513 downwards.
CTTTATGCTTTCCAGAAAAATTCTACATCATTTCTGATCAACAATATGTTACTCACATATATTTATCAGAAAGGCGGTAGTGCTCCCACTCACTTTATTGTAAATATAGGCTTCACCGCAAGTCTGTATAAAAGTATATGCTTTGATCACACTATCAAAGCGTATATTCCAACTCCGAGATGCTTGCACCAGTCCATAGATGGATCGCTGGAGTTTGCACATTTTGTTAGCACCTTTAGGATTGGCAAAACCTTCTGTTGCATCATATACAACTCTTCTTTAAGAAAACCATTAAGGAATGCAGTTTTGACATCCATTTGCCATATTTCATAAAATGTGGCAATTGCTAACATGATTCGGACAGACTTAAGCATCGCTATAGTTCAGAAAATCTCATTGTAGTCAACACCTTGAACTTGTCGAAAACCTTTTTATCAACAAGTCGATCTTTGTAGATAGTAACACTACTATCAACATCCGTCTTCCTCTTGAAGATCCATTTATACAATATGGCTTACCGATCATCGGGCAACTCCACCAAAGTCCACACTTTGTTCTCATACATGGATCCTATCTCAGATTTTATGGCCTCAAGCCATTTTGCGGAATCTAGGCTCATCATCGCTTCCTCATAGTTTGTAGGTTTATCATGGTGTAGTAACATGACTTCCAGAACAGGATTACCGTAACACTCTGGTGCAGACTGTACTTTGGAAGACCTACGAGGTTTTGTAGTAACTTTATCTGAAGTTTCATGATCATCATCATTAGCTTCCTCACTGATTGGTGTAGGAATCACTGGAACTGATTTCTGTGATGAACTACTTTCCAATTCGGGAGAAGGTAGAAATTACCTTATCAAGCTCTACTTTCCTCCCACTCACTTCTTTCGAGAGAAACTCCTCCTCTAGAAAGGATCCATTCTTAGCAACAAATGTTTTGCCTTCGGATCTGTGATAGAAGGTGTACCCAACAGTTTCCTTTGGGTATTCTATGAAGACGCACTTCTCCGATTTGGGTTCGATCTTATCAGGGTGAAACCTTTTCCACATAAGCATCGCAACTCCAAACTTTAAGTAACGACAGCTTAGGTTTACTGCTAAACCATAGTTCATACGGTGTCGTCTCAACGGATTTAGCTGGTGCCCTATTTAAAGTGAATGCCGTTGTGTTTAATGCATAACCCCAAAACGATAGTGGTAAATCGGTAAGATACATCACAGATCGCACCATATTCAATAATGTGCAGTTACGACGTTCGGACACACCATTATGCTGTGGTGTTCCATGTGGCGTGAACTTGTGAAACTATTCCACATTGTTTAAAATGAAGGCCAAACTTGTAATTCAAATATTCTTTTCTACGATCAGATTGTAGAAACTTTATTTTCTTGTTATGATGATTCTCCACTTCACTCTGAAATTCTTTGAACTTTTCAAATGTTTCATGAATCTGGGTTGGCAGCTGGACGCAGAAAGGAGGTGCTCCCGAGGCAGTGGCATCCAGGAGCATGGCCACTCGCTCTAACAACACGTCACGGCCGCCCTCCAGCAGCCGGCACCTTAGCAGCTCTCCGGCCACCGTGAGCGCGGCCCTTGAGTTCCCCTGCTCCCGTCGGGTGTGCGGCGTTGTGGCCGCAGCGTGGCTTGAGGCTCTTGCTGCTGACCGCACCTGCCGCGGTGTGAGGGCAGGCGGCATTTGGCCGCGTCGCCCGCGCCCCGCAGCGCCCTGCGGAGCGCGAGCTGCCTGAGGCGCAAGGTTGAGGTCGCCCTGCGTCGGCGGCACGGCATGGGCAGGCACGCCGCCCAGCAGTCGGCGTTGGCAGTCGGGTCGCTTGACATCAGAACGGCGAGGCGACGGAACGCGAGGCGGCAGAAGAGGATTCCGGCGCACCCCTAGCTGGCGCGCCAAATGTCGAATTTTGGGTTCTGGTAGACCCTGGAGGTTCAAACTCTGGGGTGCGCATGAAGATCTTTCCCCTTCCAACTCACGTCTCGAAGCCTCGCAAGGGATCTAAGCTAGAAAGAAGAAACACAAGGGACACGTGGTTTATACTGGTTCAGGCCACCATTGTGGTGTAATACCCTACTCTAGTGTGTGGTGTGGTGGATTGCCTCAGGGGCTGATGATGAACCATACAAAGGGAGAACAGCCTCGCGAGGGGCTGTTCTTGAGCTGGTGCGATGAACTGCTTGGGTGAGTTCAGTCGCCTCTTTCTCTAGTCTACCCGAAATCTGGATCTCCTCTTACTCTGTGGTGGCTAGCTCTATTTATAGAGGGAGGCCCTGGGCCTCTTCCCAAATAATGAGCGGGAAGGGCGCCAACAATTGGCCATTTTGAAGGGGAACATCTAGTACACTTATCCTGACTAAAGTTAGTCTTCGACTGCCAAAGACTCTGACGGTGACACCGTCCTAGGCTCCACGATGACCTCCGTCTTGCCGTTCTGCTGGTCTTGGTCTTGTTGCATCGAAAGAGTAACCTTTACCTAATGCCTTGGCCTGTGCTTGCTCCCTTTGCACCGAAGGGGAAACAAGGACACTGCGCAGGCCGGCGCCCACTTGGCGCCCGCCTGGTCTCGATCGTCATGGCTTGCGTCACGGGCACCTCGTGAGGTATGCCGCCTTGACCTCTCTGCCTCCTCGCGAGTCCACCTGATGTGGCCGCTCCTGAGGAAGCTTCCTGTCGTCCGCCCCGCAAGGCTCGGCCCCTCGCAAGGGTCTTGAGCTTGAGCTGCTGAAGCTGGGCTTTACTGGGCCCCCACTTGAGCCATGCCGGAGGCCGCAGGCAGGCAAGTCTGGGGACCCCAGTTCCCAGAATGCCGACAGTAACTTCCGTCCCATGTATGGCCCATGACGTCCTTTGGCCCATATGAGTCCCTTTTTAACTCTTGGCCCATTAACGACCCGTGGTGAAGCCGGCCCGTAATGAATAGTGTATCACTTTATACCCATTAGTGGCCCATTATTCCGTTAGGCCGTTTCCAGCCGGTGTTACCTTTCGGCCTTCTCAGACCCCATTTATTCTTGGGCTCATTTCAAGCATTCGGTTACTTACGGCCCGTTACTGGCCTTTTTCTGCTTGTGGGCCAAATTCAGCCTGTGGTTACAGTCAGCCCATTTTTGGCCCATTAATCCGTTGGGCCGTTTTCATAGCATCATCAAATACGGCCTATTAACGGACCGTTATGGTCAGGACATAAAACGTACGATTTCCACTCTTGCCCATTTACGGCCCATTATGCGGACCGTTATTGGTCCATGAATAGTACGGCCCATGTTTGGCGAAACGATTATATGGCCCGTACAAGACCCATAGATTAGACGGCCCGTAGAAAGCCCATGGATTCTACGGCCCGTAGAAGGTCCATTGATCATACGGCCCGTAAAAATCCCATGGATCCTACAGCCCGTAGAAGGCCCATGGATCGTATAGCCCGCAGAGGGTAGCAGGACCATGGTTACAATAGTCCGTGTGTTGCCATGGTTATTGTGGCCTAGTTATAAAAATAGGTTATTGTGTTCACTAGAAAAAACCAAAAAAGAACTGCAATGACTATAGGAAAACAAACTAAACAAGACAATAAGGAAATAGATAAGCAAGCAACTAACGCTAGGCTATTACGGCTATTACACATATTACATCCACCGGGCATCAAAGTTCACCAACAGTTCAAATATAGGGAACAAAACAGCATATTACATACACTAGCCGTCTAAATTGCCCAGAAGTGCAAATAAACGTGGCAGCAAAACAAGTCCCTAACTGAAACAACTTGAGAAGATTTCAAGAAACGTTATCCTGGGTATCCACCATGCTAGTAATAAGCTTAGCAAGCTTATTAGCTTTGTCCTGTTTGGCGCTGAAGTCCTCCAATGCTTGCTATTGTACCAGAACTTATGCATATGAATGCTCCAGGGACTTTCGCAGTCCTTCGGCTTCTTGTCGCAGCACAGCTGATCGATGTCTTTCAGCTTGTAGCTGAGACTCAAGAAAGCAAACTGATTCAGACAGTGAGTTTGAATAGCTTGTGCTAGTGGTAGTGGCCAGTAACTTGAACACTAAACCAAGACAGGACTTTGGGGTTGTCTCACTGTCTTCAAGATAGTTTTCCTTAGCTATTTTATCGGCTTTGTTGGAGACCAACAAGGATGTCTCACTGTCCTGAACCTTATCTGCATTACTTCCTTTACCATTGCTTAATAAGGCACTCTTCCCCAATATTCTATCAGCATTCTAAAAGAAGAAACAAGCAGACACATAGCAAGTTTAGCATGTACTAGTATACGAAACTCATTTCGGTGAACTAGTTCATTAGTAAGGTGGACAAGATTAAACTACCAAGTCTTATATTGCCAAGTAGTACATAATAAAAGCATCAAACAAACATATATGTATATCCTATGGTCACTGCATTGTCTAGCCAAATCAAAATAGAGACACGGTTCAAATCATATCAGTTCAAGACAAAGCAACACTGAAAGAATACAAAGCGTGGGAAACTCCACGGCATAACAAGATTTCAGATGGGTACCACGGGTCTACATGTACAACAACACTATTGGCTCTATTGTGATGCGAGTAATGTGCATGATATGAGAAGTCAACTGTATACACAATTGAAATTGAAATCAACAGAGCTATTTATAAGAGCAAACCTGTTAAAGAAACATGCGTAAACATACCTATTACACCATTGGAGTTTCGATTGGATCCCTCAATTTAAAAATAAGTTTGTATGAGTAAATACAGTGATACAAGAGCAAAGCAGTATGCACGATAGCAATGGAATCTTAAATAACAACAGTTGTTCTTCAGGTTTAAGCACTTGTTCTACATGAATAAAGTACAGTAAGACGCAGGCATATAGTACTTGAAAATATAAAATGAGCTCATAGACCTTACCACATTCTTGGTTCGGGACCAGTACAGAACAAGGCATTCCCAGTCATCGTCCAGTAAATGTGTCTCAGGAGAATATAAGGGAATTTTATGAGTTTCTTTGCCACTGAAGTACGTTTTCTTCATGTAATTCCGATACTGCCACCAAGCATTCTTGAAGATACCAGAGGTATTAGCACAGGTTCCTCGTCTTGAGTTTCCAAATTGGTCCTTCTCTATAGAGAAAATGGGAAAAATTGTTGTATTATAACTATCAGTGTCAAAACCGGCGGATCTCGGGTAGGGGGTCCCGAACTGTGCGTCTAGGCGGATGGTAACAGGAGACAAGGGACACGATGTTTTACCCAGGTTCGGGCCCTCTTGATGGAGGTAAAACCCTACGTCCTGCTTGATTAATATTGATGATATGGGTAGTACAAGAGTAGATCTACCACGAGATCAAGGAGGCTAAACCCTAGAAGCTAGCCTATGGTATGATTGTTGTATATCTTTATCGACTAGCCTGGCCTCGGTTTATATAATGCACCGGAGGCCTAGGATAACAAGAGTCCTAACCCGAATCGCCCGGTGGGGAGGAGTCCTTGTCTTGATCGCCAAGTCTTGTAGAATCTTCCTTGTATGCGGCACCTGTCCGGACTGGCCCATGAGTATACGGCCGTGGGGGTCCTCGGCCCAATCTAATAGATCGGGAGATGACGTGGTGAGTACCCCCTAGTCCAGGACACCGTCAGTAGCCCCCTGAACCGGTCTTCAAGTTAGGGACGCTCCTCGATTCTTCCGAACTGTTCTTCATCTTCGGTCGTCGGTCTTGAAAACTGGTTCAACGAATCTTCTTTATCTTCGATCTTGAGGATCGCCGAAATGCATTCGACGGGTTTACACGTCGGGTATCCGAGGAGCCCCTTTAAGTTTCCGGCCTTTATCAATGCCTCGTTATTTTTATGCCACACCTCGGGTTTGAAGTTGTTCCCGGGCGGCAGCGTCCTCTTGCGTCTGAGCTCTAACGCCGGACTCCATTCGAGGTATGTTTTGCAGCCGAGCACCAACGCCAGACCGCTTCCCAGCTGTAACGCCGGAACGTATCCAAGCTCCAACGCCGGATTATGTATCCGAGCTCCAACGCCGGACTATGTATCCGAGCTCCAACGCCGGACTGTATCCGAGGTGTCGTAAATCACCTTGGTTCAAAGAAGTTTGAAGGAGTTTAGCCAGCTTAATGCTGGAAATGCCATCTATGGAGCCAGCCACTAGCGCCCGAGCTTTATGCCGGACTGCTTCCGAGGTGGTGCACCACCCCGACTGTGGGCCGATTTTTTGTCAATATTTTTTATTATTGCAATTTATTCTCTGCCGAGATATATAGCCAGTAGCCCTCAAGGTGTGTATCGGTCTAAAACCCGAGATGCACCTGAAGGATGACGTAAGACCGCTGATCCCAATAGCCGCTGAGACTCAGGTTGATTTGCAAAATCGGCCTGAGGATCAAGTCCAAGCTCGGCAGAATACTTCGTGACACTAAAAGCGGCGTGCTCAGTCCTCGAGACTCAGGTTGGGTGCGGCCGACCAACCTGAGGATCAAAATCTCCTCGGAAACTATATTGCACATAAAATTTTCTGCATTGGGCAAGCAATGCAGTAGCCCCCGAGACACTGGTCGGGTGGCAACACCAGATCAGGGGATCAATATGCCCCTTTGGTATGTTTTAAATAATAAGCGCGAAGCCCAGTAGCCCCCGAGACTTAATGCGGGCACGGGTGGCCGAATTAAGGATCAATATCCATAGTAAAATCACAAATTATGTGTAATGACTCTATGTATCCAAGTACTTTACGTCATTGATGCTCGGATCCGCATTGTACAAAACTTTGTTGACCGACCATCGGCTTCCACCTCCTCGGCCAATAGCTAAGGAGTGTTTGTCCTACCTTATAAAGCCTTTATGAGGACGACAAACAAGGCAATCTGGCCACACGGTTTTATAAACAAAGGTACGCGGAGAGATATATTATATTACTGTTTAACAGAAGAAATGTCTTCAAAAGAAAATAGTCCTGCTATCGGTTCCTTTCTTTGGGTTGTCATGCTAAGCATGATCATAAAACCTCAGCTCCAATGTAAGAGCAAAATATCGAGGATTTAGTTCGGGAGGCTAGTTAATAGCCCCCGGTAGTGTTCGGTGACAGTCGAGGTCAAGCCGTAAACACTTCGGCCAATGTTATGAATGGCCTGTTATTTAACATAGTTATCGGATCGCTGACCAGTTTACGCTTATTGTGAAAGTCAGTTTTCGGCTTTCTCCACTGAGGTGCTTAACCATGTGAGCTGGAAGCACAATCGCAGTGGTTCTCCCTTTGCACGCCTAGCCGAACAAAACGGAACATAGGAAGCAAGTCACGGGGCAGGCGCAACCCAACTATTGACCGAAGACACAATTGAAACCGATTCATATATAGCAATATCCGAGAATATTTTTGCTGAAATCCTAAAGGTGTTCGCGTTGCCTTTGAGACTAATCTGGAAAAGCACAAATAGTTTAAAAGTGCGAAAGCTTGGAAAACCAAGAAACGTCAGTGAAAACATGACGTCTGAACAATATCAAGTGTTCGGTGCCAATCCAAAAATTGGTCTTAGAAAAAAGAAGTGCTTCTGTCGTGCTTTAACATGATACATCCTATCTCAGGACTTTGAGCGGGTCAGCCTACGGCTTCAACCTCCTATCCCGAGGGCGGAGTACTTCTCATCAGGCCAGTTTAGCAAACTAAACTCTAGCGGCTTTGAGAGAGAAATTAGGCTCCCCGGCTCGTGACCGCACACTCATGTCGAAAAAAGGAGTGATAAATAATAAAAACTTTGCAACGACTAAGGAGAAAAACACTTAGTATAAAAGGGCTCAAATAAACATAAGAGCCCCCGAGTGACTTGGGTAAAAGTTGACTATATAATGTAAGGTGACATGTAAAATGCCTTCTAGCCGGATTGTAGATCGTTTGTCGTAGCGGACCTTTTCGCTTCAACCTCTGGACCCAATAGTCCGGAGTGTGTCCGAATACCCTCGCGGTTATAAAAACCGGGGCATGCGTGGAGACCAGGCGTAGGGGTCATTAGTGCTTTATCAGACAAGTGCCCAACTAGTTATGTTATATTACATGGTTAGTAAGAAACATCTTCCAGGGAGAATAGTTCCGCTAGGGGTTCCTTTCCCTGGGAGGCATGCCCTAAAGTGCATGTCCGGACTGCGAAAAAAGCAGAAAAACATCTGGGGGCAGGTAAATAAATAGGTAAGAAATCATCTTTTAGTTCACCGACCGAATATTCCCTTAAGAACGCTAGCTTTCGGCTTCACCCAGTCTGAGGTACACATCGCTGACCCGGCAGTAACAATCACAGAGGTGCTCCCTTTACCACCTAGCCGAACAATCGGGAATGTAGGGGTAAGCACAGGAGCCAGGCAACCCAGCTTGGCCAAAACTTAAGTCATATCGATGCATATAATGGTGAATAAAAGGTACATGCGGAAGTGTGACACATGTGTTGGGCATAAAGCCCGTATTAATAAGCTTCTGTTAAAGAAGCCCCCAGGTATAATGAGCGCGGATAGTGCGTCAGGTGTGTGCAAACAAAGTTTGGACAAGGAAAAATTTTACAAGCCACTTTTTTCCAAAAAAGTATAATGCTTGGTCGAACCGAACACAAGTTAAAAATTTGAAACTTTGAGCATGAAGACAACTTAGCTGGTTAATGTATTCGGTATTGACGATGTGGTCCGAGCTTGATGCGGGACAAGGTTCCGTCCCCCAAGCCGGTCCCGAGGTGGCGGAGCAAAGAGCTCGGCATTCCGAAGTGGTGACATAGCTCGGTAAATGCAGAACGGCAGAGTGATGCCGAAGTCCCGACATGGGGTAATGAAGTATTGACGAAGCCCCCCGTCCAGCCGAGGTGACGCCAAAGGATATAGTCCGGCTGGATCATTTTCCTGTGCACAAAAAATAGTGCAAACCGTAGATAATAGTGATAATAATAATTAAAAAAATGGTTGCATAATGAATAATTTATGCAAAGTGAGTAATAAAAGAAATATGGCCTGGCGCCGAGGTCGATGTCGATGCAGGGCGTCGGTGTGATGTAGTAAAGGCGTGGCAAAGCCTGAATTCACAGGTCGGTCCGTGCTCCGGATGCGGCGTTCGCCGTACTATGTACGGAGACTGACCGAACCATGATGCGACCGTCGTTAATGCGGCCACCATTTGATAGACCTGTGAACATATGATGGACAAACCAGAGTAATAATTCCTTGGGAAAAATGAACCCAAACAAACAAAAAATACTAGGATTAATAGCACCTGGTTTATTTGTTGTAGCAATCCGAAGGAGGATGATGCCGCAAGGTTGGCTTGCCGAGGCAAAGCCCTCGGTCCAGCTAATCGTGTGCGAAGCTGGTCGGCTGGTGACGCCGAAGTGTCCAGATTAGGTTGATGAAGAGATGATGAATCCTCCGGTCCAGCCGAGATGTCGAAGTAGTTCGGCGTGATGGACACCGGCTTGAAGGAGCAACAGTGCGGCCCTGCCGATGCAGGTCGTGGCGTCGTCGATGCGGCTTGATGAAGCGACCGTCTTGGCGATGCGATATTCCGCTCCGTGTAATCCTTGGGGCGCGATGTTGATGATGATTTGTTCTTCGCGATGCGGACTCTTGTTCGGCTTGCCGAGATGATGATCCGAAGAAGTTGAGCTCAGCTCAACAAAGTGACGACGTGTCTAGCGCAGGTCGGTAGCCGTGGAACAATATTGCCGGACTGGTTTGACACCAGCAATCATGTTGAAGATCATGTTCAAAAGATCTTAAGGTTAGTGGGATGTGTTTGGGAACAATACACAATATCCCATACAAAACTTCCTTCAAAAAGGATGTCCAAAATCCCGTTCATAAAAAAGATGAATTCGGGTCGGATTCGTTCTCGCGCAGAAAACAGATCCAAAAAGTGATGCACTAATCGGAAGGTTCCCGGAGTTCTGACGGTCGGATCGAGCTGAAATTTGGAGGGGTGGTAGATATAGGAATTCCGCAGCTGACCAACGGTTGGATCTTCCAAAGGACGTCCGAGCTAGAAGCTGGACACCACGCCCTAAACTCGTCCAGATTCCCGTCCAGATTTGACAGGGCTCCGGTATATCGTGGATTGCGAGAGATTCCTCTATCGGAACTCGACGAAATTTTCCAGGGTTTTTGTAGACTCAATTCCGCACAATTCCACGAAGGCGATCGTCAAAGCGATACTCGAGGAGGTGGTGGCAGCAGATACGAGTTCGCTGTCCAGAAAAACAGCACGGTCGCTTGAGGGCAATGTTAACGTTGAGCCCCCGAGCTCCATGGAAGATTCCTCCGTGATCTTGATAGAGATCGGAGTTGATGTTTGATGAAGGCCCTCGTCCGAACATGGTGATCCGAACACGAGGCGCAATTCTTGGTCGAACCAAGGTGACCAGTCGAGCTGGTGACGAAGGTGCCGAAGTCGCAGTTGATCTGCAGGCGAGCCATCGATCCTTTTGTCGATTACACAGCAAAACTCTCAATGAAAGCACCAGTGTCAGTGTCAAAACCGGCGGATCTCGGGTAGGGGGTCCCGAACTGTGCGTCTAGGCGGATGGTATCAGGAGACAAGGGACACGATGTTTTACCCAGGTTCGGGCCCTCTTGATGGAGGTAAAACCCTACGTCCTGCTTGATTAATATTGATGATATGGGTAGTACAAGAGTAGATCTACCACGAGATCAAGGAGGCTAAACCCTAGAAGCTAGCCTATGGTATGACTGTTGTATATCTTTATCGACTAGCCTGACCTCGGTTTATATAATGCACCGGAGGCCTAGGATAACAAGAGTCCTAGCCGAATACGCCGGTGGGGGAGGAGTCCTTGTCTTGATCGCCAAGTCTTGTAGAATCTTCCTTGTATGCGGCACCTGTCCGGACTGGCCCATGAGTATACGGCCGTGGGGGTCCTCGGCCCAATCTAATAGATCGGAAGATGACGTGGTGAGTACCCCCTAGTCCAGGACACCGTCAATAACCATCATGGAGTAGAATGTATGGGACAAAGCAAAGTAATTGCCATGAATAACACTACTTACACATAAATCCTGAACAAACACCTGCAACTGGCATTTTCCTTCATCTTCAGTATAATATTTCCATGATGGGAAGATATGCACATAGGATTTAACAACATCAAATGCGGTAGATGCTAAACTACGAATGGTCGGTTGTGCTTCCTCCAGAGGAATAGGTGTACTAACTGGTGGAGTTGGGGTTCGCCGTGGTAGTACTAGCCCTTTGGGCACTGGAGGTGCCTTACTAACTGCTCTTATTTGGGAGCTCTGTGCAAGAGATGGTGCTCTGTCAACAGGAACTGGGTTACTATCTGCTGGGGTTGGGGTTAGATTGGGTGAAGCTAGTTCTCTATCCATCCCAGTAGGGGTACAATCTGCGAGAGTCCGCATTATGTTTGGTAGGGGTGGTTCTCGTGCATGTACAACCGGGGTGCTATGTCCACCAAGAGGTATCACTGTTTTATGTGAAGACCATGTTTTTACTCCGCTAGATACTGCCATCACCCGCTCCCATTCAAATGGCTGATAAACAGGAAACATTGTTGAATGTACATACATTGTATGAGAGACATATGCAATAGATAGTGTGGAAAAAAGAGGGCATGAAATAGTTGACATGTATATTGTTTAACTGAAAAGGATAGCATGACATAATTTCACATATATAATGTCTATCTAAATTGCATAGCATAGCATTACATAATTCAAAGATATGATGACTAACTAAACAGGATGGCATGAGATAATTATATGTTCTCTTTAGTAAACAGGTTCGCATGACATAATTCACATACATGTTACCTAAGTAATCAGGATCGCATGATTTAATTCACATATGTGATTTATATGCTAAGCAGAGGGCATTCACATATATGATGTCTGAACTAAGAACACGGTGTTGAATATTGTGTATATGATGTCTAAACTATGCAATGCAAGACACAATATGCATGATATGAGTAGTATACCCGTGCCAAGTTAGAGGATACAACTCGGTGGGGGAATAGGACTAGTCATCTGTCTTTGAATCCATCTCTAAGGAGATATCGGGACCCAGCAAGAGATCTGCTTCGACATGTAGCACTGTTTGCTCTGAAGACCTTCTTTTCACTCCAGATTTTTTCATCACCCACTCAAATGGATGATTCACAGGAAGAGTATTTTAATGTACAAACATTGTCGACAAATGGAAATGTAATGAAGAAAAGGATGGGCAAGATATCATTCAAATATATGATGCCTGGTTAAACAGGATGGCATTGCATATTATTTCACATATTTTATGGCTAGCTAAAAGAGATGAGACTGCATAATTCCCATATATGATATAGAAACTAAACAGGTGGCATTACAGAACACGTCTAAACTAAGAAGATGACATATATGATGTCGAAAGTAGGCACTGCAAGGCAACATATGCATGATGTGACTAACATCATCATGCCAAGTTAGAGAAAACACCTTGGGGGTAAATAGGAGTGGTCAGCTACGTCTGAATCCGCCTCAGAATAGATATCTTCCTCTAGATTAGAATCTTAGGAGGGGGAGTGTTTTTCATTGAACCCACCATGGAGCGATGTCTGCACGACATTGTATTGCCGCGCAAAACTCTTCTATTTTTCTCTACATGTTTAGCATGACTGTGTAAAATATCCGACATGCATATGAAAAAAATTAGTAAGATTATGTAAGGAGAGCATGCAGAAATCTAGAGTGATGGTAACAACCAGTGGATGGATCCAAAAATAATGATGGCAGGCTGATGATAGCTTTAATTTAATAAAAAACAAATGATGATTGCTTTACTATTTCTTTCCCATCCAAGATGAACAAAATAGGCAGATATACTATTCATGGCTGCCTTGATATGTGCCAGATAATAGACAAAGATACTATTCATTGCTGCCTCGATATGTGCCGCACAACTAATTTTAAAACTCAAGTTTGAACATTAATTTGGACCTGGCTTGGAGTCTAAGAGGTGAACAATCCGATAAAGTAGCAGCTTATATTAAGCAATGCATAATATAAGCAGAAACAAAAGAGTGTGACCTCTCTTCTGGACCCGTGTACTCCTCAGGTTCATCTGCTGAGTCGATGATGGTGATGCCATTGCGGTGGGTGCCGGTGGCAGGGAAGGAGATCTGAGGCGGCGAAAGACGGTCAGGAGTCATGATGTCTGGTTTGGTGGATTTTTTGTCGATGGAGCAGCTCAGGTGAGGTGGACGACGTCGCGGCAGGAGTAGGACAAACCACACAATGTTTTCTTCGACACGTATGTGTAACTGAAGTAATTTTGTAAGGGCTCCTTTGGCTTGTAGGATTCTAAAAATGTAGGGAGAGGAAAAACACCGGAATAGAATAGGAATGCACGTGGGAAACAGAGCATTTGTAAACACAGGATTTTTTTCAACTTGGGTGTTTGGTTCACAGGAATTGGGAGAGCAGAAGAATGCAATGAAACATGGGCAAATTAAAGTAAAACCATATGAAAGCATGTACAATTAGAATGCTATTCTGTCACTAATGCAATTGGTCTTGTTTTGATGCATAGGATTTTGAAAAGTAGGTCCAGGTGGATGTTTTGGTCCATTCGTTTCAACAAAATGCATGAATAATTGAATAGTAGAGTGCCATAGGAAATATTCTTATTGCTATGCTTTTCCTTTAGTTTTTCCTTTGAACCAAAATAGCCCTAATGGATGGACATGAATGTAGAGTAATAAGTGATGCGACAAGTGCACAACCTCTTTGTTGTTGCCGTGTTGACCTCGCATCATTGGGTTGGTCACCGAAGAAGTTGAGGCAGAGGTGGCCGTCGGAGGTGTGGAGGAAGATCTGAGGAATCTGTAGACGACTTCCAGGGCACTGCTCTGTTGTGATGGATGGTTCCGTCGTTGGAGTAGCTGCGGCAAGCCGTAAGACGTTGAGGCTGAAGCAGTACAATACACACATCGTTAATATCAAGTGGGATTCTAATAGCATCTCCAATAGATGATGTAAAATACATTACCAGAAAGTGATAGATGTAAAATTTACATCACCAAAAAACACCTGACTACAATAGAGGAGGTAAAAACTGTTGACTTTGGACTTAACTATCAAAACTAAAATTTACTGTGGAATCTGAATGTTACTATCGAAACTGAACGCGCTAGTAGCAGAGAGGCACTTCACATGTAGTTTAGTCCGCTCAAGCACTAGTAGTAGAGAAACAGTGATCTAAATCAACAGGCGATCGACGGGGAACACAATAGCAGATAGCAGCCAGAGCAGCAGCGCCTGGAGGAGCAGCACGAACTAGAGCCAGAGCAGCAACTCATGTAGCTACAACAGCCCATGTACCAACATCAGCAGCGCGAGCGAGAGCAAGAGGAGAGCAGCAGCATGAGAGCGGGGGAGAGCAGAGCAGCAGCGCGAGCGTGCGAGGGTCGGAGCAGTAGCAGCAGCGCGAGCTAGCGAGTGAGAGCCGAAGCAGCACCCGGAGCTTGAGCGAGCGAGCGAGAGCCGGACTATTAGCAGCAAATCTGGCTGGTATGGCCGCCGCCGACGAAGGGGCCTCGCGCTGGGGGAGAGCCGCCGTGGAGATGTCGCCCTCGGCATCGGCTTCCAGGTAGCCGCGCCATGGGGGTGCGAGATGGAGCACCGTCGGCGTCGGGAGGTCAAGTTAATGAGAAGGTCCGAGGAGTCGGTGAGGATGTTGCAGTTCTAGTGGAGCAGGTTAAGGCGGTGCTGTGGGGATGGAGCAGCCGCGATGAACGAGGCGATCGTCGGAGCAGCTCCTTGGAGGTGGAGGACGGGGCAGCTGAACCGGAGGGACGATGGATCCTCATCTAGGGAGGTGGATGAGGGACGTCGAGCTGTTGTGGTGGAAGACGTCGTCAGGGAAGAGGCTCCGGCTGGGCATCGGTGAGGTGGCGGACGGAGGAGGGTGGGGTTTCGCGGCTGGAGCAGAGAGGTTATGGCGGCCTAGGATTTTGAATGGCGAAATGAGGCGATGGGAGGGGGAACCATGACTTAGGGACGCGCTTGTCCAAAATGTAGGGTGTGTTACAAAAGTACCCCCACCGATTTGAACTAGCAGCCCTTTCAGCTCAGGGTTAGAAGGGGGATTTTGCGTGTCGGGATTTGGCAGCTGGAGGGAGTTTTCGCGCACGTTGTAATTTCGGGATAGCAAGGCGCGGGTTGTGAAGGCACGTGTTTTGGGAGCATGATATCTTAATTTTGAGGATATAACAAGGCGCGGGTTGAATTTTAGGGACAAGCCTAACTTGTAATATTGTACATACCAAATCAATTCGCACTTCCCTGAACGAAAAAAACAAAAAAAATAAAGCTATTCACACCACACAAAGAGAGAATCTTGTTCCGTTTTACTGTAAAAATGCTATGCAAAGCTACGTATGAATCCATGTTATGTCCAATTAAATTTTTTCAATGTCTATATAATGCATGTAACCTACTCATACCAACATTTTAGTGCATTCCAAATGTCTATACTACCGCTGCAATTCAAACTAGATTTGAATTCGTTACTCTATTTTAATAAGAATCTACAGTCATGATTGTTGCCAACTTAAACCATCATTCGTGTATTATCTTAACAACACACCACATGATTACTATAGAGATAGATATGAACTCAAGTTCAAATTTTTGAACACACTTAATGTTGATTCCAAATAATAGTACATTTGATGTACTAACTAGACACTCATGATCTAAACCATGTTCCATACATACACCATGTTTATCACACAAGGTATAGTGTCCCGCCCCCTACATTATGACAATATTTAGCCCTGAGCTGCAAAAGCCACACATTATCCCAAATTATAATCAATGTTCTGTATATTATATGTAGTACTAGCAAGATGCCCATGCGTTGCACGGAACATCAAGATGCATTTGTATGACTAGTTTATTTTGTGGGAGAAAAGGATGAATGAGGGGAGGCCTTATTTGCAAATGTGGAGAGGGGTGTGGGTATCTTTTTTGAAAATTGCCATAGTTTCCTTCCTAACCGCCAGATATAAATTGGACAGCCTATATTGCAGGATGGCAGGCACAACATCATCACCAACATCATAATCACCAACTCTATTAGTATATTATATGTGGCATAACATGTTCATAACTGTAAGTGCATCTACTGCCACCCCTAGTTGGTTTTGGAGTATTGATGACAAACTTGGTTGAGGGACTAATGTGTTTGTGAGAATTGCAGGATAACACAGGTAGTAGTCCCATACTGATTCAGTTTACCTACCAGAGATGACCCCTAAAAATGTGTGAAGACATAGATCACAATGGTGGTATATTCACATTGAAGAATATTACAAGAGAAGACATCGCTTGAAGACTATGGAGTGCGAAGACATAGTTGTTTTGTAGTTTCCTTTTCTTCTTTGTTGAGTCATAGGAACCACCGTACTGTTAAGTGGGGTCCAAGTGAACAAAGTCAGGGTGACTGGAGTGATGCTAAACCAAATCCTATGTCTTCAAGCGAAGACAATGAGAGCAAATCTTATCCAGAGCTGGACGAGTCAGCTTTACTTATAGCCCAAGTAAACCTGCCATGTGTGTTTGAAATCTGACCGTTGGACACGTGTCAGTTCCTTAGTGACACAGGGTCATTTTGGACAAATTAGGTCGGGTTGCCTCCTGGCTATAAATAGCCCACCCCCTACACCATAAATTGGTGGCTGCTTAGAGTTAGTGCACGACTTTTGTCGTTTGAGAGCAACCCACCTCTGAAGCCATTGAGAGAGTAATCCTTGCGAGAACAAAGCCCAAAACACCCAGAGCCAAAGAGTGTTAGGCATCACTGAAGTCTTTCTATCCACATGATCTGAATACTTATTACACTTAAGGACTGTGAATCCTCCAGCCGGTTAGGCGTCGCGTTCTGAGCATCCAAGAGTCATTGTGGATTGCCGGTGAACAAAGTCTGTGAAGGTTTGGAAGTCTCCCTTGAAGGCTTACCAGAGTGATTGGGCGAGGAGTTAGTGTTCTTAGCTCAAGGGCAGTAAGGTGAAGACGTGGTCTTCTGATTTGAATCTCGGCCTCCCTTACCAGACGTATAGTTTTCACAGCAACTGGAACTGGTCCAACAAATCCCTTGTCCTCTCCGAGCAACTGGTTCTATCCTTCCTCTCTCTCTCTACTTACAGTTTGTCTTTGTGAAGTCTTTTCCCATTTGCCTGATCTGATTGACTTCACTGTGTGAAGACTGTTTACTGTTTGGCTTCAAACTATCTTCCATCCTGATCCATACTACCTAGTTACTGATAGTCTTCGTGCTTTCACTACATTGCTTACTTGACTATGGTTTGTCTAGTGTAGGCTACCTTCCGCTACATATCAATAGGATTTCTATTGTTTGTCTTCAAAGCACCCATGTTTTGAAGACTTCCATGAAAATCGCCTATTAACCCCCCCCCCCTCTAGTCGAATACTAGCACTTTCAATTGGTATCAGAGCTAGGTTCCCTCTTGTTCTGTGTGATTCGGTTTAACCGCCTGGAGTTTAGCTATGTCAACTGCAGGGATAATCAAGGTCTCTGCTGCGTGCCCTGTCTTCGATGGCACTGATTACCCCTACTAGAAGAATAAGATGCGTATGCATCTTCAAGCCATTAACGTCAATCTCTGGTATGTCATAAAGAACGGTGTTCCCAAGGCCGGTGAAGGTGTTACTCCTGCTGATGTCAAGAACTTCATCTAACTAGACTCAGCTGCCAAGAACATCATCTGTGGTCATTTGACCAAACAGCAGTATGGTCGTGTGAGTTCTCTGGAGACTGTTAAGGTAGTCTGGGAGTGGCTGTCCAAGGTCAACGAAGGTGTCTCAACACAGAGAGATTCAAGGATCAGTGTTCTTCGCAATCTCTTCAACCGCTTCAAGAGAAATTACAATGAGAATGTCCAGCTCACATTTGACCGCCTCACTGATATCACAAATGAGCTTCATGCACTCGGCGCCACTGAGATCACCAAGCACGAAATCGTCAAGACACTTTTGAGATCTCTTGATAGCTCATTTGACACCCTGGCCCTCATGATTCAAAAGCGCCCTGACTTGAAGACTCTCAATCCGTGTGACATACTTGAGCGGCTCAACACACATGAGTTCCAGCTATCTGAAAAAAGAGATATCTATGGTCCCAACTATGGCCGTGCTTGCGCTTTGAAGGCGAAGGTTGTCTCATCATCTGAAGAAGAATCTGACTGCAGTTCTGGGGATCCTGGAGATATTGGAAAGGAGCTTGCTATGCTTGTGAAGAAGTTCTAGAAGTTCGCCAAGAAGAAAGACTTCAGAAAGTCTTCAAGATCTAGCTCAAGAAATGATGAAGCTTCCTCTCGTGATCACAAGAAGAGAACCTACCACAAGTGAAAGAAACTTAGTCACTACATCTCTGAGTGTCCACAGTGGGACAGTGAGACAAACAAGAAGAAGAAGAGCAAGGAATATGATTATGATGACAAGAAGAAGAAGAAATCCTCATAGTCTTCTTCCAAGTCTTCATCGAAGTCTTCATTACACAAGAAGAGCTCATCAAGCAAGGCTTGAGCATTTGTTGGCAAGGAGATGGATTCAGAGGAGGAATCTGCATCTTAGGAGGCAGAGGTGGAGTCTGAAGAGGAATATGATTTTTGAGTAGCAAGCCTTGCTCTAGCTTCTGCGTATGTCGCCAAGTCCATCTTCAGCACTGAAGACAATTGCCTCGTCACCAACGCTGATGCCAAGCATGAGCATGACTCTGCTCCCACCTACTGCTTCATGGCACGTGGTGCCAAGGTAAACTCACGAGATGCTTACTTTCAAACATCAAGTGAACATGACTCTGAATGTGAATCTAAACCTAGCTACCAAGCACTTGCTAAAATTGCAACTGAACAACAGAATGCAATGTAACATATTCAAAAGTTGTTAGACAAAAGCGATGACCTGTTGGATGCTGAAATAACCCGAACTCAGTCCTTAATTGAAGACATTAAAAATCTTCATGTTAAGTACGAGGAACTTGAAAGTCGTCATGAAACGCTCTCAACTTCTCATGAAAAGCTCTCCTATGATTATCTTCAAAGGAAGCAAGAGCTTGAGAAATTGAGATTGGTTCATGAAGATCTTCAAAAGGAGAACGAGTCACTCCACGCTCAACAGATCAGTTCCGCTCAAGAAGGATTTGAACCACCATGTCTGAAATGTCTCGAGCGTGACAATACTGTCACTGTTGCTAAATGTTCAACTATTGCTACTGTTGCAATATCTTCAACTGCTAATGTGGTAACTAAGCCCTCTGCTGAGGATACCACTACTATTGCTGATGAGAATGCCAGGTTGAAGACATTGCTTTAGACAGGAATGTACAAAAGTCTCAAAGG
Source organism: Aegilops speltoides (assembly GCA_021437245.1). Classification (NCBI taxonomy): domain Eukaryota; kingdom Viridiplantae; phylum Streptophyta; class Magnoliopsida; order Poales; family Poaceae; genus Aegilops; species Aegilops speltoides. The sequence goes on along the minus strand of CM038146.1, from coordinate 278,862,116 downwards.
GCATCAGACACTATGTGATGTCCTCAAATAGTAGATTCTAAACCGAAACCCTAGGAAAGAGGGTGTTGGGTTCGACAGGAAAATGAATGTTGATGGTTCTTACTGGATGCCTGAGCAGTACCCCAAAACCACATGGGTTGCTGCTAAGGGGCCTTCAGTGGACCCATCATTGATGAATCCTTTGATGCAAACTATAAACTGTTTAGGAATCAGAATGGTGAAGTGTTTGCCAGGTATATTGGTACTAACTGCAGGAATGGATCACCTCTTAAGAAGATCTGGGTACCCAAAAGTTGTCTCGAAAGTCTTCCCATGAATGTCATCATGACACCACCAGGGAAGAAGATAAATCCCAGACCAAAGGTTTCATATGGTCCAAAGGCTTCATACAGACAGAAGACTCACCTGAGTCACCCTAACGCCAATGTTTTGCAGGGAAACCATACTCAGACTTTTGAATATGAGCGTGTTTCATCAAACCACTATGTTCATAAGTCTAAGAACTTTTCTGCTTATTCTTATGAGTATTATTCACCTCCTATAAGGCTATTTGCTAGGGCTCCAAAGCCTAAGTTCTCAGATGCTGCACTTAGACTCATTGCTTCTAAGCCACCCCTGAAGATGTGGGTGGTTAAGAAAACTTAACTCTCGTTTGCAGGGTAAGGTCTCCAGCCGGAAATAAAAGGCGTCAGATGCTTATGCTGGGGACCTTAAACATCTTGTGGGACGCAAGATAAAATGTCCAAATGGTCTTACTATGTATTTTGTCCCGGGATTCCTTGACTATCATCCTATTTATCCTAACCAAGATCTGAAATTTCATTGTCCGCTTGTTCATCAAATGTTTATGCTTCACAATATCCTTGGTGAAGCCTATCCCCCAAACTGTACTGTAGGATATGACACCAAAGGCTTCAGAATGGATTATCGATAGTGGCTACACTAACCACATGACTGGTGATAGAAGTCTTCTGATGGATTCAACCCTACGCCCGTCTGACAAAAGTCGCATCACATTTGCTAACACTGGTAAAAGCAAGATATTGGGTCTGGGTAGAGTTGCAATCTCAAGGGATCAGCACATGGATAAAGTGATGCTTGTCCCTTGGTTTCAACTTAATGTCCGTCTCAATGCTTTGTCATTTGAACATGATTGTGATATTTGGAAAATATCGTTGCCTTGTGCTTATGGAATCTGACAAGTCTCTAGTCTTTGAAGGGTATCAAGAAGGATGATCTGTATATGGTAGATTTCTCAGCAGGACCACAGCTGGTCGTATGTCTTCTGGTAAAAGCTTCAGAATGCTGGCTCTGGCATCGGAGGCTAAGACATGCTGGCATGAGGAACTTGTACACTCTCGCGAAGAAGAAGCATGTCGTGGGCATCGTGGGCATCACACTTCAAAATTTGCACCGTAAGCACATGAAGGTTTTATGCTTGGATACGGAAAGGATTTGCACTCCTACAGAGTCTTCAACCTCTTTCACTATAAAGTGGTTGAAACTGTGGATGTGTGTAGGATCGAAAGTATGTCTAGAGGGGGGGTGATTAGACTACTTGACAATATAAAAATTATGCCTTTTGACAAAGAACAGTTTTTGGCAGATTCACAATTATGATCAAGTCAAGTATCACCCTACACATGCAATTCTAGAGTATAGGCAGCGGAAAGTAAATTGCACATGTAGTAAAGAGAGGTGGAGAAGAGCAAACGCAATTTTGGAGACGCGGTGATTTTTCTCGTGGTTCCGATAGGTGGTGCTATCGTACTTCCACGTTGATGGAGACTTCAACCCACGGAGGGTAACGGCTGCGAGAGTCCACGGAGGGCTCCACCCACGAAGGGTCCACGAAGAAGCAACCTTGTCTATTCCATCATGGCCTACGCCCACGGAGGGCTAGCCTTACTCGGGGTAGATCTTCACGAAGTAGGCGATCTCCTTGCCCTTACAAACTTCTTGGTTCAACTCCACATCTCAACGGAGGCTCCCAAGCGACACCTAACCAATCTAGGAGGCACCACCCTCCAAAAGGTAATAGATGTTGTTGATGGTGATGAACTCCTTGCTCTTGTGCTTCAAATGATAATCTCCCCAACACTCAACTCTCCTCACTGATTTGGCTGTGGTGGAAGAAAGGATTGAGTGGAAAGCAACTTGGGAAGGCTAGAGATCAAGCTTCATATGGTGGGAGTGGAGCAACTTGATCTCAACACAAGGGTAGGTAGTTCTCTTCTCAGAAATGTAAGGTAGGAGTGGTAGTTCTTTCTGATGGCTCTCTCCACGAATGAAGAGGGGGTGGAGGGGTATTTATAGCCTCCACACAAAATCCAACCGTTACACACATTTGACAAATCTCGATGGGACCGAAGTTGACAACTCGGTGAGACCGAAAGTTCAAATAATGTGAACGTTGGGATTTTCGGTGCGACCGAAAATACAATCTCGGTGAGTCCGATTCGTGCAATGACAAGAGCATGCCAATTTCGGTGGGACCGACTTCATCATCTCGGTGACACCAATTTGATGACAGAAGGTTATAGAAGCTTGGCAACTCATTTTTCGGTGAGACCGAGTTCAGAATTGGAAAATCCGAGTTTGCTAGGGGTTGGCTTTATGGCTGAGGTGGTTCATCTCGGTGTGATTGAGTTTGGAATATCGGTGGGACCGAGACTACTTATGAGTGTATATGGCAGTGAAAGTTGCTGATAGTTTAGGAGATGTATCACTAAGCACTTGAGCAACCAGATCATCATCATAACCTCATCCCCTTTTAATAGTATTGGCTTTCCTATGGACTCAATGTGATCTTGGATCACTAAACCAAAAATGGAGTCTTGAGCTTTTGCCAATGCTTGCCTTAGCATTTTGAGGGGTCCACTTCTTCAGTCCTTGCCATACCCATATCATTGAACTTTCTGAAATGATTCTCAAGTAACTATTAGTTCAATGATATATATGTTGTTATTAATTACCAAAACCACCCGGGGATTAGTTGCACTTTCAATCTCCCCCTTTTTGGTAATTGATGACAACATATAGATCAAAGCTTCGACAAAGGATATAATCAATGAATAATATCTTCGCTTTGAGAAGTATGTGATAAGCAAGAGCTCCCCCTAAATTTGTGCATTATTTAAGATTTGCGTTTGAATTCAAATGCACAATCGATTAGGATCATGGGTCACTCTTCCATGTCACATACATCTTGGTGGAGCGCACAAAATGATAAGAATGATCAGCATGCACCCAATCACCAAGACATGAGTAAATGGTCATACAAAATAGGAATAGCATATGATAAGCATTAAGCACACATTAAAGCATAGTACGACCAAGCACTCATTAAGGTAGAATCAGACGTAGTATCAAACACACTGAATGTCTCGAAAACCAAAAGTATCTCAAAGAAACCGCAAAAGAACGAAAGAGCAAAAGCGCAAAGACAATAAAACACTCTCTCTCGAAGTCCTATGATCTATACAATTTCTCCCCCTTTGGCAACAAGTTACCAAAAAGTTCGAAAAAGCATAGAGCTAAGCGTCACTTTGGGGACTCTGCTGGCGGCTCCGTCTGGTTGATATCGGAGGATATGACAAGATCGGCGAAGACTTCAGGTGATGTCTGTCTGGAGGAGTGGTCACTTTGGAGCTGGAGCTGGAGTAGGAGCAATCTGAATGGAACTGTGGGAGGTCTTAGGGCTGTAGTCTGGTGTCGATCCTTTGGAATAGCAGGTGATCGAGGTCTGTGGGAACCGGAGCGATCTGTTGATAAGCATCTGGACTAAGTCATCCTGCATCTCACGCATAAGCTCTTCCTTCTCCTTTGCTTCCTCAATGTCGCCTCAAGCTTGTTGTGATCACTTGCACTTGATCGACTTCACGTCCGGGCGTGGATCTTGTCCTCAACAATCCTCTCTAAGCTCTCCCGAGGCTGTCAATGCTGGCCAGCGTTGTTCAATCCTTTGGGTAGCTTCAAGAATTTGCTCTCCGAAGCTCTTTGGTTTAGCTGCTGCTGCTGCTGCTTCCTTGTCAGCTTTGGCTTTCTTGGCAGCTTCAATCTTGGCTTGACCTTCAACAGATGTTGGATCCTCCTCATCCATCACAACAACATTGTCTTCATGCTCTGGCTGCAGTGGTAAATGTTCTCTATCCAACAAGAATGTGCCCGTGCCAAACTTGGCATTGATAAGCATCTGAATATGCGGGGCAAATCCACATGACCTTTTCTGGTCAGCTGCAGTCCTCTTAATGGTCTCTACCATCAAGTCCATCACCTTGAAAGGTGCTTTCTCATCAAGTATGTGCAGCATGTTGATAGAGTATCCTCTGATCATGCGATGATCTCCAGACTTGGGCATCAAGGTATGCCTCAAAATGGTATTAGTGGTAGGTAAGCCTGCACGGAGATAGTAGATTGAGCCGAGCTTCCAGATTCCCAAATCCTTTGCTGGAACCTCTTTGTACATGTTCTTCATGGATTCATGATTCTTCTTTGGAATCCCATATACATCAATATCATCATCTCGTTGCACTGGAGCATTCAGAATTTCTGCCCATTCTTCAACAGATGAAGAAAATCATTGACCTTCAGTCATCCACACAATCTTTCCATCAGGGTAGAAATGGGCTGTGGCATAGAATTGCATTATCATCTCATCGTTCCAACTGGTCAATTTCTGACCGACAAAGTCTGCAACACCACATGCAGTGAAACTTTCATGCACATGTGGAAAGAAATCTCTGTGCTCTTTGCTGTCAATGTACTTCCAGTCAACATATCGAGTGTCTGCGACTATGGGCTTCTTGTCCATCAGCACGGTCTCATAGAAGTCCTGCTGCTCTCTGGTATGAAATCTGGGATCTACAGCAGTTCTTCTCCTCACGGCATATGTGTCAGCTTGTCTCCATAGCCTGAGACCTCTATCTTTCCTTTCCTTCATATTCTCAGCTTGAGGATGAGCATCATTATGTAGTGGCAGTTTTGGACGAAGTTTCAGCAAAACTGGTCCTTCATCATCTGACACAGCTGGTGGCACATCATCCTTGTTCTTCTCAGACGCTGGAATGTTCCTGACTGTCTTCTTGGGCTTGGCAGCAGGCTTTCCTGGAGCTGCCTTAGCTGGAGCAGATTGCTTGGGCTTTGATGTGGCTCCAGCCTTAATGGCATCACCCATGAACTTAGGCTTCTGAGGAGGAGGCTGGGGTGCTTCCTCATCCTCATCTTCTTCTGTTGCATCATCATGCACTAACCTCTTTCTCTTGGAGGTTTTCTTCACTTTGCTTGCAGTTGCCTCTTCCAAATCCAGCTTCTTGGCAACAGTTGATTGCTTGACTTTCCTGGTGCCCTTCTTAGTTTGCTGACCTTGTGGCTCTTTGGCAACAACCTTCCTTTTGGGCTTTGAGGTTACCTCTTCCTCAACGACAAAATCTGAATCCTCATCATCTGAGTTCCTCTTCTTTCTAGCTCTGGTGGCTGCAGGAGGCAAACCACTTGGAGTACTCCTCTCACCATCATCAGATGAGCTACTAGGATCAGGACTAGTGCCTGCATCTGGAATATCTGCAATGGGTGTCTCTGACCTGTTACATTTGTCCGGCATCGACATGGCTGACAACCTGTGAATAGATAAGGTGTAGGCAGAGAAGAAGAGTCATCACAAACTGCAGAAGTTTTTGCAAACAAAATGAGTTCAAATTCTAGTATTAGGTTTTCACAGAAGACATTTCGGTCAGACCGAGTTTAAGATTCGGTGAATCCGAAGTGTTAAACAGAAGCTTTCACACCACATTCGGTTTGACCGAAGTGGGTTTCGGTCCTGCCGAAAACACTAGGGTTTCACAGAATCGTCATTTCGGTCACACCGATTTGCACAACTCGGTTGGACCGAAAGGTGCAGTGCAATGGCCATAGGCCAAATCGGTCATACCGAAAATGTAAAATCAGTCTCACCGAGATGTGTTCGGAGAAAACCTAACCCTAAAACTTTTACTTGAATCTAGTCCAAACGAACTAATCTGGTGTACAGGAAGATTTCAATCGTGGCAAGATACTAGGCAAACCAAACGTGCAATGAATCGGAGATGGGAGCACGAGTGGGATCAAAACTCACCCTAACTTGGTGGAGTTTCTTTACGGTGGCAACGGCGCGGAGGAGATGTCCATTGACGGCGACGGAGACCTGAGGCGAAGGCACACAGGCGACGACGGCGACGATCCGGAGACCAAGGCGACGGCAGCAAGGGGTGTGGGGGCAAAACGTTTGAAGGAGAAATCAACGCGCGCGGCCCTCGGAGTATATATACCCCTTTGCTGTCGGTGGGACCGAGTTGTAAAACTCGGTGGCACCGAGATGGATAACCGTTGGGCAGTTATGCACTTCGGTCATGCCGAAAATTACAACTCGGTTTCACCGAGGTGAAAACCTAGATCAGTCTAAATGCTTTCGGTTCGACCGAGTTTGAGTGAGTTGGTCTGACCGAAATCAATTAGAAGGTTTTGGAAGTTAGCCCTTGACGGATCGGTGGCTCAAGTGCTCCTCACCCGAGGGTCCGAAAATGACTTGTTCAAAGTTTGTGATGTAAGCATGAATAGAATTTTGAGACAAGAAAGCATAGATAGCTAGGGGAGGTACTTAGGCATTCTTGTCCATCCATTTGGTCAGAAAAATCAAAACGACCAAAACAACAAATGGATGTCCTCGAATGAATAAAATCATGCATCCAACATGCTCACACAATAAGATAGCAAATGAAATAAGTGTCAAACATGCACAACCAAAACTCTAGCAACTAACACACAATTTGTCGATGACTAGGTCATCTTTATATGAGTTTATTGACTTAGGAATCAAATGAGAACATTTGATCATAGGTCATACTCATCGTTTAAGCACAAGTGGGGTTACCACTTTTACATAAAGCATTGATGTGTTCACATCATTTGAAGATGCTTTAGCTCAATTTTTTAGAGCAAAGCTCCCCCTAGATGTGAGAACCCCTTTTAAAGGGTCAAACTAACCTTGGGTTGTCGTAGAAGACTTCATGTAGATGTTGAAGATGTGGATGCTCAATGTTGATGAAGATCATCAAGAGTTGGGAGCTATCCTTTGGATTCGGGCACTTTCAATACCTACATGGGTTAGTCCCACAAGGAACAAACAAGAATATCCATGGACATAGATTGAAGTTCACAATAGATGATGTCCATGAAAGCAATGATTACCTTGTCCCTTGACTTACCAACAAGAGGGTTTGTGACTCCATGAACTAGTGCACAATGTGGAAGTTGATTGCACAAGTTTTTGCCAAAATGAATGTGAGTGAAGTATGTTGGCGGAGTCACCCTCAAGAACTCTCTAGTTCTTCTTCTTCGGGATCCACATCATCTTGATGGGAATCCTTGGGGTTGTAGTTGAGCTTGACGAAGTAGAACTTGACGTTTCCTTGGGAACCCACTTGACCATGGCTTGAGGTGCTTCAACAAATGCATCAATCTCCTCTTGAAGCTTGTCCTTGCCTTTTAGCTTGTGGTCTTGTGGTGGAAGGTCATCTTGAGCTTGTTCCATATTGGAAGAAGTAGGATCATACTTCTTCTTTTGAGGAACAAACTGTGGAGTAGGATATTGACCTTCTTCCCATTCAACACCTTCGGCATTGAACTTTCGCTCAAAACCAATTCCTTGATTCTTCCGGTGCCTTCCTTGCTTGCGAACAATTTCCTCAAAGTTCTTGCTTCCGGCAAGGCTCTTGTAGACACCTTTCTCTATAATCCCTTTCAATAAACTATTTTCTTGCTCAAGTGTAACTTGGCTTGAAACATTGTTAGTGGAATCAAGAGAACTACTAGAAGCAACAATATTGGATTTAGCATGGTTATTGTTACTACTAGAGAAAGAATTTTTCTTATGCTTGTCATGCTTAGTCTTAATGGGTGGCAAGAAATTAGACAAGAGAAGTTGTTTGGCAAGATATGAAGAACTCTTCTTTCGAAGATCGTCATTGATTGCTTTTAGAAACTCATGTTCTTGCTCTAGAGTGAGCTTCTCGAAGCGTAGCTTCTCATGAGATCTTAGGAGCTCTCTATGATCTTCTTGAGTTGTTTCATGAGCTAACTTAAGAGTGTTTAGTTCTTTAGTTAGACGCTCAATCTCCTTCATAGCATTGTCATTCGACTCTTCTCGACTATAAAGACTACTAGCATGTTTATCATTACTAGGTTCATTGGATTTATCATGTAAGAGCTCATCTTCACCAAGCAAGTCATCCTCATCACTATCAAAGTCAATGAATTCAGGGTGTGATACCTTGGAGCCTTTAGCCATGAAGCATCTTCCAATTCCCTCATTTGGTGGATCAAATAAGTCGTAGGAGTTGGAGTTGGAGGATCGAGAGCAAGACCGCAACACCTTCATCTTGGTTGTAGTCGGAGTTGGAGTGATAGCTTCCTTCGGATTGATTGTCGGAGTCGGAGCCGGAGACCATTCACCTACATGAGCTTGATGTTTTCTTCTTGTGTAGCTCCTTGATGACTTGTCTTTCCTCTCCGAATCCTTGCTTCTCCGAGAGGGTCTTCGTTCATAACGATCATCTCTACTCCTTCTCTCTTTCCGAGGTGACTCATCTCTTGAGCTTCTTCTTCTTGGAGATTCTTCTCTTCTCTTGTGGGGAGCCGTACACTCATTTGAGTAGTGTCCGGGTCTTCCACAATTGTAGCAGTTTCGATCACGACTAGAAGATCTCTTTTCATCATATGATCTAGACTTTGAGCTTCTCTCTTTGCTTCTATTCTTGTAGAATTTGTTGAAGTTCTTGACCATTAGGCTTATCTCTTCAATGGAAACTAACTTGTCACTTGAGGTTGTGGGAGCATCACTTGTAGCTTTGTAAGCACCACTTGACTTGTTGTGAAGCTCTTCCTTATCCTTAAGTGTCATCTCATGAGCAACAATTCTTCCAATGACTTCAGTTGGCTTGAGATTCTTGTAGTTTGGCATCATTTGGATCAAAGTGCACACGGTGTCATACTTTCCATCCAAAGCTCTGAGAATCTTCTTGATGATGAATCGGTCGGTCATTTCTTCGCTTCCTAAGCCGGCAATCTCATTTGTGATGAGAGCAAGCCTAGAGTACATTTCAGCGACTCCTTCACCATCCTTCATCTTGAACTTGTCAAGTTGACCTTGAAGAATGTCTAGCTTTGATTCCTTCACGGACTCGGTACCTTCGTGCATTTCAACCAAAGTATCCCAAATCTCTTTTGCATTCTCAAGGCGGCTGATTTTGTTGAACTCCTCGGGACACAAGGCATTGAAGAGAATGTCACAAGCTTGAGCATTGTTTTGCAACATCCGCAATTCTTCCGTTGTAGCTTCGTGATCCGGAACTTTTCCTTCCTCGAAGAATTCACCTTGCATTCCAACACAAATAATGCCCCATGCGGCTGGGTTATGGCCAAGAATATGCATTTTCATTTTATGCTTCCAACTAGCAAAATTTGTACCATCAAAGTAAGGACCTCTCGAAAATTACCCTCACTAGGCGCCATACTCTCCTAGGTTGTGAAACCAAGCTTATGGAGTCAATGCAATGGAAACCAATACAATGGAGACCAAAGCTCTGATACCACTTGTAGGATCGAAAGTATGTCTAGAGGGGGGGTGATTAGACTACTTGACAATATAAAAATTATGCCTTTTGACAAAGAACAGTTTTTGGCAGATTCACAATTATGATCAAGTCAAGTATCACCCTACACATGCAATTCTAGAGTATAGGCAGCGGAAAGTAAATTGCACATGTAGTAAAGAGAGGTGGAGAAGAGCAAACGCAATTTTGGAGACGCGGTGATTTTTCTCGTGGTTCCGATAGGTGGTGCTATCGTACTTCCACGTTGATGGAGACTTCAACCCACGGAGGGTAACGGCTGCGAGAGTCCACGGAGGGCTCCACCCACGAAGGGTCCACGAAGAAGCAACCTTGTCTATTCCATCATGGCTCACGCCCATGGAGGGCTAGCCTTACTCGGGTAGATCTTCACGAGTAGGCGATCTCCTTGCCCTTACAAACTTCTTGGTTCAACTCCACATCTCGACGGAGGCTCCCAAGTGACACCTAACCAATCTAGGAGGCACCACCCTCCAAAAGGTAATAGATGTTGTTGATGATGATGAACTCCTTGCTCTTGTGCTTCAAATGATAATCTCCCCAACACTCAACTCTCCTCACCGATTTGGCTGTGGTGGAAGAAAGGATTGAGTGGAAAGCAACTTGGGAAGGCTAGAGATCAAGCTTCATATGGTGGGAGTGGAGCAACTTGATCTCAACACAAGGGTAGGTAGTTCTCTTCTCGAAATGTAAGGTAGGAGTGGTAGTTCTTTCGATGGCTCTCTCCACGAATGAAGAGGGGTGGAGGGTATTTATAGCCTCCACACAAAATCCAACCGTTACACACATTTGACAAATCTCGGTGGGACCGAAGTTGACAACTCGGTGAGACCGAAAGTTCAAATAATGTGAACGTTGGGATTTTCGGTGGGACTGAAAATACAATCTCGGTGAGTCCGATTCGTGCAATGACAAGAGCATGCCAATTTCGGTGGGACCGACTTCATCATCTCGGTGACACCAATTTGATGACAGAAGGTTACAGAAGCTTGGCAACTCATTTTTCGGTGAGACCGAGTTCAGAATCGGAAAATCCGAGTTTGCTAGGGTTTGGCTTTATGGCTAGGTGGTTCATCTCGGTGTGACTGAGTTTGGAATATCGGTGGGACCGAGACTACTTATGAGTGTATATGGCAGTGAAAGTTGCTGATAGTTTAGGAGATGTATCACTAAGCACTTGAGCAACCAGATCATCATCATAACCTCATCCCCTTTTAATAGTATTGGCTTTCCTATGGACTCAATGTGATCTTGGATCACTAAACCAAAAATGGAGTCTTGAGCTTTTGCCAATGCTTGCCTTAGCATTTTGAGGGGTCCACTTCTTCAGTCCTTGCCATACCCATATCATTGAACTTTCTGAAATGATTCTCAAGTAACTATTAGTTCAATGATATATATGTTGTTATTAATTACCAAAACCACCCGGGGATTAGTTGCACTTTCAATGTGCGGTTCGATGAGACTAACGGCTCGCAAAGAGAGCACCTGCTAAATGTGCTAGATGAAGTCCCTCCTAGTGAATCTATCAAGCTCATGGGTACTGGAGAAATCATACCATCAGAAGCTCAGGCTGTAGGTGAACTCATCATTGCTCCAAGTCAACCTAAAGACAATGCTCAGCCTAAAGTCAATGTTGAAGCTGAAGACAATGATCCGCAAGGGCAAAATCTTCGTCCAGTTCATCCCCATGTTGCAAATGAAGTACAGATTGAGAAGATAATTGATAACATCAATGCATCTGGTCCACTCACTCTTTCCAGAGAAACACAACTAGCAAATTTCTATGGGCACTTTGCATTTGTCTCTATATCTGAACCCAAGAAAGTTGCTGAAGCCTTTATGGAACCTGAATGGATTCAAGCTACGTAAGAAGAACTTCATCAGTTCAAGCTGAACAATGTACGGGAACTGGTCAAGCGTCCTGATCCTGGCAAGCAAAATAACATTGGCACCAGCTGGATCTATCGCAATAAACAAGATGAGCATGGTCAAGTTGTCAGAAACAAGGCTCGTCTAGTTGCTCAAGGCTACACTCAAGTAGAAGGAATTGACTTCAATGAAACATTTGCTCCTGTGGCAAGGCTTGAAGCCATTCGCATACTGCTAGATTATGCCAACCATCACAACATTCTTTTGTACCAAATGGATGTGAAGAGTGCCTTCCTCAATGGCAGGATTGAAGAACAAGTGTATGTTGCACAACCACCTGGCTTTGAAGATCCAGAACAAGGTCAACAAGGCATTGTATGGCCTCAAACTCGCGCTTGGTATGACACACTTGTATGGCCTCAAACCTCGTTCTCTAGATCTAACACTCTTCACAAAGACATATGACGGTGAACTATTTGTGTGTCAAATCTATGTGGATGACATTATCTTCGGCTGCACTGACAAAAGATACAGTGATGAGTTTGGACACATGATGCAAGAGCAATATCATATGTCCATGATGGGTGAGCTGAAATTTTTCCTTGGTCTTCAAATCCGTCAACGGAGCAATGGCATCTTCATATCACAAGAGAAATACCACAAAAATAGCCTGAAGAAGTTTGGAATGCAAAACTGCAAAGGATACACGACGCCAAAGCCAACCAAAAGTCATCTGGGTCCTGACGACAATGGTAAAGAGTTCGATCAAAAGGTATACCGCTCCATGATTAGTTCTTTACTTTACTTATGTGCATCTAGGACAGATATAATGCTTAGCGTTTGCATGTGTGCCCGATTCCAAGCGGCACCAAAGGAGTCACATCACCTAGCGGTGAAGCGAATACTTCAATATTTGGATTACACCCCAACAATAGGATTATGGTATCCAAAGGGCTCAACATTTGATCTGATTGGATATTTTGTTGCTGATTACGCTGGTGACAAGGTTGATCTAAAGTCCACTTTAGGAACATGTCACCTTCTTGGTCGATCACTTGTCTGTTGGTCTTCAAAGAAGCAGAACTATGTATCACTCTCCACTGTTGAATCTGAATACATTGTTGCTGGATCATGATGTTCTCAGCTTCTCTGGATGAAGCAAACACTCAAGGACTATGGCATCAACACGAAGAATGTACCACTCTTCTGTGACAATGAAAGCGCAATCAAGCTTTACAAGAATCCAAGTCAGCACTCGAAGACAAAGCACATTCAGACCCGTCATCATTTTCTCAGAGATCATGTCAACAAGGAAGATATTGCTTGTGTTTTGTCCTCTACAGCATTCACTTATAGCTATGTCTTCATTCTTGAATCTTTATTGATCTAAGTGAATGTGATCAGACCCTAACCTATTATGTGCTTCTACCTCAAACTCTATATGTCCAAATCATATGCATTCTATTGAAAACTGTCAATTGTATTCTCTGAGTCCTTGTCAGTAGAAGACAATCTGACAAACATTTAAATCTGTTTTAATGTTGTATCCTAATCACCTGAATACCGGAGAAGTCAGAACGACCACCCGACAATCCAGGCGTGCGTGGGAATATGGAACAACTTTCAATGAGTTGCATGCGTGCCATGTGTCTCTCAGATGTGAACTGCCAGGGCCACCTCCGTAATTGCGCTGTGCCACCTCGCCACCTCGCACAAACCCTAGCGCCTCCGCTAGCTCGCGTCGGTGCCAGAGACAAAGCGCTTAGCTGCCGTGACATCTTCGACGCCGTCCTCACGCCGGCCGCGGACCTCATCCTCTCCGTCGCCGCCGTAGGTGTCTTCCTCCACCAAGTTAGGGCGCGGGAGATTGGACTGCTCGACCTCTCGTCCAACCTCGTCTAGTAGTTCGTTAGCGGTAATTAAATCTTACTTTTTACTGCCTTTTTGATCTGTCAAATCCGTCCACTTCAACCAAAAGTAGTTTCTTCACTTCCAAATCTGGATATATCTTTTCCTGCATCTCATACCATGCCAAGTATATTCACTTATGCTTCATAACTAGTTAGATTCCTCACTTGTACTTATTCATAGATTCATACAAATCTGGAACCAACTCTCTCCAAATAAGTGAATGTCTTTGCACTATGAGGTCAATGTCTTCTAAACTGATTTATCTTCAAAATCTTCTAATAATGCATACGACCTCTTCCCCTTCCCTCGCATCTCTAATGCTGGCACAGGTACATGTTCGTGGGAGAATCCCTTGGTTCTCATAGTCTGCATTCATTTGCAGAATACTTACAGCATCACATTGAATCACCTGAAGCCAGTTCTTGTCTGACTAGCAGACGGAAGACATTCACTATGTTGAAGCCAATCAGTCTAAATATTATGGCCTCAGAGAAGTCTGCATGCAAGGGTGGCAGGAAACACCGTGGCAACACTGCACTCGATTTGCCTCCTGATCTGTATGAGCTTTACAAGTCAGATCCTGCAGAAACTACAACCAGTGCAAGAACCGGATTCAGTGGATCCAAAGATATTGGGCTTAGCAATGGTTCAAGTACAGGTTTGTCACGCCTGAATATGCTGAAAAGAATGCCATCAAGCGCCCATGGGGTGACTGTCTATACCGCTCCTTGCTGCCAAAGAGCAAGGCTGCAGCCATTGAGCAAAAATTCTATCCTTGCATGGTCAGAGGACCACAGCCTGAAAATGCCGACCCATCTTCTCTGTTATGGTGTCGTGAAGACAATCTTTTTAAGCGCAACTATAAGTTAGATTCTGCTGAGAAGAACAAAAAGGATTTTGCCCTCAACTTCAACCCTAGCCCCTCTGCTCCAGGATCTGATGGGACACGTGAAGCTAATGAGAACAGAATTGGCCCCTTCGCCAATTTTGATGGGCTTCTATCTCACATTGCTGCTCTGAGAGCAGCTGTGGAGCAATCTGATGGTGAAGCTGATTCTGAAGATGCTTCCTCACCTCCAAAGGAGAAGAAGAAGAAGAAGAAGGCAAAAGCTTCAAAGTCATCTACTTCACCAAAAGCTTCAACTAGGAAGACTCTGAAGACTGCACCGCCTGAATCTAGTGTGCAGTCTGAAGACTTAACTCACGTGTCCAAGAGGACCAAGAAGCCATTGCCCAAGAAGGCCACTAGGCAACCCCTGACACCGTTTGCTGTTCTGCGCAACGAAGATGAAGCCATTGTGTCGTGGGAAACGAGCACCTATGGGGCAGGGGCCCTTTTCGGTCCGGCAGGGAGCGGAGGGCGCACGAAGAGAAGATCGAGGCGAAGCACGCGAGGGATTTTACCCAGCTTCGGAGCTCTCCGGAGAGATAAAACTCCTACTACCGCTTTGTGTTTCTATTCTGTTCTTGCTCGAGAGCGTGGGTGTGTTGTAGTTTGAATGAGTCGAACCCCTTCTCGTGCGCATGGGCCTCCTTTTATAGGTTAAAGGGTCACCGGCAGTGTAACAACGCAGAGATGGGTAAAAAGTAAAAATAGGGGTTGGTACAACCGCTATCAACATGCCCCTACCTAACTCGACGGCGGGGACAAGGGCATTTAATGCCAGTCCGGTCGCCCAAACAGTGCAAGAAACGACCGTTAGGGGCGCCACCGATCGCCACGATGGCCTACTTGTCATCTCCACTTGCCACCTCGCACCGCTTGGCTGCACAGCTACTCGCCACGTGCGCCAGGAACGATCCTGCGGCGACACGTCGTCGAATGCGCTGGAGCGTGGGCGCAGAGTGGTGGCTTTGCCGCGGCAAGCGCCTTGCCGCGGTCGTTGTCTTGTCGCGCCCGTAAGCTTGTCGCTCGCCGGGTCTTGCCGGGACCCGGGGCGCGTCGCGGCAAGTCTCTTGAAATGCCTTGGTTGGCCTTCCCGGCAAGCTCCTCTTGCCAGGGTCTTGTCCTTCCCGGCAAGCTCCTCTTGCCGGTGCCTTGTCTTTTCAGTTAAACACTTTGTTCTTGAATGGCAGTAATAGGAATAGCGAAGGCTCTTGGTGGACGCCCGGCAAGCCTTGCCGCGGGACGCTGCGACTGCCCGTGCACAAGTTCGGGATACTAAGGTACCCCTACTTTAGTACACCGACAGGAGCCCCCGGGCCTGGGCCATACACGGTGCCGAGCGCTGTTGGGCCAGGCCCAAAACAGGGCACGGGCACGCGCGGCCAGGGTCCATACCAAATCTAACTCCGTATCCACCGCGCCCTCCCGTAATAGCACGCGTCAAACGCGGCGTCGTGGGAGAGATCGTGGGCAATTCTTAAATCAAGAAAGGCGTAACGTTCGCCTCTCCCCTTTATAAGCAGAGGAAACAGGGGCCGTTCCCCCACCTTCGCCACTTGCGGTTTCTTCCTCAGAAAGCTCCGCCGCTCCCCTCCGCTTCCCAAGCCAAAAGAGAGCAGCGCTCCACCGCCCGTCGCCGCCGTCGCCCCCAACGCTTCCGCGCTCCCCCGCCGCCTCCGCCATGGCTCCGAAGACCGGCAAAACACGAAATCGGCGGCGTTGCGGCTTGAGGCCCTGCGCAGGAGCGGCGCTTTCCCAGAGCTCACCCGAAGGCGCTGCGGGAGGAGTTATACCTCTTCTGGTCGACGGAGACGCGGGCGCATCCGTGCACGCCGGTTCTCTCCGTCGAGGCTTCTACTTCGAAGCGGTGCCCAAAAGGGTACTACTTCTTTCCTCTGTTCTTCTACTGCGGGCTTTGCCCACCTTTTTCTGATTTCTTTTGTGATATCATGAATACCTACGGGTTTCATCTCCTTGACTTCACTCCCAACGCCGTTCTGACAATGGCGGTTTTCGCACATCTCTGCGAGAACTTCGTTGGTATCCACCCAAATGTTGCTCTTTGTCGCCACTATTTCATCCCCCGAACCGAGAAAGGAGAGCCCTTAGCTGGCGGGATCGCCTGGATCTCACGAGTCGGCATGAAGGAGGTGTATCTGGAGGGGGAGCTCTGCAGCAAATGGGACGAGTGGAGGGCGGATTGGTGTTGGATTGTTGACGCCAATCCGCAGCCATTCACCAACTGCGCCCGACCGGGTAGTCTTGCGGCGGCGCTCGGCGCTCTGTCGCCGGACGATGCCAAGCTGAAGATCGCCACCACCGAATCCTGCGGCTCGAGGCTTGCGGAGCTCCGATAAGGGCCGTCGGCGCAGATTTCCTTCGCCGTCGCATCGCCCCTCTGCAGGAGAGGAGGAGGCCTGCCTGGCTGTTTGGCGGCCCGGCGGATATCATGAGGCTGCGACCAGGCCTCAACTTCACCTTCACAGTTCTGGAGCTTGACGGGATGCTCAAGGAGCTATTCAAGCACGACGCCAACCATCCGGAGTGGTTCAGGCTGCCGCAGGGCGTCATCCCACTGTGCAACAACTCCCAGCTTGATCGCATCCGTGCAATGATGCCGGAGTGCGACTCGCATGGGATTATCCCAACTTGTAAGGAGCCCGCCGACGACGTGGTGCGGCAATTCTTCGACAGCTTGGTGGAGGTAACAGTCCGTGCCGACGAGCAGAGGCTCCTCACCCGCGACACCACCGACGACGAGATGCGGTACATCACCACCAGGGCCGAAGAGGCGGCAGCAGCCGCCGCCGCGGGTGAGTTTGGCTTGACGT
This sequence comes from Aegilops speltoides, assembly GCA_021437245.1. Lineage (NCBI taxonomy): Eukaryota > Viridiplantae > Streptophyta > Magnoliopsida > Poales > Poaceae > Aegilops > Aegilops speltoides. The sequence goes on along the minus strand of CM038146.1, from coordinate 278,844,951 downwards.
TGGAGGAGGCAGAGGCGGCCGAGGCGGCAAGCCTTGTCGACCGAGAGGACCTTGGCGGGGAGGTCACTGGCGAGGAGGAGCCCGAAGCCGAGGCAAGCGAGCCTGCCGGGGGCGCAAGTGGCCAACCATCTTCGAGCAGCTTGCCGCAGACGGGGCCCTCAGCGCAGCCCCCAGCTCAAACAAGGAGGCGTCTTCGCAGGGCCGGAGACACAACAGGGTGGCAGACAGGCCAATAGCCGCAGCGCCGCGGGGCATGCTCCACCGCGGCAAGTACCGTTGCCGCGGGAGCATCTCATGCTGCGCCGGCAACTGGGGCTGGGTCTTCTCGAGCCGCCACGCCTGATCCTGCCGCAGCATCCGACAAGCGCCCAAGGGAGCCTACTCCTCCGCCTCACTGCGCTGAAAGGGTACCAGACTTCGACCTCTCCGCGCTGAGCTCCGACGAGGAGGAAGAAGAGGAGGAGGAGTAAGACTTTCTCCTTGTTGTGCTTGTATTTCTTCGATCTCTGTTGTTTCTTATCTTGCATCTGATCTGCTTCCCTCTGAATCCTTGTCCCATTTCAGGACTCTGGCCGAGAGAGCGGCGAAGAGGGCCAAGGTCCCCGTAGTTGTCATCAAGGACGATCCTGCTGTGATGGCAGAGGACACGTCTGAGACCACCTTGACGGATCCGGTACCATCTCCTCGAAGCAGCCCCCAGCACAGCCCCCAGCGTAAGTATTTGTTCACTTCCTGTTGTGGGGCGTGCGTGGGTGCTCTTTCTTTGCTGTTATTTTGATTGTTGACTTGCTTGTGTAGGAGCAGAGCAGGCCCATCAGGAGCAACCAGAAGCCGTTCCAGAGGCGCTGTCTGCTTCAATTACGCCGCAGAGGGGCGATTCCCCGACAAGGGAGCGCTTCCCGGCAAGGGAGAGGTCCCCGGCAAGGGGCGGGACCAGCGAGCCTTCGGTGGTGGAGCCCATGGTCACAGAGCCCAGTAAAGGTAACCCTCCTTGTCGGAAATTTTCCCTTGGGTTCTTCTTCTGATCTTCTTTTTGGATATTTGCTTGACTTTTCCTTCCTCTTCCTGTCTTCAGATCTCCCTCCCACAGATCCGATGGAGACTGAGGCCACCGGCGAGGAGGACACACGCGGCAACACCGAAGATGTCGCCGCCACCGAGGAAGAGGCCGACGCTGACGATCCCGCCGGCGAAGAGGCCACCAAGGCTGCTGGTGCAGGAGCTGGCGAGGGGCCCGACGATCGCACTGACGACCCGGAGGGCGCAGGAGCGCAAGGCGCTACACCGGCCGCCGACCCCTCTGCCGCTAACGCAGCACCGGGCTCCGAGGAGCCCCAGCCCGGCGCCTACTTGAAGGCCGGCAAGGGTGTCTTCATCCATCTTCCCTGGGCGTCAAGCTCCAGGGCGCCGATCGAGGGAGAGTCATTTGACGGAGAGGTGCTCGCCTCCGCCGGGCTGTCAGTGGTTGACGCACCAAGCAGCAACAGCGGCGAGTCCGAGGAGGAGCAACTGCTCCGGAAGCTGGTGTCGCTCTACCGCGCCCGGCAGGCGAAGCTGGAGTCCCGGGAAGCGCTTGTCGCACGGGCGGGAGTTGACATAGAGAAACATGCGGAGGAGCTCCAGAGCCGAAACCAAGAGGCCCTCCGGTCCATCGCAGAGGAGAGGGTGCAACTTGTCGAGGCGCGGAAGGCCTTCATCCTTGAGAAGGCAGAGGCTGAGGAGCAACAGAGGCTTGCCACTGAGGAGGTGTCCACCCGGGAAGGTGAACTGACGCAGCGGAAAGTCAATCTGGACAGCTACGAGGAGGAGCTCGCCGCACGCGAGCAATCACTTGGCGGGGCGCTCAAGGAGGCGAAGGACGCTGCCGCGGCTGCCGAGGCCGCCAAGAAGGAATTGGAGGTGAAGGTGACGCAGCTGGAGGCTGATCTGAAAGGGAAGAATGAGGAACTTGCCGCACTCCAGCGCGAACGCGAGAAGGATGCCCTTGCTCATGGCAATCTGCAAGTCGAACTCGCCGACAAGGGCAAGGAACTGAACGCCGTCAAGGACTCAAATGCTGACTTGGAGCTGAAGCTGGCCACCTTGACGGAGACGCTAGACGGCGCCAAGAAGAGGGAGGAAGACTTGAAGCAAGAGATCAAGGGCAACGAGGAGCTGCTAACGAGGGCTGCCGAGACTCAAAACACCTTCAGGGCCATGGTGGAGCTCTGGACGGAGGGCCTCGTCAACATTGTTGCAACCATCGACGAGGAGCTAGCTCAACTGGACTTGGCGGGCTTAGGGTACTCCTCCGACGAAAACCTCTAGCCCAGCGCCAAGCTTACTCTTTTCTTCAAGGCTGTGGCGACGGCTCTCCAACAGCTCCGGGAAAGGATCCCAAAGAAGTTGGCTGACGAGTCGCGCGCAATCTGCGCCAAGGTCTTGGAGAAGGTGTTGGTGAAGATACTCTTCCGCAACCCGGGCCTCGACCTCACCCGCGTCCTCAAGAAGCTGCCGGCGGGTGCTGATCTTGAAGAGCTCAAAGCCATTGTCGCACCCATTGTGGACAAGGTGAATGAAGTCAGGAGGATCGATGGCGAGCGCGTGGATTAGGCCACCCTTCTTCTCCCTTCCTTGTCGCTGTTATTTAAGTTATGAGAACAATTTAGTCAGTGCCGCTACAAGTTACTTTTGTAATATAACTTTATTCTGGGCAATGCTTGCTATGTTATCTCCTTTACTCGATTCCTTCCCTTGTATGTTTTTACCCTACGCTTTTAGGGAACTTGCTGGTGCATGCACCCTTGCCGCGGGCGCTGAGTGCGGAACATCAGCAGCCTGCTGGCGGTGTTGCCTCCGGCAACAAACCTTGTCGGGACTAGTCGCAGCACACTTTCATTGTTGAGCGGACTCGAAACAAAGTATGGGCGCAACTAGCCACGAGCCGGTTCCTCCGCGCATAGGTTTTCCATACAAAGCATGGTCGTTCAAGGAATATAACTTAAGAAATTTAAAAACTGATTGTGCTCAAACTTTGGCAACTTAGCTTTTCTGTCGTCCGCGTCCCGGCAAGACTATACTTCTTTGAACGACGCCTAGTCCACGTCATTATCTTCTCCTTCCCCCCCGGTGAACTTGTGGGCGGAGGAATCTTCTCTTTAAGAGAAAGAAAGAGGAGAAAATAAGGATATGGAGCCTTAAGGCTCGTTATTGCTTACCGGGGGCTAGTGCTGCACAAGATGTCAGTTTATACATGCGAAAAAGAAAAAGGCATGAAATTTGACAACTTTTGCATAGCATATGATCTTTATTTATGCACGGGATCTGCGCCGGGCTTTGTACAAAGGGTTAGATGCAACAGCGGCAAGGCTTGTACAAAAGGTGGTTGCCGGGACAGCAGGTTTCGCCAACCGCGCCTTATGGGTAAAACTTATGAAGATGCTCTATGTTCCAGGAGTTGCTCACCGGAAAGCCATCTTCAGTGTCAAGGCGGACAGCGCCAGGCCTAGTGACTCGCTTTACCCGATAAGGGCCTTCCCACTTAGGCGTCAACTTGTTGGAATTCTTGGCGGATTGAACGCGCCGAAGAACAAGTTCGCCTTCCTCGAAGCTTCTGGCATTAACTTTGCGGCTATGGTAGCGACGCAAAGCTTGCTGGTAGCGAGCAGCTCGTACAGCAGCCTAAAGACGATCTTCCTCGAGGAGCACGCGTCATCTTGCCGCAGCTGCTCTTGCTCAAGCTCATCATAAGCGAGCACTCGAGGTGATCCGTATACGAGTTCCGTGGGGAGAACTGCTTCTGCTCCGTAGACAAGAGTAAAAGGTGTCTGGCCAGTGGCTCGATTTGGTGTCGTCCTGATCGACCAAAGAACCACTGGCAGCTCCTCGATCCAATTCCTTCCGCACTTGTGTAGCCTGTCGAAAGTTCTGGTCTTGAGCCCGCGCGACTTCAAAGATTGCCCTCTCCGCTTGACCGTTGCTTCTCGGGTGAGCAACGAAGCGAAGCAGATCTTGGCGCCAAGATCTTGGACGTACTGCATGAAGGTGCGGCTCGTGAATTGTGTGCCGTTGTCGGTGATGATCCTGTTAGGGACTCCGAAACGGCAAACAATCGACCTGAAGAACTTGACTGCTGACTGTGTTGTCACCTTCCTCACTGCTTCCACCTCCGGCCACTTCGTGAACTTGTCGATCTGCTTGGAGTGGAACTGGCACGCTTCACACTTGGTTACTTGTGCAGTTGCATCCTGGAGGGCTGTTGGCCAAAAGAAACCTTGCCGGAAGGCTTTGCCGGCAAGTGCTCTTGCGCCAATGTGATGACCACATATGCCTCCATGTATCTCCGCCAACAGCTGCTGTCCTTCTTCCCGGGGAATACACTTCAATTTCACTCCGTTGAATCTTCTTGTGTATAGTATGTCATTGACAAACTGGTACATACTTGATTGTCGGGCTACTCTCTCTGCTTCTTCTTGCTCTTCGGGAAGTTCTCCTGTTTCAAGGAAATGGACGATTAGCTGTGCCCATGCCGGAGCTTGTGGATCAACGACAAGGACTAAAGGCGCAAATGCTGCTGCGGGAACTTCTGCTTCCATGGCAAGAATCTGCGATTCAGCCGGAGCTTGATGTTTCCCGGCAAGATTGCCGGAGAAAAACTTGTCGGGAGCGTCTGCTTCAACGAAACAAACCCTAGGGCTTGTTGGAGCAGACTGCTCCTCAGCGCTCTTTGTGTTGATTTTGGGGACCTTCTTGACGGCGGCTTCGGGGAGCTCTGCCGGAAAGTAGTCGCCAATAACCAACTTCCTCTTCTTGTTCTGTCCAGTTGATGGTGTCACAGATGGTTGAGTTAGCTTGAGCACAAAGATCCCTGGTTCCACAGGCAACTTGAGTGCGGCGCATTTTGACAGACCATCTGCAATGTCATTTTGAGCTCTTGGAACATGTTCCATTTGTAGGCCGTCAAAATGCTCTTCCAACTTCCTCACTTCATCAATGTAGGCTTCCATCAACGGACTCTGATAATCATTGTTCACTTGGCGGACGACAAGCTGTGAGTCACCCCTGACAATGAGCTTCTTGATCCCAAAGTCTGCCGCGATCCTAAGTCCGGCAAGCAAGCCTTCATACTCTGCAGTATTGTTTGTTGCTTGCTCCTTGGGAAAGTGCATCTGGATCACGTACTTGAGGTGCTCTCCAGTGGGTGCGACAAGTAACACACCTGCACCGGCGCCTTGCAGCGAGAAGGCACCATCAAAGTACATGATCCATTCTTTGTTTGCTTCCTTGACGGGGATCCTCGTCTCTGGAGTTTCTTCATCAGGTGTTGGCGTCCACTCTGCTATGAATTCTACCAATGCTCGGCTCTGGATAGTTGAAGTACTTTCAAACTTGAGGCCAAAGCTCGACAGTTCTAGTGCCCACTCGACAATCCTGCCTGTTGCTTCTGGATTCTGCAATATCCTTTTCAACGGAAAGCGAGTGACAACTGTGATCTCGTGTGCTTGAAAATAATGGCGCAGCTTCCTCGAGGCCATGAGAAGGCCGAAAAGCAACTTCTGCACACCAGAGTACCTTGACCTAGCCCCCTGCAGAAGGGAACTGACAAAATAAACTGGGCGCTGCACCATCTTCTTCTGTTTCTCTTCCTGTGGTTGCACAGATCCATCCTTGTCGGGACCAGAGCTTGACGGGGAAGCCCCCTGCTTGTCGCTGGACTCGCTTGCCGCGGTTGCTGGCTCATCATCTGCGTCCCTCTCCGCTACTAACGCAGCACTAACCACTTGATTGGTTGCCGCTAAATATAGCAGCAACTTCTCTTGTGGCCTAGGTGCGACAAGTATTGGAGTGGAGGATAGGTATCTCTTCAAGTCCTGTAGCGCAGCCTCCGCTTCCGGAGTCCATTTCATTGGACCTGCCTTTTTCAAAATTTTGAAAAATGGCAGGGCGCGCTCAGCAGACTTAGAGATGAACATACTGAGAGCAGCAACGCAGCCGGCAAGCCTTCGCACGTCCCTGACGCGCTTCGGTGCTTCGATCTGCTCAATGGCCTTGATCTTGTCAGGATTGGCTTCGATCCCCCGCTGAGATACAAAGAACCCGAGAAGCTTGCCGGAAGGAACTCCAAACACGCACTTCTCGGGATTCATCTTGAGATTGATCTTGCGCAGATTTGCAAAAGTCTCATCTAAATCTTGGATCAAAGTTGCTTTGTCCTTGCTCTTGACCACTATATCATCCATGTAAGCTTCTACATTTCTGTGCAACTGTGGCTCAAAAGCATGACTGACTAATCTTGCAAACGTTGAACCAGCATTCTTTAGTCCGAAAGGCATTCGTACAAAGCAGTACGTGCCACATGGAGTAATGAATGCGGTCTTCTCTTCATCCTCTTCTACCATGAAGATCTGATGATATCCTGAGTATGCATCAAGAAATGAAAGCAAATCACATCCTGCCGTGGAGTTGACAATCTGGTCAATGCGCGGCAAGGGAAATGGATCTTTGGGACAAGCTTTATTAACATCAGTGAAGTCAATACAAAGCCTCCACTTCCCGTTCGCCTTGCGCAAGACTACTGGATTGGCTAACCACGTTGGATGGAGTACTCCTCGGACAAGGCCTACTGCTTCCAACTTCTTGATCTCCTCTGCAATGAACTCTTGGCGTTCCACTGCTTGTTTCGACTCTCCGCTGACGGGCCACGCAGCGTGAGGGCGAGCGGCAAGGTGGTGCTCAATTACTTTCCTGGGAACACTGGGGGATGTCAGATGGTTGCCATGCAAACAAATCGACATTCGCCCGCAGGAAAGCAACGAGCGCGCTTTCCTATTTATGGTCAAGCGTGGCACTGATGGTGAAGGTACCACCAGTGCCGTCCTCCTTGGCGGCCACTTTCTTGGTCTCCGGTGAAGCTGTCTTTGCCTTCTTGCACTTGCCGGTGGAGCTCGATGGTGCGTCCTCGACGGTAGCACAGCACTCTGGAGAGGTGCGCTTGCCGGACTTGGTCTTCTTCTTCCCCCCGGGAGCTTCAGCGGCAAGTGGTTTGCGTTCTGCTGCGGCTACTGCTTCCTGGTAGATCTTGTCGGTACAGATAAGTGCATCTTTCTTGTCGCCTGGGACAGAAATGACACTTATCGGACCGGGCATCTTGAGCACGTTGTAGGCATAGTGAGAGGCTGCCATGAACTTGGCGAGCGCTGGACGGCCAAGTATCCCATTGTAGGGCAATGGGAAATCAGCAACGTCAAATGTGACCTTCTCTGTCCTGAAGTTCAGCTCGCTGCAAAATGTCACTGGCAGTGTGATCTTCCCCTTCGGCTTGCTCCTTCCCGGGTTAATTCCTTGAAAGGTACCGGTCTCTTTGAGTTCGCTGTCGGGGATCTGGAGCTTCTTGAGCACCGCGGAAGAGATCAGATTCAAGCCGGCCCCGCCGTCAACCAGCATCTTCGTGACCTTGAGGTTGCGGATTGTTGGCGAAACCAACATCGGCAAGCACCCGACCGCAGTTATGCGATCAGGGTGATCCTCAATGTCAAAGATGATGGGCGTGCTGGACCACTTCAGGGGCTTGCGCGACTCAATGGATGGTTCTGCTGCGTTCACTTCCCGCACCCACTATCTGAGCTGGCGGTGCGAGGTGTGCAGAGAAGCACCGCCGTCAATGCACAAAACCTCTGTTGCCTTCTGGAACTCCTGCTCGTCGGTCTCATCCTCATCCATCTCCTCATCTTCGTCTTCATCTTCATCCTTGTCGCGGCCGCGGGGAGGCCTGTCTCCTTGCCGCTGCTTGGCCTTGCCGCGGCGCCCTCCACGGGCGGGACGCTTCTTGTCGGATCCTCCTCCACCTTCTTGGGCCTTCTCCTTGTCGCGGCGCTCGTATTCAGCTTTCTGCAGCTCTACGAGCTGCTCAACCTTCTTGCAAGTCTGGAGGTCGTGGCCCTTGGTGCGGTAGATCTTGCAGTATTGCTTGCTGGAGCCGTCCTGCTTGTCGGCGGCCACCACCACCTCGCAGGAGTCACCAGCCTTGGCCTTCTCGGCGCCACCTCCGTTGCCGGACTGCTCGACAACTAGCACATCCTTAGCTTTCCTCTTTCTGTTATTCCGCCTCCGATTCTTCTTTGCCGGGGCGGCATCTTCACTGTCAGATCCTTCTGCTCCTGCGTTCTCTCCGGGGAGTTTCCTCCCCTCCTCAGCACGTGCGCACTTGTCGGCCAGAGCATAGAGCTCGCTGACATCTCTGATTTTGCACATCGCCATCTCCTCCCTCATCCTGCGGTTACGCACGTTCTGATGGAACACGCTGATAACCGCCGCGGGGTGGACGTCCGGGATGTTGCGCTGCACCTGGCTGAATCTCTGTATGAACTTGTGCAGGGGTTCTCCTTCCTTCTGGGCGAACAGATGAAGATCGCTTTCCTGGCCATGGGGCTTGTGGCCGCCTATGAAGGCGCCGACAAACTGATGGCACAGATCCGCCCATGAGGAAATGGAGTTGTCCGGCAAGTGCATGAGCCAAGATCTGACGTTGGGCTTGAGCACCAGCGGGAAGTAGTTGGCGAGGATCTTCTCATCGCGTCCCCCGGCAGCCTGCACCACAATGGTGTAGATGCTGAGGAACTCCGACGTATGTATCCTGCCATCGTACTTCTCGGGTACGTCTGGTTTGAAGTTCTTCGTCTTGGGCCATCGACTGCCGCAGCTCACGAGTGAGCGCAGGGCAACCTACATCGTCTGACAAGTTGCTCGGTTCCCGGGCGCATGCATATCGACAGTGGGCCCAGCGCGCTGGTCTGACTGACGCCGCACTTCTCTTCGACGCTCGATGCGGGTACGAGCGTCTTCTTGTCGTTGTTCTTGGAGAACTTGGCGTTGATCGCGATGAGCTCGTGGGTCCGACGACGCGGTGGAGTCGGTGTCGAGGTTGGCCCGACGAGTCGGCAATCTTGGCCTTCGGGGCGGGGAGTGCATAGTGGTGGCACCCCCACCGGTCTTGTCGCCATCGGCTCGCTCCTGGACGTCTTGCCGCGGCTTGTAAGTGCTTGGTTGCCGGGGCTTGTCGCCGTTGGCGAAACCGATGAGGCTCTGGATGGTGATCCTCCAGTCGTCGATCTTGTCCGGCGCTGGAGGATAGTCTAGTAGCAATTGGGCTCGAGCCAATGCTTCTTCTGGGGTTTTCGGCGGCGGGGGCGAACGACGCGAGGAGCGGGATATGCTCAAACTTCTAACAGTGTTAGAAGGAGCAACATCTCGTCCAGGCGACCGTGCCGCGCTCGCGCCAACGGGTTGGCGTGCATGTTGGCCTTGAGCGTCCCGCGATCCGCCGTCTTGACCTTGCTCCAACGCGAGCACAGTGCCAGGAGCACCATGGCGTTGTCGATCCCGCGCCTCCTGAGAGGGGCGCGGCGCATGTACGGACGCCGAGGTCTGCGGGGCCTTGTCCTTAGATCTGGTGAGTCCCCCCGTTGGCGCCCGTTCCTCCGCCGGCGTCTACCCCACCGCCCGTTTGCTCCGGCGGCGGTGGGATCGACGTGGACGGAGCGGCCACCTCCGAAGCCTTCTTCTTCGGTGGCATGTCGATGAAGATGATGATGTAGCACGCGCAGACGCCGGATCAGGTTCGCACAACCTCGACGCCCCCTACCTGGCGCGCCAAAGATGTCGTGGGAAACGAGCACCTATGGGGCAGGGCCCCTTTTCGGTCCGGCAGGGAGCGGAGGGCGCACGAAGAGCAGATCGAGGCGAAGCACGTGAGGGATTTTACCCAGCTTCGGAGCTCTCGGAGAGATAAAACTCCTACTGCTGCTTTGTGTTTCTATTCGTTTCTTGCTCGAGAGCGTGGGTGTGTTGTAGTTTCGATGAGTCGAACCCCTTCTACGTCGCATGGGCCTCCTTTTATAGGTTAAAGGGTCACCGACAGTGGCAACGCAGAGAGGGGTAAAAAAGTAAAAATAGGGGTTGGTACAACCGCTATCAATAGTGCCCCCTACCTAACTCTGACGGCAGGGGACAAGGGCATTTAATGCCCGTCCGGCCGCCCAAACAAAGGCAAGAAACGACCGTTAGGGGCGCCACCGATCGCCACGATGGCCTACTTGTCATCTCCACTTGCCACCTCGCACCGCTTGGCTACACAGGTACTCGCCACGTGCGCCAGGAACGATCCTGCAGCGACACGTCGTCGAATCTTAATGCGCCGCAACAGTGCAGTGGTGGCTTTGCATGCGCAAGCGCCTTGCCGCGGTCGTTGTCTTGTCGCGCCCGCAAGCTTGTCGCTCGCCAGGTCTTGCCGGGACACGGGGCGCGTCGCGGCAAGTCTATTGAAATGCCTTGGTTGGCCTTTCCGGCAAGCTCCTCTTGCCGGGGTCTTGTCCTTCCCAGCAAGCTCCTCTTGTCGGGGCCTTGTCTTTTCAGTTAAACACTTTGTTCTTGAATGGCAGTAATAGGAATAGCGAAGGCTCTTGGCGGACGCTCGGCAAGCCTTGCCGCGGGATGCTGCGACTGCCCGTGCACAAGTTCGGGATACTAAGGTACCCCTACTTTAGTACACCGACACATTGATTTGTCTAGTGATGAAGATCTTGGTGATGATTCTCTAGAGATGCTTATCAAGAGCAAGCAAGAGGCAGAAATCTTCAACGATCTGCACCTCTTTAATGTTGATATTCTGAATAACTTCATCGATGAGTGGTTTGACGACCAGCGCATCAGTATTGATGATCTTCAGCTTCCCGTGGACATCAGCGTCACCTTCCATGGTGCCATTGCTAGTGAGTTGGCCTTGGCCCAGAAGATTGTTGAGCTGAAAAACAAGATTGATTATGAGAAGGCTCACTTCAAGAAGAACATGGCCAAGCTCAGCGTGGCAGATGTTCAAATCTTCAAGAAGATGTTCCACAACCTAAAGGAGGAGTTCCACAAGTAGCGTACTGAAGCTAAAGGCTCACGCGAGCGCATGAAGTATTTCACTCAGAAATGCGTTCAAGCCCACAATGAAGCAGAGAAGCACAATGGCTGCCAAACAGAAGAAGCCTGCTGAGACCCAAACTGCATCAAGGTAGGAAGAACCTCGCATTGTCTTCCCTGGCAGTATGACAGGCTCGAAGCCTAAGGTCCCCTCAGTAGCTTCAGAGCTGAAGAAAACAAGGGCAGCTGAAGCTGAAGCCAAGAAGCGCCAGCACAAGGATGCATCTGGTGATGCCCCTTCCAAGAAGAAGTTGAAGACTAAGGAAACTAAGTCTTCAAGGAAAGATCGTGTTGCGGCCTCTCAGCCACTCATTGTTGAACCCATCTCAGTTGCTCCTCCTGCTGCCACAAATCAAGAATGACATGTTGTGCTCCACCAGCCTTCTTCCACAGAGGCTCATGAATATGAACAAGTTCCAACTGTTGACCCCAACGCAGCTGAAGACATTGGTCGTGAAGACAATGTTGTTGATGATGAAGTCCTTCCTCAACTCGAGCACCACTTGGTATCATCGCCTGCTCCAACGAGCAGTGAATATGTTAGCATTGGTCGTCCTTTGACGCCAATCGCTCAAGATGATTCCTGGGCTGAGCGCCATCAAAAGAAACCCTAGTTCATGATGAGACACCCCGTACTCCACCAGCACCAGTTACCAATCAAGTGCTGAATGACGATAGCTACATGGAGATCACACCATCACCAAAAGCGTCCCCCATGTTTCAATGGCTTCGCAAAGGTCTTAGGACATCTGTCTCCATGTCAACCATCCCAGAAGAAGATTCACAACAATCCAGCTTAGTGGCACGTCAAGTGTTCCCTGAAGAGAATCCTTCAGTGACGGTTCCAGTGTCTGAAGCCAAAGCTGCTGAAGACATTCCGGCTGCATCAGCCGATGAAGAAGAAAGAAGAGAAGAGAGTTGCCACACCCCCTGCCCCAGATCAAGTCATTCTTGAGGAAAATGTGTTTGTGCAAGACCCTCCGGTCGTTGACCAAATGGTGGTTGAGAACAATGAGGCTGCCACAAACACTGTTGAAACCAATGACCATGTCTAGGTTGAAGATCATGTGGAGCCTGAAGCTAATATTGTGCCCGAAGCTAATGTGAATCCTGAAGCTTCTGTGATGCCAGTCCCCACTGACGGTGCTGTTCCTCCCCCAAGGCCTCACACTATGGAAAGGGCGTTCAATCGTGATGGGGAGCTGGTCACAATTCGCTGGCCAATCTTGGTTCCTCCCACTGCTCCCGGGCCCCAATATGATTATCATGTGGAGCAGTGACCACAAGTTCAGAAGCCTAAGCCAAGGCTGCCAAGGCTTCCAGGTGCTGCTACATCACCAAGATCATTCAGTGTAAACAGCTTCGGGGCACACAATACTTTCTTTGATAAGGACAAGAACCCATATTTGAAGCCAAAGATCTCTTCAGATCACTTCTAGAGCCATCAACAGCGCAACTATTACTCCTGTGTCCTCTACAATCAAGAGAGAATCTTTCCTCACATGCGTCTTGATTGTGAAGCTATTGCTGGGCTCCCCTGTCTTGAAGAAGCTCTCTACTGCTTTCGGGATGCCGGTCTTCTGCAATTTGTCACTGCCAAAGAGTACTGGAATGAAGAGCTTCTACTGCAGTTCTATGCTACTCTTCACATTCGTGGCTACAAGAGGGATCCGAAGACATGGATCCTCGAGTGGATGACAAGGGATGTGCACAATGAAGCCAAAGCTCAAGACATCATCGAGCTTACCTCCCTGCCCACTCCAGGTGAACTGTATGAGCCTGGTTGTCAGCATCACAGAGAAGAACTGCAGAGCATTTTTCAGAGGCCTGAACCCAATATGAGTCAGATGCTCAGCATGATGAAGCCATTGCCTCAAGATGCAGAATATCCCAAGGAATTCTTTATCAAGAACCTCGAGTACTTGCCCCGCATAGTCTATCATATACTCAGGCGTACTCTATGGCCAATCAAGGGACATTCTTCTAAAGCCAAACTTGAAGGAGCCATGAAGACTTTGGTCTTCTATATTGTCAATGGCATCAGTTTCAACTCTCAGGATTTCTTCATCACACAACTTGCTGCATCTGGGATTTATCTGTTTGGCCTGAAGTTTTATGCTCCATGGGTGATGCGCCTGATCAAACTTCATTCTACTTATTCTCTGGCTGAAGCCATCTACCCCGAGCCTGCCAAGGAACCGCTATATCTTCATAATATTAATCATCAAAGCTTCACTTAGCCAATAGAAGGAGTTCATGTACCAAATACTGCGATTCCTGCTTATCCTCTGGCTGGTAATGTGCGTATGCCTCATCGAGCAAATACCGAAGCCACTGCCAGTACAATTGCTCAACAGCCTCGGAAGCATTCTCGTGTACTCAATGACCGAGAGCTGCTTGTGGCCTTACATCAGAAGCAGGACAAGCACCACGACTGCCTAAAGCATCAGATGCATAGTCTCTTTGTGGATGTCAATCGCATTCGCAACCTGGCCACCAAGAACTCATTTCTTGCCCATGAGAATGCGCGGAGGTCCTGGAAGAGCCTCACTCTGCTGTGTTGAAGATGATCTTCGCGCAGATGGCTTCACTGAGAGCTTCAAGTTTGATTCCAGGCCTCCACCAAATGCAAGCTGGTGCCGCACTCCCTCTCTTGAAGATTTTGAATATTCATCTTCGGCTGCAACTGTTGTTGTGAATGTCATCGATGAAGAAGACGATGCAACTTCACGGACCATGGCTACACTGCATCAGGCCCTTCTGCACCACCAAACTCAAACGTCGACCCTGCTCCACCATCTGCTCCTTCTGGGAATGAGAAGATGCTCTATGTCTTCAAACCTTTTTGTTCATTACTGACAAAAGGGGGAGAAGCATATGAGTTGATAGTCTTCAAGCGGTTCCTTATGGGTGGTTGCATTATTTTGCCAAGTTTTTACAACTCTCGTCTTTTGATACATTTGGTTCTTTAAGTTGTAACACTTAAACTCGATGGTCATCTGCTACTTTTTCTGGTACTCTGTGTTGCGATGACAAATTCTGCATGAAGTCATTGTGCAGACGTCCATTTTCCATTATGCATATCATTATCTTCATTATCTTTCTATATGCATAATGTGTTGTCTTCACACTTTGAAGATGGCCTCCACAAAGAAAAACCTGCCATGTGCATTTGCATTCAAAAGCAAATCATTTATATGCACATCTTCAGGGGGAGCCTCGTCATATGTATGAAGACAATACTCACAACACTAACCTTTCACATACTTTTATCCCCGTTGAAAACTTCACCTAGTTTGTCATCAATCACCAAAAAGGGGGAGAATGTAAGTCCATCTAGTGCCACCCCTAGTTTGTTTTGGAGTATCAACGACAAACTTTGTTGAGGGACTAATGTGTTTGTGAGAATTGCAGGATAACACAGGTAGTAGTCCCATATTGATTCGGTTTACCTACCAGAGATGACCCCTAAAATGTGTGAAGATATGATGACAATGGTGGTCTGTGAAGATATTCACATTGAAGACTATGACAAGAGAATACATCGCATGAAGACTATGGAGTGCGAAGACATAGTTGTTTCGTAGTTTCTTTTTCTTCTTTGTTGAGTCATAGGAACCACCGTACTGTTAAGTGGGGTCCAAGTGAACAAAGTCAGAGTGACTGAAGTAATGCTCAATGTCAGGACCCCGACTCAATGGCACACCGATCTAGCATGTAACACCTCATATCACTTTGCGGCCTCACCACGGTATTCCCACGGGTGTCGCCTTACCAGGCCCGGGACCGTTTGCGCCTTTCGGCTCACGTATATGATGGTGTCGCTAGCATCCATATGACAAGGAGCCCGGGCTGACATGGCTAGTCGTGAACCCAAAGTGGCACTAACTTACAGGGACAGGCATACATGACCCAGCAACGAACGTGTCGGTCATCAACGAGTGAATCCGGGCAGTAGCAACTGGGCTAGCAGGACTCCGGTAGACACCGCATGACATCTCCTCGAAGGGACAGACACAGGCACAAAGAAGGACACATGCCGGCCGCCTAAGTGTTCCGGAGCAGCAGCAAGCTACCAAGGCTCAGTGGAAGCACTAGGAGACATTTCCCGGTAAGAGAGGCTACCAAGGATAAACAACTAGATAGTCAGATCCCACACATACCAAGCATTTCAATAACATACACACAATATGCTCGATATGTGCAAATACAACATGGCATCACAACATGACTCTACAACTCAAGTATTTTATTCAATAGGCTCCGAGGAGCGAGATATTACAAACATGGGTCTCATGACCCAACACTCAGAGAATACAAGTCAAAGCACAAGCAGAAGCTTAACATGTCTCAGTACAGATAACTATATATGCAAAAGGCTGAGAAGCCTGACTATCTACCAGATCCTGCCGAGGGCACAAGATCGTAGCTGAGGTAACAAGCTAAACGTCGAAGTCCACGTGGAACTATTAGCGAGACTGAAGTCTCTCTGCAAAAACATAAATTAAGCAACGTGAGTACAAATGTACCCAAAGAAGACTTACATCGTAACTAACTACATATGCATCATTATCAACAAAGGATGGTGGAGTTTGACCGCAGCAAGCCAGCTTTGACTCAAGGGCTATCCCGAACTACGATCGCAAGTAACTCTTTTGAGGTGGCGCTTTTCGAGTCCACATATTCACCATATCAATACACCACTATGGATCCGCCCCGCCTCCCTCACGAGAACGCCATCCATAGCACTCACGCTTATCTTGCGCATTTTAGAGTATCCACTTTCACTTGTCTATGAACTGCACAGCAACCTGAAGTCCTTTACATGGACACGGCTATTCGAATATATCATATTAACCCTGCAGGGGTGTTCTTCTTCACACACGCTCTCGCCACTTACCGCCATCTACACGTCATGTATCTCGGCAATCTTCAAGAGGAAGCCTGGCGAGGGTGTCGGGCACGACCTGACTAACCACACAAGTCTCTAGTCCAGGTTTATCGCCTATTCGGGTTCCATCCGCAAGGAGATTCGGCCAGGGTGTCGCTCACGGCCCCAAACGATGTGTGCAGGGTTCCCAAGCCCACCATCCGGGTTCCACTTGGTACACCCGGCCACTGTGCCTAGTCTGTCCCAAGCCCACCTGTACCGGGTGACACTTGGTAGACTACTAACACTACCTACAAACACCAAAAACTAGTTGCAACTCCTGGACAGAGATCAGGTTGATTAATAAGTCGAGAGAGTCAATTAAGGATCCCAATGTGTGGTAGTAGTTGTTCATGGATCACAAACACAAAACTCAGTTCCTAAGGACGGCTTCAATGAGACAACCTACCATGTACTCCTACATGGCCTCTCAATGCTACCTTTACCAAATCGTGTTCACACACTTAGCTCTCAACAGCAGGACATGTTCAGACACCTCCAATTCATCCCCGATGAATCAGACCAGACACAACTCTAAGCAATAGCAGGCATGACAAACAAGCATGAATGAGTAGGCACATCAGGGCTCAAATAACTCCTACTCATGCTAGTGGGTTTCATCTATTTACTGTGGCAATGACAGGTCATGCAGAGGATAAAGGGGTTCAACTACCGCAGCAAGTAACAGTTGTATCATTGTTGTCCTAATGCAATAAAATAGAGCAGGAGCGAGAAAGTGGGATTGTATCAGAATGAACAAGGGGGTTTTGCTTGATTGGCACTTCTGAAGATAATATAGCTCTTCATCGGTGTCGTCGATCTCGTCGTCGGTACCATGTCTATCAAGAGGGGACAAATACCGACAACACAGAAGAAAACACAATCAATGCAATGCACAATATGATGCATGATCATGACATGGCAAAATGAGTGTGTTGGGCTAATGCAACTATAATTAGATGGGTTTGAGTTAGTTTTAACCCAAGGTTCAAGTTCAAATTCAAACTATGACTTTATAAAGTGCATTATCATGTTTTGATATAAACAGCAGGTTTAAGTTGCTTAAACATGCATGAAACCAGTGCAGATGGATTGATTGGATTTTTCTGATCATTTTTCATATATAATTTGTTTGATTTGGAGCTACGGTTGATTTTATATGAATTTTAGAAGTTTAGGATATTTTCTGGAATTTTCAGATATTTCTAAAATAGAAATAATCCAGAAAAGGGGTTTATTGCGTCAGCACTACGTCATGATGATGTCAGCAGGTCAACGGGGCGGCCCAGGTCAAACCTGACCTGTGGGTCCCGCATGTCAGTGTCATAACTAACTTAACAGAGTTAGTTAGTGTTACGTTAGCACTAACCTAGGTTAATTAGGGCCTGGGCCCACTGGTCAGTGACTGACCTAACTAACCTAAATAGGATTAGCCCTAACTAACTTAGTTATCCGGGCGGGGCCTGCATGTCAGTGAGAGAGAGGGGTCAAACTTCTGGTCAGCCGGGGTCAAACCTCGCCGGTCAATACGGTCATCCCGCCGGCGTTTAGCCGCCGGCGACGATAGAGACGACGGGGCGGCTCGGAAATGCTCTACAAGGCACCATTCGATGCGCGGGTTGCACCTACGGGTTCCTGGGAGTGTGGCGCATCCATTGGTGGCGGTGGTAGGAGCTGCGGTGATCGGGATCGACGGTGGCGACCAAATCGGCGGCGGCCGGAGCTCGAGCGAGCTCGGGGTCGGGGCTACGGCGTGCAAAAGGTCGAACTGAAGCTCCCGTGAGACTCTACGTGTTGCTGCGAAGCGTTTGGACGCACTGGCGTGACCAAATGGTCGCCGGAGCTACGCCGGCGACAAGCTCGGGCGGCAGTGGTTCTCGGTCTCGATGAACGTGACGGCTGGAGGACTTGAAAGATGTAGGAAAGAGATGGGAAATGCAGCGGAGCTCACTGGGAGGTCGTTGAGAAGGTCAGCGTGCTTGGGGACGGCTCGGAGGCGACAAAACCACGACGGCGATCTCGGGTGCCCGAGGAGGAAGACGAGGGTGAAGAGGGCTCCACAGGGCGTTCGGGCTCATGCAGCTCGGTGAAGAGGAAGAAGACGTCAATGCGGGCCTCGGGGATGGGTCCAGGGAGCACGGCAACGGTGGTGAGAGCGCGGACGGTGAGCGGCGGCTGCGGTGCGCTCGGGTGGGTGCGCGCAAGAGGAACAGGGGAGGGGAGAGAGAGCAGCGAGTGAGGGAGAGGGGACAGGGGCTTCGGGCGTCTCCGTGGCGCTGGTAGAAGGCCCAGGGCTCCCAGGTGGAAGCAGGAGGTGGCCGGGGGCTCTCGAGCGCGCGCCACGCCTCGCCTCTGCCTTCTGGCAGAGGTGGGAGATGACTGGCAATGGGGGCAGTGGGCTGGGCCTATACAGTGGTGGGCTGGCCTCTCTGGTGGCTGCACAGGTGAGGCCAGGTAAGCACTTCTCTCTCTCTCTCTTGTTTCTGTTTTCTATTTTGTTTCTCTGTTTTGGTTTAGTAATAATGCTAAACCATTTCATAAAATCCTGGAAATAACTATGGGTGCTTTCTGAATTATTCCAGTGACCCTTAACAATTTCCAACATTTTTGGAGCATCTAAAATATATATAGCATTTAAATAGCCCCAATTCAAATTTGTTTGGATTAATTCAAAGTCCAAATATGTCCTGCAAAAATGTGAACCATTTTTGGTAGATGCTTCCACCTTGATCCAGAAATGATGAACATTTTTAAAGGGCATTTTGAAATCATTGAAAAATATTTTGGTTGAACCTATTTGAATTCCTTTTGATGCTAGGGTTTGAACATCCCCATTTCAAATTTCCATGAAAGTTAAACATGATGCAAGCAAGATGCAAACACTAGGCAGCACCAGAATCTAGGGATGTGACACTCAACTAAATCTTATGTCTTCAAGCGAAGACAATGACAGCAAATCTTATCCACAGCTGGATGAGTCAGCTTTACTTGTAGCCCAAGTAAAGCTGTCGCATGTGTTTGAAATCTGACCGTTGCACATGTGTCAGTTCCTTAGTGACCCAGGGTCATTTTGGACAAATCAGGTCGGGTTACCTCCTGGCTATAAAAAGCCCACCCCCTACACCGTAAATTGGTGGTTGCTCAGTGTTAGTGCACGACTTTTGTTGTTTGAGAGCAACCCACCTCCGAAGCCTTTGAGAGAGTAATCCTTGCGAGGACAAAGCCCAAAACACCCAGAGCAAAAGAGTGTTAGGCATCACTGAAGTCTTTCTGTCCGCGTGATCTGAAGACTTATTACACTTGAGGACTGTGAATCCTCCAGCCGGTTAGGTGTCGGATTCTGAGCATCCAAGAGTGATTGTGGATTGCCGGTGAACAAAGTCTGTGAACGTTTGGAAGTCTCCCTTGAAGACTTACCAGAGTGATTGGGCGAGGACTAAGTGTTCTTAGCACAAGGGGAATAAGGTGAAGACGCGGTCTTCTGAGTTGAATCTCAGCCTCCTTAACCAGATCTACAGTTGTCACAGCAACTGGAACTGGTCCAAAAAATCCCTTGTCCTCTCCGAGCAACTGGTTCTATCCTTCCTCTCTCTCTTTGTTTTGAAGACTTTCATAAAAATCGCCTATTCACCCCCCCCTCTAGTCGAATACTAGCCTTATCAATAACCACACCATGCATATCACCGTTATATATATTCACGCATGCGTCGGTTTAAAACACTATGATAAATTCTTCAAATACCTAAATTCACTTTTTTACAATGAATTATGAACTCTATTCGTCCTTTACACACACACAATCCTCTTATCTTTGTAGCTAGCGCTAAGTTTCTCTCGTGCATGCACACGCCCGCCTCCCTCTCACCCTCCCTCAGCATTCTCTAGCTGCATGGCGCAAATTCGTCCTTTCACTTTAGGTCATTCACCGCTAGTGTTTGTAGGCCCCCAGCTCCTTCTTCCTGGCACACACCAATCGACATGCCTCTCTAGCCATGTGTGCCTACCACAAACACAAGATTTCCCTCTTCTCTTCTCACCGTCCAGGTCTCACTCCAACCCCTCTTTTCATCGATATCATACTGTAAGTGCATCTAGTTCCACCCCTAGTTTGGTTTTGGAGTATTGACGACAAACGTGGTTGAGGGACTAATGTGTTTGTGAGAATTACAGGATAACATAGGTACTAGTCCCTCCTAAAAATGTATGAAGACATTGAAGATAATGGTGGTACGTGAAGATATTCACATTTAAGACTATGATAGAAGAAGACATTGAGTGAAGACTATGGAGCGCGAAGACTTAGTAGTTTCGTTGTTTCTTTTCTTCTTTGTTGAGTCATAGGAACCACCGCACTGTTAAGTGGGGTCCAAGTGAACAAAGTCCGAGTAACTGAAGTGATGCTCAACCAAAATCCTATGTCTTCAAGCAAAGACAACGAGAGCAAATCTTATCCAGAGTCGGATAAGTCAGCTTTACTTGTAGCTCAAGTCAAGCTATCGCGTGTGTTTGAAATCTGACCGTTGTGACACATGTCAGTTCCTTGGTGACCCATGGTCATTTCGGACAAATCATGTCGGGTTGCCCAGTGGCTATAAATAGCCCACCCCCTACACCATAAATTGGTGGCTGCTCAGAGTTTGTGCACGGCTTTTGTCGTTGAGAGCAACCCACCTCCGAAGAGTTTGAGAGAGAAATCCTTGTGAGGACAAAGCCCAAAACACCCAGGGCCCAAAGAGTGTTTGGCATCACTGAAGTCTTTCTGTCCGCGTGATCTGAAGACTTGTTACACTTGAGGACTGTGAATCCTCCAGCCGGTTAGGCATCGCATTCTAAGCATCCAAGAGTAATTGTGGATTGCCAGTGAACGAAGTCTATGAAGGTTTGGAAGTCTACCTTGAAGACTTACCAGAGTGATTGGGCGGGGACTGTGTGTCCTTAGCTCAAGGGGAATAAGGTGAAGACACGGCCTTCTGAGTTCAATCTCAGCCTCCCTAACCTTGTCACAGCAACTGGAATTGGTCGAACAAATCCTTGTATTCACAATGCACTGGTTTTATCTCTTACTCTCCTTACTTACAGTTTGTCTTTGTGAAGTCATTGCCTGATTGCTATGCTTATTTGACTTTGCTGTGTGACTACTTGTTCTGATTGGCTTCATACTATCTCCCATCCTGATCCTACTACCTAGCTGCTATCAGTCATCATGCTTTAGCTTCATACTTGTTTGACTATAGCCTGTCTAGTGTAGTTCATCTTCCGCTGCATGTTTATAGGTCCTGTTTTCGTGTTTGTCTTCGAAACTTTCATGTTTTGAAGACTTTCATAAAAATCGCCTATTCACCCCCCCTCCTCTAGTCGATAACTAGCACTTTCAATTGGTATCAGAGCAAGGTACTCCCTTGTTCTGTGTGATTCGGTTTAACCACCTGGAGTTTCAGCTATGTCGACTGCAGGATTGAGGAACGTATCTTGCCCGACCTTTGACGGTCATGAGTATCCTCGGTGGAAGGCCATGATGAAGAGGCGACTCATGGATATGGACAGCGAACTGTGGACTGTCACTGAGATTGGTCTTACCGATCTATGCAAGATGGCAGAGGCTAATGACATTCGCAAGTACACTCTACTGAACCTCACGGTGAAGGATGTCATCTGCTCCTGTCTGTCTCGAAATCAGTTCAGGAACGTCATGCACCTCAATCACGCGAAGCTAATCTGGGACTGGATTTCTGAGGTCTATGAAGGTCATCGCACTCGTCATGATCCTTGGTTTGAGGATTACAAGGAGTCTCTCAAAGAGACGGCCTTTGCACATGAATGTCATCATCTTCACCATGCCTCATGGAGGGGATGCTAAGGTAACTGAATGCTACCATTCTGAATCTAGTGATGATGAATAAGGTGATGAATTTGGCCCCAGCTATGTCAAACTTGCTTCCCTTGCCACTAAACAACAAAGAGCCTTGGAAAAGGTTCAATACATGCTTAGTAAGAGCGATGATATGTTGGGTGAAGAAATGGATCAGTCAAAAGCATTGGCTGAGAGTCTTCAAAGACTTCATTCCAAGTTGACGCCCTTCAAGATCAACATAATACTCTCTTGTCTGATCACGAGAAGCTTTCTTCTGAATGTCTTCAAAGAAAGCAAGATCTTGAAAATCTAAGAGTGGATTATGAAGATCTTCAGAAGGAGCATGATTCATTACTTGCTCAACAAATCAGCGTTACACAGGAAGAATTTGTTCCTCCATGTCTGAAATGCATTGAACGCGAAACTACTAATTCTTCACCTGAATGTTCAAATGCTTCTAATGCTACAAATTCTTCATATGTCTCTGCTGTCACTAATTCCTCATCTGAGGACAATGCAAGTATCACTAATGATGCAGGGCTGAAGGAATTGTACATGACAGGCATGTACAAAAGCCTCAAGGGGCATCAGACACTATGTGATATCCTCAAAAAGCAGATTCTGAACCAAAACCCTAGAAAAGAGGGTATTGGGTTCAAGAGGAAAATGAATGTTGATGGGTCGTACTGGAAGCTTGAGCAGTACCCCAAAACCACATGGGTTCTTTAACGAACCCTCGGAGATCCATCCACCTTATCTGGTTTCACTTGCGCTAACCCTATTATCATTGATGAACTTTGATGCAAACTACAAACTGCTTAAGAATCGAAATGGTGAAGTGTTTGCGGTATATTGGTACTAACTGCAGGAATGGACCACCTATGAACAAGATCTGGGTACCTAAACAGTGTATTGAGAATCTTCCTGTGAATGTCATCATGACATCACCATGGAAGAAGATAAACCCCAGACCTATTGCTTCATATGTCCCAAAGGCTTCATACAGATACAGGACTCACCTGAGTCACCCTAACGCCAATGTTTTGCAAGGAAATCATACTCAGACTTATGAATATGAGCGTGTGTCTTCAAACCGCTATGTTCATAGAACTAAGAACTTTTCTGCTTATTCATATGAGTATCGTGCTTCTCCTGCAAGGCTATTTGCTAGGGCTCCAAAGCCAAAATTCTCAGATGCTGCACTTAGACTCATTGCTTCTAAGCCGCCCCTGAAGATGTGGGTGGTTAAGAAGAATTAACTTTCTTTTGCAGAGAAAGGTCTCCAGCCGGAAATCAAAGGCGTCCGACGTTATTGCTGGGGACCTAAAACATATTATGGGACGCAAGATAAAATGCCCAAAAGATCTTACTATGTATCTCGTATCTGAATCGCTTGCCAGTCATACTATCAGTCCTAACCTTGATCTAAGCTTTGATAATCCTCTTGTGCATCAAATGCTTATGCTTCACAACACTCTTTGTGAAGCCTATCCTCCTAACTGCACTGTAGGGTACGACACCTCGTGCTTCAGAATGGATTATGGACAGTGGATGCACTAACCACATGACTGGTGATCGGAGTCTTCTCATGGACTCAACTTTACGTCCATGTGATAAAAGTCACATAACATTCGCTGACACTAGTAAAAGCAAGGTATTGGGCCTAGGTAGAGTTGCAATCTCAAGGGATCAGCACATGGACAAAGTGATGCTTGTTGATTCCCTTGGTTTCAAGTTAATGTCTGTCTCAATGTTTTGTGACTTAAACATGATTGTGCTATTTGGAAAATATCGTTGCCTTGTACTAATGGAATCTGACAAGTCTCTAGTCTTCGAAGGGTACAGGAAAGATGATCTGTACATGGTAGATTTCTCAGCAGGACCACAGATGGCCGTATGTCTTCTAGCCATGTCTTCAGAGTGCTGGCTCTGGCATCGGAGGCTAGGGCATGCTGGCATGAGGAACCTACACACTCTCGCCAAGAAGAAGCACGTCATAGGCATCGAAGACGTCAAGTTCAATAAAGACCATCTATGTGGTGCTTGTGAATCTGGGAAGATGACAAGGGCCAAGCATCCCTCGAAGACAATCATGACTACGTCTCGACCTTTTGAGTTGCTCCACATGGACTTGTTTGGTCCCACTCACTGCCACTGCTTGTCTCTATGGTTTCGTCATTGTTGATGATTATTCAAGATACACTTGGGTGCACATAATTCTCTTCAAGACTGAAGTGCAAGATGTCTTCAAACGCTTAGCCAACCGCGCCATGAACAACTATGGTGTCAAGATCAGGCACATTAGGAGTGACAACGGCATGGAATTCAAGAACACATGCCTCGACCTCTATCTTGACACCTTAGGTATCACTCATGAGTTTTCTGCTCCTTACACACCTCAGCAGAACGGCATCGTGGAGCGCAAGAACAGAACCTTATTGAGATGCCTCGGACGATGCTTGACGAATACAAGACTCCAAGAAAATTTTGGCCTGAAGCCATTTATACTGCATGCCATGTCATCAACCGTGTTTATCTTCACAAGCTTCTAAAGAAAACATCCTATGAGCTTCTAACTGGTAAGAAGCCAAACGTAAGCTACTTCAGAGTATTTGGTGCTAGGTGCTGGATCAAGGATCCACATCACACTTCAAAATTTTCACCGAAAGCACATGAGGGTTTTATGCTTGGTTATGGAAAGGACTCGCACTCCTACATAGTCTTCAACCTCTTTCACTATAAAGTGGTTGAAACTGTGGATGTGCGGTTCGGTGAAACTAACGGCTCACAAAGAGAGCACCTGCCAAATGTGCTAGATGAAGTACCTCCCAGTGAATCAATCAAGCTAATGGGAACAGGAGAGATCATGCCATCAGAGGCCGAGCCTGAAGAGGAACTTATTATTTCTGCACTGGATCAACCTGAAGACATTGCTCAGCCTGAAGACAATCCTCCAAATGATGACAATAATTAGCAGGAGCAAAATCTTCGTCCAGTTCATCCTCGTGTTGCAAATTAAGTAGAAATAGAGAAGATAATTGATAGCATCAATGCACCTGGTCCACTCACTCGTTCAAGAGTAACACAGCAAGCAAATTTCTATGGGCACTTTGCATTTGTCTCTGAACCCAAGAAAGTTGCTGAAGGCTTCATGGAACCTGAATGGATTCAAGCTATGCAAGAAGAGCTTCAATAGTTTGATCTGAACAATGTGTGGGAATTAGTCAAGCGTCCTGATCCTCACAAGCACAACATAATAGGCACAAAATGGATATATCGCAACAAACGAGATGAGCATGGTCAAGTAGTCAGAAACAAAGCACAGCTCGTTGCTCAAGGATACACACAAGTTGAAGGAATTGACTTCGATGAAACATTTGCTCTAGTGGCTAGGCTTGAAGCCATTCGCATAATGCTAGCTTACGCAAATCATCATAACATCCTTTTGTATCAAATGGATGTGAAGAGTGCCTTTCTCAATGGAAAGATTGAAGAAGAAGTATATGTTGCACAACCGCCTGGCTTTGAAGACCCAAAACATCCTGATATGGTATACAAGCTCAACAAGGCACTGTATGGCCTCAAACAAGCCCCTCGTGCTTGGTATGACACACTCAAAGACTTCCTGAAGAGCAAAGGCTTCAAACCTGGTTCTCTAGATCCCACTCTCTTCACGAAGACATATGATGGGGAACTGTTTGTGTGCCAAATCTATGTGGATGACATTATCTTCGGTTGCACCAACGAGAAATACAGTGATGAATTTGCTCACATGATGCAAGAACAATATCAAATGTCTATGATGGGAGAGCTGAAGTTCTTTCTTGGTCTTCAAATCCGCCAGCAACGCAACGGCATCTTCATATCTCAAAGATTGCCTGAAGAAGTTTGGAATGCAAGACTGCAAAGGATACACGACGCCAGTGCCAACCAAAAGTCATCTAAACACCGACGTCAATGGTAAAGATTTCGATCAATAGGTATACCGCTCCATGATTGGTTCTTTACTTTACTTTACTTATGTGCATCTAGGCCAGATATCATGCTTAGTGTTTGCATGTGTGCCCGATTCCAAGTGGCACCAAAGGAGTTGCATCACTTAGCTGTGAAGTGAATTCTTTGATATTTGGCTTACACCCCAACACTAGGATTATGGTATCCAAAGGGCTCAGAGTTTGATCTGGTTGGATTTTCGGATGCTAATTATGCTGGTGACAAGGTGGATCGCAAGTGTACATCAGGCACATGTCACTTTCTGGGTCGATCTCTTGTCTGTTGGTCTTCAAAGAAGCAGAACTGTGTATCACTCTCAACTGTTGAATCTGAATACATTGCTGCTAGATCTTGCTGCGCTCATCTTCTATGGATGAAGCAAACTCTTAAGGACTATGGCATCCATCTGAAGCATGTGCTACTCTATTGTGATAATGAAAGCGCTATCAAGATTGTCAATAACCCAGGTCAGCACTCGAAGACAAAGCACATTGAAATTCGTCATCACTTCCTTAGAGATCATGTTATGAAAGAAGATATTGATATCATTCACGTCAAGACAAAAGATCAGTTGGTTGATATCTTCACTAAGCCCTTGGATGAGAAAAGGTTTTGCAAGTTGCGGTGTGAGCTAAATATCTTGGAATCCTCGAATGTCCTGTGATTAGGCACACATCCTAACACTTATGCAGTTTGATGACTTAGATGCAAACACACAAGTAATGTATATCTTCAATAAATGAAGACATACACTCTAAGTGTGAATACATTAATGTGAAATTGACTTCAGAGCGCCACGATAATTGTGCGCCGTGTCTGGGTCTAATACTTCCTATACGGTGGGTAACGCCACCACCAAACTCTTCTGAAGTGTTTCCCCATGGCGCCATATTTGCAAAGTCTTCGCAATTGATTTAACTTCAACTTTAATTTGACTTCGTGATTACTGATTTGGCTTTACTCTATTATATATATATATATATATATATATATATATATATATATATATATATATATATATATATATATATATATATACATCAGATTCTCGTCCTCTCTGAGATTCACTTATAGCTATGTCTTCTTGTTTGAATCTTTTGAACTAAGTGAATGTGATCGGACCCTAACCTCTCTATGCTTTCTATCTCAAGCTCTATCTATCCAAATCATATGCATTCTGTTGAAACTGTCGAATGTCTTCTCTGCGTCCTTGTCAGCAGAAGATACAGAGACAAACATTTATATTTAGCTTTAATGACATATCCTTTTGCCTAAAACCCGGAGAATTTGGAACGACCACCCCGATAATCCAGGTGTGCGTGGGAATGTGGAACAACTCTCAATGAGTTGCATGTTCGCCATGTGTCCATCAGATGTGAACCGCCAGGGGCACCTGCGTAATTGCGTTGTGCTGTCTCTGTCCTCATAAATGCCTGTCTCGTCTCGGTCAAAAATCCTTCTTCCTCCTTCTCCATCTCTCGCAAACCCTAGAGCCTACACTAGCTCTCGACGATGCTGATGACGAAGCGCTTAGCTGCCGCGACATCCTCGACTCCGTCCTCACGTCGGCCGCGGACCTCGTCTTCTCCGCTGTCACCGTAGGTGTCTTCCGTCGCCAAGTTAGGGCATGGGAGATCGAACTGCTTGGCATCCATCTCCGCTCCGTCTAGCAGTTCTTCGTGTGGTAATAAAAGTTTACTTTTTACCGTCTTTTTGATCTGATAGATTCATCACTTCCTACCAAAAGTGGTTTCTAGATCTTCGAACATGAATCTATCTCTTTCTGCATCTCATATTCTGCCTAGTATATTCACTTATGCTTCTTCACAAGTTAGATTCCTCACTTGTACTTATTCTTGGATTTGTACAACTGTGGAACCAACTCTCATCATATAAGTGAATGTCTTCGCGTTATGAGGTCAATGTCTTCAAACTGATTTATCTTCAAAATCTTCTGAGAATGCATATGACCTCTTCCCCTTCCCTCGCACCTTTAATGCTGTCATAGGTACATGTCCGTGGGAGAATCCCTTGGTTCTCATAGTCTGCATTCGTTTGCAGAATTCTTGGAGAGTCACATCAACTCACCTGAAGCGACTTCTTGTCAGTCCAGCCGTTTGAAGCCATTGCACGTACTGAAGCCTTTTAGTTTAAACTTCATGGCAACTGGGAAGTCAGCAAGAAAGGGAGGCAGACATCGTCGTGGTAACACCTCCAAGGACTTACCTCCAGATTTGCATGAGATGTACAAAACTGACCCAGAAGAAACCTATACTGAACGCAAGAATCGAATCCAATGGATTCACAGATACTGGGCAGAAGGATGGTTCAGATATCGCTTCATCACCAAAGAATATGCAGAGAAGAATGCCATCAAGGCACCCTAGGGTGATATTTTGTACAAAAATCTTCCACCCAGGAATCAGGCTGAAGCTATTGAGCAAGGCTTCTATCCTTGCATGGTGCGCGGACCACATCCTGAGAATGCTGACCCGTCTTCACTGCTCTGGTGTCGTGAAGATAGTCTATTCAAGCGCAACTACCAGTTCGCCAAAGACTCAGCTGCAAAAAAACAAGAAGGAACTAGGACTTGACTTCAACCCTGGTCCCTCCTCACCTCGGGACAATAGCACCCGTGAAGCCAATGAAAACAGGATTGGCCCCTTCTATAACCTTGCTGGCCTCATCACTCACATTACTGTTCGAGGTGCCAAAGTGAATCATTGTGATGATGATGATGCTGACACCGACGAAGCTTCAGCTCCTGCTCCAAAGCCTAAGAAGCAAAAGAAGACTAAAGCTTCAAAGTCATCTGCTGCCCCAAAAACTTCGAGACAGAAGCCCTTGGCAACTGCCCCTTCTGCTCCCAGCAATAACTCTGAAGATCTCTCTCGCATCTCCAGGAGGCGTGAGAAGCCACAGAAGACACCAGCTCAGCAACTGAGTCATGCATTGACACCTGCTGCCATTCTGAGGAATGAATCTGAACCCATTGACTTGTCTTCTGATGAAGAATTTGGTGAAGATGCTCTAGAGCAACTGATCAAGAGCAAGCAAGAGGCGGAGATCTTCAACGATCTGCCCCTCTTTGATGTAAACATTCTGAAGAACTTCATTGATGAGTGGTTTGATAATCAAGATCTTAGCTTTGATGACCTTCAGCATCGCATTGGCGTTAGCGTTGCTTTCCAAGGCGCCATTGCTCCTGAGCTTGCTCTGGCTCAGCACATAGTTGAACTAAACCGAAAGATAGACTTCGAGAAGGAACAGTTCAAGAAGCATGTAGCCAGGCTGAATGTGGCTGATATACAAAAGTTCAAGGTGATCCTCAATGACCTCAAGGAGTCGTTTCGGAAGAAACGCGAGGAAGCCAAAGGCTCAAGAGAGTGCATGAAAGCACTTGCAGACAAATGCGTTCAAGCCTACAATGAAGGTGAAAAGTGCAAGGCACTTGGCCGCCCTAGCATTGACCCCTCAATGGCTGCCAAGAAAAATAAGTCATCTAAAGCCAACACTAAAGCACCACGGCAGGAAGAACCACACATTGTCTTCCTTGCCAGCATGCGCGGCTTGAAGCCCAAGGCTCCTTCAGTGGCTTCTGAACAGAAGAAAACCAAGGCAGCTGAAGCCGAAGCTAGGAAGCGGAAAACCAAGCGCACCACTGATGAAGCACCACCCCCTAAGAAGAGAAAGATCAAGAAGAGAGATCGGGCTGCTCCTACAGAGCCCCTTGTTGTTGAACCCCTTGCTTTTGTTCCCCCTCCATCTGCAAACCAAGAGCATTGGATGATTGTTCATGAGCCTGCTTCCATAGAGGCTCGTAAAGCTCAAGAAGTTCCAGTCGTCGACCCCATCGCGACTGAAGACATTGTTCAAGATGATGTAGTTCTTCCTCAGATCGATCGAGCGCCCAACGGTATCATCGCCTGTTCGAACGAACAGTGAGCTTATTAGTGTTGGTCGTCCTTTGACGCCAATCTCACAAGATGCATCGTGGGCTGATCGCCCCCAGCAAGCTACCCCACATCAAGACTCACCAAGTACACCCCAGCCGTCATATGTGCCCGTCATCAGCCCCATATCAAATGATGACAACTACATGGAGACATCACCATCACCAAAGGCGTCGCAGATTCCAACGGCCAAGAAAGGCACGAGGCCATCCGCCTCCATGACCACCATCACAGAAGAGGGCTCCAACTTGTCAAGTTCAGTGGCACGTGAAGTGTTCTCTGAAGACAATCCTTATGTGAGGGTCCCTGTGTCTGAAGCCAATGCTGCTGAAGACCCTCCGGCTGTATCAGCCGGAGAAACACAAGAAGAAGAGCGTGTCGCTACTCCCCCTACAACACAAGAAGAAATGCATGATGAGAACCAATCTATGCCAGAACCTCCAGCTACTCAAGTGGAGGGTGAGAATCCTGAGGCTGCCACAAATGACATTCCTGAAGCCAATGACATTGTCATGGACGAAGCCAATGTGGAGCCTAGAGTGGCCAATGCACAAGTGGCCAATGAAGCCAATGAAGCCCATGAAGCAGATGAAGTCAATGCCGCACCTGACACAAATCTGCAGCCTGAAGTCAATGCCACTGCTCCTGTTCCGCCTCCAAGTCCACATACTATCGAGCAAGCATACAACTATGGACAACTTGTCACTGTCAGATGGCCTATTCTGATTCCTCCACCTGCTGCTAGTCCCCAATTTGACTACCATGTCGAGCACAGGCCTCAGGTTCAGAAGCCAAAGCCAAGACTACCCAGATTTCCAGGTACTGCCACTTCACCATGATCCTTCAATGTCAACAGCTTCATTGCACACAACACCTTCTTCGATAGCGAAAAGAACCCCTACACCAAGCCCAAGATTTCATCAGATCGGTTCTGGAGTTATCAGCAGTGCAGTTATTATTCATGCATTCTGTACAACCAAGGCCGCATATTTCCGCATATGCGCCTTGATACTGAAGCCATAGCTGGCCTGCCCTGCTTGGAAGAAGCTCTCGATTGCTTCAGAGAGGCTGGCTTACTACATTTCTTCACTGATAAGGAGCACTGGAATGAAGAGTTGCTGCTTCAGTTCTACGCCACCCTTCATATCAGAGGCTACAACAGGGATCCTAAGACTTGGGTCCTTGAGTTGATGACTGGAAATGTCCATCACGAAGCCAAAGCATTTGATGTCATTGAGCTTACTAGCCTTCCCACTCCAGGTGATCTCTATGAGCCTAGTTGTCAGCTTCACACTGCAGCTGTGGAAAGCATCTTTCACAAGCCAGAACCCAACATGAGCCAGATGCTAAGTATGATGAAGCCATTGCCTCCAGATGCAGAATATCCTACGGAGTTCTTTGTTGAAGACCTTGAGTATCTGCCACGCACAATCTATCACATCATAAGGTGAACTCTCTGGCCTGTCAAAGGACATTCTCCAAAGGCTAAGCTAGAAGGTGCAATGAAGACATTGGTCTTCCATATTCTTCATGGCAAATGCTTCAATGCACAAGATTTCTTCATCCGCCAACTTGCTGCATCAGGATCTGACATTTTTGGCTTGAAGTTCTATGCTCCATGGATCATGCGTCTGATCAAGCTTCACACTGCCTTCAACTATCATCCATCTGCACGCAACCACATTGTCTTCTTGCTAGATGTTGATATGTCTGTTGAAGCCATCTATCCAGAGCCTGACAAAGAGCCACTTTATCTTCATAACATTGATCATCAGAGCTTCACACAACCAATTGAAGGTGTGTTGGCTGCCACTCGAGTCTATCCGTTGGATGGTACTAGACGTGCACCTCACCGTGCCGCAACCGAAGCCACTAATAGCACAATTGCTCAACGGCCTCGAAAGCGATCTCGTGTTCTCAATGACCGAGAACTTCTCGTTGGCCTGCATCAGAAACAGGATAGGCCTCATGATTGGCTCAAGCGCCAGATGCAGAGCATCATGACTGACGTCAATCGCATTCGCAACCTTGCAACCAAGAATGCCTTTGTCGCGCATGAAACCTGTCGATGCACATGGAAAGGGCTGACGCTTATGTGTGCCGAGGAAGATCTTCAGGACGATGGCTTCTCAGAACAATTCAAGTTTGATTCCACTCCGCCCAGAAATGCTGTTCTGCGGCGCACTCCATCTCTTGAAGACTCATAGTACTCCTCTTCTACTGCAACCGTGAATGCTCGTGTGATCGATGATCAAGATGATGCTACTTCGCCAACTACAACACGTATTGACACTGCTCCAAGTTCGTCTGCACCGCCAAACCTCGACACCAACCCTGCATCCTCTCCTACTCCTTCTGGGAACGAGTAGAGGCTCAATGTCTTCAACCCTTTTTGGTCCTTACTGACAAAAGGGGGAGAAGCTATGAGTTGATAGTCTTCAAGCCGGTTCATATGGGCGGTTGCATTATATTTTGCGTAGTGTTTACAACTCTTGCTTTTTATACATTTGGTTCTCTGAGTTGTAACACTTAAACTCGATGGTCGTCTACTACTTATTTGCTATTTTGTGATGCGATGATAAATTCCGCATGTGCGATGATAACTTCCCCACTTAAATCATGTTGCAGACGTCCATTTTTCATTATGCATGTCATTATCTTCGTTAGATCGAATCATGCATGATGAATTGTGTTCATAAGTTGAAGAGGATCTCCACAATTAGAACCTGCCATGTGCATTTGCATTCCAAAAGCAAATTATTTATATGCACATCTTCAGGGGGAGCCTTTTGCTAATTACGAAGACAATACCTCATCCTTTACAATTTCACATATTTATATCCCCATTGAAAACTTCAACCAGTTTGTCATCAATCACCAAAAAGGGGGAGATTGTACGTGCATCTAGTGCCACCCCTAGTTTGGTTTTGGAGTATTGACTACAAACGTGGTTGAGGGACTAATGTGCTTGTGAGATTTACAGGATAACACAGGTAGTAGTCCCTCCTTGATTCGGTTTACCTACCGGAGATGACCGCTAAAAATATATGAAGACATTGAAGATAATGGTGGTACATGAAGATATTCACATTGAAGACTATGACAGAAGAAGACACTGAGTGAAGACTATGGAGCGCAAAGAATTAGTAGTTTTGTTGTTTCTTTTCTTCTTTGTTGAGTCATAGGAACCACCGCACTGTTAAGTGGGGTCCAAGTGAACAAAGTCAGAGTGACTGAAGTGATGCTCAACCAAAATCCTATGCATTCGAGCGAAGACAATGAGAGCAAATCTTATCCAGAGTCGGATAAGTCATCTTTACTTGTAGCCCAAGTCAAGCTGTCGCGTGTGTTTGAAATCTGACCATCGTGAGACGTGTCAGTTCCTTAGTGACCCAGGGTCATTTCGGACAAATCCGGTCGGGTTGCCCAGTGGCTATAAATAGCCCACCCCCTACACCATAAATTGGTGGCTGCTCAGAGTTTGTGCACGGCTTTTGTCGTTGAGAGCAACCCACCTTCAAAGAGTTTGAGAGAGAAATCCTTGTGAGGACAAAGCCCAAAACACCCAGTGCCCAAAGAGTGTTTGGCATCACTGAAGTCTTTCTATCCGCGTGACCTGAGGACTTGTTACACTTGAGGACAGTGAATCCTCTAGCCGGTTAGGCGTCGCGTTCTGAGCATCCAAGAGTAATTATGGATTGCCGGTGAACAAAGTGTGTGAAGGTTTTGAAGTCTACCTTGAAGACTTACCAGAGTGATTGGGCGGGGACTGTGTGTCCTTAGCTCAAGGGGAATAAGGTGAAGACCCGGTCTTCTGAGTTCAATCTCAGCCTCCCTAACCAGACGTACAGTTGTC
Organism: Aegilops speltoides; assembly: GCA_021437245.1. Classification (NCBI taxonomy): domain Eukaryota; kingdom Viridiplantae; phylum Streptophyta; class Magnoliopsida; order Poales; family Poaceae; genus Aegilops; species Aegilops speltoides. Next base: position 278,811,427 of record CM038146.1, on the reverse strand, counting down.
AGAGCAACTGGAACTGGTCGAACAAATCCTTGTCTTCACAACGCACTGGTTCTATCTCTTACTCTCCTTACTTACAGTTTGTCTTTGTGAAGTCACTGCCTGATTGCTATGCTGTTTGACTTTGCTGTGTGACTACTTGTTCTGATTGGCTTCATACTCTCTTCCATCCTGATCCTACTACCTAGCTACTATCAGTCATCATGCTTTAGCTTCATACTTGTTTGACTATGGCCTGTCTAGTGTAGTTCATCTTCCGATGCATGTTTATAGGTCCTGTTTTCGTGTTTGTCTTCGAAACTTTCATGTTTTGAAGACTTTCATAAAAATCGCCTATTCACCCCCCCCTCTAGTCGATAACTAGCACTTTCACATACTCGCACACTCCTCCCACCTTGATATAGTAAGCCTCTCAGACCACCTCCTATCTACATCCCTCTCTCCATCCTTTTCTCCGGGCCTTATTTGCTTCTAACACATACATGCATGTATACCGATCAATCTCCCTACATAGACCTAGGTCGACTTTAACTATTTTCCCCACGCATCGCTCGACGTACCTCACAAGTTATGTCTCTCCTTTCTCCGACCAAGGATGATTGATCTTCCTATGTAGTTACATCTGCTTACCACAACCATATCGCCCCCCCATCATTCGTGCATGCCTCCTGACCTGTCTCTCACATGCACGTGCACATACAGGCAGGTATCCCCTCTCTTATTGATATTGGAGGCGTGCCCTCTGTTTGTCTAGCAAGCCTCTCCCACCATTTGTGGAAGCAACTCCACCACCAACCCCTCCAACAACCTAGCTCTGACTCTCTCCCAACCTTATTCCTCTCCTACACATATGCATGGATGCCGATCGATCTCCGTCAATACATAAGGTAGGTCTCTCTCCTCCTCCACACATATACCAGAAATTGCACCTGTATAGTTAGGTCTCTGCCCCCACCCCCCACACACTGATAGTCGAGCGTTGTAGGAAGGTATCCAAGCCACAGAGACAAACTACGCCTGTCCCCTCTCACATTCCTGTAGCCCAGCCACCTCATATATTTGACGTGGGCAGATACAAAATCAATGACACTCTTTATCGATTGCGCGCGCACACACACACACACACATCATCCCTCTCTTCGATTCTATGGATACCTCACACCGATGATACATCCACTCTCTACACGTGGATAGCCCCCTCTATATATGTTATATCCAGGCCTCTGTTTCACACACATTGCATATGTTACATTTTATGATTGAAATATCATCGACACATATTCCCTGTCTATCTCTCACCCCACACCGGTAGTCGAGCGCTATAGGTAGGTATCCATGCCAAAGAGACAAACTGCACCTATCCCCTCTCACGTTCCAGTAGGCCAGCCACCCTATATCTTTGACGTGTGCACACAAAATTTGATGGCACTCTTTATCGATCGCGTGCACAGACACACATCATCATCCCTCTTCAATTCTATGGATAACTCACGATGATGATACCTCCACTATCTTCTCGTGGAATGCCCCTCTATATATGTATATGATATATCTAGGCCTCTGTTTCACACACATTGCATATGTTACATTTTTTGATTGAAATATCATTGACACATATTCCCTGTCTATGTCTCAACCCCGCGCCCAAAACGTAGTCACGAACCCACACACTATATCTCTCTACGTATGTATCTCTCTCACACAAACCCAGGTAGGTGGTGTACGTACACAAAGAGAATAGGTGCACGTACTCACGCTTCGTGCGTAGCTACACCCGCGCGTGTACAAGGTGGAGCCCATTTTCTGTACGAAATGGCAGCCCATGTGCTAATTTCAGCGCGTAGCGGTTGTTTAGCTACGGAGGTCGTGTACCGCGCGTGCACGAAACAAAGTCGACTTGATGCGTCGGCGTGTTATTTTTAAATAAAGTTATATCTCTCAATGCCACATACACAGAATATGAAACATTTTTCATGGAGAAAAAGGTAGTCCGCTCCACTATATACTATTGAGCCTGCTTGCCGGGATTTGATCTCTCTTCAGAGTATCTCACACAAGGCGGCGGTGGCCTATTTCTCTCTCTCACTATTGGCCACTGACCCCACCGCATCCCGCCCGCCGGCGGAAAGGAAGGATAAGCATCATTTCTCCATTCCACAGCACCGAGGTAGCACGTCCCAAATTGCGGTACCCGCCATTCTCTCCAACCAAGCTCCGGCGTGGTAGGGCCTACGCCACTTGCTTTCTGCCGCAGTATGGGCAGATCCCACCAACCGCCACTCTCCTAGTTACATCCCGACGACCCCCAGGTATCCCCTCTGGCCTTGCTCCACTGCCCATCTTGCCACGTCGCTGCATGTGGAAAATCTTGCATGTGGATCTTCCCTAGTTCTTTGCCCAAAACATAGCTCGTCCGGCGTACTTTCCATATTGCAATCTCGTCCTCACACTGTTTTAGATAAAAGCAACCGTGTTGTTATCTTCTCTTAGGACATGGAATATGCTTCTTTTTTGTCGTCATATGTGTCATGAACTGTTATTGGCCAGTAATTGTTTCACCTCATTGCTATTGCGACCTTTTCGTGAACTGCACAAATCACTTTTTTCTTAGTAGTGTTTTGTGCAGTTCTACTAAAATGTCACACGGGCAACGTATCTAGATTTTAGTCCAACTACACAAAACGAGATTGGTTTTGCTCTATCCTCGTCATCCAACTTCGAGCCTAATCTTCTCCAACTATTTGCCTAATCTTATCCAACTAGTTAGTCTTAAGAGAGACTGCAAAGGTGACCGTCTTCTATTTGTGTGTTTATTGTTTCATCAACAGTCCTCTATTATTGAAGTCACACTTAACATATTTGGAATAGGGACGCTCAGCTCTATTTTAGTGTAACTGTACAAAATGTTCGGAATGTGACATGCTCCCGTCAGCTACTTTTTTTGCCAACATGCCTTGTTGATTTAGACAGAGCTGGGGGGAAGTTGCTGCCAATGAAAGCATGGATCAATTTCAAATTAACACCTTATCACAACTTTGTCTTCAGTTGTGATGTAAATATTAGCTCTGATCTGCTAATCATTGAGATGCATTAGCAAGGAAGTTAGTTTTTTATTTTTTTCTGAAAGAGCATGGATGGCAAGACACACGAAACAAAAGTTGAAAGCTCAGAGCATTGTACAATTTCATGTCGCTAGAAAATTATATGTATAGTACATCAATTATGTTGCTGGAAGCTTGATAGCATTGCCATAAGCCTCTTTAGCATTTGGGTCCATGTGCCATGCACAAAATTATACTCCCTCCGTTCCTACATATTTATCTTTTTAGAAATTTCAAATGGACATATTTTTGGGTGTAGATTCAATCATTTTGCTTCGTATGTAGTCACTCGTTGAAATCTCTAGAAAGACAAATATTTAAGAACGGAGGGAGTAGTGCACAACCGCATGGGAGACTCAGCCCAGTCGTTGCACCGCACCTAATAGTGAGTAATGAGCAGGCAAATCATAAGCCCCACCTTTCCCTCTATAAGTTGCTCAGAATAAGCAACCATCAATACACTCTTCTTTGAATCCGCTCATTCTACTCCCTCCGTCGCTGTTTGCTTCAACAATCTCTGGGACCAAGGCGACTAGCGATCGGCCTGAAAATAGCATGTCTATTACTAGAAGAAATATGCGTACACACATGCATGCAGTGTATCCAACCCTGGGTACACACATGCATGCACTTACTCCACTCCACGTACACACCTACATCGAGAGAAAATTGTAGACTTGATTGCGGTTACCACGCCCTAATTAATTGAGCATTCAACCAAACGCGTCTAAAATCTCTCTGGTGGTGGAAATGAATGGAGAGAAATGCATGAGGATGAAGCATGTCTTATAAACTGTGACAGAGGGAGGATTCGAAGGTGCAAAACCAAGTACGCCTATGGCGAGTCGGTCAATGCACTTCCTCTTGGCATATCACTGACATGTGGGACCGGAGTGTGAGCAAACCGATCTCAATTAACGGCTAAATGGCCAACCCGCCGTTCCTTGAGAGAGATGAGGAGCGAGAACACACAGACGGGCTTGCACGGAGGCCAAGATATATTCGAGCATGGTTGATCGATATAATCATTACATGTTCGATGTTTTTTAATAGTACTATTGGGCTGCCGTTTTCCGCGCTTCTCCCAAATAAAAAATGTGTACTTTATCAAAGATTAAAATAAAATAACAGTGCAGACGCTCCACCATGTGGTTCCTAGTACATGTATACTAGTAGTAGTACTACTCATACTACTAAACCTTGCGCTTGGCTCTTTGCCTCTTCATGAAGTCGCACAATGATGTTACTACAGTGTATGCCTCTGGCAATATGACACTGAATGAACTGCTGCACGTCCACCGCCTGGGCGAGGGTAGGTTGCATTAGTCAAAAGCTTCTCGTCATCCTGCGAGCCACCAGGCTTGAGGTAGACGGAGAGGGCATAAGCGAGCGTCACCGTGTCCTACATGCTTCTCCTCGTTCCGCGAGTTGACGGGACACACCAAAAAGTAGTGCTAGTCCATACTCCCTCCTTTCCGATTAATATGGCTTAATCTTTTTTGCGGGTAAATGAGAGAGCTTTATTCATATTAAGCATTCTTAGGACGATCACCCAAGAGGCTGGTCACTAGGAAGCGAGGTACCCCAGAAAAAAAGAAGGAAGCGAGGTGTTTCATCAAGCCAGCTCTCGGTCACATTCAAAGTGCAGCAAGCACGGTTTGCACAAAGATGCGCTGCAAGCTTTGCTGACCTGTTTACATGCTGAATAACAAAAAAAGAGAAAATATTACCAAGCGCTCCTATGTCTAACAGGATATAGGTGCCAGAATTAAGCGAGAATTGTGGCGAGTATTCCATGCAATCAACTTCCATTATCACATGCGAGGACCCTTGAAAAGAACCAAATGTGTTGAAGATTTCTTTATCATAGATTAAAATAAAATAGAAGTGCAGACGCTCCACCATCCGATTCCTAGTAGTACATACTTGTATAGTAGTAGTACTAGTAGTAAACTTTGCGCTTGGCTGTTCGCCTCTTCAGTAAGTCGAACAATAATGGTACTAGTACAGTGTATGCTTCTGGCAATCTGACACCAAAATAAGCATTGCCGTCAACCGCTTTGAGCGAGGGAGAGCTTGCATTAGGCTGTTGCCAATGCATGAGTGCTTAGATGAGGTGCTAAGCACATTAAATAGCTTAGCAACTATACTCCCCAATGCATAGGTGCTTAGCTTATGGTTTCTAAGCTTGCTTCATTTAATGATTTAGCAACTAAATCTCTTCATGTATTGGTGGGCTTCCTTCTTTTAAATGTTTTGCCTAGGTTCACGCGCTTAGCATTGTTTCTTACTGGGGTCACCACACTCATCTCTCTCCTCTTAAATAACTTGCCACATCAGATTTTTTGCCTACGTGGAAGGCTTAGCACCTATACAAGGTGGAGCATTGAGAGGGGCCTTAGTCAAAAGTTCCTCCTTGTCCTGCGAGCCACTGCGGGCAAGCTCCTCCCGTCCTGCAAGCTTCTCCTCCTTCGGCAAGTTGACGGGACACAACAAAGTAATGCTAGTCCATACTGCCTCCTTTCTAGTTAATATGGCTTAATTTGAAACGAGATAAATACACGGTCTGTAACTGTATATTTGTAAAAATACAGTCAGTGGACTTCATAATATGCTCATTGCGCTCAATATATACATTTTCCGGTGTTTATACAATCACTAGCTCACCCTGACTAAGTGTGTGTGTGCATGCACGTGTAGGTAGAACACTTGAGCATGACCGTGTGTGTTCTGTCGTGTGCTCGGAGATGCATGCATTAGGGCGTCACGCATGTGTTTTGCGTCCATGTGTATGTGTGACTTTTGCATGCAAGCACGAGGTTATAGTCCCTCACATTCACATGTTCATAATTCAATGCTTTGTCAAAACGTTGCATGCAAGGCTTAATCATTCATTGTTCACGCATGCATTCCCGATATTAATACGTTGATAAAGACAATTTCTTGAGGAAAACGAGCCGATGAATTGAGTACAAAGGGGACCAATAAGCCAGGACGGAGGGAGTATTAGTAGTGAACCGGAAGGAGGGAGTAGGTACTAGCCACAACTCACGGGGAAGGCAGGGCACCCAACCTCAAAAGGCAAGTACCCGCCTTCGGTGAATGCGGGTTCTTCGACGTCGGGGTCATTGCACCTGTCGGACTGTCGGTGGGCGTCGCAGTGTCGCTCGATGGTGGCACGTGCGCCTTCTCTTTGCCTGTCCTCCATGAATCGCCGTTCGCCTGGACGCGCTTGAGGGTCGGAAGAGGCCATCGAGACGTTGTCGAGTTCTTGGTCGCGCGGCTCCCGCGCTGGCTGTCGTGGAGGGGACTGCACCATAGGGGTAGCCCCTTCCACGCGACCAGCACTGTGGGCCGTTGCCGTTTCCTGGGGAGGCCTTGGCAGACCAGCTTGTCGCAATCCTCTCGCCATGGTGAAACCAAACAGGATCTGGATGGTGGCTCTCCACTCATCCATTTGATTGGCTGCCAGTGGAAATCTCAATAGCACTTGGCCCCGTGCCATGGCCTCTGAAGCGGTGCTTGGCATGGATGCCGATGAAGACCGTAACATCGCCCGACTCCTGATGGTGCCGGTAGTGGTTGTGTCGTGCTCTTGTCGTCGTGAGCCAGTCTCCAAGATGGCGTGGTGACGAGGTGGAGGCGCTTGTAGACTAGCAGTTCCATTTGGTGCATTGGCTGGGCCAGCTCGTTCCGGGGCTGGTGCATGCCCAGTGGTCGCACCCGCAGCGGGGGCGGCCGGAGGATTGCGATTCGCCCCAAAGCAAGTGCCACCGCTGCGGCTTTGCCCTTCGGCCGGACAGAGAGAAGCAGATGGGATGATCTCTCAACCTGTACCTTGTGGGGCATAGCTGCTGGGGTGTTGTTGGTGTTGTCCTTCTTTGGTGCCTCCTACTCCTGTTTCAGCCACAGGGGAGGTGGTGACAATGCCACCTGCGTCGACCACATCCCCTGCAACATCCACATTCCCAGGCGTCCCCGTAGCCCCCATGGTGTCGGCGGTCATGTGTGGCGGGGCCTTCGAGGTAGACGGGTGATCTGCGGCACCGGGATTCTTCTTGGGTGCCATGGACGATGGAGCCGTTGATGAAGAAAATGATGATGAAGATGACGCACTATGTATGCTTCTCGGGTTCTTGCAAGCGCTTCCCCCTACTTGGCGTGCCAAAGATGTCGTGGGAAACCACGGCCACCTATGGGGCCACGAGCCCCTTGTGGTTCGGCGAGGGGGGGGGTGAGCACATTGCACAAAGAGTGGAGAACATCGCGCGGGATGGCAGAGATCACACGGGCGATTTTACCCAGGTTCGAGCTTCCTCGAGGCGAAAAACACTACTGAGAGATCATGCTAATGGGAACAGGAGAGATCATGCCATCAGAGGTCCAGCCTGAAGAGGAATTTTATTTCTGCACCGGATCAACCTGAAGACATTGCTCAGCCTGAAGACAATCCTCCAAATGATGACAATAATCAGCAGGAGCAAAATCTTCGTCCAGTTCATCCTCGTGTTGCAAATGAAGTACAAATAGAGAAGATAATTGATCGCATCAATGCACCTGGTCCACTCACTCGTTCAAGAGCAACACAGCAAGCAAATTTCTGTGGGCACTTTGCATTTGTCTCTGAACCCAAGAAAGTTGTTGAAGCCTTCATGGAACCTGAATGGATTCAAGCTATGCAAGAAGAGCTTCAATAGTTTGAGCTGAACAATGTGTGGGAATTAGTCAAGCGTCCTGATCCTCACAAGCACAACATAATAGGCACAAAATGGATATATTGCAACAAACAAGACGAGCATGGTCAAGTAGTCAGAAACAAAGCACAGCTCGTTGCTCAAGGATACACACAAGTTGAAGGAATTGACTTCGATGAAACATTTATTCTAGTGGCTAGGCTTGAAGCCATTCGCATACTGCTAGCTTACGCAAATCATCATAACATCCTTCTGTATCAAATGGATGTGAAGAGTGCCTTTCTCAATGGAAAGATTGAAGAAGAAGTATATGTTGCACAACCGCCTGGCTTTGAAGACCCAAAACATCCTGATATGGTATACAAGCTCAACAAGGCACTGTATGGCCTCAAACAAGCCCCTCGTGCTTGGTATGACACACTCAAAGACTTCCTGAAGAGCAAAGGCTTCAAACCTGGTTATCTAGATCCCACTCTCTTCACGAAGACATATGATGGGGAACTGTTTGTGTGCCAAATCTATGTGGATGACATTATCTTCGGTTGCACCAACGAGAAATACAGTGATGAATTTGCTCACATGATGCAAGAACAATATCAAATGTCTATGATGGGAGAGCTGAAGTTCTTTCTTGGTCTTCAAATCCGCCAGCAACGCAATGGCATCTTCATATCTCAAAGATTGCCTGAAGAAGTTTGGAATGCAAGACTGCAAAGGATACACGACGCCAGTGCCAACCAAAAGTCATCTAAACCCCGACGTCAATGGTAAAGATTTCGATCAATAGGTATACCGCTCCATGATTGGTTCTTTACTTTACTTATGTGCATCTAGGCCAGATATCATGCTTAGTGTTTGCATGTGTGCCCGATTCCAAGTGGCACCAAAGGAGTCGCATCACTTAGCTGTGAAGCGAATTCTTTGATATTTGGCTTACACCCCAACACTAGGATTATGGTATCCAAAGGGCTCAGAGTTTGATCTGGTTGGATTTTTGGATGCTGATTATGCTGGTGACAAGGTGGATCGCAAGTCTACATCAGGCACATGTCACTTTCTAGGTCGATGTCTTGTCTGTTGGTCTTCAAAGAAGCAGAACTGTGTATCACTCGCAACTCTTGAATCTGAATACATTGCTGCTGGATCTTGCTGCGCTCATCTTCTGTGGATGAAGCAAACTCTTAAGGACTATGGCATCCATCTGAAGCATGTGCCACTCTATTGTGATAATGAAAGCGCTATCAAGATTGCCAATAACCCAGGTCAGCACTCGAAGACAAAGCACATTGAAATTCGTCATCACTTTCTTAGAGATCATGTTATGAAAGAAGATATTGATATCATTCACGTCAAGACAAAAGATCAGTTGGTTGATATCTTCACGAAGCCCTTGGATGAGAAAAGGTTTTGCAAGTTGCGGTGTGAGCTAAATAGCTTGGAATCCTCGAATGTCCTGTGATTAGGCACACATCCTAACACTTATGCAGTTTGATGACTTAGATGCGCAACACACGAAGTAATGTATATCTTCAATAAATGAAGACATACACTCTAAGTGTGAATACATTAATGTGGAAATTGACTTCAGAGCGCCATGATAATTGTGCGCCGTGTCTGGGTCTAATACTTCCTATACGGTGGGTAATGCCACCACCAAAATCTTCTGAAGTTTTTGCTCATGGCGCCATATTTGCAAAGTCTTCGCAATTGATTTAACTTCAACTTTAATTTGACCTCGTGATTACTGATTTGGCTTTACTCTATTATATATATATATATGTTGGAAATATGCCCTAGAGGCAATAATAAAAGTATTATTATATTTCCTTGTTCATGATAATTGTCTTTTATTCATGCTATAACTGTATTATCCGGAAATCGTAATACACGTGTGAATACATAGACCACAATATGTCCCTAGTAAGCCTCTAGTTGACTAGCTCGTTGTGATCAACAGATAGTCATGGTTTCCTGGCTATGGACATTGGATGTCGTTGATAACGGGATCACATCATTAGGAGAATGATGTGATGGACAAGACCCAATACTAAGCATAGCACAAAGATCGTGTAGTTCGTTTGCTAGAGCTTTTCTAATGTCAAGTATCTCTTCCTTAGACCATGAGATCGTGTAACTCCCGGATACCGTAGGAGTGCTTTGGGTGTATCAAACGTCACAACGTAACTGGGTGACTATAAAGGTGCACTACAGGTATCTCCGAAAGTGTCATTGGGTTGACACGGATCGAGATCGGATTTGTCACTCGTGCAAACGGAGAGGTATCTCTGGGCCCACTCGGTAGGACATCATCATAATGTGCACAATGTGATTAAGGGGTTGATCACGGGATGATGTGTTACGGAACGAGTAAAGAGACTTGCCGTGCGAGATTGAACAAGGTATCGGTATACCGACGATCGAATCTCGGGCAAGTAAAATACCGCTAGACAAAGGGAATTGTATACGGATCGACCGAGTCCTTGACATCGTGGTTCATCCGATGAGATCATCGTGGAACATGTGGAGCCAACATGGGTATCCAGATCCCGCTGTTGGTTATTGACGGAGAACGTCTCGGTCATGTTCGCATGTCTCCCGAACCCGTAGGGTCTACACACTTAAGGTTCGATGGCGCTAGGGTTATAAAGGAAGCTTGTATGCGGTTACCGAATGTTGTTCGAGTCCCATGAGATCCCTGACGTCACGAGGAGTTCCTAATGGTCCGGAGGTAAAGATTTATATATGGAAGTCCTATTTTGGCCACCAAAAATGTTCGGATTTTTCGGTATTGTACCGGAAGGTTCTAGAAGGTTCGGAGTGGGGCCCACCTGCATGGGGGACCCACATGAACGTGGGTAGTGGGGAAAGGCCCACACCCCTGGTCAAGCGCACCAAGATCCCCCTTAGAAGGAATAAGATCATATCCCAAGGGATAAGATCAAGATCCCTAAAAAGGGGGGATAACAATCGGTGGGGAAGGAAATGATGGGATTTCTTTCCTCCCACCTTGCCCAACGCCCCAATGGACTTGGAGGGCAAGAAACCAGCCCCTCCACCCCTATATAAAGTGGGGAGACGCATGGGAGCTTATAACAAAGTTCTAGCGCAGCCCTTCCCCTCTCCCAAGTCCTCCTCATATCTCGCGGTGCTTGGCGAAGCCCTGCTGGACTACCACGCTCCTCCATCACCACCACGCCGTTGTCTTTGCTGCTGGATGGAGTCTTCCTCAACCTCTCCTCTCTCCTTGCTGGATCAAGGCATGAGAGACGTCACCGGCTGTACGTGTGTTGAGCGCGGAGGTGCCGTATGTTCGCACTTGATCATCGGTGATTTGAATCACGACGAGTACGACTCCATCAACCCGTTCTCTTGAGCGCTTCCGCTTAGCGATCTACAAGGGTATGTAGATGCACTCTCTTTCTACTCGTTGCTGGATCGACATAGATAGATCTTGGTGACACGTAGGAAAATTTTGAATTTCGCCTCGTTACCCAACAATATATATATATATATATATATATATATATATATATATATATATATATTGTATTCATCCTCTCTGACATTCACTTATAGCTATGTCTTCTTGTTTGAATCTTTTGAACTAAGTGAATGTGATCGGACCCTAACCTCTCTATGCTTTCTACCTCAAGCTCTATCTATCCAAATCATATGCATTCTGTTGAAACTGTCGAATGTCTTCTCTGTGTCCTTGTCAGCAGAAGATACAGAGACAAACATTTATATTTAGCTTTAATGACATATCCTTTTTCCTAAAACCCGGAGAATTCGTAACGACCACCCCGATAATCCAGGCGTGCATGGGAACGTGGAACAACTCTCAATGACTTGCATGTTCGCCATGTGTCCATCAGATGTGAACCGCCAGGGGCACCTGCGTAATTGCGTTGTGCTGTCTCTGTCCTCATAAATGCCTGTCTCGTCTCGGTCAAAAATCCTTCTTCCTCCTTCTCCATCTCTCGCAAACCCTAGAGCCTACACTAGCTCTCGACGACGCTGATGACGAAGCGCTTAGCTACCGCGACATCCTCGACTCCGTCCTCACGTCGGCCGCGGACCTCGTCTTCTCCGCCGTCACCGTAGGTGTCTTCCGTCGCCCAGTTAGGGCACAGGAGATCGAACTGCTTGGCATCCATCTCCGCTCCGTCTAGCAGTTCTTCGTGTGGTAATAAAAGTTTACTTTTTACCGTCTTTTTGATCTGATAGATTCAGCACTTCCTACCAAAAGTGGTTTCTAGATCTTCGAACATGAATCTATCTCTTTCTGCATCTCATATTCTGCCTAGTATATTCACTTATGCTTCTTCACAAGTTAGATTCCTCACTTGTACTTATTCTTGGATTTGTACAACTCTGGAACCAACTCTCATCATATAAGTGAATGTCTTCGCGTTATGAGGTCAATGTCTTCAAATTGATTTATCTTCAAAATTTTCTGATAATGCATATGACCTCTTACCCTTCCCTCGCACCTTTAATGCTGTCACACGTACATGTCCATGGGAGAATCCGTTGGTTCTCATAGTCTGCATTCGTTTGCAGAATTCTTGGAGAATCACATCAACTCACGTGAAGCAACTTCTTGTCAGTCCAGTCGTTTGAAGCCATTGCACGTACTGAAGCCTTTTAGTTTACACTTCATGGCAACTGGGAAGTGAAAGGGAGGCAGACAGCGTCGTGGTAACACCTCCAGGGACTTACCTCCAGATTTGCATGAGATGTACAAAACTGACCCAGAAGAAACCTATACTGAACGCAAGAATCGAATCCAATGGATTCACAGATATTGGGCAGAAGGATGGTTCAGATATCGCTTCATCACCAAAGAATATTCAAAGAAGAATGCCATCAAGGCACCCTGGGTTGATATTTTGTACAAAAATCTTCCACCCAGGAATCAGGCTGAAGCTATTGAGCAAGGCTTCTATCCTTGCATGGTGCACGGACTACATCCTGAGAATGCTAACCCGTCTTCACTGCTCTGGTGTGGTGAAGATAGTCTATTCAAGCGCAACTACCAGCTCGCCAAAGACTCAGCTGCAAAAAACAAGAAGGAACTAGGGCGTGACTTCAACCCTGGTCCCTCCTCACCTCAGGACAATAGCACCCGTGAAGCCAATGAAAACAGGATTGGCCCCTTTTACAACCTTGCTGGCCTCATCACTCACATTACTGTTCGAGGTGCCAAAGTGGATCATTCTGATGATGATGATGCTGACACCGACGAAGCTACAGCTCCTGCTCCAAAGCCTAAGAAGTCAAAGAAGACTAAAGCTTCAAAGTCATCTGCTGCCCCAAAAGCTTCGAGACTGAAGCCCTTGGCAACCGCCTTATCGCTCCCAAAGAATAACTCAAGATCTCTCGCATCTCCGGAGGCGTGAGAAGCCACGAAGACACCAGCTCAGCAACTGAGTCATGCATTGGCACCTGCTGCCATTCTGAGGAATGAATCTGAACCCATTGACTTGTCTTCTGATGAAGAATTTGGTGAAGATGCTCTAGAGCAACTGATCAAGAGCAAGCAAGAGGCGGAGATCTTCAACGATCTGCCCCTCTTTGATGTAAACATTCTGAAGAACTTCATTGATGAGTGGTTTGATAATCAAGATCTTAGCTTTGATGACCTTCAGCTTCGCATTGGCGTCAGCGTTGCTTTCCAAGGCGCCATTGCTCCTGAGCTTGCTCTGGCTCAGCACAAAGTTGAACTAAAGCGAAAGATAGACTTCAAGAAAAAAACAGTTCAAGAAGCATGTAGTCAGGCTGAATGTGGCTGATGTGCAAAAGTTCAAGGTGATGCTCAATGACCTCAAGGAGTCATTTCGGAAGAAACGCGAGGAAGCCAAAGGCTCAAGAGAGTGCATTAAAGCACTTGCAGACAAATGCGTTCAAGCCTACAATGAAGGTGAAAAGTGCAAGGCACTTGGCTGCCCTAGCATTGACCCCTCAATGGCTGCCAAGAAAAATAAGTCATCTAAAGCCAACACTAAAGCACCACGGCAGGAAGAACCACACATTGTCTTCCTTGCCAGCATGCGCGGCTTGAAGCCCAAGCCTCCTTCAGTGGCTTCTGAATAGAAGAAAACCAAGGCAGCTGAAGCCGAAGCCAGGAAGCGGAAAACCAAGCGCACCACTGATGAAGCACCACCCCCTAAGAAGAAAAAGATCAAGAAGAGAGATCGGGCGGCTCCTATAGAGCCCCTTGTTGTTGAACCCCTTGCTTTTGTTCCCCCTTCGTTTGCAAACCAAGAGCATTGGATGATTGTTCATGAGCCTGCTTCCACAAAGGCTCCTAAAGCTCAAGAAGTTCCAGTCGTCGACCCCATCGCGAGTGAAGACATTGTTCAAGATGATGTAGTTCTTCCTCAGATCGATCGAGCGCCCAACGGTATCATCGCCTGTTCGAACGAACAGTGACCTTATCAGTGTTGGTCGTCCTTTGACGCCAATCTCACAAGATGCATCGTGGGCTGATCGCCCCCAGCAAGCTACCCCACATCAAGACTCACCAAGTACACCCCAGCCGTCATATGTGCCCGTCATCAGCCCCATATCAAATGATGACAACTACATGGAGACATCACCATCACCAAAGGTGTCGCCTGTATTCCAACGGCTTCGCAAAGGCCTGAGGCCATCCGCCTCCATGACCACCATCACAGAAGAGGGCTCCAACTTGTCAAGTTCAGTGGCACGTCAAGTGTTCTCTGAAGACAATCCCTATGTGACGGTCCCTGTGTCTGAAGCCAATGCTGCTGAAGACCCTCCGGCTGCATCAGCCGGAGAAACACAAGAAGAAGAGCGTGTCGCTACTCCCCCTACAACACAAGAAGAAATGCATGATGAGAACCAATCTATGCCAGAACCTCCAGCTACTCAAGTGGAGGGTGAGAATCCTGAGGCTGCCACAAATGACAATCCTGAAGCCAATGACATTGTCATGGACGAAGCCAATGTGGAGCCTACAGTGGCCAATGCACCAGTGGCCAATGATGCCAATGAAGCCCATGAAGCAGATGAAGTCAATGCCGCACCTGACACAAATCTGCAGCCTGAAGTCAATGCCACTGCTCCTGTTCCGCCTCCAAGGCCACATACTATCGAGCAAGCGTACAACTATGGACAGCTTGTCACTGTCAGATGGCCTATTCTGATTCCTCCACCTGCTGCTAGTCCCCAATTTGACTACCATGTCGAGCACAAGCCTCAGGTTCAGAAGCCAAAGCCAAGACTGCCCAGATTTCCAGGTACTGCCACTTCACCATGATCCTTCAATGTCAACGGCTTCATTGCACACAACACCTTCTTCGACAGCAAAAAGAACCCCTACACCAAGCCCAAGATTTCATCTGATCGGTTCTGGAGCTATCAGCAGTGCAGTTATTATTCATGCATTTTGTACAACCAAGGCCGCATATTTTCGCATATGCGCCTTGATACTGAAGCCATAGCTGGCCTGCCCTGCTTGGAAGAAGCTCTCGATTGCTTCAGAGAGGCTGGCTTACTACATTTCGTCACTGATAAGGAGCACTGGAATGAAGAGTTGCTGCTTCAATTCTACGCCACCCTTCATATCAGAGGCTACAACAGGGATCCTAAGACTTGGGTCCTTGAGTTGATGACTGGAAATGTCCATCACGAAGCCAAAGCATTTTATGTCATTGAGCTTACTAGCCTTCCCACTCCAGGTGATCTCTATGAGCCTGGTTGTCAGCTTCACACTGGAGCTGTGGAAAGCATCTTTCACAAGCCAGAACCCAACATGAGCCAGATGCTAAGTATGATGAAGCCATTGCCTCCAGATGCAGAATATCCTACGGAGTTCTTTGTTGAAGACCTTGAGTATCTGCCATGCACAATCTATCACATCATAAGGTGAACTCTCTGGCCTGTCAAAGGACATTCTCCAAAGGCTAAGCTAGAAGATGCAATGAAGACATTGGTCTTCCATATTCTTCATGGCAAATGCTTCAATGCACAAGATTTCTTCATCCGCCAACTTGCTGCATCAGGATCTGACATTTTTGGCTTGAAGTTCTATGCTCCATGGATCATGCGTCTGATCAAGCTTCACACAGCCTTCAACTATCATCCATCTGCACGCAACCACATTGTCTTCTTGCTAGATGTTGATATGTCTGTTGAAGCCATCTATCCAGAGCCTGACAAAGAGCCACTTTATCTTCATAACATTGATCATCAGAGCTTCACTCAACCAATTGAAGGTGTGTTGGCTGCCACTCGAGTCTATCCGTTGGATGGTACTAGACGTGCACCTCACCGTGCCCCAACCGAAGCCACTAATAGCACAATTGCTCAACGGCCTCGAAAGCGATCTCGTGTTCTCAATGACCGAGAACTTCGTTGGCTGCATCGAAAACAGGATAGGCCTCATGATTGGCTCAAGTGCCAGATGCAGAGCATCATGACTGACGTCAATCGCATTCGCAACCTTCCAACCAAGAATGCCTTTGTCGCGCATGAAACCTGTCGATGCACATGGAAAGGGGTGACGCTTATGTGTGCTGAGGAAGATCTTCACGACGATGGCTTCTCAGAACAATTCAAGTTTGATTCCACTCCGCCCAGAAATGTTGTTCTGCAGCGCACTCCATCTCTTGAAGACTCATAGTACTCTTCTTCTACTGCAACCGTGAATGCTCGTGTGATCGATGATCAAGATGATGCTACTTCGCCAACTACAACACGTATCGACACTGCTCCAAGTTCGTCTGCACCGCCAAACCTCGACACCAACCTCAAGATCCTCTCCTACTCATTCGGGAACAGTAGAGGCTCAATGTCTTCAACCCTTTTTGGTCCTTACTGACAAAAGGGGGAGAAGCTATGAGTTGATAGTCTTCAAGCCGGTTCATATGGGAGGTTGCATTATATTTTTCCTAGTGTTTACAACTCTTGCTTTTGATACATTTGGTTCTCTGAGTTGTAACACTTAAACTCGATGGTCGTCTGCTACTTATTTGCTATTTTGTGATGCGATGATAAATTCCGCATGTGCGATGATAACTTCCGCACTTAAATCATGTTGCAGACATCCATTTTTCATTATGCATGTCATTATCTTCGTTAGATCGAATCATGCATGATGAATTGTCTTCATAATTTGAAGAGGATCTCCACAAGTAGAACCTGCCATGTGCATTTGCATTCCAAAAGCAAATTATTTATATGCACATCTTCAGGGGGAGCCTTTTGCTACTTACGAAGATAATACCTCATCCTTTACAATTTCACATATTTATATCCCCATTAAAAACTTCAACCAGTTTGTCATCAATCACCAAAAAGGGGGAGATTGTAAGTGCATCTAGTGCCACCCCTAGTTTGGTTTTGGAGTATTGACGACAAACGTGGTTGAGGGACTAATGTGCTTGTGAGAATTACAGGATAACACAGGTAGTAGTCCCTCCTTGATTCGGTTTACCAACCGGAGATGACCCCTAAAAATGTATGAAGACATTGAAGATAATGGTGGTACGTGAAGATATTCACATTGAAGACTATGACAGAAGAAGACACTGAGTGAAGACTATGGAGCGCAAAGACTTAGTAGTTTTGTTGTTTCTTTTCTTCTTTGTTGAGTCATAGGAACCACCGCACTGTTAAGTGGGGTCCAAGTGAACAAAGTCAGAGTGACTGAAGTGATGCTCAACCCAAATCCTATGTATTCGAGCGAAGACAATGAGAGCAAATCTTATCCAGAGTCGGATAAGTCATCTTTACTTGTAGCCCAAGTCAAGCTGTCGCGTGTGTTTGAAATCTGACCATTGTGAGACGTGTCAGTTCCTTAGTGACCTAGCGTCATTTCGGACAAATCAGGTCGGGTTGCCCAGTTGCTATAAATAGCCCACCCCCTACACCATAAATTGGTGGCTGCTCAGAGTTTGTGCACGGCTTTTGTCATTGAGAGCAACCCACCTTCAAAGAGTTTGAGAGAGAAATCCTTGTGAGGACAAAGCCCAAAACACCCAGAGCCCAAAGAGTGTTTGGCATCACTGAAGTCTTTCTATCCGCGTGATCTGAGGACTTGTTACACTTGAGGACAGTGAATCCTCTAGCCGGTTAGGCGTCGCGTTCTGAGCATCCAAGATTAATTATGGATTGCCGGTGAACAAAGTCTGTGAAGGTTTGGAAGTCTACCTTGAAGACTTACCAGAGTGATTGGGCGGGGACTGTGTGTCCTTAGCTCAAGGGGAATAAGGTGAAGACACGGTCTTCTGAGTTCAATCTCAGCCTCCCTAACCAGACGTACAGTTTTCAAAGCAACTGGAACTGGTCGAACAAATCCTTGTCTTCACAACGCACTGGTTCTATCTCTTACTCTCCTTACTTATAGTTTGTCTTTGTGAAGTCATTGCCTGATTGCTATGCTGTTTGACTTTGCTGTGTGACTACTTGTTCTGATTGGCTTCATACTCTATTCCATCCTGATCCTACTACCTAGCTACTATCAGTCATCATGCTTTAGCTTCATACTTGTTTGACTATGGCTTGTCTAGTGTAGTTCATCTTCCGATGCATGTTTATAGGTCCTGTTTTCGTGTTTGTCTTCGAAACTTTCATGTTTTGAAGACTTTCATAAAAATCGCCTATTCACTCCCCCCTCTAGTCGATAACTAGCACTTTCACATACTCGCACACTCCTCCCACCTTGATATAGTAAGCCTCTCAGACCACCTCCTATCTACATCCCTCTCTCCATCCTTTTCTCCGGGCCTTATTTGCTTCTAACACATACATGCATGTATACCGATCAATCTCCCTACATAGACCTAGGTCGACTTTAACTATTTTCCCCACGCATCGCTCGACGTACCTCACAAGTTATGTCTCTCCTTTCTCCGACCAAGGATGATTGATCTTCCTATGTAGTTACATCTGCTTACCACAACCATATCACCCCCCCAATGATTCGTGCATGCCTCCTGACCTGTCTCTCACATGCACATGCACATACAGGCAGGTATCCCCTCTCTTATTGATATTGGAGGTGTGCCCTCTGTTTGTCTAGCAAGCCTCTCCCACCATTTGTGGAAGCAACTCCACCACCAACCCCTCCAACAACCTAGCTCTGAATCTGTCCCAATCTTATTCCTCTCCTACACATATGCATGGATGTCGATCGATCTCTGTCAATACATAAGGTAGGTCTCTCTCCTCCTCCACACATATACCAGAAATTGCACCTGTATAGTTAGGTCTTTGCCCCCACCCCCCACACACTTATAGTCGAGCGCTGTAGGTAGGTATCCAAGCCACAGAGACAAACTGCGTCTGTCCCCTCTCACATTCCTCTGGCCCAGCCACCCCATATATTTGACGTGGGAAGATACAAAATCAATGACACTCTTTATCGATTGCGCACGCACACACACACATCATCCCTCTCTTCGGTTCTATGGATACCTCACACCGATGATACATCCACTCTCTACACGTGGATAGGCCCCTCTATATATGTTATATCCAGGCCTCTTTTTCACACACATTGCATATGTTACATTTTTTGATTGAAATATCATCGACACATATTCCCTGTCTATCTCTCACCCCCACACCGATAGTCGAGCGCTATAGGTAGGTATCCATGCCAAAGAGGAAAACTGCACCTATCCCCTCTGACGTTCCAGTAGGCCAGCCACCCTATATCTTTGACGTGTGCACATAAAAATTTGATGGCACTCTTTATCGATCGCGTGCACAGACACACAACATCATCCCTCTCTTCAATTCTATGGATAACTCATGATGATGATACCTCCACTATCTTCTCGTGGAATGCCCCTCTATATATGTATATGATATATCTAGGCCTCTGTTTCACACACATTGCATATGTTACATTTTTTGATTGAAATATCATTGACACATATTCCCTGTCTATGTCTCAACCCCGCGCCCAAAACGCAGTCACGAACCCACACACTATATCTCTCTATGTATGTATCTCTCTCACACAAACCCATGTAGGTGGTGTACGTACACAAAGAGAATAGGTGCACGTACTCACGCTTCGTGCGTAGCCACACCCGCGCGTGTACAAGGTGGAGCCCATTTTCTTGTACGAAATGGCAGCCCATGTGCTAATTTGAGCGCGTAGTGGTTGTTTAGCTACGGAGGTCGTGTACCGCGCGTGCACGAAACAAAGTCGACTTGATGCGTCGGCGTGTTATTTTTAAATAAAGTTATATCTCTCAATGCCACGTACACAGAATATGAAACATTTTTCATGGAGAAAAAGTTAGTCCGCTCCACTATATACTATTGAGCCTGCTTGCCGGGATTTGATCTCTCTTCAGAGTATCTCACACAAGGCGGCGGTGGCCTATTTCTCTCTCTCACTATTGGCCACTGACCCCACCGCATCCCGCCCGCCGGCGGAAAGGAAGGATAAGCATCATTTCTCCATTCGACAGCACCGAGGTAGCACGTCCCAATTTGCGGTACCCGCCATTCTCTCTAACCAAGCTCCGGCGCGGTAGGGCCTACGCCACTTGCTTGCTGCCGCAGTATGGGCAGATCCCACCAACCGCCACTCTACTAGTTACATCCCGACGACCCCCAGGTATCCCCTCTGGCCTTGCTCCACTGCCCATCTTGCCACGTCGCTGCATGTGGAAAATCTTGCATGTGGATCTTCCCTAGTTCTTTGCCCAAAACATAGCTCGTCCGGCGTACTTTCCATATTGCAATCTCGTCCTCACACTATTTTACATAAAAGCAGCCGTGTTGTTATCTTCTCTTAGGACATGGAATATGCTTCTTTTTTGTCGTCATATGTGTCATGAACTGTTATTGGCCAGTAATTGTTTCACCTCGTTGCTATTGCGACCTTTTCGTGAACTGCACAAATCACTTTTTTCTTAGTAGTGTTTTGTGCAGTTCTACTAAAATGTCACACGGGCAACGTCTCTAGATTTTAGTCCAACTACACAAAAGGAGATTGGTTTTGCTCTATCCCGTCATCCAACTCCGAGCCTAATCTTCTCCAACTATTTGCCTAATCTTATCCAACTAGTTAGTCTTAAGAGAGACTGCAAAGGTGACCGTCTTCTATTTGTGTGTTTATTGTTTCATCAACAGTCCTCTATTATTGAAGTCACACTTAACATATTTGGAATAGGGACGCTCAGCTCTATTTTAGTGGAACTGAACAAAATGATCGGAATGTGACATGCTCCCGTCAGCTACTTTTTTTGCCAACATGCCTTGTTGATTTAGACAGAGCTGGGGGAAGTTGCTGCCAATGAAAGCATGGATCAATTTCAAATTAACACCTTCTCACAACTTTGTCTTCAGTTGTGATGTAAATATTAGCTCTCATCTGCTAATCATTGAGATGCATTAGCAAGGAAGTTAGTTTTTTATTTTTTTTCTGAAAGAGCGTGGATGGCAAGACACACGAAAAAAAAGTTGAAAGCTCAGAGCATTGTACAATTTCATGTCGCTAGAAAATTATTTGTATAGTACGTCAATTATGTTGCTGGAAGCTTGATAGCATTGCCATAAGCCTCTTTAGCATTTGGGTCCATGTGCCATGCACAAAATTATACTCCCTCCGTTCCTACATATTTATCTTTTTAGAAATTTCAAAAGGACATATTTTTGGGTGTAGATTCAATCATTTTGCTTCGTATGTAGTCACTTGTTGAAATCTCTAGAAAGACAAATATTTAAGAACGGAGGGAGTAGTGCACAACCGCATGGGAGACTCAGCCCAGTCGTTGCGCCGCACCTAATAGTGAGTAATGAGCAGGAAAATCATAAGCCCCACCTTTCCCTCTATAAGTTGCTCAGAATAAGCAACCATCAATACGCTCTTCTTTGAATCCGCTCATACTACTCCCTCCGTCACTGTTTGCTTCAACAATCTCTAGGACCAAGGCGACTAGTGATCGGCCTGAAAATAGCATGTCTATTACTAGAAGAAATATGCGTACACACATGCATGCAGTGCATCCAACCCTGGGTACACACATGGATGCACTTACTCCACTCCACGTACACACCTACATCGAGAGAAAATTGTGGACTTGATTGCGGTTACCACGCCCTAATTAATTGAGCATTAAACCAAACGCGTCTAAAATCTCTCTGGTGGTGGAAATGAATGGAGAGAAATGCATGAGGATGAAGCGTGTCTTGTAAACTGTGACAGAGGGAGGATTCGAAGGTGCAAAACCAAGTACGCCTATGGCCAGTCGGTCAATGCACTTCCTCTTGGCATATCACTGACATGTGGGACTGGAGTGTGAGCAAACCGATCTCAATTAACGGCTAAATGGCCAACCCGCCGTTCCTTGAGAGAGATGAGGAGCGAGAACACACAGACAGGCTTGCACGGAGGCCAAGATATATTCGAGCATGGTTGATCGATATAATCATTACATGTTTGATGTATTTTAATAGTACTATTGGGCTGCCGTTTTCCGCACTTCTCCCAAATAAAAAATGTGTACTTTATCAAAGATTAAAATAAAATAATAGTGCAGATGCTCCACCATGTGGTTCCTAGTACCTGTATACTAGTAGTAGTACTACTCATACTACTAAACCTTGTGCTTGGCTCTTTGCCTCTTCATGAAGTCGAACAATGATGTTACTACAGTGTATGTCTCTGGCAATATGACACCGAATGAACTGCTGCACGTCCACCGCCTGGGCGAGGGTAGGTTGCATTAGTCAAAAGCTTCTCGTCATCCTGCGAGCCACCAGGCTTGAGGTAGACGGAGAGGGCGTAAGCGAGCTTCACCGTGTCCTGCATGCTTCTCCTCGTTCCGCGAGTTGAAGGGACACACCAAAAAGTAGTGCTAGTCCATACTCCCTCCTTTCCGATTAATATGGCTTAATCTTTTTTGCGGGTAAATGAGAGAGCTTTATTCATATATAAGCATTCTTAGGACGATCAGCCAAGAGGCTGGTCACTAGGAAGCGAGGTACCCCAGAAAAAAAGAAGGAAGCGAGGTGTTTCATCAAGCTAGCTCTCGGTAGCATTCAAAGTGCAGCAAGCACGGTTTGCACAAAGATGCGCTGCAAGCTTTGCTGACCTGTTTACATGCTGAATAACAAAAAAAGAGAAAATATTACCAAGCGCTCCTATGTCTAACAGGATATAGGTGCCAGAATTAAGCGAGAATTGTGGCGAGTGTTCCATGCAATCAACTTCCATTATCACATGCGAGGACCCTTGAAGAGAACCAAATGTGTTGAAGATTGCTTTATCATAGATTAAAATAAAATAGAAGTGCAGACGCTCCACCATCCGATTCCTAGTAGTACATACTTGTATAGTAGTAGTACTAGTAGTAAACTTTGTGCTTGGCTGTTCGCCTCTTCAGTAAGTCGAACAATAATGGTACTAGTACAGTGTATGCTTCTGTCAATTTGACACCGAAATAACTGTTGCATGTCAACCGCCTGAGCGAGGGAGAGCTTGCATTAGGCTGCTGCCAATGCATGAGTGCTTAGATGAGGTGCTAAGCACATTAAATAGCTTAGCAACTATACTCCCCAATGCATAGGTGCTTAACTTATGGTTTCTAAGCTTGCTTCATTTAATGATTTAGCAACTAAATCTCTTCATGTATTTGTGAGCTTCCTTCCTTTAAATGTTTTGCCTAGGTTCACGCGCTTAGCATTGTTTCTTACTGGGGTCACCACACTCATCTCTCTCCTCTTAAATAACTTGCCACGTCAGATTTTTTGCCTGCGTGGAAGGCTTAGCACCTATACAAGGTGGAGCATTGGGAGGGGCCTTAGTCAAAAGTTCCTCCTTGTCCTGCGAGCCATCACAAATCTCCTCCGTCTCCAAGCTTCTCCTCCTTGGCAAGTTGACGGGACACAACAAAGTAATGCTAGTCCATACTGCCTCCTTTCTAGTTAATATGGCTTAATTTGAAACGAGATAAATACACGGTCTGTAACTGTATATTTGTAAAAATACAGTCAGTGGACTTCATAATACGCTCATTGCGCTCAATATATACATTTTCCGGTGTTTATACAATCACTAGCTCACCCTGACTAAGTGTGTGTGTGCATGCACGTGTAGGTAGAACACTTGAGCGTGACCGTGTGTGTTCCGTCGTGTGCTCGGAGATGCACGCATTAGGGCGTCACACATGTGTTTTGCGTCCATGTGTATGTGTGACTTTTGCATGCAAGCACGAGGTTATAGTCCCTCACATTCACATGTTCATAAGTCAATGCTTTGTTAAAACGTTGCATGCAAGGCTTAATCATTCATTGTTCACGCATGCATTCCCGATATTAATACGTTGATAAAGACAATTTCTTGAGGAAAACGAGCCGATGAATTGAGTACAAAGGGGACCAATAAGCCAGGACGGAGGGAGTATTAGTAGTGAACCGGAAGGAGGGAGTAGGTACTAGCCACAACTCACGGGGAAGGCAGGGCACCCAACCTCAAAAGGCAGGTACCCGCCTTCGGTGAGTGCGGGCTCTTCGACGTCGGGGTCATTGCACCTGTCGGACTGGCGGTGGGCGTCGCAGTGTCGCTCGATGGTGACACGTGCGCCTTCTCTTTGCCTGTCCTCCAGGAATCGCCGTTCGCCTGGACGCGCTTGAGGGTTGGAAGAGGCCATCGAGACGTTGTCGAGTTCTTGGTCGCGCGGCTCCCGCGCTGGCTGTCGTGGAGGGGACTGCACCATAGGGGTAGCCCCTTCCACGCGACCAGCACTGTGGGCCGTTGTCGTTTCCTGGGGAGGCCTTGGCAGACCAGCTTGTCGCAATCCTCTCGCCATGGTGAAACCAAACAGGATCTGGATGGTGGCTCTCCACTCATCCATTTGATCGGCTGCCGGTGGAAATCTCAACAGCAGTTGGCCCCGTGCCATGGCCTCTGAAGCGGTGCTTGGCATGGATGCCAATGAAGACCGTAACATCGCCCGACTCCTGACGGTGTCGGTAGTGGTTGTGCCGTGCTCTTGTCGTCGTGAGCCAGTCTCCAAGATGGCATGGTGACGAGGTGGAGGCGCCTGTAGACTAGCAGTTCCATTTGGTGCATTGGTTGGGCCAGCTCGTTCCGGGGCTGGTGCATGCCCAGTGGTCGCACCCGCAGCGGGGGCGGCCGGAGGATTGCGATTCGCCCCAGAGCAAGTGCCACCGCTGCGGCTTTGCCCTTCGGCCAGACAGAGAGAAGCAGATGGGATGATCTCTCTACCTGTACCTTGTGGGGCATAGCTGCTGGGGTGTTGTTGGTGTTGTCCTTCTTTGGTGCCTCCTACTCCTGTTTCGGCCACAGGGGAGGTGGTGACAATGCCACCTGCGTCGACCACATCCCCTGCAGCATCCACATTCCCAGGCGTCCCCATAGCCCCCATGGTGTCGGCGGTCATGTGTGGCGGGGCCTTCGAGGTAGACGGGTGAGCTGCGGCACCGGGATTCTTCTTGGGTGCCATGGACGATGGACCCGTTGATGAAGAAAATGATGATGAAGATGACGCACTATGTATGCTTCTCGGGTTCTTGCAAGCGCTTCCCCCTACTTGGCGTGCCAAAGATGTCGTGGGAAACCACGGCCACCTATGGGGCCATGAGCCCCTTGTGGTTCGGCGAGGGGGGGGGGGGTGAGCACATTGCACAAAGAGTGGAGAACATCGCGCGGGATGGCAGAGATCACACGGGCGATTTTACCCAGGTTCGAGCTGCCTCGAGGCGTAAAACCCTACTGAGAGATCATGCTAATGGGAACAGGCGAGATCATGCCATCAGAGGCCCAGCCTGAAGAGGAACTTATTATTTCTGCACCGGATCAACCTGAAGACATTGCTCAGCCTGAAGACAATCCTCCAAATGATGACAATAATCAGCAGGAGCAAAATCTTCATCCAGTTCATCCTCGTGTTGCAAATGAAGTACAAATAGAGAAGATAATTGATAGCATCAATGCACCTGGTCCACTCTCTCGTTCAAGAGCAACACAGCAAGCAAATTTCTGTGGGCACTTTGCATTTGTCTCTGAACCCAAGAAAGTTGCTGAAGCCTTCATGGAACCTGAATGGATTCAAGCTATGCAAGAAGAGCTTCAATAGTTTGAGCTGAACAATGTGTGGGAATTAGTCAAGCGTGCTGATCCTCACAAGCACAACATAATAAGCACAAAATGGATATATCGCAACAAACAAGACGAGCATGGTCAAGTAGTCAGAAACAAAGCACAGCTCGTTGCTCAAGGATACACACAAGTTGAAGGAATTGACTTCGATGAAACATTTACTCTAGTGGCTAGGCTTGAAGCCATTCGCATACTGCTAGCTTACGCAAATCATCATAACATCCTTCTGTATCAAATGGATGTGAAGAGTGCCTTTCTCAATGGAAAGATTGAAGAAGAAGTATATGTTGCACAACCGCCTGGCTTTGAAGACCCAAAACATCCTGATATGGTATACAAGCTCAACAAGGCACTGTATGGCCTCAAACAAGCCCCTCGTGCTTGGTATGACACAGTCAAAGACTTCCTGAAGAGCAAAGGCTTCAAACCTGGTTCTCTAGATCCCACTCTCTTCACGAAGACATATGATGGGGAACTGTTTGTGTGCCAAATCTATGTGGATGACATTATCTTCGGTTGCACCAACGAGAAATACAGTGATGAATTTGCTCACATGATGCAAGAACAATATCAAATGTATATGATGGGAGAGCTGAAGTTCTTTCTTGGTCTTCAAATCCGCCAGCAACGCAACGGCATCTTCATATCTCAAAGATTGCCTGAAGAAGTTTGGAATGCAAGACTGCAAAGGATACACGACGCCAGTGCCAACCAAAAGTCATCTAAACCCCGACGTCAATGGTAAAGATTTCGATCAATAGGTATACCGCTCCATGATTGGTTCTTTACTTTACTTATGTGCATCTAGGCCAGATATCATGCTTAGTGTTTGCATGTGTGCCCGATTCCAAGTGGCACGAAAGGAGTCGCATCACTTAGCTCTGAAGCGAATTCTTTGGTATTTGGCTTACACCCCAACACTAGGATTATGGTATCCAAAGGGCTCAGAGTTTGATCTTGTTGGATTTTCGGATGCTGATTATGCTGGTGACAAGGTGGATCGCAAGTCTACATCAGGCACATGTCACTTTCTGGGTCGATCTCTTGTCTGTTGGTCTTCAAAGAAGCAGAACTGTGTATCACTCTCAACTGTTGAATCTAAATACATTGCTGCTGGATCTTGCTGCGCTCATCTTTTGTGGATGAAGCAAACTCTTAAGGACTATGGCATCCATCTGAAGCATGTGCCACTCTATTGTGATAATGAAAACGCTATCAAGATTGCCAATAACCCAGGTCAGCACTCGAAGACAAAGCACATTGAAATTCGTCATCACTTCCTTAGAGATCATGTTATGAAAGAAGATATTGATATCATTCACGTCAAGACAAAAGATCAGTTGGTTGATATCTTCACTAAGCCCTTGGATGAGAAAAGGTTTTGCAAGTTGCGGTGTGAGCTAAATATCTTGGAATCCTCGAATGTCCTGTGATTAGGCACACATCCTAACACTTATGCAGTTTTATGACTTAGATGCGCAACACACGAAGTAATGTATATCTTCAATAAATGAAGACATACACTCTAAGTGTGAATACATTAATGTGGAAATTGACTTCAGAGCGCCACGATAATTGTGCGCCGTGTCTGGGTCTAATACTTCCTATATGGTGGGTAACGCCACCACCAAACTCTTCTGAAGTGGCGCCATATTTGCAAAGTCTTCGCAATTGATTTAACTTCAACTTTAATTTGACTTCATGATTATTGATTTGGCTTTACTCTATTATATATATATATATATATACATATATATATATATATATTTATATATATACTGTATTCTGTCCTCTACAGCATTCACTTATAGCTATGTCTTCTTGTTTGAATCTTTTGAACTAAGTGAATGTGATCGGACCCTAACCTCTCTATGCTTTCTACCTCAAGCTCTATCTATCCAAATCATATGCATTCTGTTGAAACTGTCGAATGTCTTCTCTGCGTCCTTGTCAGCAGAAGATACAGAGACAAACATTTATATTTAGCTTTAATGACATATCCTTTTGCCTAAAACCCGGAGAATTCGGAACGACCACCCCGATAATCTAGGCGTGCGTGGGAACGTGGAACAACTCTCAATGAGTTGCATGTTCGCCATGTGTCCATCAGATGTGAACCGCTAGGGGCACCTGCGTAATTGTGTTGTGCTGTCTCTGTCCTCATAAATGCATGTCTCGTCTCGGTCAAAAATCCTTCTTCCTCCTTCTCCATCTCTCGCAAACCCTAGAGCCTACACTAGCTCTCGACGACGCTGATGACGAAGCGCTTAGCTGCCGCGACATCCTCGACTCCGTCCTCACGTCGGCCGCGGACCTCGTCTTCTCCGCCGTCACCGTAGGTGTCTTCTGTCGCCAAGTTAGGGCACGGGAGATCGAACTGCTTGGCATCCATCTCCGCTCCGTCTAGCAGTTCTTCGTGTGGTAATAAAAGTTTACTTTTTACCGTCTTTTTGATCTGATAGATTCAGCACTTCCTACCAAAAGTGGTTTCTAGATCTTCGAACATGAATCTATCTCTTTCTGCATCTCATATTCTGCCTAGTATATTCACTTATGCTTCTTCACAAGTTTGATTCCTCACTTGTACTTATTCTTGGATTTGTACAACTCTGGAACCAACTCTCATCATATAAGTGAATGTCTTCGCGTTATGAGGTCAATGTCTTCAAATTGATTTATCTTCAAAATCTTCTGAGAATGCATATGACCTCTTCCCCTTCCCTCGCACCTTTAATGCTGTCACACGTACATGTCCGTGGGAGAATCCCTTGGTTCTCATAGTCTGCATTCGTTTGCAGAATTCTTGGAGAGTCACATCAACTCACCTGAAGTGACTTCTTGTCAGTCCAGCCGTTTGAAGCCATTGCACGTACTGAAGCCTTTTAGTTTACACTTCATGGCAACTGGGAAGTCAGCAAGAAAGGGAGGCAGACAACATCGTGGTAACACCTCCAAGGACTTACCTCCAGATTTGCATGAGATGTACAAAACTGACCCAGAAGAAACCTTTACTGAACGCAAGAATCGAATCCAATGGATTCACAGATATTGGGCAGAAGGATGGTTCAGATATCGCTTCATCACCAAAGAATATGCAGAGAAGAATGCCATCAAGGCACCCTGGGGTGATATTTTGTAAAAAAATCTTCCACCCAGGAATCAGGCTGAAGCTATTGAGCAAGGCTTCTATCCTTGCATGGTGCGTGGACCACATCCTGAGAATGCTGACCCGTCTTCACTGCTCTGGTGTCGTGAAGATAGTCTATTCAAGCGCAACTACCAGTTCGCCAAAGACTCAGCTGCAAAAAACAAGAAGGAACTAGGGCTTGACTTCAACCCTGGTACCTCCTCACCTCGGGACAATAGCACCCGTGAAGCCAATGAAAACAGGATTGGCCCCTTCTACAACCTTGCTGGCCTCATCACTCACATTACTGTTCGAGGTGCCAAAGTGGATCATTCTGATGATGATGATGCTGACACCGACGAAGCTCCAGCTCCTGCTCCAAAGCCTAAGAAGCAAAAGAAGACTAAAGCTTCAAAGTCATCTGCTGCCCCAAAAGCTTCGAGACCGAAGCCCTTGGCAATCGCCTTCTACGCTCCCAAAATAACTCAAGATCTCTCGCATCTCCAGGAGGCGTGAGAAGCCACAGAAGACACCAGCTCAACAACTGAATCATGCATTGACACCTGCTGCCATTCTGAGGAATGAATCTGAACCCATTGACTTGTCTTCTGATGAAGAATTTGGTGAAGATGCTCTAGAGCAACTGATCAAGAGCAAGCAAGAGGCGGAGGTCTTCAACGATCTGCCCCTCTTTGATGTAAACATTCTAAAGAACTTCATTGATGAGTGGTTTGATAATCAAGATCCTAGCTTTGATGACCTTCAGCTTCGCATTGGCGTCAGCGTTGCTTTCCAAGGCGCCATTGCTCCTGAGCTTGCTCTAGCTCAGCACATAGTTGAACTAAAGCGAAAGATAGACTTCGAGAAGGAACAGTTCAAGAAGCTTGTAGCCAGGCTGAATGTGGCTGATGTGCAAAAGTTCAAGGTGATGCTCAATGACCTCAAGGAGTCGTTTCGGAAGAAACGCGAGGAAGCCAAAGGCTCAAGAGAGTGCATGAAAGCACTTGCAGACAAATGCGTTCAAGCCTATAATGAAGGTGAAAAGTGCAAGGCACTTGGCCGCCCTAGCATTGACCCCTCAATGGCTGCCAAGAAAAATAAGTCATCTAAAGCCAACACTAAAGCACCACGGCAGGAAGAACCACACATTGTCTTCCTTGCCAGCATGCGCGGCTTGAAGCCCAAGGCTCCTTCAGTGGCTTCTGAATAGAAGAAAACCAAGGAAGCTGAAGCCGAAGCCAGGAAGCGGAAAACCAAGCGCACCACTGATGAAGCACCACCCCCTATGAAGAGAAAGATCAAGAAGAGAGATCGGGCTGCTCCTACAGAGCCCCTTGTTGTTGAACCCCTTGCTTTTGTTCCCCCTCTGTCTGCAAACCAAGAGCATTGGATGATTGTTCATGAGCCTGCTTCCACAGAGGCTCCTAAAGCTCAAGAAGTTCCAGTCGTCGACCCCATCGCGACTGAAGACATTGTTCAAGATGATGTAGTTCTTCCTCAGATCGATCGAGCGCCCAACAGTATCATCGCCTGTTCGAACGAACAGTGAGCTTATCAGTGTTGGTCGTCCTTGACGCCAATCTCACAAGATGCATCGTTGGCTGATCGCCCCCAGCAAGCTACCCCACATCAAGACTCACCAAGTACACCCCAGCCGTCATATGTGCGTGTCATCAGCCCCATATCAAATGATGACAACTACATGGAGACATCACCATCACCAAAGGCATCGCCTGTATTCCAACGGCTTCGCAAAGGCCTGAGGCCATCCGCCTCCATGACCACCATCAAAGAAGAGGGCTCCAACTTGTCAAGTTCAGTGGCACGTCAAGTGTTCTCTGAAGACAATCCTTATGTGATGGTCCCTGTGTCTGAAGCCAATGCTGCTGAAGACCCTCCGGCTGCATCAGCCGGAGAAACACAAGAAGAAGAGCGTGTCGCTACTCCCCCTACAACACAAGAAGAAATGCATGATGAGAACCAATCTATGCCAGAACCTCCAGCTACTCAAGTGGAGGGTGAGAATCCTGAGGCTGCCACAAATGACATTCCTGAAGCCAATGACATTGTCATGGACGAAGCCAATGTGGAGCCTACAGTGGCCAATGCACCAGTGGCCAATGAAGCCAATGAAGCCCATGAAGCAGATGAAGTCAATGCCGCACCTGACACAAATCTGCAGCCTGAAGTCAATGCCACTGCTCCTGTTCCGCCTCCAAGGCCACATACTATCAAGCAAGCATACAACTATGGACAGCTTGTCACTGTCAGATGGCCTATTCTGATTCCTCCGCCTACTGCTAGTCCCCAATTTGACTACCATGTCGAGCACAGGCCTCAGGTTCAGAAGCCAAAGCCAAGACTGCCCAGATTTCCAGGTACTGCCACTTCACCATGATCCTTCAATGTCAACGGCTTCATTGCACACAACACCTTCTTCGACAGCAAAAAGAACCCCTACACCAAGCCCAAGATTTCATCTGGTCGGTTCTGGAGTTATCAGAAGCGCAGTTATTATTCATGCATTATGTACAACCAAGGCCGCATATTTCCACATATGCGCCTTGATACTGAAGCCATAGCTGGCCTGCCCTGCTTGGAAGAAGCTCTCGATTGCTTCAGAGAGGCTGGCTTACTACATTTCGTCACTGATAAGGAGCACTGGAATGAAGAGTTGCTGCTTCAATTCTACGCCACCCTTCATATCAGAGGCTACAACAGGGATCCTAAGACTTGGGTCCTTGAGTTGATGACTGGAAATGTCCATCATGAAGCCAAAGCATTTGATGTCATTGAGCTTACTAGCCTTCCCACCGGTGATCTCTATGAGCACGGTTGTCGACTTCACACCGCTGCTGTTGTGGAAAGCATCTTTCACAAGCCGTAACCCAACATGAGCCAGATGCTAAGTATGATGAAGCCATTGCCTCCAGATGCAGAATATCCTACGGAGTTCTTTGTTGAAGACCTTGAGTATCTGCCACGCACAATCTATCACATCATAATGTGAACTCTCTGGCCTGTCAAAGGACATTCTCCAAAGGCTAAGCTAGAAGGTGCAATGAAGACATTGGTCTTCCATATTCTTCCTGGCAAATGCTTCAATGCACAAGATTTCTTCATCTGCCAACTTGCTGCATCAGGATCTGACATTTTTGGCTTGAAGTTCTATGCTCCATGGATCATGCGTCTGATCAAGCTTCACACTGCCTTCAACTATCATCCATCTGCACGGAACCACATTGTCTTCTTGCTAGATGTTGATATGTCTGTTGAAGCCATCTTTTCAGAGCCTGACAAAGAGCCACTTTATCTTCATAACGTTGATCGTCAGAGCTTCACTCAACCAATTGAAGGTGTGTTGGCTGCCACTCGAGTCTATCCGTTGGATGGTACTATACGTGCACCTCACCGTGCCCCAACCGAAGCCACTAATAGCACAATTGCTCAACGGCCTCGAAAGCGATCTCGTGTTCTCAATGACCGAGAACTTCTCGTTGGCCTGCATCAGAAACAGGATAGGCCTCATGATTGGCTCAAGCGCCAAATGCAGAGCATCATGACTAACGTCAATCGCATTCGCAACCTTGCAATCAAGAATGCCTTTGTCGCGCATGAAACCTGTCGATGAACATGGAAAGGGCTGACGCTTATGTGTGCTGAGGAAGATCTTCAGGACGATGGCTTCTCAGAACAATTCAAGTTTGATTCTACTCCGCCCAGAAATGCTGTTCTGCGGCGCACTCCATCTCTTGAAGACTCATAGTACTCCTCTTCTACTGCAACCGTGAATGCTCGTGTGATCGATGATCAAGATGATGCTACTTCGCCAACTACAACACGTATCGACACTGCTCCAAGTTCGTCTGCACCGCCAAACCTCGACACCAACCTGATCCTCTCCTACTCATACGGGAGCAGTAGAGGCTCAATGTCTTCAACCCTTTTTGGTCCTTACTGACAAAAGGGGGAGAAGCTATGAGTTGATAGTCTTCAAGCAGGTTCATATGGGCGGTTGCATTATATTTTGCCTAGTGTTTACAACTCTTGCTTTTGATACATTTGGTTCTCTGAGTTGTAACACTTAAACTCGATGGTCATCTGCTACTTATTTGCTATTTTGTGATGCGATGATAAATTCCGCATGTGCGATGATAACTTCCGCACTTAAATCATGTTGCAGACGTCCATTTTTCATTATGCATGTCATTATCTTCATTAGATCGAATCATGCATGATGAATTGTCTTCATAAGTTGAAGAGGATCTCCACAAGTAGAACCTGCCATGTGCATTTGCATTCCAAAAGCAAATTATTTATATGCACATCTTCAGGGGGAGCCTTTTGCTACTTACGAAGACAATACCTCATCCTTTACAATTTCACATATTTATATCCCCATTGAAAACTTCAACCAGTTTGTCATCAATCACCAAAAAGGGGGAGACTGTAAGTGCATCTAGTGCCACCCCTAGTTTGGTTTTGGAGTATTGACGACAAACGTGGTTGAGGGACTAATGTGCTTGTGAGAATTACAGGATAACACAGGTAGTAGTCCCTCCTTGATTCGGTTTACCTACCGGAGATGACCCCTAAAAATGTATGAAGACATTGAAGATAATGGTGGTACGTGAAGATATTCACATTGAAGACTATGATAGAAGAAGACATTGAGTGAAGACTATGGAGCGCAAAGACTTAGTAGTTTTGTTTTTTCTTTTCTTCTTTGTTGAGTCATAGGAACCACCGCACTGTTAAGTGGGGTCCAAGTGAACAAAGTCAGAGTGACTGAAGTGATGCTCAACCAAAATCCTATGTATTCGAGCGAAGACAATGAGAGCAAATGTTATCGAGAGTCGGATAAGTCATCTTTACTTGTAGCCCAAGTCAAGCTGTCACGTGTGTTTGAAATCTGACCATTGTGAGATGTGTCAGTTCCTTAGTGACCCAGGGTCATTTCGGACAAATCAGGTCGGGTTGCCCAGTGGCTATAAATAGCCCACCCCCTACAACATAAATTGGTGGCTGCTCAGAGTTTGTGCACGGCTTTTGTCGTTGAGAGCAACCCACCTTCAGAGAGTTTGAGAGAGAAATCCTTGTGAGGACAAAGCCCAAAACACCCAGAGCCCAAAGAGTGTTTGGCATCACTGAAGTCTTTCTGTCCACGTGATCTGAGGACTTGTTACACTTGAGGACAGTGAATCCTCTAGCCGGTTAGGCGTCGCGTTCTGAGCATCCAAGAGTAATTATGGATTGCCGGTGAACAAAGTCTGTGAAGGTTTGGAAGTGTACCTTGAAGACTTACCAGAGTGATTGGGCGGGGACTGTGTGTCCTTAGCTCAAGGGGAATAAGGTGAAGACACGGTCTTCTGAGTTCAATCTCAGCCTCCCTAACCAGACGTACAGTTGTCAGAGCTACTGGAACTGGTCGAACAAATCCTTGTCTTCACAACGCACTGGTTCTATCTCTTACTCTCCTTACTTACAGTTTGTCTTTGTGAAGTCATTGTCTGATTGCTATGCCGTTTGACTTTGCTGTGTGACTACTTGTTCTGATTGGCTTCATACTCTCTTCCATCCTGATCCTACTACCTAGCTACTATCAGTCATACTGCTTTAGCTTCATACTTGTTTGACTATGGCCTGTCTAGTGTAGTTCATCTTCCGATGCATGTTTATAGGTCCTGTTTTCGTGTTTCTCTTCGAAACTTTCATGTTTTGAAGACTTTCATAAAAATCACCTATTCACCCCCCCCCTCTAGTCGATAACTAGCACTTTCACATACTCGCACACTCCTCCCACCTTGATATAGTAAGCCTCTCAGACCACCTCCTATCTACATCCCTCTCTCCATCCTTTTCTTCGGGCCTTATTTGCTTCTAACACATACATGCATGTATACCGATCAATCTCCCTACATAGACCTAGGTCGACTTTAACTATTTGCCCCATGCATCGCTCGACGTACCTCACAAGTTGTGTCTCTCCTTTCTCCGACCAAGGATGATTGATCTTCCTATGTAGTTACATCTGCTTACCACAACCATATCGCCCCCCCCATCATTCGTGCATGCCTCCTGACCTGTCTCTCACATGCACGTGCACATACAGGCAGGTATCCCCTCTCTTATTGATGTTGGAGGCGTGCCCTCTGTTTGTCTAGCAAGCCTCTCCCACCATTTGTGGAAGCAACTCCACCACCAACCCCTCCAACAACCTAGCTCTGACTCTCTCCCAACCTTATTCCTCTCCTACACATATGCATGGATGCCGATCGATCTCCGTCAATACATAAGGTAGGTCTCTCTCCTCCTCCACACATATACCAGAAATTGCACCTGTATAGTTAGGTCTTTGCCCCCACCCCCCACACACTGATAGTCGAGCGCTGTAGGTAGGTATCCAAGCCACAGAGACAAACTACGCCTGTCCCCTCTCACATTCCTGTAGCCCAGCCACCCCATATATTTGACGTGGGCAGATACAAAATCAATGACACTCTTTATCGATTGCGCGGGCACACACACACATCATCCCTCTCTTCGATTCTATGGATACCTCACACCGATGATACATCCACTCTCTACACGTGGATAGCCCCCTCTATATATGTTATATCCAAGCCTCTCTTTCTCACACATTGCATATGTTACATTTTTTGATTGAAATATCGTCGACACATATTCCCTGTCTATCTCTCACCCCCACACCGATAGTCGAGCGCTATAGGTAGGTATCCGTGCCAAAGAGACAAACTGTACCTATCCCCTCTCACATTCCAGTAGGCCAGCCACCCTATATCTTTGACGTGTGCACACAAAAATTCGATGGCACTCTTTATCGATCGCGTGCACAGACACACATCATCATCCCTCTCTTCAATTCTATGGATAACTCACGATGATGATACCTCCACTATCTTCTCGTGGAATGTCCCTCTATATATGTATATGATATATCTAGGCCTCTGTTTCACACACATTGCATATGTTACATTTTTTGATTGAAATATCATTGACACATATTCCCAGTCTATGTCTCAACCCTGCGCCCAAAACGCAGTCACGAACCCACACACTATATCTCTCTACGTATGTATCTCTCCCACACAAACCCAGGTAGGTGGTGTACGTACACAAATAGAATAGGTGCACGTACTCACGCTTCGTGCGTAGCCACACCCGCGCGTGTACAAGGTGGAGCCCATTTTCTGTACGAAATGGCAGCCCATGTGCTAATTTGAGCGCGTAGCGGTTGTTTAGCTACGGAGGTCGTGTACCGCGCGTGCACGAAACAAAGTCGACTTGATGCGTTAGCGTGTTATTTTTAAATAAAGTTATATCTCCCAATGCCACGTACACAGAATATGAAACATTTTTCATTGAGAAAAAGGTAGTCCGCTCCACTATATACTATTGAGCCTGCTTGCCGGGATTTGATCTCTCTTCAGAGTATCTCACACAAGGCGGCGGTGGCCTATTTCTCTCTCTCACTATTGGCCACTGACCCCACCGCATCCCGCCCGCCGGCGGAAAGGAAGGATAAGCATCATTTCTCCATTCGACAGCACCGAGGTAGCACGTCCCAATTTGCGGTACCCGCCATTCTCTCTAACCAAGCTCCGGCGCGGTAGGGCCTACGCTACTTGCTTGCTGCCGCAGTATGGCCAGATCCCACCAACCGCCACTCTCCTATTTACATCCCGACGACCCCCAGGTATCCCCTCTGGCCTTGCTCCACTGCCCATCTTGCTACGTCGCTGCATGTGGAAAATCTTGCATGTGGATCTTCCCTAGTTCTTTGCCCAAAACATAGCTCGTCCGGCGTACTTTCCATATTGCAATCTCGTCCTCACACTGTTTTAGATAAAAGGAACCGTGTTGTTATCTTCTCTTAGGACATGGAATATGCTTCTTTTTTGTCGTCATATGTGTCATGAACTGTTATTGGCCAGTAATTGTTTCACCTCGTTGCTATTGCGACCTTTTCGTGAACTGCACAAATCACTTTTTCTTAGTAGTGTTTTGTGCAGTTCTACTAAAATGTCACACGGGCAACGTCTCTAGATTTTAGTCCAACTACACAAAAGGAGATTGGTTTTGCTCTATCCTCGTCATCCAACTCCGAGCCTAATCTTCTCCAACTATTTCCCTAATCTTATCCAACTAGTTAGTCTTAAGAGAGACTGCAAAGGTGACCGTCTTCTATTTGTGTGTTTATTGTTTCATCAACAGTCCTGTATTATTGAAGTCACACTTAACATATTTGGAATAGGGACGCTCAGCTCTATTTTAGTGGAACTGTACAAAATGATCAGAATGTGACATGCTCCCGTCAGCTACTTTTTTTGCCAACATGCCTTGTTGATTTAGACAGAGCTGGGGGGAAGTTGCTGCCAATGGAAGCATGGATCAATTTCAAATTAACACCTTCTCACAACTTTGTCTTCAGTTGTGATGTAAATATTAGCTCTGATCTGCTAATCATTGAGATGCATTAGCAAGGAAGTTTATTTTTTATTTTTTTCTGAAAGAGCATGGATGGCAAGACACACGAAACAAAAGTTGAAAGCTCAGAGCATTATACAATTTCATGTCGCTAGAAAATTATTTGTATAGTACATCAATTATGTTGCTGGAAGCTTCATATTTTTGCCATAAGCCTCTTTAGCATTTGGGTCCATGTGCCATGCACAAAATTATACTCCCTCCGTTCCTACATATTTATCTTTTTAGAAATTTCAAATGGACATATTTTTGGGTGTAGATTCAATCATTTTGCTTCGTATGTAGTCACTCATTGAAATCTCTAGAAAGACAAATATTTAAGAACGGGGGGAGTAGTGCACAACCGCATGGGAGACTCAGCCCAGTCGTTGTGCCGCACCTAATAGTGAGTAATGAGCAGGCAAATCATAAGCCCCACCTTTCCCTCTATAAGTTGCTCAGAATAAGCTACCATCAATACGCTCTTCTTTGAATCCGCTCATACTACTCCCTCCGTCACTGTTTGCTTCAACAATCTCTGGGACCAAGGCGACTAGCGATCGGCCTGAAAATAGCATGTCTATTACTAGAAGAAATATGCGTACACACATGCACGCAGTGTATCCAACCCTGGGTACACACATGCATGCACTTACTCCACTCCACGTACACACCTACATCGAGAGAAAATTGTGGACTTGATTGCGGTTACCACGCTCTAATTAATTGAGCATTAAACCAAACGCGTCTAAAATCTCTTTGGTGGTGGAAATGAATGGAGAGAAATGCATGAGGATGAAGCGTGTCTTATAAACTGTGACAGAGGGAGGATTCGAAGGTGCAAAACCAAGTACGCCTATGGCCAATTGGTCAATGCACTTCCTCTTGGCATATCACAGACATGTGGGACCGGAGTGTGAGCAAACCGATCTCAATTAACGGCTAAATGGCCAACCCGCCGTTCCTTGAGAGAGATGAGGAGCGAGAACACACAGACAGGCTTGCACGGAGGCCAAGATATATTCGAGCATGGTTGATCGATATAATCATTACATGTTCGATGTTTTTTAATAGTACTATTGGGCTTCCATTTTCCGCACTTCTCCCAAATAAAAAATGTGTACTTTATCAAAGATTAAAATAAAATAACAGTGCAGACGCTCCACCATGTGGTTCCTAGTACCTGTATACTAGTAGTAGTACTACTCATACTACTAAACCTTGCGCTTGGCACTTTGCCTCTTCATGAAGTCGAACAATGATGTTACTACAGTGTATGCCTCTGGCAATATGACACCGAATGAACTGCTGCACGTCCACCGCCTGGGCAAGGGTAGGTTGCATTAGTCAAAAGCTTCTCGTCATCCTGCGAGCCACCAGGCTTGAGGTAGACGGAGAGGGCGTAAGCGAGCTTCACCGTGTCCTGCATGCTTCTCCTCGTTCCGCGAGTTGACGGGACACACCAAAAAGTAGTGCTAGTCCATACTCCCTCCTTTCCGATTAATATGGCTTAATCTTTTTTGCGGGTATATGAGAGAGCTTTATTCATATATAAGCATTCTTAGGACGATCAGCCAAGAGGCTGGTCACTAGGAAGTGAGGTACCCCAGAAAAAAAGAAGGAAGCGAGGTGTTTCATCAAGCCATCTCTCGGTCACATTCAAAGTGCAGCAAGCACGGTTTGCACAAAGATGCGCTGCAAGCTTTGCTAACCTGTTTACATGCTGAATAACAAAAAAAGAGAAAATATTACCAAGCGCTCCTATGTCTAACAGGATATAGGTGCTAGAATTAAGCGAGAATTGTGGCGAGTGTTCATTGCAATCAACTTCCATTATCACATGTGAGGACCCTTGAAGAGAACCAAATGTTTTGAAGATTGCTTTATCATAGATTAAAATAAAATAAAAGTGCAGACGCTCCACCATCCGATTCCTAGTAGTACATACTTGTATAGTAGTAGTACTAGTAGTAAACTTTGCGCTTGGTTGTTCGCCTCTTCAGTAAGTCGAACAATAATGGTACTAGTACAGTGTATGCTTCTGGCAATTTGACACCGAAATAACTGTTGCACGTCAACCGCCTGAGCGAGGGAGAGCTTGCATTAGGCTGCTGCCAATGCATGAGTGCTTAGATGAGGTGCTAAGCACATTAAATAGCTTAGCAACTATACTCCCCAATGCATAGGTGCTTAGCTTATGGTTTCTAAGCTTGCTTCATTTAAAGATTTAGCAACTAAATCTCTTCATGTATTGGTGGGCTTCCTTCCTTTAAATGTTTTGCCTAGGTTCACGCGCTTAGCATTGTTTCTTACTGGGGTCACCACACTCATCTCTCTCCTCTTAAATAACTTGCCACGTCAGATTTTTTTGCCTACGTGGAAGGCTTAGCACCTATACAAGGTGGAGCATTGGGAGGGGCCTTAGTCAAAAGTTCCTCCTTGTCCTGCGAGCCACTGCGTGCAAGCTCCTCCCGTCCTGCAAGCTTCTCCTCCTTCGGCAAGTTGACGGGACACAACAAAGTAATGCTAGTCCATACCGCCTCCTTTCTAGTTAATATGGCTTAATTTGAAACGAGATAAATACACGGTCTGTAACTATATATTTGTAAAAATACGGTCAGTGCACTTCATAATACGCTCATTGCGCTCAATATATACATTTTCCGGTGTTTATACAATCACTAGCTCACCCTGACTAAGTGTGTGTGTGCATGCACATGTAGGTAGAACACTTGAGCGTGACCGTGTGTGTTCCGTCGTGTGCTCGGAGATGCATGCATTAGGGCGTCACGCATGTGTTTTGCGTCCATGTGTATGTGTGACTTTTGCATGCAAGCACGAGGTTATAGTCCCTCACATTCACATGTTCATAAGTCAATGCTTTGTCAAAACGTTGCATGCGAGGCTTAATCATTCATTGTTCACGCATGCATTCCTGATATTAATACGTTGATAAAGACAATTTCTTGAGGAAAACGAGCCGATGAATTGAGTACAAAGGGGACCAATAAGCCAGGACGGAGGGAGTATTAGTAGTGAACCGGAAGGAGGGAGTAGGTACTAGCCACAACTCACGGGGAAGGCAGGGTACCCAACCTCAAAAGGCAGGTACCCGCCTTCGGTGAGTGCGGGCTCTTCGACGTCGGGGTCATTGCACCTGCCGGACTGGCGTTGGGCGTCGCAGTGTTGCTCGATGGTGACACGTGCACCTTCTCTTTGCCTGTCCTCCAGGAATCGTCGTTCGCCTGGATGCGCTTGAGGGTCGGAAGAGGCCATCGAGACGTTGTCGAGTTCTTGGTCGCGCGGCTCCCGCGCTGGCTGTCGTGGAGGGGACTGCACCATAGGGGTAGCCCCTTCCACGCGACCAGCACTGTGGGCCGTTGTCGTTTCCTGGGGAGGCCTTGGCAGACCAGCTTGTCGCAATCCTCTCGCCACGGTGAAACCAAACAGGATCTGGATGGTGGCTCTCCACTCATCCATTTGATCGGCTGCCGGTGGAAATCTCAACAGCAGTTGGCCCCGTGCCATGGCC
Source organism: Aegilops speltoides (assembly GCA_021437245.1). Classification (NCBI taxonomy): domain Eukaryota; kingdom Viridiplantae; phylum Streptophyta; class Magnoliopsida; order Poales; family Poaceae; genus Aegilops; species Aegilops speltoides. Next base: position 278,770,374 of record CM038146.1, on the reverse strand, counting down.
TCTGAAGCGGTGCTTGGCATGGATGCCGATGAAGACCGTAACATCGCCCGACTCCTGATGGTGCCGGTAGTGGTTGCTCCGTGCTCTTGTCGTCGTAAGCCAGTCTCCAAGATGGTGTGCTGACGAGGTGGAGGCACTTGTCGACTAGCAGTTCCATTTGGTGCATTGGCTGGGCTAGCTCGTTCCGGGGCTGGTGCATGCCTAGTGGTCGCACCCGCAGTGGGTGCGGCCGGTAGATTGCGATTTGCCCCAGAGCAAGTGCCACCGCTGCGACTTTGCCCTTCGGCCGGACAGAGAGAAGCAGATGGGATGATCTCTCTACCTGTACCTTGTGGGGCGTAGCCGCTGGGGTGTTGTTGGTGTTGTCCTTCTTTGGTGCCTCCTACTCCTGTTTCGGCCACAGGGGAGGTGGTGATAATGCCACCTGCGTCGACCACATCCCCTGCAGCATCCACATTCCCAGGCATCCCCATAGCCCCCATGGTGTCGGAGGTCATGTGTGGCGGGGCCTTCGAGGTAGACGGGTGAGCTACGGCACCGGGATTCTTCTTGGGTGCCATGGACGATGGAGCCGTTGATGAAGAAAATGATGATGAAGATGACACACTATGTATGCTTCTCGGGTTCTTGCAAGCGCTTCCCCCTACTTGGCGTGCCAAAGATGTCGTGGAAAACCACGGCCACCTATGGGGCCACGAGCCCCTTGTGGTTCGGCGAGGGGGGGGGTGAGCACATTGCACAAAGAGTGGAGAACATCGCGCAGGATGGCAGAGATCACACGGGCGATTTTACCCAGGTTCGAGCTGCCTCGAGGCGTAAAACCCTACTCCTGCTTTGGTGGATTTTGGTGGAAGCGCAACACTTCTGCCCGGTAGGGTGGCCTTAGGGCGAGAGCAGCTACGCATGTACAAGTGTACAAGGGTCTAAATCCTTTCTATGGTTGGCATGGGACTCCTTTTATAGATCAAGGGGTTACTGAGGGAGTCCTGGACTAGGGGGTGTCCGGACGGCTGAACTATCATCATCGGCCGGACTCCAAGAATATGAAGATACAAGATTGAAGACTTCGTCCTGTGTCCGGATGGGACTTTCCTTGGCGTGGAAGGCAAGCTTTGCAATACGGATATGTAGATCTCCTACCATTGTAACCGACTCTGTGTAACCCTAGCCCTCTCCGGTGTCTATATAAACCGGAGGGTTTTAGTCCGTAGGACGAACAACCATTACAACAATCATACCATAGGCTAGCTTCTAGGGTTTAGCCTCCTTGATCTCGTGGTAGATCCACTCTTGTACTACCCATATCATCAATATCAATCAAGCAGGAGTAGGCTTTAACCTCCATCGAGAGGGCCCGAACCTGGGTAAAAACATCGTGTCCCTTGTCTCCTGTTACCATCCGCCTAGACGCATAGTTCGGGACCCCCTACCCGAGATCCGCCGGTTTTGACACCGACATTGGTGCTTTCATTGAGAGTTCCTCTGTGCCGTCGCGATCAGGAAGGATGCCTCTTCCCGTCTTTAAAGACGGTACCATCGCCAAAGGAGCTTTGGCCGCCGGCCAAACTATCCGGCTAGGTGGTTTTCTCATGACCGCCTATTCGGCCGCCGCTTCGACGATGACCTCTCGGGTCGTCAAAAGCAATCTTCACGTCAACTCGGAATTCACTGAGCAGCTGGATCCAATGGAGCTCTCTTCCGTAAACGAGCTCTTGGTTCGCGCCGCCGCTACAGGGCGCTTCTGAGACTACAATCAGATTGGGCTTAAAACCGATATGAGAGAGATTAACTCTCCCCAGATTACCCACCACGTCGCGGCGGTAGAGGAACAACGCGACGACTCTTCTTCCGTACTAAAAACTAGTTATGTCCGGACTCCTGATCCCTCCATGCTGGATTCCCGCGGAGGGACAGATGTCGATCAAGTACTGAACCTAAAGTGAGGCAGTGGACCAGACTCGTCGGACAACGTCCAACAATCCAAGCTTCCAAATTCGGAAACTTTTCGGCCCTTGAGCCTCAAGATGGGCAGGGTTCCGGACTCAAGTCCACTCACCCACCCAAACATATGCGATCTATCTCAAATCCGGCAAGAGCCCGCTGAAACAGTACATCATTACTGGGCCAGATTCCTCCTGGTTATGGACAGGATAAAGGACTGCCGTGAGGAAAACGCAATTTCAATCTTCTGCAATAATTGCACGGACAACGGAATCTTGAACGCCGTAAGTCGCCATAAAATTACACGCCACCGACCAAGGTCCATAGTACAAAAGTATCAGGCGATGGAGAGTTTCGGAAAACCAAACTAAGTTTTGGGACAATCCGCTCGAACACAACCCTAGTCCGAAACAAAAGGGTGCATCATGCTCGGGCACCGGTACAAAAACCAAAAAGCAAAAACCCCATAAAGGGCGCGGAACCGTCTTTGAGGGATGGCTCAGCGGACCCTATAAAATCCACGATCAGAGGGCCCTCCAACACATAGCCTTCGAGCATGTTGGATCTCATGCAGTGGCCAAAAGTGGCGAAGAGCTTCTAGCCCCGAGAACCACTCCAACAATACCGATCACGGTGTCAACAGTCTTGAGACTTTCGCATCAAATAATATGTGGAAACGAACAATCCGCAGCCTCGCCGAAGTCTACCAAGTAGCAACAACAAACCCATGGAGCGACACGGCTATCACCTTCAACGCCAGCGACGAACCTAAATTCTGAACAGCCCGAGCACCAACCGCATTGGTCCTTAGACCAACAGTGGACGGCTTTCGTCTTACCAAGGTGCTCATGGATGGCGGTAGCGGATTAAACCTCATCTACGAGGAAACCCTTCAAAAAATGGAAATAGACTGGAGCCGCATTGAGAGAACCAGCACATCCTTGAGAGGAATAATCCCTAGTCGGGAAGCACGCTGCACAGGAAAAATTACACTCGATGTGGTGTTCGGCTCGCCGGACAATTACAGGTCCGAGGAGGTCACGTTCCAAGTGGCCCCGTTCAGCAGCGGATATCACACTTTATTAGGACGAGAGGCATTCACAATTTTTCATGCCATACCCCATTACGGGTACATGAAGCTTAAGATGCCCGGGCCCAATGGAATAATCACTCTTGTCAGTGATCCGGACATAGCACTCTGCGCTGAAAACAAGACAGCCGCACTAGCCCTAGAGGCACTATCCGAAGCCCTAGCGGCAGAGGAACTCATTGCGCTGTGCTCCACGGTGAACAGGGACAATGTGATACTCGATAAGAGATCCAAGTCCACCTCTTTTAAACCAGCGGACGAAATAGTCAAATTCTAGGTCCATCCAATGGACCCCACAAAGACGGCCTCCATTGGGGCACAATTAAACCCTGATGTAGACGCTGCACTATGAGAGTTCCTTCGGGAAAATTGGGATATATTTGCCTGGCACCCTTCAGATATGCCAGGAATCCCACGCAGGCTGGCAGAACACGGCCTAAATATCCTAAAAGGATTCAAGCCAGTCAAACAGGCTCTTCGGCGATTTTCCGAACCCAAAAGACAGGCAATGGGAGAGGAGCTAGCCAAACTATTAGAAGCGGATTCATCAGAGACATCAAACATCCAGACTGGCTAGCAAACCTTGTAATGGTACCAAAAAAGGACAAATCCTGGCGCCTTTGTGTCGATTTCAAAGACCTTAACAAGGCATGCCCAAAGGATCCTTTCCCACTTCCCCGCATCGACCAAATCATCGATGCTACCGCAGGGCACGATTCATTGTGCTTCCTCGACGCATATTCCGGATACCATCAAATCAAGATGGCGGAAATAGACCAGGCCGCAACGGCATTCATTACTCCATACGGACCATTCTACTTCAACACAATGCCCTTCGGACTCAAAAACGCCGGCGCAACATATCAGCGCATGATTCAGACATGTCTGGCTACCCAGATCGGCAAAACAGTGGAGGCATACGTAGACGACGTGGTCGTCAAGACCAAACATGTCGAAACTCTAGTAGACGACTTGAGGCTCACATTAGACAACCTCCAAGCATATGACATTAAGCTCAACCCGGAAAAATGCGTTTTCGGCGTACCAGCCGGAAAGCTCTTGGGCTTCATTGTATCCGGTAGAGGAATTGAAGCAAACCCAGCCAAGATCCGAGCTTTGTCACAGTTGGATATCCCAAAGGACCTCAAACAAATACAAGAATTGACTGGATGCGTGGCAGCCTTAAGCCGCTTCATCTCCCGTTTGGGGGAAAAGGCATTGCCCCTCTATCGCCTCCTCAGGTGCACCGAACACTTCGAGTGGACGGATGCTGCCATGGCCGGACTAGAAGAAATAAAGGCCATACTGGCAACAAATCCGGTCCTGGCCGCGCCTACCTTGGGCGAACCAATGTTATTATATATCGCGGCAACAAATCAAGTTGTCAGCGCCGTACTCGTCGTCGAACGAGAAACAGAAGGACACAAATTCCCTCTTCAAAAACCAGTGTACTATGTATCCACTGTCTTAACTCCATGCAAGTCCCAGTGCCCGCATTATCAAAAGATAGCGTACGCGGTGTTCATGGCATTCCGGAAGCTGCGACACTACTTTCAAGAGTGTTCGATAACAGTGGCCTCCGAAGTACCCCTCAACAACATTATAAACAACCGCGACGCGACGGGCAGGATTGCGAAATGGGCCATCGAGCTCTTACCATTCGACATAACTTATAAACCACGGCGAGCTATAAAGTCGCAAGTTTTAGCAGACTTCATCGCTGAATGGACCGAAGCCGAACTCCCTAAAGAGTACGGCGCATACTCCAATTGGATTATGCATTTCGACGGCTCCAAAATGTTGGCCGGCTTGGGGGCAAGCGTCGTATGCGTCCCCAACCGGAGACACAGGTCAATACATACTTCTGATAATGTACACGGACTCCAACAATGCAGCCGAATATGAGGCCCTCCTGCATGGTCTCCGGATGGCAATCTCCATGGGTATTCAACGCCTAGAGGTGCGCGGGGATTCAAACCTTGCAATATCCCAAGTAAATGGAGACTTTGACGCCAAGGATCCGAAAATGGCAGCCTATCGTAACGTTGTCTTAAAAATATCAGCTCGGTTCGAAGGACTCGAATTCCACCACGTAGCCCGGGATAATAACCAAGCAGCCGACGTGTTGGCACGCATCAGCGCAAAACGCGACGCCGTCCTTCCAAACATCTTCCTGGAGCGGCTCCTTAAGCCATCCGTACTATGGGAAGAGGAGTCCGGAAATAACAACCCGGAAGCAACCGCACCACCCAACACAGAACAATCTGACATAATCGGCGGCTCAGCCGATGAAATAACACCTTCATCCCACGAAATAATGGCGGTAATTGCCCCGTGGACAGAACCATTCCTAGCCTACTTAATTAGGCAGGAACTTCCCGAAGACCAAAATGAGGCCTGCTGCATAGTTCGGCGATCTAAAGCCTACAAGGTCCATGAGGGAGAACTTTATAAGAAAAGCACAACCGGAGTCCTTCAAAGGTGCATCTCCGAAGAGGAAGGGCGAAACCTTCTGACTGAAATTCACGCCGGACTAGGCAGACACCACGCTGTAGCCCGGGCCCTTGTAGGCAAGGCCTTCCGTATAGGATTTTATTGGCCAACGGCCCGGGCAGATGCCCAGGACTTAGTCCAACGATGTGTCGGTTGTTAGCTCTTTGCCAATCAGAGCCACATGCCACCCACCGCCCTCAAAACTATAACCATCACCTGGCCGTTCATGGTCTGGGGGCTTGACATGGTTGGACCCCTTAAAGGGGGAACCCACAAGCAAAAGTACCTGTTGGTCATGGTGGACAAATTCACCAAATGGATAGAGACCAAGCCAGTTAAAACGGCCGAATCCGGACCAGTGATAGACTTCATATTCGGGGTAGTACACCATTATGACGTCCCCCACAGCATCATCACCGATAACGGCACGAACTTCACGGCCGACGAGGTTAAACTCTGGTGCAAAAATATGGGCATTAAGCTCGACTACGCTTCAGTCTATCACCCTCAAACCAACGGTCAACTTGAACGAGCAAATGGTCTAATCATGAGCGGCATCAAACCCAGATTAGTGTGGTCCCTTACGGAATCTAACACGCACTTTGGGTAGAGGAGCTCGACTCCGTACTCACGGGATCTGCGGACCACGCCAAACCATACTACGGATTCACACCATTCTTTATGGTATCTGGCGCGATGGCAGTTTTGCCTGCGACATAATTCATGACTCACCTCGAGTGCGCATATGCGAAGAAAGAAAGCCAAGTTGGATCGGCGGGACAGCTTGGGCGCATTGGAGGAGGAGCGCGGCGTGGCAAAGGCTCGTTCCGCATTCTATCGACATCGAGCTCGAAGATATCAAAGCGGTACGGGCTAAAACTTACAATGTTGGCGAACTAGTTCTACGCCTGCCGGACAAGAAAAAGGACAAACTCAAGCCCAAATGTGAAGGTCCCTTCATCATCGACCAAGTCCTGACCGGCGGAGCATACCGTCTGCGCAACGCATCGGACAACCGACTCGAGCCAAACCCATGGAACGCAGCCCGCCTCCGAAGATTCTACGCCTAGCGCTGGACTCAGAGTTTGTCTCCTTCCTCCGTCCACATTTTATACTTCAGTTGCCTTTTGTTTCTCTCTTTTCTCCCACCTTTTTCATAAAAGCCCGCGAGGGCTGATTTGCGCATTGTTCGCACACACTTGATGTGCTACCCGCACTCATTATACCTGGGGGCTTCTTTAATAGAAGCTTACTTATACGGGCTTTATGACCAACACATGTGTCAAATTCCGCATGTACCTTTTATTCACCATTATATGCATCGATATGACTAAAGTTTTGGCCAAGCTGGGTTGCCTGGCTCCTGTGCTTCCCCCTACGTTCCCGATTGTTCGGCTAGGAGGTAAAGGAGCACCTCTGCGATGTTACTTCGAATTGTCACGGATGTGTACCTCGGTAGGGTGAAGCCGAAGCTAAGCGTTCTTAAGGGAATATTCGATCGGTGACTTGAAAGATTATTTCTTATTTACTTATTTATCGCCCCGGATGCTTTTACGCTCTTTTAGCAGTCCGGACATGCACTTTAGGGCATGCGTCGAGAAAAGGAACCCCTAACGGAACTATTCTCCACGGAAGATGTTTCTTACTAACCATGTAATATAACATAACTAGTTGGGCACTTATGCGATAAAGCACTAATGACCCCTACGCTTTGGTCTCCATGCATGCCCGGTTTTTCATAACCGAGATGGTATTCGGACACACTCCGGACTCTAGGGTCCCGATGTCGAAGCGAAAAGGTCCGCAAAGACAAACGATCTACAATCCGGCTACAAGGCATTTCACATGTCATTTTAAATACATCGTCAAATCGACTGACTGTCCTCCTCCTCAATCCAGTCTAACAGGCTGTCTAATTTACAGTCCTGTTGGGAATACTTAGCGGCCAATTCTACTTGGCCGTACACTAAGCTCATAGGGATCTCCTTCCCATCGGGCCCCACAGGTCCGACCTCGGCCATGTGGTTTGGATCCGCCTTCTTGTACCGCGTCTTCACCATGGCCCAGGCCTCCCTGGCGCCTTGACGGCAGGCCGATATCTTCCATAAAAGGAAGCGCTGCCGTGCTCCCTGAAGCTTCTCCTCAAGCTCTCCAAGGCCCTCGGGTAGGCAGACGGACGGCCACAAGGCTGTTGGGGAACGTAGTAATTTCAAAAAATTTCCTACGCACACGCAAGATCATGGTGATGCATAGCAACGAGAGGGGAGAGTGTTGTCTACGTACCCTCGTAGACCCGAAGCGAAGCGATCTGGCGTAGAGGAAGTAGTCGTCGTTCTCCTCGCGATCCGACCGATCCGGCGCCGTTACTCCGGCGCCCGAGTTCTTGACACACGTACAGCTCGATGGCGTCCCTCGTACTCCGATCCAGCCGAGTGTCGAGGAGAGTTTCGTCGACCTGACGGCGTGGTGGCGATCTTGATGTTTCACCGGCGCGAGGCTTCGCCTAAGCTTCATGACGGTATAACCGAGGTGGAATATGGTGGAGGGGCACCGCACGCACGGCTAAGGAACGATCTAAAGATCAAACTTGTGTGTTCAAGGTGCCCCTGCCCCATATATAAAGGAGGGAGGGGGAGGCCGGCCTAGCCTAGCTAGGCGCGCCGGGAGGAGTCCTACTCCCACCGAGTAGGACTCCCCCCTCCTAGTTGGAATAGGATTGGGGGGGGGAAGAGGAGAGGCGCCGCCCCCTTCCTTGTCCTATTTGGACTGGGGAGAGGCGCGCCACCTCTGGCCGGCCCCTCCTCTTCTCCCTCGAGGCCCACGAGGCCCATTTACCCCCGGGGTTCCAGTAACCTCCGGTACTCCGGTAAATTCCGTTTTCCCGGAACCATTCGAACTCCAAACATAGGCTTCCAATATATCAATCTTTATGTCTCGACCATTTGAGACTCCTCGTCATGTCCGTGATCACATCCGGGACTCGAACTTCTTGGTACATCAAAATACATAAACTCATAATAAGCATCATCGAAACCTTAAGCGTGCGGACCCTACGGTTCGAGAACAATGTAGACATGACCTAGAACTATTCACGGTCAATAACCAACAGCGGGACCTGGATGCCCATATTGGTTCCTACATATTCTCTGAAGATCTTTATCGGTCGACCGCATAACAACATCGTTGTTCCCTTTGTCATCGGTATGTTACTTGCGAGATTCGATCGTCGGTATCAATACCTAGTTCAATCTCGTTACGGCAAGTCTCTTTACTCATTCCGTAATACATCATCTCACAACTAACTCATTAGTTGTAGTGCTTGCAAGGCTTGATGATGTGCATTACCGAGAGGGCCCAGAGATACCTCTCCGACAATCGGAGTGACAAAACCTAATCTCGAAATCGCCAACCCAACATCGCCTTTGGAGACACTGTAGTACTCCTTTATAATCACCCGATTCGTTGTGGCGTTTGGTAGCACCAAAGTGTTCCTCCGTAAACAGGAGTTGCATAATCTCATAGTTACGGGAACATGTATAAGTCATGGATAAAAGCGGTAGCAACATACTAAGCGATCGTGTGCTAAGCTAAGGGAATGGGTCATGTCAATCAGATCATTCTACTAATGATGTGACCTTGTTAATCAAATAACAACTCCTTGTTCATGGTCGGAAACATAACCATCTTTGATTAACAAGCTAGTCTAGTAGAGGCATACTAGTGACATGTTGTTTTGTCTATGCATTCACACATGTATCATGTTTCCGGTTAATACAATTCTAGCATGAATGATAAACATTTATCATGAAATAAGGAAATAAATAATAACTTTATTATTGCCTCTAGGGCATATTTCCTTGATCTCCCACTTGCACTAGAGTCAATAATCTAGATTACATAGTAATGATTCTAACACCCATGGAGTCTTGGTGCTGATCATGTTTTGCTCGTGGAAGAGGCTTAGTCAGCGGTCTGCAACATTCAGATCCGTATGTATCTTGCAAATCTCTATGTCTCCCACGGACTAAGTCCGGATGGAATTGAAGCGTCTCTTGATGTGCTTGGTCCTCTTGTGAAATCTGGATTCCTTCGCTAAGGCAATTGCTCGATATTGTCACGAAGATTTTCATTGGACCCGATGCACTAGGTATGACACCTAGATCGGATATGAACTCCTTCATCCGACTCCTTCATTAGTTGCTTCGAAGCTGCTATGTATTCCGCTTCACATGTAGATCCCTTCTGACGCTTTGTTTAGAACTGCACCAACCGACAGCTCCTCCGTTTAGTGTAAATCGTATCCGGTCTGCGATTTAGAATCGTCCGGATCGGTGTCAAAGCTTGCATCAGCGTAACCGTTTACGATGAGCTCTTTGTCACCTCCATATCTGAAAACATATCCTTAGTCCTTTTCGGTATTTGGGATGTTCTTGACCGCTGTCGATGATCCACTCTGGATTACTTTGGTACCTCCTGCTAGGCTTATAGCAAGGCACACATCAGTCTGGTACACAGCATTGCATACATGATAGAGCCTATGGCTGAAGCATAGGAACATCTTTCATTTTCTCTCTATCTTCTGCGGTGGTGGGCATTGAGTCTTACTCAACTTCACACCTTGTAACACAGGCAAGAACCCTTTCTTTGCTTGATCCATTTTGAACTTCTTCAAAATTTTGTCAAGGTATGTGCTTTGTGAAAGTCAATTAAGCGTCTTGATCTATCTCTATAGATCTTAATGCCCAATATGTAAGCAGCTTCACCGAGGTCTTTCATTGAAAAACTCTTATTCAAGTATCCTTTATGCTATCCAGAAATTCTATATCATTTCCGATCAGCAATATGTCATCTACATATAATATCGTAAATGCTCTGAGCTCCCACTCACTTTCTTGTAAATCTGAGGCTTCTCCAAAAGTGCATACAAACCCAAATGCTTTGATCACACTATCAAAGCGTTTATTCTAACTCGAGATGCTTGCACCAGTCCATAGATGGATCGCTGGAGCTTGCACACTTTATTAGCTCCTTTGGATCGATAAAACCTTACGGTTGCATCATATACAACTCTTCTTCCGTAAATCCATTCAGAATGCGGTCTTTACATCCATTTGCCAAATTTCATAATCATAAAATCGGCAATTGCTAACATGATTCGACGGACTTAAGCATCGCTTCGGGTGAGAAGGTCTCATCGTAGTCAATCCCTTGAACTTGTCGAAAACCTTTGCGACAAGTCGAGCTTTATAAACGATAACATTACCGTCGGCGTCGGTCTTCTTCTTGAAGATCCACTTGTTTTCTATTGCTTGCCGACCCTCGGGCAAGTCAACCAAAGTCCATACTTTGTTTTCATACATGGATCCCATCTCAGATTTCATGGCCTCAAGCCATTTTGCGGAATCTGGGCTCACCATCGCTTCTTCATAGTTCGTGGGTTCATCATGATCTAGTAGCATGATTTCCAGAACAGGATTACCGTACCACTCAGTGCGGATCTTACTCTGGTTGATCTACGAGGTTCTGCGGTAACTTGATCTCAAGTTTCATGATCAACATCATCAACTTCCTCACTACTTGGTGTAGGTGTCTCGAAACCGTTTTACTGCGACGAACTACTTTCAAGTAAGGGAGAAGGTACTATTACCTCATCAAGTTCCACTTTCCTCCCACTCACTTCTTTCGAGAGAAACTCCTTCTCTAGAAAGGATCCATTCTTAACAACGAATGTCTTGCCTTGGATCTGTGATAGAAGGTGTACCCAACTGTCTCCTTTGGGTATCCTATGAAGACACATTTCTCCGATTTGGGTTCGAGCTTATCGGGTTGAAGCTTTTCACATAAGCATCGCATCCCCAAACTTTAAGAAACGACAACTTTGGTTTCTTGCCAAACCATAGTTCATAAGGTGTCGTCTCAGCAGTTTCGACGGTGTTCTATTCGAGTGTGAATCGGCTGTCTCTAGAGCATAACCCCAAAATGATAGCGGTAAATCTGTAAGAGACATCATAGATCGTACCATATCTAGTAAAGTGCGATTCGACGTTCGGACACACCATTATGCTGTGGTGTTCGGGTGGCGTGAGTTCTTGAAACTATTCGCATTGTTTCAAATGTAGACCAAACTCGTAACTCAAATATTCACCTCCACGATCGGATCGTAGAAACTTAATTTTCTTGTTACGATGATTTTCAACTTCACTCTGAAATTCTTTGAACTTTTCAAACGTTTAGGACTTATGTTTCATTAAGTAGATATACCCATATCTGCTTAAGTCATCTGTGAAGGTGAGAAAATAACGATATCCGCCACGAGCCTCAACATTCATTGGACCACATACATACGTATGTATGATTTCCAACAAATCTGTTGCTCTCTCCATAGTACCGAGAATGGTGTTCTAGTCATCTTGCCCATGAGGCACGGTTACATAAGTGCAAAGTGATTCATAATCAAGTGACTCCAAAAGTCCATCGGCATGGAGTTTCTTCATGCGCTTTACACGATATGACCTAAGCGGCGAGTGCCACAAATAAGTTGCACTATCATTATCAACTCTGCATCTTTTGGTTTCAACATTATGAATATGTGTATCACTACTATCGAGATTCATCAAAATAGACCATTCCTCAAGGGTGCATGACCATAAAAGATATTACTCATATAAATAGAACAACCATTATTCTCGATTTAAATGAATAACCGTCTCGCATCAAACAAGATCCAGATATAATGTTCATGCTCAGCGCAGAGCACCAAATAACAATTATTTAGGTCTAAAACTAATCCGAAGGTAGATGTAGAGGTAGCGTGCCGACCGCGATCACATCGACTTTGGAACCATTTCCACAGCGCATCGTCACCTCGTCCTTTGCGAGTTAAGCAATCCAGTAGTCCTGTTTGAGTTGCAAATATTAGCAATGAACCAGATATCAAATACCAGTGCTACTATGAGCTCTAGTAAGGTACACATCAATAACATGTATATCACATATACCTTTGTTCACCTTGCCATCCTTCTTATCCGCCAAATACTTGGGGCAGTTCCGCTTCGATGACGATCGCTTGCGGTAGAAGCACTCGATTTCAGGTTTAGGGCCAGACTTGGGTTTCTTCTCTGAGCAGCAACTTGCTTGCTGTTCTTCTTGAAGTTCCTTCTTCTTCCCTTTGCCTTTCTTCTTGAAACTAGTGGTCTTATTGACCATCAACACTTGATGCTCCTTCTTGATTTCTACCTCCATGCAGCCTTTAGCATTGCGAAGAGCTCGGTATAGTCTTTACTAACCCTTGCATATTATAGTTCATCACGAAGCCTTTGTAGCTTGGTGGCGGTGATTGAAGAATTACATCAATGACACAATCATCCGGAAGATTAACTCCCAATTGTGTCAAGTGATTGTAGTACCCGGACATTACGAGTATATGCTCACTAACGAACTATTCTCCTCCATCTTGCAGCTATAGAACTTATTGGAGACTTCATATCTCTCAATCCGGGCATTACATTTGGAATATCAACTTCAACTCTGGAACATCTCATATGCTCCATGGCGTTCAAAACGTCGTTGAAGTCCCGGTTCTAAGCCGTAAAGCATGGCACATGAACTATAGAGTAGTCATCAGCTTTGCTCTGCGGACGTTCATAACATCTGCGGTTGCATTAGAAGCGAACTGGCACCTAGCGGTGCATCGGGGCGTAACTCTTACGTGCAGCAATGAGGATAATCCTCAAATTCGGACCCGATCCGTGTAATTGCTACCATCATCTTTCAACTTTGCTTTCTCAAGGAACGCATTAAAATTCAACGGAACAACGGCACGAGCCATCTATCTACAATCAAACATAAACAAGCAAGATACTATCGGTACTAAGTTCATGATAAATTTAAGTTCAATTAATCATATTACTTAAGAACTCCCACTTAGAAAAACATCTCTCTAGTCATCTAAGTGATCACGTGATCCAAATCAACTAAACCATAACCGATCATCACGTGAAATGGAGTAGTTTTCAATGGTGAACATCTTATGTTGATCATATCTACTATATGATTCACGCTCGACCTTTCGGTCTCCGTGTTCGAGGCCATATCTGCATATGCTAGGCTCGTCAAGTATAACCCGAGTATTCTGCGTGTGCAAAACTGGCTTGCACCCGTTGTAGATGGACGTGGAGCTTATCACACCGATCATCACGTGGTGTGCAGGCACGACGAACTTTGGCAGCGGTGCATACTCGGGAGAACACTTCTTGATAATTTAGTGAGAGATCATCTTATAATGCTACCGTCAATCAAAGCAAGATAAGATGCATAAAGGATAAACATCACATGCAAATCAATATAAGTGATATGATATGGTCATCATCATCTTGTGCTTCATGATCTCCATCTTGCGGCACCACCATGATCACCATCGTCACCGCGCGACACCTTGATCTCCATCGTAGCATCGTTGTCGTCTCGCCAAACTTATGCTTCTCGACTATCGCTACCGCTTAGTGATAAAGTAAAGCATTACGAGGCGATGCATTGCATACAATAAGCGACAACCATATGGCTCCTGCCGATTGCCGATAACCGGTTACAAAACATGATCATCTCATACAATAAAATATAGCATCACGTCTTGACCATATCACATCACAACATGCCTGCAAAAACAAGTTAGGCGTCCTCTACTTTGTTGTTGCAAATTTTACGTGGCTGCTACGGGCTTAAGCAAGAACCAGTCTCACCTCGCATCAAAACCACAGCGATACTTCGTCAAATAGACTCCGTTTAACCTTCTCAAGGACGGGCGTAGCCACACTCAGTTCAACTAAAGTGAGAGAGACAGCACCCACGGTCACCTTTAAGCAGCGAGTGCTCGTGGCGGTGAAACCAGTCTCGCGTAAGCGTCTGGCGTAATGTCGGTGCAGGCGCTTCATCTCACAATACCGCTGAACCAAAGTATGACATGCTGGTAGGTAGTATGACTTGTATCGCCCACAACTCACTTGTGTTCTACTCGTGCAAAACATCAAACCATAGAAAAACCTAGGCTCGGATGCCCTTTGTTGGGGAGCGTAGTAATTTCAAAAATTTCCTCGCACACGCAAGATCATGGTGATGCATAGCAACGAGAGGGAGAGTGTTGTCTACATACCCTCGTAGACCGAAGCGGAAGCGATCTGGCGTAGAGGAAGTAGTCGTGCGTTCTCCTCGCGATCCGACCGATCCGGCGCCGTTACTCCGGCGCCCCGAGTTCTTGACACCGTACAGCTCGATGGCGTCCCTCGTACTCGATCCAGCCGAGTGTCGAGGAGAGTTCGTCGACCTGACGGCGTGGTGGCGATCTTGATGTTTCACGGCGCGAGGCTTCGCCTAAGCTTGCGACAGTATAACGAGGTGGAATATGGTGGAGGGGCACGCTGCACGGCTAAGGAACGATCTAAAGATCAAACTTGTGTGTTCAAGGTGCCCTCCTGCCCCGTATATAAAGGAGGGAGGGGAGGCCGGCCGGCCTAGCTAGGCGGCGCCGGGAGGAGTCCTACTCCCAGGGAGTAGGACTCCCCCTTCCTAGTTGGAATAGGATTGGGGAGGGGAGAGAGGAGGCGCCCCCCCCTCCTTGTCCTATTCGGACTGGGGGAGAGGCGCGGACCACCTCTGGCCGGCCCTCCTCTTCTCCCTCGAGGCCCACCGAGGCCCATTTACCCCGGGGTTCCGGTAACCTCCGGTACTCGGTAAATTCCGTTTTACCGGAACCATTCGAACTCCAAACATAGGCTTCCAATATATCAATCTTTATGTCTCGACCATTTGAGACTCCTCGTCATGTCCGTGATCACATCCGGGACTCGAACTTCTTGGTACATCAAAATACATAAACTCATAATAAGCATCATCGAAACCTTAAGCGTGCGGACCCTACGGTTCGAGAACAATGTAGACATGACCTAGAACTATTCACGGTCAATAACCAACAGCGGGACCTGGATGCCCATATTGGTTCCTACATATTCTCGAAGATCTTTATCGGTCGGACCGCATAACAACATCGTTGTTCCTTTGTCATCGGTATGTTACTTGCGAGATTCGATCGTCGGTATCAATACCTAGTTCAATCTCGTTACCGGCAAGTCTCTTTACTCGTTCCGTAATACATCATCTCACAACTAACTCATTAGTTGTAGTGCTTGCAAGGCTTGATGATGTGCATTACCGAGAGGGCCGAGATACCTCTCCGACAATCGGAGTGACAAAACCTAATCTCGAAATCGCCAACCCAACATCGCCTTTGGAGACACCTGTAGTACTCCTTTATAATCACCCGATTCGTTGTGACGTTTGGTAGCACCAAAGTGTTCCTCCGTAAACAGGAGTTGCATAATCTCATAGTTACGAGGAACATGTATAAGTCATGGATAAAAGCGGTAGCAACATACTAAGCGATCGTGTGCTAAGCTAAGGGAATGGGTCATGTCAATCAGATCATTCTACTAATGATGTGACCTTGTTAATCAAATAACAACTCCTTGTTCATGGTTAGGAAACATAACCATCTTTGATTAACAAGCTAGTCTAGTAGAGGCATACTAGTGACATGTTGTTTTGTCTATGCATTCACACATGTATCATGTTTCCGGTTAATACAATTCTAGCATGAATGATAAACATTTATCATGAAATAAGAAATAAATAATAACTTTATTATTGCCTCTAGGGCATATTTCCTTCAAAGGCACAGGCGCGCGCACTCATAAATGCCGAACACGTTCGAAAGCAGTTGCACCAGCTTCGGGAAGTTGGTCACCCGTTGAATGGGCATTTCCTCCATGAGGCGACACAGTGAGCACACCCTACAGACATATTTCTGTCAATCGACTTCCTCGCCGAACTCTTCTTTTCAAAAGAGTTTGCTCAAGAACTTACTATAGATGCCGCGACAAAGCCGCTGATTCTCCTTCACTGAGCCAGACAGCTGGGCCCGAACACCTTTTAGCTCTTATCCAAGCTGGGTGTGGGCATATTGGAGTTTGTTCCTCTCCTGCTGCACCTTCATAAGCACCCTCTCGCCGGCCTCAGCTGGCGCAGTAGCTGTTGCTTGTCCGGATCAAGTCCGGCAACATCTGCAATATTATTGTCAGACTTATACGCACGCCGCACACTGCTTATCTTTTTGAAATATGTGTTACCGGAGGGGGTCTCTGTGTCTCCTCCTGCGGCGGCTAGTGCATCCACTAGTTGGGCCTTGCACCCTTGTAGCTCCTGAGACAATTGGGTATTCTTCTCCGTGAGATCCTGCATATCAAATGATCCTTAAATCAGTTATTTTAACTACTTTAAGTCTCGGGGGCTACTGTCATATACAACTATTAAAATATCTTACCCGCATGTCTTTTACATACTGCTCCATGGCTCTGGTTAAACCATCTTGAGCGGCACGGAGGTGCGCGTCTCCCGCGTTAAAGGCATTCAACGCCTCCGGGGAGAAACACGTGTCACGAAGATTTGTCCGGCGGCGCCTATGATTCATGGCGCTCTCCACCTCAGACCTGCTGGTGGACAGCCTGTCGGCATCCTCCATTGGAGGAGCATCCGGCTCGCGCCTTGCGCTCACCTCCCCCTCCAAACCAGGTGTTGGAGCCTGGCTGGCGGAGGCTTGGTTGGCAACCTCTCCGGACACAGTCCGGCGAGCGCTCTTTCTCCTGGAAGAGTCATTAGCATTAATGTACTTCACAGAAGTCTTTTCCTTAAAAACGGCGGCGGGACATACCTTTGCGGCGACGTTTCGATTCGCACCACACCCCTCTTCCGCCTGCTGGGCCGAACTGACCCTTGTTGGTCAGCTGCCACGGGATCAGCTTCCCGCCTTGAAGGCACCTCCTACGAGACACCGTTGGTATACGGTGGTTAGAAATAAGCGCAGACGAAGTGATGGTGTCAGGGCTCCGGTCATAATTACCTAGGAAGCCGGAAATAAACCGTGGTAGTCAGCCGTAATGGCGACTAGAGCATTGTCCATGCTAAGCTGGTGGAACACACCGTCAATTAGCTCCACCTTTATGTTCGGATCCTCTCCGGAGGCCGGATCAAGGGATCTTCCCGGATCCTCGGGTTGTGGAGCCGGATTGTGTATGCCCTCCACATCCCGGCGCAGTTCCTGCATCAAAATCATAAAGTAAAGCGCTTAACTTTGAAAGCGTGGATCGGATGAGTAAAAAATCCGCTTACCCAGCTCCGAGGGTTATTCATGGAGAACCCATTCAATGGGCTCGTTTGGAGGAAGTTCTCCTTCTCCCCCTTGTACAAACCGGACAGGATCTTCAGCAGATCTGCGGCCGATCCCGGCCCCTTGCGGCCGTGATGGGTGGCGTCATTCTCCCCGTTGAAATCCCACATGGGGTGGCCCCTATATTGGAGCGGCTGCACCCCTCGCATAATGCACGTGGCAATGACTCCAATCATGGTCAATCTGGAATGAGCCAGCAACCTTATCCGGCCCATCAGATAACGGACGCTCCTATCATCCTCCTGTTGAGGGCTCCGCGGGCGCCAACTAAGGCGTTTCTTCAGAGGAGCATTGCTGAACTCCGGGAGGCCGATCCGAACTAGGTCCGGCAGTGGAGCATCTTCCACATAAAACCATTCCGAGGGCCAGTCTTCGGACGCCTTCTTTGGGGTTCCGGATAGATATCCGGTCCCGATGATGCGCCATATTTCGGCTCCGCCCACTTGATATATTGACCCCTCGTGAGAACGGGTACGAGGCAAAACAGTCTCTTCCACAGCGCAAAATGGGGCTTGATGCCCAGGAACAGCTCGCAAAGAGCTACGAAGCCCGCAATGTGCAGAATGGAGGCAGGCGTAAGGTGATGAAGCTGGAGTCCGTAGAACTCCAGAAGCCCCCGGAGAAACGGATGTATGGGAAATCCGAGCCCCCTTATTACATAAGGGACGAAACACACCCTCTCTCCTTTGGAGGGACTAGGGGTGTTCTCTGCCTGCTTTCCACCTTTGTAGGTGGCCAACCTGGCTCGAACCGGGACCATAAAGGCTGGAGGAAGGTATCCCTCCGCTTGGAGCATCACCAGCTCGCTGTGCGGGACTGAACATCTCATCCAATCTCCTAGCAGAGGGCTAGGAGCGCGAGAGGAGGAGCCGCGTCGACGGTCCATGATGGAATGGATTTTGGTCAGAAACGCTCCGATGAGTACTCGCGGAAGGAGGGTGGTGTGATTTGGATCTGGATTCTTGCCTCTCTTATAGGCAGCTTATTCACGCAGCTAGGGGGTAAAATGTAACAATGCCCTGGCCTTTCGCATTCGTGCGACACGTGGAAGAGGGCCATTATTGGGCGCGGAAGCCAAGGAGCACAACATTTATAAGGAAGCCGAACACTATTCGGCAAGCACACGGAATTTGGAGGAGAACCCGCCTTGCAACGCCGAAGACAATATCTGGCGCGGACTCGTCATCATTGAAGCCTGGTTAAAAGAGCTCTTGAGGAATCTGGACTAGGGGGTGTCGGGACGGCGAACTATCATCATCGGCCGGACTCCAAGACTATGAAGATACAAGATTGAAGACTTCGTCCGTGTATGCGGATGGGACTTTCCTTGGCGTGGAAGGCAAGCTTGGCAATACAGATATGTAGATCTCCTACCATTGTAACCGACTCTGTGTAACCCTAGCCCTCTCCGGTGTCTATATAAACCGGAGGGTTTTAGTCCGTAGGACGAACAACCATTACAACAATCATACCATAGGCTAGCTTCTAGGGTTTAGCCTCCTTGATCTCGTGGTAGATCCACTCTTCTACTACCCATATCATCAATATCAATCAAGCAGGAGTACGGTTTTACCTCCATCGAGAGGGCTCGAACCTGGGTAAAAACATCATGTCCCTTGTCTCCTGTTACCATCCGCCTAGACGAACAGTTCGGGACCCCCTACCCGAGATCCGCCGGTTTTGACACCGACATTGGTGCTTTCATTGAGAGTTCTCTTGATTCCACTAATGATTCTCTTAGCCAAGTTACACTTGAGCAAGAAAATATCTTATTAAAGGGAATTATAGAGAAAGGTGTTTACAAGAGTCTTGCCGGGAGTAAGCAATTTGAGGAAATTGTGCGCAAGCAAGGAAGATACTGGAAGAATCAAGGTGTTGGTTTTGAACGAAAGTTCGATGCCAATGGAGTTGAATGGGAAGACGATCAATACCCCAAGACAAAGTTTGTTCCTCAACAAGAGGAGTATGACCCTACTTCTTTTGATGGAACACAAGCTCAAGATGATCTTCCACCACAAGACCACAAGCTAAAAGGCAAGGACAAGCTTCAAGAAGATATTGACTCATTTGAAGAAGCTCCTAAGGCCATGGTCAAGTGGGTTCCCAAGACTACGTCAAGCTCTACTTCATCAGGTACAACTACAACTCCAAGGACTCCCATCAAGTTGATGTGGGTCCCAAAGAAGAACTAGAATGTTCTTAAGGGTGACTCTGCCAACATACTTCACTCATATTCATTTTGGCAAGGACTTGTGCAATCAACTTTCATATCTTGCACTAGTTCATGGAGTCACAAACCCTCTTATTTGTAAGACAAGGGACAAGGTAACCTAATGCTTTCATGGACATCATCATATGTGCAATTCAGTCTATGTCTATGGATATCCTTGTATGTTCCTTGTGGGACTAACCCATGTAGGTATTGAAAGTGCAACACTCCAAAGGATTGCTATAAATGATCTACACCAACACTGAGCATCCACATCTTCACTATCTACATGAATTCATCACCGACAAAACCCAAGGTTAGTTTATCCCACTTTGGGGGGATATCACATCTAGGGCTTTGCTCTAAAAATTGAGCTAAAGCAACTCTAATGGTGTCAACACATTAATGCTTTATGTAAAAGTGGTAACCCCACTTGTGCTTAAATGATGAGTATGACCTATGATCAAAGGTTCTCATTTGACTCCTAAGTCAATATACTCATATATAGATGACCTAGTCATAGATAATTGCTTGATAGATATCTGCATTTTGGATACGGGGTTACCCAGACTTGCCATCCTGGGGCCCACTGCGGGGCTCCATTGGTGGCCTGGTATGGCCCAGCTTCAGCATCGACAACTCAAGAACCTCGCGAGGAGGACGACGCCAAGACCCCCGAGGGGATCGGCCTCCTCAGGCTAGCTCCAGAGGGGCGGAGAGTTCTATGCAAGGTGCACCTTGCGAGGCTCAGCTGACATGAGCCATGAAGACCAAGGCCAGGCGGGCACCAGCGGGCGCAGAGTGCCAGTTTCCCCTTTGGTGCAAAGGAGGCAAGCAGTAGGTGTGGAGTCCCGAGGAATCAACCAAAGGTTTCCATTCTGGTGCAACAAGACCAAGACCGCCAGGACGGCAGGAAGGAGGTCATCACCGAGCCCACCGCAGCGTCATGACCAGAGGCTTTTTGCAGGCGAAGACCACTTTAGTCAGGATAGGATGTACTGCTTATCCCCTTAAAATCTGGCCGTTGTGGGATCCCTTCCCGCCAACATTTGGGAAGAGGACCAAGGCCACTATAAATAGGACTTAGCCACCACCAAAGAGGGGAGGACAGATCAGATCCCTTCTCATCCAACCACCTCACTAGCTTTCTAGAGCTCAAGAACACCTCGCCTCGTGAGGCCAGTTCATCCATTGTACTAGTTCATCCTCAGCCCTTCGAGGCAATCCAGCAAAATGCTGGAGTAGGGTATTACACTGCAAGGTGGCCCAAACCAGGATAAACTGTTGTGTCTCTCTGCCCCTTTGAGCTCGACGCGCTAGGCTTAGGAAGATTGCGAGTAGGCAGGCTGGGTAGGTTGAGATCTCCGCACGCACCCCAGAGTTTGAACCTATCAAGGGTTTGCGGAACCAAAAATCCGACATTTGGCGCGCCAGGTAGGGGTGCGTCGGGGATCCGCTACTCCGCTCATCACATCGCGCCACCGGCTCCACTGGCGGGCGCTCCTTCGTCGACTCAACCATTGCGCGCCTTTGAGGGGCGCAAGGGGCTCCGCGCTTTCGCCCCCTCCTTGCGACGGGTGGATTGGCCACCTAAGTTCAAGCTAGATATGTCGCCACGCTACGACGGCGCGGCAGACCCGGCCGGCTTCCTCCAGGTGTTTGAGGAGGCAGTCTGGGCGGTCGGCGGAGATGACAAGGTAAAGGCCAACTGGCTCCCAATGGCCCTGGTTGGCGCACTGCGCGCCTGGTTGCTCAACCTGTCAGAGTCCTCTGTGGTCCCCTGGGAGGAGCTGCGCAACCTTTTCATCGCGCACTTGGCGGCGCCGGCGCCTCCTATCGTCACAGCTCTTCTAGGTAGCTCGCAGGCACCACCCTCTCACCGGCACATCAAGCAGTTCTACCGCCAAGTGAGCGCCGCCCAGGTAGGCCTGGGGGCTCCTCCGGGCTGGGCAGCGCCTAAGGCCGACCTCGCCTTCGGCCCAGAAGACCATCCAGCGACCACGGCGGGAGCGGGTGCGCTCCCAAAGCTCAGCACCCCCACCATCTACAATGTGGCGGTCACCAAGACCCTCATCGATGGTGGAGCCGGCCTCAACATGCTCTCCGCGGAGGCATTTAGCCTACTGCATGTGCCCCCCGACCGGCTCCGCCCCACCAAGCCCTTCTCCGGGGTTGGTAGTGGCCTCACCAACCCCTTGGGGCAGATCCGTCTCCCTATCATCTTCGGGACCCGCGACAACTACCGCACCGAGCTCATCGACTTTGACATAGCCAGGATCAACCTACCATACAACACCATCCTTGGGTACCCCGCTCTGGCCAAGTTCATGGCGGCAACTCATCCAGCCTACAACCTCATGAAGAAGCCAGGTAGCAACAGTGTCCTCACGGTGGCAGGGGACACCAAGGATGCGCTGCAGGCTCTCAAGCTCACCTTCAGGTCTGCGGCGTCCATGCTACCAGGCGAGAAAGGGGGCCCTGAGGCCCCAGGTGCAGCACCGGCCAAGAATAAGCAGCTATTCTCCCAAGACTGAGCCGAGACGAAGCAAGTGTCGGTCAATGAAGATGGGGCGTCGGCCGCAACCTTCACCATAGGAGTTGGCCTCCCTCAAGACAAAGAGAAAGCGTCGGTCGACTTCTTGCGCGCCAACAAGGATGTATTCGCATGGGAGCCCAAGGACCTGGTCGGGGTTCCAAGGGGAATAATCGAGCATCACCTGAAGGTATTGCCAAACGTGTGCCTAGTGAAGCAGAAAGCCCGGCGCAGTCCACCGAGAAGCAAGCATTCATTGTCCAAGAAACTTGCAAGCTACAGGATGCTGGGGTCATTAGGGAGGTGTGGTACCCGGAATGGCTGGCAAACCCAGTTGTCGTCCCTAAGAAAGGAGGGAAGGAACGCATGTGTGTCGACTTCACCAACCTCTACAAGGCTTGCCCTCAGGATCCCTTCCCGCTTCCTCACATCGACCAGATCGTTGACTCCACTGCCGAGTTCGACCTGTTGTGCTTTTTGGATGCCTTCTCGGGCTACCACCAGATCAAGATGGTCATGCAAGATGTGGAGAAGACGGCGTTCCTAACCCCGTGCGGAGTGTACTGCTACACCTGCATGCCGTTTGGGCTTCGCAATGCTGGGGCTACCTTCCAGCGGCTGATGCACATCGCCCTGGGTGGGCAGCTTGGGAGAAATGTTGAGGCATATGTTGATGACATAGTGGTGAAGTCTCGGGAGGCACAGACCCTGATTGAGGATCTGGAGGAGATGTTTGCCAGCTTGCGCAAGGTGGATCTGTGGCTCAATCCCGAGAAGTGCATGTTCTGAGTTCCCTCTGGCAAGCTGCTAGGCTTTCTAGTATCGCACAAAGGGATTGAGGCAAATCCGGAGAAGGTCAAGGCAATAAAAAAATTGACCCTCCGCAGACACTGAAGGAGATGCAGAAGCTGGCGGGCTGCGTGACCTCACTGGGGTGTTTCATCTCCAAGCTGGGAGAGCGTGTCCTCCCATTCTTCAAGCTGATGAAAAAGAAAGGACCGTTCAGGTGGACCCCTGATGCTGATGTAGCCTTTCAAGATCTCAAGAGATACCTAACCAGCCCGACGATGATGGTGGCGCTGCGCCCTCTTAAGCCCCTGGTACTCTATCTGGTAGCCACCCCTCACTCTGCCAGCGCTGCCCTAGTGGCGCTAAGGGAGGAACGCATTCTCAAGGACCCTCGCCAGGGCGCTCGATCACCAAGCAAAATGCAGCAGCCTCGGGATAGCGCTCCTGAGGCCTCGGCCAATCCGGCAGCCGACATTCCTCCCAAGGCTACAACCGACCTCTCGGCTAGGGGGGCTCCTGAGGCCTGCCCCCACGACACCGCACTCGGCGCGGCCGAAGGCGGGACCACCAAACGCCCACATCCTCAAGAAGGACAAGACTCCACCAACACCTCTTCCCTCGTCGTGCACGCGGTCTACTTCGTCAGCACGGTGCTATGGGAGGCACGGGCGCGTTACCCTATGCCTCAAAAGCTCTTACTCGCGCTCCTCGTTGCCTCCCGAAAGTTCTGCCACTACTTCCAAGGCCACCCCATCAAGGTCGTTTCGGCCTACCCACTAGAAAGGGAGCTCCGGAGCCCTAATGCTGCCGGACGAGTTACGGAGTAGAACATCGAGCTCCAGGCATTCCAACTAGATTTCAGCACCACCAGAGTCATCAAGGGTGAGGCCCTCGCGGATTTTGTGGCAGAATGGGTTGATGCCCCTGACCGCGGAGTGAGCGAGGACTGTTCCCTCTTGCCTGGGGACGAGGAGCCAGACGGGTGGATCATGTACTTTGATGGTGCATTCGCACAACAAGGTGCGAGGGTTGGGGTCGTCCTCATCTCTCCCACCAAGGACAAGCTCTACTACTCAGTACAACTCTGTTTTCAGCAGGGCGAAAAGGTCTCCAACAACATCGCAGAGTATAAACGTTTGCTCGATGGCCTCAGGGCCGTGGTGGCGCTGGGGGTGAAGCGCCTCACCATCAAGGGCGACTCCCAGCTCCTCATCAACTTCTCCAACAAAGAGTACACACCCAAGGACGAGCACACGGAGGCATACCTAGAAGAGGCACGCAAGATGGAGAAACGGTTCTTGGGCTTGGAACTGCAGCACGTGCCATGAGGAACAAACAAGGAGGCGGACGACATCGCCAAGAGAGCATCCCAGAGGCTCCCTCAGGAGCCGGGGGTGTTTGAGGAACGGCTCTTCAAGCTGTCGGTGGATCCACCCATCACGACTCCAGCGCCACCTCAGGATGATCTACCCCAAGCACCAGCAACCGGCGCCCCAGCATGCGGTCCTCTCTCATGGGCTCGCCTGCTCCTCACGCTCGAGCCCCAAGAGGGGTGCTGGACTGAGGATTTCAAGGTGTACTTACTTTAGGGGACCCTGCCGAAGAAGGGGGGGCACACCGAGCGAGTGGCTCGTCAGGCCACCATGTACTACATCTGCGACGGTGAGTTGTACCGCAAGAGGCCCAATGATTTTTTGTTACGATGCATCTCTAGGGAGCAAGGGCTCGAGCTGCTGGCAGACATACACGGTGGGGATTGCGGACATCATTCATCGTCACGCACTCTTGTGGGCAAGGCATTTTGAAGTGGCTTCTATTGGCCCACTGCACTCAATGAAGCCGCCGAGCTGGTGCGCTCCTGTGAAGCATGCAAGTTCCACGCCAAGAAAATTCACCAGCCTGTGTAGGGCCTCCAGACTATTCCGCTCACATGGCGTTAAGTAGTGCAGGGCTGGACATCTGGGCTGTTCCTCGGCGCCGAGGAGCTACCGCTATCTTTACGTCGCCATCGACAAGTTCACCAAATGGGCGGAGGTAGAAGCCGTCCGCACAATCCCAGCTGGTTCAGCCATCGAGTTCATCAAGGGCCTCGTGAGCCGGTTTGGGGTCCCTAGCCGCTTCATCACCAACAATGGCTCGCAGTTCACTAGCAACCTTTTCAAAACATAGTGTACTAACCTTGGAACGCAGATATGCTACGCTTCAGTGGCACACCCCAGGAGCAACGGCCAGGCTGAGCGCGCCAACGCCGAGGTCTTGAGGGGCCTCAAGGCAAGGACCTTCAAGAATAAGCTCGAGGCCTACGGTAGGGGCTGGCTCGATGAGCTCCAGTCCGTGTTGCGGTCCATCTGCACCACCGCAACCAAGCCAACGGGAGAGACGCCTTTCTTCCTCATCTATAGAGCTAAAGCGGGTCTCCCACATGAGGTCAAGCATCGCTCCATGCGGGTCCTGGCGTTTGACGAGGCGCGTGAGGATGCCACGTGGGGGATGGATCTCGTGCTGGGGGAGGAATGCCGCCGTCAAGCCTCGCTTCGAGCGGCAAGGTACCAGCAGGCGCTCTGGCGGTACCACTATCGCAGCGTCTGCTCCAGGACGCTGGAGGTGGGCGACCTCGTCCCGAGGCGGGTGTTCTCCAGGGAGGGGCTACACAAGCTCTCTCCCATGTGGGAGGTCCCGTTTAGGATTGCTTGTGTCTCCAGGCCTAGTGTCGCGCGCCTGGAGACACAGGACGGGGTCCCCATCCAGAACGCATGGAACATCCAGCACCTCTGGAAGTTCTACCCATGAAGCAAGGCTCCGGCCTATGAGGGTCTCCGCACCTAACACTCTCACGTAATAATGAATGGGGTTGTACACATCCCGGAGTGTCCTGAGCGCCGCCCTGGGGCCTCACGGGGGCTCCCTCCCACGTCTTAGTGGCAGCACTTAGTTCCGCGCTAGTGAGAAGACTAGATTAGGTGCCGGACATGGCTATTCATTTGCTTTCCGAAGTTGCTTGCAGTCTTTTACTGATGTTTAATGGAGTTGATGCTTTCGTGCTTTGGTAGGCCAAGTTGGTCTTTTCCTTCCCATTCATGCGTTCTTAGCCGAGGGGCCAGGAAGGTGCGGCAGTTGCCTGTCGCTCTTCCTTGCGCACCTCGCGCATGGGGGCTAGGCAGGTGTGTGTGCACCGCGCTGAACCCTGTTGCCCCAGTGCTTCAGCTTTATCCTCGCGAGGAGCCCTCGATAAAGCTCACGGGCAACAACACCCCTCATATTCATGCCTCTCGGGCAGCGCGGCGTGGTGCATTAAGCCACAGCTAACCTAGGACTGGGGGCTCGCGCGGAAAGGAACAGGGGGCTCACGGGCACCAGCACCCCTCATGCCCAAGCTTCCTTTTTCTCTAAACAGCTCTGCATCGGATCTACAACACCTCCCGAGGCCCGAAGCGCCTCCCGAATAGTCAGGAATGGGGACTTTGCCAGACGTCAAGGGCCTCACCCTCGTGAGGACGAGAGCCACTACAAACGCGTCAAGCTAAGTTATCCTACCTCACCTACCAAGAGTAAAGATGACATAACATGGCATTGAGATAATAAGCATAGCATAAAAGGGGGCATAACTCCCATAGTTCATTACACACCCCAGCGGGGCACACTACTTTTTTTCGAATTGCAGAAAAAAGGAAACGCTAAACAAAGATGGCCCAAAGGTGTGTGGATTCAGCGCCAGCGCCGCATCCTCAAGCAGCACCTCAAGGTGGCCCTGGCTCTCCACTAGTTCGCCTGCAAGCGGCCCGGGGCTGCAGCAGGTCTCAAGTCCAAGTTCGGCAGCCCCGAGCTCATGTCGGGCTGCCCTCCAGCTTCATCGGTGTCGGCGTTCTGGGAACTGGGGTCCCCAGACTTGCCTACCTGCGGCCCATGGCGTGGCTCCACCAGTGGCCCAGTACAGCCCGTCTTTGTCAAGCAACACTCAAGACCCTCATTGCCAAGGCTCGCAAGGCGGACGACACAAGGCCTCTTCAGGAGCGGCCTCACCAAGCAGGCTCGTGACGGGATGGAGAGATCAAGGCAAGGGGTACCTCACGAGGTTCCCATGACACAAGCCATGACGACCAAGGCCAGGCGGGCACCAGGCGGGCGCCAGCGCGCGCAGTGTCCTCGTTTCCCCTTTGGTGCTAAGGGGGCAAGCATAGGCACGGAGTACCGAGGCATCAGGCAAAGGTTTCCATATCAATGCAACAAGACCAAAGCCAGAAGGATGGCAGGATAGAGGTCATCGTCAAGCCCAAGATGGCGTCACCACCAGCACCTTTGACAGGCGAAGACCACCTTTAGTCAGGATAGCTTGTACTAGTTGTCCCCTTTCAAATTGGCCGTTGTTGGATCCCTTCCCGCTCAATATTTGGGGAGAGGACCAGGGCCTCTATAAATAGGACTAGCCACCACAGTAGAAGGGGACAGATCGATTCCTCCCCGAGCAACCCACCAAGCACAAGAACACCTCTCCTTAGGAGGCGGTTCTTCCCTTGTACTGTTCATCATCAGCCCAAGAGCCAATCCACCACCACCATACAGGAGTAGGGTGTCAGGACCCCGACTCAATGTCACATCGATCTAGCCTGTAACACATCATATCACTTTGCGGCCTCACGCACGGTATCCCAACGGGTGTCGCCTTACCTCGGCCCGGGACCGTTTAGCCTTTTGGCACGTATATGATAGTGTCGCTAGCATCCATATGAAAAGGAGCCGGGCTGACATGACTAGTCGTAAACCCAAAGTGGCACAGACTTACGAGGACGAGGCATCCATGACCCGACATCGAGCGTGTCGGTCAACAGCAAGTAAGTTCACGGGCTGTAGCGCTGGCTAGCAGGACTCGATAAACCGGGCTGTGGCGGGCTAACAGGACTCCGGTACTCAATGCGTGACATTTCCCGAAGAACGAGACCAGAGCGAAGAAGGACACATGCCGGCCAGCCTAAGTGTTAGGAGCGGTAGCAAGCTACCATGGCTCGGTGGAGACACTAGGAGACATTTCGGTAAGAGAGGCTACTAAAGATAAACAACTAGATAGTCGGATCCCACACATACCAAGCATTTCAATCATACACACACCATGCTCGATATGTGCAAATACAACAAGGCATCACAACATGACTCTCGACACAAGTACTTTATTTAAAGGCTCGAGGAGCCATTCATATCATACACACAAGTGCGGGTCACACGACCCACATACAAGTCATACAAGCATACAAGCCACAGTGGAAGTGTTTTGTCCGAGTACGGACAACTAGTAAAATAAAAGAGGCTTGAGTAAGCCTAGCTATACTACATGGTCCTTCTCTTGCAGGATCACCACGGGCCTTAGTCTACTCATCGATGTCAGCGTCTCACGAAGAACCCGTCGGAAGGGTTTGAGGCATCTTCGAAAAATGTAAATTAAAGCAACATGAGTACAAAGGTACTCAAAGCAAGACTTACATCAGACCCTACATACATGCATATTATCAAGGAGGGTTGGTGGGGTTATTGCAGCAAGCCAGCTTTGACTCATGGCTAAGCTATCCTCTGAGACACCAACTTGAAATAGTTTTGCTTTTCGAGTCCACTACTCATCATTTCAATACACCACGAGGATCAACCCCGTCTTCCTCTGAGGAAGCCATCCTCGGCACTCACGCTTATCTTGAGGCTTTTAGTAGTATCCATTTACTTGTCTATGAGGCTGTATAGGCAACCAAGTAGTCCTTTACATGACGCGGCTATTCGAATAGATGATATTAACCTGCGGGGTGTACTTCTTCATACGCTCTCACCACTTATCGCCGTTTACGACATGTACTCGGCAACCTTCAAGCGGAAGCCCAGCGTGGGTGTCGGCCACGACCTACCTGAACACCTAAGCCCCTAGTCCAGGGTTTATCGCCTATTTGAGTTCCATCTATGAGGAGTTCGGCGAAGTCTCGCTCACAGCCTCAAGCGATGTGAACAGGGTTCCCGAGATACCAAGCGGGCATCCGTTACACCGTGCCACGTACCTACCGCATCACAGCCCACCCCTACGGTCAGCGCTGTCCACGGCCTCGATGAGGCTACAAACACGAAACTACTTGCAACTCTGGACGAAGGCTAGGGTGAATAAGAAGCGAGAGGGTCCATTGGTTTGGGCCCAATGCATGGTAGTAGCTGAATCTTAAATCACACATACAGATCTCGATTAGCTTAGGGCGGCCTCAATGAAACAACCCACCATGTACTCCTACATGGCCTTTCATCGATACCTTTACCAAATCGTGTTCAACACCTTACTCTCGTACCGACTCGATCATTTCACTCTAGCCATCACCCAGATGAACCAGACCTGACACGACTCTAAGCATAGCAGGCATAGCAAGGTAGGAACAACACAATCATATGGCTCAATCAACTCCTACACATGCTAGTGGGTTTCATCTAATTCTTGTGGCAATGACGGGTCATGCAGAGAAATGGGTTCAACTACCGCAGCACACAGGCGGTTTGAATCGCGTTGTCTTAATGCAGTAAATGAGAGCAGGAGCAAGAACATGGGATTTTATCGATATGATCAAATGGTTGGTTGCTTGCCTGACGGGTCGTTACACGGGTATTGTTCTTCGTCGGGGTTATCACGGTACTCCTCGAGGCCAGAACCTGCCGCGGAACACCGATACACAGGCATTACCAAACAAGATGCAACAATATGATGCATGCAATGAGACATGGCAAAATGAGTGCTTTGGGCTAATGCAACTAGGACCAAATGAGTTTGAAGCATTTTGAACTAAAGATGCAATTTCAAACTCATTATGATCATTTAAAGTGCTTAAACTTGTTCTGCCATAAACAGTGGGTTAGCTTCTGTAAACATGCATGAAACCTGTACAGATGGAAAGATTGGATTTTCTGATCATTTTTCATATATAATTTGTCCCATTTGGAGCTATGGTTGATTTTATATGAATTTTTGAAGTTTGAAACAATTTCTGGAATTTCCTGTGTGAAAATAATTCCAGTAAATTAAATATTAACGTCGACCTTTGCGTCATGATGACGTCGAGGGGTCAGCAGGCTGGTCAGGTCAAACTGACCAGTGGGTCCCAGCGATGTCGATGGGGTTGGTTTAATTAAAAACTAAACTAGTTTAATTAGCGAGGCTGGGCCCACATGTCATAGACCCACGAAGTCAACAGGCCTACCGTGGTCAAACCGAGGCCAAACCCACGGCGTTTAGCCGCCGGCGAGAAGCCAGCGGGCGGAAGTGGTTTTGGCCATTCCGGCCACCAAATGGTAGCGGAGGCCACGGAGTGCAGCTGAGGACGAACCGCAACTCTTGGCGGAGTCCGTTGGGCTCGAGGTGGCGGAGTTGGCGCCGCGGCGAGTTTGGCGGCCACCGGGCTCGGGTGAAAGTGAACTCGTCTTGTGGGGTGCGGTGAGGTGCGTGGAGTCGTGGTTAGCTCCATCGCGTCGTGGTGAACGCGATGGACACGGTGAAGTGACGGAGGAAGCGGCGAGGGCGCGTCGGCGGCGAGGTCCGCGGCGGTGCGTCGTCGCGATCTCGTCGCGCTTGCTGTGGTGCAGGCGCGAGAGAGAGTCGAGAGGTTGCTAAGCTCACAGCCACGCGACGGTGCGACGGCGTGGTCGGGGCGAGCTGCAGCGGCGGTGACGCGAAGGGATCTCGGCGGTGGCGCTTGGCGAGCTTAGTGCGGCGGCAGAGCCTTGGCGCTTCGAGGCTCGGCTAGCTTCGAAGTAGCGGACGGCGGCGGGCGTCTGAACAGTGGCGCGGCGTGGGGTCGACGGAGGGCGCTCTGACGGTGGTCTTGGCGGCGGTGGCGTCGGCCATGGCGTGGGGAAGCGAGGAGGGCGAACCAGGGGAGAGAGGCGTCTGGGGTGCGGGAGAGCGAGGTCGATCCCGGCGTGGCGGCGAAGCGGCGAGGCGGCGAGCAGCTGCGTGGCGAGCTGCGGTGCCGCCGCCGAGCACCTTGGCTGCTGCACAGCAAGCCAAGCAGCTTCATTGGCCTTGATGGCGAGGCTGGGCGGCCAGTGGGCAGCTAAGCGGCGCCAGTAAGTTTTTACGCTTTCTTTTTTCTTTTCTATTTTTACGTAACTTTGTTGAGTTATTTAAAATACCTAGGAGGTTTCAAAATTCACCAAACTACTCCTGGTCCATGTTGGAATATTTCCAACATGAAACATTTAGTTTGGAGTTGTTTGGACATTTGAAATATTTTATAAATTTTAAATGCCCAAATTCAAATAGCTATGATTTAATTCAAAGACCAAAGATGACCTAGGAAATTGTGCATCACTTTTGGCAAAGCTTACGGACCAAGACAAAAATGATGGACATTTTAGAAGGGCATTCAGGTTCATCGAAAATATTTTAGTAAACCCTAGTTGTTCGAGAGGGGGGGGGTTACGCAATCCCATTTCAAATTTACATTGAATGAAATAAACATGATGCAACATTCTAATGCATGGACTAGCTAGGTTGTGACAACTCACCCCACTCAAAAGAATCTCGTCCAGATTTAGGTTCCTCCGGAAAGAGGCGGGGTACTCAAGTCGAAGCGATCCTCCCTTTCCCAAGTAGCTTCCTTCTCGAAATGATGCGACCATTGAACCTTGAGAAACTTGATATTATGCCGTCGAGTGGTTAAGCTCGGCGATCGAGAATCTGAGCGGGATATTCTCGATATGTGAGATTATCTTGAAGATCAAGCGTTTAGTGGTCCACTCCACGGATAGGATCCGAGAAGCAGCGCTGAGTTGAAAGCGTGGAAGGCGTCGTGGACTTTGGAGAGATCGGAGGTAGTTCAATTGGTAGGCAACTTCTCCTCGTTTGGCAAGAATGCGAAAGGGTCCAATGTAGCGAGCCAATTTGCCTTTGATACGAAGCGATGGGTTCCCTTGGAGGGTAACCCGAAGGTAAGCCTTCTCGTCAACCTCGTAAGTCATAGCCTTATGTTTTCGGTCATATTGACTCTTTTGGCGAGATTGGGCTGTTTTCAACTTTTCACGAGCGATCGAACTTGCTCTTACGCTTCTGGATCATATCCGGGCCAAAGAATTATCTTTCCCGGTTTACGACCAGTTAAGAGGTGTTCGACACCTTCGTCCATAGAGAACTTCAAAAGGTGCTTTGCCCAAGCTAGATTGATAGCTGTTGTTATAAGCAAATTCGGCAAATGGAAGGCATTTCTCCCAATCCATTCGAATGAGATATGAAGCTTCGAAGCATGTCTTCTAGGATTTGGTTGACACGTTCTACTTGACCACTTGATTGAGGGTGGCGGTGCTAAAGGAAAGATGGGTTCCCATAGCGTTTTGGAAACTTTCCCAAAATCGAGAGGTGAAGAGACTTCCTCGATCGAGTTTATTTCAATGGAACACCATGAAGAGATACTATTAGGAGATGTACAAATCGGCTAGTGACTAGCGGTTATACTCTCATGACAGGTAAGAAATGGGCTACTTTGGAAAGGCGGTCGATAACGACAAAGATAGCATTATTCCCTCTCTTGGTCTGGGAAAACCGGTGATGAAATCCATACTAATTTTATCCCATTTCCATTCAGGAATAGCTAGAGGTTGAAGGGTGCGGCGAGCCGTTGATGCTCTGCTTTTACCTGACGACGAGCGTCGCGATTAGCAACATATTGAGCAATGTCTCTCTTCATCCTAGTCCACGGAACCTCTGGCGTAGGTCTGATACATTTTAGTGCCACGGGATGAATGGTGAGAGGGATTCATGAGCTTCCTTAAGGATCAATCGCGCGAGTTTCGTACTTTAGGAACCACTAGGCGGGTTCGAAGTATCGACTCCTTGATCATCAATGGAGAAACAATCCGCAACTCCTTTCTTGATGTTTCTTTTGATGCGGAAATCCCGGATCTACCTTTTGGGCTTTGATGATCTGATCCGTAAGGAAGGTTTAGCCACCAAGGTGGAAAGGAACCCTCGAGGAACAATGTGAAGGTTGAGCTTCGAAATTCCTCGTGGAGAAGTGGTTGACTTTGTTGCAACATCAAGTTGTTGCGATAAGATTCTGACTTAGCGCATCAGCCATGGCGTTGGCTTTTCACGGGGTATAAGTTATCCCTAAGTCGAAATCTGAAATCAACTCAACCCAACGTCTTTGCACGAGATTCAAATCTGGTTGGGTGAATATATATTTCAGACTTTGGTGATCGGTGTAGATTTATAGCGATTACCAAGAAGGTAATGTCGCCGGGTTTTGAGTGCATAGACTACAGTTGCAAGCTCTAGATCATAGTAGGGTAGTTTTCCTCATGTGGGTGTAATTGCCGTGAACCATAAGCAATTACGTGTCGATCTTGCATGAGAATACAGCCTAGTCCTTGTCATGGCGTCATAATAGATAACAAAGTCCTTAGAAATCTGGTGGTACCAAGCACGGGAGCAGAAGTTAAGCGTCTTTTCGGTTCACAAAGCTGTGCTCACATTGTGGAGTCCACTCGAACTTTTATCTTTCTTGAGGAGTTCGATTAGAGGTTTAGCAACTTTGGAGAAGTTCTCGTGAAGCGGCGACAATAGCTCGCTAAGCCAAGGAAACTCGAACTTGCTTGACCGATTCGGGTGGAGTCAATTAAGGGCGGCTTGAACTCGCTCGGGGTTTACAGCAATACCTTTACCGAAATTACATGTCCTAGATAGGTCACCGGCAGCCAAAATTCGCATTTGGAAAACTTGGCATAAAGGCGATGCTCTCGAAGTTTCATCAACACTAGCCTTAGATGTTGGCATGTTCTTCCTCGTTCTTGGAATAGATGAGTATGTCATCGAGGTAAACCACGACGAATTTATCCAAATACTCCATGAAGATTGAGTTCATTAACCGGAAAATGTGGCTGGGGCGTTGGTTAAGCGAAGGACATGACGGTGTACTCGTATTGGCGTAACGAGTAACAAAGGCCGTTTTGGGAATGTCCCGTTTGGATTTTGATTTGATGGTAGCCTAACCTCAAATCCATCTTAGAAAGGCGAGGATCCTGCGAGCTGATCATACGGATCGTTGATCTGAGAGCGGATACTTGTTCTTAATTGTGACCAAGTTGGCGGGTCGATAATCTACAACCATCCGGTCCGTACCATCCTTCTTCTTGACGAAGAGGGCGGGGGCAAGCCAAGGAGATGAACTAGGGCGGATGAAACCCTTTTGCAAGGCCTCATCGAGTTGTTTCTTAAGTTCGGCTAGTTCTAGGGTGCCATCTTATAGGGTCTTCTAGAAATTGGGGCAGTTCTGGAATGAGGTCTATCACGAATTCAACATCTCATCGGTGGGACACACAGCAATTCTTCTGAAAGACATCCGGAAAGTCACGGACTACGGAGCGTCTTGATGCAGCAATGGTGGCATTAAGAGAATATAGTTGGCGCTTGGATATTGGGTCAAGACATTGACTATCTTTCCCGAGGGTGCGTAAGTTGAACAGTCCTAGAGAAACAATCAATCTTGGCATGATGGGATGACATCCAGTCCATACCCAAGATGATATTTATATCCGAAGATTTGAGAGCTATCAACGATGCAAGGAAAACAAGTCTGTCGACCTGAATTTCATTACCATGGCTTACTCTAGAAGTTTGCCATTTGGATCCCGGGGTTTGAATTACCATGGAGGTGGGCATATCACTGAATGTAGTGTTGTGCAAGCGAGCATAGCTTTCGGATATGAATGAATGAGATGCTCGATGTCGAAAAGAGCGGATGCGGGTGGCAATTAACAAGCGTCCGAGCACGGCGTTGGGATCCTCTTGGGCCTCCTCGGTGAGACACAATTAACATGGCCACGTGCGGTGGTGGCGGCAGCATAGAACACCTTTCTGCGGGCTTGCCGCGACCAACAACTTTGCGGGCTGATTGGGGTTGATGCAGGGACAATCGCGCATGTAGTGGCCTGATTCACCACATTTGAAGCACGTCACGGGGCTGGCGCGTGAAGGCGTTGTTGGTTGGTCCACCATAGGGCCTAGCTGGTGCATCTTCTTTGAAGCGGGCGGCGCTGGAAGGATGGCCTCGGTGTGAATCTGGGTGGCGAGGCGATAGGCACACCCACACGGCGCTTACGTGGTCCAAACGGATGAGGAACCCATGTCACGGCCATGCTTGCGTGTTGCTTGAAATCAGTCGACCAGTTTCAGCGCTGATGGCTTTGTTGACAAGCTTACGGAAGAGGTGCACTCATGCGAGCGGAGATCTCGGCGGAGCTCGGGGCTAAGTCCCTTGCGGAACCTTGCTGTTTCTTGGCGTCGGTGGAGACCTCTTGATTGCATAGCGTGCGAGGTTACGAACTCTCTACTATAGGCGTCCACGGAGAGCGACCTTGGGTGGCTGCAGAACTCCTCACGTTTGCGATCCATGAGACCCTCCGAATGTGATGTTCACGGAAAGCCTCGCTGAATTCTGCCCAAGTAGTGACATGGCCAGCGGGCGCATAGCCATATAGTTCTCCCACGGTGGCGGCGGGGCCTTCAAGATGATATGCAGCAAAGGTGACCTTGTCCGCCTCGGCTACGATCTGAACGCAGCTTGTGGGTGATCTTTGAAGCCGATCATCGGCGTCGAGAGGCTCGGCCGAGTGGTGGAAGGTAGGAGGTGTAACTTGATGAAGTCAGCGGCGACACCAAGTTGTTTCTCGATGATGGGCTGTGTTACATTCGATACGCTCCGACAAGCGGTTGGTCTCCGTTTGTTTCTCTCGGCCTCTAGCATAACCCGGCGGAGAGAAGGAGGGTGAGGCAGGTTTGCTTCTCCAACTCCACTGCCTTCGGCCTGCTCTGGCGGAGCAGGGTTGTTGCGGGTGTTAACCATCCTAGGAAAACAAGACAAGGATTTAGTCCAGGATGGCAAGATTTCGACATAGAAGTGTAGGATGTAATGGATAACTCGGAATGCGAGATGATCATCCGTATGACATGGTAGATACAGAAACTGCTTCTTTATTCCATCGTCATACACACCATACAAGGTTTAGTACAAGACCAAACAAAGTACTACTACGGTGAAAGGAAGATTACATCTCATCGGAGGCACACCAAGCTCCTATACATTATTTTTGTTACACCTCCGGAATTAGTACACACTAAGTCATATTCCACGAGTCACGCAGGCGGTGGAAATACAAGCTATTACAATACTAGTGGGACTACTACTAACTCGAGCGTCTCCGTAGTAGTTCTCATAGAAGTCTCCTCCGTAACACAGGAGTTCAGCGTGATCGTCGAGGAACAGGCGGTCTGAGGAGCTGTGGACCGTAAGGGCAAGGGTGAGGTCTTGGACCTCTGACGGTGGCAAGCGAGGACCACGAGGTGGGGTGATGCCCCCACATCACGCCAGATCCATCATGTCCGTGAGCAGCCACGACAGATACAAATCTCTCATATCCATATAACCAGCTTGAACAGCGGTGCAAAAGCGAGTCAAGGTAGCCCGGTGATCGGCCACGGGCATTGAAGAGCTCCATCCTCAAGGCCCGACTCTCTCGGTCCTTGTCCTCGAGCAACTCAGCGGTAGTGCGGGTTAGGGAGTCCTCTGACTGGAATCGGCATAGATGGCTCGAAGATAACCAAGCGCTCGAAGTGAACTCGGCATATACTGAAAGTCGGTGTTGCGGAGCAGCCCATCTGGCTCGTATGATGGTCATCATAGAATATGCAGCATCTTGAACCGCCATATCAATAGTAACACCAAGCCCATAGGAGCTGTGAAGGGCCTCGGTGCAACCGAGGATAAGAGGGGAACACCACGGCGGTGCAAAGATCTTGACTTTGATTAAAATCTCGATCTTGCTCTTCAAGCTGTGTATTCGGGGTACCAGCGGTATCCGCTTGATCATAACCGAACTAGCATGGATGTATGACCGGTCACACCAATGCATCTGGTCAGACGAACCACTTGATTGTGATCACGAGTGGCCATCTGGAAGCACAACCACAATGCAAAGACATTAGTATTTCTATCGGAATTTGGACAGCATAACGACTGTAAATGCTCAAAGGATTGAGACATTTCACAAGGATCTGCATAACCACTCAACAATATCATATCAAGGTTACGGGTCCAATTTAGTAACATAACGGGATAGTAAAACTGAACCAGGCTTGTAACCATCAAACCTACAAGGTACTCTTGATTAGTAACACGTGAGCCTAATAGAGAGAAGAGGTCCTAATCCTTAACCCCGATGGAAGAATGGGTGACTCGGATCGAGAATATCATGAGATAAAGGAGTAAAAAGAGCCTTACGTACCATCCCACAATCAATTCCCCTACATATAACTAAAGCATTTCTAGACTCAACATCGACCAGTTTGGCTTGGAGAACCTACTGAGCAGTCCGCTCTCGATGCCAGCGCTGTCGGGACCCGACTCAATGTCACATCGATCTAGCACGTAACACATCATATCACTTTGCGGCCTCACGCACGGTATCCCAACGGTGTCGCCTTACCTCGGCCGGGACCGTTTAGCCTTTTGGCTGCGTATATGATAGTGTCGCTAGCATCCATATGAAAAGGCCGGGCTGACATGACTAGTCGTAAACCCAAAGTGGCACAGACTTACGAGGACGAGCATCCATGACCCGACATCGAGCGTGTCGGTCGACAGCAAGTAAGTTCGGGCTGTAGCGCTGGGCTAGCAGGACTCCGATAAACCGGGCTGTAGCGGGCTAACGGACTCCGGTACTCAATGCGTGACATTTCCCGAAGAACAGACCACGAGAGCGAAGAAGGACACATGCCGGCCAGCCTAAGTGTTCGGAGCGGTAGCAAGCTACCATGGCTCGGTGGAGACACTAGGAGACATTTCCGTAAGAGAGGCTACTAAAGATAAACAACTAGATAGTCGGATCCCACACATACCAAGCATTTCAATCATACACACAATATGCTCGATATGTGCAAATACAACAAGGCATCACAACATGACTCTCGACACAAGTACTTTATTTAAAGGCTCGAGGAGCCATTCATATCATACACACAAGTACGGGTCACACGACCCACATACAAGTCATACAAGCATACAAGCCACAATGGAAGTGTTTTGTCCGAGTACAGACAACTAGTAAAATAAAAGAGGCTTGAGTAAGCCTAGCTATACTACATGGTCCTTCTCTTGCAGGATCACCACAGGCCTTAGTCTACTCATCGATGTCAGCGTCTCACGAAGAACCCGTCGGAAGGGTTTGAGGCATCTTCGAAAAATGTAAATTAAAGCAACATGAGTACAAAGGTACTCGGCAAGACTTATCAGACCCTACATACATGCATATTATCAAGAAGGGTTGGTGGGGTTATTGCAGCAAGCCAGCTTTGACTCATGGCTAAGCTATCCTCTGAGACACCAACTTGAAATAGTTTTTGCTTTCGAGTCCACTACTCATCATTTCAATACACCACCGAGGATCAACCCGTCTTCCTCGAGGAAGCCATCCTCGGCACTCACGCTTATCTTGAGGCTTTTAGTAGTATCCATTTACTTGTCTATGAGCTGTATAGGCAACCAAGTAGTCCTTTACATGACGCCGCTATTCGAATAGATGATATTAACCTGCGGGGTGTACTTCTTCATACGCTCTCACCACTTATCGCCGTTTACGACATGTACTCGGCAACCTTCAGCGGAAGCCCAGCGTGGGTGTCGGCCACGACCTACCTGAACACCTAAGCCCCTAGTCGGGTTTATCGCCTATTTGAGTTCCATCTATGAGGAGTTCGGCGAAGTCTCGCTCACACCTCAAGCGATGTGAGCAGGGTTCCCGAGATACCAAGCGGGCATCCGGTACACCGTGCCACGTACCTACCGCATCACAGCCCACCCCTACGGTCAGCGCTGTCCACGGCCTCGATGAGCTACAAACACGAAACTACTTGCAACTCTGGACGAAGGCTAGGGTGAATAAGAAGCGAGAGGGTCCATTGGTTTGGGCCCAATGCATGGTAGTAGCTGAATCTTAAATCACACATACAGATCTCGATGCTTAGGGCGGCCTCAATGAAACAACCCACCATGTACTCCTACATGGCCTTTCATCGATACCTTTACCAAATCGTGTTCAACACCTTACTCTCGTACCGACTCGATCATTTCACTCTAGCCATCACCCGATGAACCGGACGACACGACTCTAAGCATAGCAGGCATAGCAAGGTAGGAACAACACAATCATATGGCTCAATCAACTCCTACACATGCTAGTGGGTTTCATCTAATTCTTGTGGCAATGACAGGTCATGCGAGGAAATGGGTTCAACTACCGCAGCACACAGCAGCTTTGAATCGCGTTGTCTTAATGCGATAAATGAGAGCAGGAGCAAGAACATGGGATTTTATCGATATGATCAAATGGTTGGTTGCTTGCCTGACGGGTCGTTACACGGGTATTGTTCTTCGTCGGGGTTATCACGGTACTCCTCGAGGCCAGAACCTGCCGCGGAACACCGATACACAGGCATTACCAAACAAGATGCAACAATATGATGCATGCAATGAGACATGGCAAAATGAGTGCTTTGGGCTAATGCAACTAGGACCAAATGAGTTTGAAGCATTTTGAACTAAAGATGCAATTTCAAACTCATTATGATCATTTAAAGTGCTTAAACTTGTTCTGCCATAAACAGTGGGTTAGCTTCTGTAAACATGCATGAAACCTGTACAGATGGAAAGATTGGATTTTCTGATCATTTTCATATATAATTTGTCCCATTTGGAGCTATGGTTGATTTTATATGAATTTTTGAAGTTTGAAACAATTTACGGAATTTCTGTGTGAAAATAATTCGATAAATTAAATATTATCGACCTGCGTCATGATGGCGTCGAGGGGTCAGCAGGCTGGTCAGGTCAAACTGACCAGTGGGTCCCAGCGATGTCGATGGGGTTGGTTTAATTAAAAACTAAACTAGTTTAATTAGCGAGGCTGGGCCCACATGTCATAGACCCACGGGGTCAACTGGGCCTACCGTGGTCAAACCGAGGCCAAACCCACGGCGTTTAGCCGCCGAGCCGACCAGCGGCGGAAGTGGTTTTAGCCATTCCGCCACCAAATGAGGCGCGGAGGCCACCGGAGTGCAGGTGAGGACGAACCGCAACTCTTGGCGGAGTCCGTTGGGCTCGGGGTGGCGGAGTTGGCGCCCGGCGAGTTTGGCGGCCACCGGGCTCGGGTGAAAGTGAACTCGTCTTTGTGGGGTGCGGTGAGGTGCGTGGAGTCGTGGTTAGCTCCATCGCGTCGTGGTGAACGCGATGGACACGGTGAAGTGACCGGAAAAGCGGCGAGAACACGTCGGCGGCGAGGTCCGCGCGGTGCGTCGTGCGATCCTCGTCGCGCTTCTTGTAGTGCGGCAGGCGAGAGAGAGGTCGAGGAGGTTGCTAAGCTCACGGCGACGCGACGGTGCGAGCGGCGTGGTCGGGGGCGAGCTGCGGCGGTGGCGGCGAAGGGATCTCCGGCGGTGGCGCTTGAGGCGAGCTTAGTGCGGCGGCTTGGCACCTTGGCGCTTCGAGGCTCGGCTAGCTTCGAAATGGCGGACGGCGGCGGGCGTCTGACACAGTGGCGCGGCGTGGGGTCGACGGAGGGCGGCTACGACGGTGGTCTTGGCGGCGGTGGCGTCGGCCATGGCGTGGGGAGCGAGGAGGACGAACCAGGAGGAGAGGGGCGTCTGGGGTGCGGGGGAAGGCGAGGTCGATCCCGGCGTGGCGCGAAGCGGCGAGGCGGCGAGCAGCTGCGTGGCGAGCTGCGGTGCCGCCGCCGAGCACCTTGGCTGCTGCTGGCAAGCCAAGCAGCTTCATTGGCCTGATGGCGGGCTGGGCGGCCAGGTGGGCGGCTAAGCGGCGCCAGTAAGTTTTACGCTTTACATTTTTCTTTTCTATTTTTACGTAACTTTGTTGAGTTATTTAAAATACCTAGGAGGTTTCAAAATTCACCAAACTACTCTGGTCCATGTTGGAATATTTCCAACATGAAACATTTAGTTTGGAGTTGTTTGGACATTTGAAATATTTTATAAATTTTAAATGCCCAAATTCAAATAGCTATGATTTAATTCAAAGATCCAAAGATGACCTAGGAAATTGTGCATCACTTTTGGCAAAGCTTACGGACCAAGACAAAATGATGGACATTTTAGAAGGGCATTCAGGTTCATCGAAAATTTTTTAGTAAACCCTAGTTGTTCGAGGAGGGGCTGGGGTTACGGCAATCCCATTTCAAATTTCTGTTGAATGAAATAAACATGATGCAACATTCTAATGCATGGACTAGCTAGGTTGTGACATAGGGTATTACACCATAATAGTGGCCTAAACGTGTATAAATCTTGTGTCTCTTGTGTTGGGAGTTCATCGAGCTAAGCTTAGAGATCACGGAGACGCTAAGAGCGAGATTCGGTAGGGGGGAATCTTCGTGCGCACCCCAATGTTCGAACCTCAAGGGTTTTGCTGAAACCCAAAATCCGACATTTGGCGGCCATGTAGGGGTGCGCCGGAGCTTTCCTTCTGATAGTCAACCCACCGTTGCTCCATGAGTCCAATGTCTGGCGACCCGATGACCGACGCCAACTGCTGGGCAGCCTGGCCAGCCCGGGCCACTCCGCGTGCCCAAGAAGACCTCAACCCCGTGCCCCAGGCAGCCCGCGCACCGCAGAACGCCACGGGGCGCGGGCGGTGCGGTCGCACACCGCCCGCCCTTACTCCACGGCAGGTGCAGGCAGCCGCAAGGGCCTCAAGCCACGCCGCGGCCACGGTGCTGCACACCCGACGGGAGCAAGCAAACATGAGAGTCGTACTCACTGTGGCTCGAGAGCTACTGCGATGCAAGTTGATGGAGAGCGGTCGGGATGTGTTGCTGTAGCGCGTCGTCGAGCTCCTGGACGCCACGGCCTCAAGGGCACCGCCCTTCTGCTTCCATCTTGCACCCTGGGCCTCGGCCGGACCACACGACGGACCTCTCCAAGCCCGCGTGCCCCCAAGCACGCCCCAAGGCTTCATCAACACCAGCTCAACCATCGGCGCCAGACGCCAGGCCGCACCCACACCACCATCGGTGAATGATGGCATGTGCACTGCCGCCAACGGCCCGGGCGAGCCGCTGCCCTACCATCCTCAAGACGACGCGCTAGGCTGAGCGACATGGAGTGTGGGGCACTACGGCAAAGTCTTCGAGGCGGCGGCTTTGGAGGCTTACGTGCCCCGCATGGTGGAACGGGAGTACGCACTGGAAGGCGACCCTAGCTTGTTCCTCGGGCCAGGCTGGGAAGAAGAGATGCCAGAAGTCGAGCCCTTCTAGGGGCCTCAAGGGAGCCTCACCAACCGCGCCGACAGCAGCAGTTACCAGGTACCACTAATTCCTCGGGAGCAAGCATATGCTAACCATGGGTCACACGAGGGACCGGTAATAGCAACAGGCGGCTGCCCCAGCTCGGTAGCCTCCATTCCACCAGGAGGAGCGCACTGGGGGCTGCAGGAGAGGGGCTAGGAGCAAGGCCCCTCCCCACGGTGCACGGAGCAAGGCATCCCCCGGAGGTAGGCCCTCTGCCGGTCTGCTGAGCCTACCCCGCCGAGGACCCGTGGTCGCCGGGCGCCTGTGGCGTCCCCTTTGCCGCTTTGGCATCGTCCTGGTTTCCGGTCACCGCCAATGGTGGACGAGGGTGGCGCAAGGCGGGGCCCTCGTCTGGTGATATGAAGCAAGGCCCGGTGCCTATGAAGAAGGCACAGTGCCTGTGAAGCTGGCCGCCCGTGACACTCTCACGTAATAATGAGTGGGGCTATAGACGCCCCGGAGCCTCAGGAGCGCTGCCCTCGGGCCTCGGGGGCTCCCTCCCATGCCCAGTGGCAGCACTTAGCTCCATGCTGGTGAGAAGACATGAAGAATAGACTAGGCGCCGGACGCGGCCATTTGCTTTTTGACTCCCTTTTTGTAGTCGTGCTTCCTTGCTTCAGTTATAAGTTGAAGTTGAATTTTCATTTGTGTGTGTGGGGAGGGTGCCTTTGTGATTTCTTGCGTTCTGGTTCCTGCCTAAATTTGAAGTTTGCACCGGCTGCCTCCCCCTCGCGAGCCCCTCGCGGGCGGGGCTGGGCAAAGCACACGTATGTTGTACGCATGCCATACTATGGCCGGCACTTGCTCTTGCGAGGCCATCTCGACCGAGTAGGCAGGTCCCTCAGGGGATCCTCGGAAACTCACGACCTCATGAGCCGGTTCAGGACTTGACCCGGCTAAAGGTAAATTACAACAACTAGCTCGCCGTAGAGCCCGTAGGCTCATAGAAGCATATATTCAGCTTGGCCCTGAAAGCACAGAAACGGCAATCTTTTTACGTGAGGGGCATCCCCTCCCAAAATGCCCTTACAACCTTTAGGGCCACGCCCGAGCTTCTGTATGCAGGATAAACAGCAGTGAAACATGGAATCAGTCAGACATATCGCTCACCGCGTCCCCCGGGTCACCTCCAGATGCATCGCTGGTGCCGCTGTCGCTATCACTGGCATCGCAATCACCATCACCGGCGCCGCCGTCACCATCATCGACCACGTTGCCTTCGTCCACCGCAACTACCACCCCGTCATCGTCGAAAGCAAAGGCCCTAACAACCGCATCCACGTTATCCTCCACCCGCCGCGCCAGGTTGCCCCGGATAGCCTTGGGCATCGGGGCGATGGCTGCGTCAAAGAAAAAGTCAGGATATGTGTTCTGTAGGTGGCTGAAGACGCGGGAAAACGCGTGCCCGAGCAGGCTGCGGCTCCTATCCTCAACAAGCTGGTGAGCTCTCTTGGAGCGGTCCGCCAGGCGCGTCACCACATTGGTAAAGAAGCGGAGATGACAGGCATAGTCGGTCACGTGGGGATGCGGGGCATTCTCATTACAGATGTTGCCCAGGGCCGCATTGGCCCTGTTCCTGAGGTCCTGGAGCATGGGGCCGTGCAAGTGCTCCAACGTCCGCTGTTGAAGCACTTCCTCCCTGTTCTGCTGCGTGATGGACTCGGCGTCGGCAACCCGCTGCTAAAGAGGAAGCAGCTCGGCACAGGCGGAGGCCAGCTCGGCCTGCGCCGAGACCAGGGCGGCTGCGGCAGCTTCCGCTAGCCGTTCCGCTTCAGTTAGCCAGGACCTGAGGGCGACAGTCCTGCCCGCAACCTCGGCTTCAACCAGCTTCAGCTTTAGGTCACACCTACTCGCAAGATCCGCGTGAGCCTCGGCCACGAGGCGGTCGACCTCTTCATGGACCCGGGCCTCGTGCACGCCAATGGCGTCCTCCGCTTCGGCAACTTGGCGCTCCCTCGTCTCCAACCGCTCAAGCTCAAGACTGCGCTCGGCGGCCTCCAGCGTCAACGCTTCCTCACGCTTCTGGACCTCCTCCTCCTCCTCGATAGGCGTCCCCCTCAGTGACGCAAGGGCG
Organism: Aegilops speltoides; assembly: GCA_021437245.1. Lineage (NCBI taxonomy): Eukaryota > Viridiplantae > Streptophyta > Magnoliopsida > Poales > Poaceae > Aegilops > Aegilops speltoides. The sequence goes on along the minus strand of CM038146.1, from coordinate 278,725,618 downwards.
GCTTTGTCACATCCCTAGCTTCTCGCAATGCACTTATGATTAGTGCTAATTGCCACTGTTAGAGGTTAATCTCCCGCTAACTAAACACTGTGCCACTGACACTGGGACCCACTACCCAGTTAATCCATGGTTTATATTTAAACTTTCCTAAATAAACCCACAGCCACTGACATGCGGGCCCCACTGGTCAGGTTTGACCTGGATCGGCCCTGTTGACCGCCAACATCACAGTGACATCATGCTGACATAGTAATTAATTTCTGGAATTTAAATAAATCTTAAATGGGTTATTTATTCCAGAAAATGACCAAAACTTCTAAAATTCATAGAAATTCAACCATAACTCCAAATGAAACAAATTATATATGAAAAATGACCAGAAAAATCCAATCTATCCATCTGTACCATTTTCATGCATGTTAGAGCAACTTATAGCTACTGTTCAGGACAAATCATATAAATGGCATTTGAATATCCACATATGGAGTTTGAATTTGAATCTCGGATTCAAACCAACTCCATTTAATCTGTTGCTAGCTGCATTAGCTCAAATCACATCATATTGACATGTCATGATCATGCATCATATTGTGCATTGCATTGATTATGTTCTTCCTTGTTTTCCGGAAATTGTCCCCACTCAGTAGATGTGGTTCCGATGATGAGTTAGATGACACCGATGAAGAACTATACTATCTTCAGAAGTGCCAGGCAAGCAAAACCACCTTGTTCATTTTGATACAATCCCACTCTCTCGCTCCTGCTCTCTCTTACTGCATTAGAACAACAATGATTCAACTGTTACATGCTGCGGTAGTTGAACCCCTTTATCCTCTGCATGACCTGTCATTGCCACAGTAAATAGATGAAACCCACTAGCATGAGTAGGAGTTGTTTGAGCCCTGATGTGCCTACTCATTCATGTTTGTTGTCATGCCTGCTACTGCTTAGAGTTGAGTCAGGTCTGGTCATCGGGGATAGTCAGAACGAATGATTTGCCGTGATGATGACCACCGGCCTCCTCGTATATTTATACACGTACGTACAAAGGATAAATACAAGGTTGTTAGGGTTACAACTGATGGCGTGATCTGCCCTTATCTACAGCTAGCCTAACAACCAGAATCCTAACTATACATCACGTTTAACATTCCCCATAATCTCATCGACACAAGGTTGAGATTGGTGCTTGTAACCGCTCAAGCATGACCTTCGTGAGAGGTTTGGTAAATGCATCGGCTACCTGATCAGCAGAGGCAATGAACCGGACGTCAAGTGCACCCATGGCCACCTTTTCTCTCACAAAATGGAAATCCACCTCAATGTGTTTGGCTAGAGCATGCACTTCTACATGGTATCGGAGCCAAGAGGTCTTGAGTTCAAGACCCGGCTGGCGCAATTAAAATTGCAGCCCACTTTCGGTCCACGTTTAGGCCTGAGGGAGCCACACGTGAGGGGGAGTGTTGACGTATAATGTGCTGCCTAGTCTCTTTCATCAGATCGGTCTTTTGGTTGCATTGGCTAGAGCATGCACTTCTACAGGGATGAACTGGAATGTTGTGAACATGTCCTACTGTGTGTGAGCTAAGTGTGTGAACATGGTTTGGTAAAGGTAGCGGTGAGAGGCCATGTAGGAGTACATGTTGGGTTGTCTCATTGAAGCCGTCCTCGGGAACTAAGTTCTGTGTTTGTGATCCATGAACAGTTACTACCACTCATTGGGATCCTTAATTGACCCTCTCGGCTTCTTAATCACCCTTGTCCTTTGTCCAAGAGTTGCAAGTAGTTTCTGGTGTTTATAGTATGCTGGAGGCCGTGCGCAGCGCTGACCTGAGGGGTGGATTGTGATGCGGTAGGCACGTGGCATGATGTATAGGGCGCCCGTTTGGTGTCTCGGGAACCCTGCACACATCGTTCGGGGCCGTATGTGGAAACTTCGGCCGGACTCCCTACGGATGGAACCTGAATAGGCGATAAACCTGGACTAGAGACTTGAGTGTTTAGGTAGGTCGTGGCCGACACCCTCGTTGGGCTTCCGCTTGAAGGTTGCCGAGTACATCTCGTGTAAACGACGGTAAGTTGTGAGAGCGTGTGTGAAGAAGTACACCCCTGCAGGTTTAACATCATCTATTCGAATAGCCGCGTCCGCGATAAAGGACCTCTGGGTTGCCTATACACTTCATAGACAAGTGAAAGTGGATACTCTAAAATACGCAAGATAAGCATGAGTGCTATGGGTGGCGTTCTCGTAGGGAGACGGGAGCGGGTCCATAGTGGTGTATTGATATGGTGAATTTGTGGACTCGTGTGCGCCACCTCAAAAGAGTTACTTGCGATCGTAGTTCGGGATAGCCACCGAGTCTAAGCTGGCTTGCTGTAGTTAAACCCCACCATCCCCTTTGTTGATAATGATGCATATGTAGTTAGTTCTGATGTAAGTCTTGCTGGGTACATTTGTACTCACGTTTACCTATTTTATGTTTTTGCAGAGAGACTTCTGTCTCACTAGTAGTTCCGCGTGGACTTCGATGTTTAGCTTGTTACCTCAGCTACGATCTTGTGCCCTCGCCAGGATCTAGTAGATAGTCAGGCTCCTCAGCCTTTTTCATTTGTAGATGTTTGTACTCAGACAAGTTAAGCTTCCGCATGTGTTTTGACTTGTATGCTCTGAATGCTGGGTCGAAAGACCCATGTTTGTAATATCTCGCTCCTCGGAGCCTATTGAATAAAATATTTGAGTTGTAGAGTCATGTTGTGATGTCATGTTGTATTTGCACATATCGATCATATTGTGTGTATGTTATTGAAATGTTTGGTATGTGTGGGATCTGACTATATAGTTGTTTATCCTTGGTAGCCTCTCTTACCGGGAAATGTCTCCTAGCGCTTCCACTGAGCCTTGGTAGCTTGCTACTGCTCCGGAACACATAGGTTGTCCGGCATGTGTCCTTCTTCGTTCCTGTGTCTGTCCCTTCAGGGAAATGTCACGCGGTGTCTACCAGAGTCCTGTTAGCCTGCTATAGCCCAGATTCTCCGGAGTCCTGTTAGCCCAGCTGCTACAACCCAGATTCACACGCTGATGACCGACACGTTCGTTGCTGGGTCATGTATGCCTGTCCCTGTAAGTTAGTGCCACTTTGGGTTTACGACTAGCCATGTCAGCCCAGGTTCTTTGTCATATGGATGCTAGTGACACTATCATATACGTGAGCCAAAAGGCACAAATGGTCCCGGGCCTGGCAAGGCGACACCCGTGGGAATAGTGTGCATGAGGCCACAAGGTGATATGAGGTGTTACATGCTAGATCGGTGTGCATAGCATCGGGGTCCTGACAGGCTTGGTGCAACTCCACCTGCTGCTCCAAGGAAGCGCTCCAGGCTTGGAGCTCCCACGCGCGCTTCTCTGCAATCTCGCGACGACGATCAGCTTCCTGGGCCTCCTCCAAAGCTCGGGAGCAGGCCTCACGCGAGGTCGCAAGGGACGCCTCGGCCTTCGCATTGTCAAGCTCGCGCTGGTGGCGCGCGAGGTTTATGGCCACCTTCAATTTATGCCACTCCTCGATCAGCCGTAGGCCCTCGGCTTCAAGGCGCGCGTCTACGACCACAAGCTCTCCACCAAGCTGGCCCATCGCGTCCATCGCCTTTTGGAAGAACTCATGGCGGACAACGCTTCGTTCACATGCAAACTTGAGCGCGCGGTTGATGTCGTCCCCCGCCGCGGGCGCTGCCGGTGTGTTCCGAAGCGGTTCGCCCCCTCTCGGCAGGGGGTTGGGGGCTGGCGCCCCCACGGTCAATGGCCAGGCCCCGCAAGGGACCCGGACCGGCGCTGGCTCGCCACTTGTAGAGGAGCCCAAGGTTGATGCCAACCAGCAGCCGTCCACGACTAGAGGAGGAGCCCTGGGTAGGCTGGCCGCGCTCCTGGCAAGGTTGCGAAGGAAAGGCGGCAAGGGAATGGGCTCAAGGCACCATCTGGCTTGCTTCTCCGACTGACCCCGCGCCAGGGGCGGCGTGCAGGCCTGGGGCACTCAAGGCTAGCAATGAAGGCAAGGCCAGAGGAGGCTGCTTCTTGGGAGACTCAGCGGGCTTGGCAGGAGGGATCCTGAAGAGCCACAATCAGGAGGGGAAGCAGCAATTGGGGAATTACAAGGACAAGGTACTTACTCGTCTATGGCGATGTAATTTCTATGTTTCAACGGCGGGATGGTGCCACCACTGCAGCACGAAGACTCCTTCTTGCGGAGCGCGGCGAAGTCCACGTGAAACCGGCCTAGGCATTGGACGTGGGGCCAGTGCGGGGCACGGCTGGAGAGGCACCCAGGCGGTCAACCTCAGGAGCGCCAAGCTGGGAAGAGCAATCAGGCTCTGCCTCATGCTGGCTTGCCTATGTCTCAGGAGCTCCGGCCTCAGGACCCGTAGATTGCATCTCCCCCTCAACGACCGCCTCAAGGCGAACCTCACGGGTTCCGGAGGATGGCGCCTCGGAAACCTCAAGCGGCGTCGGCACCTCGACACTCGTGCCTCCGGCCTCAAGCGATGCTTGCCTCCCTACGTCCACTCCTGGGGCAAGCTTGGTGCTGGCGGCAAGGAGGGGAGCCACGACGACAAGATTCTCACGAGGCCCAACAAGGCCGAACGGACGCAGCCCCCATTCGTCAAAGGAAGGCATCTGCCCCGCGAACTCAACCCTGTTCGAGCAGAGATACAAGAGACAACCCCCTTGCGGCATATCGCCTGGCGAGGGGCTGCCAGTCAAGACTTCAAGCACCGCCCTCTGTGCTTCGGGCAAGAGCCCCGACTCCTGAAGCCTCATGTGATCTTGGTCATCGGTCAGGGCCCACATCGGCTGGGAATGGTGCTGGAGAGGGGCAATGCAAGGTCAGAGGAACTCCTTCACCACCTAGGGCGCAGTCACGCCAAGGTCTCTCAACCTCGTCAACCGGAGCTAGACGAAGGAAAGGCGAGAGCTCGCGAGCCTCTCGTGGCCCCAGCCGCAGTTGGCGATGGCGGGCGACGACGGAGGCGAAAGCAGGGGGCTGAGCACTCCAACATCCACGTACACCCACCTCGTCCGGAACCCGCTCGTGGACGGTGGGAGATCAAAATCAATCCCTGAGGTGACCGTCTCTGCCACAGCCTGGAAGCTCAGGCACCCCGAGCACTGCAAGGGTCGGTCAGATGCAGCGAGAAGAAATGGCGCAAGAGGGCAACGGAAGGAACAATGCCCACCATGGCCTCGCAAACAAAGGCGAAGACGGCGAGAAGGGCAACGGATTGGGGATCAAGATGCAGCATGTGAATCTGGTAATGGGAAAGCACTGCATTGAAGAAGGCGGAGAAAGGGGAAACCAGGCCAGCCCACAGGGTGTCGACGAAGAACCGAGCCTCAGTGGTTGTCCTTTCAATGGAGGCTCGGGACGCAGGAAAAGCCACCGTCCCTGCCCACTCATTGAAGCTGGAAGCGAGTGCAGGGAAGACCTTGCCCATGGCCTCCCAGTTGAGCACCCGCGATCGGCCGACGGCTGGCTCGATTGACGGGGGCGGATTGGCCGATGTCGGCGTCCTGGGAACGGGGGTCCCCAGACTTGCCTGCCTGCGGCCTGCTGTGTAGCTCAACCAATGGCCCAGTACGGCCCGTCTTCATCAACCAAGCGCTTAAGACCCTCGCGAGGGGCCAAACCTCGCGGGGCAGACGGCGCAAGGCCTCCTCAGGGGCGGCCTCACTAGGCAGGCTCGCGAGGAGGCAGAGAGATCAAGGCAAGGGGTACCTCGCGAGGTACTCATGACGCAAGCAATGATGATCAAAACCAGGCGGGCGCCAGCCTGCGTAGTGTCCTTGTTTCCTCTTTGATGCAAAGGGGGTAAGCATAGGCGCAGGGTACCGAGGCATCAGGCAAAGGTTTCCATATCGGTGCAACAAGACCAAGACCGGTAGAACGGAAGGACGAAGGTCACCGTGGAGCCCAAGACGGCGTCACCACTAGCACCTTTGGCAGTCGAAGACCACCTTAAGTCAGGATAGCTTGTACTAGCTGTCCCCTCTCAAAATGGCGGTTATTGGATCCCTTCCCGCTCAATATTTGGGAAGAGGACCAGCGCCTCTATAAATAGAGATAGCCACCATAGTAGAAGGCAATCTGATCCGAACCCAACCCATCTACACACCAACACAAGAACATCTCTCCTCGCAAGGCTGTTCTTCATCTATACTGTACATCATCAGCCCAAGAGGCAATCCACCACAACACACACTGGATTAGGGTATTACACCACAACGGTGGCCCGAACCAGTATAAACCTTGTGTCTCTTGTGTTGTTCATCGATCTAGCTTAGCAATCGCGGCTAGGCTGAGGGCGTGTTTCGGTAAGGAGAAGATCATCGTGCGCACCCCAGAGCTCGAACCTTAAGGGTTTTGCCGGAACCAGATATCCGACATTTGGCGTGCCAGGTAGGGGTGCGCCGAAATCTTCTTTCCGCTCGACTTCGTTCCATCGCTTCGTCGCATCCATGGTAGACGCCCGCCAAGCCCGTGCCGAGCGCCGAGCTTCTCTCGCTGCTCGTGTTGCCCAGACGGCTCCCATCGGCAGGCCTCCTCATCGTTCTCCTTCGCCTGCCGCCAACGCCGCCACTGGCCCGGCAGGGAACGAGCAGCAGGCATCTTTGCTGCATCCCTCGGTGCGGCAGGAAGGTCGCAGTGCTACTCCGCCGCTGACCCCAGCTGGTTCGTCGCCTCACTCTCGTAGCGCCTCCACGGACGCACAGGCCGCGTTGCTCCTGGCATGTGAGCTCCTGCACTACCGCCCCGTCGACGACCTCTACGAAGGGTGGCTCGCTCAAATCACCGAGCTCGTCACCACCGCAGGGGGCTCTCCCGCACCGTCCCTCTCACTGCCTCGCCCTCGCGGCGTGGGCGGCGCTGACTCGAGGAGACCTACGCCCCAAAGATGGCGCCTGGCTCCAAGCGCGCGCACGGGCGTGACCCACCGCATCTAGCGCCCGCGCAACAAGAAAGAAGCTTCCAAGAAATCCCACGACCTAAAGAAGGTGTTCCCGTGCTTCCTGCACCAGCACCACAAGATCGTATCCCTGCTCTGGTGCGTCAGGACCCCGCGCTGCCCCTGGCATCAGTGCGCGGGCACCATCAGGAGCAGGCACCACGTCTACAAAAGGCTCCAGTGGCCACAGCAGGTTGCCGCGCCTTCACCACCGACCTGCGTAGCGTCGCTTGGCCCGGCAAGTTCAAGCCGGACCTGCTGAGGAAGTCCTGGATTAGGGGGTATCCGGACAGCCGGACTATATACTTTGTCCGGGCTATTGGAGTATGAAGATACAAGACTCAAGACTTCGTCCCGTGTCCGGATGGGACTCTCCTTTGCGTGGAAGACAAGCTTGGCGATCCGGATATTATATTTCCTTCTTTGTAACCGACTCCATGTAAACCCTAGCCCTCTCCGGTGTCTATATAAACTGGAGAGTTTGGTCCTTAGAGGGACGATCAGAATCATACTCATCATAGGCTAGCTTCTAGGGTTTAGCCTCTACAATCTCGTGGTAGATCAACTCTTGTACTACTCATATCATCAATATCAATCAAGCAGGAAGTAGGGTTTTACCTCCGTCGAGAGGGCCCGAACACAGGTAAACATTGTGTCCCTTGCCTCCTATTACCATTAGCCTAAGGCGCTTGCAGATCGGGACCCCCTACCGAGATCCGCCGGTTTTGACACCGACATTGGTGCTTTCATTGAGAGTTCCTCTGTGTCGTCGCTGCAAGGCTTGATGGCTCCTTCAATCGTCAACAACACGGTCTAGGGTGAGACTTTTCTCCCCAGATAGATCTTCGTGTTGGTAACCGCATTCTTGAGCCAATTAAGCAGCGGCCGAGCAGATCGGCAGCTCGCCCCAGCCACGGTCGAGTTGAAACCTGAACTACGGCCGATATCCGCGGAGACTTGATATTCAACGGGTTTGGGCCTGCGCCAGGAGCGCCGGACAATCACGATAAGCACGGCTTAGACCTATTGTCGGACAATGCTCGGGATATCACCCCTGCAGTAGCCCCGGACCTAAATCCGGAGAAGATTGCGTTGCCCAAGGACGGGTGGATGGACCCCGTCCCGCAGGCTGCACACTCATTGGCGGTAGAGCCGAACACAGGCGTCGCCTCGAAGGAAGCCTGTGACACCGGACCCACGGACTCGTATCCGATTGTAGGTTCCAGTCCGCGCGCCTCCAAGCCTGCTGAATCTGGTTGGGCTCCGGTAATGGAGTTCACCACCGCGGATATCTTCAAGTACTCGCCCTTTGGCGACGTGCTAAACTCCTTAAAATCCCTCTCTTTGTCAGGAGACTCTCGGCCGAACTATGTCCGGCTCGAATGGGAAGCAAGCGATGAAGGAATTCATTGCCCACCCACCACCCACTTCATAGCCACTTTATCGGCGATGTATCGGACATGCTTGACTTTGACTCGATGATCTTGAAGGTATGGGCGTCGGGCGAGAGAGCGATTCAGAATCAGCGGGGCCTTTGGACTGCCACCTCGTCATACGATATATACATTGTGCCTAAGGAGGACGACGGCGACAATCCGGAAGATAAAACCCCCGGGCAAAAGCCAAAACGACGGCGCAGACGCCGCTCCAAGTCCAGGAACAGTAAAAATAGCGACAAGAGCGCCAGAAAGATCGACACCCCACTCAACTCCGAAGGCAAAAACGACCATATGGACCCAGCTATGGAGTAGGATGAGCGAGGTCACGCCGAACACAGCTCGGAGCAGACACCTGATCACAATGATCCCGAGGGACGAATTCATCAAACCGCCCCGGGACAAGAACACAGTCCGGATGACGATGCATTCATCATCCGGAAACACGCTTGAGCGAGATAACCTCCACAGCGGCTTATGGCCCTTTGTGAGAAGTCTAAAGAAGCGAGGCAGCGGCTAAAGGCCGCCTGAGAAAGCGCTCAATCGCAGATGGAATAAAGTGCTAGACACTTAAGAAAAGTACGGCGACGATCGCCATACAAAGAGCTATCCAAAATGCAAGTTGCTGCCAGAATTCGACGACGAGGCCGTTCCACCAAAGAACAACACGGCCAAGAGGCCGGACAAACCACTTCATAACCGCAATAGAGCAACTACCAACGCCGCACACGATTTACGCGAGCTCCTGGATAAGAAAGTCGGCGCAGCTAGGTCCATCTACGGATCTAAAGGACACACCCCGACGCGGGACTATGGTCACCAAAACGATCATACCGATCGGATACCAATTCGGAATCAACACCGGACACAACAATAGAGGGGCTGCTCACATGCGTCTAGATCTGAAGGGCTGCTCACCCCACATGCTTCATAGAAGAAATCTTGGACCACAATTTCCACGGGGTTTTAAACACAGCGAACATAGAAGGCATTCGACGGAACAGCAGACCCAGTGCGGATCGAGACTTTATCCTGCATATACACATGGCTCGTGGGGACGACCTCCGCGCCATCAAATACCTTCCCCTCAAGTTGAAGGGCCAGCTCGACCTTTGGTTGAAAAGCCTCCCGAAAATTCAATTGGAAGTTGGGAGGAACTCGAGGGGCGCTTTGGGGGCCAATTTTCAAGGGACTTATGTCCGCCTTCGGATCTGACGATTTAAGTCACATAATCCAACAGCTCGGAGAGTCCGCCCGCAAGCTTTGGAACAGATTCCTCACTAAGAAGAATCAAATTGTCGATTGTCCAGATGCCGAAGCCTTAGCGGCGTTCAAACACAGCATCCGAGACGAGTGGCTCGCCAGACACCTCGGCCAAGAAAAGCCAAGGACAATGGCAGCCTTAACAAGCCTTATGACCAGCTTTTGCGCGGGTGAAGATAGCTGGTTGGCCTATAAAGGCACCAGCGACCCAAGCACATCCGAAATAATGGATGGCAATGGGAAGCCACGGCAAAATAAAAACAAACGTCAAAACAAGGAAGAGAGCCTGGACAACACAACGGTCAACGCCGGATTCAGGGGCTCTCGACCCGGTCAGCAAAAGAAGCCATTTAAAAGGCGGTAAGAGGACCGTCCGGTGCGAGCGAGTCTGGACGGTGTGCCAAATTCATGGCACCCCAGAGCAAACCTGCGAACCACACTCACGAGAGAATCTTTGGGTCTTCAAGCAGGCGGCAAATTAAATGCCGAACACAAGGGAAGGGAAACACCAAGTGAAGACGAGGATGAGCCTCGCCAGCCGAACACTAGGGGACAGAAAAAATTCCCACCAAAGGTAAAAACAGTAAATATGATCCACGCGACCCACACATCCATGAGAAGGCACGAATGCACGCTCAGTGACACATGCGCTACAGAGCCCGTCGTACCCAAACCTAACCACTGGTCGGCTTGTCCGATCACTTTCGATCACACGGACTGCCTAACTAGTATTCGGCACGAAGGATTAGATGCCTTGGTGCTCGACCCAATAATCGATGGATACCATCTTACTCACGTCCTCATGGACGGCGGCAGTAGTCTCAATTTAATATACCAGGACACTGTCCACAGGATGGGGATAGACCCATCCAGAATCAGCCAAAGCAACACCACCTTCGAAGGGGTGATACCAGGCGTTGAAGCCCACAGCAGGGGCTCTATCATACTGGAGGTAACATTCGGCTCCCCCGGCAACTCCAGAAGCGAAGAACTACTCTTCACCATCGTTCCCCTCCAAAGCGGCTATCAAGCATTGCTGGGGAGAACGGCATTCACCCGCTTCAACGCAGTACCACATTACGCCTACCTCACACTAAAGATGCCCGGTCCAGGCGGCGTCATCACCATTAACGGAAACACAGAGCGCTCCTCACGCACGGAGGAATACGCGACGGCTCTAGCAGCCGGACTCTAAGGGGCCTCTAACACCAAAAAGCATAACTGGTCGTTAAGACCACGGACACGGTTAGACGAGTCCGGCAGCTCGGATGAACCTGAGCTAGGGCACCATGTATGTAATCCCATAAAGGACACTAGGGGCTATAGATATTTAATACAGCCCCACTTTTGCCTTGACCTTATTAGCAGGTCAATGTCTTACACTTTTACTATCCATCGCACGCTTACGTTATATTATTCTACATGACCTTTTATTTTTTACAGACACAATTCGTGCGATACCCTTCCAGGAAACGGCACAACGGAGACAAAGGCGCAGACATGCAGCAGGGCCCCACTGACAGGTTTCTCTTTAGAATAAGCCCCTGTGTAAACCTTTTTAATTGTTTCTTGTTGTTTCCACATCCCATGGGTACTATACCCACAGAGGATACTATCGTTATTGGCATTTCGCCACGACAGATTAATGCACGTACCTGGAACTACAGGGTTCATAATAAAAGGGCATTCTTGAGCCCATTTTATGTTGCAAAGTCCGAATACCTTCAGGAGTGTTCGGCGTCATGAGTTTGGCCTTATATGCATCAGCTCTGAATCATGTCTTTGGTCAAATGTTGGGTTTGCCTGGCTCCTGGGTTTGCCACCTTACGTTCCGTTCTTATCGGCTAAGGCAGCCAAAGGAGAACTACTGCGATTGTGCCCTGGTTATTCGGATGAGCACCTCGATGAAAGCCGAAACTGATTGTCATGATCTGATGAGACTGTTCAACCACTCGAAGACTTACCAGAATCTTTAGGATTCCACCGCATTAATGAAGGACCGTTTCTCGGTCATGTAAACACGCGCCCGTATTCGGATGCACGCGAAGGTACCAGGGGCTACATAGTAGCCCCACCGTCAAAACTCCCATGGCTAAGTGAAAGTGTTACAGCTATATAGTCCGGTTGCCTAGTTCGATGTGCGATCACCTCCTTAATGGACCAAGACGTTGGATCAAGTGTGATTACGCATATTTTTCGCGAACACCCCCGCATCGTATGCGTGGGGGCTGAAGCAAACGACTGCTAACTTTCAGATTACACATATACATAAAAACGGTTGCACAGGAGGCACAATAATACTTTCGGGCAAAAAGTATAAATATAGCCTTGTAATCAAAATAACATTGTTTTTACAATGACACAATTTGTCACTCGAACAAGACATTCTTCAGGCACTACGCCTCTATTAAGCGGGCACCTTCTGTTACCTGCTCCAAATACTGCTCGGGCAGATCCTGGCCTCCCGCCGGATTCTGGGTCGCATGATGCTGGCCTCCATATCCGTCCAATATGCCTTAACACGGGCAAGTGCCATCCGTGCACCCTCTATACATGCCGACCTCCTCATAGCATATATCTGAGATATGGCACCGAGGAATTGTTGCACCAAACGAAAATAACTGTCCGGCTTAGGCCCCTTCGGCCAAAGATGGTCTATTACAGACCGCATTGCAAGCTCGGACAGCCTATGAAGCTCCACCACAGCAGCCATCTTCTCACGCAACGACAATGGGCGCGCGGGAGCATTGAATTGCATCCAGAACAGCTTCTCCACTTCTTTATCACCTTGATCCTCGAAAAACTAGGTCGCATCAGCCGTACTCTTCGCCAAGTCCGCATACGCATCTGTAGGACTCCAGCATCAATCCAGGGGAGCATACTTCGGATCCAAAAACTTCATTCGCAATAAGTAGGGGTTCCCAGCCGCGATTTTCACGGCCTGTCGAAGCTCCTCCCGCACATCCCTGATTTCGGTCCGCATCTCCTTGGCCGAATTAAGTGCCTTGTTCAGGTCGGCGAATTAACTGATTCTCCTTTTCAAGGAGCTCATACCGTCGTGGCATTTTCAACTCCACAGCCATTACGGCTATCTTGTCTTAACCCGGCGATGAGCAGCGATTCGGCTCTCAACTCTTGACGCCTTTAGGGCAGCCGCATTGCTAACCGAGCTTGTTCCTTGGCCTGGGCAAGTTCCGCCCTCAGGGCTTCCACGGCAGCAGCACCGTCTGCAGTCCAAGCATATCGCATTAATATTATGCCCCTCTCAAATTTTCCTATACAACATAATAAGGAAAGTAGAGCACATACCTTGTGACTCGTTCAGCCGCTCGTTCACCAGCGTGATATCGGCATCAACAGATCCAATCTGCCTCCTTAGTTCGGCAACTTCAACGGACTGATCGGCTGCCGGTTCCTTAGACACCTGCGCATATATACAGCGCAATCATTACTTACACAATATGATCCTCCATTTGCCGCCTAGGGCGGGCAACCAGAGTCTCACGGGCTACTATCCATATGGAGCACGCCTAGCGCGTGCCTCACAGCGAAAAAAATTATGTATTTTTCATTACATACCTCAAAGCCTCTGAGCAGGCTCGTAAATGCTTCATTCAAACCGCTTGTGGCGGATGGAATTTTCTTGAGCACTGTGCTCATTCATGAGCGGTGCTCCTCCGAGACTGCAGCTCGTTCCAGAAGGCCCGTCGGTATGTCCAGGCGGACACCGAACTGTGTCAGACCCTTCTCATCGCCCCCCGTGGGAGCCTAACGCTCCAGGCTCAGGGCTGCTGAAGGATTAGCTTCTGGCTTCGGCAGATCCGGACCCCTCCGTGACGACACCTCGGGGTCGCCCGCCTCATGAGGCGCAGAGGTTGGTGGGGTCTCACTCTCCATCATCTCCAGAGGGAGATCCCCCGAAGACAAACTCTATCGAGAAGAGCTACTAGCCGGACTGCAAAAAAATGGATCCTGGTTATTGTTCTCGGAGAAATGCAGTACCTTTGAATTTATGATTAACTCACAGCTCGGTTGAGGGCTGGCCCATTGGCGGGCCTGACGCGGCAAGGGCGCCCTTTGGGGCAGGGCCCCCTGGTGACGCTTTCTTCCCCTGTTTGGGCATCTCCGTCTCCAAGTCTTCGGAGGCGGCCCTCTTCTTCCCGCGCGAGGAGGAGGCCTTAGATTCCCCTCCTCGACTATCCTCCTTTGGGGAGGTAGCGATTCCCCCGGTTTGGATGCGCAGTGTGTGAAGTTCGGCTTCTCTGTTCTTCCCTTCGTCCTTCCCAGAGGGCATTTTGCTAAGCACCCGACCAAGCATTTTGGCTATGGTGGGACTAGGCGAGCCTTCGGGAAGTGGCGTCGGACACCTGATTCTCTCCGCCTTGTTGAGCCAATCCTGGCCACGGAGGATTTTAAGAATGATGATCATGACAAATATAAATGAAGTGTCCGGTTTCGGGGTTACTTACTTGGGTATCTAGGCGATTGCAGCTTAGGCCCGCATCCTCGGTGGTGTCCGGACACTTTACTTGTGGTCTGAAGAATAATTTACACATCCCTTCGGGCGTCAGGACGAAGAAGTGCAGAATAGTCCGTCGACCCTCTGGATTGAGCTCCCACATCCGGAGAGGCCGGCGTTTGCACGGCAACATCCATCTGATTAGCATTACCTGAATTATGCTGACAAGGTTAATGTCCCTCTCAAGAAGCTCCGGATCGGCTCTCTGATGTTGGTACATCACTAGCAGACCCCCAATCCCGTCCTACGTTGGTCCATGACGCCAGTTGTGATGGAGGGCCCGAGCAGAAGTCGGGGGCAGCCACCCACTTTGTGCCTCTGGGAGCCGTGACGTAAAGCCACCTCCGCTGCCATAAATCGGATACCTCTGGGAAAGAACCCTCTGGCCATGGGGCATCGGCGTTCCTGCTTATTATGGCACCTCCGCACTCCGCATGGCGCCCCTCGATCATCTTCGGCTTCACACTGAAGGTCTTGAGCCATAAGCCTGTAACGCCCCGGATACAACTTTCCATATTCGTAACTCCAACTCTTGCCATTTCCGGCGATGTGATTTATTATTTCCTCCGTGCTTGGGTTTTTGTCTGTTGTTTTGCATCTTGTTCTTGTTATGCATCTCGTCTCATGTCATCATCCGCATTGCATCATCATGTTTTCAAAACTTGCATCCGTTCCGGGTCTCTTAGTTCTCTTCGTTGTCCGTTCTGAGCCCGACCACACTCTCGCACGCGCCCGCGGCACCTCCGAAATATTATTTTATAAGTGGCATAAAAATGTTCTCGGAATGGGTTGTAACTTGTCGTGCGGTCTTATTATAGTGTGGACAGGCCGCCTGCCAAGTTTCGTCGCATTCGGAGTCCATTTGATAGCCCAACCGTTAAACTTAGCGGTACAGTTGCAGTACTGCGTCGGACGTTCGGTATCCGGAAGCGATTGCGGGCTGCATTCTCTCCTCTCCTCTCAGCCCGACCCTCTCGTCACAGCCCACCTAGGCCTGCCTAACTTTCCCCTCCGGCCGAACCGTGGGATCGCAATCAAGGGTCCCAAACCCTCCTAACCCCCAAACCCTAGCCACCTACTCTATATATAGACCCCTCATGCCATTTTTGGCCTTCTCATTCCCCCTCCTTGATTTCCGCGCCATCCCAATCATCAGCCGCCGTCGCCTCCCACCTCCTCCTCGTTTTCCGGCGCCCTCCACCTCCACCTTGCCACTTGGCGCTGCCCTAGTGGTCGGCCGCCACCGCCGTCGCTCTCCACCTCTCCTGCGCCACCACCTCCCTCCCAGTAGCGCCTCCTCCACCACAGGCCATGAGGCCCGGCCTTGGCCCGCCTGGCCGATCTGGGCCCGGCGCCTGGGGCGCCAGCGTTCCCCGTCGATCGCTCCCTACCTCCCGCTCCCTCCTCGATCCAGATCGAGAGGAGCTCGACCCCGCCGCCTCGCCGGTGGACACGCGACGCCGCCGTCGGCCACCTCGTCCCAGGCCAGCGCCGCCCGCCCCTTCTCCTCCTTCCCTCTCCTTCCCTCTCCCTCACCAGCTTGCTCTCTCTCTCTCCAGGGCGCCGCCGCCGCCATGGATGCCAGCGCCCGCTGCGGAGCTCTTCGTGTCACCGGCGCGAGAGCCCTCAAGCTCCTTCCGGCGGATCCGGCACCGCGCCGCCCGATCCGTCCGTTCCCGGTCTCCCGCGCTTTGCCCTCGCCGGAGGTACCCCCCCGCCGCCGCCATGCTCGCTCGGGGCGAAACGCCCGTTGACCGGCGCCTCGCTCGACAGCGTCGCCAGCGCCGGGAGGCTCGGCCTCCTCGCGTGGGCCACGGCCCGGCTTCTCCCGTGGCCCGGTAGAAGCAAGGCCCGATTCCCATTGACCTCTCCAATCCGCAGCTCCACCGACCGGCCCAAGAGGCCTGGTGAGAAGCCCAGCGCCCCTCCTTTTTTTTCTTGTTGGGCCAAGCTGCAGATTCGGCCCGCGTAGTTTTTTTTGTACTCACTACGATTTTAACATTTATCCGGTGATTTAATAGTTTCTGAAAAACCCTCATCTTCATGCATATAAAAACTCATTAACGTGCATCGGTTAAAACAAACTTTATATGTAAAATGCTTAGAATTTCATCTAGTTTCATAATATGCCATTTTCATCCATGTTTGAAATGTTTAAAATGCTGTTTGATTAAATTTGCTTAAATGCCATGCTAAAATGATTTATTTCATAACTATTTAACCGTAACTTCGAAATTAAATGTTCCTTATATGTATTTGGGGTGGAAAAATGCCTAGATTAACATGGTCCATTTTATTTTCCTGTTTAACAACTTTAAAATATGTTTTAGGGCAGAACAGTACCTAATCCATAAATATGCATATGGGGATTTTCCGGAAGTGTTGTTTGTTGTTCCGGCCTCATTTAAACTTGCCTAATTGTTAGTTTAATTATGCTTCACCCTTTGCCATGGTTAACAACAGTTAATATTGTTGGTTAGCCTTAACGAGAGAGAACTAAATAATTGATGTGGTGTTTTGTCAATATGCAACTCGTTGCATATTGAGCTCCACTTAACTTGTAGTATTGTTTTGTGCATTTTGCCATGCCATGCCTCATTAAACCGGACCTGCATCATACTTGTTTGCGCATCATGCCATGTTTATGCAGGTGTTTACCATATTGTTTGCTTCTTTCGGTTTGCTTCTCTCGTTAACCGGTTTCGTTCGGAGTTGTGAGGATCCATTCGACTACGTCCGTTTGTCTTCTTCATGGACTCGTTCTTCTTCCTTGCGGGATCTCAGGCAAGATGATCATACCCTCGAAATCACTACTATCTTTGCTATGCTAGTTTGCTCGCTCTTTTGCTATGCCAATGCTACGATGCCTACCTTTTGCTTGTCAGCCTCCCAAATTGCCATGTCAAACCTCTAACCGTTGACACCATTCCTAGCAAACCGTTGTTTGGCTATGTTACCGCTTTGCTCAGCCCCTCTTATAGCGTTGTTAGTTGCAGGTGAAGATTGAAGTTTGTTCCTCGTTGGAACATGGAGATGTTGTTCCTTGTTGGAACATGTTTACTTGTTGGGATATCACAATATCTCTTATATTATTAATGCATCTTTATACTTGGTAAAGGGTGGAAGGCTCGGCCTTATGCAGTGTTTTGTTCCACTCTTGCCGCCCTAGTTTCCGTCATACGGTGTTATGTTCCCGGATTTTGCGTCCCTTACGCGGTCGGGCGATTTATGGGACCCCCGACGATTCGCTTTGAATAAAACTTGTCCAGCAAGGCCCAACATTGCCTTTTACCATTTGCCTCACCTAGCCTTTTTTCCCTTGGGTTTCGGAGCCCAAGGGTCATCTTTATTACCCCGGGCGGTGCTCGTTGTGAGTGTTGGTCCAAACCGTCAACCGCCGGTGTACCGACCAGGGCAACTCGGGCTGGCCTACCGGAAGTTTGGACAATCCGGTGTGCCACGAGCGAGATATGTGCAGCTCCTATCAGGATTTGTCGGCACATTCGGGCGGCTTTGCTGGTCTTGTTTTACCATTGTTGAAATGTCTTGATGTCTGGGATACCGAGTCTGATCGGAGTGTCTTGGGTGAAGGTCTATTCCTTCGATGATCGCGAGAGCTTGTCATGGGCTAAGTTGGGACACCCTGCAGGGTTTAAACTTTCGAGAGCCGTGCCAGCGGTTATGTGGCAGATGGGAATTTGTTAATGTCGGTTGTAGACAACCTGAAGTTGACCTTAATTAAAATACATCAACCGTGTGTGTTACCGTGATGGTCTCTTTCGTGGTCCGGAAGTGAACACTGATGTTGGAGTTATGCTTGACGTAGGTTGCTATAGGATCACTTCTTGATCATACTTTTATCGACCGTGCTTTGCTTTCTCTTCTCGCTCTCATTTGCGTATGTTAACCTCCGTTTATGCTAGTCGCTTGCTGCAGCTCCACCTCATGCCTTTACCTTACCCATAAGCTTAAATAGTCTTGATCTCGTGGGTGCGAGATTGCTGAGTCCCGTGGCTCACGGATACTTCAAAACCAGTTTGCAGGTGCCTATGTTACCGAGCAGGAGACGCAATCAAGCTCAAGGAGGAGCTCGATGAAGATCTTGCCCTTTGTGTTGTTTCGTTCTAGTTGTTCAGTAGTGGAGCCCAGTTGGGGTCGATCGTGGACCTTTTGTCGCATTTGGGGTTCTTCTTTTATTTTGGTTCCGTAGTCGGACCTTGATTGTATCTGGATGATGTAATGCTTTATTCATGTAATTGTGTGAAGTGGCGATTGTAAGCCAACTATGTATCTTTTCCCTTATGTATTACATGGATTGTGCGAAGATTACCTCACTTGCGACATTGCTTTCAATGCGGTTATGCCTCTAAGTCGTGCTTCGACCGTGGGAGATATAGCCGCATCGAGGCGATACAAGTTGGTAATCGAGCCATCCCGACCTTAGGAGCCCCCTTTGCTTGATCGTTTTTAGTGGCGAGTTGTGTCTAGAAAAATGTTTTGAGTCATTTAGGAATTATATATCGGAGAGTTTAGGAATTCTTTTTACTCCCGGTCCTTGACCTTACGGTGAGGTATCTGACGTAGAGTTTTGACTCTTCTCTTCTCAAATTTCACTAAAAAATTTTAGGATCACGCGGGTATCTTGGGATCGTTCGATATTCTTATGGCGAGAACATTGTTCTTGGTGCCTCCTGTCATTTAGGGGTTGTGGCGGTGTCCGGGGAGTTGAGCTCCGAGGTGTTGTCGTCATAATTTTATCGTTGCAGATTCGGAATACACGAGTTTAAATGCCGACATCGAAAATCTCTTTTATGCAGTTGTTGGTGAGATAACCCGCTAACCCATCTTGAGGTGAGTGCGGGAGTATTGCCATGACTTGTATAACGGATGCTTTTGAAGGTTGAGGTAGAGCGATTTCGAAGGTTTCTTGGTTATGTGTTGACGGATGGATACAAGCTGGATGTAGGGATTGTTAGTTTGTGTGAGATATTATTGCTCCCTGTATCCCCAACACAGTTGCATAACCGAAAGTTTGGGAGTTTCATAGGTGGGAATTCAAGTAGCTCTTAGGATATCTTTCCGATGGATGTATGATATGAAATTGGGGTTCGACGTCTAGTGGTCCGCCTATTCACGGTTGGTTTCTGATGGTCTCGTTGTGTCTTAAAGAGTCCTTGGCTATGCCGACTGGGGCGCTTCGTATGTCATGTGCATTGCCTTGTACATGATGGTGCTGTACGATTGAGCCCGTGTAGGCCCCACCACGAAAACTTCGGACGAAATCTCTATCATATGTTTGTTCCGGCTTATCTGCAAGCCAGTCTTTTGTTTTTGTTTTGAGTTGTGGTATTCGAGTTGCTTCGAAGTCAAATGTTGAATCCATACCTTTCCTAAACGGTGTTCTCATATTGCTATGTCAATACTAATCCTTTTGATCATTGAGGTTGCCATGTTAATCCTTTTCCAACCGGTGCGCTTCTCTTCGAGATGATCCCATCATTCTCCCCATCCGCAAGACCAATTATCATTTCTTCTCAACGGTGTTTGTTTCGGTCATCCCAAGTTGTCTTTGTTTTTCCCCGCCCTCCCACCCTTTTTCCTCAAGGACACAGATTTCTTAATCAAGTATCCATTTATTCATGTGAAGTCTCTTCATTCTTTTCAATCAATGTTCTTATCCGGTGATTTCCCATGAAGATGCTCAACAGTTTCAAGTTCATCATCCTTCATCGTTGTTTCTACTTCGGTGGATTTAATTCAAGCTTTTGATATTCATCATATCCTTTCCTCATTTCAAATGTCTTCTCTTACCGGTGCACCTCTTAATCATTCTACTTCTCGCTATTTGTTATTCCGGAGTGCTCAAGATATCTCGAAGATTCGTGTTTCAACTCTGCATTCGTTCAAGCTCTTTCGAGATTGGTATCTCATTCAAGTTATTTAATTCAACCAGTGCAACATCTCTTTTAAATCTTTTCCAATGATGTTCTTTTGAGTGGGCCCTAACCCACAGGTCTTTTCCCAGGATCTTACCTGACTCTTCTATTTTCCCAGAGCTATCCTAAATTCTTCTCCAAGTTTGACGTAAGAATGAGTTGTCATCAGTCAAATGATTTTCTCCAAGATCTTTCAAATTCTTTTCATAGTTGGCTCAACCTCTTCGCTTTTGATTCTTCGGTGTGCCTCAATAATTCAGGGAAGTTTCTCGTTGTCATTCTCATCATTGAAGACCGAAGAAGAGTTTCTCTTTAATCTTGCTCTATTCTCTTCAAGATTCATGGTGCTAGCTTGGTTGCCATCCTCTCATAATTGTTTTCGATTGTGAGAATCTTTTCACCATCCGGAGCATTTTAGGAGTCTTTTCAGGTTCCATTCTTTGAAGCCCATCATCTCGGTATTATTCATTCAAGCTTTCAGCTCTCGTTCTCCAAATCATACGGTGCATCATTCAAGTATTCTCTATTCAGCTCGTGATCTATTAGTTCATTTGTATCTAAATCCTCTAGTATCTTCATTCGTTTTCCAATTCTTCCAGGTGAATTGTGCCTTTGCTACGTTCATTTTCAATTCTTACGGTGGTTCGTTCAAGATTTCACCTCTTTCGTTATCATATCAATTCATTCGTTCTTTTCAATCCCACCGGTGGTTCCATCAAGACCTTCTCAAGTTTTGATATATCTCTTTTAATCCTTTCTACGAGAATAAGTAGTATGCCAAATCCATTGCTTGTCATCAATTTAATTTGATGAAGGATAAGCATATAATAAATCTTATTCTTATTTCCTCAAGGTGATTCAATTCCTTTTATTCCGGAGTTTGTTCATCATATCACATTCTCGGTTTCATGTGTTTCATCTTTTCTTTTCCGGAGTTCTAAGTTTTACGCTTTGTCTCGTCGCGAAGATCCATCTAAATCATTGCAAGGTACACCTTGTGTTTTCAACTTCTCCTTCTTTCCACCATCCTTTTAATACCGGAGTTTCTTCATGGTGGTTTCTCAAGGATTCTTTCATTCTTCAATTGTTCTTCAAAATTCTCTTGAAGTTGTGACCCGTCAAGCTATACTCTAAATTAAACATGGTGCTCAACACATTTTTTGTTTTGAGGAGTTCAAGTATTCTTCTTCCTGCATTCCGAAGTGCAATTCTTTCTACCTTATCTTTTGAGGTGGTGTTATGTCATTCTTGACAATTTCCTTCATGTTTCATGATTCATATTGTTGTCAAGAGTGAGGTATTTTAAATCCATCAATCTCTTCTTTGGAGTATCTTGGTATAGATTTCACCTAAAAACCTTCCCTAAGTAATATTGCTATTTGTGGTGTTTATCAATGATCCAAGTTATCTCCTATCCTCTTGGTGAAAGAAGTTTTTCATCTCTTTGGTGTTCTCAACCAAGCAATTGTTTCCATTAGTGGCGGTTGTCACCTCATAATTTTGAGATGTTTCCATAAGCCCACTACAAGCTTGTTCTTTTCGTTGTTGGTTTTCCAACAACTCCGTTCAATTCTTCTTTGCAAGGGTGCTTTCCAAGTTCACTTGTGGCAGAAGTTGGCATTTTCTTCTCCGTTCTTTTATTCCAATGATCTATCTTCTTTTCGTTCTTCCGGAGGCATGGTGATGTTGCTCTCTTCACTAATCATCTCGTATTGTAAGGATCGTGTTCTTTACCTTGATTATCTATTTAACCGGTGCGGTTTGTAATGTTTCTTACCCTTGTGCCATTCTTTCAATTCGGATGCGGTGTGTTGTTGATTTCATCAAGTATGCTCTCATATTGTCTAGTTCATGTTCAATTCCTTCCATTTACAGGCGGAGTGCTGCCCAAATTATATCATTCTTCCCCTCTCATCTTGTTTTAACCGGAGTGGTTTCGAATTCTATCCTGTCCATTAAACTCTTGATTTATGGCTTTGCAACCTCTTGGTTCTCATCATGTTCCTTCTTCCTCTTTTCTAACGGATTGTTTGCAACTCGTTCATCTCTGTTGTACTCTTTCTTTTAAATTGCTCAACCTCTCAAGGTTCATGGTTTCACCCGTTCGTCAAAGAAGCAACTTAGCTTTACCTCTTCTCTTCCTCTTCCTTTTCCCTCCGGTGCCATCCTAGATCTCGGGACGAGATCCTCTCGTAGTGGTGGAGTGTTGTAACGCCCCGGATACAACTTTCCATATTCGTAACTCCAACTCTTGCCATTTCCGGCGATGTGATTTATTATTTCCTCCGTGCTTGGGTTTTTGTCTGTTGTTTTGCATCTTGTTCTTGTTATGCATCTCGTCTCATGTCATCATCCGCATTGCATCATCATGTTTTCAAAACTTGCATCCGTTCCGGGTCTCTTAGTTCTCTTCGTTGTCCGTTCTGAGCCCGACCACACTCTCGCACGCGCCCGCGGCACCTCCGAAATATTATTTTATAAGTGGCATAAAAATGTTCTCGGAATGGGTTGTAACTTGTCGTGCGGTCTTATTATAGTGTGGACAGGCCGCCTGCCAAGTTTCGTCGCATTCGGAGTCCATTTGATAGCCCAACCGTTAAACTTAGCGGTACCGTTGCCGGTACCTGCGTCGGACGTTTTCGGTATCCGGAAACAGTTGCCGGGCTGCATTTCTCTCCTCTCCTCTCAGCCCGACCCTCTCGTCACAGCCCACCTAGGCCTGCCTAACTTTCCCCTCCGACCGGAACCGTCGGATCGCAATCCAAGGGTCCCGAAACCCCTCCTAACCCCCAAACCCTAGCCACCTACTCTATATATAGACCCCTCATGCCATTTTTGGCCTTCTCATTCCCCCTCCTTGATTTCCGCGCCATCCCAATCATCAGCCGCCGTCGCCTCCCACCTCCTCCTCGTTTTCCGGCGCCCTCCACCTCCACCTTGCCACTTGGCGCTGCCCTAGTGGTCAGCCGCCACCGCGCCGTCGCTCTCCACCTCTCCTGCGCCACCTCACCTCCCAGTAGCGCCTCCTCCACCACAGAGCATGAGGCCCGAGCGCAGCCCGCCTGGCCGATCTGGCCCGAGCGCCTGGGGCGCCAGCGTTCCCCGTCGATCGCTCCCTGCCTCCCGCTCCCTCCTCGATCCAGATCGAGAGGCTCGACCCGCCGCCTCGCCCGGTGGACCTGCAACGCCGCCGTCGGCCACCTCGTCGAGCCAGCGCCGCCGCCTTCTCCTCCTTCCCTCTCCTTCCCTCTCCCTCACCAGCTTGCTCTCTCTCTCTCAGGCGCCGCCGCCCGCCATGGATGCCAGCGCCGCTGCGGAGCTCTTCGTGTCACCGCGCCAGAGCCCTCAAGCTCCTTCCATGGCCGGATCCGGCACCGCGCCCGCCCGATCCGTCCGTTCCGGTCTCCCGCTTTGCCCTCGCGGGAGGTGCCCCCCACCGCCGCCGCCATGCTCGCTCGGGCGAGCCGCCCGTTGACCAGCGCCTCGCTCGACAGCGTCGCCAGCCCGGAGGGCTCAGCCTCCTCCTCGCGTGGGCCACGGCCCGGCTTCTCCCGTGGCCCGGCCAAGCAAGGCCAGTTCCTCACGGCCTCTCCAATCCATGCCACCCACCGCCGGCCCAAGAGGCCTGGTGAGAAGCCCCAGCGCCCCTCCTTTTTTTTTCTCTTGTTGGGCCAAGCTGCAGATTCGGCCCGCGTAGTTTTTTTTCCCTGTACTACGATTTTAACATTTATCCAGTGATTTAATAGTTTTACAGAAAAACCCCTCATCTTCATGCATATAAAAACTCATTAACGGTGCATCGGATTAAAACAAACTTTATATGTAAAATGCTTAGAATTTCATCTAGTTTCATAATATGCCATTTTCATCCATGTTTGAAATGTTTAAAATGCTGTTTGATTAAATTTGCTTAAATGCCATGCTAAAATGATTTATTTCATAACTATTTAACCGTAACTCGAAATTAAATGTTCCTTATATGTATTTGGGGTGGAAAAATGCCTAGATTAACATGGTCCATTTTATTTTCCTGTTTAACAACTTTAAAATATGTTTTAGGGCAGAACAGTACCTAATCCATAAATATGCATATGGGGATTTTCCGGAAGTGTTGTTTGTTGTTCCGGCCTCATTTAAACTTGCCTAATTGTTAGTTTAATTATGCTTCACCCTTTGCCATGGTTAACAACAGTTAATATTGTTGGTTAGCCTTAACGAGAGAGAACTAAATAATTGATGTGGTGTTTTGTCAATATGCAACTCGTTGCATATTGAGCTCCACTTAACTTGTAGTATTGTTTTGTGCATTTTGCCATGCCATGCCTCATTAAACCGGACCTGCATCATACTTGTTTGCGCATCATGCCATGTTTATGCCTGGGTGTTTACCATATTGTTTGCTTCTTTCCGGTTTGCTTCTCTCGTTAGCTTCGGTTTCGTTCCGGAGTTGTGAGGATCCATTCGACTACGTCCGTTTGTCTTCTTCATGGACTCGTTCTTCTTCCTTGCGGGATCTCAGGCAAGATGATCATACCCTCGAAATCACTACTATCTTTGCTATGCTAGTTTGCTCGCTCTTTTGCTATGCCAATGCTACGATGCCTACCTTTTGCTTGTCAGCCTCCCAAATTGCCATGTCAAACCTCTAACCGTTGACACCATTCCTAGCAAACCGTTGTTTGGCTATGTTACCGCTTTGCTCAGCCCTCTTATAGCGTTGTTAGTTGCGGTGAAGATTGAAGTTTGTTCCTCGTTGGAACATGGAGATGTTGTTCCTTGTTGGAACATGTTTACTTGTTGGGATATCACAATATCTCTTATATTATTAATGCATCTTTATACTTGGTAAAGGGTGGAAGGCTCGGCCTTATGCAGGTGTTTTGTTCCTCTTGCCGCCCTAGTTTCCGTCATACGGTGTTATGTTCCCGGATTTTGCGTCCCTTACGCGGTCGGGCGATTTATAGGACCCCCGACGGTTCGCTTTGAATAAAACTTGTCCAAAGAAGGCCCAACATTGCCTTTTACCATTTGCCTCACCTAGCCTTTTTTTCCTTGGGTTTCGGAGCCCAAGGGTCATCTTTATTACCCCGGGCGGTGCTCGTTGTGAGTGTTGGTCCAAACCGTCAACCGCCGGTGGCCACCAGGGGCAACTCTGGCTGGCCTCTGGGAAGTTTGGACAATCCGGTGTGCCAGAACGAGATATGTGCAGCTCCTATCGGTTTGTCGGCACATTCGGGCGGCTTTGCTGGTCTTGTTTTACCATTGTTGAAATGTCTTGATGTACCGGGATACCGAGTCTGATCGGAGTGTCTTGGGTGAAGGTCTATTCCTTCGATGATCGCGAGAGCTTGTCATGGGCTAAGTTGGGACACCCCTGCAGGGTTTAAACTTTCGAGAGCCGTGCCCGCGGTTATGTGGCAGATGGGAATTTGTTAATGTCCGGTTGTAGACAACCTGAAGTTGACCTTAATTAAAATACATCAACCGTGTGTGTTACCGTGATGGTCTCTTTCCGGCGGAGTCCGGGAAGTGAACACGGTGTTGGAGTTATGCTTGACGTAGGTTGCTATAGGATCACTTCTTGATCATACTTTTATCGACCGTGCTTTGCTTTCTCTTCTCGCTCTCATTTGCGTATGTTAGCCTCCGTTTATGCTAGTCGCTTGCTGCAGCTCCACCTCATGCCTTTACCTTACCCATAAGCTTAAATAGTCTTGATCTCGTGGGTGCGAGATTGCTTGAGTCCCGTGGCTCACGGATACTTCAAAACCAGTTTGCGGTGCCTATGTTACCGAAAGCAGAGACGCAATCAAGCTCAAGGAGGAGCTCGATGAAGATCTTGCCCTTTGTGTTGTTTCGTTCTAGTTGTTCAAGAGTGGAGCCCGGTTAGAATCGATCGTGGACCTTTTGTCGATTTGGGGTTCTTCTTTTATTTTGGTTCCGTAGTCGGACCTTGATTGTATCTGGATGATGTAATGCTTTATTCATGTAATTGTGTGAAGTGGCGATTGTAAGCCAACTATGTATCTTTTCCCTTATGTATTACATGGATTGTGCGAAGATTACCTCACTTGCGACATTGCTTTCAATGCGGTTATGCCTCTAAGTCGTGCTTCGACACGTGGGAGATATAGCCGCATCGAGGGCGTTACAAAGCCGAAGTGTGGAGTGACATGGAGAAAAGCCTCGCACACAATTATGAACGATGAGATACGGAGGATAGCGTTCGGAGCTAGATCATGAAAACCTAACCCGTAATAGAACATGAGCCCCCTCACAAAGGGCTCAAGGATGAGTCCCAAGCCGCGAAGGAAGTGAGGAAAAATACGACGCTCTCATTAGGCTCGGGAGTAGGGATGACCTGCCCTGGAGCAGAAGCCTGTGCTGGATGTCGGCAGTCAGGTATCCAACCTCGCTAAGCCTCGCAATGTCATCCTCTTTGACCGAGGAGGCCACCCACCGGCCTTGAAGGTTGGATCCGGACATAGTGGAAGATCCGGGGTGTTTGAGCTTGGGTCTCGGGTGTTAGAACTCGAGATGCGAAAAGGCGCAAGGGTGGTGGAAAAGAGGTATAGGCTTCGGCCCCTTTATAAAGGGGGTGAATATCAAGAGTCCTCAGCGTGACTGCTTGAGACTTATCTAAAAACACGGAGTCGTACCAACAGTCGTCGTCGGGTTGCGCACAACCGTATTGATGGAAGATCCCGCAATAAGGGGAACACGATCTCTGCTTTGGCAGGGCGTGCCAATAAAACCGCCTCACAACGTGTATCGAAGTGGGCTAAGAAAAACCGGTTCGTGTTGGGCCGGGCCACGATGCAGGAGCACGACGTACCAAAAAATGCCAGCAGATCAGATTTATGCTATGCTCTCTATGGCGGTATGTGAAGATCATCTTGCAAATCCAGACACGGTTCAGGTGTTCGATGATTACTATTCGGAGATGGAACCCGTCTTGCAATGCCGAAGACAAAACTGCGTGCCGGACACATCGTCATTGAAGCTTGGTTCAGGGGCTACTGAGGGAGTCCTGGATTAGGGAGTATCCGAACAGCCGGACTATATACTTTCTCTGAGCTATTGGAGCGTGAAGATACAAGACTCAAGACTTCGTACCGTGTCCGGATAGGACTCTCCTTTGCGTGGAAGACAAGCTTGGCGATCCGGATATTATATTTCCTTCTTTGTAACCGACTCCATGTAAACCCTAGCCCTCTCCAGTGTCTATATAAACCGGAGAGTTTGGTCCTTAGAGGGACGATCAGAATCATACTCACCATAGGCTAGCTTCTAGGGTTTAGCCTCTACGATCTCGTGGTAGATCAACTCTTGTACTACTCATATCATCAATATCAATCAAGCAGGAAGTAGGGTTTTACCTCCATCGAGAGAGCCCGAACCTGGGTAAACATTGTGTCCCTTGCTTCCTATTACCATTAGCCTAAGATGCACAGATCGGGACCCCCTACCCGAGATCTGCCGGTTTTGACACCGACACCTGCCTCCTCGCTACGATGGCACAGCCGACCCCACGGAGTTCCTGCAGCTCTACGAGCTAGGCATTGAGGCGGCCAATGGACACGAGAACGTCATGGCGAACTGGTTTCCCATGGCGCTCAAGGACGGTCCCCGCACCTGGCTCTTGAACTTGCCTCCCGGCTTGATCTCCTCCTAGGACAAGATGCGCAGCTATTTCATCGCCAACTTCCAGGGCATTCGCGAACGCCCTCTGGCCGTGGGTGACCTGCGCCGCATCAAGCAGCAGCCTGGAGAGACCCTGCAGAAATACATCCAGCATTTCAATAGCGTCCGCCTCAAGATCCCCAAGGTGACGGACGAGGCCATCATCTCAGCATTCTCCGATGGCGTCCGCGACATCAAGATGAAGGAGGAGCTTGCCATCCACGAGGAGTTGTGCACACCCTGGAGTTGTTCAACCTGGCGACCAAGTGCGCAAGAGCTGAGGAGGGATGCCTCTCTCTCCTCGAGCTTCCAGCTGCTGACCTAGAAGAGAAGAAGGCCAAGACCAAGGACTTGAAGCGCAAAGCAGCAGCCGTGCTTGCAGCAAAGCCAGATACGAAGCGCGGCAGGGACCAGCCGGAGTCGTCCAAGGGCATCTGACCGTTCTGCACCTACCACAACCGCCACATCCACAACACCAACGAGTGCCAAGAGCTCAGGGCCGTTCGAGAAGGACGCTTCGGTCGACACCCCGAGCGAAATGACCGGGGCTACGGCCGAGAAGGAGGACGTGGCGGAGGACGATGGGACGACCATGGCCCTCGCCAGGAGTGGCGTGACCGATCTCGCGAGGATCGCTGGCAGGACCAGCCTCGCGGGGGATCCTGGAGGGATCAGCCTCGCGAGGACCGCCCGTAGGGCAACACAGGCCTTCCTCCTCTACCGCCGCCACCAAGAAGGAATGACGACACTACCAGGATGAGGGGGCTAGGGGCTTCCAGGAGCCACATGCTATCTCTTGCATCTTGGGCAGAGCCCAGGCCCCAGCCTCTCAGCGCATCTTCAAGCAGTTTGTTGGCGAGGTGAATGCAGTCCTCCCCAGGCTCGAGGCCACGCGCCCACTCAGGTGGTCCAAGTGCGCCATCACCTTCAGTTCAGCAGATCAACTCAAGTGTGCGGCTACCGCCGGCGTCCTCCCGATGCTTAGTTCACCAGTCATCAGCAATGTGCAAGTCACCAGGACCCTCATTGATGGTGGCGCAGGGCTCAATGTTCTGTCCATCGAGATGTTCGACAACCTTCAAGTGCCATATGATCACCTCCAGCCAACCAAGCCTTTCTCGGGAGTCACTAACGGTTCCACCACTCCGATAGGGCAGGTCTGCCTCCCTGTCACCTTCGGCCAGCGCGACAACTACCGCACCGAGCTCATCGACTTCGACGTCGCCCACATCCACCTGCCATACAATGCCATCCTCGGGTATCCAGCCCTGGCCAAGTTCATGCCGGTGACCCACCATGGCTACAACATCCTCAAGATGCTAGGAAGCGGCGGAATCATCATGGTCCCCTGTGAAGAAAGAGAGCGGTGTGCTCCCTCGAGCGTGCCTTCCAAGATGCATCAATGGAGCACCCAGACAGCAGGGGCGAGAATCCTCCTGAGGTAGTCCCCAAGAAGAAGAAGACACCACTCAGCTCAAGGCCTCAGGAGGTTGGCACCTCAGAAGGTGCAGCGTCAGGATCAGTGCCCGTGCAAGGGGCGCCTCCCTCCATTGCATAGGAAGGCGCGCCCGGTGCCCTCCTTGGGCAGGGCTCGGGGGCTCTCTTCTGGAGGGCCTTAGACTTTGCCAAAATCATGAGGGAGGCGCTCGGGCACCAATTGGAGGCGTGCTTCATGGCACGTTTCCCTCGGGAGGTTTTAGGGCATGGGAAGCCCAACGTTCAGGAGTTCATCACCAAGACCACTCAGGAGCTTCAGGAAGCAAGAGCCATGCACGGCGATTGCCACTTGCCTGGCGTGGCCCCCCATCCATGCGAGGATGGTGGGCTGCGCGTCTGCATCGATGTTCTAGGGCTCAACCGAGCCGTGTCTTAGGAGCGCCTCTGGCCTTCGCGCGTGGGACGCTGCGAGGGTCCGCTGCACAGCTACGTTCACATGCCTTTCGGCTTGCCGAACGTGGCTGCTACCCACCAGCATCATCCGCGGAGCATTCTAGCGGCTCAGGAGGCCAGGCATCACGCAGTCCTAGAAGAGATGGAGATGTTCCTCGAGAAACCGCCTGGGCCCTCAGAGCCTCCAGAGGCTCAGGGCTCCGGTGGCTCGTGAGGATCGGCCTCTTCACTGCGCATATTCAGCTACTCCAACACCCCCTCTACAATGGTACCAGGTGACATTTCCCGAGTTCATTTTAGCTGGGAGCGCCCTCGGGGCTACATCATTCCCAGGTCGCGTGGGTCCATCCCTACGGCATGTATCCCTTTTGCTTATTTCTTCAGTTTACCTTACTAGGGGCACCCCTCAGGCTGCATCCCCAAGCTGCTCGGGCCTGACCCAGTGGCATGTATCCCTCTTGCATTTACCTAAGCTGATTTTCATTTCATGCTTAACCTGCCTGTGATTATCGCCTGTTTGATTGACATCTACCAATAGAGCTGCTCACGCTGGCACAACAATTGAGCATGGGTCCGTCCCTGCAACGTTGACAAATCTGAGTGGTCGAGCTCTGGCCCGCGGCGACCCCGCAAGCGTCACCTCACCAGGGCCTCAGTGGCCTCGCCTCTCCCTTGCACAAATCGCGTGCGCGTTAAAAGGAGGGCACTTGAGCACCGCCATTCAGGAGCTCTTACTGGCTCTCCAGCCCTCAACCCCTGGCCTTGACCACGGCATCACGACCTGGCATACCAGCGGCGGCTAAGCTCGCTCGAGGGCCGGGACCTGAGGACGTAGAACATTTGTACCTAACCATCTCGCAGGAGCACACAGCTATCCAAGACTCAAGACCAGCCGCAACCTGCCTTGGGGTAGGGCCTCATGAGTCCCGCGCTGGCTCACGAGTACCTAGATACAGCTCATCTAGCCCTGTCGTGCAAGCCACGTGCCAGGGCGGGGCTGTAAATGCCCCGGGGGCTCCTCCCGGAGGGGGGCCCCCCTCCCACAAACTAGTGGAAGCACCATGCTCCGCGCTGGCCGACGACACTGCCGAGGAGCGGCTATGCCCGTCCACATACAGAAGCGCTATGCTCCGCGCTGGTGATAAACAACTGAGGGCGGTCCATGACCGTATCAACCACAGGGAGCCCAGAGCTCATTGTCTGGCCTCATCGCAACACCTCCCCTCGGGAGCGTCACGTGAGGGGGCTAGACACGGGGGCCGCACCCGGGCCACGCCCGTGTGCACGCCATCCAGCCAGGTCCCTCGGACCTGGTCATCGCGCGCCCCTCCCCGAGCGGAGCCAAGGTATGAAGATCGTTTGAACGTCAAGGGGGACTCCTCAGCATCGCGACTCAGGAGCCTAACTGGTCATGTAGCCCCTCACTCCTTAGCCCCGTCCTGGTGATCCGGTTGGAGTTAATGGCGGTTGAGGTATGCGCGGGGCTGGGCCCTGCCAACGTAGAACGATAGATCTACTCCTATGTTCCCTCCATATTTTTTGTTTGTGCGTCAAGGGGGACTCCTGAGCATCGCGACTCAGGAGCCTAACTTGTCACGTAGCCCCTCACTTCTTGGTTCCGTCCTGGTGATCCAGTTGGGGCCAACAGCGGTCGAGATCTGCACAGGGCGGGGCTCTGCTGACGTAAAACATAAAGCAAATAGGAAGGAATCCACAAAATCTCAAAGCATATCCTTGAGCAAATATTACAAACCATAATTGTCTTCGCAATACCAAATGCAAGTTTAAACGCCTCCAGGAGGCATAGTGCATGTTGCAGGAATTAAACAGGAAAGAGGCCGCGAGGAGATCACCCTTGGACAACGTCATCATTTGCCAGGGGTTCCGCCTCCGTGGTGGTGTTGCCCTCACCAGCTCCACCTCCCGAAGCCGCAGGATCAGCAGCACCTGCCGTGGGCGCAGTAGCATAGGCGCGGAACTTCCCCAGCAAAGCTTCCACCTGGCCATTCATAGCTTCAGCAGCAGCGGTGAAATGCTCGTTGTCCACGGGCTCCAGCAGTTCGTCAAGGTTGGCGTTAGGATCACGATGGTGGACATGGATGAAGACACGCGTTAGCGCCGCAGAAGAAAGGAAGCGAGCTTCCACCTCGGCCATAGGGCCGACGCCGGTCACGACCTCCTCGAGCGCCTCGACCAAGAAGGGAAGCAGCTGGGCGGGGCCGTCCTTGGCACCAGCCAGTGTCTTCTCCAAGCCATTCTCGTAGAGCGTCTTGAGTGACACGCGAGCCCTCTCCTCAAGGTGTGCGAAGGCCACACGGTCTTCGGCCAGGACCTTCACCTTGGCATCCAGCTCGGCCTTCTCCGCCTTCAGCTTCTGCTCCAGCATCCCCAGCCGGCCGCGCTCAGCGGTCAGCTCGGCGTCGCGGTTCCTGACGGCGTCCTCCCGAGCCTTCATCTCCTCCTGCTTCATGGCGGTCGCGAGCTTCTTTGGCATGATCATCGCGCAAGCCCTGTAGCTTGGCCTCCAGCGCCTTGCAGCAGTCTTGGGCGACGACGGCACATTTCAATACCGTCTCGCAAGCAGCGGTGGCCTGGGTGGCAGCTTGCTTCTCCTCCTCAGAAGCTGACGCGGCCCGCCTCAGCGCCGCTCGAATAGAGGTGTCAGAATGAAGCCAACCGGAGACTAGCTCCAGGCGCCCGGTTACAGACGTGGGTCGGCGCCCTGGAGGTCTTCTTGCAGCTGGACCATCCCGGAGAGGGCACGCTCCAAGACATCGGAGGAGGTAGAAGGGCCCGGAACTGGCGGCGCAGGAGGAGGAGGTGGCAGTGTGGCCACGGCTCGGGAGATTGGGGGCTCCTGAGCCTTCGCTGCCTCAGCAGCAGCATCAGGCACCGGCACCTCCGGAACCAGCGGTGCCACGGGGGCTGGCACCCCACCAAGGCGCTCCTCCAGGCCTCGTGAGGATGACCGGGTAGGGGAGGCATGAGCATCATCGCCTCCCTTTCCCTTGAGACGAAAAAAGCGCCGCGCAGCATTTAGAGCAGCCCATGCGCGTGTCTCTGCCCGGATGGAGTCACCATGTCCCCTTTCTTCTTCTTTGCCATGAGCGGCGGCCTAACCAATCGATGGAGAACGTCAAGCCTCAGCAGCAAAAACAAGAACAAGATGGAGTTCGAGCACTTACTGGTCAATCGCGGCATAGGTCGCCGAGCTTGAAGCCCGAGAGCCTCTTGGTCCGGGGTGTAGCCTCAAGAGGTTCGGAGCGGAAGAGGGCGCAGCAAAAGGGCTGGAGGCGGCTTCGGGCGGTGCCTGGGCAGAACCAGCGCCTCGGGAGATCAGAGCCGACCTGTCCTTCTTCGGGATCGCGGGTGGATCCTCTTCCTCCGATGTGGCGTCGGCCTCGTCGTCGTCCGGCAAGCTGCGGAGGATGTTGGCCCTGCGCCGGGGAGAAGTCTCCCCCGTCCCCTTGACGGTCGCCTCCGAGTCGCGCTCCTCTTCTTCTTCGTCTTCCTCTCCTCCCCCGCGGGAGTCGCTTTGTCATGCCCAATATGCAACCCTATCCAAAAGGAACTCGAAGGTCCCACCAAGGATAGACCCGCATATTGAAACGCTTTTGCAAGGTGGATATCATTACATCAACATTACATAATAGATGGGGATACATACAAAAAGGGCATACAATGCCACACGAATACAACATCATCATACATAAGATCAACATCCGACTACAGATGAAACACAAACAGAAACTCAAATGACATCCACCCTGCTAGCCCAGGCTACCGACCTGGAACCTATCCCCCGATCGAAGAAGAAGCAGAAGAAGAACTCCAAACAAGAAAAACATCGCTCTCGCGTCATGATCATCGCATAACCTGTACCTGCAACTGTTGTTGTAGTAATCTGTGAGCCACAAGGACTCAGCAATCCCATTACCATGGGTATCAAGACTAGCAAAGCTTAAAGGGAAAGGAAGGGGTAAAGTGGCGAGGTTGCAGCAGTGACTAAGCATGATATGGTGGCTAACATACGCAAATAAGAGCGAGAAGAGAGCAAACGAAATGGTCGTGACTCTAGCAATGATCAAGAGGTGATCCTGAACTCCTACTTACGTCAAACATAACCCAAAACCATGTTCACTTCCCGGACTCCGCCGAAAAGAGACCATCATGGCTACACACTGAAAGTGCAACTAATCCCCGGGTGGTTTTGGTAATTAATAACAACATATATATATCATTGAACTAATAGTTACTTGAGAATCATTTCAGAAAGTTCAGTGATATGGGTATGGCAAGGACTGAAGAAGTGGACCCCTCAAAATGCTAAGGCAAGCATTGGCAAAAGCTCAAGACTCCATTTTTGGTTTAGTGATCCAAGATCACATTGAGTCCATAGGAAAAGCCAATACTATTAAAGGGATGAGGTTATGATGATGATCTGGTTGCTCAAGTGCTTAGTGATACATCTCTAAACTATCGAGCAACTTTCACCGCCATATACACTCATAAGTAGTCTCGGTCCCACCGATATTCCAAACTCACCACACCAAGATGAACCACCTCAGCCATAAGCCAAACCCTAGCAAACTCGGATTTTCCGATTCGAACTCGGTCTCACGAAACATGAGTTGCCAAGCTTCAGAAACCTTCATCATCAAATCGGTGTCACCGAGATGATGAAGTCGGTCCCACCGAAATTGGCATGCTCTTGTCATTGCACTAATCGGACTCACCGAGATTGTATTTTCGGTCCCACGAAAATCCCAACGTTCACATTATTTGAACTTTCGGTCTCACCGAGTTGTCAACTTCGGTCCCACCGAGATTGCTCAAATGTGTGTAACGGTTGGATTTTGTGTGGAGGCTATAAATACCCTCCACCCCTCTTCATTCGTGGAGAGAGCCATCGAAAGAACTACCACTCCTACCTTACATTTCGAGAAGAGAACTACCTACCCTTGTGTTGAGATCAAGTTGCTCCACTCCCACCATATGAAGCTTGATCTCTAGCCTTCCCAAGTTGCTTTCCACTCAATCCTTTCTTCCACCACAGCCAAATCAGTGAGGAGAGTTGAGTGTTGGGGAGATTATCATTTGAAGCACAAGAGCAAGGAGTTCATCATCATCTACACCATCTATTACCTTTTGGAGGTGGTGCCTCCTAGATTGGTTAGGTATCGCTTGGGAGCCTCCGTTGAGATGTGGAGTTGAACCAAGAAGTTTGTAAGGGCAAGGAGATCGCCTACTTCGTGAAGATCTACCCCGAGTAAGGCTAGCCCTCCGTGGGCGTGAGCCATGATGGAATAGACAAGGTTGCTTCTTCGTGGACCCTTCGTGGGTGGAGCCCTCCGTGGACTCTCGCATCGTTACCCTCAGTGGGTTGAAGTCTCCATCAACGTGGAAGTACGATAGCACCACCTATCGGAACCACGAGAAAAATCACCGCGTCTCCAAAATTGCGTTTGCTCTTCTCCACCTCTCTTTACTACATGTGCAATTTACTTTCCGCTGCCTATACTCTAGAATTGCATGTGTAGGGTGATGCTTGACTTGATCATAATTGTGAATCTGCCAAAAACTGTTCTTTGTCAAAAGGCAGAATTTTTATATTGTCAAGTAGTCTAATCACCCCACCTCTAGACATACTTTCGATCCTACAAGTGGTATCAGAGCTTTGGTCTCCATTGTATTGGTTTCCATTGCATTGGACTCCATAAGCTTGGTTTCACAACCTAGGAGAGTATGGCGTCTAGTGAGGGTAATTTTCGTAGAGGTCCTTACTTTGATGGTACAAATTTTGCTAGTTGGAAGCATAAAATGAAAATGCATATTCTTGGCCATAACCCAGCCGCATGGGGCATTATTTGTGTTGGTATGCAAGGTGAATTCTTGAGGAAGGAAAAGTTCGGATCGCGGGCTTCTAGCGGAAAGAATTGCGGATGTTGCAAAACAATGCTCAAGCTTGTGACATTCTCTTCAATGCCTTGTGTCCCGAGGAGTTCAACAAAATCAGCCGTCTTGAGAATGCAAAAGAGATTTGGGATACTTTGGTTGAAATGCACGAAGGTACCGAGTCCGTGAAGGAATCAAAGCTAGACATTCTTCAAGGTCAACTTGACAAGTTCAAGATGAAGGATGGTGAAGGAGTCGCTGAAATGTACTCTAGGCTTGCTCTCATCACAAATGAGATTGCCGGCTTAGGAAGCAAAGAAATGACCGACCGATTCATCATCAAGAAGATTCTCAGAGCTTTGGATGGAAAGTATGATACAGTGTGCACTTTGATCCAAATGATGCCAAACTACAAGAATCTCAAGCCAACCGAAGTCATTGGAAGAATTGTTGCTCATGAGATGACACTTAAGGATAAGGAAGAGATTCACAACAAGTCAAGTGGTGCTTACAAAGCTACAAGTGATGCTCCCACAACCTCAAGTGACAAGTTAGTTTCCAATGAAGAGATAAGCCTAATGGTCAAGAACTTCAACAAATTCTACAAGAATAGAGGCAAAGAGAGAAGCTCAAAGTCTAGATCATATGATGAAAAGAGATCTTCTAGTCGTGATCGAAACTGCTACAATTGTGGAAGACCGGACACTACTCAAATGAGTGTCTGGCTCCCCACAAGAGAAGAGAAGAATCTCCAAGAAGAAGAAGCTCAAGAGATGAGTCACCTCGGAAGAGAGAAGGAGCGAGAGATGATCGTTATGAGCGAAGACCCTCTCGGAGAAGCAAGGATTCGGAGAGGAAAGACAAGTCATCAAGGAGCTACACAAGGAGAAAACATCAAGCTCGTGTAGGTGAATGGGTCTCCGGCTCCGACTCCGACAATCAATCCGAAGGAAGCTATCACTCCAACTCCGACTACAGTCAAGATGAAGGTGTTGCCGGTCTTGCTCTCGTATCCTCCAACTCCAACTCCTATGACTTATTTGATTCACCAAATGAGGGAATTGGAAGATGCTTCATGGCTAAAGGCCCCAAGGTATCACACCCTGAATTCATTGACTTTGATAGTGATGAGGATGACTTGCTTGGTGAAGATGAGCTCTTGCTTGATAAATCCAGTGAGCCTAATAATGATGAACATGCTAGTAGTCTTTATAGTCGAGAAGAGTCGAATGACAATGCTATGAAGGAGATTGAGCATCTAACTAAAGAACTAAAACTCTTAAGTTAGCTCATGAAACAACTCAAGAAGATCATAGAGAGCTCCTCAGATCTTTTGAGAGGCTACGCTTCGAGAAGCTCACTCTAGAGCAAGAACATGAGTTTCTAAAAGCAATCAATGACGATCTTCGAAAGAAGAGTTCTTCATATCTTGCCAAACGACTTCTCTTGTCTAATTTCTTGCCACCCATTAAAACTAAGCATGACAAGCATAAGAAAAATTCTTTCTCTAGTAGTAACAATAACCATGCTAAATCCAATGTTGTTGCTTCTAGTAGTTCTCTTGATTCCACTAACCATGTTACAAGCCAAGTTACACTTGAGCAAGAAAATAGTTTATTGAAAGGGATCATAGAGAAAGGTGTCTACAAGAGCCTTGCCGGAAGCAAGAACTTTGAGGAAATTGTTCGCAAGCAAGGAAGGCACCGGAAGAATCAAGGAATTGGTTTTGAGCGAAAGTTCAATGCAAAGGTGTTGAATGGGAAGAAGGTCAATATCCTACTCCACAGTTTGTTCCTCAAAAGGAGAAGTATGATCCTACTTCTTCCAATGTGGAACAAGCTCAAGATGACCTTCCACCACAAGACCACAAGCTAAAAGGCGAGGACAAGCTTCAAGAGGAGATTGATGCATTTGTTGAAGCACCTCAAGCCATGGTCAAGTGGGTTCCCAAGGAAACGTCAAGTTCTACTTCGTCAAGCTCAACTACAACCCCAAGGATTCCCATCAAGATGATGTGGATCCCGAAGAAGAAGAACTAGAAAGTTCTTGAGGGTGACTCCGCCAACATACTTCACTCACATTCATTTTGGCAAAAACTTGTGCAATCAACTTCCACATCATGCACTAGTTCATGGAGTCACAAACCCTCTTGTTGGTAAGTCAAGGGACAAGGTAATCATTGCTTTCATGGACATCATCTATTGTGAATTTCAATCTATGTCCATGGATATCCTTGTTTGTTCCTTGTGGGACTAACCCATGTAGGTATTGAAAGTGCCCGAATCCAAAGGATTGCTCCCAACTCTTGATGATCTCCATCAACATTGAGCATCCACATCTTCAACATCTACATGAAGTCTTCTCGACAACCCAAGGTTAGTTTGACCCTTTAAAAGGGTTCTCACATCTAGGGGAGCTTTGCTCTAAAAATTGAGCTAAAGCATCTTCAAATGATGTGAACACATCAATGCTTTATGTAAAAGTGGTAACCCCACTTGTGCTTAAACGATGAGTATGACCTATGATCAAATGTTCTCATTTGGCTCCTAAGTCAATATACTCATATAAAGATGACCTAGTCATCGACAAATTGTGTGTTAGTTGCTAGAGTTTTGATTGTGCATGTTTGACACATATTTCATTTGCTATCTTATTGTGTGAGCATGTTGGATGCATGATTTTATCCATTCGAGGACATCCATTTGTTGCTTTGGTCGTTTTGATTTTTCTGACCAAATGGATGGACAAGAATGCCTAAGTACCTCCCCTAGCTATCTATGCTTTCTTGTCTCAAATTCTATTCATGCTTACATCACAAATTTTGAACAAGTCATTTTCGGACCCTCGGGTGAGGAGCACTCGAGCCACCGATCCGTCAAGGGCTAATTTCCAAAACCTTCTAATTGATTTCGGTCGGACCAACTCACTCAAACTCGGTCGAACCGAAAGCATTTAGATGATCTAGGTTTTCATCTCGGTGAAACCGAGTTGTGATTTTCGGCGTGACGAAGTGCATAACGCCTAGCAGTTATCCATCTCGGTGCCACCGAGTTTTACAACTCGATCCCACCGACAATGAAGGGGTATATATACTCCAAGGGCGCGCGTGATTTCTCCTTCAAACGTTTAGCCCCACACCCTTGCTGCCGTCGCCTTGGTCTCCGGATCGTCACCGTCATCGCTCAGGCGCCGCCTCGTCTCCGTCGCCGTCAGCGGACATCTCCTCCGCGCCGTTGCCGCCGAAAAACTCCACCAAGTTAGGGTGAGTTTTGATCCCACTCGTGCTCCCATCTCCGATTCAATGCACGATTGGATTGCCTAGAATCTTGCCACGATTGAAATCCTCCTGCACTTGATTAGTTCGTTTGAACTAGATTCGAGTAAAAGTTTTAGGTTAGGTTTCCGCGAACACATCTCGGTGAGACCGATTTTATAGTTTCGGTATGACCGATTTGGCCTATGGCCATTATCTGCACCTTCGGTCCAACCGAAGTTGTGCAAATCGGTGTGACCGAAATGAAAATTCTGTGAAACCCTAGTGTTTTCGGCGGACCAAAACCCACTTCGGTCAAACCGAAAGTGGTGTGAAAGCTCATGTTTAACACTTGGATTCACGAATCTTAAACTCGATCGACCGAAATGTCTTCGTGAAAACCTATACTAGAATTTGAACTCATTTTTTTGCAAAAACTTCTGCAGTTTGTGATGACTCTTCTTCTCTGCCTACACCTTATCTATTCACAGGTTGTCACCATGTCGATGCCAATGGCAGTCAGAACAGGTCAGAGACACCCATTGCAGATATTCCAGAGGCAGGCACTAGTCCTGATCCTAGCAGCTCATCTAATGATGGTGAGAGGAGTACACCAAGTGGCTTGCCTCCTGCAGCCACCAGAGCCAGAAAGAAGAGGAATTCAGATGATGAAGATTCAGATTTTGTTGTTGAGGAAGAGGTAACCTCAAAGCCCAAAAGGAAGGTTGTTGCCAAAGAGCAACAAGGTCAACAAACTAAGAAGGGCACCAGCAAAGTCAAGCAGTCAACTGTTTCCAAGAAGCTGAATTTGGGAGAGGCAACTGCAAGCAAAGTGAAGAAACCTCCAAGAGAAAGAGGATAGTGCATGATGCAGCAGAAGAAGATGAGGATGAGGAAGCACCCCAGCCTCCTCGAAGCCTAAGTTCATGGGTGATGCCATTAAGGCTGGAGCCACATCAAAGCCCAAGCAATCTGCTCCAGCTAAGGCAGCTCCAAAGAAAGCCTCGCCGCCAAGCCCAAGAAGACCGTCGAAACATTCCAGCGTTTGAAAAGAACAAGGATGATGTGCCACCAGTGTGTCGATGATGAAGGACCAGTTTTTTGAAACTTCGTCCAAAACTGCCACTACATAATGATGCTCATCCTCAAGCTGAGGATATGAAGGCAAGGAAAGATAGAGGTCTCGGGCTATGGAGACAAACTGACCCATATGCCGTGAGGAGAAGAACTATTGTTGATCCCAGATTTCACACCAGAGAGCAGCAGGACTTCTATGAGACCGTGCTGATGGACAAGAAGCCCATAGTCGCAGACACAAGATATGTTGACTGGAAGTACATTGACAGCAAAGAGCACAGAGATTTCTTTCCACATGTGCATGAAAGTTTCACTGCATGTGGTGTTGCAGATTTTGTAGGTCAGAAATTGACCAGTTGGAATGATGAGATGATAATGCAATTTTATGCCACAGCTCACTTCTACCCTGATGGAAAGATTATATGGATGACTGAAGGTCAAAGATTTTCTTCTTCTGTTGAAGAATGGGCAGAAATTCTGAATGCTCCAGTGCAACGAGATGATGATATTGATGTATATGGGATTCCAAAGAAGAATCATGAATCCATGAAGAACATGTACAAAGAGGTTCCAGCAAAGGATTTGGGAATCTGGAAGCTCGGCTCAGTCTACTATCTCGTGCAGGCTTACCTACCACTAATACCATTTTGAGGCATACCTTGATGCCCAAATCTGAGATCATCGCATGATCGAGGATACTCTATCAACATGCTGCACATACTTGATGAGAAAGCACCTTTCAAGGTGATGGACTTGATGGTAGAGACCATTAAGAGGACTGCAATGACGAGAAAAGGTCATGTGGATTTGCCCAGATTCAGATGCTTATCAATGCCAAGTTTGGCACGGGCACATTCTTGTTGGATAGAGAACATTTACCATCGCAGCGAGCATGAAGACAATGTTGTTGTGATGGATGAGGAGGATCCGACATCTGTTGAAGGTCAAGCCAAGATCGAAGCTGCTAAGAAAGCCAAAGTCGACAAGGAAGCAATGGCAGCAGCTAAACCAAAGAGTTTCGAGAGCAAATTCTTGAAGCTACCCAAAGGATTGAACAACGCTGGCCAGCATTGAACAGTCTCGGAGAGCTTAGAGAGGATTGTTGAGGACAAGATCCACGCTCTGGATGTGAAGTCGATCAAGTGCAAGTGACTGTCAACAAGCTCGAGGCGATATTGAGGAAGCAAAGCGGAGAAGGAAGAGCTCATGCGTGAGATGCAGGATGACTTAGTCCAGATGCTTATCAACAGATCGCTCTGGTTCCCATAGGACCCGATCAGCTGCTATTCCAAAGGATCGACACCAGACTACAGCTTCAAACACCTCCACAGTTCAAAGAAGCTACTCCAACTCCAGCTCCAAAGACCACTCCTCCAAAGACAACATCACCAAGTCTTCGCCGATGCTTTGTCATATCCACTCCGACATCAACCAGACGGGAGCCGCCAACAGAGTCCCCAAAGTGGCGCTTAGCTCTATGCTTTTTCAAACTTTTGGTAACTTGTTGCCAAAGGGGAGAAATTGTATAGATCATAGGACTTCGAGAGAGAGTCTTGTTGTCGCTTTTGCTCTTTCGTTCTTTTGCGGTTTCTTTGAGATACTTTTGGTTTTGAGACATTCAAAGGTGTTTGATACTCCGTTTGATTCTACCTTAATGAGTGCTTGGTCGTACTATGCCTTAATGTGTGCTTAATGCTTATCATATGCCATTCCTATCTTGTATGACCATTTACTCATGTCTTGGTGATTGGGTGCATGCTGTTCATTCTTATCATTTTGTGCGCTCCACCAAGATGTATGTGACATGGAAGAGTGACCCATGATCCTAATCGATTGTGCATTTGCATTCAAACGCAAATCTTAAATAATGCACAAATTTAGGGGGAGCTCTTGCTTATCACATACTTCTCAAAGCGACGATATTATTCATTGATTATATCCTTTGTCGAAGCTTTGATCTATATGTTGTCATCAATTACCAAAAAGGGGGAGATTGAAAGTGCAACTAATCCCCGGGTGGTTTTGGTAATTAATAACAACATATATATCATTGAACTAATAGTTACTTGAGAATCATTTCAGAAAGTTCAGTGATATGGGTATGGCAAGGATTGAAGAAGTGGACCCCTCAAAATGCTAAGGCAAGCATTGGCAAAAGCTCAAGACTCCATTTTTGGTTTAGTGATCCAAGATCACATTGAGTCCATAGGAAAAGCCAATACTATTAAAAGGGGATGAGGTTATGATGATGATCTGGTTGCTCAAGTGCTTAGTGATACATCTCCTAAACTATCAGCAACTTTCACCGCCATATACACTCATAAGTAGTCTTGGTCCCACCGATATTCCAAACTCACCACACCGAGATGAACCACCTCACCATAAGCCAAACCCTAGCAAACTCGGATTTTCCGATTCAACTCGGTCTCACCAAACATGAGTTGCCAAGCTTCAGAATCTTCATCATCAAATCGGTGTCACCGAGATGATGAAGTCGGTCCCACCAAATTGGCATGCTCTTGTCATTGCACGAATCGGACTCACCGAGATTGTATTTTGGTCCCATCGAAAATCCCAACGCTCACATTATTTGAACTTTCGGTCTCACCGAGTTGTCAACTTCGGTCCCACCGAGATTGCTCAAATGTGTGTAACGGTTGGATTTTGTGTGGAGGCTATAAATACCCTCCACCCCTCTTCATTCGTGGAGAGAGCCATCGAAAGAACTACCACTCCTACCTTACATTTACGAGAAGAGAACTACCTACCCTTGTGTTGAGATCAAGTTGCTCCACTCCCACCATATGAAGCTTGATCTCTAGCCTTCCCAAGTTGCTTTCCACTCAATCCTTTCTTCCACCACAGCCAAATCAGTGAGGAGAGTTGAGTGTTGGGGAGATTATCATTTGAAGCACAAGAGCAAGGAGTTCATCATCATCTACACCATCTATTACCTTTTGGAGGGTGGTGCCTCCTAGATTGGTTAGGTGTCGCTTGGGAGCCTCCGTTGAGATGTGGAGTTGAACCAAGAAGTTTGTAAGGGCAAGGAGATCGCCTACTTGTGAAGATCTACCCCGAGTAAGGCTAGCCCTCCGTGGGCGTAGGCCATGATGGAATAGACAAGGTTGCTTCTTCGTGGACCCTTCGTGGGTGGAGCCCTCCGTGGACTCTCGCAGCCGTTACCCTCCGTGGGTTGAAGTCTCCATCAACGTGGAAGTACGATAGCACCACCTATCGGAACCACGAGAAAAATCACCGCGTCTCCAAAATTGCGTTTGCTCTTCTCCACCTCTCTTTACTACATGTGCAATTTACTTTCCGCTGCCTATACTCTAGAATTGCATGTGTAGGGTGATGCTTGACTTGATCATAATTGTGAATCTGCCAAAAACTGTTCTTTGTCAAAAGGCAGAATTTTTATATTGTCAAGTAGTCTAATCACCCCCCTCTAGACATACTTTCGATCCTACACACACGCGGTTGATGCATTTTAATTCGGATCTGGTCTCAAGTTATCTACAAACGGACATTAACAAATTCCCATCTGCCACATAACCGCGGGCATGGCTTTCGAAAGATAATACCCTGCAGGGGTGTCCCAACTTAGCCCATGATAAGCTCTCGCGATCAAAGAAGGATATACCTTCTCCCAGGAAGACCCGATTAGTCTCGGAATCCCGGTTTACAACACATTTCGACAATGGTAAAACAAGTCCAACAAGACCGCCCGATGCGCCGACATCCCGATAGGAGCTGCACATATCTTGTTCTCAGGGCAACACCGGATTAACACTACGTACAACTAAAACCAGACCTCAAGTTTCCCCGAGATGGCGCTGCAAGTGGCTCTTGTTCGGACCAACACTTAGAGAAGCATTGGCCCAGGCGGGCTGAATAAAGATGACCCTCGAGAGAGCAACTCCCAAGGGAAAAGTAGGTGGTGGTGAGGCAAATGGTAAAACCAAGGTTGGGCCTTGCTGGAGGAGTTTTATTCAAAGCGAACTGTCAAGGGGGTCCCATAAATCACCCAACCGCGTAAGGAACGCAAAAATCTGGGAACATAA
Source organism: Aegilops speltoides (assembly GCA_021437245.1). NCBI lineage: Eukaryota > Viridiplantae > Streptophyta > Magnoliopsida > Poales > Poaceae > Aegilops > Aegilops speltoides. Next base: position 278,681,609 of record CM038146.1, on the reverse strand, counting down.
TACCGATATGATGGAAACTAGGGCAGCAAGAGTGGAACAAAACACCAGGCATAAGGTCGAGCCTTCCACCCTTTACCAAGTATATAGATGCATTAATAATACTCCCTCCGTTCCTTTATCTAAGGTCTATTATTTTTGGCACGGTGACCAAGGCACGTAATTATAGACGTGGTAGGACTGAATTACCCTTGGCAAATTTATTAGTTAGTGGCAAGTAAATCAGTTAGTCCAGGAAAGTAAGAGATACATGCAATCGACATAGAGATAGTTTCCTTCTTTTGCTACAAAGAGAGATACAGACAATCAGGAGAGAGATACTTTCCTTTTTCTGGAAGGCTAACAAGGGAATTACGAGGAACTCGAAGAAATGCACCTTACATTCTGGAATTTTATCCAAAAACAAATACACCTTATATAAAGGAACAGAGGGAGTATAAGAGATATTGTGATATCCCAACATAACCCTGTCCACCATGGAGCAATCTTCAACTTCACCTGCAACTAACAACGCTATAAGAGGGGTTGAGCAAAGCGGTAACATAGCCAAATAACGGTTTGCTAGTAAGGGTGTCAAAGGTTAGAGGTTCATGGCAATTTGGGAGGCTTGAAGAACAAGTTATAGGAAGCGCAGCAAAGCGATAGAATGAAGCAACTAGCATAGCAATGATAGTAGTGACATCAAAGGTGACGGTAATCTTGCCTGAAGTCCCGCTAGGAAAAAGAACGAGTCCATGAAGAAGACGAACGGATTAAGCCGAACCAAGCGTAGACGAACGAATCCTCACGATCGCAACGAAACGGGAACTATCGAGAAGAAGCACACAACAAGGTAAACACACCACACATAGACATGACATGATGCCCAACCAAGCATGATGCATGACAAAACTAGATGAGGCTACTCATGGCAATAGATGATGCAAACAAGAACAACACATCAAAGCAAGTTTAAATGAGGCCGGAAACAACATATAACATTTCCGGTAAGTCCTCATATGCAAATTTAGAAATTGGTCCAGAACTGAATAAACCTTATGTTCACAGCAAGTTAAGATGCAATACGATGAACTACACGAAATTCTAGTCAAGTTACATATAAAGTTCATTAGATTCGGAGCTACAGCCTAGAAGATATGAGCAAAACAAGTTAAACATGGCATTGATGCAAAATGCATACAGTCATCAAGCAAACACTCTCAAAACATGGATGCAACAAGGTAATATGAAACTTCATGCAAAATCAAGCAAGTTTGATATAGAGCACACTCAAAACGGAAACGGTTCAACACATACACTCCATACAAGTTTAAAGGACAAGTTGTCCAAAACAGCAACTAGGCATCTAGCAAGAATCAAAACAACATGCTACGGCATCTCAACATAATAACAAAAGGCATGGGCATAAAGTACAGGTAAAGCATGACAAAACATGAACACTGAGCTATCTCCAGAAACTACTAGAACATCCTCAAAAGAACATGGCAAGATGGCAAATAATAACAGTTTCAGACTTAGCAGAAATAACATCAGGTTGCAATGTTTAGAGCTATCAAACAACATGTTACAGGAAATTATCATGGCAAACAAAGGCATGGCATGAATCTACTAATTGCATATAACAGAAGTCCCTTACTGACCATGAGCCAAAAGGGCACAAAAAATATGATGGCACCCATGTAAACATGGCAAATGATATGACAGATTCAGACATGGCAGAACAACAATAAGTAGGCATGTTGGTGAGCTTGTACCACTCTCCACAGAGCAATACATGGCATGACAAGGTGATCAAAAGTAATAAGACATATTTATGAAGCTAAAAATGGCAAGAGCAAGTTCATAGCATGCTTAGATCACTAACAACAATCATGGCAACATTGAACTTAAAGTTAACAGGCTGACAGCAACATTATTTAGCAAGTTTGGAGCAAGATAACAACAAGTTACAGCAGGCTATAAATGCAACCATGGGCATGAATAGATAGAGCATGACATGTATAACAAAACATACTTAGTGAACATCTCAAGATTATGCATAGAATGACTTGTAGCAGCAGGTTTACATAGCATCAGGATATAGCAGATTCAGACAAGCAAAACAGTAACAGCAAGTACCTTACTTCAAGAGCTCGATGCACCCACTACAAGACTCACAAAAATACATGGATTGCACCACTGTGAAGATGACATGATGTAGCACAAAACACATGTAGAGCTCATACTCATAGGATGCACACATCAAATGCAACAAAAATGACAAATCATCAAGTTATAACAATTTCAGCAGGTTAACACCAACATGCACTCTTGCAATGATGATTCGGGCATCAAGATAACCTCAAACAAACATAGCACTATAGAACAAAATGAAGAGCATCTCCCAATGAACATTTCAATATATTACACGCACGAAATGGAGCAGTATGCATGGAGTTATGATGCGATGAACATGGCATAAAAAATATCACAGATCTGGGGACTTGGTCGAAAACTACCTCAAGGAAAAGTCAACGGGCGAGGTGGCGGCGGATCTCACCGGAGAAGGAGAAGAAGATGGCCGGAGGGGGGCCGGAGAGGGCGTCGGAGAGGGCCGGGGCGCCGGGTCTGGCCGGCCCCTTGCCGGATCCGACCGGAGGCGAGACCGGCGGCGAGGAGAGGCGCACGCGCCATGGCAGCGGCGGAGCTCCAGCAAGGAGCTCAGCGGCGCGGGATGGCACGGGCGCTGGGCGATGGTCTCCGGTGGCTCTCGCGCCCACCGGGCGAGACGCTGTGAGGGCGCCGGCGACGGCGCGGGCGATTAGTCGGCGGCGAAGCGGCGGCGGTCGGGTGGCGGACGGCGGCGGCGCGCGCTGGCTTGGGCGGCGGGCGGGCAGGCGGTGGCGCGTCTTGGCTCGCTGGTCGGATCTGGTTTCGCTGGCCGCACGGTGGTGGAACAGCGGCGGGTGAGGTGGCGCGTTGCGGTTGGTTGGGGCGGAGGCGGTGATGACATGGCAGCCTCTCATTGGCCGGAGCGATGTGGCGGCGGCGGTGGACGTGTTCGGCTGCCGGGCGGACATGTCCAGCGGCGTGAGGAGGGAGAGGGCTAGGGTTTGATCTGCGCGAAAAATCGGGGGGATGCATATTTATATAGGTAGAGGGAGCTAGGAGTGTCCAAATGAGGAGCGGTTTTCGGCCACGCGATCGTGATCGAATGACCGAGAGCATGGAGGGGGTTTGGATGGGTTATTGTGCCACTTTGGAGGGGTGTTGGGCTGCACACAAAGAGGGCTTTTATAGTTACCCGGTTAACCGTTGGAGCATCAAACGACCTCCAAATGGCACGAAACTTGACAGGTGGTCTATCGGTGGTATACCAAGGCCGCTTGGCAAGCCTCGGTCCATTCCAAAAATGTTTAACACCCGCTCACAACAGGAGATAAAAGGGGAACGCCGGAGGGCATAGGAGTGTCGGATTGCAAAATGGACAACGGGGAAAAAGCTCGGATGCATGAGACGAACATGTATGCAAAATGAGATGCACATAATGACATGATAAAATGCAACACGCAAGCAAATGACATGGCAAAGATGGCGAATAACTGGCGGACACCTGGCGCATCGAATCCGGGGTGTTACAACACTCCTCCACTAATAAGAGATCTTGTCCCGAGATCTTAGGACCGAGACGGAAGAGAAAAGGGATGAGGTGAAACCATAGCTTAAGAAAAGAAGCAAAGAATCGAGAGCACTCAAGAAGAAGAGAGGAACGACGAGAATGACGAGAATCAAAAGCTCACGGAATCAGATAGACTATGAAACCACTCCGGTTGGAACGAGATAAGAAACGAATAAGACTGAAAGGATTTAGGCAGCACTCCGGCTGAAACCTGGAGGAATAGAACACGAGCTTGAGAGGATGGAATGATAGTTGACGAGAGGAACAACAATGCCTCCGGAATACTTGGAAGTGTGGAATGAGAAGAGCGGGGAAGAAGATGACAACTTCTACCATGAATGAAATAGAAAGCCTCCTTAGAAGCAAACATTGAACAGAATTGTTGAGAAAATCAACAACGAAAAGAATAAGCTTGTTGTGGTCTTATAGGTAACATCTCAAGATCATAAGGTGATAACCGGCCACAAACAGAAATGATTGGATAGCTGAGAAGAATGAAAAAATGCAAAACTCCACTTCAAAAGAATACGGAGAATTAATTACACTTCGAGATGCGAGAAGAAAGATACTTGAATGCCTCCAACAAAGTCTTGATGAAGACTTGAAGAATGAATTAAATCATGAAGAACCATCATGAAGAACTCCGGTGACAAAGGATGATGAGATAGAATGAAGGATGAAAGAATAAGATGAGCCTTGCGATGATTTAGATGGAGGTTCCGACGAAATGGCGGAGGAAATTTGAACTCCGGAAAAGAAAAGATGAAAGCACTTGGAACTAGAATTTATTCATCAAGAAAAAACTCCGAAGGAAGGGATTAATCACTACGAGGAAATTAGAATAAGATTTATTGTATGGTTATCCTTCATCAAATTAAATTGATGACAAGCAATGGATCTTGCATACTACTTATTCTTCTTAAAAAAGGATTGAGAAGTGACATATCGCAAACTTGAGAAGGTCTTCATGAACCACCGGTAGGATTGGGAAGAACGAATGAATTAATATGATTACAAATGAAAAGGAGTCTTAAACGAACCACCGTTTGAATTCAAAATTGAATGACGAAGGAGAATGACTCACCGGGAAAAATAGGAAAAACAAGAATATACTTGAGGGAATGAAGATGCAATTGAAAGAAGAGACCGCGAGCTGATTGAAGCCTACTTGAACGAAGCACTGGAAGAATAATGAGATAAACAAAGGGGCACGGATATAGAATAATTGGGGAATGAATCTGAAAACTTGGAACGAAGCAATATTCTGAAAAGATGGCCTCCGGATGATCGAGACGGCAAAAACAACTCTTGAAATGATGAAAAGAATAACTGACAAATGGAATAATTTGAGAGGATAACATGAAGCTAGAACCACAAAACTTCGGGAGAACGGGCAAGATTTAGAGGAAAAACTCTTCTTCGGTCTTCAAATGACGATTGGAAACACCACCAAAATTGTTGAGACAGGAGAATGAAAAAGCGAAGAGGTTGAGGCAACAATGAAATGATTTTGAAAGCGATCTTGGAGAAGGCATGTGACTGATGGAATCCATTCTTACGTCAAACTTTGAAAAGAATTAGAGAATAGCTCCGGGAAACTTAGAAGAGTCAGGTAAGATCCTGAGAAAAGACTTGTGGGTTAGGGCCCATTAAAAAGAAAACATCGTTGGAAATGGATGTTGAAGAGATAGATGATGCACCGGAACAATTGAAATATTTGAATGAGGTGACAACCTCGAATTAATTGGAACACAGACAAATCTCCTGAGATGTCTTGGACACTCCAGAAGGATAAACTGGCGAGAAGCGAACAAGGAGGGAAAACGCTAGATCCAAGGAAAAAAATACGATCAACACCGAAAAACTTGAATTGAATGCATCGGAAAAAGAAAGGGGTGAAGAATGACGAACTAGACAGGAATTCACCGGTTGAAACAATTGATGAAAGGCTGAAGGGGTTCCGCACAAATGAAATTGATGGTCGAAAGAGATTCATATTCCGGGAAGAAAAAGGGTGGGAGGGCGGGAAAAACAAAGGCAACTTGGAAGGGGAAATCGACGACTAACTTGAAGAGAAAACCCCGGTTGAAATCATTGAGGAAAGAAAGCAAAGACTTCGCATGAGTAGGATGGATACTCGATTAAAGGCTCCGGCTTCGAGAAGACAAAAGGGTGGGCGGGTGGGAAAAAACAAGGACAACTTCGGACAGGGAAACAACATCGATTGAAAAGAGATGAGGATTGATCTCCCAAAGACAAAGAGGTTCGAATCAGCTTGACGAGGAATGCGCCGGACAAAAGAGGATGGACAACGAACGAAAACTAACCGCGTGATCCTAAAGAAAATTTTGAAGGGGAAGACGAGTAATTCAAAACACCTACCTCAAGATTCCTCACCAGAGCGACGAAGGGGCTGAGGAGTAAAAAGAATTCCTACTCTCCGATATAACTAGACTCCAAAAACAATTTTCTCTAGACTCAACAAGAGCCAAACTACACGATCAATCAAGGGGGCTCCTATGGTCGGTCGAGGCTCTGATACCAACTTGTCACGCCCAATATGCGACCCTATCCAAAAGGAACTCGAAGGTCCCACCAAGGATAGACCCGCATATTGAAACGCTTTTGCAAGGTGGATATCATTACATCAACATTACATAATAGATGGGGATACATGCAAAAAGGGCATACAATGCCACACGAATACAACATCATCATACATAAGATCAACATCCGACTACAGATGAAACACAAACAGCAACTCAAACGACATCCACCCTGCTAGCCCAGGCTGCCGACACGAACCTATCCCCGATCAAGAAGAAGCGTAAGAAGAACTCCAAACAAGCAAACATCGCTCTCGCGTCATGATCATCGCATAACCTGTACCCTGCAATCGTTGTTGTAGTAATCAGGAGCCACGAGGACTCAGCAATCCCATTACCATGGGGATCAAGACTAGCAAAGCTTAAAGGGAAAGGAAGGGGTAAAGTGGTGAGGTTGCAGTAGCGACTAAGCATGATATGGTGGCTAACATACGCAAATAAGAGCAAGAAGAGAGCAAACGGAACGGTCGTGACTCTAGCAATGATCAAGAGGTGATCCTGAACTCCTACTTACGTCAAACATAACCCAAAACCATGTTCACTTCCCGGACTCCGCCGAAAAGAGACCATCACGGCTACACATGCGGTTGATGCATTTTAATTCGGATCTGGTGTCAAGTTATCTACAACCGGACATTAAAAAATTCCCATCTGCCACATAACCGCGAGCATGGCTTTCGAAAGATAATACCCTGCAGAGGTGTCCCAACTTAGCCCATGATAAGCTCTCGCGATCAACGAAGGATATACCTTCTCCCAGGAAGACCCGATCAGTCTCGGAATCCCGGTTTACAAGACATTTCGACAATGGTAAAACAAGTCCAGCAAGACCGCCCGATGCGCCGACATCCCGATAGGAGTTGCACATATCTTGTTCTCAGGGCAACACCGGATGAACACTACGTACAACTAAAACCAGACCTCAAGTTTCCCCGAGGTGGCGCTGCAAGTGGCTCTAGTTCGGACCAACACTTAGAGAAGCATTGGCCCGGGGGGGCTGAATAAAGATGACCCTCGAGAGAGCGGCTACCAAGGGAAAAGTAGGTGGTGGTGAGGCAAATGGTAAAACCAAGGTTGGGCCTTGCTGGAGGAGTTTTATTCAAAGCAAACTGTCAAGGGGGTCCCATAAATCACCCAATCGCGTAAGGAACACAAAATTCCGGGAACATAATACCGATATGACGGAAACTAGGGCGGCAAGAGTGGAACAAAACACCAGGCATAAGGCCAAGCCTTCCACCCTTTACCAAGTATATAGATGCATTAACAATATAAGAGATATTGTTGTAACGCCCTGGATGCGGCTATATCTCCCACGTGTCAAAGCACGACTTAGAGGCATAACCGCATTGAAAGCAATGTCGCAAGTGAGGTAATCTTCACACAACCCAAGTAATACATAGGGGAAAGAGATACATAGTTGGCTTACAATCGCCACTTCACACAATTACATGAATAAAGCATTACATCATCCAGATACAATCAAGGTCCGACTACGGAACCAAAATAAAAGAAGAACCCCAAATGCGACAAACGGTCCCCGATCGACCCCAACCGGGCTCCACTCTTGATCAACTAGAACGAAACAACACAAAGGGCAAGATCTTCTCGTGGTCCTCCTTGAGCTTGGTTGCGCCACCGCTTTCGGTAACATAGGCACCGCAAACTGGTTTTGGAAGTATCCGGTGAGCCACGAGGACTCAAAGAATCCCATTACCATGGGTATCAAGACTAGCAAAGCTTAATGGGAAAGGAAGGGGTAAAGTGGTGAGGTTGCAGCAGCGACTAAGCAAGTATGGTGGCTAACCAACGCAAATAAGAGCGAGAAGAGAACAAGCAGAACGGTCGAGAAGCTAGCAATGATCAAGAGGTGATCCTGAACACCTACTTACGTCAAACATAACACAGAAACCGTGTTCACTTCACGGACTCCGCCGAGAAGAGACCATCACGGCTACACACTCGGTTGATGCGTTTTAATTCGGATCAAGTGTCAAGTTATCTACAACCGGACATTAAGAAATTCCCATCTGCCACATAACCGCGGGCACGGCTCTCGAAAGTTTATACCTGCAGGGTGTCCCAACTTAGCCCATGACAGCTCTCGCGATCATCGAAGGAATAGACCTTCACCCGAGACTCTCCGATCGACTCGGAATCCGGTACATCAAGACATTTCGACAATGGTAAAACAAGACCAGCAAAGCCGCCGCGTGCGACATCCCGATAGTAGCCGCACATATCTCGTCTCGAGCCATGACCGGATAAGCGAAGCGTCTGGTACCGACGTAACCCAAGTTGCCAAGGGATGGTCCCGACGGTGCTCTAGTTTGGACCAACGCTAGACAAGCACTCGCCCGGGGCTATAATAAAGATGACCTCGAGAGAGCGACTCCCAAGGGAAAAAGTAGGTGGTGGTGAGGCAAATGGTAAAAGTCAATGTTGGGCCTTGCTGGAAAAGTTTTATTCAAAGCGAACTGTCAGGGGGGTCCCATAAATCACCCGACCGCGTAAGGGACGCAAAATCCGGGAACATAACACCGGTATGACGGCAACTAGGGCGGCAAGAGTGGAACAAAACACCAGGCATAAGGCCAAGCCTTCCACCCTTTACCAAGTATATAGATGCATTAATGATATAAGAGATATTGTGATATCCCAACATAAACCCTGTCCACCATGGAGAAATCTTCAACTTCACCTGCAACTAGCAACGCTATAAGAGGGGCTGAGCAAAGCGGTAACATAGCCAAACAACGGTTTGCATAGGAAAGGTGTCAAAGGTTAGAGGTTCATGGCAATATGGGATGGCTGGACAAGCAGTAATAGGTAGCGCAGATAGCGAAAGAACGAGGCAACTAGCATAGCAATGATAGTAGTGAGATCCAGGGTAGCGGTCATCTTGCCTGAAATCCCGCAAGGAAGAAGAACGAGTCCATGAAGAAGATGAACGGATGAAGCCGAACAAACCGTAGACGAACGAATCCTCACGATCACAACGAAACGGGGACTATCGAGAAGAAGCACACAACAAAGTAAACACACCACAGATGGACAAGACATGATGCACAAGAAGCATGATGCATGACCAAGCTACATGAAGCTACTCATGGCAAAAGATGATGCAAACAAGAGTACACATCAAGGCAAGTTTAAATGAGGCCGGAAACAACATATAACAATTCCGGTAAGTCCTCATATGCATATTTCGAAATTGGTCCAGAACTGAATAAACATTAAGTTGAAGTTGTTAAACAGCAAGTTAAGATGCACCAAGATGATCTACACGAAATTCTAGTCAAGTTACATATAAAGTTCATTAGACTCGGAGCTACGGTCTAGAAGATATGAGCAAAACAAGTTAAACATGGCATCGATGCAAAATGCACCCAAACATCAAGCAAACACTCCAAAACAAGGATGCAACATGATAATATGAAGCTACATGCAAAATCAAGCAAGTTTCATATAGAGCACACTCAAAAGGAGCAACGGTTCAACACATGCACACTATACAAGTCATAACCACAATCATCCAAAACAGCTTCTAGGCATCTTACAAGCATCAAAACAACATGCTACATCACCCCAACATAATAACAAAAGGCATGGGCATGAAGTACCCATAATGCATAACAAAACATGAACACTGAGCTATCTCCAGAAACAACTAGAACATGCTCAAAATGACATGGAGATATTGCAAGTAATAGCAATTTCAGACTTTAGCAGAAATAACATCAGGTTGCAATGTTTAGAGCTATCAACCAACATGTTACAGGAACTTATCATGGCAAACAAAGGCATGGCATGAATCTACTAATAGCATATATCAAAAGACCCTTACTGACCATAAGCCAAAAAGGCACGGAAAATATGATGGCACCCATGTAAACATGGCAAGTTATATTACAGATTTGAACATGGCAGAAACAACGATTAGTAGGCATGTTCGTGAGCTCGAACCACTCACTACAGAGCAAAACATGGCATGGCAAGGCAACCAACAGTAAGAAGGCATGTTTATGAAGCTAAGCATGGCAAGCGCAAGGTCATAGCATACACGGATCAACTACAACGACCTCGTGAAAATTGAATCTCATGCAAACAATCTGTCAGGAAACATTTTCAAGCAACTTTGGAGCAAGATTACAACATGTCATCAGGCTATAATTGCAACCAAGAGCATGAATGGATAGAGCAAGACATTTATATCAAAACATGTTTATAGAGCATCTCCAGATTATGCATAGAATGATTAGTGGAAGCATGTTAACATAGCAACAAAATATAACAGAATCTGTCAGGAAAACAGCAACAACAACTACCCTACTTTACAAGCTTGATGCACTCAGCACACAACTCACAAAAATACAAGGTCAACACCTCTGGAAAGATGGCATGGCCTAGTCCAGCATTCATGTAGAGCTCATACTCATAGGATGCACACATAAATCATGCCAAAAATGACAAAAGAGCTCGAGCTGATAAGATTCTGGAACTAACGATCTGAAGCCCTCTTCCATCAGCATTTCGGGCATCAAGATGAGCTCAAATGGAAATGATGCAATGGAATGAAATGATTTACTCGTCGAGGCGAACAATTTGACATATTATACGCGCAAAACGGAGCTACGGATGCAAAGATGTGATGGCATGAAAATTACAGAAATCTGGGGACTTAGGAAAATTCGGGGTCAACCTTCGGGTTTGCACGCTTATCGAGGCTCGCCGGAAAATTCGCCGGAGACGACGGGGACGGCGCCGGGGTGGCCGGAGATGGCAGATCCGGGGTCTCCTTCCCCGGATCTGGCCGGAGGCGGGGGAGAGGAGGCCGCCGAAGCGGGCGGAGCTCAAGCGGCAGCGCGCGCGTGGAGGCGGCGCTGCGGCTTCCGCCGGGGCGCGGCGGCCATCGGCGGCCGGAGTCTCCGAGGAGCTCGGGAAGCGCGGCGGCGGCGGCGGCGGATTTAGCGCAGCCCAGCGACGGGCGCGCGCGGCGAGGGAGAGGCGCCTCGGCGCTGCTGGTGCCATGGCGCTGGCAGTGGCGCGGGAGACAGGTGGCGGTGACGTGGCGGGCAGTGGTTGGCTGAGGAGGCGGGGAGGGCGACGTGGCAGCTCCGGATTGGCCGGAGCGACGTGGCCGGCGGACATGTCCGGCTTGGGCGGACGTGTCCGGCGGCGCGAGGATGAAAATGGCTAGGGTTGCACCGCGAATTTCGGAGGGGGAGGTGTTTATATAGGTAGAGGGAGCTAGGAGTGTCCAAATGAGGAGCGGTTTTCGGCCACGCGATCGTGATCGAACGACCGAGAGCATGGAGAGGAGTTTGGTGGGTTTTGGGCCACTTTGGAAGGGGTGTTGGGCTGCAACAAAAGAGGGCTTCTGTTACCTTGTTAACTGTTGGAGTACCAAACGACCTCCAAATGGCACGAAACTTGACAGGCGGTCTACCGGTGCTATACCAAGGCCACTTGGCAAACCTCGGGCCATTCCGAGAAAGTTTAACACCCGCACATGAAAAGAGAGAAGAGGGAACGCCGGGAGACATAGGAGTGCCGGATTGCAAAACGGACAACGGGAAAAATGCTCGGATGCATGAGACGAACACGTATGCCAATGCGATGCACATTATGACATGATATGAAATACAGATGATGACATAGCAAAAAGCAACACGCAAGCAAATGACATGGCAACGACGGCGAATAACTGGCGGACACCTGGCGCATCGGATCCGGGGCGTTACAACACTCCACCACTACGAGAGGATCTCGTCCCGAGATCTAGGATGGCACCGGAGGGAAAACAGAAGGGGAAGAGAAGAGGTAAAATTAAGTTGCTTCTTTGACGAACGAGTGAAACCATGAACCTTGAGAGGTTGAGCAATATAAAAGAAAGAGTACAATAGAGATGAGCGAGATTGCAAACAATCAGTTAGAAAAGAGGAACAAGGAGTATTACGAGAATTTGAAGGTTGCAAAGACATGAATCAAGAGTTTCATGAACGAAAAGAATATGACCACCTCGGTATAATGAGATAGCCAAGGAACAAGAATGACAGAATTTGGACAGCACTTCGGTAGAAAAGAGAAGAAAACTTGATGAGATGAAAAGATATTGAAGAGATAATACAACACTCCGGTTAAATGGATAAGCAAGAAAAGAACACGATCCTCACAATTCGAGCTGATTAGTGAAGAGAGCAACATCACCATGCCTCCGGAAGAACGAAAAGAAGATAGATCATTGGAATAAAAGAACGGAGAAGAAAATGCCAACTTCTGCCACAAATGGGCTCGGAAAGCACCCTTCCAAGACGGTTAGAATGGAGTTGTTGGAAAACCAACAACGAAAAGAACAAGCTTGTAGTGGGCTTATGGAAACATCTCAAAATTATGAGGTTAGCTTCTGCCACCAATGGAAACAAATGATTGGATTGATATCAACAAGGAGACGAGAAACTTATTTCACCGGGAGGACAAATGAAGAACTTGGGTCATTTTTTAAGCACCATAAATAGCAACAATCCTTAGGGAAAGCTTTAGGTGAAATATAACCCAAGATAACTCCAATGAAGAGACTGATGGATTTAAAATACCTCATTCTTGACAACAATATGAATCATGAAACAAGAAGGAAATTGTCAAGAGTGACATAACACCACCTCAAAAGATAAGGTAGAAAGAATAGCACTTCGAAATGCAAGAAGAAGAATACTTGAGCTCCCCAAAACAAAACATGTGTTGAGCACCATGTTTATTTTTTAGTATAGCTTGGCTATTCTTAGCTTCAAGAGAAATCTTGAAGAACAATTGAAGAATGAAAAGAATCCTTGATGAACCACCATGTAGAACCTCCAAGAAGAACTCCGGTAAACAAAAGGAATGAAAAGAAAGAGAAATTGAAAACACAAGGTGAAACCTTGCAATGATTTAGATGGAGCTTCGCGACGAGATAATTGAGAGCTTGGAACTCCGGGAAAGGAAAAGATGAAACAACTGAAATCGAGAATTTATTCATCATGAACAAACTCCGAAAGAAGGATTTAATCACTTGGATGAAACATAAATAAGAATTATGTTATGCGTATCCTTCATCGATTTAAGTTGATGACAAGCAACGGATTTGGCATACTACTTATTCCCGTAGAAAAGATTAAAAGAGATATGGTGTACACTTGAGAAGGTCTTCAACGAACCACCGGTAGGAATTGAAACAACTCATGAAATGCTCCGGATGGTTGAAAAGAATTCTCACAATCTAAAACAATTATGAGAGGATGGCAACAAGCTAGCACCATGAATCTTGAAGAGAATAGAGCAAGATTAAAGAGAAATCCTTCTTCGGTCTTCACATGTTGAGAATGAAGATGAGAACCACCATTAATTGTTGAGATACTCCGGGAGAATGAAAAAACAAAAACCAAAAAGGTTGAGCCAACAATAAAAAGAATCTGAACGAGATCTTGGAGAAGGCATTTGACTGATGAAAATTCATTCTTACGTCAAACTTGGAGAAGAATTTGGAATAGCTCCGGAATAATTAGAAGAGTCAGGTAAGATCCTGGGAAAAAACCTGTGGGTTAGGGCCCACTCAAAGGAAAACACCGTTGGAAATGATTTTAAATAGAGATTGCACCGGTTGAATTAAATGGCTTGAATGAGATAACAATCTCCAAATAGCTTGAACGAATGCAAAGTGGAAACACGAATCTTCGAGATATCTTGAGCACTCCGGAATAACAAATACCGAGAAGTAGAATGATAATGAGGTGCATCGGCATGAGAAAGCATTAGAAATGAGGAAAGGAATATGATGAATATCGAAAGTTTGAATTGGATCCACCGAAGAAGAACAACAATGAAGGATGATGAACTTGAAACTGTTGAGCATCTTCATGGGAAATCACCGGATAAGAACATTGACGGAAAAGAATGGAGAAACTTCACATGAATAAATGGATGCTTGATTAAGAAATCTGTGTTTGAAGAAAAAGGGTGGGAGGGCGGGAAAACAAAGGCAACTTGGGATGAACGAAAGAAACACCGTTGAGAAAACTTAGAATGATCTTGCGGATGGGGAGAATGATCGGATCCACTTGAAGAGAAGCACACCAGTTGAAAAGGATAGACATGACAATCTCAATTGTCGAGAAGGATTGGTATTCACATCGGAGTATGAGAACACCATTTCAGAAAGGTATGGAATCAACAGTTGACATTGAAGCAACTCGAATACCACAACTCAAAACAAAAACAAAGGACTGGCTTGCAGAATAAGCCGGAACAAACATATGATAGAGATTTCGTCCGAAGTTTTCGTGGTGGGGCCTACACGGCTCAATCATACAGCACCATCATGTACAAGGCGGTGCACATGACATACGAAGCGTCCCAGTCGGCATAGCCAAGGACTCTTTAAGACACAACGAGACCATCAGTAAAACCAACCGTGAATAGGCGGACCACTAGACGTCGAACCCCAATTTCATATCATACATCCGTCGAAAAGATATCCTAAGAGCTACTTGAATTCCCACCTATGAAACTCCGAAACTTTCCGTTATGCAATCAGTGTTGGGGATACAGGAGCAATATATCTCACCCAAACTAACAATCCCTACATCCATTGTATCCATCCGTCAACACATAACCAAGAAACCTTCGAAATCGTCTACCTCAACCTTGAAAAGCATCCGTTATACGAGTCATGGCAATACTCCGTACTCACCTCGATCTTTGGGTTAGCGGGGTTATCTCACCAACAACTGCATAAAAGAGATTTTCGATGTCGGCGTACTAAACTCGGTATTCCGAATCGCAACGATAAAATTATGACGACAACACCTCGGAGCTCAACTCCCGGGACACCGCCACAACCCCTAAATGTCGGGAGGCACCAAGAACAATGTTCTCGTCATAAGAATATCGAACGATTCCAAGATACCAGCGTGATCCTAAAAAAAAATTTAGTGAAATTTCGAAGAGAAGAGTCAAAACTCTACGTCAGATACCTCACCGAAGGTCGAAGGACCGGGAGTAAAAAGAATCCTACTCTCCGATATATAATTCCTAAATGACTCAAATCATTTTTCTAGACACAACTCGCCACTAAAAGCGATCAAGCGGTGGGGCTCCTAAGGTCGGGAAGGCTCGATTACCAACTTAGCATACTCGATGCGGCTATATCTCCCACGTGTCGAAGCACGACTTAGAGGCATAACCGCATTGAAAGCAATGTCGCAAGTGAGGTAATCTTCACACAACCCAAGTAATACATAGGGAAAGAGATACATAGTTGGCTTACAATCGCCACTTCACACAATTACATGAATAAAGCATTACATCATCCAGATACAATCAAGGTCCGACTACGGAACCAAAATAAAAGAAGAACCCCAAATGCGACAAACGGTCCCCGATCGACCCCAACCGGGCTCCACTCTTGATCAACTAGAACGAAACAACACAAAGGGCAAGATCTTCTCGAGCTCCTCCTTGAGCTTGGTTGCGTCACCTTCTCGGTAACATAGGCACCTGCAAACTGGTTTTGGAAGTATCTGGTGAGCCACGAGGACTCAGCAATCCCATTACCATGGGTATCAAGACTAGCAAAGCTTAATGGGAAAGGAAGGGGTAAAGTGGTGAGGTTGCAGCAGCGACTAAGCAAGTATGGTGGCTAACCAACGCAAATAAGAGCGAGAAGAGAACAAGCAGAACGGTCGAGAAGCTAGCAATGATCAAGAGGTGATCCTGAACACCTACTTACGTCAAACATAACACAGAAACCGTGTTCACTTCACGGACTCCGCCGAGAAGAGACCATCACGGCTACACACTCGGTTGATGTGTTTTAATTCGGATCAAGTGTCAAGTTATCTACAACCGGACATTAACAAATTCCCATCTGCCACATAACCGCGGGCACGGCTCTCGAAAGTTTATACCCTGCAGGGGTGTCCCAACTTAGCCCATGAAGGCTCTCGTGATCATCGAAGGAATAGACCTTCACCCGAGACTCTCCGATCAGACTCGGAATCCCGGTACATCAAGACATTTCGACAATGGTAAAACAAGACCAGCAAAGCCGCCCGGCGTGCCGACATCCCGATAGTAGCCGCACAGATCTCGTCTCGAGCCACGACCGGATAAGCGAAGCGTCTGGTACCGACGTAACCCAAGTTGCCAAGGGATGGTCCCAGACGGTGCTCTAGTTTGGACCAACGCTTAGACAAGCACCGCCCGGGGCTATAATAAAGATGACCCTCGAGAGAGCGACTCCCAAGGGAAAAAGTAGGTGGTGGTGAGGCAAATGGTAAAAGTCAATGTTGGGCCTTCTTTGGACAAGTTTTATTCAAAGCGAACTGTCGGGGGTCCCATAAATCACCCGACCGCGTAAGGGACGCAAAATCCGGGAACATAACACCGTATGACGGAAACTAGGGCGGCAAGAGTGGAACAAAACACCGGGCATAAGGCCAAGCCTTCCACCCTTTACCAAGTATATAGATGCATTAATAATATAAGAGATATTGTGATATCCCAACATAAACCCTGTCCACCATGGAGAAATATTCAACTTCACCGCAACTAGCAACGCTATAAGAGGGCTGAGCAAAGCGGTAACATAGCCAAACAACGGTTTGCATAGGAAAGGTGTCAAAGGTTAGAGGTTCATGGCAATATGGGATGGCTGGACAAACAGTAATAGGTAGCGCAGCATAGCGAAAGAACGAGGCAACTAGCATAGCAATGATAGTAGTGAGATCCAGGTAGCGGTCATCTTGCCTGAAATCCCGCAAGGAAGAAGAACGAGTCCATGAAGAAGATGAACGGATGAAGCCGAACCAACCGTGACGAAACGAATCCTCACGATCACAACGAAACGGAACTATCGAGAAGAAGCACACAACAAAGTAAACACACCACACATGGACAAGACATGATGCACAAGAAGCATGATGCATGACCAAGCTACATGAAGCTACTCATGGCAAAAGATGATGCAAACAAGAGTACACATCAAGGCAAGTTTAAATGAGGCCGAAACAACATATAACAATTCCGTAAGTCCTCATATGCATATTTCGAAATTGGTCCAGAACTGAATAAACATTAAGTTGAAGTTGTTAAACAGCAAGTTAAGATGCACCAAGATGATCTACACGAAATTCTAGTCAAGTTACATATAAAGTTCATTAGACTCGGAGCTACGGTCTAGAAGATATGAGCAAAACAAGTTAAACATGGCATCGATGCAAAATGCACCCAAACATCAAGCAAACACTCCAAAACAAGGATGCAACATGATAATATGAAGCTACATGCAAAATCAAGCAAGTTTCATATAGAGCACACTCAAAAGCGAGCAACGGTTCAACACATGCACACTATACAAGTCATAACCACAATCTGTCCAAAACAGCTTCTAGGCATCTTACAAGCATCAAAACAACATGCTACAGCACCCCAACATAATAACAAAAGGCATGGGCATGAAGTACCCATAATGCATAACAAAACATGAACACTGAGCTATCTCCAGAAACAACTAGAACATGCTCAAAATGACATGGAGATATTGCAAGTAATAGCAATTTCAGACTTTAGCAGAAACAACATCAGGTTGCAATGTTTAGAGCTATCAACCAACATGTTACAGGAACTTATCATTGCAAACAAAGGCATGGCATGAATCTACTAATAGCATATATCAAAAGACCCTTGCTGACCATAAGCCAAAAAGGCACGGAAAATATGATGGCACCCATGTAAACATGGCAAGTTATATTACAGATTTGAACATGGCAGAAACAACGATTAGTAGGCATGTTCGTGAGCTCGAACCACTCACTACAGAGCAAAACATGGCATGGCAAGGCAACCAACAGTAAGAAGGCATGTTTATGAAGCTAAGCATGGCAAGCGCAAGGTCATAGCATACACGGATTAACTACAACGACCTCGTGAAAATTGAATCTCATGCAAACAATCTGTCAGGAAACATTTTCAAGCAAATTTGGAGCAAGATTACAACATGTTCCATCAGGCTATAATTGCAACCAAGAGCATGAATGGATAGAGCAAGACATTTATATCAAAACATGTTTATAGAGCATCTCCAGATTATGCATAGAATGATTAGTGGAAGCATGTTAACATAGCAACAAAATATAACAGAATCTGTCAGGAAAACAGCAACAGCAACTACCCTACTTTACAAGCTTGATGCACTCAGCACACAACTCACAAAAATACAAGGTCAACACCTCTGGAAAGATGGCATGGCCTAGTCCAACATTCATGTAGAGCTCATACTAATAGGATGCACACATAAATCATGCCAAAAATGACAAAAGAGCTCGAGCTGATAAGATTCTGGAACTAACGATCTGAAGCCCTCTTCCAACAGCATTTCAGGCATCAATATGAGCTCAAATGGAAATGATGCAATGGATTGAAATGATGTACTCGTCGAGGCGAACAATTTGACATATTATACGCGCAAAACGGAGCTACAGATGCAAAGATGTGATGGCATGAACATGGCATGAAAATTACAGAAATCTGGGGACAGGAAAATTCGGGGTCAACCTTCGGGTTTGCACGCTTATCGAGGCTCGCCGGAAAATTCGCCGGAGACGACGGGGACGGCGCCGGGTGGCCGGAGATGGCAGATCCGGGTCTCCTTCCCGGATCTGGCGGAGGCGGGAGAGGAGGCGCGGGCGCCGGAAGCGGGCGGAGCCAAGGCGGCAAGGCGGGAGGCGGCGCTGAGGCGCTTCGCGCTGGGGCGGCGGCCACGGCGGCTGGAGCTCCGGCGAGAGCTCGAGAATCGTGGGCGGCGGCGGCGGATTGCGCAGCCGCACAAGACGGCGCGTGCGCGGCAGGCGAGGCGCGGGCGCTGCGGTGGTGGTCGCCGGCGGCGAGGCGGCGGGCGGGCGCGGCGGCGGCGGTGGCGCGGCCGGGAGGTGAGCGCGGGCGGCGGCGGCGAGCGCAGCAGGCGGCGGGCGGCGGGCGCGGAGCTGGTTGGCCTGGTTCTGCCTTGATGAAGGCGGGCCTTGGCGCGAGACAGTGGCGTGACGTGGCGGGCGTGGTTGGTTGAGGAGGCGGGGAGGGCGACGTGGCAGCTCCGGATTGGCGGGCGGCGTGGCCGGGCGGACATGTCCGGCTTAGGCGGACGTGTCCGCAGTATGAGGATGAAAATGGCTAGGGTTGCACCGCGAATTTGGAGGGGAGGTGTTTATATAGGTAGAGGGAGCTAGGAGTGTCCAAATGAGGAGCGGTTTTGACCCTTGATCGTGATCGAACGACCGAGAGCATGGAGAGGAGTTTGGTGGGTTTTAGGCCACTTTGGAAGGGTGTTGGGCTGCAACAAAGAGGGCTTTACGGTTACCGGTTAACTGTTGGAGTATAAACGACCTCCAAATGGCACGAAACTTGACAGCGGTCTACGGTGCTATACCAAGGCCACTTGGCAAACCTCGGGCCATTCCGAGAAAGTTTAACACCCGCACATGAAAAGAGAGAAGAGGGAACACCGGGAGACATAGGAGTGCCGGATTGCAAAACGGACAACGGGAAAATGCTCGGATGCATGAGACGAACACGTATGCCAATGCGATGCACATGATGACATGATATGAAATATAGATGATGACATAGCAAAAAGCAACACGCAAGCAAATGACATGGCAACGACGGCGAATAACTGGCGGACACCTGGCGCATCGGATCCGGGGCGTTACAATTGTGATATCCCAACATAACCCTGTCCACCATGGAGCAATCTTCAACTTCACCTGCAACTAACAAAGCTATAAGAGGGGTTGAGCAAAGCGGTAACATAGCCAAACAACGGTTTGCTAGGAAGGGTGTCAAAGGTTAGAGGTTCATGGCAATTTGGGAGGCTTGAAGAACAAGTTATAGGAAGCGCGGCAAAGTGATAGAATGAAGCAACTAGCATAGCGATGATAGTAGCGACATCCAAGGTGACGGTCATCTTACCTAAAGTCCCGCTAGGAAGAAGAACGTGTCCATGAAGAAGATGAACGGATGAAGCCGAACCAAGCGTAGACGAACGAATCCTCACGATCGCAATGAAGCGGGAACTATCGAGAAGAAGCACACAACAAGGTAAACACACCACACATAGACATGACATGATGCAGAACCAAGCATGATGCATGACAAAACTATATGAGGCTACTCATGGCAATAGATAATGCAAACAAGAACAACACATCAAAGCAAGTTTAAATGAGGCCGGAAAGAACATATAACATTTTCGGTAAGTCCTCATATGCAAATTTAGAAATTGGTCCAGAACTGAATAAACCTTATGTTCAAGTTGTTAAACAGCAAGTTAAGATGCAACACGATGAACTACACGAAATTCTAGTCAAGTTACATATAAAGTTCATTAGATTCGGAGCTACGGCCTAGAAGATATGAGCAAAACAAGTTAAACATGGCATTGATGCAAAATGCATACAATCATCAAGCAAACACTCTCAAAACATGGATGCAACAAGGTAATATGAAAGTTCATGCAAAATCAAGCAAGTTTCATATAGAGCACACTCAAAACGGAGCAATGGTTCAACACATACACTCCATACAAGTTTAAAGGACAAGCTGTCCAAAACAGCAACTAGGCATCTAGGAAGCATCAAAACAACATGCTACGGCATCTCTACGTAACAACAAAAGGCATGGGGATAAAGTACAGGTGAAGCATGACAAAACATGAACACTGAGCTATCTCCAGAAACAACTAGAACATGCTCAAAAGGACATGGCAAGATTGCAAATAATAACAGTTTCAGACTTAGCAGAAATAACATCAGGTTGCAATGTTTAGAGCTATCAAACAACATGTTACAAGAACTTATCGTGGCAAACAAAGACATGGCATGAATCTACTAATTGCATATAACAAAAGTCCCTTACTGACCATGAGCCAAAAGGCACAGAAAATATGATGGCACCCATGTAAACATGGCAAGTTACATGACAGATTCATACATAGCAGGAACAACAATAAGTAGGCATGTTAGTGAGCTTGAAGCACTCACCACAGAGCAAAGCATGCCATGGCAAGGCAAGAAACAGTAATAAGTCATGTTTATGAAGCTAAGCATGGCAGAACAAGTTCATAGGGTGCATGGATCACTAGCAACAATCATGGCAACATTGAACTTAATGTTAACAGGCTGACAGCAACATTATTTAGCAAATTTGGAGCAAGATAACAACAAGTTACAGCAGGATATAAATGCAACAAGGGGCATGAATGGATAGATCATGACATGTATAACAAATCATCCTTAGTGAACATCTCCAAATTATGCATAGAATGACTTGTAGCAGCAGGTTTACATAGCAACAAAATATAGCAGAATCTGCCTAGCAGAACAGCAATAGCAAGTACCCTACTTCACGAGCTCGATGCACTCAGTACAAGACTCACAAAAATACATGGATGGAACCACTGTAAAGATGGCATGACATAGTTCAAAATACATGTAGGGCTCAAGCTCATAAGATGCACACATCAAATGCAACAAAAATGACAAATCATCAAGTTATAACAGTTTCAGCAGATTAACATCATATAGCCCTCTTCAGACGATGATTCAGGCACCAAGATGGACTCAAATGAACATGATGCAATGGAATGAAATGTAGAGCATCTCACAACGAACAATTTGACATATTACACGCACGAAACGGAGCAGTATGCAGCAAGTTATGATGCGATGAACATGGCATGATTATGCAAAATATTTCGGGACTTGGTGGAAAAAAACCAGGGTCAACCTGTGGATCTGGATCTGGCACGGTTTTCGAAGATGACCGGAGGTCTCGCCGGAGAACGGTCGGAGGAAGGTCGGAGGAGGCGGCCAGAGGAGCTAGGAGGACGGGGCCGGCGGATCCGGGGCCGGGGAAGGTCGCCGGGGCGGGGGGCGCTGGCGAGGCGGCGGCCGGAGATCGGCGGACTCGGTGGCGCGGCCGGAGGCGGCGGACGGATCGGCGTCGGGCAGCGCGGGAGCGCGAGGGCGCAGGGCGGCGAGGCGCGCCGGGCGCGGGCGCGACGACAGGAGGAGCGAGCTTCAGCGCATGGCGGCAGGATGGAGGCGCTTGGCGGCGGCGGCGGCGGCGGCGCTGGCGGGCTTCGCCGCGGCAACAAGGCGGAGCCGGCATGGAGGAGCAGGCGAGGCAGCCGGGCAGTGGGCGGACGGCGGCGGCGGCGCTGGCTCGCGGGGCCGATCCGGTCCCATGGGCCGCCTGTGTGCGGTCGCGATGGAGGAGAGTGGCGGCGGGGTGACGTGGCGCGACGCCATTGGTTGAAGCGACGTGGCTGCCGGCGGTGGACACGTCCGGCGGCGGGGTGGACATGTCCGGCGGGCGAGAGGGAGGTTTGATCTAGGGTTAGACCGGGATTTTTGGAGGGGAGGTGTTTATATAGGTAGAGGGAGCTAGGAGAGTCCAAATGAGGCGCGGTTTTCGGCCACGCGATCGTGATCGAACGACCGAAAGCATGGAGGGGAGTTTGCTGGGTTTTGGGCCACTTTGAAGGGGTGTTGGGCTGCAACACAAAGAGGCTTTTATGTTTACCCGGTTAACCGTTGGAGTATCAAATGACCTCCAAATGGCACGAAACTTGATAGGCGGTCTACCGGTGCTATACCAAGGCCGCTTGGAAAACCTCGTTCCATTCCGAGAATGTTTAACACCCGCTCACAACGAGAGGCAAAAGGGGGACGCCGGGGAAACATAGGAGTGCCGGATTGCAAAACGACAACGGGGAAAATGTTCGGATGCATGAGACGAACACGAATGTGAAATGAAATGCACATGATGACATGATAAAATGCAACACGCAAGCAAATGACATGGCAACGACGGCGAAAGCTGGAAGACACCTGGCGCATCGAATCCGGGGCGTTACATCCAAGCCCAAGGTTTCTGCTCCTAAGACATCTACAAGAAACATTCCAGCTGCTGAGAAGAGCAAGGCCCCAGTGCATGAGGTTCAGGATGATGATGAGCCACTAGTGCTCAGGAAGCTTAAGCCCAAGATCCCTGATCATGACAATGCACATCTTGATGCAGAAAACATGATGCTCAGGAAGGATAAGGAGTTGAGAGAGTGGAGGAAAGTTGGTCCCTACTCTACCAGAAGGAGGACTATCTGTGATTACAGCTTTCATACAAGAGAACAACAAGACTGCTATGAGATAGTTTTGCTTGATAAGATGCCCATTGCTAGTGACATGACTTGGGTGGACTGGAAATATATTGATGGCAATGAAGATTATATCCCCCATGTTCATGAGAGTTTAGACTCACAGGTGTTGACAAGTCTTTTGGTCATAAGCTCACCAAGTGGAACAATGAGATGATCATGCAGTTCTACTCCACAGCTCATTTTATCCAGATGGAAGAATTGCATGGATAGCTGAGGGTTCCAAGTACCGGTCAACCATCTCTGAGTGGGCTGCACTCATTGGAGCTCCTGCGGAAGAGGAAAATTATGTTGAAGTATATGGGAAGCCCAAGATGGACCACAACACAATGGCAAACATGTACAAGGAAATCCCTCCCAAGGATCTTGAGAGCCATGAGCTTGGGTTAGTCAAGCATTTGGTAGCTGGTCTGGCCACCACAAACACTATCTTGAGGCATACTCTCTTGCCCAAGTCTGGAGATGACAAGATGATACGTGGCCATTCCATTAATTTGCTCCATTTGTTTGACACCCCCTACAAGTTCAAGGTTATGAGTTTGATTGTAGAAAAGGTCAAGAGAACAGCTGCTGACAGAAGAGATCTTGTGGATATGCCCCACATATTCAGATGCTTATCAACTCCAAAGTTGGAACAGGCACATAGCTACTAGATCGTTACCATCTCCCTCTTCAGCTAGAGTTCGAGGATAATGTGGTGGTAATGGATTCCTCACACTCCACATCTGTTGAGGCACAAGAGAAGGCCCAGGACCATACAAAGGAACAACGGTAAGGATGCAAGCCACATCAAGAAAACAAAGACAAACCAAGAAAACATGATAACACTAAGGAGAAACCTCCCTTGCCAGGCAAGCGGGCCTAGTAAGGTCGAGCCCACCCCGAAGACAAGTCTCAGACTACCCCGGCAAGGGTTGCCGAGACCGCTGTTGGCCTGCACCCCCGCCAGGACTCCACCGCTCCACCGCATCGCAATGCAAGTCCTCCATCAATGCGCAGCTGTAACACCCCGGATGTAACTTTCCATATTCGTAACTCCAACTCTTGCCTTTTCCGGAGATGTGTTATTTTATTTCCTTCGTGGTTGAGTTTTTGTCTGTTGTTTTGCATTTTGTTCTTGTCATGCATTTCATCATCGCATCATTCGCATTGCATCGACATCGTTTTTTCATAAAACTTGCATTCGGCTCGTAGTTGCCGCGTCCCCCCTTGCCTTCATTATCCCTTTCGAGACCAACCGTTCTTTTGTTGTCCGACCTTTTGAACCTCTTGGCATCGTGCATCGACCCCTCACCCGTGCCCGAAACTTGCCCGAACCCGAACCGGTCTGTCGTTACCGTTGGATCCAGATCATCCCCTAATGTCTATAAAACATCTCCGTTTTCTTATTTGGACTCTCTAACCTAGTTATTCTCGATCGCCCGATTATGATCGGACGGACCGAATTAACTATATCCTAATCCCTACCTATATATATAGGTCCAACCCTAGGATCTAGGGATCATGTCCAATCCTCCCCTTGTCCTCCTAGCCGCCGCCACACTCCACCTGGTCGTCTCCCACCTCAGGATCCACTCCCGATCCAAACCAAACCCTCTCGGGATCCCCTCCCGATCCTTCTCCACCCAACCAGCGCTCTCCCTCCTCCTAGTTCCAGATGCCCGAGCCCCCAATCCAAAATTCCTCTCGGTCTCCACCAGCAGCCTCCGACATCTCCCTCGGTTTTAGCTCCCTCCCGATCCCCTCGATTCACCTAGCCGAGCGCCTCCTCCTTCCTCTGCCAGCTCGATCTTCTCCATCCCACGCCCGAGCTCCTTCTCCTCATCGAGCCGAGGCTCCCTGCAGCAGCAACTCCCGCATCCCCGACTCCTGAGCCCCACGTCGTCGCCCTGCACTAGCAGGCCCCAGTGCCGCCCATCTCCCTCGGCCTCGCCGCGCCCGTCCCTTGCGTCCCCTACGAGTCCAGCCATGGAAGACGCCACCGCGTGGAGCTCCAAGTCTGCTGGCCGGCCTCCACTTCGATCCGGGAGGGAACGGGACCCCGACGACCTCCACCGCCTGGATCCGCCAAGTCCCCGGCCGCCATGGACGTCCCGACGCAGGAGCTCGCCATTGACCCCGTCGCTCCTGCTCCTCCCTCTGTTTTCCTCCTCTCTCTTTTTCCCCTGATATTTTTCCCTCTCTGTCCCAGGATCGAGGAGCTTCCCTCCGTCGACCCATCGCCGCCAATGCTCGGATCCGCGAGGATCTCGTCTCCGGAGTCCCGTCCTCACCCCGCGGGATCCCGCCGGTCGTCTTCCTCGCCGTTTGAACGACCAGCGCCGCCCTTGTTCACTGCGAGCAGAACGAGCGTCTGCACCTTTCGGTCCAACCGCGCCTGTAGCCTCCCCGCCTCGCGCGTCTGGGCCACTTCCAGCGCCAGCAGGCCCAGCGCCCCGTTCCAGCCTCCCTCTCCTAGCCGACCAGGCCGAAGCCCATGGTGAGGCCACCCCCAGCCCTCTCCTGTATGCTGCTGGCCCAGCAGATTTGGCCCATGCATGTTTTTTTTCCTGCTGCGAATTTAACCATATCCTGTGATTTACCAGTTTTACAGATTGACCCCCGTTGTTCATGCATATAAAAACTCCACAACCGTGCATCGGATTTAAATAATTTATATATGTAAAATGCTTAGAATTTTGTGTAGATTAATAATATGCCACTTTCATCCATGTTTAAAATGTTTAAAATGATGTTTGTTTAAATCTGCTCTAATGCCATGCTAAAATGATTTAATTCATAACTAAATAACCGTAGCTCGGTTTAAAATGTTCTTTATATGTAAATGGGGTGGAAAATGCCTAGATTAACATGGTCCACCTTATTTTGCTGTTTAACATCATTAAAATTGTGTTTAAGGCAGAACAGTAGCAAATTCATAAATTGCACATGGGGATTTTTTGGACTTGTTGTTCGTTGTTTCCGGCCTCATTTAAACTTGCCTAGGTAGGTAGTTTTGTTATGCTTCACCCCTTGCCATGTTGATCAACATTTAATATTGTTGGGTACATAAACGAGATCAAACTAAATAACCTGTCGTGGTGTTTTGTCAATATGCAACTCGTTGCATATTGAGCTCCACTTAACTTGTAGTATTGTTCGTTGCACTTTGCCATGCCTCATTAAACCGGACATGCATCATACTTGTTTGTGCTTCATGCCATGTTTATGCTTGTGTGTTTACCATGTTGTTTGTTTCTTTCCGGTGTTGCTTCTTAGTCCCGGTAATGTTGCGATTGTGAGGATTCGTTCGACTACGTCCGTTTGTCTTCTTCATGGACTCGTTCTTCTTCCTAGCGGGATTTCAGGCAAGATGACCGCTACCCTGGATATCGCTACTATCATTGCTATGC
Source organism: Aegilops speltoides (assembly GCA_021437245.1). NCBI lineage: Eukaryota > Viridiplantae > Streptophyta > Magnoliopsida > Poales > Poaceae > Aegilops > Aegilops speltoides. The sequence goes on along the minus strand of CM038146.1, from coordinate 278,654,711 downwards.
TAGTTGCTTCATTCTATCGCTATGCTGCGTTACCTATCATTTGCTCCTCAAGCCTCCCAAATTGCCATGAACCTCTAACCTTTGACACCATTCCTAGCAAACCATTGATTGGCTATGTTACCGCTTTGCTCAGCCCCTCTTATAGCGTTGCTAGTTGCAGGTGAAGTTGAAGATTTCTCCATGGTGGACAGGGTTTATGTTGGGATATCACAATATCTCTTATTTAATTAATGCATCTATATATTTGGTAAAGGGTGGAAGGCTCGGCCTTATGCTTGGTGTTTTGTTCCACTCTTGCCGCCCTAGTTTCCGTCATACCGGTGTTATGTTCCCGGATTTTGCGTTCCTAACGCGGTCGGGTGATTTATGGGACCCCCCTGACAATTCGCTTTGAATAAAACTTGTCCAGCAAGGCCCAACTTTGGTTTTACCATTTGCCTCACCACCACCTATCCCTTTCCCTTGGGTCGGCCAACCTGAGGGTCATCTTTATTTTACCCCCCCCCCCCCGGGCCAATGCTTGTCTAAGTGTTGGTCCAAACTGGAGCCACTTGCAGCGCCACCTCGGGGAAACTTGAGGGCTAGTTCTAGTTGTACGTAGTGCTCATTCGGTCGTGGCCTGAGAAGAGATACGCGCGGCTACTATCAGGATGTCGGCACGCCGGGAGGCTTTGCTGGTCTTGTTTTACCATTGTCGAAATGTCTTGTAAACCGGATTCCGAGACTGATCGGGTCTTCACAGGAGAAGGTCTATTCCTTCGTTGATCGCGAGAGCTTGTCATGGGCTAAGTTGGGACACCCCTGCGGGGTATAAACTTCCGAGAGCCGTGCCCCGGTTATGTGGCGAGATGGGAATTTGTTAATGTCGGTTGTAGATAACTTGACACCAGATCCGAATTAAAACGCATCAACCGCGTGTGTAGCCGTGATGGTCTCTTCTCGGCGGAGTCCGGGAAGTGAACACGGTTTCTGGGTTATGTTTGACGTAAGTAGGTGTTCAGGGTCACCTCTTGACCATTGCTAGCTTCACGACCGTTCCTTTGTTTCTCTTCTCGCTCTCATTTGCGTATGTTAGCCACCATATCATGCTTAGCCGCGGCTGCAACCTCACCACTTTACCCCTTCCTTACCCATTAAGCTTTGCTAGTTTTGATACCCATGGTAATGGGATTGCTGAGTCCTCGTGACTCACATATACTTCCAAAACCAGTTTGCAGGTGACGCAACCAAGCTCAAGGAGGAGCTCGATGAAGATCTTGCCCCTTTGTGTTGTTTCGTTCTAGTTGATCAGTAGTGGAGCCCAGTTGGGGTCGATCGGGGACCTTTGTCGCATTTGGGGTTCTTCTTTTATTTTGGTTCCGTAGTCGGACCTTGATTGTATCTGGATGATGTAATGCTTTATTCATGTATTTGTGTGAAGTGGCGATTGTAAGCCAACTATGTATCTCTTTCCCTTATGTATTACATGGGTTGCGTGAAGATTACCTCACTTGCGACATTGCTTTCAATGCGGTTATGCCTCTAAGTCGTGCTTCGACGCGTGGGAGATATAGCCGCATCGAGGGCGTTACAAGTTGGTAATCAGAGCCTTCCCCGACCTTAGGAGCCCCACTGCTTGATCGTTTTTAGCGGCCGAGTTGTGTCTAGAAAAATGTTTTGAGTCATTTAGGATTATATATATCGGAGAGTTAGGAATTCTTTTTACTCCTCAGTCCCTTCGTTGCTCTGGTGAGGTCTCCTGACGTAGAGTTTTGACTCTTCTCTTCTCAAATTTCAATAAATTTTTTTAGGATCACGTTGGTATTTTGGAATCATTCCGATGGTTTTATGATGAGAACATTGTCTTGGTGCCTCCTGTCAGGGGTTTAGTGGAAGTGTCCCGGGGAGTTGAGCTCGAGGTGTTGTCGTCATAATTTTATCGTTGCAGTTCGGAATACCTGAGTTTAATACGCCGACATCGAAAATCTCTTTTATGCGCTTGTTGGTGAGATAACCCGATAACCCGATCTTGAGGTGAGTACGGAGTATCGCCATAACTTGTATAACGGATGCTTTTCAAGTTTGAGGTGAGCGATTTCGAAGGTTTCTTGGTTATGTGTTGAAGGATGGATACAATGGATGTAGGATTTGCTAGTTTTGGGTGAGATATTATGCTTCCTGTATCCCCAACACCGATTGCATAACCGGAGAATTTTGGGAGTTTCATAGGTGGGAATTCAAGTAGCTCTTAGGATATCTTTCCGACGGATGTATGATATGAAATTGGGGTTCGGCGTCTAGTGGTCCGCCTATTCACGGTTGGTTTTACTGATGGTCTCGTTGTGTCTTAAAGAGTCCTTGGCTATGCCGACTGGGGCGCTTCGTATGTCATGCGCACTGCCTTGTACATGATGGTGTTGTACGATCGAGCCCGTGTAGGCCCCACCACGAAAACTTCGGACGAAATCTCTATCATATGTTTGTTCCGGCTTATTCTGCAAGCCAAATCCTTTGTTTTGTTTTATTTGTGGTATTCGAGTTGCTTCAGTGTCAAGTGTTGATTCCATACCTTTCCGAAATGGTGTTCTCATACTCCAATGTGAATACCAATCCTTCTCGACAATCGAGATTGTCATGTCAATCCTTTTCAACCGGCGTGTTTCTCTTCAAGTGGATCCGATCACTTCAACATCAGCAAGACCAATTATCATTTCTTCTCAACGATGTTTCTTTCATGCGTCTCCAAGTTGCCTTTGTTTTTCCGCCCACCCACCCTTTTTCCTCAAGGACTAAGATTTCTTTACCAAGTATCCTTTTATTTTTGTGAAGTTTCTCCATTCTTTTTCGTCAATGTTCTTACCCGGTGGTTCTACTAGTTCGTCATCCCTCATTCCTTTCTCTTCTCCGGTGGATTCAAGTCAAGTTTTGTTGATCATACCTTTTTCCTCATTTCAATGTCTTCTCATACCGGTGCACCTCATTATCATTCTACTTCTCGCTATTTGTTATTCCGGAGTGCTCAAGATATCTCGAAGATTTGTGTTTCCACTCTGCATTCATTCAAGCTCTTTCGAGATGGGTATCTCATTCAAGTCATTTAATTCAACCGGTGCAACATCTCTTTTAAATCTTTTCAGCGGTGTTCTTTTGAGTGGGCCTAACCCACGTGTCTTTTCGAGGATCTTACCTGACTCATCTAATTTTCTCGGAGCCATTCCCAAATTCTTTTCGAAGTTTGACGTAAGAATGAATATCATCATTCAGATGTTTTCCAAGATCGATTTCAAATTACTTTTCATTGTTGGCTCAACCTCTTTGTTTTTCATTCTCCCGGAGTATCTCAACAATTCTTGGTGGTGTTTCTCGTTGTCATTCTCATCATTTGAAGACCGAAGAAGAGTTTCTCTTTAATCTTGCTCTATTCTCTTCAAGATTCATGGTGCTAGCTTGTTGCCATCCGCTCATAATTGTTTTCGATTGTGAGAATCTTTTTCACCCATCAGGAGATATTCAAGAGTCTTCTCAGTTTGTCATCTGGAGTCCATCAATTCAGGTTTATTCATTCTCAGCTGTCAGTTATCTTTCTCCTATCTTGCAGGTGCATCAATCGAATAACCTCTAACCAGTTCATGATCTCTTCGTTCTCATGTATCTAAATCCCCTCAAGTATCTTCATTCGTTTTCGAATTCTTCCCGGTGAATTGTGCCTTTGCTATGTTCATTTTCAATTCTTACGGTGGTTCGTTCAAGATTTCACCTCTTTCGTTATCATTTAATTCATTCGTTCTTTCCAATCCTACCGGTGGTTCATTGAAGACCTTCCCAAGCTTGCGCCATATCTATCTTAATCCTTTCTACGAGAATAAGTAGTATGCCAAATCCATTGCTTGTCATCAATTTAATGGGTGAAGGACGAGCATAATGTAATTCTTATTCTTGTTTCATCGAGTAAATTCAATTCCTTATTCCGGAGGTCCATCAAAATTCTTGATTTCATTTGTTCATCTTTCTTATCCGAAGCTCCAAGTTTTCTGCATTATCTCATCGCGAAGCTTCATCTTATCACTGCAAAGCTTCACCTGGTGTTTTCAACTTCTCTTTTCTTTCTTTCATCCTTTCTTTACCGGAGTTCTTATGGAGTTTCTTCATGGTGGGTCGTCAAGGATTCTTTTCATTCTCCATTTGTTCTTCAAGATTCCACTCGAAGTTATGATCCGTCAAGCTATACTCAAAATTAAACAGGGTGCCCAACACTTGTTTTGTTTTGAGAAGCTCAAGTATTCTCCGTCTTGCATTCCAAAGTGCAATTCCTTCTATCTTATCTTTTGAGATGGTGTTATGTCACTCTTGACAATTTCCTTCATGTTTCATGATTCATATTGTTGTCAAGAATGAGGTATTTTAAATCCATCAGTCTCTTCATTGGAGTTATCTTGGGTTATATTTCACCTAAAGCTTTCCCTAAGGATTGTTGCTATTTATGGTGCTTATAAATGACCCAAGTTCTTCATTTGTCCTCCCGGTGAAATAAGTTTCTCGTCTCCTTGTTGATATCAATCCAATCAATTGTTTCCGTTGGTGGCAGAAGCTCACCTCATAATTTTGAGATGTTTTCATAAGCCCGCCACAAGCTTATTCTTTTCGTTGTTGGTTTTCCAACAACTCCATTATAACCTTCTTCAAAGGGTGCTTTCCGAGCCCATTTGTGGCAGAAGTTTGCATTTTCTCCTACATTCTGTTATTCCAGTGATCTATCTTCTATTCTTTTGTTCCAGAGGCATTGTGATGTTACTCTCTTCGACCCATCATCTCATTTTGTAAATATCATGTAATTTTCCTTCCTTATCCGTTTAGCCGGAGTGTCGTGTTTTCATTCGAGTTCTCTCATCTTATCAAGTTTTGCCTCCCTTCTCAACCGGAGTGCGGTTTGTAATGTTTCTTACCCCTTGTGCCATTCTTTTATTTCCGGAGGCAGTGTGTTCTTGATTTCATCATGTATCCTCTCATCTGGTCAAGTTCATGTTCAATTCCTTCCATTTACAGTCGGAGTGCTGCCCAAATTATATCATTCTTATTCATTCTTATCTCGTTTCAACCGGAGTGGTTTCGAATTCTATCTTGTCCATTAAACTCTTGATTCATGTCTTTGCAACCTTCAAGTTCCCATAATGTTCCTTGTTTCTTTTTTTCTAACGGATTGTTTGCAATCTCGTTCATCTCTGTTGTACTCTTTCTTTTAAATTGCTCAACCTCTCAAGGTTCATGGTTTCACTCGTTCGTCAAAGAAGCAACTTAGTTTTACCTCCTCTCTTCCTCTTCCGTTTTCTCTCCAGTGCCATCCTAGATCTCGGGACGAGATCCTCTCGTAGTGGTGGAGTGTTGTAACACCCCGGATGTAACTTTCCATATTTGTAACTCCAACTCTTGCCTTTTCCGGAGATGTGTTATTTTATTTCCTTCGTGGTTGGGTTTTTGTCTGTTGTTTTGCATTTTGTTCTTGTCATGCATTTCATCATCGCATCATTCGCATTGCATCGGCATCGTTTTTTCATAAAACTTGCATTCGGCTCGTAGTTGCCGCGTTCCCCCTTGCCTTCATTATCCCTTTCGAGACCAACCGTTCTTTTGTTGTCCGACCTTTTGAACCTCTTGGCACCGTGCATCGACCCCTCACCCATGCCCGAAACTTGCCCGAACCCGAACCGGTCTGTCGTTACCGTTGGATCCAGATCATCCCCTAACGTCTATAAAACATCTCCGTTTTCTTATTTGGACTCTCTAACCTAGTTATTCTCGATCGCCCGATTATGATCGGACGGACCGGATTAACTCTATCCTAATCCCTACCTATATATATAGGTCCAACCCTAGGATCTAGGGATCCTGTCCAATCCTCCCCTTGTCCTCCTAGCCGCCGCCACACTCCACCTGGTCGTCTCCCACCTCGGGATCCACTCCCGATCCAAACCAAACCCTCTCGGAATCCCCTCCCGATCCTTCTCCACCCAACCAGCGCTCTCCCTCCTCCTCGTTCCAGATGCCCGAGCCCCCAATCAGAAATTCCTCTCGGTCTCCACCAGCAGCCTCCGACATCTCCCTCGGTTTCAGCTCCCTCCCGATCCCCTCGATTCACCTAGCTGAGCGCCTCCTCCTTCCTCTGCCAGCTCGATCTTCTCCATCCCGCGCCCGAGATCCTTCTCCTCATCGAGCCGAGGCTCCCTGCAGCAGCAACTCCCGCATCCCCGACTCCTGAGCCCCACGTCGTCGCCCTGCACCAGCAGGCCCCAGTGCCGCCCATCTCCCTCGGCCTCGCCATGCCCGTCCCTTGCGTCCCCTTTGAGTCCAGCCATGGAAGCCGCCACCGCGTGGAGCTCCAAGTCCGCCGGCCGGCCTCCACTTCGATCCGGCAGGGAACGGGACCCCGACGACCTCCACCGCCTAGATCCGCCAAGTCCCCGGTCGCCATGGACGTCCCGACACAGGAGCTCGCTGTTGACCCCGTCGCTCCTGCTCCTCCCTCTGTTTTCCTCCTCTCTCTTTTTCCCCTGATCTTTTTCCCTCTCTGTCCCAGGATCGAGGAGCTTCCCTCCGTCGACCCATCGCCGCCCGTGCTCGGATCCGCGAGGATCTCGTCTCCGGAGTCCCGTCCTCACCCCGCGGGATCCCGCCAGTCGTCTTCCTCGCCGTTTGAACGACCAGCGCCGCCCCTGTTCAGTGCGAGCAGAACGAGCGTCTGCACCTTTCGGTCCAACCGCGCCTGTAGCCTCCCCACCTCGCGCGTCTGGGCCACTTCCAGCGCCAGCAGGCCCAGCGCCCCGTTCCAGCCTCCCTCTCCAAGCCGACCGGGCCGAAGCCCATGGTGAGGCCACCCCCAGCCCTCTCCTGTATGCTGCTGGCCCAGCAGATTTGGCCCATGCATGTTTTTTTTTCCTGCTGCGAATTTAACCATATCCTGTGATTTACCAGTTTTACAGATTGACCCTTGTTGTTCATGCATATAAAAACTCCACAATCGTGCATCGGATTTAAATAATTTATATATGTAAAATGCTTAGAATTTTGTGTAGATTAATAATATGCCACTTTCATCCATGTTTAAAATGTTTAAAATGATGTTTGTTTAAATCTACTCTAATGCCATGCTAAAATGATTTAATTCATAACTAAATAACCGTAGCTCGGTTTAAAATGTTCTTTATATGTAAATGGGGTGGAAAATGCCTAGATTAACATGGTCCACCTTATTTTGCTGTTTAACATCATTAAAATTGTGTTTAGGGCAGAACAATAGCAAATTCATAAATTGCACATGGGGATTTTCCGGACTTGTTGTTCGTTGTTTCCGGCCTCATTTAAACTTGCCTAGGTAGGTAGTTTTGTTATGCTTCACCCCTTGCCATGTTGATCAACATTTAATATTATTGGGTACATAAACGAGATCAAACTAAATAACTTGTCGTGGTGTTTTGTCAATATGCAACTCGTTGCATATTGAGCTCCACTTAACTTGTAGTATTGTTCGTTGCACTTTGCCATGCCTCATTAAACCGGGCATGCATCATACTTGTTTCTGCTTCATGCCATGTTTATGCTTGTGTGTTTACCATGTTGTTTGTTTCTTTCCGGTGTTGCTTCTTAGTCCCGGTAATGTTGCGATTGTGAGGATTCGTTCGACTACGTCTGTTTGTCTTCTTCATGGACTCGTTCTTCTTCCTAGCGGGATTTCAGGCAAGATGACCTCTACCCTGGATATCCCTACTATCATTGCTATGCTAGTTGCTTCGTTCTATCGCTATGCTGCGTTACCTATCATTTGCTCTTCAAGCCTCCCAAATTTCCATGAACCTCTAACCTTTGACACCATTCCTAGCAAACCATTGATTGGCTATGTTACCGCTTTGCTCAGCCCCTCTTATAGCGTTGCTAGTTGCAGGTGAAGTTGAAGATTTCTCCATGGTGGACAGGGTTTATGTTGGGATATCACAATATCTCTTATTTAATTAATGCATCTATATATTTGGTAAAGGGTGGAAGGCTCGGCCTTATGCCTGGTGTTTTGTTCCACTCTTGCCGCCCTAGTTTCCGTCATACCGGTGTTATGTTCCCGGATTTTGCGTTGCTAACGCGGTCGGGTGATTTATGGGACCCCCCTGACAATTCGCTTTGAATAAAACTTGTCCAGCAAGGCCCAACTTTGGTTTTACCATTTGCCTCACCACCACCTATCCCTTTCCCTTGGGTCGGCCAACCCGCGGGTCATCTTTATTTTAGCACCCCCCCCCCCGGGCCAATGCTTGTCTAAGTGTTGGTCCAAACTAGAGCCACTTGCAGCGCCACCTCGGGGAAACTTGAGGGCTGGTTCTAGTTGTACGTAGTGCTCATCCGGTCGTGGCTCGAGAGGCGAGATCTGTGGCTACTATCGGGATGTCGGCACGCCGGGAGGCTTTGCTGGTCTTGTTTTACCATTGTCGAAATGTCTTGTAAACCGGGATTCCGAGACTGATCGGGTCTTCCTGGGAGAAGGTCTACTCCTTCGTTGATCGCGAGAGCTTGTCATGGGCTAAGTTGGGACACCCCTGCAGGGTATAAACTTTCGAGAGCCATGCTGCGGTTATGTGGCAGATGGGAAATTGTTAATGTCCGGTTGTAGATAACTTGACACCAGATCCGAATTAAAACGCATCAACCGCGTGTGTAGCCGTGATGGTCTCTTCTCGGCGGAGTCCGGGAAGTGAACACGGTTTCTGGGTTATGTTTGACGTAAGTAGGTGTTCAGGGTCACCTCTTGACCATTGCTAGCTTCACGACCGTTCCTTTGTTTCTCTTCTCGCTCTCATTTGTGTATGTTAGCCACCATATCATGCTTAGCCGCGGTTGCAACCTCACCACTTTACCCCTTCCTTACCCATTAAGCTTTGCTAGTTTTGATACCCATGGTAATGGGATTGCTGAGTCCTCGTGACTCACAGATACTTCCAAAACCAGTTTGCAGGTGACGCAACCAAGCTCAAGGAGGAGCTCGATGAAGATCTTGCCCCTTTGTGTTGTTTCGTTCTAGTTGATCAGTAGTGGAGCCCAATTGGGGTCGATCGGGGACCTTTGTCGCATTTGGGGTTCTTCTTTTATTTTGGTTCCGTAGTCGGACCTTGATTGTATCTGGATGATGTAATGCTTTATTCATGTATTTGTGTGAAGTGGCGATTGTAAGCCAACTATGTATCTCTTTCCCTTATGTATTACATGGGTTGCATGAAGATTACCTCACTTGCGACATTGCTTTCAATGCGGTTATGCCTCTAAGTTGTGCTTCGACACGTGGGAGATACAGCCGCATCGAGGGCGTTACAGCAGCATTGAACCCTCAGGTGACTAACTGGTTGTCGCTCGACGCATGGCAGCCATTTGGAAGGAAGATTATCTTCACATGACAGTCGTCCAGAGGCGTGTCAAGTAGACAGTCGTGAGATGGCTCAAATGACACGGCAAGGCTTGTCGGGCTACATCCACGACGTGACGTCCAGCAGTGCATTTAATGTGCCTTGTCCTAACTGCCAGAGTTAGGTATGATAGCATTGTTGGCTATCTAATCAGTGCACTATGACTGCTTTGCCACTGTGGTAACCCCTTGGTCTATAAAAGGAGGGCCATGGCAACCTAAAATAGGAATCAGACCCTGGTGTACTCGTACGCGCGTAGCAGCACTCCCCGAGGCAACCTTGCCGGGCTCGAGCACATGCACTTTTCACCGCCCTCTCATGAATCCACCAAAGCAGGAGTAGGGTTTTACGCCACACGGCAGCCCAAACCTGGGTAAAAACCACCCGTGTCACCACTGTCATGTTATTCGTCGGCCCCCGCTCTTTTTGCAACATGCCCCTCCCCCTCACCAAACCATGAAGGGGCCGATGGCCCCATACGTGATCGTGCTCTGCCATGACATCTTTGGCACGCCAGGTAGGGGGCAGCACTTGAGCGAACCCGAGGTCGAAAAAAGCGCGTCATGTTCATCAACGCCTTCATCTTCCATGGCGCCAAGAAGTCCAGCACGACTGCTCAACCTTCCACCTCGAAGGCCCCCTCACTTGCGGTCGCCGAAGCTATAGGGGTTGCAGCGGTGTCGGGGGATGCAAACACCGCGGGGAACGTGACCGGCGCAAGTGGCGCTATCATCATTTCCCCCACGGCCGAAGCAGGAGCAGAAAACACCGGAAGAGGGTGACAACAATAGCATTTCGACAGCCGTGCTCCACGGCACACCGGCGGGGAGAACACTCGATCTTCACCTCCCCACCATGCCGAGGAACGCAGCCACAATGACAATTCCGGTGCAAACCGCAGCCCCCTGGTTGCCCCTGTAACAGGTGCGACAGCGGGGCAAGCACCTCCCCCGGGGCGGGGTGACCAAGACAAAGTGTCAAACAGGGCTATCCGCCCCCAGGTGCACCCTTCTCTCCACCGTATCACCATGGCGGGTGGCTCACGGCAGCATGAGCATGGCGCCTCCACCGCTGGTGCAGGCAGGAGTCGAGCGATGTCAAGGTCTGCGTCGTCGTATATGCAAAGCACCGCTTCGGAAGCCATGGCACGAGCCCAACTCCTGCTGAGGTTCCTACCAGCAACCAATCAGATGGATGAGTGGAGGGATACCATCCAGAGCTTGATCGGTTTTGCTGAAGCAGGGAGGTCACAGCAGGCAGGTCCGCCACGGCTCCCACAATCAATAGCCATGGCCCGGGCTGCTGACCATGCCAAGGGGGCCACTCCAAGGGTACAGTCCCCTCCGCGGTGGCGAGCGCAAGGACCGTAACCTGAGCCATGCGACCAGGAGCCCAACAAGGTGTCGATGGCCTCGTCTGACCCTCGAGTCTGTCAAGATCAGCGGCAAGCCCTGGAGGACCGGCGGAGGGAAGACTCGCGCGTCACTATAGAACGATGCGGCGAAACCCACCGCCAATCCGACATGCGCCTAGTAAGGGCGGGTACCTACCTTTCGAGGTCAGATGCCCCGCCTTCACTCGCGAGCTGCGGCAAGTCTGTTGGCCATCTGCCCACATTTTCAAGCCGAAGATACTAGAGAAGTATGATGGAAAATTGAACCCGGCAGAGTTCTTCAGCATCAACACCATTGCGGTTCAAGCTGTCGGAGGGAGAGATGAGAAGGTGTTTGCCAATTATTTCCCATTGGCGCTCAAGTCAAATGTGAGGTCATGGCTGATGCACCTTCCAGAGAACTCCATCTCATCATGGGCTGACTTCTACCATGAGTTTGTTAGCGCCTTCACGGGACGCCATCAGGAACCAGGGCGGCCGAGCGATCTGCAGCTCCTTCGACAAAAAGAAGGGGAGAGCTTGAGGAAGTACATGTGGAGATTTAGTCGGGTGCACAAATATATTCCAAGCATCCACCTAGCAGCTGTGATTGCCGCATTCCAGTCTAACATGCGCAACAGGAGGATATGTGCCAAAATGAACGCTCGGTTGCCCAAGACTGTGAACGAGCTGTACACTTTGGCAGATAAGTGTGCAAGAATAGAGGAAGGAAGGCGACTCCCCAGAGAAGAGGACGGTGTCGAAGTCGACTCACAGGATGACGACGACGCTGCTGACCCGAAGAGGAAGAACAAGAAGTGCAAGGAAAAAAGCAGTATTGGATGTCGAGGGCTCTGGCACTCCTAGTACCGGCAAGAAGGCCAAGTCGAAGTCCCTAGAAAGGAAGTTGTTGCCTGCACTGATTGCCGGGAAGCTGCAGCGGCCGAAAAGGCAGGGAAGGCTGACGGGCCATACTGCAAAATCCATCGGACAAAGGGCCCTAATCTCCAAGAGTGCCACCAAGTTGAGCAACTTGTCAATAAATAGAGAGCTGAGTATGAGAAGCGTGACAAAGAAAGAGACCAAGAAGGTGCTGGCGGGAAGGGCCAAGGCGGCAGAGGAGGCGGTCGCGGCAAGGATCCCTAGCGTCCAGAGAAGCCCGCAGGGGGCCGTAAGAAAAAAAGAAGGCGAAGATGAAAGTGATGAGGGGGTGAAGAGGAAACCAGCGATCAAGAGTTCCAGAGAGACACTGAGGCCCTGTGCGTTGACGAAGGTCAATGTCGTAGAGCGAGCAGAGGACTCCCGGAAATGGCTCAAATGGTCCCGCATGCCCATCATCTTCGATGAAGAGGATCACCCTGGCTGCACCACCGCGATGGGGTGCTTGCCATTGTTGGTTTCACCAATGATCCGCAACCTCAAAGTCACGAAGATGTTGGTTGACGGCGGGGCTAGATTGAATCTGATTTACCCTAAGGTGCTAAGCAAGCTTCAAATAGCAGATGAAGAGCTCAATGTTACTGGCACTTCCCAAGGGATCAACCCCGGCAGGAGTCGTCCAAAGGGAATGATCACATTGTCGATAACGTTTGGAGGAGAATTGAACTACCAGACCAAGAAGATCGTCTTTGATGTAGTTGATCTCCCCTTGCCGTACAATAGGATCCTTGGTCGTCCAGCCTTGGCAAAATTCATGGCGGCATCTCACTATTCCTACAACACACTAAAGATGCTAGGGCCGATGGGCATCATTTCCATTCCGTCAGACAAGAAGGATGCAGTCATATGCGTGGATAATATGTACCATGATGAGGTCGCCGCTGAGGTCGCGGAAGCTATGGCTCCCGCTAAGGAAAGTAAGAAAGGGAAGAAAGTTAGCAAGAGTACTAGCAAGGAATTCGGGAAGCGCACCTCTTTGGAGTGTGCTGCACCCGTCGATGATTTGCTGAAGAGCTCCACTAGCAAGAGATCCAAGGTGGTTGTGCCTGCTATGAAGAAGGTCCTGGCAGGGCTGGTTGGCGCTTATGGTACATTCACTATCAGCTCCACCCTCGACAACAAATAGGAAAGCGCGCTCGTTGCCTTCCTATGGGCGAATGTCGATGTGTTTGCATGGCAACCATCTGACGTCCCTGGTGTTCCCAGGGAGGTAATCAAGCACAACCTAGCTATCCGCCCTCATGCCCGGCCCGTCAAGCAGAAAGTTGGGAAGCGGGCTTTGGAGCGGCAATAGTTCATTGCCGAGGAAATCAACAAACTTGAAGCAACTGGTTTGCTCAAAGGAGTATTGCACCCAACATGGTTGGCAAACCCGGTGGTAGTGCGCAAGGCAAACGGGAAATGGAGGCTTTGCATAGACTTCATGGATCTAAATAAGGCAAGCCCAAAGGACCCGTTCCCCTTGCCCCGCATTGACTAGATCGTAGATTCCACTTCAGGATGTGATATGCTTTCCTTTTTGGATGCATACTCTGGGTACCATCAGATCTTTATGTCCAAGGAGGATGAGGAGAAGACCGCGTTTATAACTCCATGTGGCACGTACTGCTTTGTGCGGATGCCTTTCTGGTTAAAGAGCGCCGGATCCACTTTTGCAAGGGCAGTTCAAATTGGTTTTGAACCTCAGTTTCATAGGAATATCGAAGCTTACATGGATGACATAGTAGTCAAGACTAAGGATAGATCAACTCTCATTCAGACTTGGAAGAGACCTTTTGCTGCGCAAGATCAACTTGAAGCTAAATCCAGAGAAGTGTGTGTTTGGCATCCCTTTCGGCAAGCTACTTGGTTTCTTCGTGTCCCACCGGGGAATAGAGGCCAACCCCGACAAGATCAAGGTGATTGAGCAGATTCAGGTACCCAAGACAGTTAAAGATGTCAGGAGCCTAACTGGATGTGTTGCCGCGCTAAGTAGGTTCATTTCCAAGTCTGCCGAGCGCGCCTTACCATTCTTCAAAATCTTGAAGAAGACAGGGCCACTGAAGTGGACCCTAGAGGCAAAAGCAGCGCTCCAAGACTTGAATACCTATCTTTCCTCTGTTCCCACCTTAGTCGCTCCTAAACCACAAGAGTCATTGCTGCTATATGCCGGTGCAACAGACCCTGGGTGTGTTGCCCTGACTGTGCACAGGAACAGGAACAAGATTATGGCATCAGGCCATGCCAAGAGAACAAGGGACCAAGATCTTTGATGGACCATAATGTAGAATAAGAGGACCAAGATCAAGCCAGAGAAGCAAGATACCACCAGGAGAAAAGCCTCCCTTGCCGGGCAAACGGGCTTGGCAAGGGAGGAGCCACCCCTGGAAGAGAGCGTCCAAGACGTCCCGGCAGGGCCTACCGGGACTCATGGAGGCAATAAACACCTCATCAACAACTCCCCGACTACCCACGTCATCAATCAGTGTGGTGTCAGGCCGCAAAGTGATTAAGTGGCAGCCATTCGCCACATGGCAGCCTCTTTCTACAGGAAAGCCTACAGATGACACTCGTCATGCGATGTGTCGAACAAGCAGGCGTGGAGCTGGCAGAATAAGCCCGGCAAGGCTTGCTGGGCAGACAAAGATGTGACATTGAGTGGCGCATTTAATGTGATGTGTCAGTCTGCAGAGTTAGGTATGAGAGCATTGTTTTCTATCTTATCAGTGCACAATGACTGATTTGCCATTGTGGTGACCCCTTAACCTATAAAAGGAGGCCCATGGCAATCCTAGAAAGGGTTCGCGAGGTTGGAGAGTTGGACCCCCACGCATTCATACGCCTGTAGCCACTGCCTCCCTTGCCGGGCAAGTTTACTACGCTCCACCACCACTATTCCGCGATCAATCCACCAAAGCAGGAGTAGGGTTTTACGCCTCGCGGCGGCCTGAACCTAGGATAAAATGCTCGTGTGATCCCTGTCGTGCTGCCCCACGCTCCTCTGCTCTTTGTGCAACGCGACATCCCCCTACCAAACCAGCAAGGGGCCCTTGGTCCCATAGGTGGCCGTGGTTTCCCGTGACATCTTTATCGCGCCATCGCTTGCGCGAACCTGAAAGCGTGCGCAGCGCGTCATCTTCATCGCCATCTTCATATTCGACGGCCCCATCGACCATGGTACCCAAGAAGAAGTCGGGTGTTTCGGCTCGGCCGTCCACCTCAAAGGCTCCGCCACCCACAACTACCAAAGCTATGGTGCGAGGATGTAGGCGCCACTAGGGATATGGTCACAGGCGGCACCATCACCATTTCCCCCACAACCGAAGCAAGAGTAGGAACCAAGGGAGAGCGACATCAGAAACACCCTGACGGCCATGCTCCATGAGGTATAGGTGGAGGAGCTACTCCGTCCACGCTCCCTCCTCTTGCCGACGGGCACAGTCGCAGTGATGACGCTCGGTCTGGAGCGAACCGCCGCCCTCCGGCCGCCCCTATCACACGAGCGACCGCTGCACGTGTGCCTTCCCCTGGGCGAGTCGATCAAGCCGCTGCAGCTGACGGAGCTGCTGGCCCTCAAGCGCCTTCGTCGGGCCACCACGCCATCCAGGTGGTCGCCCCACAACAACGGGGGCGTAGTACTGTAGCTGTTGGCACCGTCAGAAGCCAGCGATGGTACGATATGCGTCATCGTCACCCATGCCGAGCACGGCTATGGAGGCCATGGAGTGGGCTCAGCTGCTTCTCAGGTTCCCGCCAGCAGCTAAACAGATGGACGAGTGGTGTGCCACCATCCAGAGCCTGCTCGGTTTTGCCGACGCTGGGGGCTCACAGCGAGCCGGCCTGCCACGGCCCCCCAAGTGGCAGCAACGACTCATGCTGCTGGTCATACGGAAGGGGCCACCCCCACGGTGCAGTCCCCGCCATGACAACCAGTGCGAGCTCGATGGCATCAAGAACCTGATGACGTCTCGATGGCCTCTTCTGACCCTCGAGCGCGTCTAGATCGACGGCAAGCCCCGGAAGATAGTGGAGGGAAGACGCGCGCACTGTCGATGAGCAACGCCGCGACGACCGCCGCCGGACCGATGGGTGCAACGGTCCCGACGTCGACGAGCTTGCGCTCAATATTGGCAGGTTCCTACCTTTCGAGGTTGGGTGCCCTGCCTTTACTAGTGAGCTGCAACAAGTCTGTTGGCCGTCCGTCCACACGTTCAAGCCAGAAATACCTGAGAAGTATGATGGGAGGCTCAACCCGGCAGAGTTCCTGAGCATCTACACCATTGTCGTCCAAGCTGCCAGGGGAAGATATGAGGAGGTATTCGCCAACTACTTTCCTTTGGATCTCAAGTCCAATGTGAGGTCTTGGTTGATGCATCTGCTAGAGAACTCCATTTCATCGTCGGCTGACCTTTGCCAAGAGTTCGTTGGCGCCTTCACTGGCGGCCCTCAAGAACCAAGCCGGCCCAGCGATTTGCAGCTTCTCCAGCAGTAATAAGGAGAGACTCTCTGGAAGTATTTGCAGAGGTTCAGCAGAGTCCACAGGAACATCCCAAACATCCATACGGCAGCTATGATAGCTGCCTTCTAGTCCAATGTGCGCAACCGCAGGATTCGTTTCAAGATGAATGTATGGTTGCCCAAGACTGTGAAGGAGCTTTACACCCTAGTGGCTAAGTGTGCTCGGATGGAGGAAGGAAGGAAATTACCCGGAGAAGAGGACTGCATCAATATTGATTCAGAAGAAGATGATGAATCCACCAGTCAGAAGAAGAGCAAGAAGCACATTAAGAGGCGCAAGGATAAGGCAGTGATGACTGTTGAAGGATTGGGTATGCCCAGTACCGGCAAGACAGCCAAGGCTGAGGTCCCCAGCAAGGAAGTTGTCGTGTGCGCTGACTACCGAGAAGCTGCGGCTGCTGGGAAGGTCAGGAAAGGCGTTGGGCCGTATTTGAAGATCCATCGGACCAAGGGCCATGACCTTCAAGAGTGTTATCAGGTAGAGCAGCTTGTCAAGAGGCAAAGGGCTGAGTACGAGAAGCGTGACAAGGAAAAGGGTCAGAATGTTGTTGGCGATAAGGGTCAAGGTGGTGAAGCAATTCTCCCCAGCAAACCTCTTCGGAACAAAGAAAACCCGCCAGAGGTCAAGAGAAGGAAGCATGTGATGATGAGAGTGATGGAGGGGATGAAGAGGAAACCAGTGAGCAAGAGTTTCAGAAGGCCACTGATGCCATGTGCATTGATGGGGGTGCATCTCTGCACACCTCTCACCGCCAACTCAAACGGTGGGCGCGTGAGGTCAATGCTGTGGAACCAGCACCACAGGCTGGGAAACCACTCAAATGGTCAAGCATGCACATCATCTTTGACAAAGAGGATCAATCGTACCACTTAGGTAGGGTGTTTTCCATTGTTGGTCTCCCCGACAATTTGCAACCTCAAGGTCACTAGGATATTGGTTGATGGTGGGGCCGGGTTGAATTTGAGTTCCTCAAAGGTTATAAGCAGGCTTCAGATTGCAGAAGAGGAGTTAGAGGTCACCGGCACGTTTCAAGAAGTTAATCCTGGCAGGAGTCATCCTAAGGGAAAGATCACGTTGCATGTGACATTTGGAGGGGAGTTGAACTATTGGACTGAAAAGATTGTGTTTGATGTGGTCGACCTCCCTTTGCTGTATAATGGGATCCTTGGCCGACGAGCCCTGGCCAAATTCATGGCAGCATCCCACTATGCCTACAATACCTTGAAGATGCCTGGGCCACTTGGAATCATTTCCATTCCATCGGATGAGAAGGACGCAATCATTTGCGTGGACAAGTTGTACCGGGACGCGGTCGCGGCAGAGGCCACGGCAGCAGCAGTTCCCGCCAAGGAAAGTAGAGGAAAGAAGAAGGATGGCAAGGACACTGGCAAAGAATTCGGGAAGTGTACCTCTTCAGAGTGTGTTGCGCCTGTTGATGATTTGCTGGATAGTTCCAACATCAAAAGGACCAAGATTACTGCTCCACAAGTGAAGAAGGTCCCGGCGGTGCTGGCTGGCGTTGATGGTACCTTCACCATCAGCGTCACCCTTGATGACAAACAGGAAAGTGCACTCGTTGCCTTCCTGCGGCCGAATATTGATGTGTTTGTCTGGCAACCATCTGATATTCCCGCTCTTCCTAGGGAGGTAATAAAGCACCACTTTGTTGTCTGCCCACGCGCCAGACTTGTCAAGCAGAAAGTCCAAAAGCAGGCCTTGGAGAGGTAGTAGTTTATTGCAGAGGAGATCAAGAAGCTTGAAGTAGCTAATTTGGTTAGAGGAGTGCTACATCCCACTTGGCTAGAAAATCCAGTAGTAGTCCGGAAGGCTAATGGGAAATGGAGACTTTGCATAGATTTCATAGATCTCAACAAGGCTTTCCCAAAGGACCCATTTCCCTTCCCGCTTCTTCGAGACCCCTTGACAGTTCGCTTTGAATAAAACTCCTCTAGCAAGGCCCAACCTTGGTTTTACCATTTGCCTCACCACCATCGATACCCTTCCCTTGGGTCGGCCAACCCGAGGGTCATCTTTATTTAGCCCCGGGGCGGTGCTTGTCCAAGTCTTGCTCCGAACCGTAGACTGCAGGGCCCCTCGGGAAACTCGAGGTCTGGTTTTACTCGTAGGATGTCTCATCCGGTGTTGCCACAGGCGAGATATGTGCAGCTCCTATCAGGATTGTCGGCGCATCGGGCGGTCTTGCTGGTCTTGTTTTACCATTGTCGAAATGTCTTGTAAACCGGGATTCCGAGACTGATCGGGTCTTCCTGGGAGAAGGTATATCCTTCGTTGATCGCGAGAGCTTATCATGGGCTAAGTTGGGACACCCCTGCAGGGTATAAACTTTCGAGATCCATGCCTGCGGTTATGTGGCAGATGGGAATTTGTTAATATCCGGTTGTAGATAACTTGACACCAGATCCGAATTAAAACGCATCAAGCGTGTGTGTAGCCGTGATGGTCTCTTTTCCGCAGAGTCCGGGAAGTGAACACAGTCTTTGGGTTATGTTTGACGTAAGTAGGAGTTCAGGATCACCTCTTGATCATTGCTAGCTTCACGACCATTCCTTTACTTCTCTTCTTGCTCTTATTTGCGTATGTTACCCACCATACTTGCTTAGTCGCTGCTGCAACCTCACCACTTTACCCCTTCCTTACCCATTAAGCTTTGCTAGTATTGATACCCATGGTAATGGGATTGCTGAGTCCTCGTGGCTCACAGATTACTACAACAACAGTTGCAGGTACAGCTATGCGATGATCATGACGCGAGAGCGATGTTTACTTGTTTTGGAGTTCTTCTTCTGCTTCTTCTTCGATTAGGGGATAGGTTCCAGGTTGGCAGCATGGGCTAGCAGGGTGGATGTCGTTCGAGTTTCTGTTTGTGTTTCATCCATAGTCGGATGTTGCTCTTATGTATTGTGATGTTGTATCTGTGTGGCATTGTATGCCTTTTGTATGTATCCCATCTATTATGTAATGTTGATGTAATGATATCCACCTTGCAAAAGTGTTTCAATATGCGGTTCTATCCTTGGTGGGACCTTCGAGTCTCGTTAGGATAGTATCGCGTATTGGGCGTGACAAGTTGGTATCAGAGCCTCGACCGACCATAGGAGCCCCCTTGATTGATCGCGTAGTTTGGCCATTGTTGAGTCTAGAAGAAAACTGTTTTCGGAGTCTAGTTATATCGAAGAGTAGGAATTCTTTTTACTCCTCAGCCCCTTCATCGCTCTTGTCAGGAATCTTAACGTAGGTGTTTTGACTTATTCCTCTTCCCCTTCAAACTTTCTTTAGGATCACGCAGTGGTTTTTTCGATCGTTGTTCCTCAGCTCTTTGCATCCGATGCATTTCTCTTCAAGTTGACTCGAGCCTCTTCATTGTTGTCAAGTTTAATCCTCAGTTATTTTCTTTTCCCACCCGTCCACCCCTTCTTCTTCTCGGAACTGGAGCCTGTATTCGAGTATCCATCCTACTCGTGTGAAGTCTTTGCTTTCTTCCCTCAATTATTTCAACCGGTGTTTTCTCTTCAAGATATTCGTCGGTTTTTCGTTTCCCCTTCCAAGTTACCTTTGTTTTCTCGCCCTCCCACCCTCTTCTTCCCGGAGCCTGAGTCTGTTTTGACCATCAATTTCATTCGTGCGGAGCCTCTTCAGTCTTTCCTCAATCATTTCTACCTGTGAATTCTCGTCTCGGTGGACATTCTTCATCTCTTTTTCTTCTCCGGTGGACTCAATTCTAGTTTTTTTCGGTGTTGATCGTATTCTTTCCTTGGATCAAGTGTTCTCCTTGTTCATTGCCTCTCGCCATTCAATCATTCCGGAGTTCGGAAGACATCTCAGGAGATTCGTCTGTGTTCCAATTAATTCGAGGTTGTCACCTCATTCAAATTTTTCAATTGTTCCGATGCATCATCTATCTGTTCAACAACCCTTTCCAACGGTGTTTTCTTTTAGTGGGCCCTAACCCACAGGTCTTTTCCCAGGATCTTACCTGACTCTTCTAATTATTCCGGAGTTATTCTTAATTCTTTTCAAAGTGGGACGTAAGAATGAATTTCATCAGTCACATGCCTTTTCAAGATCAATTTCAATTATTTTCATCTTTGGTTCAACCCTTCCTCTTTGTTTTTCATTCTCCTGGAGTATCTCAGTAATTCTGGTGGTCTTTTCTGTCGTCAGTTGAAGATCGAAGAAGAGTTTTCCCTCTAAATCTTGCCCGTTCTTTCGAAGATTCGTGGTTCTAGCTTCATATTATCCTCTCGAATTATTTCATTTGTCAGATATTGTTTTCTTACCCATCCGGAGTATGTCAGGAGTTGTTTTTCCATTTCTTTTCACCGAAGGACATCATTCCAGTTACCGTTCTCTATTTATCCCGGCGCTTCGTTCTAATGTTCTTTAATCAGCTTGTTATCTCTTCATTCTTTTGCATCTAAATCCCCTCGAGCATATTTGCCTTCTAATTCTTCCCGGTGATTCGTTCTCTTTCATCAGTCATTTTCTAATTCTTACGGTGGTTCGTTCAAGATTCTTTTTCCTTGATTATCATTTTAATCCATTCGTTCTTTCCAATCCTAACGGTGGTTCAATTAAGACCTTCCTAAAGTTGGCGCCATATACTCTTCAATCCTTTTCAAGCGGAATAAGTTGCATGCCAAATCCAGTTGTCATCAATTAAATTTTATGAGGATAAGCATAACTTAATTCTTATTCTTATTTCATCATCGTCAAGTAATCCTTTCCTTCGGAGTTTGTTCTCGATGAATAAATTCTAGTTCCAAGTCTTTTCATCTTTTCTTTTCCGGAGTTCAATTTCCTCGGCCATTTTGTCGGAACCTCCATCTAAATCACCGCAAGCTTTAATCTTATTCTTTCATCCTTCAATTCTATCTCACTGTCTTTTGTTTACCGGAGTTCTTCATGGTGGTTCTTCATGATTCAATTCATTCTTCAAGTGTTCATCAAGATTTTGTTGGAGGAGTTCAAGTATCTTTTCTTCTCGCATCTCAAAGTGCAATTAATTCTCCGTTTTCTTTTGAAGTGGAGTTTTGCATTTCTTTGTTCTTCTCAGCTATCCAATCATTTCCGTTTGTGGCCGGTTATCACCTTATGATCTTGAGATGTTACCTATAAGACCACAACAAGTTATTTCTTTTCGTTGTTGATTTTCTCAACAACTCCGTTCAATCCTTCCTTCTAAGTTTTTTTCATTCAAAAAATTTCAATTCTTCCGGAGGCATTGCATTGTTCATCTTGTCAAGTGCCATCTCATTGGGTGAAGCTCATGTTCTATTCCTTCCATGTTTCAGCTGCAGTGCTACCTAAAATCCTTTCAATCTTATTCGTTTCTTATCTCGTTCTAACCGGAATGATTTCATAGTCTATCTGATTTCGTGAGCTTTCGATTCTCGTCATTCTCGTCGTTCCTCTCTTCTTCTCGAGTGCTCTCGATTCTTTGCTTCTTCTCTTGAGTTTTGTTTAACCTCATCCCTTTTTCTCTTCCATCTCGTTCCTAAGATCTCGGGACGAGATCTCTTGTTAGTGGAGGAGTGTTGTAACGCCCCAGATTCGATGCGCCAGGTGTCCTCCAGTTATTCACCGTCATTGCCATGTCATTTGCTCGCGTGTTGCATTTTATCATGTCATCATGTTGCATCCTTGTTTTGAGGTGTTTGCTTGATGTTCATATGCATTTTGCACCAATGCTATGTTTAACTTGTTTTGCTCATATCTTCTAGGCTGTAGCTCCGAATTAAATGAACTTTATATGTAACTTGACTAGAATTTCGTGTAGATCCTCTTGGTGCATCTTAACTTGCTGTTTAACAACTTCAACATAATGTGAGTTCAGATCTGGACCAATTTCAAAATTTGCATATGAGGACTTACCGGAATTGTTATATGTTGTTCCGGCCTCATTTAAACTTGCTTTGATGTGTTGCTCTTGGTTGCATCATCTCTTGCCATGGGTAGCTTCATGTAGTCTTGTCTTGCATCATGCTTGGTTGTGCATCATGTCATGTATATGTGTGATGTGTTTACCATGTTGTGTGCTTCTTCTCGATAGTTTCCGTTTCGTTGCGTTCGTGAGGATTCGTTCATCTACGCTTGGTTCGTCTTCGTGGCTTCATCTTCTTCATGGACTCGTTCTTCTTCCTTGCGGGAATTCAGGCAAGATGACCGTCACCTTGGATCTCACTACTATCATTGCTATGCTAGTTGCTTCATTCTATCGCCTTGCTGCGCTACCTATCACTTGTTCTACAAGCCTCCCAATTTGCCATGTCAGCCTCTAACCTTTTTCACCCTTCCTAGCAAACCATTGCTTGGCTATGTTACCGCTTTGCTCAGCCCCTCTTATAGTGTTGTTAGTTGCAGGTGAAGTTGAAGATTGCTCCATGGTGGACAGGATTATGTTGGGATATCACAAAATCTCTTATTTAATTAATGCATCTATATACTTGGTAAAGGGTGAAAGACTCGGCCTTATGCCTGGTGTTTTGTTCCACTCTTGTCGCCCTAGTTTTCGTCATACCTGTGTTATGTTCCCGGATTTTGCGTTCTTACGCGGTTGGGTGATTTATGGGACCCCCTTGACAGTTCGCTTTGAATAAAACTCCTCCAGCAAGGCCCAACCTTGGTTTTACCATTTGCCTCACCACCACCTATACCCTTCCCTTGGGTCGGCCAACCCGAGGGTCATCTTTATTTTAGCCCCCCCCCCCCCGGGCCAATGCTTGTCCAAGTGCTGGTCCGAACCGAGTAGACTGCGGGGCCCCCTCGGGGAAACTCGAGGTCTGGTTTTACTCGTAGGATGTCTCATCCGGTGTTGCCTTGAGAATGAGATATGTGCAGCTCCTATCGGGATTGTTGGCGCATCAGGCGGTCTTGCTGGTCTTGTTTTACCATTGTCGAAATGTCTTGTAAACCGGGATTCCGAGACTGAGCGAGTCTTCCTGAAAGAAGGTATATCCTTCGTTGATCGCGAGAGCTTATCATGGGCTAAGTTGGACACCCCTGGAGGGTATAAACTTTCGAGAGCCGTGCCCACAGTTATGTGGCAGATGGGAATTTGTTAATATCCGGTTGTAGATAACTTGACACCAAATCCGAATTAAAACGCATCAAGCGTGTGTGTAGCCGTGATGGTCTCTTTTCGGCGGAGTCCGGGAAGTGAACACGGTCTTTGGGTTATATTTGACATAAGTAGGAGTTCAGGATCACCTCTTGATCATTGCTAGCTTCACGACTGTTCCCTTACTTCTCTTCTCGCTCTTATTTGCGTATGTTAGCCACCATACTTGCTTAGTCGCTGGTGCAACCTCACCACTTTACCCCTTCCTTACCCATTAAGCTTTGCTAGTCTTGATACCCATGGTAATGGGATTGCTGAGTCCTCATGGCTCACAGATTACTACAACAACAGTTGCAGGTACAACTATGCGATGATCATGACGCGAGAGCGATGTTTACTTGTTTTGGAGTTCTTCTTCTGCTTCTTCTTCGATCAGGGGATAGGTTCCAGGTCGGCAGCCTGGGCTAGCAGGGTGGATGTCGTTCGAGATTCTGTTTGTGTTTCATCCGTAGTCGTATGTTGCTCTTATGTATTGTGATGTTTATCCGTGTGGCATTGTATGCCTTTTGTATGTATCCCCATCTATTATGTAATGTTGATGTAATGATATCCACCTTGCAAAAGCACTTCAATATGCGATTCTATCCTTGGTGGGACCATCGAGTCTCATTAGGATAGTACCGCATATTGGGTGTGACATATAATAGCATGGAACAATAAAAAATTATAGATACGTTGGAGATGTATCACACTGCATCCTGCACGCACCACCACTGCGCCACCAGGATCACAGCCTCGCCGAACGAGGTCGGCTCAATTCCATCCAAACCGAAGAGATAGTAGAGCGGCATTGTGTTTGTGTGTTGGAGAAGAGTTGCGTTGCTGTTTTTATAGCCCAACTCCGGTGTACGGTGAGCGAGGTCCAGGAGAACCACTCGTCGCTCGATCACCGGCGTCTAGGAGGGGAATCCACGAGAAGTGCCAACAAGGTGCTGGCCCGTGACGCGAGTGCTCGCCGCACCGGCTGTAACGCCCGGATAATTAGGCTACAGTAAAACTCTCCTGATGATGCCATGTCATCTATGTTACTGTTGCTAATTAAGTGGTAGTTCAAAAACATTGCAAATTCAAAAATGAATTAGTGACAAACACCCAATGTTTTCAAAAGCCAAAACAAAAATGTTCGGTGGGTGCCAAATATTGCAAAGGTAATTATGGTGAAGTGAACACATTTTTAGAAAATGCCTAATTACTTTGAAATGAAATAAAACAGAAAAGGAAATAAACAAAAAGAAAAAGTGAAAATAAAATAAAAGGAAAACCCCCCAAACCCCCTGGGCCAACTGGCCTAGCTAAACCAGCCTGGCCGGCCCACCTGGCCCATCCGGCCGAACCGGCCCGCCTCCCCCTGCCGGCTCCCTTCCCTGTTCCCCCGACCCGGGTCGGAACAGGGGCGCTTCCCTGCCGCACCCTCTCACCGGCGACGACGAGAGGATAAGACCGCCAAGCCTCCGCGCGTCCTCGGTTCCTCCTCCCACTCGCCCCCTCTCTCGCCTCGGTCCCTGCGCCCCCCCCTCCAGTTCCACCGCACCTCGCCCCCTCGTTCCCCACTGCAACCGAGCGCCACCATGGCCTCGCCGCCGTAGTACTCGCGGCCATCACGACCTCCACGCCCTTCCGACGCGTCCGCACGCTCCGCCTCCCTCGACTACGCCTCCACGTCAAGACGCAGGATGCCGAGCACCATCGAACGCTGCCCCAACCTCGTCTTCTTCCTCGAATCCCCGACGCATCTCCGACGAGCGCCGTCGACTCTCCGGCTACTAAACTCCCAAGGGCCATCTTGCGTGCCGCACAGTGAGCTTCTCCTCATCCTGCTGCTCTTCGTTGGCCCCCCTAGCGCTCTGTAGCCAGCCGCGGCATTGCGAGAGGTCTCGATCGCCATGGCGTACCTCGCCGCCGTGGCCACGACCGCCGTCACGCACGCCCGAACTCGCCATTGCACTCCTGTGGTTCCTAGGAGCCCAACGCTCCTGCGCAATAGCCTTCCCGTTCCTACTAGCACATTTCTCGTTGGGGACCCGACTGCGCCGCCGCCTGCGCGCGTCGCCGGCGCCCTTCCGGTGACCAAATGGTCACGGGGCCGAGCCCTTTGTGCTCAGCGTGTCGCGCAGGTCCACCCTAGCCTTCCCATTCGCCCCGAAGTGCGTTGTGTCGCCATCTTCATCCGCGCCCGAACTGCAGCCCGTCGCGCTCATCGCCGGCGACCATTCCGGCCACCCACGCCGTCGTGCTCCCCTCCATCGGACGCGGCGCGAAGAGGCCGTTCCAGAGAGCCTGGCCGCGCCCGATTTGGTGCCCCGTAGCGCGATTCCGGCCAACTCCGGCGAGGGGCCGCCTCTGTTGGGTCGTCGGAGTCGCTCCGGCACCATTCGCCGACATGGCTAGGCGGGCCCCACCCACAGGTCATTGCACAGGCACAGGGGCCCTAATCGCCACGTTGACCAAGTCAACTTCGCCGATGTGGCAGCTACTCCCACTGACAGGCGGGCCCCATGCCATAAAACAAATAAAACAAATATATATAAACTGCTAATTAATTTAGTTAATTAACTAAAACCTAATTAGCCACTGACTACAGGGGCCCACCCACTAATTAACCCATTTTAGTTAGTTTTAAAACTCTGTTAAGCCCCTTGATAATGACATGTGGGTCCCACTGGACCCACCTGTCTGGTTTGGCTGGTCAACCGACCAGTTGACCTGCTGACATCACTCTGATGTCATGCCTACGTCATCACATACTGTTTTGGATAATGTTGGCTTTAGATAAATAATTAAAATCAAAAAATGATTTAAATCTTTAGAAAATCATATCTTTTAATCCGTAACTCGAATGAAAATACTTTCTACATGAAAGTTGCTCAGAACGACGAGACACATCCGGATACGCAGCCCGTTCATCCGCCACACACCCCTAGCATGCCGAAAACGCAACTTTCCCCCTCCGGTACCTCTGCCCGAGAATGCGGAACCCCGGGGATACTTTCCCGGATGTTTTCCCCCATTCGTCGGTACCACCTACTACCTCGATTGGGCACACCTAGCATCGTTACTTGTCATGTCATGCATCGTTATGCATCTGTTTGCATGGTATTCATTGTTTCTTCCCCCTCTTCTCTCCAGTAGACTACGAGACCGACCCTGCTGCTGCCCGATTCGACTCGGAGTTGGCGACCCTCCTTCTTGCGAGCAACCAGGCAAGCCCCCCCTTGATCACCGGATATCGCCTATTATTCTCTATCTGCTTGCATTAGAGTAGTGTAGCATATTCTTGTTCGGTTACTCCTATTACATTGCATAGCTTTGTCATTGTTGCTACAAATCATTGATACCTTACGCAATCCTAAATGCTTAGTATAGGATGCTAGTTTATCATCATTGGCCCTACATTCTTGTTAGTCCGCCTTGCTATACTATTGGGCGTGATCACTGGGAGGTGATCACGGGTATATACTATACATATATACATACTACGGATGGTGACTAAAGTCGGTCTTTCGAAGAGTACCATGAGTGATTCACAGTTGGGGATGAAAGGACCTTTGTCCCGCGGCCCTCTGTGTGGATCTTTGTGGCGGGCGACAGGCGCAGTTGAGACCACCTAGGCGAGAGGTGGGCCTGCCTGGTCGGCGTCATGATTGCTTCATAATAACACGCTTAACGAAATCTTGGTATTTGATCCGAGTCTGGCCATTTGGTCTATACGCACTAACCAACTCGTGGGAAAGATATGGGCACTCGACGTCGTGGTATCAGCCGAAGCCTTCTAGGCGTCGATGTGGATCGGCGCGGCGCTCCGGATTGGAACGTAAGCCTGCTCTTGTATTAGGGGGCTAGTTCTGCTTTCGGCCGCCCACGCAACATGCAGGTGTGCAATGGGCGATGGGCCCAGACCCCTGCGCCATAGGAGTTAGACCAGCGTGCTGACCTCTCTATTAGGCCTAGGTGGGGCTGCGACGTGTTGATCTTCCGAGGCCGGGCATGACCCAGGAAAGTGTGTCCGGCCAAATGGGATCGAGCGTGTTGGGTTATGTGGTGCACCCTGCGGGAAGTTTATCTATTGAATAGCCGTGTCCCTCGGTAAAGGGCGACCGAGTTGTACCTTGACCTTATGACAACTAGAACCGGATACTTAATAAAACACACCCAGACAAGTTCCACAGACAACCCGGTGATCACTTTTCCACAGGGCAACGAGGGGAGGATCGCCGGGTAGGATTATGCTTTGCGATGCTACTTGGAGGACTTCTATCTACTCTCTTCTACATGCTGCAAGACGGAGGCTGCCAGAAGCGTATTCTTCGATAGGACTAGCTATCCCCCTCTTATTCTGGCATTCTGCAGTTCAATCCACTGATATGGCCTCCTTACACATATACCATGCATATGTAGTGTAGCTCCTTGCTTGCGAGTACTTTGGATGAGTACTCACGGTTGCTTTTCTCCCCCCTTTTCCCCCTTTCCCTTCTACCTGGTTGGCGCAACCAGATCTTTGGAGCCAGGGCGGACGCCACCGTCGGCGGCGACTACTACTGACTGGAGGTGCCTACTACTACGTGCGGGCGGCGACGACCGGGAGTAGTTTAGGAGGATCGAGGCGGGAGGCCTGCGCCTCTTCGATCTGTACCCTAGTTTGTGCTAGCCTTCTTAAGGCAAACTTGTTTAACTTATGTCGTACTCAGATATTGTTGCTTCGGCTGACTTCGTCTATGATCGAGCACTTGTATTCGAGCCCTCGAGGCCCCTGGCTTGTATTATGATGCTTGTATGACTTATTTATGTTTTTAGAGTTGTGTTGTGATATCTTCCCGTGAGTCCCTGATCTTGATCGTACACGTTTGCATGCATGATTAGTGTACGATTGAATCGGGGGCGTCACAAGTTGGTATTAGAGCCGACTGCCTGTAGGAATCCCCCTTCCACACTCCTTGGCCGAAGTTGAGTCTAGTCACTACAAAACTTTTACTAACTTGGTTGTGTGCCTTACGGGCCCACGTCGCCATTGGGTGGTATTAGGATCTTTTACTTCTCGACCTTTACTCTGGGGCTCTGAACTCTCTCCTACTCGGGTTAAACGAATTTACTAACTCTAACATTAGGATCCCGTTACCACGTTCACCCCAAAGTTGGATAAGCCATAGTTATTCTGTAGGATAGTATTTTGAATTGTACCCACATTGTCATTTGACTCCATTGAAACATCTTTGTTTTCATATGGAACCTGCGAGGCAGGTCGTGCGCCACACGGCGGCCATTGGTGCCTCAGGATCACCTGCTGTGCTAGCTGAGATGATGACCTATCTGGGTTATCGCTGGCACCCTGAGTACACCGTCTATGAGGAGTACCAGGACTTTAACCAGGAGCAATACCGTGCCATCGTCCACCTCTATTCTCGGGAGTATGACTCCACTACTGTGCCGCACACCGCTTATGGTGTTGGAGTGACCATCGAGATGGCAGTTCAGAATGCTGCCTATGCTGCTCTGACACATCTTCGTGGAGAGTATCAGGCGTTGGACACTTCCCCTTTCAGGCACATTGCTATCGCATCCGATGTTGGTGCGGAGGGATACTACACTGCTGCCTACTCCACCGTCACTCGAGAGCCCTTCCACCATCAGAGCCTGGTTCTGCATGCTGATGGGTTGGACCGAGCTAACCGAGCTCTTCGCCACGAGTTGTACACCACTCGTCGGCACCTTTATAGGGCTCTGACGTTGTTGCACCCCTTTGTTCTATCTAGACAGCTACCGCGTTCTGCGATCTACCCAGCCAGGACCGTGATGCCCGACGGTGTCGGTTGGCCAGAGGTGGGAGGCTACTCTCCCGCACTTGGTCCTCTTCTGCCACCTGAGCGTAGGGTTCTACACCAGAGTATCCGCGGCCCCCAAGCCGCTGATGTGGACTATCCGTTGCCTCGCTACCAGTTGTCGAGACTCGACTACCTCCTGATACCTCCGGGGACTGATGTAGTCTTGCTTATTAGTATTAGATGCATTCGCGAGCCTGCGTGCCGCCTTTGATGACTTAGTCTATGTACTGAACTCTGTGTACTGAACTCTATGTCTGACCCCTTTTGTAAGTTGTGCCGACTACTATGTGGTATCTGTCGTGCCCCTTTCATTATGCATGTTTCATCATAAATGATTCTTGTCTATGTAAATTTCTCAATGCTGAACTGCCCCTGTTATATATTAGCAGGATGGTTAGACCAGCTGGTCGTGGTCGTGGCGACAACGCCCCACCACTGCCTGAGTACATGGCTGGTATGGTCCAACAGCTCGAGATGAATCGCCAGTTCATGGAGAATGTGATGGCTCAGTTCCCTCGCCCCAATACGAACGAGCAGCTAGCCCAAGTGACTCTGCAGGATTTCATGCGCCTCAACCCAACCGTGTACCGCAGCTCAACTCAGCCATTTGGATCTTGATGGTAGCTCCGTGACATCACCTATGAGATGGAGTCTGCTGAAGTAGCCCTGCCCGCTATGTCACCTTTGCTTCCTTCTTTACGAAGGGACCCGCAGCTCAATGGTGGGACAGCCACAGCGTACTCGCCGATTGGGACAATCATCACTGGCGGACTTTCAAGCTGCCTTCCGTGCCGCTTCATTCCTCGGGATCATGGGCAGGAAGAAGCATGAGTTCCATAACCTCACCCGAGGGCAACAAAACCGTCGAAGCTTATCGGTGAAGTTTCGGACTTGTCCCGCTATCTTTGAAGAAGACATTGCAACTGATGCACGCAGACAGGAGAAGTTCCGTGATGGCCTTCAAGCTGACATCAAGCTTGCACTTCTAGTGCATGACTTTGCCGATTTCGCCACCTTGGTGAACAAGGCCATCAATGTCGAGACTGGTCTGCAGGAACACCAGAGCTCTCAGAGGCACAACCGTGACACGGGCTCATCTTCGGGCCCGCCCTCGCAGAAGCGTAAGATATGGATCCCGAACAGCATGTACCGTCCAAATGCACCTGCCCCAAGGCAGACCTATGTTGCACCTCGTCTGCCTCCTCCACCATCTAGGCAGCCAAGGCTTCCAGCTCGACCACCCCGATCTCCTGTTCCCACTCCCAATAATGGTGCATGCTACTGTGTGGTCAACCAGGCACCGTGCTAGGGAATGCAACGAATCGAATCAACTAGCCCTTCCGACAGAATCGGCGTGGTAGCAACCAGCCCCGCAACAACAATGCCAAGTCTTATGGTCGTGTTCATGCCAACCACATTGATCTGAACGAAGCTCAAGACCAGCCTGCTACTGTGATGGGTACAGTCCTCGTAAATTCAGTACCAGCATCCGTATTATTTGATACAGGTGCATCGCATTCATTCATGTCAGAAGATTTTGCATGCTTGCACGACATTAAATGTGAGGACATGAACGCTTCTCTCTTAGTGCACACCCCTGCGGCCAATGTCGGACCTCCATGATTTGCAACGGCGTCCCCGTTGAAATCGAAGGACTAGAATTCCTTGTCTCTCCCATCGTATTGAAGTCCTGTAGCATTGATCTCATTCCGGGAATGAATTGGTTAAAAGCGCATACTGCTTCTATCGTTTGCGCCACCAAGACCATCCATCTGCTACACCCTTCTGATGAAATAATAAGCTACAATGCTCGTCTGGTTCAGAACGCCGAGGCCAGGCTTTATGCCTTGAACGCATTGAACGTTGCACCCCTTGAGGGCATTGAAAACATTCCTGTCGTTCGCGAATTCCAAGACGTCTTTCCTGAAGAACTTCCAGGGATTCCCCCTACTAGAGTTGTCGAATTCATCATTGACTTAAAACCAGGCACCACTCCTATAGCCAAACGGCCCTACAAGATGCCGCCGCATGAACTCATCGAGCTTAAGGAGGAAATCGACAAATCTCTTCGAAGTGGTTTCATTCGCCCAAGTTGCTCTCCTTGGGGAGCACTGAGGGAGTCCTGGACTAGGGGGTGTCCAGACAGCTGGACTATCAATATCCGCCGGACTCCAAGACTACGAAGATACAAGATTGAAGACTCTGGCTCGTGTCCGGATGGTACTTTCCTTGGCGTGGAAGGCAAGCTTGGCAATACGGATATGTAGATCTCCTACCATTGTAACCGACTCTGTGTAACCCTAGCCCTCTCCGGTGTCTATATAAACCGGAGGGCTTTAGTCCGTACGACAACATACATCTCAACAATCATACCATAGGCTAGCTTCTAGGGTTTAGCCTCCTTGATCTCGTGGTAGATCTACTCTTGTACTACCCATATCATCAATATTAATCAAGCGGGGCGTAGGGTTTTACCTCCATCGAGAGGGCCGAACACAGGTAAAAACATTGTGTCCCTCGTCTCTTGTTACCATCCGCCTAGGCGCACAGTTCGGGACCCCCTACCCGAGATCCGCGGTTTTGACACCGACATTGGTGCTTTCATTGAGAGTTCCTCGTATGCGTCACCGATAGGCTTGATGGCATCCTCAACCAACAATGCTGTCGTGGTGAGACTTTTCTCCCGGACAGATCTTCAGATTCGGCGGCTTTACATCGGGCCAATTCACTTGGCCATCCGAGCAGATCGAAGCTACGCCCAGCCATCGGTCGATTTGAAGCTTAAACTTCACGGCCGATGACCACGGAGACTTGATCTTCGACGGACTCGAGCCACAGCCAAGCGCGCTGCACTGTGACGATGGGCACGATCTAGCTCTGCCGCCGGACAGTGCCTTGGTGGCCGCACTCGGATCCGCTTGACCATTAGCGGAGCCGATCGCTCAGATCGAGGGTCGGTGGATAGACGCCGCCCGGGCTTCAACATCCACGGCGATGGGCGAACACCGACCTTGTCCCTGCGAGACTTCGTGATTCCGGGCGCGGACTCCTCGCCGGACTCTGAACCTCCGCACCCTACCAATCGGTCGGATTGGGCGCCAGTTATGGAATTCACCGCGCGGACATCTTTCAACACTCGCCTTTTGGCGATATCCTGAATTCACTAAAGCATCTCTCGCTATCGAGAGTCTGGCGGACTATGGCGAGGATGGTTGGGGTACAGACGGCGAAGAAATTCAGAGCCCACCCACCACCCACTTTGTAGCCACTTGTCGGCGATTTAACCGACATGCTGAGACTTCGACTCCGGCGACATCGGCGCTATGGACGGCGATGCGGAGATTTAACAGAACCAGCGCCTACTGAGGCATCGAAGGCCACCTCGTCATCGACGATACATGGTGGATACCCCAAAAGAAGGGGATGGCGAAGAAGCAGCGGAGGCGACTCTTAAAGCAGCAGCCCAAACGCCGGCGTCGTGGCGCGCTCTAAATCCCGCCACAAAGAAGAATGGAGATTCCGCACGGAGACAATAATACTCGAGGCGCCGAAGACAATCCCTCCAAAGAAGACTCAGCGCAGGAGGATGCGAAGCAAGCACCCACGAGAGGCGGCGGAGCGAAGGGGTTGAGGATGATAACTATATGCCTCCCTCCGAAGGCGAAGCAAGCCTCAACGATGACCGAATTCGTGCGTGCACTGAGGATCCCGTCAAACAAGAGCGCTTCAAGCGCAGCTTATCGCCACAACAAACAGCCTAAAGAAAAGCAGCAGCAGCTTCAAGCTGATCAGGACCTGCTGGCGATCGATGGACCGAGGTCCTCGCGGCGAAAGTATAAACTTCGAGCGTCCCTCAAAAGTTACCCAAGGCGCAAGCTGCTCCCCGATTAGAGGAGGAAGCATACATACCTTCATCACCAGCAAGACGATATGGCTAACCGACCACCCGTGGTCGTGACAGAGAAACATCCAGCCCCCAGCCAAGACCGTACCCGGCATCGCTCCAAAAGTACGGCCAAGAGGCAGCGCTACGGACTTGCAAGACATATTGGAGGACAAAGCAAGGCAATCCAGATCCATCTATGGATCACGTGGGCGCCCTCGACCCACGCATTTAATACCGTCATGCCAGATACAATAACCTGGCGGGGCGAACACAGCGAGACAGCTCTCTCGAGCTGCGTCGCGATATCACTCAATACTGGGCGCCAAGACAGGCCGTTATGCTTCATCGACGAAGTAATGGATCATCGATCCCGAAGGTTTAAACCAGAAACGCCGAATCTTCGATGGCACAATAGACCCAGCGGTTTGGATTGAAGACTATCTTCTCCACATTCACATGGCCCGCGGCGATGATCTACATGCCATCAAATATCTCCCACTCAAGCTTAAAGGACCAGCTCGGCATTGGCTTAACAGCTTGCCCGCAGAGTCAATTGGGTGTTGGGAAGACACGAGGCCGCATTCCTTGATAACTTCCAAGGCACATATGTGCGACCACCGACTCCGATGACCTAAGCCACATCATTCAAGAGCAGACGAATCGGCGAGACAATTCTGGACACGGTTCTTGACAAAGAAAAACCAAATCGTCGACTGTCCGGATGCGGAGGCCCTTGCAGCCTTCACATAACATCCGGGACGAATGGCTAGCCCGGCACCTGGGGCAGGAAAAGCCGAAATCCATGGCAGCCCTCACATCATTAATGACCCGCTTTTGTGCGGGAAAGGACAGCTGGCTAGCCCGCAGCAACAATCTTCGCAAAAATTCTGGCAGTCCGGATACTAAGGACAACAACGGCAGGTCACGTCGAATCAAAAACAAGCGCCGCATTAATGGCGACGATAAGGAGGATACGGCAGTCAATGCCGGATTCCGAGGCTCTAAACCGGTCGTGGAAGAAGCCAT
The DNA here is from genome assembly GCA_021437245.1 of Aegilops speltoides. Classification (NCBI taxonomy): domain Eukaryota; kingdom Viridiplantae; phylum Streptophyta; class Magnoliopsida; order Poales; family Poaceae; genus Aegilops; species Aegilops speltoides. The sequence goes on along the minus strand of CM038146.1, from coordinate 278,620,620 downwards.
TTAAAGAACCACTCCGGTCCGTCCAATCTGGACCGAATACTCGACCGCTTATGCGGATACATGGCACCTCTGAAAAGCCAGCTAACCACACCAATAGAGATTGCTGGGTGTTCAAGCAGGCGGCAAGTTAATTGCGAAAACAATGACAAGGGGCTAAATAGCGGCGACGAGGAAGAGACCCGCCGCCGAACAATAGAGGATGAAGGGTTTTCCCCACAAGTGCGGACGGTGAATATGATATACGCGACCCATATACCCAAGAGGGAGAGGAAGCGCGCACTACGGGACATCTATGCGATGGAGCCAGTCGCCCCAAAGTTCAACCCATGGTCCTCTTGCCCGATCACTTTCGATCGAAGAGACCATCCGACCAGCATACGCCATGGCGGATTCGCCCCATTGGTTTTAGATCCAATCGTCGATGGGTTCCACCTCATGAGAGTCCTGATGGACGGCGGTAGCAGCCTGAACCTGCTTTATCAGGATACAGTGCGCAAAATGGGCATAGACCCATCAAGGATTAAACCTACAAAGACAACCTTTAAAGGTGTCATACCAGAGTGGAAGCCAAGCTATGCAGGCTCATCACACCGAAGTGGTCTTGGATCCCGGATAATTTCGGGCGAAGAGTTAATCTTGACATAGTCCCGTTCAGCGGCTATCACGCTCGCTTTCGGACGAACGCGTTCGCAAAATTCAACGCGTGCCAGACACGCATACCTAAAGCTCAAGATGCCAGGCCCTCGTGGAGTCATTACGGTCAATGGGAATACGGAACGCTCCCTCCGAACGGAGGAACATACAGCGGCTCTCGCGGCAGAAGTACAGAGTAGCCTTCTAAGGCAATTCTCAAGTCCGGCAGCTAAAAAGCCGGATACATCAAAGCGCGCCCGGAGCAATACCAACCAAGACCACCTGGCGCGATCAGAGCACGCGTAGCAATGCGGCCCCAACCCTCACCCGCGCATAATCGCAAGAATAACACTCCGCGTACATCATTACGCTTTGGAGATACCATGGGTGCAGGGAAAGGGGCACGATCACAATGGACCCAGAGTGCGGCTCGACCACACCAGGGGCTCACAAGTGCGCCTCCTTCCTCTTTATTTTTTCTTCTTCTTTTATGTACACAGGACTCTGTTAACCAGAAGCCCTGTCCGGTGGCGAACCTGCCGAACTCACGATACAACAGTCAGGGACTAAAGAAGGCCGCGACGAACATTCAGGTGGTCTCAATTACGAGCATTAAATTCGATTATATACACCAAGTCTGCAGCTCATCCCTGGAGGGGGACATGTTTGTTTAGTCCAAATCCCTTGCTTACCGCACTATTTGTATCAGTCCGATCTACTATAAGACTTTCTTTTTAAAATAATGCAGCACCTTTTTATTGCAATTGCGTTATCTTTTATATATGTTCATTACATGACATCTTGCACCCGTATATTTTGGTACGGCCAAATACGCCACGGGCTTCTGTTCCCCAAATTATGGTGTGATAAAGTTCGAACACTTTCACAAGTGCGGCACCCCGAACTTATAGCATTATATGAATCGGCTCCGAATCATGTCTCGGGTCAATAGTTGGGTTTGCCCGGCTCCCATGTTTTGGTGCCTTACGTTCCGTTCCGTCGGCTAAGGTAGCACTGGGAGAACCACTGCGATTGCGCCCCGGTTGAGCCGGATTAACGCCTCGATGAGAAAGCTAAAACTGACGGCATGATAAGGCGAGAGACCGGTCGCTGTTCGAGAGGTTCTTCGGGTCCTAAAGACTCATGCCGCTTGAGCGAAGTTCGGATGATGTCCGACGAAGGCGTGGATAGCGCCCGGATTCGGTCTTCGAATACTAGGGGCTTCACCAAATTTAAAATTATAGAATTCTATGGCTAAGTGAGAGTGTTCAAGCATTATAAGTCCGGTTGCCTTGTTCGTGCGTGTTGAGCGCCTCCTAGATGGACCCAAAATGGGAACAAGAGTGCTCAAGTTTATCACCGAACACCCCAAAGACTTGTGGCTTGGGGGCTGAAGCCAACGACTTGCCATCTCTCGATTTAACAAACGGCCGCATGTAAGGTAATATTTTAAATTAAACAAGTGTTGCTCATGGCGATATGAGCGAAGTTTTCAGCGCACAGGATAAATATACAGCGAGTTCACTCAAAAATTACATCTCGGGAGCACTCATCTACAATATCGCAGGGACAACTTTATAATACCGCTCTGGCGTGCGATGCTCCTTGCCCGGCGGTGGTGGGTCCATGAGAAGCTTCTCCGCATCCAGTTTGCCCCATTGCACCTTTATGCGGGCAAGGGCACGACGAGCGCCTTCAATACAAGCGGAGCGCTTGACTACATCCAGCCTGGGGCATGCATCCACCAGCCGCCGCACGAGGCCAAAGTAGCTTCCAGGCATGGCCTGTCCAGGCCACAGCCGGACTATGAGACCCTTCATGGCCTCCTCAGCTACCTTGTGGAGTTCGACCAGCTCCTTCAGCTGGTCGCTTGGGGGCACCGGATGGCCGGCCTCAGAGTACTGAGACCAGAAGACTTTCTCCGTCGAGCTCCCCTCCTCGCCACGATAGAATGCGGCGGCATCAGACGCACTACGCGGCAGATCTGCAAACGCCCCTGGAGAGCTCCGAATTCAGGTAAGTGTCAGGTAGTTCACACTAACATGCCTGCTTTGCATGAAAAATGCCTTACCCGCCGCTATCTTCTTTATGTCCTCAACTTCCCGAAGGGCCTTACGGGCCTCGGCCTTGGCGGACTTGGCACTTTCGAGAGCGAGGCAAGCTCGGACTCTCGAGTCTTGAGTCACGCTCCAAACTCTCATGCTTTTCCATGAGAGCCTGGAGCTCTTGCCGAACTTCCGCCACCTGGGCCTCTTGCTTTTCTCGCTCAGCCCGTTCCGTGGCAAGATTATGTTCGACGCGGACACGGCATCCTTCGTGGCTGCCACCTCGTTAGTGGCCCCTGCAATACACATATTATCCTTGTTAATTTTCTTTGCAACCAAAATCCTTTTACAGAAGGTACTTATTTAAGTGGTGTTACTCACCTTCTTTTCCTCGAGCTGCCTCTTGGCATGGCGAGCTCTTGCTCGGACCGCTCGAGATCCTTCTTCAACCGCCGACCTCCGCCAAGCATGCGGCAGAGGTCGGCAGCAGCAGCCTGCAAACCCATATTGACATATTTTTAGCAACCTGCGTATATCTTGTTAGATCCTTAAATGCGGCTTTTCTTTCCGAACACCGAACTAAGCATCGAGCTACTCTTGTCTATGCGGTATTACATTACACAATTTTAACTTCTTACCTCAAAGCTCTGTTAGAAGGCTGCTGCGAGCTTCGGTCAGCCTGCTCTTGGCGAGCTGAACCTTCTCAATCACCGCACTCATAATAGTGCGGTGTTCTTCCTCGATGGAAGCGCCTTTAAGCGCCTCCAACAAGTTATCCGGCGCCTCCGGTTGGACGGAGGCCGCGGCGTCCGGTCCTGCCCTTCTTCGAAGGGCCGCTTACGGACTCTGGAACCACTGCGGGTTCGATGTAGAGTCCGCACGAAGTCCGGAGGTCGCTCGACGGCGCCTCCGAGCCTCCTCTGATGGGTCCCCTCTTGGGATCCCACCTCGGCGTCCTCGTCGTGGCGTGGGGTAGAGGCGGTCGGGGCGGAATTTACGTCCGACGAGGACAACGACCGCTCATTGAGTCGGGGAGATCGTCATCGACCGGACTACGGACGAAATCTTGGCGTTAGAAGGATACTACGTGACATGAAAGGTACGGCATATAAATGATCCGAATACTTACGATCTGGCCGGACGCCTGGCCCTTGGAGGCCACTCATCCTCACCAACGCTGATGTTGGCGAAGCTGTCCGGGGGGATAGTTCTCCCCCTCTTGGACCCTTCGGCCTCCCTGATTGGGGAAGCCTTCCTCTTCTTCTCTCCCTCCTCCGGGAGAGAATACTCCTCCTCCTCGTCTTCAGGGGAGGAGTCCTCGTCGTCGTCGGGCCTTTGATTCTGGAACTCTTTCGAGTCCCGTGGCCACCTCTTGGCCTTCTTCTCCGGCACCACGTGCGGTGCGGAACCAAGAGCCTCTGCTAAGCGGGCGTCCACTGGTCTTCGGCATGGGAGCCGGGCTGATGAGCAGCTTGGCCTTCTCCATCCATTCCTGTCAAAGGAAGAGGCAGATTAAAACCTCACTAGAGTCAATCTAATCACCACAAGTGTCCCGTAATGGGGTTGAATCACTTACCTCGTCAGTCGGAGACTGCGAGCTGAATCCGGTCTTGATCGGCGGATGTAGAAACCGGCGCCTTGAACAGCACCCTCCAGGCACCTTCGTGTGTTGTATCGAAGAGCACGCTCAGCGCCTGGTGTTGTTCCAGATTGAACTCCCACAAATTGAATGCCCGTTCTTGGCATGGGAGAATCCGCTGGAGGAGCATGACTTGGACCACGTCGACGAGCCGGAGCCTATTGCTCACCATCTTCTTGATGCAGGCTCGAGTCCGTCACCTCCACGGATTGCCCCACCGCAAGCCCTTCTCTTTCGTGAGGTGAGCTGCATGGGGATTCCAGATCTAAACTCGGGGCCGCCGCCCGCGGGCTTCTTGCGGCTCGGTGATGTAGAACCACCCGATTGCCACCCCTTGACGGAGTCCACGAAGGTCCCTTCTAGCCAAGGGACGTTGGGCAATTGCCCAACATGGCGCCTCCGCATTCGCTTGCGTGCCCTTCACAACCTTCGCAGCGTTGAAGGTCTTGAGCCACAGGTCGAAGTGGGGCTGGATGCAGAGAAAGGCCTCGCACACGGCGATAATAAACCGAGATGTTGAGGATGAAGTTGGCGCCGGATCGTGGAAATCCAGCCGTAGTAAAACATGAGCCCCGGACAAATGGATGGAGCGGAAAGCCCGATCCGCGGAGGAAGTGGGGAAGGAAGACGACCTCTCATGAGGCCCGAGGTAGGGATGAGCTGCCCTCGTCGGGCAGCCGATGTCAATATCGCTGAAAGGTATCCGGCGTCGCGCAGCTTGGTGATGTCCTCCTCCTTGGCGGTGGAGGCCAACCATTTACCTCCGCTCCGGACATATTCGGAGAAGGTCGGCGAGATCGTGAGCTTGGGCGTTGGAGCTTGAGTTCGCGAGGATGGATAAGCAAAGGAGGAAAAAGGCGTGGTGAGAAGGTGAATCCTTATCCCTTATATATAGGCGGACAAAACTATCGTCCCCACCGGCCCGGTAAAACTCGCTTATCTCCCAAGCGCCACCATCAATGGCGTGGTTGGGTTACCCACGCACGTATTGATGAGAATCCCGAATAAGGGAACACGATCTCGCTTGACGGGGCGTGCCAAAGAAACCGCTTAGCTAAGCGTCTTTGAGGTGGTATAGTAATTCAAACAAAGGCTTGGTTGCGGTGTGTTGACACGCCGCATAATACGTCGGCAGATTGAGCTAAGTGTATATTTTATTCTCTCTCGATGGAATGTGGAAATTATTTTTGCGAGCGGACACTATCACGGTGTTCATTATCTTCTCCGGATTATTCAAGGAGGAACCCGCCTTGCAATGCCGAACATTATGCACGCCGGACTTATCGTCATTGAAGACTGGTTCGAGGGCTACCGAGGAGTCTGGACTAGGGGTGTCCGGACAGCGGACTATCAATATCCGCGGACTCCAAGACTACGAAGATACAAGATTGAAGACTCGGCTCGTGTCCGATGGTACTTTCCTTGGCGTGGAAGGCAAGCTTGGCAATCTGGATATGTAGATCTCCTACCATTGTAACCGACTACGTGTAACCCTAGCCCTCTCCTGTGTCTATATAAACCGGAGGGCTTTAGTCCGTGGGACAACATACATCTCAACAATCATACCATAGGCTAGCTTCTAGGGTTTAGCCTCCTTGATCTCGTGGTAGATCTACTCTTGTACTACCCATATCATCAATATTAATAAAGCGGGGCGTAGGGTTTTACCTCCATCGAGAGGGCCCAACACGGGTAAAAACATTGTGTCCCTCGTCTCTTGTTACCATCCGCCTAGACGCACAGTTCGGGACCCCCTACCCGAGATCCGCCGGTTTTGACACCGACAAGCACCTTCTCTCTTTGTCAAGAAGAAGGATGGGACAAACCGATTGGTCCAAGACTACCGTCCTATTAACCAAGCTACCATTCAGAACAAATATCCTCTTCCTCGGATCAATGATCTATATGATCAACTGGCTGGTTCGTCAGTGTTCTCTAAACTCGACTTGAGGTTGGGTTACCACCAAATCCATGTTCGTGAAGAAGATATCCCAAAGACCGCATTTGTGACTCGCTATGGATCATATGAGTACACCGTTATGTCTTTTGGATTAACCAATGCTCCAGCCACCTTCTCTCGTCTGATGGACTATATCTTTATGGAATACCTCGACAAATTTGTCGTGGTTTATCTGGATGATATCCTTGTATATTCCAAGAATGAAGAGGAACATGCTGAGCATCTTCGTCCTGTTCTGGAAAAGCTTAGAGAGCATCAACTCTATGCCAAGTTCTCTAAGTGTGAATTCTGGCTTCCCGAAGTAACCTATCTTGGGCATGTCATCTCTAAGGATTGTATTGCCTCAACCCTGAACGAGTTCAGGCTATTCTAGATTGTACTCCTCCGAAGAATGTCAAGCAAGTCAGAAGTTTTCTCGGACTCGCCAGCTATTGCTGTCGATTCGTCGAGAACTTCTCCAAGATCGCTAGACCTCTGACTAACCTGCTTCATAAGGGCGCCAAGTTTCAGTGGACAGAAAAGTGTCAGGAAAGTTTCCAGGCACTCAAAGATAAGTTGACCTCTTCCCCAGTGCTTGCTCCTCCAGATACTAAGAAGGACTTCGTCATTTATTGTGATGCTTCACGTCAAGGCTTAGGCGCTGTCCTAATGCAAGAGCGCAAGGTGATTGCTTATGTCTCTCGTCAATTACGCCCTCACGAAGAGAACTATCCAGTTCATGACCTCGAGCTTGCTGCTGTTATCCATGCACTAAAACAGTGGCGACATTACCTTCTCGGTAATCGTTGCGAGATCTTCACCGACCACCAAAGTCTGAAGTATCTGTTTACTCAACCAGATCTGAACCTCCGTCAGTAGAGATGGATGGAGATTGTTGCAGATTTTAACCTGGGTATTTCGTATACCCCAGGCAAGGCTAATGTGATGGCTGATGCCTTGAGCCGCAAGTCTTACTGCAACCACCTCCAGGTTCACAAAGTTCAGCCCTCGCTTGTTGAAGAATTCAGAAAGCTGAACCTCCATATTGTTCCTCCTGGTGCACTCGCTCCCCCTCCTCTGGAGTTTCGCAAGATGAACCTCCACGTTGTTTCCCGGGGTTCTCTCAATGCCATAGTGGCTAGACCCGATCTTATGGACACCATCAAATGGATACAGAAATGTGACGATGAAGTTGAGAGGATTAAACATTATCTCGCAGAAGGAAAGCCCTCATTCTTCACTGTTGATGACGCAGGCACCTTATTCTTCAAAGGTTGCCTAGTGGTACCGAGTAAGAGGGAAAACCTGAATCTGACTCCAAGGGTTATGCAAGAAGCTCATGATACACCTTTGTCTATTCATCCCGGTAGTACCAAGATGTACCAAGACATTAAATCGAGATTCCGTGGTCTAATATGAAGCAAGATATTGCTCGTTATGTTCTTTGAGTGTGGCGTTTGTCGTCGTATCAAAGCAGAGCATCAAAGGCCTGCTGGAACTCTGCAACCTATCTCTATTCCTGAATGGAAATGGGACCATGTTGAAATGGACTTCGTCACTGGATTCCCCAAATCGCAGAAAGGTAATGATGCTATTCTTGTCGTCATTGACCAGCTTTCTAAAGTTGCACATTTTCTGGCTGTCAAGGAAATGATCGCTGCTAGTCAGCTGGAAAACCTCTACATGTCCAGAATTGCCTCGCTTCACAGTATTCCATTGGTAATCAGTTCAGACCGTGGCAGCTTATTCACTTCAAGATTCTGGGCAAGTTTCCAAGAAGCTATGGGCACTCATCTGTCTTTCAGCACTGCTTTTCATCCTCACTCGCAAGGGCAAGTTGAAAGTGTCAACCAAGTTCTCGAAGACATGCTTCGAGCTTGTGTTATTTCCTTCGGCAAGAAATGGGAGGAATCTCTCCCGTATGCTGAGTTCTCTTATAATAATAGCTATCAAGCTAGTCGAAGATGGCCCCTTGAAGTGTTATATGGACGAAAGTGCCGAACCCCTCTGAACTGGTCAGAAACTGGGGAACGTCCACTCTTCGGTCCGGATATTATCCAACATGCCCAAGAACAAGTCCGCATTATTCGCGAGAATCTCAAGACTGGTCAGTCGCGTCAGAAGAGTCAGTATGACCGTAAACATAAGGACATGGTCTATCAGCCTGGCAAAGAGGCCTATCTTCGAGTTACACCAATGAAGGGTGCTCACCGCTTCGGGGTCAAGGGAAAGCTAGCTCCTCGCTATATTGGCCCGTTCACTATTCTGGAAAGGCGTGGAAAAGTGGCATACCAACTGGAGCTTCCGCCGAACCTTTCTCAGGTTCACGATGTATTCCACGTGTCACAGCTACGCCGTTGCTTCAAGGACCCAATCCGAGGAGTGGATCATGAAGTGCTCGAATTGCAACAGGACCTCTCCTATAAAGAACATCCGGTCCGCATTCTCGACCAAGCTGAACGCCGCACACGCCAGAAGGCGATCAAGTTCCTCAAAGTCCAGTGGTCGCACCATTCTGAAGATGAAGCCACTTGGGAACGCGAGGATCGCCTACGTGAGGAATACCCCGCTCTGTTTCCTTCTACCTCCTAAATCTCGGGACGAGATTTCTTGTAGTGGAGGAGATTTGTAACGCCCGGATAATTAGGCTACAGTACAACTCTCCTGATGATGCCATGTCATCTATGTTACTGTTGCTTATTAAATGGTAGTTCAAAAACATTGCAAATTCAAAAATGAATTAGTGACAAACACCCAATGTTTTCAAAAGCCAAAACAAACATGTTTGGTGGGTGCCAAATATTGCAATGGTAATTATGGTGAAGTGAACACATTTTTAGAAAATGCCTAATTACTTTGAAATGAAATAAAACAGAAAAGGAAATAAACAAAAAGAAAAAGTGAAAATAAAACAAAAGGGAAAACCCCCCAAACCCCCTGGGCCAACTGGCCTAGCTAAACCAGCCTGGCCGGCCCACCTGGCCCATCCGGCCGAACTGGCCCGCCTCCCCCTGCCACCTCCCTTCCCTATTCCCCCGACCCGGGTCGGAACAGGGGCGCGTCCCCGCCGCACCCTCTCGCCGGCGACGACGAGAGGATAAGACCGCCAGGCCTCCGCGCATCCTCGGTTCCCCCTCCCACTCGCCCCCATTCTTGCCTCGGTCCCTGCACCCCCCCCCTCCAGATCCACCGCACCTCACCCCCTCGTTCCCCACCGCAACCGAGCGCCACCATGGCCTCGCCGCCGTAGTACTCGCGGCCACCGCGACCTCCACGCCCTTCCGACGCGTCCGCACGCTCTGCCTCCCTCGACTACGCCTCCACGTCAAGACGCAGGACGCCGAGCACCATCGAACGCTGCCCCAACCTCGTCTTCTTCCTCGGATCCCCGACGCATCTCCGATGAGCGCCGTCGACTCTCCGGCTACTAAACTCCCAAGGGCCATCTTGCATGCCGCACGGTGAGCTTCTCCTCCCCCTGCTGCTCTTCGTTGGCCCCCCTAGCACTCTGTAGCCAGCCGCCGCCATTGCCGAGGCTCTGGTCGCCGTGGCGTACATTTCGCCGCCGTACCCACGACGCCACACGCCGCGCCCGAACTCGCCGTTGCACTCCTGGGGTTCCTAGGAGCCCAACGCGCCCGCGCAATAGCCTTCTCGTGCCTACTAGTGCGTTTCTCGTCGGGGACCCGACTGCGCCACCGCATGCGCGCGTCGCCGGTGCCCTTCCGGTGACCAAATGGTCACGGGGCCGAGCCCTTTGTGCTCAGCGCGTCGCGCAGGTCCACCCTAGCCTTCCCATTCGCCCCGAAGCGCGCTGTGTCGCCATCTTCGTCCGCGCCCGAACTGCAGCCCGCCGCGCTCGTCGCCAGCGACTATTCCGGCCACCCACGCCGTCGTGCTCCCCTCCATCGGACGCGGCGCGAAGAGGCCATTCCAGAGAGCCTGGCCGCGCCCAATTTGGTGCCCTGTAGCGCGATTCCGACCAACTCCGGCGAGGGGCCGCCTTGTTGGGTCGCCGGAGTCGCTCCGGCACCGTCCGCTGACGTAGCTAGGCGGGCCCCACCCCTAGGTCGCTGCCTGTGGGCCTGGGGTCCCCAACTGGCCACGTTGACCAAGTCAACTTCGCCGACGTGGCAACTACTGCCACTGACAGGCGGGCCCCATGCCATAAAACAAATAAAAACAAATATATAAACTGCTAATTAATTTAGTTAATTAACTAAAACCTAATTAGCCACTGACTACAGGGGCCCACCCACTAATTAACCCATTTTAGTTAGTTTTAAAACTCTGTTAAGGCCCTTGACAATGACATCTGGGTCCCACTGGACCCACCTGTCTGGTTTGACTAGTCAACCGACCAGTTGACCTGCTAACATCACGCTGATGTCATGCCTACGTCATCACATACTGTTTTGGATAATGTTGGCTTTAGATAAATAATTAAAATCAGAAAATGATTTAAATCTTTAGAAAATCATATCTTTTAATCCGTAACTCGGATGAAAATACTTTCTACATGAAAGTTGCTCAGAACGACGAGACGCATCCAGACACGCACCCCGTTCATCCGCCACACACCCCTAGCATGCCGAACACGCAACTTTCCCCCTTCGGTACCTCTGCCCGAGAACGCGGAACCCCGGGGATACTTTCCCGGATGTTTTCCCCCATTCATCGGTACCACCTACTACCGCGATTGGGCACACCTAGCATCGTTACTTGTCATGTCATGCATTGTTATGCATCTTTTTGCATGGTATTCATTGTTTCTTCCCCCTCTTCTCTCCGGTAGACTATGAGACCAACGCTGCTGCTGCCCAGTTCGACTGCGGAGTTGACGACCCCTCCTTCTTGCCAGAGCAACCAGGCAAGCCCCCCTCCCTTAATCACCAGATATCGCTTATTCTTCTCTATACTGCTTGCATTAGAGTAGTGTAGCATGTTACTATTCGGTTACTCCTATTCTGTTGCATAGCCTGTCATTGTTGCTACAGTCATTGATACCTTACCTGCAATCCTAAATGCTTAGTATAGGATGCTAGTTTATCATCATTGGCCCTACATTCTTGTCGATGCGCCTTGCTATACTATTGGGCGTGATCACTCGGGAGGTGATCACGGATATATACTATACATATATACATACTACAGATGGTGACTAAAGTCGGGTTAAGCTCGAAGAGTACCCGCAGTGATTCACGAATTGGGGATGAAAGGACCTTTGTCCCGACGGCCCTCTGTGTGGATCTTTGTGGCGGAGCGGACAGGGCAGTTGAGACCACCTAGGCGAGAGGTGGGCCTGGCCTGGTCGGCGTCATGATTGCTTCATAATAACACGCTTAACGAGATCTTGGTATTTGATCCGAGTCGGCCATTTGGTCTATCGCACTAACCAACTACGTGGGAAAGATATGGGCACTCGACGTCGTGGTATCAGCCGAAGCCTTCTAGACGTCAGCGACTGAGCGGCGCGCGCCAGATTGGAACGTAAGCCTGCTCTTTTATTAGGGGGCTATTTCTGCTTTCGGCCGCCCATGCAACGTGCAGGTGTGCAATGGGCGATGGGCCCAGACCCCCTACGCCATAGGAGTTAGACCGGCGTGCTGACCTCTCTGTTAGGCCTAGGTGGGGATGCGACGTGTTGATATTCCGAGGCCGGGCATGACCCAGGAAAGTGTGTCCGGCCAAATGGGATCGAGCGTGTTGGGTTATGTGGTGCACCCCTGCAGGGAAGTTTATCTATTCGAATAGTCATGTCCCTCGGTAAAAGGACGACCCGGAGTTGTACCTTGACCTTATGACAACTAGAACCGGATACTTAATAAAACACACCCAGACAAGTTCCACAGACAACCCGGTGATCACTTTTCCACAGGGCAACGAGGGGAGGATCGCTGGGTAGGATTATGTTATGCGATGCTACTCGGAGGACTTCTATCTACTCTCTTCTACATCTTTGCAAGGCGGAGGCTGCGAGCGTAGTCTTTGATAGGACTAGCTATCCCCTCTTATTACGGCATTCTGCGATTCACCATGATATGGCCTCCTTACACATATACCCATGCATATGTAGTGTAGCTCCTTGCTTGCGAGTACTTTGGATGAGTACTCACTGTTGCTTTTCTCCCCCCTTTTCCCCCTTTCCCTTCTACCTGGTTGGCGCAACCAGATCTTGGAGCCAGAGCCGACGCCACCATCGGCGGCGACTACTACTGGAGGTGCCTACTACTACGTGCGAGGCTGCTGGCGACGACCAGAGTAGTTTAGGAGGATCGAGCGGGAGGCCCGCGCCTCTTCGATCTGTACCCAGTTTGTGCTAGCCTTCTTAAGGCAAACTTGTTTAACTTATGTCGTACTCAGATATTGTTGCTTCCGCTGACTCGTCTATGATCGAGCACTTGTATTGGAGCCCACGAGGCCCCTGGCTTGTATTATGATGCTTGTATGACTTATTTATGTTTTTAGAGTTGTGTTGTGATATCTTCCCGTGAGTCCCTGATCTTGATCGTACACGTTTGCGTGCATGATTAGTGTACGATTGAATCGGGGGCGTCACACCGGCACCATGCACGACGCGCACTACGGCACTAGGGTCCTCATCGCCCTAGGAGCTAGATGTGCACTGCGCCAAACCGCACGCGGAGCAGGACCGAAGAAGAAACAGCGAGCCAGAGGTAGAAGAAGGAGGCTGCTAGTGGGACCTAGACCCACGTGTCAGCAGGTGAAACCACTGTTCACTAGGGTGCATCTAGCAATTTTTTGGGAGTTTGATCTGGAGTGCCCCTAGCCATGGAAATAACCCTGTTTGCCATATCTCTCCCTAGGTGTACCAATTACTGGTGCCTCCAACTCGTTTGAATCTGACCAAAGGGTTAGAAAATTTACTCGAAGGTTTTTCCCTGGAGTGGTTATCTTTTCATTTGTGATGTGACCCTAGGAATCTCGAGGACGAGATTCTTCTAAGGGGGGAAGGTTTGTAACAGCCCCAAAATTGGGTTATCAATTTTTGTGTTGTTATTCCTTCCTGGCAATCATTTTCAAAATCTTTCTCCTGAGTTTCCTAGATGACTCTGAGAATCTTATTATTTCCAACCTTTCAAAACCTTGCTCATGTCTTTGTTAGTGGGCAAGACCTCATTTGCATCATCTCAAACACTTCAAACCCTAATTCCAAATTTTTGGAATTTGAAAATGCCCTTTTGTGAATACAAAGGAGCCATCATTTTCCTTGATCTGTTGATCATCCCATCTGTTCCGAGAGACACTCCTACCTTTCTAAACCTTGGATATGCAAAAATATTGCTAAGTCTTATGCGATATTTTTCATTTGTGATTTATTCCTTTTCTTGTCTTTCTGAGGAATAAAATCCAAAGGCATAGCTAGCCATCTCCTAAATTCATGAGGATTGGTGGAGTTGATATTTATGCCTAATCCAAGCTCTGGCGAAAATATTGGCCATAATTAAATAAGGAAAATTATCTTTTCCTATTTAATGTCAATATTTCATTTCTGCCACTTTCTTAAGGAACTACCACTTTGATAGCAGAGAAAACTCCCACATAAATTTTGGAGCTTGTCCTTGCTATATATTCACTAGTTCCATCCTAAACTCATGTTCCACACATCAAAAATTGGGCACATGATCCAATGCAAGTTGTTGCCTTCTCTGAAATTTTGCAAAGGAAGTGATTTATTCCTAATTCCAATTGAGCTGCAATTTGTGAAAGAAATATGCCCTAGAGGCAATAATAAAGTTGTTAGTTATATTTCCTTATATCATGATAAATGTTTATTATTCATGCTAGAATTATATTAATCGGAAACTTAGTACATGTGTGAATACATAGACAAAACATAGTGTCCCTAGTATGCCTCTACCTGACTAGCTCGTTAATCAAAGATGGTTATGTTTCCTAACCATAGACATGTGTTGTCATTCGATGAATGTGATCACATCATTAGGATAATGATGTGATGGACAAGACCCATATGTTAGCTTAGCAATATGATCGTTACAATTTCATTGCTACTGCTTTCTTCATGACTTATACATGTTCCTCAGACTGTGAGATTATGCAACTCCCGAATACCAAAGGAACACCTTGTGTGCTATCAAACATCGCAACATAAATGGGTGATTATAAAGATGCTCTACAGGTGTCTCCGAAGGTGTTTGTTGGGTTGGCATAGATCAAGATTAGGATTTGCCACTCCGTGTATGGGAGAGGTATCTCTGGCCCTCTCGGTAATGCTCATCACTATAAGCCTTTCAAGCAATGTGACTAATGAGTTAGTTGCGGGATGAAGCATTATGGAACGAGTAAAGAGACTTGCCGGTAACGGGATTGAACTAGGTATGATGATACCGACGATCAAATCTCGGGCAAGTAACATAGCAATGACAAAAAGGAACAATGTATGTTGGTATGCGGTTTGACTGATAAAGATCCTCGTAGAATATGTAGGAGCCAATATGAGCATCCAGGTTCCGCTATTGGTTATTGATCGGAGATGTGTCTCGATGTCTACATAGTTCTCGAACCCGTAGGGTCCGCACGCTTAACGTTCGATGACGATTTGTATTATGAGTTATGTGTTTTGATGGCCGAAGTTTGTTCGGAGTACCGGATGAGATTACGGACGTGACGAGGAGTCTCAAAATGGTGTAAACATAAACATTGATATATTGGAAGGCTATATTCAGACATCGGAATGGTTCCGGAGAAGCTCGGGTATTTTCTGGAGTACCGGGAGGTTACCGGAATCCCCCGGGGAGTTATTGGGCCTTAGTGGGCTTTAGTGGGAAGGAGAGGAAGCGGCCAGGAGGTGCCCCCCCCCCAAGCTCAGTCCGAATTGGACAAGGGTTGGGGGCGCGGCCCCCCTCTCCCTTCCTTCCCCCTTCTCCTTGAGGTCGAATCCTACTAGGACTTGGAGTCCTAGTAGGACTCCCCTCTCCTGGTGCGCCCTGCAAGGGCCGGCCAGCCTCCCCCTCCCTCCTTTATATAGGGGGCAGGGAGCACCCTAGGACACACCAAGTTTTTCCTTAGCCATGTGCGGTGCCCCCCTCCACAGTTACACACCTCGATCATATTGTTGTAGTGCTTAGGCGAAGCCCTGCGTCGGTAACATCATCATCACCGTCGCCACACTGTCGTGCTGACTAAACTCACCCTCATCCTCAACTGGATCGAGAGCACGGGGGACGTCATCGAGCTGAACATGTGTTGAACGCGGAGGTGTCGTACGTTCGGTACTTGGATCGGCTGGATCGCGAAGACGTTCGACTACATCAACCGTGTTACTAAACGCTTCCGCTTTTGGTCTATGAGGGTACGTGGACACACTCTCCCCTCTCGTTGCTATGCATCTCCTAGATAGATCTTGCGTGATCGTAGGAAAATTTTCAAATTACCACGTTCCCCAACAGTGGTATCCTAGCCAGGTCTGCGCGTAGATGTTTTATGCACGAGTAGAACATGAAGAGTTCTGGGTGATAATAGTCATATTGCTTACCACCAACGTCTTACTTTGATTCAGCGGTATTGTTGGATGAAGCAGTTCAGACCGACATTACATGACCGTGTTCATGAGACTGGTTCTACCGATGTGCTTTTGCACATAGGTGGCTGGCGGGTGGCTGTTTCTCCAACTTTAGTTGAATCAAGTTTGACTACGGCCAGCCCTTGTTGAAGGTTAAAACAGCACATTTGATGAAAAATCGTTGTGGTTTTGATGCATAGGTAAGAACGGTTCTTGCTAGAAGCCCGTAGTAGCCACGTAAAACTTGCAACAACAAGGTAGAGGACGTCTAACTTGTTTTTGCAGGGCTTGTTGTGATGTGATATGGTCAAGACAAGACATGATATAAGTTGTTGTATGAGATGATCATGTTTTGTAACAGAGTTATCGGCAACTGGCAGGAGCCATATGGTTGTCGCTTTATTGTATGAAATGCAATCGTCATGTAATTGCTTTACTTTATCACTAAGCGGTAGCGATAATCGTAGTAGCAATAGTTGGCGAGATGACAACGATGCTACGATGGATATCAAGGTGTCAAGCCAGTGACGATGGAGATCATGGCAACGCTTCGGTGATGGACATCATGAGCACAAGATGATGATGGACATATCATGTCACATATTTTAATTGCATGTGATGTTTATCTTTTTATGCATCTTATTTTGCTTAGTGCGATGGTAGCATTATAAGATGATCCCTTACTAAATTTCAACGTATAAGTGTTCTCCCTGAGTATGCCCCATTGCTACAGTTCGTCGTGTCGAGACACCACATGATGATCGGGTGTGATAAGCTCTACGTTCACATACAACGGGTGCAAGCCAGTTTTGCGTCGTAATACTCGGGTTAAACTTGACGAGCCTAGCATATGCAGATATGGCCTCGGAACACTGAGACCGAAAGGTCGAGCGTGAATCATATAGTATATATGATCAACATAGTGATGTTCACCATTGAAAACTACTCCATCTCACGTGATGATCGCACATGGTTTAGTTGATTTGGATCATGTGATCATTTAGATGACTAGAGGGATGTCTATCTAAGTGGGATTTCTTAAGTAATATGATTAATTGAACTTTAATTTATCATGAACTTAGTCCTGATAGTTTTTGCATGTCTATGTTGTTGTAGATCAATGGCCCGTGCTACCGTTCCTTTGAATTTTAATGCGTTCCTAGAGAAAGCTAAGTTGAAAGATTTTGGTAGCAATTACACGGACTGGGTCCATAAATTGAGGATTATCCTCATTGTTACACAGAATAATTACATCCTGGAAGCACTTCTAGGTGCTAGGCCTGCTGCCGACGCAACTACGGACGTTTTGAACGTCTGGCAGAGCAAAGCTGATGACTACTCGACCATGCTTTACGGCTTAGAATCGGGACTTCAAAGACGTTCTGAACGTCATGGAGCATATAAGATGTTCCAAGAGTTGAAGTTAATATTTCAAGCAAATGCCCGAGTTGAGAGATATGAAGTCTCCAACAAGTTCTATAGCTGCAAAATGGAGGAGAATAATTCTGTCAGTGAACACATAATCAGAATGTCTGGGTACCATAATCACTTGACTCAGTTGGGAGTTAATCTTCCTGATGATAGTGTCATTGACAGAGTTCTTCAATCACTACCAAAAAACTATAAAGGCTTTGTGATGAACTATAATATGCAAGGGATGACGAAAACGATTCCCAAGCTCTTCGCAATGCTAAAGGCTGCGGAGGTAGAAATCAAGAAGGAGCATCAAGTGTTGATGGTCAACAAGAACACTAGTTTCAAGAAAAATGGCAAGGGGAAGAAGGGGAACTTCAAGAAGAACGGCAAGCAAGTTGCTGCTCCCGGGAAGAAGCTCATGTTTGGACATAAGCCTGAAACTGAGTGCTTCTACTGCAAATGGACTGGTCACTGGAAGCAGAATTGCCCCAAGTATTTGGCGGATAAGAAGGATGGCAAAGTGAAAGGTATATTTGATATACATGTTATTGATGTGTACCTTACTAATGCTCGTAGTAGCGCCTGGGTATTCGATACTGGTTTTGTTGCTCATATTTGCAACTCGAAACAGGGGCTACGGATTCAACGAAGATTGGCTAAGGACGAGGTGACGATGCGCGTCGGGAATGGTTCCAAGGTCGATGTGATCGCCGTCGGCACGCTACCTCTACATCTACCTTCGGGATTAGTTTTAGACCTGAATAATTATATCAGCGTTGAGCATGAACATTATATCTGGATCTTGTTTGATGTGAGATGGTTATTCATTTAAATCAGAGAATAATGGTTGTTCTATTTATATGAGTAATATCTTTTATGGTCATCCACCATTGCTAAGTTGTCTATTTTTGTTGAATCTCGATCGTGGAGATACACATGTTCATAATATTGAAGCCAAAAGATGCAGAGTTGATAATGATAGTGCAACTTATTTGTGGCACTGCCGTTTAGGTCATATTGGTGTAAAGCGCATGAAGAAACTCCATGCTGATGGGCTTTTGGAATCACTTGATTATGAATCACTTGGTGCTTGCGAACCATGCCTCATGGGCAAGATGACTAAAACTCCGTTCTCTGGAACAATGGAACGAGCTACTGACTTATTGGAAATAATACATACTGATGTATGCGGTCCAATGAGTGTTGAGGCTCGTGGTGGGTATCATTATTTTCTTACCTTCACAGATGATTTGAGCAGATATGGGTATATCTACTTAATGAAACATAAGTCTAAAACATTTGAGAGTATTTGAGTTACGAGTTTGGTCTTCATTTGAAACAATGTGGAATAGTTTTGCAACTCACGCCACCAGGAACACCACAGCGTAATGATGTGTCCGAACATTGTAACCGTACTTTATTGGATATGGTGCGATCTATGATGTCTCTTACTGATTTACCACTATCGTTTTGGGGTTATGCTTTAGAGACGGCTGCATTCACTTTAAATAGGGCACCATCAAAATCCGTTGAGACAGCACCTTATGAACTGTGGTTTGGCAAGAAACCAAAGTTGTCGTCTCTTAAAGTTTGGGGCTGCGATGCTTATGTGAAAAAGCTTCAACCTGATAAGCTCGAATCCAAATCGGAGAAGTGCTTCTTCATAGGATACCCAAAGGAAACTGTTGGGTACACCTTCTATCACAGATCTGAAGGCAAAATATTCGTTGCTAACAATGGATCCTTTCT
The DNA here is from genome assembly GCA_021437245.1 of Aegilops speltoides. Lineage (NCBI taxonomy): Eukaryota > Viridiplantae > Streptophyta > Magnoliopsida > Poales > Poaceae > Aegilops > Aegilops speltoides. The sequence continues at coordinate 278,601,655 of CM038146.1, read as the reverse complement.
AGAGAAGGAGTTTCTCTTGAAAGACGTGAGTGGGAGGAAAGTAGAACTTGATGAGGTAATTGTACCTTCTCCCGAACTAGAAAGTAGTTCATCACAGAAATCAGTTCTAGTGATTCCTACACCAATTAGGGAGGAAGCTAATGATGATGATCATGGAACTTCAGATCAAGTTACTACAGAAACTTGTAGGTCTTCCAGAATATGGTCCGCACTAGAGTGGTACGATAATCCTATTCTGGAAGTCATGTTACTAGAACATGATGAACCTACGAACAATGAGGAAGCGATGATGAGCCCAGATTCTGCGAAATGGCTTGAGGCCATGAATCTGAGATGGGATCCATGTATGAGAACAAAGTGTGGACTTTGGTGGATTTGCTCGATGATCGGTAAGCCATAGAAAATAAATGGATCTTCAAGAAGAAAACTGACGCTGACGGTAATGTTACTGTCTACAAAGCTCGACTTGTTGCAAAAGGTTTTCGATAAGTTCAAGGAGTTGACTATGATGAGACTTTCTCACCCGTAGTGATGCTTAAGTCTGTCTGAATCATGTTAGCAATTGTTGCATTTTATGATTGTGACATTTGGCAGATGGATGTCAAAACTGCATTCCTGAATGGATTTCTGAAAGACGAGTTGTATATGATGCAACCATAAGGATTTGTCGATCCAAAGGGAGCTAACAAAGTGTGCAAGCTCCAACGATCCATTTATGGACTGGTGCAAGCCTCTCGGAGTTGGAATAAATGCTTTGATAGTGTGATCAAAGCATATGGTTTTATACAAACTTTTGGACAAGCCTGTATTTACAAGAAAGTGAGTGGGAGCTCTGTAGCATTTCTAATATTATATGTGGATGACATATTGTTGATTGGAAATGATATAGAATATCTGGATAGCATAAAGGGATACTTGAATAAGAGTTTTCCAATGAAAGACCTCGGTGAAGCTGCTTACATATTGGGCATCAAGATCTATAGAGATAGATCAAGACGCTTAATTAGACTTTCACAAAGCACATACCTTGATAAAGTTTTGAAGAAGTTCAAAATGGACCAGTCAAAGAAAGGGTTCTTGCCTGTGTTACAAGGTGTGAAGTTGAGTCAGACTCAATGCCCGACCACTGCAGGAGATAGAGAGGAAATGAAATTCATTCCCTATGCTTCAGTCATAGTTTGTATCATGTATGCAATGTTGTGTACCATACCTAATGTGTGCCTTGCTATAAGTATAGCAGGGAGGTACCAAAGTAGTCCTGGAGTGGAGCACTGGACAGCGGTCAAGAACATCATGAAATACCTGAAAAGGACTAAGGATATGTTTCTCATTTATGGAGGTGACAAAGAGATCGTCATAAATGGTTACGTCGATGCAAGCTTTGACACTGATCCGGATGAATCTAAGTCGCAATCCGGATATGTATTTTTATTGAATGGTGGAGCTGTCAGTTGGTGCAGTTCCAAATAGAGCGTCGTGGCGGGATCTACGTGTGAAGCGGAGTGCATAGCTGCTTCGGAAGCAGCAAATGAAGGAGTCTGGATGAAGGAGTTCATATCCGATCTAGGTGTCATACCTAGTGCATCGGGTCCAATGAAAATCTTTTGTGACAATACTAGTGCAATTGCCTTGGCAAAGGAATCCAGATTTCACAAGAGAACCAAGCACATCAAGAGACGCTTCAATTCCATCTGTCATCAAGTGTCGGAGGGAGACATTGTGTCACATCCCCAGTTCTGGCCTGACCTATGCTATGGTTCCATGCGTGCATCATGTTTAAATTCAAATGAAATTTGAATTGAGGAATTTTCAAAAGCCTCAGAAAACCTCTAAAAATACCAACATTTAAATCTTCTCAAATGAGTCCAAGAAAATGTTCCTGTTATTCTATAGAAATATTGGTAAGAGGTAAAATTCAAACCAATATTTTTGGAGTCACACAAATATTTATTTTGGCCATTTGAATTAATCCAATAACTATTTGCTTTGGATTTATATTTAATATATATTAAATATGACTCAATAATTACGGAAGTTTGTGAGTGGCTTTGTATATATTTTAGCAAGCCACATAATAACCTCTGAAATTTATTAAAATGATTTAGTTGCTAAACTAAATCAAAAGCAGAAGGAAGAAAAAATAGAAAACAATAAATAAAAGCGGAGCGAAACTTACAGAGCTTACCGTGCAGCCCACAGCCGGCCCGGTGGCCGGCTCCTGCTAATCGCCCAGCCACCACCGCCTTCTCCTGTCGTCTTCCCTCGCCAGAAGACAAGTCGTCGGCAGAGCCTTGTCGCCGGTCGCCACCTCCTACTTCGACGTGTCCTAGCCGCCCCGACCCCTCCAGAGCACCGTTGGAACGCCCCGTGTCCCCTCGCTCCTCTCCCTCACTCGCTGCACCCTCTCTCCCTCCCCTGACTCTCTCCCCCGAGCTCACCCAAGAGTCGCCGTCGCCGCCGCTATCGTCGTTCTTGTACACAAAGATCCCCACGCCGGCCAGCATCCCCACGAGCTCCACCGTTCCGCCCTCGTCCTCCTCGTCGTCTCACGCGACCAGAAGGGCCCCGAGCAGCCGCCATCGTCATCGTCTTCAAGCTTCGGCTCTGGCGCCCTTCTCCGTCGATTCAGCCACTCCGGCGCGCCCCCGAGCCCACTAACCATCCCTGCAGCTCTGCGGTGAGCCTTTGACCCGATTCCCCCTTCCCTCGTCGTCCTTCGCGTGCTCTAGCCCCGATCCCTAACCATGACCGAAGCATCTCGCCGTCGGCCATGGCGTAGCCGTACCCGACCACCGCAGCTCGTTCGAGCCCACCGTCGTGCTCGGCGATCGCATGAACCCGTGACACCCTGGCGCCTCCCCGTGCTCTGTAATGCCACCCCGAGATTGTCCAAACTCCGGCCGCCGCCTTGGAGCTCGCCGTCGTCAGCTCCGGCCTCCCCACGACCCCGCACCCGCACCGTTCGATGCGCGGGAGCAAGGGCTCTCCAACGAGCCCAAGCACGGCCTCGCCCGTGCCCTGTAGCGTGTTTCCGACGGCCGCCACTTGTCCGGGCCTCGCCCGGCGTCGAGACGCCGGCGGGATTGACCTGGCGACGAGGTTTGACCCGTTAACTCTTGGCGTGTGGGCCTGGCCACTAACTAAGCTAGGATTAGTATTAGTTTAACACTAACTAATTTTAGTTAGTTAACTAACTCTGACGAGTGGACCCCACTGGTCAGGTTTGACCTGGACCGCTTTGTTGACCTGCTGAGGTCGGCATGACCTAATCTTGGCGCAATAAATCATTTTCGGTTTTAAAATAAATCGGAAATTCCAGAAAATAGTATAAACTTCTAAAATTCATAGTAATTCAACCGTAACTCCAAATGAAATAATTTATATATGAAAAATGATCAGAAAATTCCATTCTATCCATCTGTACCAGTTTCATGCATGTTTAAACAAGTTAACTTGCTGCTTAGTGCAAAACATGATAAAGCACTATTTAAGATCACAAATGTGTTTGAACTTTGAATCTTTGGTTCAAAATAGCTCAAACCCATCTGGTTGTAGTTGCATTAGCCCAACACACTCATTTTACCATGTCATGATCATGCATCATATTGTGCATTGCATTGATTTTGTTTCTTCTCTGTTGCTGGTATTTGTCCCCTCTCGATAGACGTGGTTTCGACGATGAGATCGATGACACTGATGAAGAGCTATATTATCTTCGGAAGTGCCAGGCAAGCAAAACCCCCTTGTTCATTCGGATACAATCCCACTCTCTCGCCCTGCTCTCTTTTACTGCATTAGGACAATATCGATTCAACTGCTACTTGCTGCGGTAGTTGAACCCCTTTATCCTCTGCATGACCTGTCATTGCCACAGTAAATAGATGAAACCCACTAGCATGAGTAGGAGTTATTTGAGCCCTGATGTGCCTACTCATTCATGCTTGTTTGTCATGCCTGCTGTTGTTTAGAGTTGAGTCAGGTCTGATTCATCGGGGATGAATCAGAGGTGTGTGAACATGTCCTATTGTGTGCGAGCTAAGTGTGTGAACACGATTTGGTAAAGGTAGCGGTGAGAGGCCATGTAGGAGTACATGGTGGGTTGTCTCATTGAAGCCATCCTTAGGAACTGAGTTACGTGTTTGTGATCCATGATTCAGCTACTACCATGCATTGGGCCTGAAATATGACCCGCCGACTTCTTATTCACCCTTGTCCTTTGTCCGGAGTTGCTAGTAGTTTCGGTGTTTGTAGTATCTTTGGAGGCCGTCTTGTTGTGACCGGAGGGGTGGGCTGTGATCACGGTAGGCACGTGGCACAGTAAACCGGGCTCTGTTTGGTGTCACGGAACCTGTACACATCGTTTGGGGCTGTGAGAGAAACTTGGCGGATCTCCTCGTGGATGGAACCGAATAGGCGATAAACTTGGACTAGAGACTTGAGTGTTTAGGTAGGTCGTGGTCTACACCCACGTCGGCTTTCGCTTGAAGTCTGCCGAGCACATGTCGTGTGCAGACGCTAAGTGGTGGAAACATCTATGAAGAAGTACACCCCTGCAGGGTTAACATCATCTATTGAATAGCCGTGTCATGCGTAAAGGACTTCTGGGTTGCCTATAACAGTTCATAGACAAGTGAAAGTGGATACTCTAAAATGCGCAAGATAAGCGTGAGTGCTATGGATGGCGTTCTCGTAGGGAGACGGGAGCGGATCCATAGTGGTGTATTGGTTGGTGAATATGTGGACTCGTGTGCGCCACCTCAAAAGAGTTACTTGCAGTCGTAGTTCAGGATAGCCACCGAGTCAAAGCTGGCTTGCTCCAGTTAAACTCCACCACCCCCTTTGTTGATAATAATGCATATGTAGTTAGTTCTGATGTAAGTCTTGCTAGGTACATTTGTACTCACGTTTGCCTATTTTATGTTTTTGCAGAGAGACTTCGGTCTCGTTAGTAGTTCCGCGTGGACTTCGAAGTTTAGCTTGTTACCTCAGCTACGATCGTGTGCCCTCGGCAGGATCTGGTAGATAGTCAGGCTTTCAAGCCTTTTTCATTTGTAGATGTCTGTACTCAGACATGTTAAGCTTCCGCTTGTGCTTGACTTGTATGCTCTGAATGTTGGGTCGTGAGACCCATGTTTGTAATATCTCGCTCCTCGGAGCCTAATGAATACATACTTGAGTCGTAGAGTCATGTTGTGATGCCATGTTGTATTTGCACATATCGAGCATATTGTGTGTATGTTATTGAAATGCTTGGTATGTGTGGGATCTGATTATCTAGTTGTTTATCCTTAGTAGCCTCTCTTACCGGGAAATGTCTCCTAGTGTTTCCACCGAGCCATGGTAGCTTGCTCTTTGCTCCGGAACAGATTAGGCTGACCGGCATGTGTCCTTCTTCGTTCAGTGTATACATCCTTCGGGAAATGTCACGCGATGAATACCGAGTCTGTTAGCCCTTCAGCCCGGTTCACGAGTCTGCTAGCCCGGTGCTACAGCACTGATTCACTCGTGATGATGACCGACACGTTCGATCTTTGGGTCATGGATGCTGTCCTCGTAAGTTTGTGCCACTTTGGGTTTACGACTAGCCATGTCGGCCGGGCTCCTTATCATATGGATGCTAGCGACACTATCATATACGTGTGCCAAAAGGCGCAAACGGTCCCGGGCAAAGGTAAGGCGACACCCGTGGGAATACCGTGCGTGAGGCCGCAAAGTGATATGAGGTGTTACATGCTAGATCGATGTGGCATTGAGTCGGGGTCCTGACAGCTTTGGTATCAGAGCTTGACTGCCTGTAGGATTACCAAGCCAAACTGGTCGAAGTTGTGTCTAGAAATGCTTTAGTTATGTAAGGGAATTGATTGTGGGAGGGAACGTAAGGCTCTTTTTACTCCTTTACCCTATGACCTTCTGATCTGAGTCATCCTCTTCTCTTCTACGGGGGTTAAGGAACTAGGCTATCTCCTCTTTCTATCAGGATCACGTGTTACTAATCTGTAGACTTGTAAGATTGTTGGACTTAAGCCTCGTTTCAGTTCCTATTACTTCTGTATGTTAACTGTTGATCTTGAAACCTTGATATTGTGCTTCTGAGTGGCTATGCCACCATTTTTGTAGTATGTCTCCAAACTTTTTGAGCATTTACAGCCGTTATGCTGTCCGAGTCATCCCAGGTTTCTAAATAGTCTGATGCATTTGCAAATCCTTTCTTTCCGTTTCTGATGTCCTTTATGGTCAGAATAAGCACACTAACCGGTGCGTTGAGGTAAGTTATTGCCTTGACATATATGTTGGAGCTATTATTATGACCTTAGGTGTTTTAGGGAGTCACCTAGTAATCTAGCAATGTTTTGTGTTCCCCGTGTGTTGATTCTGGCCTTTATTCCCGAAAGCATCCCGTGATGCCACTTAGTAGTAGGTATTCTACTTCTGGGTTTCTGAACCCGAGATTCACCCTATGTAACGCCCCGGATACAACTTTCCATATTCGTAACTCCAACTCTTGCCTTTTCCGGAGATGAGATATGATATTTCCTTTGTGGTTGGGTTTTTGTATTTTGTTTTGCATTTTGTTCTTGGCATGCATCTCATCTCATAGCATCATGCGCATTGCATTTGCATGTTTTCATAAAAACTCGTAGACGTTCGCAGTTGCCCTTTCTCTCTTTGCCTCCATTGTCATTTTGTCAGACCCTTGTCCTCGTTGACCTCTTCGTGACCCCTCTCGCGCGTGTCCGAAACTGTCCCGAACCCGACCCGGATAGTCATCACCCTTGTGTCCGGTGTATCCCCAAACATCTATAAAGCATCTTCGTTTTCTTATTTGAACTCTCTAATCTATTTATTATCAACCGTTCGATTTTAATCGGAGGTTTCAAATAGCCCCTACCCTAATCTCATTGCAATATAAATAATGGGCAACCCTAGAAACTAGGGATCCTGTCCCATCCATCCTCCCAACCGCGCCGCCACTCCACCAAATCCCCATCGGGATCCATCCCTCCCCAACCATCACTCGCCACCCACCTCTCCTCTGGATCCCCTCGGTCCATCCAACCACCCACAGCTCATCTCCCTCCTCGTTCGTCCTCGACCCAATCCCCTCACCAGCGCCTCCTCTGCTCGATCCCAAGAGGATCACGAGCAGCTCGCCGCCGGCTGCAAGCAGCAGCACCACCAGGACCCCATCGCCCCTTCCCCTCTTCTTCTCCTCCGTTCCTCCGCCCTCTGGTTCTCTCCCTCGTCTCTCATGCCTCTCCCTCTTTGTACCAGGTACAGCCATGGATGGCCGCAGCTCCCTCGCCGCTGTTTTGCACCAGGCCCAGCCGGGAGACGGATGGATTCGTCCTCCCGCGTCCATCCCCGTTGTCCCACTCGTCCCAGAGCTTCCCTACTTCGCCCAGTCCCTTGCCGCCATGGCACCGCCCCTGTGCTCCCGTCGAACCTGCAGCCGACACCTCGTTCTACAGCCATGGCGCCGCCGGCCTCTCTCGCGCCGATGTGCCTCCTCTTCATCGAACCAGGAGGTTCACGTCGTGCCCTGCTGCCTCCCATCTCTCCTTCCTCTCTGTCTTCCTCATCTCTCTCTCAACTCTCTGTCTGTCTCTGTACCAGGGAGCCAAGGTGTGGGGACCCCGACTCATAAGTCGTGATCACGAATGCTGCGTGTCTGATGATCCCGATATCAATGCTCACCGAACACACGAAGCTGAATAACAAGAGTCTTACATCCATACATACCGTTTTACACAAATTATAACCATTATGGTCAAGTCTTACATTGATAAAGCCTTAAGGGCTGAACATCAAATGAAACACAAGCAGCGAAATCTTAGTCGATAAGTAGAACCCATGCCATCTGCCTTAACCCTACGGGCATTACGACCGGAAGCGTCCTAGTTCGCATGCTCGTCTCCAAAGAACTCTTCTTTGAACTCCGGTTCTTCCATGCCCGGTCAATTAAATAACCAAGGGCAAGCCAATGAGTACTTTGAATGTACTACTTAAGCAACCCATGTTTTGGTTCAAGATATAACAATGCATGATATGGGTATATTTTTGCGGAAAGCTAGTTTTGAGTGCATTGACATGTTCAACAACTTGTAAAACATGCATCAAGTAACCATGAGGACATGTTACAGATATCAACATAAATAGAGTGGGCACCAACCCATCTAACATAAATAGAGTGGGCACCAACCCATCTCAATCATGTCAAGTCCTTTGACTTGTCCCAAGTAGTTTTATCACACACACACACACACACACGGTTGAAAACTCTGGACGTAGTTTAAGCAGCACCGCCCAACTGTCCTTGACCGTGGACACGGCTATTCGAATAGTTTTACACTCTGCAGAGGTTGCACACTTTACCCACTAGATCCGGGGAACTTCCGTGTCATCCACGACCCGCGGTACCTCAAGTACCCGGGGTAAGCACCCGATCACTACCTTTCCCTAGACGACACTAACATGGAGTCCACTCGATTGGTAGTAATCCCCGTGCCCAACATTTCACATCATAAAGTTGTGGATCCTCGCTCCCATATTCATCACATACCACAAGCACGGGTACCAGCGGTGTGTCCGGTCTTTGTAAAACGATCATGGCCGCCCTACAGCACGACCCGTCCCCGAGAGAGAGCACCAACTCTCCCCCGTCATTAGTAATGCGGGCTCCAAGCTAGTATCGACCTAGGTAATCAATAATGCCCTTTCCCATATAAGGGTAGAGTGGTTGTGCATGTAAGGTTGGGACAGTCGACAAATCTTAAATCTAATCCGTTTTCGAAAACAACACACACACACTTGCCTTGGTACACCACTTCGTCATCAAGTGGTTACCCATTTCATCATCTCCCTCGGGCATAAGTGGCACCCGACGGGGTTTTTGAAAAAGACTTTTGAAATCACTTTGCCTCCCTCACCATGCATATACCCGTCCCTTTTTGCGTAGCACTACCTTAGCATCCTATCTACTCCCACCGGCATAACCCTCATAAGAAGGTAGGGTCATGCACAATGCAAGTATCAACGAGAAAGTATGGTGGCAACCATCGAAGTGGTTATCACCCCATCATGATTCCATTGCAACAATGATAAGGAGCTATATGACATGCATAAAAAGGGTTTCATAGACATGGTCAAAGGGCTGCTTGCACTGCTCAAAAAAGTCTTGGGGTCTTCAAAGTCTTACGGTCCAACTCCTTCAATCGAACGCAATCTATCGTCGCAAAATAATAACGAGAAAATAAGGCAATAATAAAACAGAAAAATCAAAGTGCTCAGAAAAATGTCAACTCTTTTTGTAAAATATTAGATGGAAATCTAAGAAGGGGAAACTTGCTAGTTTTGGATTTGGAGTGGGGGAACAGGAGATATGGGTTTTCAGAGGCACATTTAAATGCTAAAAATCACATTTAAATATTTCCAGTGAAGAAAGGTTGGTTGGATTTGAATGGAAGTTACACCATTAAATATGTGGCAATATTTTGGGATTTTAGAAATTGGAATTAATCCATTTGGACAAATATTGTGTCTGTGGAATTTTGGAATTATAACGAAAAAGAAAAGGAAAAGAACCTTGTGCCCTTGGGCTGAACAGCCATGAGGCGAGGCCCGGGGGGAAAAGAGGCCAGGCGAGCCAGCCAGCCAAGCCCAGGTTTTAAACCCGACGGGCGGGGCCCAGCTGCCGATGGGAGAGAGGGGCGAGAGAGGTGAGGTTGATAGGCGGGGCCCGCCTGTCATCTCCGACCTCGCGACCAGAGGGCCGGCATGCTCACCGGCGGCAACGCAGGGCACGGCGGGTCGAGCTGATAGCACGGCTGGACTCCTCGTCGTGTCGCCGTTCGGGTGGTGCCGGAGTTGGTCGCCGGAGTGCAGGGGTTCGCCGGCGACGAGGTTCGCGGCGGAGGAGCTTCGGGTGTCGACGGCTCCGGTCGTTTCCGGCTGCAAATGAAAGGGGAAACGGAGGGGAAAAGATCAGGGAGGTGAGGAGAGTTCAGATCGACGGAGAGAAGGGGCGGAGGGAGCTCGTACCCTGAGATCGACGGCGACCCGAGGCGGCGGAGCTCCGGTCAATCCCGAGCACAGAGGCTCTCCGGGGGTGATTGGGTGGTGCGGGCGTGCTCCTGGAGGCGTGAGAAGGAGGCGAATGCCACTGGAGCGGCCCGGGGCGAGCTTATATAGCCGCACGGTGGTCCACCGTGGACCGGTGCGCCGGCGAGCTTGTTGCCGTCGCCACGGGTCACGGGGGCCTGCTTGGTTGTGTCTGGGGTGTTCGTGGGGGTCGACTACGCCCAGGGGAAGAAGAGAGAGAGGGAGCAGGGGGCCAGAGGCACCGCGCGTGTGAGCATGCTCACTGGTGCGCTCGGGTGGCCCTTGTTCGCTAGCGCGGAGGCGCGGGGAGGAGGAGAGAGGAGGGGGACAGCGTCGTGGCGTGTCGTGGACGTCGAGGTGCATCGGCTGGCGCGAGGGGAAGGCCCGAGGTGGCCGGAGCCGTTGGGCAGAGGGCGGCTACTGATCTTGAGGCAAGATCATGGCCTCCAGAGCGCCCAAATGCCTGCCATGGCATTGTTTATGCCACAGGGACGCGCCAACCATGTCCATGAGTGCGGGGGTAGTAAAGAAGGAGGGGGAGGCATTGGATGCCCTGGTAAGCCAGTGGAGTGAGGAGGGAAGAAGAAGAAAGGTGAAAAAGGGCTGACCAGAGAGGGAAAGAGGGATTTTACCCATTCAATAAGTGAGCTATGGACTTGCCATTGTTACAGGAGGTGAAAGAGGACTAGAAAGAGCTGTGGTAAAAATTTGAGCTCTCCAAGAATAGTGAAAGGGGTCAAAACAGTGGTTTTTGCAAAATGTCAGAAGGTGTTTGATAGAGTTTTGAGCAAGCAAATGGACTCCAATTGCCATGAGACTCCACAAGGTGAAATGACTCATATAAATATAGCCTTCCACCATTTTGGAGATTATTTGGGCAAAGTTGCCAATGCAACTTTTGTGAACCCTAGAAATGGGCAGAAATAGACTTGAGTAGATCTAGTTGATCATAACACTTCTCCTGGATGCACCACTTTGAGTAGTGGCCTCATTTGGTCATGTGAACATGCTCACAAAAGTTGGGGTCAAGGAGAGAAAGTTGGTAGTACAAAGTTGCTCAAATATGGTTCTGGTCAGAGAGGGTTTTTGGGCATTTTGGTGAACCAAAATGACTTTAATTGACATGAGGCTTTGCAAGTTGATCACAATATGCATTTGTGACTTGCTGGATTTTCTTGGATTTTTGTGAAGATATTTCCTGTAGAAATATTTCAAATCCTTGAAATGGGCAGAAATGGTTTTGGGGGGTTTTGTCCAATATTTTGAACATGACCATGTGTTGAAACTCTTATATATGGAAAATATATGTCCACCGAGTTTCCTGATTTTTGTCAAATATTTTTGAAACAATAAAATAATTTTTCCTATTAAAGACCATTTCGCCTTAAGAAAAGCTTTTAAATAAAATAGGAAAATAGCTTTTAAAATTATATTTTGTGGTTTCGGTACCCTATATCTAATAGGTTTCAAATATACTTTTGAAAGATTTTCACACCTCAAATCAAGTACTTGCAAAGGCAAATCTTAATTCAAGGGTTTTGAAAGCTAATTTTAGAAAATACTTTTGGCCAAATTATTTTTGTAAGAAAATACCATATTGCTCTATACACATGGCATGATCATTGGACGAAGTTTGGGGCAAGGAGATGAAGTATAGAAGGTGGAGTAGTTGACTATTAAGAGCACTTGAAAACCACATAGAAAACCAACACCAAATAAAAGCCAAATAAAGCAAAAAGTTTTGTTGGTCCAAATTTTCATGCTATATTAATGCAAATGAAATGTTACAAAATGCAGGTGTGACAGACCTACCCCCTTACAAGAATCTCGTCCCGAGATTCCTAAACTAAACTTTAAAGATATCACGAAACTTCGGTTCTAAGGTAGTCTTCACGCTCCCAAGTTGCTTCGCTTGAGTGGTTGCTTAATCGACCTTGAAATACTTGATGGTGCGGCTTGAGTGTGCTTGCTCGGCCTCATCCGCAATGCAGATGGGCCTTTCACGGTAAGTCAAATCAGGTTGAAGGTCAATGGCTTGGTGGTTGGCGTCCTTGTAAAGATCGGCTTATGCGGAACTTGGAACACTTCGGAGTTGTGACACGTGGAATCGTTGTGCATCGGATAGTTCAGTGGCAATTCAATTGGTAAGCCACTTCTCCTCGTCGTCTTTGTGATCTCGAAGGACCAATAAACCTTGGTGCGAGCTTTCCCTTAACGTGGAAACGCTTTGTTCCCTTAAGAGGAGTTACTCGCGGTATACATGGTCTCCGACTTGAAGTCTACTAGTCGGTGACGAAGTCGAGATAGCTCTTCTGCCTTGATTTGGCAGTCTTCAGTCGCTCTCTGACTAGCTGAACTTGCTCTTCTGCTTCACGGAGGATATCGGGCCCAAAGACAAGTCCTTCTCCGGTCTCTGACCAATTGAGGGGTGTGCGGCATTTCCGTCCGTATAACACCTCAAATGGTGCCATTTGAAGGCTTGACTGGTAACTGTTGTTGTAGGAGAACTCGGCAAAAGGGAGGCAATCATCCCACTTAGCTCCATATGCTAAGACACAGGCTCGGAGCATGTCTTCGAGTATCTGATTCACTCGTTCTGTCTGGCCTCCGATCTGCGGGTGGAAAGCAGTGCTGAAGGACAACTTGGTCCCCATGGCCTCTTGGAACTTCTTCCAGAACCTTGAGGTGAACTGGGTTCCTCGATCAGACACAATCTCCTTGGGGACACCATGAAGGCTTACTATCCTGTTGATGTATAGAGTTGCTAGCTGGTCGCTACTATAGGTAGTCTTAACAGGAATGAAGTGGGCTACTTTGGTCAAATGATCGACTATGACCCAGATGGAGTCATGTCCCTTGTTTGACCTAGGTAGTCCAGTGATGAAATCCATTCCGACTTTATCCCATTTCCACTCGGGAACCTTTAGTGGTTGGAGCAATCCAGCGGGTCGCTGATATTCAGCCTTGACTCTTTGGCATACATCACACTTTGCAACATAGGTGGCAATCTCCCTTTTCATCCCGTGCCACCAAAATCTTTCCTTCAGGTCTTGAAACATCTTGGTTCCTCCAGGGTGGATGGAATACGGGGTGTCATGAGCTTCTTGCAAGATCAGATTCTTGAGCTCAACCTTGTTGGGCACGCAGATGCGATTCCCAAACCACACAATTCCTTCCTCATCCTCTGAGAATCCTGGGGCTTTGCCTGCCTTGATCTTCCTCTTGATGCCTTCAACACTTTTGTGTCCCTCCTGAGCTTCCTTAATATCATCCATCAGGGTAGGCTTGACTTCAAGGTTGGCTAAGAATCCTGGTGCAACCAGTTCCAACCCGAAGCTTTCAAGTTCTTCATACAAGGCGGGTAGCCTTCCCTTAAGCATAGCATTCAAGGAACAAGCCTTCCTGCTTAATGCATCAGCTACCACATTAGCCTTCCCAGGGTGGTATTGAACACTGAGGTCATAATCCTTGATCAACTCTAGCCATCTTCTTTGCCTCATGTTCAATTCCTTTTGAGTGAAAATATACTTAAGACTTTTGTGATCCGTGTATATCTCACATCGCTTCCCTAAGAGGTAATGTCGCCATGTCTTGTGGCATGAACCATTCTGCTAACTCAAGATCATGAGTAGCATAGTTCTCTTCATGAGGTCGTAGTTGCCTTGAAAGGTAAGCTACGACTCGCCTTCTTGCATCGAACACCTCCCATCCGGTTTTGGCGCATCACAATATATCACAAACTCCTTGTGTATATATGGCGTGGCGAATCTGGGGCGGTGGTCGATCTCTTCTTCACTCTGGAAGCTTTCTTACGCACTTCGTCCATTCAACTTCTTGTCCTTCTTCAAGAGCTGAGTCATGGGTCGGGCAATGCTTGAGAATCCTTCAACGAACTTGCGGTAATATCCCGAGTCCGAGGAAGCTCGACTTCCTTCACATTGCTTGGGGATTTCCATTCACCACGGCTTCAATCTTAGCGGGATCGTGACAATCCTTCTTCACCAAAACATGACCCAAGAATCCAACTTCACGCAGCCAAAATTCACACTTGCTGAACTTGGCATACAGCTTGGTGCTCTCGAAGCTTGTCTAGGACCATCCTCAAGTGTCGCTCGTGCTCTTCTTCCGTCTTCGAGAAGACAAGAATGTCATCTATGAAGACAACAACAAACTTGTCCAAATATTCCATGAAGACCTTATTCATGAGATACATGAAGTAAGTCAGCATTGGTCAATCAAAGGACATGACCGTGCACTCATCTGAGCCATATCTGGTTACAAATGCCGTCTTTGGAATATCTTGTGGTCGATCTTCACCGGTAGTACCCAGATCCGAGGTCGATCTTGGAGAACACCTTGGCCCGTTGAGTTGATCAAACAGATCTTCAATCTTGGGGAGTGGATATTTGTTCTTGATTGTAACTTCATTGAGGGAGCGGTAGTCAATGCACAAGCGGATGGTACCGTCCTTCTTTGCCACAAACAGAACAGGCGATCCCCAAGGGGAGGCACTAGGGCGGATAAATCCCTTCCTCAACTGCTCTTCCAGTTGCTTCTTCAACTCTGCCAACTCCTCTGATCCCATTCTATAAGGCTTCTTATAGATGGGTCCCGCTCCAGGTATGAGCTCGATGATGAACTCAATGTCTCGGTCAGGAGGCATTCCCGGCAGCTCATCAGGAAAGACATCGGGGTATTCGCATACTACCGGCACTTGCTCCAATCCAACTTCAGACGGTTGACTTGGTTGGCTTGAGCGAGAGGAGGGTTGGAGGCAAATTTAACCGACTCCTTGGTCATTGGTCACAAGATGTGATCCGGTTGGCGCAATCTATCAAGCCTTGGTGCTTGATGAGCCAATTCATTCCTAAGATCACATCCAAGTCTTGTGATCCTAAGATGATAAGGTCTGCTAGGAAGTCTACCCCGTTAATGACAATCCCGACTCCTTTACATCCCATCTTGGCTCTCATCTTTGCTCCGGGGGTTTGTACCACCATAGGGTTATACAGGAGTGTAGGGGTCATGCCACTTTTTAATGCAAACTTTTGGGTGACAAATGAATGCGTGGCTCCAAAATCAAACAAGACGATTCTGGTGCAGAATTGACAAGAACGCACCCAAAGACGACGTCCGGGTCTTCCTGGGCTTCTTCTGCAGTGACATGATTCACACGACCCTTGCCGATGTTGGGCAGGTTGCGGGGAGCTTGGTTCCTCGGTGGCACTCCACGGCCTTGCCCTGGGGTCTGCGCATTGGGGCGCGGGGCGTCGGGCTTCTTGTTGGGGCAATTCTTGGAGTAATGTCCTGGTTGTCCACATCCGAAGCAAGTGACTTGGTTGGTGTTGCTCCTGCCAGCATTGTTATTGGGGTTGTTGTAAGCTGGCACGGGTTGGCATCTTCTTGAGGTGGATAGTTGGTGCGGGTGCGGAGCTCTTGGCTCTTGATAGGTTGGCTTGACCGGGCTGGCTGCCACGGGCGAGGCTTCGTTCTTTGGAGCTACCCTTGCCGATCATCTTGCGCTTACGGGTATCATCCAAAGCACGTCGCTTGTCCTCAAGCATGAGTGCCTTGTTCACCGGATCAGGAAAGGTCGGGCGGTCACACACAACAAGCGAGTCTTCGCAGAGTCCGTTAAGGCCTTCCATGAAGCGCTCCTTTTGGCGAGATCGGTCTTGACATCCTCGAGGCATACCTTGAGAGAACACCGAACTTCGCATGTACTCCTTGACGGTGCTACTACCTTGCTTCAGGCTCGAAACTCACGCTTCTTGATGGCCATGATTAGGAAGGAATGTGGGCCTTGCGGAATTCTGCCTTGAAGTCATTCCAAGTGATGTTTTGCTCGGCATGCATGGCCTTGAATCCATCCCACCAAGCTCTGGCGGTTCCCGAGACGATGGGCAGCATATGCCACCCTCTCACGGTCTTGATTGCAGCCGACTAGGTCCAACAAGTCCTCAATGGTGCGGACCCGATCGTGCGCATCCGAGGGTTCAGCAGTCTCGATGAAGGTGGGTGGTGCATGCTTCTTGAACTCCACCAATGTGGACCGTCCATTGTCGTGTCCCGCCGGGTGGCGATTGGCTTGAGCAATCACCAAAGGGCTGCGGTGTTGGCTTGGCGTTCCTCTCGGAAGGCTTGGAGAAGCTGAGCCATGTCCATGATTGGAGGAGGTGGTGGGGTGGAGTCGTCCTTGGGCTTGGTCTGGCTGACTCTGCTTGGCAGAACCTCGACTTCTTCTTCTTTGGGTAGAGGTACCAAGACGTGTTACAACAGCATCTGTTGGAGTGGTCAAGGTTTCATGATTGGGGAAAGATGGGGAAAGCAATATAGATGGGATGCCTAGTAAGGGGTTGGTATGACACTAATGGTTTTCATGCAAGGGCAAAACACATTCATTAAAAACCAAATGGGTGATGTAGTAAACACAAGTTCCCAAGGAAAATCGGCGTCCATCAAACACATCAAAAGCAAACACAACACTACATGGTTTCATAAGAACCATTACAGGAACTTGACTTCGCATAGGGGTACACAACCTATCCTACCGTAGGGTTACTAACGGGCATATCCAAGTTGTGAATGATGCCTAAGTGGTGGAATGCTCGATCGCGTGATCTGGCTCTCTTGGGTCTTCCTCCTCTTCATCGATGTACGGCTTCCTTCATTGCTTGAAGGGGTGGGGGAGTGGAGGAGCTCAACACGGCGTTGCTTTGCTGGTGGGGTGAAGAGCTTGCGGTAATCCCTTGCGCTCATGCGGTGAAAATGGGGGCTCGGTGGTACTGGCACTTCTTGAGGCTATCCTCGAGAAGCACGGGAAATCCGGTGGTCAGGAAGTCTTCGGGTACGGCAGCCATCTACAAAGGTTGAATGGGAGAGGTCAATAAGGGAAAATGCATCTTGGGTGGGGTAAGCTTCAGAAAAGAACAGAGGTTTAGATGGTCTCAAGTTAACTAACGTCCATGCTAACTAAGGCTTCCTACAGTCAGGATGGCTCTGGTACCAGCTCTGTGGGGACCCCGACTCATAAGTCGTGATCACCGAATGCACGTGTCAAAGGATCCCGAGATCAATGCTCACCGAACACACAGAAGCTGAATAACAAGAGTCTTACATCCATACATACCGTCTTACACAAATTATGACCATTATGGTCAAGTCTTACATTGATAAAGCCTTAAGGGCTGAACATCAAATGAAACACAAGCAGCGGAAATCTTCATCGATAAGTAGAACCCATGCCATCTGCCTTAACCCTACAGGCATTCTAACTGGGAAACGTCCTAGTTCGCATGCTCGTCTCCAAAGAACTCTTCTTCGAACTCCGGTTCTTCCATGCACAGTCAATTAAATAACCAAATGGCAAGCCAATGAGTACTTTGAATGTACTACAAGCAACCCATGTTTTGGTTCAAGATACAACAATGCATGATATGGGTATATTTTTGCGAAAGCTAGTTTTGAGTGCATTGACATGTTCAACAACTTGTAAAACATGCATCAAGTAACCATGAGGACATGTTACGGATATCAACATAAATAGAGTGGGCACCAACCCATCTAACATAAATAGAGTGGGCACCAACCCATCTCAATCATGTCAAGTCCTTTGACTTGTCCCAAGTAGTTTTATCACACACACACACACACACACACGGTTGAAAACTCTGGACGTAGTTTAAGCAAAGACCGCCTAATCTGTCCTTGACCGTGGACACGGCTATTCGAATAGTTTTACACTCTGCAGAGGTTGCACACTTTACCCACTAGATCCGGGGAACTTCCGTGTCATCCACGACTGAAAGAACATGCGGTGCCCCCATGTTTGGTTTTGGTAATTGATGACAATCTCTATGGACTAATGGTTGCCTTGAGTTATATTTGAAGGGTTTGTCCATAGGCTTTTCTTGGAGTCCATTTGTTGGTTTCAAGGAGAGTTTGTGATGACCACGGTGCTATTAAGGAATTATCCAAAGATTGGTCATGTCAGTGTTGAGCTTATTGCAAGCATGTCTTGAAGAAAAAGATTGCGTGATCATTCATGTCTACCTTCAAGACATCATTCGAATGAAGAGAGTTGGAAAGATTCAACACACAAAGCGCACAAGATGTATCGAGGGATCAAGTGATCCCATGGTATGGTAAGCATTGTCCATTATGCTTTGTGTGCTAACCCATGGTCTTCGTGAGAGTTCTTTGTGGGGTTAGTTGCGGTGTGCAAGTTCAAGTGATGCATCACGAAGAGATCAAGTGCTTGAAGCTTGCCGTCCATTGTGGTGACAATGGACTTGTGAAGATGAGCGAAGAATGTCTCACCCATAGTGGAGTATGGGGAGCAATCAACTAGTCTTCATCGAGCCAGCGCAATCAAGAAAGGTGGTCCATCTTGAGGAGGAGTAGATCGTCATCATCTAGCTCAAGTGGACTTTGTGCAAGGCAAAGGTTTGCCCTTGATAGGTTTTCTATTTTACCGGTCTCATGGTAGTTGAGGGAGACCGGGTTGTAGGATCGATTGCCGTACTATCAAGGGGGGCTCTCGATGAGTTGCTTGATCATATTGTTCGTAGAGAGCTCAAATCATTGCATCCTTGCATCATCTTTATTGGTTCTTGTTTGGTTCTTCTCCTTGTGAGATTTGGAGCTTTTGGTCATTTTCATGACAAGCTCGAGTTCATCAGCAGGAGTCTACATGCATCTTCTATGATGTTTTCGATGTTGGAGGCTCTGCCGGTTCTTCTCTGTTGGAGGTTTCTATCCTCTCTTGTTAGGCATACCTTCCCTGCCTCTTCTCTGTTGATGCTACTCGTCTTCCTCTATCCAACAAGCTTGAGTTTGCTCAATTCGGAGCTCATTTGCAGAAGTTATGGCAGTTCTGGTTTTAGTGTTTCCCTCTGTTGTCTTCTCTGCAAAATGAAGGACTCCTAGTGTTGCTGATTTGGGGCATGCGGTAGTCTTGCTCTCGGGCGGTAGTACCGCAGCCCTCTTGATAGTACCGCTCTGTGGGAGCGTAGTACTGCGTGGCCTCCGCCAGCGCAGCTGCTTAGCGGTAGTAGGGCGGATGTAATTTTACATCCGCGCCCTCTGCTGATAGTACCAGCGCCACGAGCGCCGTAGTACCGTGGCTCGCCAGCTTAGCAGCATGAGCGAAGTAGGGCGGATGTAATTTTTACATCCGCGCCTGCTGTGTAATACCGCTCTTCGTGTCTTGATAGTACCGCGTGCGGAGTTTTATGAGGTCCTCCCTCGGCGGAAGTAGGTGCGAAGTAATTTTTACGACCGTGCCTTCTCTGCGCTAAGTGTTACTGCCTTACGGTAGTACCGTGAAGGCGCGCGATAATACCGCTCGGCGGTTCTATCACTCGTTGCCTGTGCAACGAGCCTTCATCGGCCAGAGCTGCACTTGCGGTAGTACCGCGCCTGCAAGCGGTAGTACCGCTGACTAACATGGTAGTACCGCAGCTCCTATGATAGTACCGCGTCGTCTGAGGGCTGAGTGAGGGATAACGGTTGGATTTTCTCCCCTCCTATAAAAGGGGGTCTTCTTCCCCATTGGGACTTTATCCTTTGAGCTCGTTCTTGCCCCCATTGTTGACCTTCTCCGAGCTTGCTAACTCTCAATCCCTCCATGGATTATTGCTAGTTTTTGAGGGAAAAGAGAGAGGAGATCTAGATCCACGTTTCCACCAATCACTTTCTCCTCTTAGTGAGGGGAACCCCTTGGATCTAGATCTTGGAGTTCTTCGTGTTCTTCTTTAGTTCTTCCTCTCATTTTCCTCCCTAGCATTAGTTGCTTTGGTGGGATTTGGGAGAGAAGGACTTGGGCACTCCGTGTGCCCTTGCCGTTGCATTTGGTGCATAGGTTTGAGTTCTCCACACGATCGTGGAAGTTACAAGTTGAGAAGCTTATTACTCTTGGGTGCTTGGTGCCCTTGAGCTTGTTTATCTTGGGTGCTTGGTCCCCTAGTCGGTTGGTGGTGTTCGAGCTCAATCATTGTGGTGTAAAGCTCGAGAAGCGTCGGGTCTCAATTAGGTTGTGGAGATCGCCTGAGCAATTTGATCGGCACGTGACCGCCCCAAGGGCTGCCAAAGTGTCTGGGTTCGTGACCGCCCTCAAGGGTCGCCATTTATGCGGGTTCGTGACCGCCCTCAAGGGTCCCTTAGTGGAATCACGGCATCTTGCATTGTCTTGGGCGTGAGGAGATTCTGATGGCCCTAGTGGCTTCTTGGGAGCATTGTGCCTCCACACCGCTCCAAGCGGAGATTAGCATCCGCAAGGGTGTGAACTTCGGATACATCGTCGTCTCCGCGTGCCTCGGTTATCTCTTACCCGAGCCCTTTACTTATGCACTTTACTTTGTGATAGCCATATTGTTTTTTGTCATATATCTTGCTATCACATAGTTGTTTATCTTGCTTAGCATAAGTTGTTGGTGCACATAGGTGAGCCTAGTTGCTTTAGGTTTTGTGCTTAACAAATTAACCGTTAGGTTTATTCCGCATTTGTTCAAGCCTAAACCGTAATTATTTTAAAACGCCTATTCACCCCCCCCCCTCTAGGCGACATCCACGATCTTTCAACGACCCGCGGTACCTCAAGTACCCGGGGTAAGCACCCGATCACTACTTTTCCCTAGACGACACTAACATGGAGTCCACTCGATTGGTAGTAATCCCCGTGCCCAACATTTCACATCATAAAGTTGTGGAGCCTCGCTCCCATATTCATCACATACCACAAGCACGGGTACCAGCGGTGTGTCCGGTCTTTGTAAAACGATCATGGCCGCCCTACCTAGCACGACCCGTCGAGAGAGAGCACCAACTCTCCCCGTCACTACTAATGTCGGGCTCCAAGCTAGTATCGACCTAGGTAATCAATAATGCCCTTTCCCATATAAGGGTAGAGTGGTTGTGCATGTAAGGTTGGGACAGTCGACAAATCTTAAATCTAATCCGTTTTCGAAAACAACACACACACTTGCCTTGGTACACCACTTCGTCATCAAGTGGTTACCCATTTCATCATCTCCCTCGGGCATAAGTGGCACCCGACGGGGTTTTTGAAAAAGACTTTTGAAATCACTTTGCCTCCCTCACCATGCATATACCCGTCCCTTTTTGCGTAGCACTACCTTAGCATCCTATCTACTCCCACCGGCATAACCCTCATAAGAAGGTAGGGTCATGCACAATGCAAGTATCAACGAGAAAGTATGGTGGCAACCATCGAAGTGGTTATCACCCCATCATGATTCCGTTGCAACAATGATAAGGAGCTATATGACATGCATAAAAAGGGTTTCATAGACATGGTCAAAGGGCTGCTTGCACTGCTCAAAGAAAGTCTTGAGGTCTTCAAAGTCTTACGGTCCAACTCCTTCGTCGACAACGCAATCTATAAATCGCAAAATAATAACGAGAAAATAAGGCAATAATAAAACAGAAAAATCAAAGTGCTCAGAAAAATGTCAACTCTTTTTGTAAAATATTAGATGGAAATCTAAGAAGGGGAAACTTGCTAGTTTTGGATTTGGAGTGGTGGAACCGGAGATATGGGTTTTCAGAGGCACATTTAAATGCTAAAAATCACATTTAAATATTTCCAGTGAAGAAAGGTTGGTTGGATTTGAATGGAAGTTACACCATTAAATATGTGGCAATATTTTGGGATTTTAGAAATTGGAATTAATCCATTTGAACAAATATTGTGTCCTGTGGAATTTTTGGAATTATAACAGAAAAGAAAAAGGAAAAGAACCTTTGTGCCCTTTGGGCGGAAACGATCATGAGCAGCAAGCCCGTGGGGAAAAGAGGCCAGGCGAGCCAGTAGCCTGCAGTTTTAAACTCGACGGCGGGGCCCAGCTGCCGATGGGAGAGAGAGGCGAGAGAGGTGAGGTTGACAGCGGGGCCGCTGTCATCTCCGACTCTCGCGACGGAGGGCAGCGTGCTCACCGGGGGCGACGCAGGCACGGCGAGTCGAGCTGATAGCACGGCTGGACTCCTCGTCGTGTCGCCGTTCGGGTGGTGCCGGAGTTAGTCGCCGAGTCGGGGTTCGCCGGCGACGAGGTTCAGCGCGGAGGAGCTTGGTGTCGGCGGCTCCGGTCGTTTCCGCTGCAAATGAAAGGGGAAGCGGAGGAAAGGATCGGGGAGGTGAGGAGAGTTCAGATCGGCGGAGAGAAGGCGGAGGGAGCTCGTACCGAGATCGGCAATGACCCGAGGCGGCGGAGCTCGGTCGATCCCGAGCACGAGGCTCTCGGGGTGATTGGGTGGTGCGGGCGTGCTCCTGGGCGTGAGGAGGAGGCGAATGCCACTGGAGCGGCCCGGGGCGAGCTTATATAGCCGCACGGTGGTCCACCGTGGACCTGTGCGCCGGCGAGCTTGTTGCCGTCGCCACGGGTCACGGGGGCCTGCTTGGTTGTGTCTGGGGTGTTCGTGGGGGTCGACTACGCCCAGGGGAAGAAGAGAGAGAGGAGCAGGGGCAGAGGCACCGCGCGTATGAGCATGCTCACTGGTGCGCTCGGGCGGCCCTTGTTCGCTAGCGCGGAGGCGCGGGGAGGAGGAGAGAGAGGGGACAGCGTCGTGGCGTGTCGTGGGCGTCGAGGTGCATCGGTGGCAAGAGGGAAGGCCCGAGGTGGCGGAGCCATTAGGCGGAGGCGGCTACAGTCTTGAGGCGCCTTCAGGCAGCCTCTCAAGCGCCTAAATGGCTGCCATGGCATTGTTTATGCCGTGGGGACGCGCCAACCATGTCGATGGTGCCGGGGTAGTAAAGAAGGAGGGAGGCATTGGATGCCTGGTAAGCCAAAGGAGTGAGGAGGAAGAAGAAGAAAGGTGAAAAGGGCTGACCAGAGAGGGAAGAGGATTTTACCCATTCAATAAGTGAGCTATGGACTTGCCATTGTTACAGGAGGTGAAAGAGGACTAGAAAGAGCTGTGGTAAAATTTGAGCTCTCCAAGAATAGTGAAAGGGTCAAAACAGTGGTTTTGCAAAATGTCGAAAGGTGTTTGATAGAGTTTTGAGCAAGCAAATGGACTCCAATTGCCATGAGACTCCACAAGGTGAAATGACTCATATAAATATAGCCTTCCACCATTTTGGAGATTATTTGGGCAAAGTTGCCAATGCAACTTTTGTGAACCCTAGAAATGGGCAGAAATAGACTTGAGTAGATCTAGTTGATCATAACACTTCTCCTGGATGCACCACTTTGAGTAGTGGCCTCATTTGGTCATGTGAACATGCTCACAAAAGTTGGGGTCAAGGAGAGAAAGTTGGTAGTACAAAGTTGCTCAAATATGGTTACAGTCGAGAGGGGGTTTTGGGCATTTTGGTGAACCAAAATGACTTTAATTGACATGAGGCTTTGCAAGTTGATCACAATATGCATTTGTGACTTGCTGGATGTTTCTTGGATTTTTGTGAAGATATTTCCTGTAGAAATATTTCAAATCCTTGAAATGGGCAGAAATGGTTTTGGGGGGTTTTGTCCAATATTTTGAACATGACCATGTGTTGAAACTCTTATATATGGAAAATATATGTCCACTGAGTTTCCTTGATTTTTGTCAAATATTTTTGAAACAATAAAATAATTTTTCCCTATTAAAGACCATTTCTGGCCTTAAGAAAAGCTTTTAAATAAAATAGGAAAATAGCTTTTAAAATTATATTTTTGTGGTTTCTGGGTACCCTATATCTAATAGGTTTCAAATATACTTTTTGAAAGATTTTCACACCTCAAATCAAGTACTTGCGAAGCAAATCTTAATTCAAGGGTTTTGGAAAGCTAATTTTAGAAAATACTTTTTGGCCAAATTATTTTTGTAAGAAAATACCATATTGCTCTATACACATGGCATGATCATTGGACAGAAGTTTGGGGCAAGGAGATGAAGTATAGAAGGTGGAGTAGTTGACTATTAAGAGCACTTGAAAACCACATAGAGAAAACCAACACCAA
Organism: Aegilops speltoides; assembly: GCA_021437245.1. Lineage (NCBI taxonomy): Eukaryota > Viridiplantae > Streptophyta > Magnoliopsida > Poales > Poaceae > Aegilops > Aegilops speltoides. Next base: position 278,577,596 of record CM038146.1, on the reverse strand, counting down.
ATAAAAGCCAAATAAAGCAAAAAGTTTTTGTTGGTCCAAATTTTCATGCTATATTAATGCAAATGAAATGTTACAAAATGCAGGGTGTGACACAAGGCCTCGCCATGGATGCTTCATGCCGTCGCCACCGGGAACCGCTCCGCCCCTTGCCGGACCCTGCTCGCCGGCATCCCGTCCTCGCCTCTACACACGCGCGCCAAGTCCCTCTGCTGCTCCCCTGCTTCGCGCCTGCTGCCTCCTGCATCGGGCGAGGGGATGAACTCCTCCTCGGCCAGCCGCGTCGCCCGCTTGCGTTGACCGTGGGGTGCCTCGTCAGTGCCCCGGTGCCCCATCTGCAGCGCGCCTCAAGCCGCCCGTTCCCGCCGGTTCCCGCCGACCCCATCGCCAGAACCTCCCCGGCGCCGTCTTCTGCATCGCCATGGACGTATTGCTATTTCTGTTCTTCAGAAACGAGCAGCAGCACCTCGCCCGCTCGATCCCCTGCCTCGCCTCGATCTGGAGCCGGCCCATCTCTTCCCCGCGGCCTGCTGTCTCCACCGACCTGGGCCAAGGCCCGATGTGAGCAGCCACCCAAACCCCCCCCCCTGTGCATGTTGGGCCAGCCAGATCTGGCCCGTAGTTATTTTTTTTCTGCTGCTGCGAATTTGTCCGATTATCCCGAAAGCTGCAGATTTACAGATTGCACCCTCATGTTCATGCATTTAATAACTCAACAACTGTGCATCGGATTAAAATGATTTATATATGTAAAATGCTTAGAATTTCATCTAGTTTCATAATATGCTACTTTCATCCATGTTTGACATGTTTAAAATGCTGTTTGATTAATTTTGCTTAAATGCCATGTTAAAACGATTTATTTCATAACTAATTAACCGTAACTTGGATTTTAATAAACTTTATATGTAAATGGGGTAGAAAAATGCATAGATTAACATGGTGCACTTTATTTTGCTGTTTAATAACTCTAAAATTGTGTTTAGGGCAGAACAGTACCAAACCTAATATATATGCATATGAGGAGTTTCCGGACTTGTTGTTTTGTTGTTCCGGCCTCATTTAAACTTGCCTAGATAGGTAGTATTCATTTGCTTCACCCTCTTGCCATGTTTAACAACATTTAATATTGTTGAGTACCTAAATGAGATCGAACCAAATAACTTGAATGTGGTGTTTCGTCAATATGCAACTCGTTGCTTATTGAGCTCCACTTAATTTGTAGTATTGTTTGTGCACTTTGCCATGCCATGCTTCATTAAACCGGACATGCATCATACTTGGTTGTGCATCATGCCATGTTTAGGTGATGGTTGTTTTACTATGTTGTTTGTTTCTTTCCGGGTTGCTTCTCTCGATAGCTTCGGTTCCGTTCCGGAGTTGTGAGGATTCGTTCGACTACGTCCGTTTGTCTTCTTCATGGACTCGTTCTTCTTCCTAGCGGGATTTCAGGCAAGATGACCGCTACCCTGGATCTCACTACTATCATTGCTATGCTAGTTGTTTCGTTCTATCGCTATGCTGCGTTACCTATCACCTGTTTATCAAGCCATCCCAAATTGCCATGAACCTCTAACCTTTGACACCTTTCCTATGCAAACCATTGTTTGGCTATGTTACCGCTTTGCTCAGCCCCTCTTATAGCGTTGCTAGTTGCAGGTGAAGTTGAAGATTTCTCCATGGTGGACAGGGTTTATGTTGGGATATCACAATATCTCTTATATTATTAATGCATCTATATATTTGGTAAAGGGTGGAAGGCTCGGCCTTATGCCTGGTGTTTTGTTCCACTCTTGCCGCCCTAGTTTCCGTCATACCGGTGTTATGTTCCCGGATTTTGCGTTCCTAACGCGGTCGGGTGATTTATGGGACCCCCCTGATAGTTCGCTTTGAATAAAACTCCTACAGCAAGGCCCAACCTTGGTTTTACCATTTACCTCACCACCACCTACTTTTCCCTTGGGAGTAATTAACCCAAGGGTCATCTTTATTATAGCCCCCCCCGGGCCAATGCTTGTCTAAGTGTTGGTCCAAACTAGAGCACCGTCTTGGGACCATTCCTTGGCAACTTGGATTCAATCAAGACAGACGCTTAGCTTATCCGGTGTTGCCACGAGAACGAGATATGTGCAGCTCCTATCGGGATGTCGGCGATCGGGCGGTCTTGCTGGTCTTGTTTTACCATTGTCGAAATGTCTTGTAAACCGGATTCGAGACTGATCGGGTCTTCCGGAGAAGGTCTATTCCTTCGTTGATCGTGAGAGCTTGTCATGGGCTAAGTTGGGACACCCCTGCAGGGTATAAACTTTCGAGAGCCGTGCCCGTGGTTATGTGGCAGATGGGAATTTGTTAATGTCCGGTTGTAGATAACTTGACACCAGATCCGAATTAAAACGCATCAACCGCGTGTGTAGCCGTGATGGTCTCTTCTCGGCGGAGTCCGGGAAGTGAACACGGTTTCTGCGTTATGTCTAACGTAAGTAGGTGTTCAGGATCACCTCTTGTTCATTGCTAGCTTCACGACCGTTCCTTTGTTTCTATTCTCGCTCTCATTTGCGTATGTTAGCCACCATATCTTGCTTAGCCGCTGCTGCAACCTCACCAGTTTACCCCTTCCTTTCCCATTAAGCTTTGCTAGTCTTGATACCCATGGTAATGGGATTGCTGAGTCCTCGTGGCTCACAGATTACTACAACAACAGCTTGCGTACAGATTCTGCGATGACCATGACGCGAGAGCGATGTTTGCTTGTTTGGAGTTCTTCTTCCGCTTCTTCTTCGATCGGGGATAGGTTCGGTCGGCAGCTGGGCTAGCAGGGTGGATGTCGTTTGAGTTTCTGTTTGTGTTTCATCCATAGTTGGATGGTGCTCTTATGTAAGATGATGGTGTACTCGTGTGGCATTGTATGCCTTTTGTATGTATCCCCATCTATTATGTAATGTTGATGTAATGATATCCACCTTGCAAAGCGTTTCAATATGCGGGTCTATCCTTAGTGGGACCTTCGAGTTCCTTTTGGATAGGGTCGCATATTGGGCGTGACACCCTACTTACTTCATGTTGATAGTGCTTGCTCGTTCCTTTAGGTTATTAGTAACCTTTGCATTAGTCCTCGAGGTCCGTGGTATTTCCTTCTTCCAAATACCATGAACCATTAAGGCAGAAGTTATTTGAACCAAAAGATCACAATCAGAGTACTCTTGAGGAGTTCTCCATTCATAATTGTGACTCTGTCAGTCCTACCTTCTCCGCATGGGTTATCCGGAAGAAAAATGTTGAGCTTGATTCGACATACTAATCCATGCATCCACAACTCAGAAAATGATATGTTCCTTTGAGTTGTCCCTCTTAGTTGTCTTCCGACCATCGTCTATCAATTGATAGACAGGAGTAGTTGTGCACTCGAGCTCATCGATGCCTATTATTCTTGTGATCCGTCAAGTCATTCTATTCCAGAATGACTAGGAGAAACAAACTCCAGTACCTTGTCCATTTCCAGGATTGGGTCAAAGCAGTCGTACTCCGCAGATCAAATTGCTAATCTAGCTTTTGCTCTGTTCTACCTTGGAGTATTACCATCTTTATATCAAGAATGTCATGGGAATTGCACACCATCCTATGAACTCTTGATACAGTGATACTTCTTGCCATCGTTGTTCATTCCTCGGTTTCCATGTTATTGTAACCGGAATGCCGACAAGTGAATCGTGGTGTGTGAAATCAATACTGCTAGCAACTCCGTTGCTTGGTAGTTAAATGGATAACAACTTCATTCTTAGCGTGCTGATTATTGAATCATCATCCTAGGATTGATCGTGCTACCTAGTCCTTATTCTGGTGCACTCCTCGATCAATGAGTTAGGATTATTCAGTCCCTTGCTTATTTGATCATATCGTCTTGCCCTGAAAAGCAAGATTGCTCTCGAGCTTAGTAACATACCGGTGGTTCGTGATTTTCCGTATATCTTCTCGGAAGTATTACCAGGTTGTCACCTGACCGCTATGTTGAGTTTGTGATCAAGATGGTTTCTTGTAAACCAACCCTTCTCCAAGAATCTGTGTGGGATACCCCTGAGCTAGTTGGTCAAGCTAAACAACAACTTGGAGAGTTGGAAGATAAAAGCTTGTCTGGCTTAGTTCATGATAAGGGATATCTTGTGTGTGTGTGTTGAAGAAAGATGATATCTTCATCAATTGATCCTCGAGACCTGTTGTTGGAGCTATTGTCTTGCCAAAACTTTGATTTGAGTATGGGCTATTCTCAAATCAAATCAGAACCAACGATGTTCGTAATGTTGTCTTACTCGTGGATTTTCCTCGAGCATACACCATTATGTCTTTTGGGTCTGACCAATACTATCACCTTGTTCACATAGTTATGGAATTCCATCTCCATGGGAACCTGGATGAATCGTTGTTGAGCCCATCGACAACATCCTTATCTTCTCCATGATTTCGTGGAACATTAAGTTAGTGTTGGAAACTTTTGAAAGCATTTCTTCGTGCTAACTCATGAAGCATATGTTCGGATGTAAGAAGTGACTTCCTTAGATTCACGTGCATTTAATGTAATTTGCCGCCGTGAATTCGATAAAGCAATGCTGCTTCCTTGGAATCATCCCAAGTTAGTCACACATGTGCAAAGTATACTATGGTTTGGTAGACTAATTACCTCCACTCCATATGTATTCCGTAGCACACCAAGCCACTGATTGATTTTTTCAAGGAGAAGAAGTTCCTTCTTAAGATCAAGACTTATGCAAGGACTTCGATATCCTCGATGATGGTTTCCCTCCTGAACTCGGTAGTGTTTTATTATAAGACTACTGTGTGGTCATGCTTGTCTCGGACAACTTGTTCACATGTTGTAGCAGAACCAGCTCATGTTTTGGAGCTTGCTGTCGTAGTTCATTTCCCGAGAATCTCGCAACGTCATCTCGTCGACCTGTGTTGCAAACTTTCATTTTACTTTCTAGACTCGATGAGTCTAGATTATTCTAACACCAACCAGATCTGAATCTCAGGCAGATATGATGGTTGGAATGTTTCCCAAGAATCATATTATTGGTCTCTCTGTAACCCGGTAAAGTGGATGTCGTGGCCAACACACCCAACCGGAAGACCTGTTATTGTAGTATCTTGATTGAGAAAGTTGGCCACCTCTCCATAAGGACTTCGTAGGAATTATTCCCTAGTTGTGTGCCTTTTGATTTTTGTGCTCCCGAAGTCCGACCTGTTACTTGATGTTCTAGATATCAAACCATATTTATGAATGGGATACGCTAGTACATCAAGGAGAACATTAGAAGCGGAGTGCTAAATGTCTCTCGGTCGACCATCCAGATTTTGTCCCCTTGGTCTCGCTAAGGTGAAATCTGAGAAAGTGTTATCTTCCTTTGCATCTGCATTGTCCATCGCCATTCATCATGGTAGTATGTTGTGATGTCAGCACCCTTGACGCGGATGTTGGTAGGACCTTGATGAACATGGAAATGCTCAAGTTCTTGAGAGCACGCACAAGCACTAGGTGCTATCATAGTTACTAACCGGGATTGCTCTCAGATTCTTCGGTTATGCTAAAACCTTTCAAACAATGGACTCACTCTCTAATGTTGAGCTTTCCCCAGTTACTAACATCGTCCTTGTGTTGATTTCAACAAGGTAATCCACACCATCCATTCTAATCCGGGTATGCCACTCTACCGAACCCCTCCAAACGATCGCTCGAGATTTGCCCTAGGCTGGTATAGAGAGTCTCAATGATCTCTATATCAAAGGTAATTCTTTTTGCCACTTAAGGAAATAGTTCTACGAGCCACCTATTCCAAGGTGCCCCGTTCTGAAGTCATGGCATATATTCCCTCGCTACCTTGAAACCCTTGTCACTTTGTTTCTTCTGTCCTTCTCAATGTGCCCTTTGTCTCTCAGCTCAAGAGATGTTTCTATGCCTCATTCCAAGAGTTGATCTTGTGATCATTAAGATGATCCATCGGTGTAGACATATTTCACTCTATTGTCGTCGTGTTGGATGAAGATCTCGAAAGTAAGGACGTCAAGATCAATTGAGTCAACAAATCAACAACCTCGAGAAGGCAGTTGGATCATGAAGTTTGTGATACTTAGAGTCCTCTTTGTCTTCTTACCTCACGTCTTGAATCTCGGGGCGAGATTCTTGTTTAGTGGGGGTGAGTTGTCACATCCCTAGTTCTGGCCTGACCTATGCTATGTTTCCATGCGTGCATCATGTTTAAATTCAAATGAAATTTGAATTGAGGAATTTTCAAAAGCCTCAGAAACCTCTAAAAATAACCAACATTTAAATCTTCTCAAATGAGTCCAAGAAAATGTTCCTGTTATTCTATAGAAATATTGGTAAGAGGTAAAATTCAAACCAATATTTTTGGAGTCACAGAAATATTTATTTTGGCCATTTGAATTAATCCAATAACTATTTGCTTTGGATTTATATTTAATATATATTAAATATGACTCCAATAATTCTGGAAGTTTGTGAGTGGCTTTGTATATATTTTAGCAAGCCACATAATAACCTACAGAATTTATTAAAATGATTTAGTTGCTAAACTAAATCAAAACAGAGGAAGAAAAAATAGAAAACAATAAATAAAAGCAGAGAGCAGAAACTTACTCGAGCTACTGCAGCCCACACTGCCGGCCCACCGGCGGCTCGCCAATCGCCCAGCCCACCACCGCCTTCTCCCCTGTCGTCTTCCCCTCGCCAGGAGACAAGTCATGGCAGAGCGCGCGTCGCCGGTCGCCACCTCCTGCTTCGACGTGTCCTAGCCGCCCCGACCCCTCCAGCGCACCGTTGGAACGCCCCGTGTCCCCTCGCTCCTCTCCCTCACTCGCTGCACCCTCTCTCCCTCCCCTGACTCTCTCCCCCGAGCTCACCCGAGAGTCGCCGTCGCCGCCGCTCGTCGTTACCGTGGCCACCAGCATCCCCACACCGGCCAGCATCCCCACGAGCTCCGTCGTTCCACCCTCGTCGTCTCACGCGACCAGAAGGGCCCCGAGCAGCCGCCATTGTCATCGTCTTCAAGCTTCGGCTCCGGCGCCCTTCTCCGTCGATTCGGCCACTCCGGCGCGCCCCCGAGCCCACTAACCATCCCTGCAGCTCCGCGGTGAGCCTTTGACCCGACTCCCCCTTCCCTCGTCGTCCTTCGCGTGCTCTAGCCCCGATCCCCAACCATGACCGAAACATCTCGCCATCGGGCATGGCGTAGCCGTGGCCACAGCCACCGCAGCTCGTTCCCGAGCCCACCGTCGTGCTCAGCACGATCGCATGAACCCGTAGACACCCACAACGCCTCCCCCCGTGCTCTGTAACGCCACCCCGAGATTTTCCGAACTCCGGCCGCCGCCTTGGAGCTCGCCGTCGTCGACTCGGCCTCCCACGACCCGCACCCGCACTGCTTCGATCTTGCGGGAGCAAGGGCTCTCCAACGAGCCCAAGCACGGCCTCGCCTGTGCCTCAGAAGGCGTTTCCGACGGCCGCCACCGTCCGGGCCTCGCCGGCATCGAGACGCCGGCGGGATTGACCCTGCCGACCAGGGGTTTGACCCCGTTAACTCTCGGCGATGGGCCTGGCCACAAACTAAGCTAGGATTGGTATTAGTTTAACACTAACTAATTTTAGTTAGTTAACTAACTACTGACCAGTGGACCCCACTGGTCAGGTTTGACCTAGACCCGCCTGTTGACCTGCTGAGGTCAGCATGACCTAGTGCTGACGCAATAAATCATTTTCTGGTTTTAAAATAAATCAGGAAATTCCAGAAAATAGTATAAACTTCTAAAATTCATAGTAATTCAACCATAACTCCAAATGAAATAATTTATATATGAAAAATGATCAGAAACTTCCAATCTATCCATTTGTACCAGTTTCATGCATGTTTAAACAAGTTAACTTGATGTTTAGTGCAAAACATGATAAAGCACTATTTAAGATCACAAATGTGTTTGAACTTTGAATCTTTGGTTCAAAATAGCTCAAACCCATATGGCTGTAGTTGCATTAGCCCAACACACTCATTTTACCATGTCATGATCATGCATCATATTGTGCATTGCATTGATTGTGTTTCTTCTCTGTTGCCGGTATTTGTCCCCTCTCGATAGACGTGGTTTCGACGATGAGATCGATGACACTGATGAAGAGCTATATTATCTTCGGAAGTGCCAGGCAAGCAAAACCCCCTTGTTCATTCCGATACAATCCCACTCTCTCGCCCTACTCTCTTTTACTGCATTAGGACAACATCGATTCAACTGTTACTTGCTCCGGTAGTTGAACCCCTTTATCCTCTGCATGACCTGTCATTGCCACAAGAAATAGATGAAACCCACTAGCATGAGTAGGAGTTGTTTGAGCCTGATGTGCCTACTCATTCATGCTTGTTTGTCATGCCTGCTATTGCTTAGAGTTGAGTCGTCCGATTCATCGGGATGAATCGAGGTGTGTGAACATGTCCTATTGTGTGCGAGCTAACTGTGTGAACACGATTTGGTAAAGGTAGCGGTGAGAGGCCATGTAGGAGTACATGGTGGGTTGTCTCATTGAAGCCGTCCTTAGGAACTGAGTTATGTGTTTGTGATCCATGATTCAGCTACTACCATGCATTGGGCCCTGAAATATGACCCCGCTCGACTTCTTACCCTTGTCCTCTGTCTAGGAGTTGCAAGTAGTTTCTGGTGTTTGTAGTATGCTAGAGGCCGTGCGCAGTGCTGGCCGGAGGGGTGGGCTGTGATGCGGTAGGCACGTGGCCGGGTAAACTGGGCGCCCGTTTGGTGTCACGGAACCCTGTACACATCGTTTGGGGCTGTGAGCGAAACTTCGGCCGGATCTCCTCACGGATGGAACCCGAATAGGCGATAAACCTGGACTAGAGACTTGAGTGTTTAGGTAGGTCGTGGTCTACACCCACGTCGGCTTTCGCTTCAAGTCTGCCGAGCACATGTCGTGTGCAGACGCTAAGTGGTGGAAACATGTATGAAGAAGTACACCCTGCAGGTTAACATCATCTATTGAATAGCCGTGTCCGCGTAAAGGACTTCGGGTTGCCTATAACAGTTCATAGACAAGTGAAAGTGGATACTCTAAAATGCGCAAGATAAGCGTGAGTGCTATGGATGGCGTTCTCGTAGGGAGACGGAGCGGATCCATAGTGGTGTATTGGTTGGTGAATATGTGGACTCGTAGCGCCACCTCAAAAGAGTTACTTGCAGTCGTAGTTCAGGATAGCCACCGAGTCAAAGCTGGCTTGCTCCAGTTAAACTCCACCACCCCCTTTGTTGATAATAATGCATATGTAGTTAGTTCTGATGTAAGTCTTGTTGGGTACATTTGTACTCATGTTTGCCTATTTTATGTTTTTGCAGAGAGACTTCGGTCTCGTTAGTAGTTCCGCGTGGACTTCGACGTTTAGCTTGTTACCTCAGCTACGATCTTGTGCCCTCGGCAGGATCTGGTAGATAGTCAGGCTTTCAAGCCTTTTTCATTTGTAGATGTCTGTACTCAAACATGTTAAGCTTCCGCTTGTGCTTGACTTGTATGCTCTGGATGTTGGGTCGTGAGACCCATGTTTGTAATATCTCACTCCTCGGAGCCTAATGAATACATACTTGAGTCGTAGAGTCATGTTGTGATGCCATGTTGTATTTGCACATACCGAGCATATTGTGTGTATGTTATTGAAATGCTTGGTATGTGTGGGATCTGACTATCTAGTTGTTTATCCTTAGTAGCCTCTCTTACCGGGAAATGTCTCCTAGTGTTTCCACCGAGCCATGGTAGCTTGCTACTTGCTCCGAACACTTAGGCTGGCCGGCATGTGTCCTTCTTCGTTCTCGTATCTGTCCTTCGGGAAATGTCACGCGATGAATACCGGAGTCTGTTAGCCCTTCCATTTCGGTTCACCGGAGTCTTGCTAGCCCAGTGCTACACCGATTCACTCGTGATGACCGACACATTCGATCTTTGGGTCATGGATGCTGTCCTGTAAGTTTGTGCCACTTTGGGTTTACGACTAGCCATGTCGGCCGGGCTCCTTATCATATGGATGCTAGCGACACTATCATATCGTGTGCCAAAAGGCAAAAGCGGTCCCGCAAAGGTAAGGCGACACATGTGGGAATACCGTGCGTGAGGCCGCAAAGTGATATGAGGTGTTACATGCTAGATCGATGTGGCATTGAGTCGGGGTCCTGACACATTGGAGTTAAGCAAATGAATGGTTCAGATTTTGCATCACCCCATTCGGCTATGCATTGTGTTTTGCACTCTATCTTCGATGACTTTGGATAAGAAACTATACTGGCATCGGTTTGCTCAAAAGATTTTAACCTTGGCTTTAAATTTCTAAAATGAAAATAGTTAGAACGTACATGTCTCAATTGAGTTCAAGTGTAAGCCAAGTAACAAATAAGCAAAGCTATCCAATTAGATATGAGCTTTAGATAAAGCAATGGGGAAAGCCTTGGATGCAATAATTTTTCTCTATCGGTCTTTCTGAATGGTGCAATATGTTGAGAGATATGCTTTGTGACAATATGATTGCTAACCAATAAATTAACCTTCTTCATTGGTCTCTCAATATCTATTATGAAGATTTTTCTAATATATGCATCAACAATTAAGTTATGAGCAAATCTGAAAACAGGTAAATTACTTGCTAGACATACCTCTTCAAATATGTTGGGGCTGCATGATGGTGGTGTGCCTTGAAGAATATCTTGCTCCGCCTTTGGATAGCTCCCCAATGCCTTGTCATCATCTTTTTCTTGATTTCGTGCATCATTAGTTTGAAGATCTTTGTCCACCGAATGTTGTTCGGCTACTTGTTCTTGTTCTTGAAGCTCGTCAATTTCTATGGCATGAAACTCATAGGGTAGGAAGTAGGTTCCATTAACTTCAGAAAAATCAAGTATGGTATTTTTGCTATACTTTCCATGCCCTTTCTCAACAATGCTTGCCTATTCAGATTTGATGGATTTAGAATATATACTACTTGATTCGGATTTTTCAACCGAAGCACTTTCATGTTTTGAATGATCCTTCTTTTCATTGATACTACCAATTGGCAATGCTTCTTTTACTTGAGCCAACTCTTTTTATTTTGTTTCTCGCGGCGAGTGGCAGAATTAGCTTTAACTTTTTTCTCAATTTCAGCCCACTCCGGATATGATTGCCCCCCAATGCTTTTAGATTCATTCGGCAATGACACACGGGTGTTGCCGAAACTTTGCAATCGTGTAGGGTGTGTATAATATGATGTAGTACTAGGTGAAGGTGTATGAAATGTTGTAGAACCATATTTTTGCTCGCCAATTTCACTAATTAGTAAAGGTTCATCTTCTTGTAAAACTCTAGCTTTTATTGCATTATAATCAGGAACTAACCCCTTATCATGTTCTTCAAGGCAAAGAGCACTAATCTTGTTATTTCGGGCTATATCCCTTTTTAACATAGCCACTTCCCATTCTGTAAGGGATTGCTCCGCAATATTTTTAGATTCTTTTGGCAATGAGGTGTTGTTGAAATTTTTTCAATTGCGTGGAGGATGCATTATATGCTATAATATTAGTTGATGGCATGTGCACTCCTGGAAATTTTTCACTTATTCGGCTATGACCATGAAGGTGCAGAGCCGAATTATGAGCATCTACAGTTGTATACGGTGCCGAAAAAGTACTCACATGAGGTGTAGTACATGATGGTTGAGGGTAACTAGCCGAACAACTAGTAGTAGCATGGCCAATTCTCTCATTCAGCGGCATGGTTGGATTAGTATATTGCACATTAGTTGCCCTTGAATAAAAGGGTGAAACACTTTGTCGCATGCTATTGGAAGTTCCTACAAGAGGTGTTTCAACTTGATTGACCAAACTCATCATGTTCTTCATCGCCATAACGATTTCTAGGGTTGCCGATGCATGAGAGTTGGAGTACATATGGTGCATGTTACTAGTATCAGAAGAAGTTGAAGCATGTAAATTACTTTGAATTAGCCTATGCACGTAATTAGATGCATGATTGAAAAAACTAGGGCTAGCCGATAGAGTATACTCATTGAACATGTTGAGAATCGTTGCATGGAAAACAAAAAAAGTTTCTATGCACACGCAGTGATCTATCCATGGAGGTGCATAGCAACAAGGGGGAGAGTGTGTCTACGTACCCTCGTAGACCGTAAGCGGAAGCGTTTCACAACGCGGTTGATGTAGTCGAACTTCTTCGCGCTTCAACCGATCAAGTAACGAACGCACGGCACCTCCGCGTTCTACACACATTTAGCTCGGTGACGTCCCTCGCCTTCTTGATCCAGCAAGACATCGAGGTAGTAGATGAGTTCCGTCAGCACGATGGTGTGGTGACGATGATGGTGAAGTGATCTCCGCATGGCTTTGCCTAAGCACTATGAAAATATGACCGGGGGTGTAAACGGTGGAGGGGGTGCCGCACACGGCTAGACAATTGTATGGGGTGTGCTAGGTTCCCCCCTCCTTATATATAGGTGGGAGGGAGAGGGGAGAGGCCAAGGGGAGCCCCAAGTAGGTCTGAATCCTACTTGGGCTCCTGCCCTTGGCCACGCCCCCCTGCCATATTTGTCGGAGGGGGAAGGAAAGAGGGGGGAGAGGGAAGGAAGTGGGAATCATGTTCCACTCTTTCCTTTCCCTGGCCCTCTTTCCTTATCCTCCTAGACCGGCCCATATGGGGGCACACCAGCCCCTTGTGGCTAGTGCGTTTCCCCTATTGGCCCATAAGTCCCATATCTTTTCCCGGGGGTGCCCGGAACCTCTTCCGGTGACCCGATAAGTACCCGGTACCCTCCGAAACACTTCCGGTGTCCGGATACCCTCTTCCTATATATCAATCTTTAACTCTCGACCATTTAGAGACTCCTCGTCATGTCTGTGATCTCATCCGGGACTCCGAACAACATTCGGTCACCAAATCACATAACTCACATAATAATATATCATCATCTAACATTAAGCGCGCGGACCCTACGGGTTCGAGAACTATGTAGACATGACCGAGACACCTCTCTGGCCAATAACCAATAGAGGAATCTGGATACCCATATTGGCGCCTACATATTCTACAAAGATCTTTATCGATTGAACCGTTATGACAACATATGTAATTCCCTTTGTCCATCGGTATGTTACTTGCCCGAGATTCGATCGTCGGTATCTTCATACCTAGTTCAATATCGTTACAGTCAAGTCTCTTTATTCATTCCATAATACATCACCTCGTGACTACCTCCCATTTGCTTGCAAGCTTATGATGTGTATTACCGAGAGGGTAGAGATACCTCTCCGATACTCGGAGTGACAAATCCTAATCTTGATCTATGCCAACTCAACAAACACCTTCGGAGATACTTGTAGAGCATGTTTATAATAACCCAGTTACGTTGTGACGTTTGATAGCACACAAGTCATTTCTACGGTATCCGGGAGTTGCATAATCTCATAGTCGAAGGAATATGTATTTGACATGAAGAAAGCAATAGAAATAAAACTTGAATGATCATTATGCTAAGCTAATGGATGGGTCTTGTCCATGACATCATTCTCCTAATGATGTGATCCCATTATCAAATGACAACTTAGGTCCATGGTTAGGAAAGCTTAACCATCTTTGATCAACAAGCTAGTCTAGTAGAGGCTCACTAGGGACACGTTGTTTGTTTATGTATTCACACATGTATTAAGGTTTCCGATCAATACAATTCTAGCATGAATAATCATGAATAAGGAAATATAAAATAACAACTTTATTATTGCCTCTAGAGCATATTTCCTTCAGAACGATCTAGTAACACCATATGAATTATTTGCATCTACTCTACGGGACTGGGTATTCATATTACCTTTGTAGATTGCAAACCCTAGATGACGATCTCTTCGTAGAAAGAACAGGCCGGAGATCGTTCAAAGCTTCGTCCCTAGCGGAGTCACCAAAAGTGTGTTCACACACAAACACGTCACGTGTACCCTCGACGCCGAGGGTGATGCACCGCAGCTCATGTCAAAGGAGACACGTCGAGCAGCGCGATACACAAGCAATCCGGCAGGCGCTTTTGTAGACCTGAAACCCCACACGCCCCGAAGGGACCCCGTCAGGGCGCACGACGGATATGGGCTGCCCAAGGTCAGCCTAACCGCCCCTAGGACCTCGTGGATTCGCAACCTCCAATCTTGAAGAATGACGAAGAACGAGAAGAAGATACAAGGGGAGGGATAAAAAGTAGATGAACACGAAAAAGTAGTAGATTGATTGTTCGATTGTGTGTTATTCAATCGGCCGTCACCCCTTAGGTATATAAGAGGTGGATAGACTTCCCGTGCAAGGAAAGGTTAGAATTCACGTTCAAAACCCTAGTTTGGGTCCAACTCGAAATCCGAACTTTCCAAAATTGTTCGATTTACAACCTGGCTGCAACTTGCGGGTCATGTTTGAGGCAGTAAACAACCTCGTATGGAAATGAGCCCAAAAGCAATCTTGACGATTTAGATGAGATGAATAACTTTTACGTTGAATGTTTTTTTATCAGAGGCCATCTTGAGGGGGGTCTTGGCTGTTTTCCGAAGCCTGCAGCAGAGAAATCCAAAACCCGGACAAACATCCCCGGAGTGTCCGGCCATCCTCAGAGAAATCCAAAACCCAAATGATTACCCCCAGAGTGTCTGGCCATCCTAATGCACCCGCACATTTTTGGCTCTAACTTTTGCATACGACCTCGTACTAAGACGATTTTTGTATCAAAATCAACTGTTTCAACGAGACAAAGAACTTTCATGTTGAAACTTGTCATAACTTTTGCATCCGAGCTCCGTTTTAGACCATCTTCAAATCCATCTTGATCTTTGAAGAGAGCCATTGCATGGTGACTTTCAATAGTAAGTTTGAATTAATCTTGACATAGCTTCAAGCTACTCTTTATGATCACAATCAGTTATGAGCACAAGAGTGGAACTAGTCTTATTATGACTAAATGGGAAAGGTGGTAATCCACATATGAGGGAAGACCGCATCAAACACTTGCTTCAAGTTCAATATGATATTTGAGACGTTGAGATTCATCAAAGGCTTAAAGATCTCATCAAGTGCTGGAATTGAAATGGGCAAAAAGATTGTTAGTTCTAGTTTGAGTGGTGGAATTGAAATGGGCAACAAGATCATTAATTCTATTTTGAGTGGTGGAACTGAAATGGGCAACAAGATTGTTAGTTCTACTTTGACTGGTGCAACTGGAATTAGGAACAAGATCATCGGTTTTGAATTCCATGTTTCAGGTAGTCCTTTAGATGAACTCTGTGTTATGATTAGTGAACAATCATGTTTTAAATTTTGTATTGTGGATTGATGAAATATGAAATTATTATGTACTATTCGTGTTTTATTTGTCAGATTTATTTCATGTGTTTTTTATATATTTTTTAAAACAAACATTAACTTTATTGACTAGAAATAATGGTTTACGCTGTCTACTAGAAGACATACAATACTATCTGTGGGCTCCTCTATCCAATCCCTGGTCATGGAACGTTTTGCTAATCTAGCAAGCGCATGAGCTACCTTGTTCGCTTCTCTATTACAATGTTCGAAAGTTGTAATTGGAAAATCACAAGCCAAAAAAAGCAATCCTCAAAGATAGCAGCCACTGCTCCTGTAGAATGTCCTCCGTTTTCATTGTGTCAATGACTTCCATGTCAGACTTGATAATGAGACGATTGCAACCCACCTTCCTCCCATCAATAATCCAAACCCGAGAGCTAACGCTTCCACCATCAACACGTCCGCACAACACTCATTCATCCAATTTCCACCAACAATGAAGTTTTCTTTATCGTCCCTAATAACAGCACCCGATGTGCCCCTTAGGTGATCATGATCAAAAGAAGCATCCACATTCCATTTACAAACCACATAGGAGGTCTGTGCCATCCTCCATTCCTTTCCTATGCCTTAGGTGAGTTGGAATTTACATAATTTGCCATTATAGCCCAAATCCCCATGGAGGTTTGTGACGCTTCTTGAGATTTTCCCTCATGAACTAACATCCGTCTGTTCCACCATAAATACCACATGGTTATAGCAAATATCTCTCGCGCATTCTGGGAGCCCAATATAGGAAGATCTTCATAAAGCATAAGGAGTAAAATTTCAAGGACTGCTTCTCCCGCATGGTCCACAACACAAAGCTTTTTTAACTGCTTCGTACAACCCCAAATTTTCCCGCACTTCTTTTGCCTTCTAGCAAAGGAACAACATGTGTTTGGTATCCTCTGCCCCATTCGAACATGCTGGGAAGATGGGTGAAATTTTAAAGTGTCTATTGGCCAGTGTGACACAACACGGTAGAGTCCCATGAAGCGTACACCAGATAATATTTTTACTTTCGCCGAACAAGCTAATTTCCAAATCTTATCTCAAATAGGAGTGACCTCGCATCTACCCCTACCATTTGTGTATTCCAATTTCCTCCCGTGTTGTTTCGTCCATTCCTCCAAATAAGCTGAACGAACATGAACAAACCTTTTTTAGTATAGCTCCAAGGAATGAAGACCGGTATATTATGCATAGGAAGAGGAATCGCCAGGACCCTTCAAGCATCAGTTGGCCATAATATTTGTCTCACTAAATCTTCATCCCAAAGATTCATGACTGGATCAATAAGACTAGCCATAGTAGTGGTATCTTAGCTAGTATCATGCACTTGGGAATAGCAAACGCGCTGACGTAACAGAGAATTACAGAAGAGAGAGAGGGTTAGAGTAACATAGGTAGATACCGTATCATATTAAATGATATGCTACTTTGTGTCATGCATGACAATAAATAAGATCATCTATGCTACTACTCTATGATACTATGCACTATGATGGTAGTACCATACACTAGTATTATATGCATGGTACTAGTATATGATACTCCCCATTGTGAGTAGTCTAAGATCACAAACTTCCGTCAAGAGATTCCCTCTACTCAGTGTAATAATTCTCATGTTCACACAATTCAGAATCCATGCATCTCTCCATATATCAATATTTTCTCCTGTTCCAACCCTCCATATATAACCATTCCTAAGAGAGTCTACTCCAACCGTAATACTCCGCCAAGTAAAGGAGGAACCCTTTTTTAAACTTGCAATCATCAAATCGCCATCCGAGCTTGGCTCTTAAGATCGTGGCACATTAATGATTCGGGATTATTCAGGAGACGCCATGCTTGTTTAGCTAACAATGCGAGGATAAAACAATGCATATCTCTGAAGCCCATTCCTCCTTGACCTTTTGGAACACAAATCTTCCACCATGTCATCCAGTGCATCCGTTTTCGATTGTCCTCATCACCCCACCAGAATTGTGACATCGCGTCAATGATTCCTTTGCAAAAAGTTTTAGGAATTTCATGTGTTTTTATATTGTGATAGAGCTAGAAGATCAAAATATGGGTATCAATGGGTATGCTGAGGACAAAAATTGGCAACCCAAATCTTCTCTTTGTTAGGATTAATTAATATGTGTAATTAATGGGTTAACCCCTGCTTTGTAGGAACTGTCGCCAACTGTATTTTGGCAACAGTCGCGATGGTTGCTCGCATCCTCCTATATGGGTGCCTATTGAGAAGTGTCCCTTGGCATTGTATAAATAGCAGCAATATCATCAATAAAGATTAGTTATTCACTTTTACATCTCTGTGTCGACTCTCTCTGGTCTTCCTTTAACATGTTATCAGCCTGTTGCTCTCCATTGAGTGAAATAGGCCATGCCCGAGACGGCGGTTATGCCAGATAGAGACCCCCACGACGGCCTCAGGCAGGGGCGACAACGACGGGGCATGCGGGCTCCCACCATCGACCAGACGCACATGCCGGCCTTCCTCGTCGGCCTTGCTTACCCACCGATGCACCCCGCCAATACACCGCTTTCGCCTCGCATGGACGCTCGTCGGTGCATCATCACCTCCATCTTCGCGTCGATGGGCAGCCATGGCCATCGCGCCGGCACAGGGAACCCAACAGGGCTCGGGCTCTCCAATGGCATGTCCACCGGCGTGACACCCAACTCCGGCCTTCCCGCTAGATCTTCGTCAGAGGAGGATATGGGGCGCCTGGCACCTCCGCGCGTCGCCGATAAAGTGGCCGACTGAACATGGCGGTCACTGCCTGCATGTCATGGGATTTGGGGATGGATGTGTCTGGGGATCGCTTGTTGGCTGCTCTCTTATCCATTCGGTTAGCCAGGCCGGTCTTAACTGGGCTGCTCCATAGGCCCATTTGCATGTGTTCTGGCCACCTACAACTCTATTGTTTGCTTATAATTGCTCCTATATATATCAGCTTTTCAGCAGATCATTATAGTATTCTAACAGTAGTTCTAGCAGTGATTTCATTTCTGTTTTAGACCTGTTAAATACAGTACATATATTTCAGTATTGTTTTTTGTTGAGTACCAAGATGTATTTCCAATCCTAAGTTGATGTGCCATGTTTGTCACGTGTCTGGATTAATTACGTCTATTTGCAATTGATATTTTTTATTTCTTGCAAATACAGATGCAAAATTCAAAGTGTTTTCTTCAAATTGATGTATTGGGATCACAAGGTAGTGTGTAGATCTATTGCTTTGATTATCACCACTACTTGTTAAAGCCTACATTTTGTCATTTGACATTATGATTACTTTACAAAGTGCTCTCCCATACATTTTACTAAGTCATGACATAAGGCATTAAGAGAGAGTATCTATTGGTTTCATCAGATTATACTCGCTAGTGATGCGAGATCTACTCCCCTTTTGGAGATTATCTTCAAGATGTCATACTTAGCAATTTGAGATACACACTAATGATTTCAAGCCACCTTCTTGAAATCATTACAATATTAACCATGATGGTTTTTAAATTTACCGATGGTAAATTAATTATCTCTGGTTTGCCCCTATAAGTAGTTGATGGCTAAGTAATTTGAGGCTCTTGCCCTCAATGGCCACAACTTATTTAAGCGGGTCATGGACATCAAGATCAGTCTTGCATCCCATGGGATAGCGCATGCAATCCAAGCCACGCCACCGGGACGCAAAGGACCTCAAGTTGTTTGCATGATATTCGTCTAGAACCGAGCAATAAAATGACTATCCAGTTGTCACTGGACCCTATGAGCACGGAGAACATGACGGTTGAATATACAACAACCGACATGTTTGGAGACTACATTTAGTCCCTCAATCTCCTTGGTGATCTATTTATTTATGTCCATTTCTGATGTTCTAGTATGAACATGATTATTGTTGTCATCATATATTATATATCATAATGTAATGTATTAGCAAATTGGTACAAATATATTTGTATGTTCTATATATCTGACAGTGATTTTCATATTGAAAATTTTCATGTCTAGATATATATATTTCTACGGGGGTCAGTCTGATGAAAGATGATTTGTGCCATGTGGACATATGCACCACGAACTCTATACTCAGGGAAGTGAAATGTTTTCATTCTCTTGAGAGAAAGGAGATGTTTTAAAATCGCTAGACGCGATGAGATATTTGTTGGATCAACTCGAGTCATATTTACTGTCCCTGTGGGTACATGAGTAACGTCGAGATGCTTTATCGTGGTCGGATCAACTCATACCATACTAAACTATAGCGATATCCGTCAAAATAGTTTCCATAGCGAAACTTATGATGGCAACAAAGAGGAATATTGTCACGCCCAATATGCGACCCTATCCAAAAGGAACTCGAAGGTCCCACCAAGGATAGACCCGCATATTGGAACGCTTTTGCAAGGTGGATATCATTACATCAACATTACATAATAGATGGGGATACATACATAAGGCATACAATGCCACACGAATACAATATCATCATACAAGAACAACACCCGACTACGGATGAATCATAAACAGAAACTCAAACAATATCCACCCTGCTAGCCCAGGCTGCCGACCTGGAACCTATCCCCTGATCGAAGAAGAAGCAGAAGAAGAACTCCAAAACAAGCAATCATCGCTCTCGCGTCATGATCATCGGAAAACCTGTACCTGCAACTGTTGTTGTAGTAATCTGTGAGCCACGAGGACTCAGCAATCCCATTACCATGGGTATCAAGACTAGCAAAGCTTAATAGGAAAGGAAGGGATAAAGTAGTGAGGTTGCAGCAGCGACTAAGCAAGTATGGTGGCTAACATACGCAAATGAGAGCGAGAAGAGAAGCAAAGGAACGGTCGTCAACTAGCAATGATCAAGAGGTGATCCTGAACACCTACTTACGTCAAACATAACACAGAAACCGTGTTCACTTCCCGGACTCCGCCGAGAAGAGACCATCACGGCTACACACGCGGTTGATGCATTTTAATTCGGATCTGGTGTCAAGTTATCTACAACCGGACATTAACAAATTCCCATCAGCCACATAACCGCGGGCACGGCTCTCGAAAGTTTAAACCCTGCAGGGTGTCCCAACTTAGCCCATGACAAGCTCTCGCGATCAACGAAGGAATAGACCTTCTCCCAGGAAGACCCGATCAGTCTTGGAATCCCGGTTTACAAGACATTTCGACAATGGTAAAACAAGACCAGCAAAGCCGCCCGATGCGCCGACAATCCCTATAGGAGCTGCACATATCTCGTTCTCAGGGCAACACCGGATGAGACATCCTACGAGTAAAACCAGACCCCGAGTTTCCCCGAGGGGGCCCCGCAGTCTACTCGGTTCGGACCAGCACTTAGACAAGCACTGGCTCGGGGGGGGCTAAAATAAAGATGACCCTCGAGAGAGCAACTCCCAAGGGAAAAAGTAGGTGGTGGTGAGGCAAATGGTAAAACCAAGGTTGGGCCTTGCTGGACAAGTTTTCTTCAAAGCGAACTGTCAGGGGGGTCCCATAAATCACCCGACCGCGTTAGGAACGCAAAATCCGGGAACATAACATCGGTATGACGGAAACTAGGGCGGCAAGAGTGGAACAAAACACCAGGCATAAGGCCGAGCCTTCCACCCTTTACCAAATATATAGATGCATTAATAATATAAAAGATATTGTGATATCCCAACATAAACCCTGTCCACCATGGAGAAATCTTCAACTTCACCTGCAACTAGCAACGCTATAAGAGGGGCTGAGCAAAAGCAGTAACATAGCCAATCAATGGTTTGCTAGGAAGGGTGTCAAAGGTTAGAGGTACATGGCAATTTGGGAGGCTTGAAGAGCAAATGATAGGTAACGCAGCATAGCGATAGAACGAAGCAACTAGCATAGCAATGATAGTAGTGAGATCCATGGTAGCGGTCATCTTGCCTGAAATCCCGCAAGGAAGAAGAACGAGTCCATGAAGAAGACGAACGGATGAAGCCGAACCAACCGTAGACGAACGAATCCTCACGATCGCAACGAAACAGGAACTAACAAGAAGAAGCACACAACATAGGTAAACACACCACACATGAACAAGGCATGATGCACAACAAGCATGATGCATGAGAAAGCTAGATGAAACTACTCACGGCAAGAGATGTTGCAAACAAGAACAACACATCAAGGCAAGTTTAAATGAGGCCGGGAACAACATATAACAATTCCGGTAAGTCCTCATATGCAAATTTCGAAATTGGTCCAGAACTGAATAAACCTTATGTTCAAGTTGTTAAACAGCAAGTTAAGATGCACCAAGATGATCTACACAAGATTCTAGTCAAGTTACATATAAAGTTCATTAGAATCGGAGCTACGGCCTAGAAGATATGAGCAAAACAAGTTAAACATGGCATTGATGCAAAATGCATACAAACATCAAGCAAACACACCAAAACAAGGATGCAACATGATAATATGAAGCTATATGCAAAAAAAGCAAGTTTCATATAGAGCACCTCAAAACGGAGCAACGGTGCAACACATACACTCTATACAAGTCATAACAACAATCTGTCCATAACAGCAACTAGGCATCTTGCAAGCATCAAAACAATAAGCTACAGCACCCCAACATGATAACAAAAGGAATGGGCATGAAGCACTGGTAAAGCATAACAAAACATGAACACTGAGCTATCTCCAGAAATCACTAGAACATGCTCAAAAAGACATGGTAAGATTGCAAATAATAACAGTTTCAGACTTTAGCAGAAATAACATCAGGTTGCAATGTTTAGGGCTATCAAACAACATGTTACAGGAAGCTATCATGGCAAAAAAAGGCATGGCATGAATCTACTAATTGCATAGATCAAAAGTCCCTTACTGACCATGAGCCAAAAAGGATCAGAAGATATGATGGCACCCATGTAAACATGGCAAGTTATATTACAGATTCATACATGGCAGGAACAACAATAAGTAGGCATGTTGGTGAGCTTGAATCACTCATCACAAAGCAATACATGGCATGGCAAGGAAACCAACAGTAAGAAGACATGTTTTTGAAGTTAAGCATGGAAAGACCAAGGTCATAGGATGCATGGATCACTAGCAAAACATATGGGAACAAGTGAACTTAATGTTAACAGGCTGATAGCAACATTTTCAAGCAACTTTGGAGCAAGATATGAACAATCTACAGCAAGCTATAAATGCAACCAGGGGCATGGATGGATAGGGCATAACATGTAGATCAAAACATGTTTATAGAACATCTCCAGATTATGCATAGAATGATTAGTAGCAACATGTTTACATAGCAACAAAATATAACAGAATCTGTCTAGCAAAGCAGTAACAACAAGTACACTACTTAACAAGCTTGAATCACTCACCACAAGTCATTGCATGACAAGATAAGCATAGCATCATCAAGAAGACATGTTTGTGAAACAAACCAAGTCAAGAACAAGTCCATAGCATGCAAGGATCAAATATAGCAACCTTGGCCAAATTGAATAACATGTAAACAATCTGCCAGGAAACATTTTGAAGCAAAAGTAGAGCACCAAAATGACATGCTAGACTACTCCATAATTGCAAACAAGGGCATGAATGGATAGACAATAACCATATGTCCAAAACACCCTTAATGAAGTATCTCAAAATAAGCATGGATCTCTCTGTAGCGTCAAGTTTACACGGCATCAAAATAATAGCAGAACGGGGACTAAAATCAGCAATATCACGAAGCCTAGTTTGCATGCTTGTGCTAGTCACCAAATTGATCACAAAAATACATGGCATACACCCCTGGAAAGATGGCATGGCATAGATCAAAACACATGAAGACATCAACCTCATAGGATGCACACATCAATCATGGCAAAAATGACAAATGAGCAAGTTATAACAGTTTCAGCAGGTTAACATCAACATGCACTCTTCCAACAGCATTTAGGGCATCAAGATGAGCTCAAATGAAAATGATGCAATGGAATGAAATGAAGTACTCGTTGAGACGAACAATTTGACATGTTACACGCACGAAACGGAGCTACGGATGCAGAGATACAATGCGATGAACATGGCATGATAATGTCAGAAATCTGGGACTTAGTGAAAAAAATATACCTCCGTGAAAGTCAACGCGGGACGGAGGCGTGCGGGACGAGGAGATCCGGGATCGGGGGCGCTGTTTGGTTAGAGGGATGGGTGGATCTCGTCCACCCCGACGAGATCTCACCGGAGAAGAACTCCGTGAAGCGCGAGCTCGGCGAGGTCGGGACGGCCGGAGGAGGACGCGGCGGCGGACGGCCGGAGGCGGAGCCGCGAGGGGAGGAGGCGGGCGCCGCGGGCGGGCGGGCAGCGCCGCGGCGGCGCCCGGCGGCGGCGCGAGGAGCACCGAGGTCCGGCGGCGAGGCGCAAGGCTGCGGGCGGCGCGGTCACGCGGAGAGGGGGCGGCGAAGACGACGGCGGCGGCGCTTCGGGAGGCAAGGCGGCGGAGGCGGGAGTCGCCGAGTGGCGCGGCGGCGGGTCCCAAGGCGGCGCAGACGGGCGGCGACGGCGGGAAGCGCGCCCATGTTTCGCGGCGGCGACGCGATGGGCCCGTGGGCCCGTTCGAACCCGCGGGCTCTGGCGCGATGGAGACGGCGGCGGGCGACGTGGAGCGTCGGATTCGCCGGCAAGGCGGCGCGGACGTGTCCGCCGAGGCGGACGTGTCCGTATGCGGAGAAGGAGAGATTTAGGGTTTCGGGAAAAACATCCGCGAAAATGGAGGAAGGGCGTTTATATAGGTAGAGGAGCTAGGAGAGTCCAAATGAGGTGCGGTTTTCGCCACGCGATCGTGATCGAACGACCGAGAGCATGGAGGGAGTTTGCTGGGTTTTGGGCCACTTTGGAAGGGGTGTTGGGCTGCAACAAAGAGGCCTTTACGGTTACCCGGTTAACCGTTGGAGTATCAAACGACCTCCAAATGGCACGAAACTTGACAGGCGGTCTACCGGTGCTATACCAAGGCCGCTTGGCAAACCTCGGTCCATTCCGGGAACGTTTAACACCCGCACACGAAAGGAGACAAGAAGGGGACGCCGGGTGAGATAGGAGCGCCGGATTGCAAAGCGGACAACGGGGAAAAGGACCGATGCAAGAGACGAACATGTATGCAAAATGAAATGCACATGATGACATGATATGAAAAGCATATGATGACATGACAAAAGGCAACACGCAAGCACATGACATGGCAACAACGGCGAATAACTGGCGGACACCTGGCGCATCGAATCCGGGGCGTTACAAATATCTTCTCTTTACCATATGTAACAGATATGACAAGCACATTCTCTATATATCATCAGGATTGTACTACACATACTACAAAACCCTTGGCACATGTTGCTTACAAGATAAATTTCCAAAATGTCTTATACATGACAAACTTGGCATTCTCGCTTTGGTCATCGTGACATTGGATTGAAACAAAAACTATCAGCAATTCCATTGGTTTATGACTATTACGATGCTAAATTCTAACAGTATTTGGATTTTTTCCCCACTACATGTGACGTCGGGAAGCTAATTTTAAGGCTCACACACCTTAAAGTCTACGTTGAACCACTCAGACTCCTTGAATGCATCAAGTCGAGGTAAGTGGCTCTTCCCAACCATTGACTAGACTATTCAGGTATTTCATAGTTCTAAATGACACATCTATATGATGATCTCAAGTGTGCTTTGTCCACATGAATCATTGGCTCATTATCCTGAACATCGATTTCAATCAAATCGAATGGACAACTTTGCATAATTCTCCTTGAGTGCCTTCACTATGGCCCTAGGATTGAAGTTTGGCACTTTGTCCAATATGTCTATCCTCAAAATGGTTTGGTAGAATCCTTTATCCAGAGAGTTAAGTTCATTGCATTATCTCTACTTTGGAATTGCAACTTACCAACTTTACGTTGGAGTCATGTAGTTTTACATGCTCATGACCAAACTGCATAATATTATTTCCCTCTATCTTTGATACATGGAAATCTACCAAGTATTTCCCATCTGGGGTAATTCGGTTGCATACCGATATCACCACCCATGCATACATCATTGGCCCTCAATGTATATGTGGGATATACGTGAGGAATAAATGTATTTCCATCAATACCTCAAGCCCTTCACATGGGAAGTTATTCAAGGCCAGTATGTTGAATCAGTGAGGAAAATTTCCATCCATTATGGGGAGATTTCAAATACCATAAAGAATGCCAGGAAATTAGTTGAATGCTCAACACATTTCTGCCTCAAATCTATGTACTCAAAAATTCGAACCATGTGTTCAGAAGATTTGCAACACATTGCAAATAACCTGCCAAATTCATTTACTGACTATAAAGGTGTCACACAATCCTACAATCCTGCAAAAAAATGCTTGAAAGGGTGAAGGTACCAACAAAAACCACTCAACTCCCCGCTCAAAGCAACATGGGGAGAACTACGGCAATAGTACAACAGGATTCAGCTTCTTGCAAGCAATGATATCAAGGCCTCTGAATCAGTAAATTCAAGTCAACTTTACGTAGACAGACACCTAATGGGTAGTATACACCCAGTGGTTGGGAAACCTCCACCAACCCAGATCTGCTCACAATGACCGGGACATCGGAATACCTAATTCAATCGCATTGGGAAATCACAAGCAGTCATCATGGGTAACAATATTTCCATCAACTATATATTGATATATATATATTCTGGAGAAACATATAACCGGAAGTCCACAATTGTCGACATACATTTATTAACTAGATTGAAAAAACCTTTCAAGTGATTCAGATCCAAATACCATGGCCATGGCAAAGTGTGAACAACACTCGAACTGAACTCAAGCAAAGGGTAGAATCTAGGTAGCAATAATCTTGCTCAATAATGGGAAGGTATTCATAAGCAATACCTACACTAGTTTTCTTCTGGAAATGAAATTGAGAACAATGAGGTGGTGAAACATAGAGCAAGTATTGTAGCACAAGGGTTCATGCAGATACCCAGATATTCTCCATAGGTGGAATCTCTTTCCGATAACGTATATCATTAGCAGTACAAAATTATCTATCTATGCGGTTGATAGGTGTAGTGATTACATATCCATGTAGATAACTAGATTCAGACATAGATGGTTCCTAATAGAATATCACTACTAAATCGAAATGCAAAATGCAACATACTTTGTCTAAAATCAGTATGTCACTATACGGCTTATTGTTGTCGGTATATTTTGGTACAACCGACGTAATGAGTTCCTTAACACAAGGATTACTCCTACACTGACGATTACCCATACATGTTAAGCATGTGATCATTTAAATGACGGAATTTGAGATGAAGGATCTGGGTAAAACTTCGAGCACCTTCACTCATACATTATGGTACACATGTTGTCTATATCCAGATTATATTGAAAAAATGATTGTGGACAAGTCTTATCCACCCATAATTTCCATGGTTATTTGTTCTCTAAACGTAGAGAAAGATTCATCTAGACCATGAGGAGATGGAAATAAGATGTTGGGACCTATGGTTTCATATCACAATGCATGCATTGGATCCATCAAACACAATTGGTTGAGACTCGAGAATATCTTTCGATACCTCCAAGTCCTAATCTTTCATTTTCAGAGAAATCTGGATACCAACATCATTGGATACACCGATCAAATCCCTACTATGTCAAATCATAGACAAGCTTTGTGTTCCTGTTAGGTGTGGTAGCCATCCCATAAAAGTCTTTGAATCAGACTTATGGCTACATCCACCAACCATTATGTCAAAGATAATGATGCTTGTGTTGCCCGAATGCAAATAGGTTGCTTAATAAGCAATATCGCAGGTTACTTAATAAGCAATATCGCTATATTGCATATCTTGCAAATCAAATCATGTGACTGATCTGTTCACCAAGTCTCTACCAACTTTTACATTCCAGCAATATGTTCATAGAAGTGGTATGTGATGGCTTCGGAATTTGCAAGAATCAGAGAGAGTATCTTCCTGAATTGTTCCTGTTCAAAGCATCATATTATACTCTTTTTTCCTTCATGAGTTTACTTTACAGGTTCTCATAAAGGTTTTAATGAGGTAATATCAACATAACATCATATGTCATAGTTTTTGTTTTTTCCACCCGAGTTTTTAGAAAAGTATATACGACATATTTATTGTCCTCTAAATTCTACCTTTCTCATATTTTCCCCATAGGATTTTTAGAGTCCCTGTGAACATGGTTATGCTCACAAAGTACAAGCTGTGATTAGAGGGGTGTTAGGATTAATTAATATGTGTTAATTAATGGGTTAATCCCTGCTTTATAGAAACTGTCGGCAATTGTCTTTGGGCAACCATCGCGACGGTCGCTCGCGTCCTCCTATATGGGCGCCTACTGAGAAGCGTCCCTTGGCATTGTATAAATAGCCGCACTCTCACCAATAAGATTAACTGTTCACTTTTACATCTCTGTGTCCGACTCTCTGGTCTTCCTTTAACGCTCTCTTCTACCCATAATAGGTTTGGATAGCCAAAAAAATATGAGTGCTGTTTGAGATGCTCTTAGGACTAACTTGACACCCTTGTTAGTTAAATGCACCAGTGGTGCATTTCACTCTCTGGAAAATATAATTTTCAATGCCTGCGAGAAAACATCTCCAATGCGAAAGTTCTACCAATGCCCAAGTCAAACCGATGCATCATCGGCTTGATGAAATAAAAGGTGTCGGGAACTAGTTACATGTCGAGTAAATTTGATGTAAACCTATAAACAGATGTGCACAGTTCTGAAATCATTTCAAATGATTGCTCAGCTAAATTCATTCCTATAATTGACCATCTTCAATTTAATTTGTTCCTATAATTGACCATCTCCAATTTAATCTGAGATGTCATGGTTATCTAACCTTTTATCAGACCACCAGGGCCTTATGCACATGAAACTAGAGGTAAATTATATCGGAATGAATCTGTGGGACGGACTCCATTTGGGTGTCCATGTCCTGGCGGCGATCTAGGATATCGATGTGTCAACATCTCCATCATCTGAGTTCGAAGACCCGCCACCATTGACCATCTCAGTATCTCCTATGAACAAGTCTGCCTTATTATGCCTTAGCGACCCAACCTTTCTTTGTTCTGGAGACAAGGAAACAAAGACAAATTATGCTATGCCATTGCAGTCATTTTTGCCAAGTGATGACTAACAAAATACTTCATGACAAGTCTCACTTTTGCTGGTTATGGTGTTGCGTGTTATTGCCAGGAAATCGTCCCATGTGTACTTAACCAGTTCGTTTTTCTCTTCCTCAGAAAGTTCAAAATTGGGCTCTCTTCCACACATAAAAGCAGCCCTGCACGTAGAGAAAAAGCTTGACTTGTCAAGGTATTGAATATCCCCTTAGAAAAGAAAATGGTGCGGAATCATGAAAGCATGCCAGACATCCATATCACTTGACCAAAATAAAGAACCAACAGTATGAAAGTATCTAGGGAGACATAGCTGCCATTAGGTTTCTACAGAACATTGTAATAGTAGAGACTAATACTTGCCAACTTAAGCCCAAGGACCAAAATATTTAGGGAATTTTACTAGCATGATTAGTCATTGGCTTCTTGTTGTCAAAAGAATTAAGCATTGCAGAATTATGCATACGCCCTTCCACAAGTTCTGAGAAACAGCTTGCTTTTCTGTAAAACTTATAGTGCATATTGCCAAATGAACATGAAGCGGACTTTGCCTTGGCCATTGGGCAGTGATCTTCTACCATATTAGTACTGCCTAACCATTATATATACGAATAACTTTCTCTAATCATTACACAACTATACATATTACTTGCAAGTATATTGTTTTGTAAATGGTAATCCTAAAATATATTGTTAGCCGGTCCCAAGCACGGGTAAAGGAGGAGGGTTGTGATAGGCTTGGCAAGCCAACGTAAAAACTCGGTCACTCTTATGGAGACGAAACCCAAAGCTATTTTCTTGGTACGACAACTTATGGAGAGATACAGGGAGCAAAAGAAGGACTTGCATATGGTGTTCATTGACTTGGAGAAGGCCTATGATAAGATACCGAGGAATGTCATGTGGTGAGCCTTGGAGAAACACAAAGTCCCAGCAAAGTATATTACCCTCATCAAGGACATGTACGATAATGTTGTGACAAGTGTTCGAACAAGTGATGTCGACACTGATGACTTCCCGATTAAGATAGGACTACATCAGGGGTCAGCTTTGAGCCCTTATCTTTTTGCCTTGGTGATGGATGAGGTCACAAGGGATATACAAGGAGATATCCCATGGTGTACGCTCTTTGCGGATGATGTGGTGTTAGTTGACGATAGTCGGACGGGGGTAAGTAGGAAGTTTAGAGTTATGGAGACAAACCATGGAATCGAAAGGGTTTAGGCTTAGTAGAACTAAAACCGAGTACATGATGTGCGGTTTCAGTACTACTAGGTGTGAGGAGGAGGAGATTAGCCTTGATGGGCAGGTGGTACCTCAGAAGGACACCTTTCAATATTTGGGGTCAATGCTGCAGGAGGATGGGGGTATTGATGAAGATGTGAACCATCGAATCAAAGCCGGATGGATGAAGTGGCGCCAAGCTTCTGGCATTCTCTGTGACAAGAGAGTGCCACAAAAGCTAAAAGGAAAGTTCTACAGGACGGCTGTTCGACCCGCAATGTTGTATGGCGCTAAGTGTTGGCCGACTAAAAGGTGACATGTTCAACAGTTAGGTGTGGCGGAGATGCGTATGTTGAGATGGATGTGTGGCCACACGAGGAAGGATAGAGTCCGGAATGATGATATACGAGATAGAGTTGGGATAGCACCAATTGAAGAGAAGCTTGTCCAACATCGTCTGAGATGGTTTGGGCATATTCAGCGCAGGCCTCCAGAAGCTCCGGTGCATAGCGGACGGCTAAAGCGTGCGGAGAATGTCAAGAGAGGTCAGGGTAGACCGAACTTGACATGGGATGAGTCCGTTAAGAGAGACCTGAAGGATTGGAGTATCACCAAAGAACTAGCTATGGACAGGGGTGCGTGGAAGCTAGCTATCCATGTGCCAGAGCCATGAGTTGGTCGCGAGATCTTATGGGTTTCACCTCTAGCCTACCCCTACTTGTTTGGGACTAAAGGCTTTGTTGTTGTTGTTGTTGTTGTTGTTGTTGTTGTTGTTGTTGTAATCCTAAAATATATTGTTAACCTTTTGAATTAAGTAGTATAGACTATGCCAGAAGTATTAAACTAGACTAACTCATTGCTTTGGATACCACCCAGGGCACTGACGTTCAAGCTATGGGCACCAGACTGTAATATATTCCCTCCGTCCCAAATTAATTGTCTTAGATTTGTCTAGATACGGATGTGTCTAACACTAATTTGGGACGGAGATAATAAAACATAAAAAATACTGTGCAGGAATAATGACTCTCCTGCTCATGAAAAATGTCAAAAGAGTCTAATATGATAAGAAACAGCAGAAGGGTGGTCAAGCTGATGCACTCTAGAAGAAAGATGGGAAGTGTCATAATCATGCATAAGTTGGTGATGGAAATAACATAACCATGCATATGTACACAACCGTAATGGCCCAGGCGCAGGAAAGCTAGATAGGAAAGATCAATCTGTTATTTTCTTTTAGTAGATAGTTTATATTTGTATTTGACTATAGCCTACAAGTTAGGGACTCTTGTAAATCGTGACTATATAATGTTAGGGATGGTTATTCTGAAAATGAAGCAATGAATTAAGTTGCATCCATAACATGTATTAGAGCCTAGGTTTAGGTCTCCTCCGGATGCTGCGACTTGTCCTCTCTACCGATCGAGTTCTCTCTCTATCTCAATCGATTTTTTCCGTCTTTGCCAGTCGATCTCTACTCTCTACTCTTGACCAATTCCTTTAATCACAGATGGAAGCTCCCGCTGGTCAGCATCGCCCTCAGATCGGGCCGCTCTTGTCAAGTGGCAGCAACACCCCTCCCAGATCAGGCCCAAGCTGAGCCTTTCTGTCCACACACACGATCCCATCTGGCAACGTCTTTCCCATCCCCACGCTCCAGGAGGATGCCCTTTATTAACAAACTAGCAAAAGTGCCCGTGCGTTGCAACGGGAGAAACAAATTATCACCCTTAGTGTCCCATCCCTCTTACCACTTATTTTCTTTGTTCTCATTGTCTCTCATGATGTCCACTACACGGGAACGTTCCACCTAATCTTGGAACCGATAAAGAATTGCATCGTCTACATGTACAGACCAGCGAACGGTCGTGTTTGAGATCCCGGCCACATCTGCACAATCTAATGCTAAAGAAAAATCAATCAGAAAATTACGGCCCACTTGTGGGAAAAAAATCCCATTTGATCTTGACCCCCGCACAACAGGCTTATCACTGAACCGCGTCAACGCAAAGGGGTATTTGTAACTTTTAAACTAATAATCTAGTCAAGCTAGACCTAAGGGCCGCCCTACATGAGCTACACCCTGCACCTATTCCATACACCATCCGTCATGATCCAACTTTCTTTTAGTTGTATTTTTTTCAGAATGCATTAACTTTTTTGAAACACACGAACATTTTCTTGAATCACATAACCTTTCTAAAATTACAAACCTTGTTAACATGAAAAACATTTTTAGAATTACATGAACATTTCTAAAAAGGGTGATTTTTTTAGAAAATGTGGACAATATTTCAGTACATAAACTCTTTTTAGATTAAAAATAATACAAATATTTAAAAACGCAAGGGCACTTATTGAAAAAATCACGTATTTTTTTTTAAACGTACAAACACATTTTAAATTACTTTTTTAAAGCCTGCTGACACTTTTTAAATTATATAAGCAGATTTCAGGAAAAAAAAATATGAACCACTAATTCTGCACCATGCACGTATA
Source organism: Aegilops speltoides (assembly GCA_021437245.1). NCBI lineage: Eukaryota > Viridiplantae > Streptophyta > Magnoliopsida > Poales > Poaceae > Aegilops > Aegilops speltoides. Next base: position 278,545,239 of record CM038146.1, on the reverse strand, counting down.
TGGATTCTGTATCCAAGAAATAAAATCTACTGTACCTTTTTTTCTAGCACAAAATAGAAAAATCTGTCTGTACTAATACCTTGGGTGTACCCGTGTATAATGAACTCAGAGATATGCATCGGTCCAAAAAAAAATAGATATTCATCGGTCCGCTCAACATGCGTGCACACCAGCGCTAACACGTCGGTTGATATCTAGAATAAATCAGATGCCTCGCTGGCGTTGCAGCGTTGTGGTTCCACACACTATCGACAAAGCAATAATTAAAGAAACATCGATTGCCCAACCCCGACGAGCCCCCCCTTGGAACATGCTGCCTCTTCCGGCTGCGCCCACTGCGGCGCCCATTCTGCATCCATGCCCGCCGCCGGCAACAACCTCACCGGAACACCACGGCACCACCTCGTGCCTTCTCTCCTTTCCCTCTTATTCTCCATGTTTCATCCCTCTCTCTCTCTGCCCTCACCGGAGCACCACGGCATCGCCCTCTCTCCTTTCCCTCTTATTCCCCCGTTTCATCCCTCTCTCTCTCTCTCTCTGTACACCCCCACACGAACCGGCCATGGCCGCCTCAAGTCGGCGCCAACTGCCGTCGCCGGCCTCTACAAAGAGCTCGGGCCACCAGATCTGCGGCTCCTAGTTCCGGCAGGATCCGGTGGAGTTCGTCGCCATCCCGTCCCTGCACGCCAAGACGTTGTGCACCCCTCTCGCGCGCCGCCGCTTTGCCCCGCCGTGCATCCCAGGTGGGTAACATGGTCTCCTCACCATCAGCCATGGTGTGTCTCCTTGCCGCAAGGCGTTGCCTACTCACCAGCAGCCATGACGTGTCTCCTTCGCTCCTTGCCGCAAGGTGTTGCTTGCTCACCAGCGCCATATCCTTTTTCCCATTATCATCCATCCATCTTCTAGCTTTCGATTTCACCTTAGGATCATCTTCTTTCTTAGTTTTACTTTCTTTGCCCACTGTTGCCTATTGATCCCAGCCATGGCTTGGAGTTGGATGGTCGAAAGGAGGACATCGAGCAGCAGCATGCGAGCGTCCCCGGCGGACGACGCAGGTGGCTGCAGCATGGTCGACATGGCGCTAAGGCCGTCAGGGACGACCTCGTGGCTCTTGGCGATGCCAAGCCACGCCTAGCTCTCTGCCGTCATATGTTGTAGCCTATCCCACGCTGGCCGCCGGTGCGACGCGGCACGCCAAGGCCAACCGACAAGGTGCACGGGAAGGCCAAGGGCCTCGCCACGCTCGTCTGGCGCAAGCGCGCCCACGAGCTCGCTCCTGTGCCGGCCAAGGCCCTCCTTAGCTTCGTCCTCCGCGCGACGCCTAGGCACGCCAAGGCCAGCGTCGAGCTTGACAAGGTGTGCAAGAAGGCCAAGGGCCTCGCCACGCTCGCCTGGCACAAGCGCGCCCGCGAGCTCGCCCAGCTTTCCTTGGCTTCTGCGGCGTGGACGCCGACGACAAGCAATGCCCGTGGTCGTGCTTTCGGCGGTGGTGGGCTGGACTAAAGCAGGCCCAAGTCTGCCATCGTTATACCACGGAGGCAAAAACAAAACTGTTCTGTTAGTACCACATCGGTTAATTCCAAAACGTAATGTAAAAGCGTATTACGATTGGGCAAAAGCGTATTGTGACGGTGAACCCGGAGGCCCAATCCGTGCTTTATTATTAGGGAGAGATATGCAACGTCTTTCCCGTCCCCGCGCGCTCCTCCTCCGCCGCCAGCCTCACCGCGACGCGCGCGGATTGCGGGAATGAGCCAAGCCAACCTCACACCAATGCGCTTAATTTTTGGCGGTCAGAAAAGGAGTAACAGACGCGCCACGAATCCGAGAAGTCGGATCGTGGGCTGTCACCGACTCTGTGGGTCCAGCCCACGTCCTCCTACCCGATAGTGGAGGCGTCGGCAACCCTAGCCGCCACCAGAAGAACATATCGCATCTGCTCTGCCTCCACGCCCACCGTCCACTGTCGTTCTTTTTGCTGCTGCTGCCGCTGGTGATCCCATCCCGTCCACCATGTACACGGTTGACGTGAGAGCAGGCCTCCGAAACCCCACCTCTCGAGATCCTGTACGGGAGAGGGGCGATTAGGTTTTAGTGGAGCGTCTCCTACACGACTCTCGCTGCCGTTCATCTACGTCCACTACATCGTCTACATCCGCGTCACCTTCATCATGACCATGTCCAATGAAGCCGAGAGACTCGCTGCCGAGAAGGCCGCTGCTGACAAGGCCGTTGAGGAGACCGCTGTTGTCGCCGCTACAACGGCTTCGTCCTGGCCTACTGGAGGGTATAACATGTTTATCCCGCTCCTAATAAACTCAAGACTCAGGTAAAGCCTCTCCAAACCAGCAACACTTGATGAGGACATGGGCCTGTTTACGAGCTAAAGTTCTAGCGCATGAATGTCGAAGTATATACTTTAGTCAATACGAAGTCCATTTTTTCGAAGATCCACTATGATAATGAAAAAGATTTCTACATATCCCACCAAATCGATCAAGAATATCCCAATCTGATAAATCTGTCCAAATGGGTTTATTAATAGGATGCCCGATCCAGTACAAAATTGAGCTTTTGATAAGTATGGAAACCCGGAGCTAGGGGATCATTCCCTTGATTCGTACTGATGATAAGTTTTTTAATCCACGAGAAATTGAACAAAAAGCTGCCAAATTGGCCTATTTCTTGCGCATACCAATTGAAGTATTTTCAGGTATCTTTTTTTTAACTGAGTTGAATGGAGAAAAGAAGAATTGGAAGAAGAAAAGTTTTCTCAACCCGGGGAGGAAGTCCCTTTGAAATTGGATTTGTTATTGTAAGGGGAGCACCAAGCTGTAGCTTCTGTCCTAGGGCATCCCATGCGTTATGGAATGACAACAATGGCACCAGCCGCACCAGCAGAGAGCTCAGCATCAACAGCATCCATAGGATCCAAGCCATTCAAACGGCTGACTCGTACAAAGACGAACATGCGACGAAGTCCAGCTCTTTGTTTCATCTGTGATAGAAGTTATGTGCTGGTCATCATTGCAAGCAGCTCCTGGCTATCTAGATTGTTCCCGATTATGATGAACATGTTGGCAAGAAAGACTAGGCCTTTCAGCTGTTGTTGTTTCTGTGGAAGGCCTCTCCTCCTACTGTGACAACCATCTATCAGTCCAGTTTGAGGACAAGCTGTTTGAAAACAGGAGGGGAGATATTATGATCAAAGCTCACAAGAAAGCTCAATCCAGGTAATTCCTTTCAGTTAGATGATATTAGTTTAGACTTGTATTTGGCTTAGCCCACAACTTAGGGGTAAACTGCCAGGAATGGTCATTCTGAATATAAGGAACGAATTAAACTCAAAGTAAACCTACGTCCCAGTTTCCTTATTCGTATCAATCCGTAGCTTTGGGGCTGGCCTCTCATCGAGCACCCCTATGATCTGAGATCGGGAGGGTTGATGTCATCCCCGAGTTCTACCAATAACAGTAAAGCTTAGTCCAGATAATACCTATCATATAGCCGGGCTGCCTCATCCTGTGTTCCAACAGTACCCAAGTGAATTTGTTTCTTGTCAACTTTTATAGCAGCTTGCCATTTCATATTTTTGAAATAGACCCCTCTCATTATGCATGGCTCTTGGTCCACATACTGCTTTCTTCTATGTCGCTTTCTGCGCTTAATCTCCTTACCTAAAATGGTAAGAAAAGCCGAAACAAAATGTGCTGATTAGCTATAGAGTAATTTTTTATGTTCAACACGCATATCATGCAATCTTTGACGAGGATGAAGGTAAGATAAATCATGCTAATACAAAATGTTATCTAATTGTATGAAAACTACTTGGTGGTTCAACCATTAAGAGACGAAGAAAGTCAAACATGACTTGCTTTGTACTCCCTCCATCCCATAATATCAGATGTTATTACATGATGACAGAGTTGTGATCTCATTGCCAAAAAGGCATTCTACAGTCTAAGTTTGATTAGATTTGGCTCCAGTATAAACTACTCCCTCCGTCCCATAATATCAGATGTTATTACAAGATATTATGGGACGGAGGGAGTAGTTTATACTGGAGCCAAATCTAATCAAACTTAGACTGTAGAATGCCTTTTTGGCAATGAGATCACAACTCTGTCATCAACATAACGATAGTTTTGCGAAAATATAGTGCATGAAGACTGATAAATATTCTGTTAATGAATCCTAATTTGCTTGGAAACTTTATATGTAACTCTAGAACACATCACCTCCATATAAAGTGACCACAAATATTATGCACTGTATACGGTTACAAGAAATACCGAGAATACTATGTAAGAAAAAGTACAAACCTGGATAGTATTGGTTTTTCTCTTCCTTCAGAGAGTCGGAACCATTTGAGGATTCTGGAAGTACGTCAGAAGTCCTGGTCTGCAGCAAACGGTTTCTTCATGAAGCAAGGCAATCCTTGCCATTGTAAACAAGCTTTCAATAGCATTAAAAATAGACTTACCAAGGGCAGTGGGTGCACACTGAGCGGATTGACATTTGCATGTTCAACTTCCCCATGCTTTTCATTCTCAACAGGCTTAGGAAGATCAACTGGCAATGAATCTTTGCCTGAAACAAAATCTAAACTGATGAGCTGTTCAAAAGATCCCAAATACATACCGAGTTCATTGACCTGTACAATTATTATTTTATGTAAATGATCCTACCTAATTTGGGTTCCAATAGTGGGAAGAAAAATGATAACAATAATATAATGGTGGTCTGGAAAAAAATCCAACAGTCTCGGGAAGCTATTTCCATTATTCATCAAACCAATAGTTAACCTATAAGTCCTGCAGATTCCACCAGCAACCTACATAGCAGAGTTGTACTCACAAAGGTTTATTTCCATCAACTTCTCAGTATTAGTGCACAAATCGGGTTCTACTCCACAAATGTTTCCTGACTATTTGCACATACATATATGAATATGAAATGTGTACACGTATGTTATTGCCAATTTTTTCTAATAGTCTGTTGCTTGGGAATGTAAAATGATAACAGGTTACAGGAGTGCCAGAACAATTGATACCGCTTTTCTGAAAATGAATGATGTAATCCTGGAAAAAAAGATGGCCCTACATGGCAAAGGAAAAAAAGATGTCCCGCTCTATAAATAGTGCTCTCGTATGATTTATTCAACATGAGTCACTTCTACTTTTCAGCATCTGTTTCTGCAAATTGGCAGCCTGCACATTTGGAAATGAAATTTCCACTCCCTACAATATAAATTAGACAAATTGACCACCCTGCACCCGGTTTGATAGCACTTGGCTATGCAGGGAGGTGGCAATGGCATGTTGACATGCAGGAAGCTGCATTTTATGCAGATTTATCCAGTGCGGTAGGTAGGTTTTGTCCTAGGCGTATCTGATGTGACCTTCAAGTGCATAAGAAGCCAACATGGTGAGTCAATGAGTCAAGACGAGACCCCACTTACCAACTCATAAACTAGTCGTGACTAGTCACGTTTAGTGTTCAAGTAGTCGAGGAAGTAGATAGCACAAATACTAGTATGATACGCAAATATTGGAGCAGAGTGCTTTAGTTGGGGGAGGAGCAGAGCAGGCGGAGGAGTAGAGATAGAGGAGCAGAGCTGAAACAACTGCAACAATGACCGCCACCAGCCGCGGCCTGCTAGAAGTGGCCCGTTGTGCAGCCTGCTGTACAAAGAGCTATGTTTAGAGCGCATACTCCACGGAGTAAAGCCTTATGCTCCTAGACAAACCTAATAAGTGGGCCTTTTGACCAGTCACTCAACTAAAAGCCCTTGACTAGTCAAGAATAGTCAAAGGCAAGTCGAGAGGTCGATCGACTACAGCAGGAGTTGAGTCGAAGTGCTGTGTCGACAACCAAGTAGACTAGTCGAGGCGGAATGGATAAGCTGCTTCCTTGTGACCTAACATTGCAGGTTTTATTCCGATCTACTGCGCTGATCCGTATGTGGTCGTTACTCACTCCGACGGAGGCCAGGGAGCGTTTGGTTACTGGATCTGTCCGGTGGGAGATGGTAGCGCAGGATATCTTCAACCGGTTTGGATGGCGGTCATGTAATAGGATAGGCGATTAGTTTACCTATCTTTGTTATGCCAGCCGGTTGTGGCTTTTGGGCCTTTTGTTTTTGGCGTTGTGGCTCTTTGTGAGCTTGTCGTTATTTTGTTTTCAGACTATAAGACCTTGTTGAACCTCTTTATTTATCTATAAATGTGGCCGTATGCATCGTTCTGATGCAGAGGCCGGGGAGTCCCCCCTTTTCGAAAAAAAAACAAGGTACATCAGAGATACCCTTGTGAGAAGTCACCTCCTGGCTTGGACAACTTAGCCAGCTCGGGTACGCCACAAATTGCAACGAGTAAGCCAGCTATAATATGCCTCAAATATCATCCTAACTGGCCTCTAACCATTGCTAAATCACTCAAGGGGATTCAACGTGAGCCCCACCTGACAGAATGGACATCTACAATTAAACCAAAGCATCATGTCTAATTCGTACAAATTTACATGGTGCAAGGCAGAGTTTTGACTTATAAACAAACAAGCTGCTACCTTCACACACAGATGGTCAAGTGGTGAAATTTGGTCTCTAAACAACCCCCCAAAAAACAGTTATATACATCATCAAAGAATTATGAAAAGAACGGAAGCTTTGCCTTGTCATTTTGTCAATTTACACTCAGTTTCATGAGTATACAATCTCTGTTTCTAAGGCTTCTGTGAAGCGTCGCTTAGGCGACGCCTTAGCGTCGGGGCGCCCTCCGATGGCAAGGCGTCGAACCTGCCTTACACATCGTCGTAAAGCATCCGCTTTAGATCCTAGGGCGTCTGAATCGTCCGCCTAGGCGCGTAGGGCGGCGCCTTGGGCCAGATCGGACGCCATGGGCTGCTTCCAGGCTGCTTCCAGGCGGGAAAGAGTGGCCCACATGGGAAGCTTCATGGGTTTTATTTGAAATATTGGGCTCATGAAAAGTAACAGTATAAAGCGAAGGCGGGACAGAGAGGATTGAACCAATCGTCCAATCCACCCGATAGGCAAGGTTTTTGAGTCGCCGAGTCAAGCCAAGTCGCCAAGGCTGCGGCTAGTGGCTTGCTGGCTTGAGTCAGTGACTTGCCTGGACTAATCGCCCCAAGTCGCCATGGCGTCTGATGCACTCCGCACCTATTTCCTCCTTTGCATAGCCCATTAATGCCGATAAGCAAAGTTATCGGGCGAACAGGCCCAAGACGGCCCACTAACCACTCCGGCCCTCATCCACTCGCTAAACCTAGCGTTGCCACCCCTTCCTTCATCTGCGCCTCTCCCTCGAACTTCTTCCTCTGCGCCGCCCGGCAGGAGAGCGGCGCCTCCCCGCCTCCTCCCAACTCGCACCTCCCGGCTCGATCCTGCAGCTTCATCTCCTCATCCCCGCCTTAGTCTCGCGCCGCCTTGCCTCGCTCAGTCACGGCCGTCGCCCATGAGGTCCAGCCGCCGTCGTCTGAAGGGTGCGTCGCCGGCGAGCTGCGGCGGCGGTTCCTAGGTCACGGCCGCGAGCGCCATGGCTTCCTCTCCTCCCGAGCTCCCTCCCTTTCCCTCTCTCTGTTGAGCCAGCAAGTCAATTAATCGACTAATCGCAGTGATTAATCGCAGAAAATCGCGGTTGAGCCAGCGAGTCGGGCGACTCGCTCCGCGAGCCAAGTCGCCCGCGCAAGCCAGTCACAGCGCGACGACTAGGCGATTAATCGGCGACTAATCGGCGATTAGTCGGCCGACTCAAAAACCTTGCCGATAGGGTTTCCTTCTCTCCTCTCTGACCTTTGGCGGCGGCTCCTTCCTCTACAGCTCCGATCTGTGCCCCTCCTCGCCGGGCTCAGCTCTCCCTCCAACTCTGGCGCAACAGAAAGGTGTGGCTCCCGTTCTCATCTCACTTCTACCCCGGCCTCCTCTGAATTTTCTTCTACCCCTCCTAGTACTCTGTTTCTTCCTGCATTGTAGGTAGATCTGTAGATGTGCTTGGCTGCTTGCCTGCTCCTCCTCTGCATCTGTTTGCTCCCAAATCTGCTTCTCCATCCACAAGGCAGCAACCCCACCATCGCTTCTCTCCTTCCCCATGCTTGTCTGCTTGCTCTAGTGATTTGGCTCTTCTCTCTTTGACGGTTGATTGGGTCTTTTCTCAGTGTTGCTGCAGCAGCGAGGTGTCCCTGCTCTGATGGATCCTAGGAGAAGAGCTACATCAGATGATCCAGTTTGGAAGTATGGGTTCTGGCCAGATTTAGAGAGGAAAGATTTACTCCAGTGTAAATTGTGTGGCAAGATAGTCCATGCTGGAGTGAGAAGGCTGAAGCAGCACCTTTCTGGGGGTTGTAGTGATGCAGATATGTGTCCCGAGGCATCTATGGAGATTAGGATAGATGCGCAAATCCATAAACACTAGAAAGTTTAAAGCTATGGAGCGATATATTGATGAGAAGGATGAAGCTGAAGTTCAAAGGCGCCGTTCCGTCATATACAGAAGATGATTTGAGGCCTATGATTTGGCAACAACTAATTATGTTAATGTTAGTTGTTAAATTTCCTAAATGGCTGCCATCTGTTATATATGTATGTACAATTTATGATGTCAATGCTAGTAGTTAAATCTCCTAATTGGCTGCCATCTATTATATATGTATGTGTCTAAGGCGTCGCCTCTCCTTATGCCTTACCGCTTAGGCAGTGAGGCGCCCCTCCAGCGCCTCGCCTCGCCTTACCGCCTTAAAAACATAGTATACAATAAGCATGCCCATTATCATGAAATGGTTAATCTATTACCATTCCCACCATTGCAAACCTTGGAACAGAAATATTGTGTCACGCCGCATCCAATTATGGTCCCATCAGGTCGGTACCAGCAGTTCCTGCCAAAATTGTTTTTAACCGCCGTGCTTGTACCGGCAGCAATTAATTCGCAATTGGATATCCCGCTTGACAACACATGCTCTCCATACATTCTATCATCCCATAACTACTCACACCTCCCGCTTCAGTGTTTACAGAAGTACCAAACATATTTACATGTGGGCCATGGAGCACCCTACTATATTCTTTGAATGCAAGTTTCACAAAAGCTCGCTATATATAGAACAAGAACAGATTAAAGCTAGCTATAGCTCTTTATGTACAATTTATTTTCTTTTATCTGGAATAATTTACCACATAGGATAATCTAGAAGGTTCAATCGAATACAGGAATTGAACTGATCAGTATGATGAAAAGCCATGTTTTGACAGCATATTATACATAAAACTAAAAATATTTACACATTTTCACAACATAGATTCTCTTAACAATTCTTTACAACAGAATCTAAATGATTCTTTACAACATATCAGCAAGATGTTTCACGGTGTAATGAGTTTGTCTTACCAGAACAAAGACCCAATAGTCGACGTCTCCTCAAGCTAACCATACTTGAACTGCCACCTGCAATAGGGTCCCAAATATGAGAATATACTAAACAAATCAAAGTAATTAATAAAGAATTGGTTAAGCAAACAGTATGGAGTTAAAAAGCGGAGACTTTGAGAAAGCAACAAATGGAGTGCAAGTACTCAAGGGCTTCTGAAGTTCTGATTATGCTATCCTTACTAATATGCTCAACTGTATACTAAACAATACCAGTGCTGTGTAACACTGTTCTTATTGGCCATGACTACTGCTCATAAACAATAATATCACCCATGTTCGAAGAAGCAATACAATAATCCTCGACTATTTGTTCAACGCTTCCATAGACTTCTAACACGGTAAGAAGTTGTATGTTGCTAACCATAAACCACACTTCTAACAATTATCACCCACTTAAATTGTGTGCCAGGGACAGGGATCACATGAAAGATTCAATACTAGAGAAAAAACAAGGTAGGATAAACAACACTGAGCAAAATTCAGGCCCTTCACAAATAATAAGGTTGAAACTTAGAGAAAAAACCAAGTGACTCCGCTTAGAAAGATAGTCATCAGGCCCACAATAAAGTAGCTAAATTATATGTGTTAAATATGTTCAACCAAATAGCACTCAATGCAATTCCATCATGCATCTGGTAAGCACTCTACCATCTTAATAGATTGTTTAGTTGCCTCAAACAAATGTATGCAGAACACCTCACTCATTTCTTAGTATCATAAGCTACTAACACATTGAACGGAACCTAATCATACTGTATGGCCATAATAAGCATAATAAGAAACTCATAAGTTATCTTCAATTCCTTAGCACAGGAACACCACCCGCCAAAATTCCAATCAAGTATTCACTGTTACAAGACATAGAACTTCCATTTGTGCATTCTGAAACCATTACAAGTATAACAAGATGCAGACCTGGGAGGACAAACATCGAACATGAATAATATCAATTGATGCAGAATTGGCGTTGGGCCTCCGCCGTGATTTGGGCACAGCCGGCCGCCGTGAGGCTCATGTACCACATAGCAAAGGACCAGGCCATGGTGACGACGGATGGGTGGTTGGACAGTGGGAGAAGGGCTCGAAGGGGCAGGGTTTTGGGCCGTGGGCGGCTGGCTTAAATAGCCGAGGCAGGCAGAGTGCCGGGTTGAATGCGGAGCGCCCGAGTAGGCTTCTCGGGCTCATCCCTATGAATGCCAGGTAGGCGGATGGTCGGTCAGCCAGCGTGAATGCGGGCAGCCGGCCGGTCATGTCCGCTCTTAATGTGTGGGTGGGCGTCAGAATCCGACGTTGCAGACGTCTGGACTCGCCAAAACCTCCCCCGTTTGGTGCCGTTATGCAGGATTTCAGACGTCCGGACAGGTCCCGACAAATTTGGTGACCACCCGTTAGATGGACACCAAAAGTGTCCGGACCATACGGTCGGACATTTGGTGATCCACGTTGGAGTTTCCGTAAGGTGTTGTACTAGTCATTGATACTAATTACCACAACTGACCAAACACACTAGACTCCAGGGCCTACAGAATCCTGCTACACATCGGAAATTCCAAGAATTATAGAGGTTCCTAATAGTGAAGTCTAAAAAAATCATCACATATCACAAGCCTGCAATGCAACTCCAAATACAGGTTCGGTTACAGATAATTACAGAATCTACCGTCAAATCAAGAACAGACAACACTTGCCAATCAAAATAATATTTTAGTGACAATTATCATAATATCAATTGATGTAATTCTACCAAATCTTCATGCCACGAATCCCGATTACATCCAGTGCCATGAACCGAACAGAGAAAACTTCATAAATCAATAAATCGCAAACACAGGACCGAGAAGCCCCGCCCAACCACCCAACAACCCAATCGAGGAATCCAAAGAACCCCTCAAGGACGCAAGAATTTTCTACAAGTCTGTCCCCACCAGGCCCCAACCACCGCCACCTTCCAATCCAAACGCAGAAGAACTCAACCAACAAGAACGCACAAGATAAGATTATGGAGCAAGCAAACAAGCATCGTCACGGCCAAGAACAGGCGCGGATTCACGGAAATAAGAAAGGCAGCCAATCCTACATACGGGACCTGTAATTCAATAACCATAACGGCGACCAGAATCAATGCGGCGCGACGTTCAACAGGGGCTGGCAAGAACGGCGAGTACGTACCGGCGGCTTCGGCCGGCCGGCGGCGGCAGTAGGAAAAGGCGGCCCAAGGCAAGGCGGCAGCGGCCGCGAGACGAGGGGAGAGGAAAAGAAGTTGGTAGGAGAAGTTGGCGAGGGATACAAAGAGGGTGGCTCACATCTACCACCTTTGTTTCTCTCTCCTTCCGCTGCGACGACTCTTATCTCGCTCCCTCTCCTCCCGTTAATTACTTGTGTTTTCTCGGGGCATTTTTCTCTGTATTATTTTGTGATGAGGATCGGCTGACGCATCGCCTTAGCGGCGGTGGCTTCGGTTCGTCGTACAAGGATTTTTTCTAAAAAAAAAATGCACATGATGTGCAAACCTTTGAGACGGCACAATTTCTTTTAGGAGATGGCACAACATCTCGAGATTTACAAAATCAACATACAGCTTTTTTTTAAACGGCACAACATCTTGAATTTACAAAGTTACCATGCATGTCTCATAGTTTTTTTTAGAGAGGAGGCCCTTACAAAGTCATATTATAAGTCCCGAAAGCCGAAGCCAAAGTAGTAGGAGTCTATGAAAGATAAATGTCAGGACCCGACTCAATGGCACATCGATCTAGCATGTAACACCTCATATCACTTTGCGGCCTCACGCACGGTATTCCCACGGGTGACGCCTTACCTTACCCGGAAGCGTTTGCACCTTTTGGCACACGTATATGATAATGTCGCTAGCATCCATATGACAAAGAGCTCGGGCTGACATAACTAGTCGTAAACCCAAAGTGGCACTAACTTATAGGGACAGACATACATGACCCAGCAACGAACGTGTTGGTCATCAGCGAGTGAATCCAGTCAGAAACTTTGGGCTAGTAGGACTCCAGAAACCAGTCAGGCGGGCTAACAGACTCCAGATTCATCGCGTGACATTTCCGTGAGACGGAACGTAAACGAAGAAGGACACATGCCGGCCACCTAAGTGTTAGGAGCGAAGAGTAAGCTACCATGGCTCGATGGAAGCACTAGGAGACATTTCCAGTAAGAGAGGCTACTAAGGATACACAACTAGATAGTCAGGTCCCACACATACCAAGCATTTCAATCATACACACAATATGCTCGATATGTGCAAATACAACAAGGCATCACAACATGACTCTACAACACAAGTACTTTATTTAAAGGCTCGAGAGAGCCATCGTAACATACACACAAGTACGGGTCACACGACCCAAAGATTCAAGTCATACAAACATACAAGCCAACAATGAAGTAACTTGTGCGTATGCAGACAACTAGGAAATAAAAGAGGCTTGGATAAGCCCGACTACACTACATGGTCCATCGTGAGCTCGGGATCACCCACGGCTTCTTGACCTACTCGTCGACATCGGCGTCTATGAAGAACCCATCGAAGGGGTTGCGGCATCTTCGTAAAACGTAAATTAAGCAACATGAGTACAAAGGTACTCAAAGAAGACTTACAAGATCCTACATACATGCACATTATCAAGAAGGGTTGGTTGGGTTATTGCGACAAGCCGACTTTGACTCTTTGGCTAAGCTATCTTACGAGATTCCAACTTGAAATGGTTTTGCTTTCGAGTCCACTACTCACCACTTGATACACTCCGAGGATCCACCTCCGTCATCCTACGGAAGAGCCATCCTCGGCACTCACGCTTATCTTGAGGCTTTTAGTAGTATTCATTTACTTGTCTATGAACTGTATAGGCAACCAAGTAGTCCTTTACCGCGGACACGGCTATTCGAATAGATGATGTTAACCCTGTAGGGGTGTACTTCTTCATACACGCTCTGACCACTTACCGTCGTTTACACGACATGTACTCGGCAACCTTCAAGCGGAAGCCCAACGTGGGTGTCGGCCACGACCTACCTAAACACCTAAGTCTCTAGTCCAGGTTTATCGCCTATTCAGGTTCCATCCGCAGGGAGTCCGGCCGAGATTTCCACATACGGCCCCGAACGATGTGTGCAGGGTTCCCGAGATACCTAACGGGCATTCGGTACACTATGCCACGTACCTACCGCATCACAGCCCACCCCGCGGGTCAGTGCTGCCCACGGCCTCCAATAAGCTACAAACACTAGAAACTACTTGCAACTCCTGAACAGAGGACTAGGGTGAATAAGAAGCCGAGAGGGTCCATTGGTTTCGGGCCCAATGCATGGTAGTAGCTGAATCTTAAATCACACATACAAATCTCAGTGCTTAAGGACGGCTTCAATGAAACAACCCACCATGTACTTCTACATGGCCTCTCATCGATACCTTTACCAAATCGTGTTCAACACATCACTCTCATTACTGACATGATCATTTCACTCTAGCCCATCACCCAGATGAACCAGACCTGACACGACTCTAAGCATAGCAGGCATAGCAAGGTAGGAACAACACATACAGATGGCTCAATCAACTCCTACACATGCTAGTGGGTTTCATCTAGCTACTGTGGCAATGACAGGTCATGCAGAGGAAATGGGTTCACTCATCAGTAGCACACAAGCAGCTTGAATCGCGTTGTCTTAATGCAGTAAAAAAGAGCAGAAGCGAGAACATTGGATTGTATCGATATGATCAAATGGTTGGTTGCTTGCCTTGCGGGTCCGTGGACTGGTATTGCTCTTCGTTAGGGTATTCGCGATATTCCTCGGGGGCAGAACCTGCCGCAGAGAGCACCGATACACAATCATCACCAAACAATATGCAACAATATGATGCATGCATGAGACATGGCAAAATGAGTGTATTGGGCTAATGCAACTAAGACCAGATGGGTTTGAACCATTTTGAATAAAAGATTCAAGTTTCAAGCTCATACATGGCCCTTTAAAGTGCTTTACCTTGTTCTGCACTAAACAGCAGGTTAACTTGTTTAAACATGCATGAAACTAGTACAGATGGATAGGTTGGATTTTTCTGATCATTTTCATATATAAAACTTTGCATTTGGAGCTACAGATTAATTTCTATGATTTTTTGAAGTTTGTGGTATTTTCTAGAATTTCCCGTATAAGAATAATTCCAGTAAATAGATTACTCAGCATTACGTCACGGTGACGTCAGTGGTCAACAGGGACGGTCCAGGTCAACCCTGACCAGTGGGTCCCACGTGTCAGTGTCATTAGTTTAACTAATTATAATTAGTACTAATCCTAGTTAATTAGCAGGCTGGGCCCCACCTGTCATTGACCCAGGGGGGTGATGACCCACAAGTGTAGGGGATCTATCGTAGTCCTTTCGAAAGTAAGAGTGTCGAACCCAACGAGGAGCAGAAGGAAATGATAAGCGGTTTTCAGTAAGGTTTTCTCTGCAAGCACTGAAATTGTAGGTAATAGATAGTTTTGTGATAAGATAAATAGTAATGAGTAACAAGTAAATAAAGTAAATAAAGTGCAGCAAGGTGGCCCAATCCTTTATGTAGCAAAGGATAAGCCTGGACAATTTCTAATAATGAGAAAGGAGCTCCCGAGGACACATGGGAATTATCGTCAAGCTAGTTTTCATCATGTTCATATGATTGGCGTTCGGTACTTTGATAATTTGATATGTGGGTGGACCGGTGCTTGGGTATTGCCCTTACCTGGACAAGCATCCCACTTATGATTAACCCCTATTGCAAGCATCTGCAACTACAAAAGAAGTATTAAAGTAAACCTAACCACAACATTAAACATATGGATCCATATCAGCCCCTAACGAAGCAACGCATAACTAGGGTTTAAGCTTATGTCACTCTAGCAACCCATCATCTACTTATTACTTCCCCATGCCTTCCTCTAGGCCCAAATAATGGTGAACTGTCATGTAGTCGATGTTCACATAACACCACTAGAGGAAAATACAACATACATCTCATCAAAATATCGAAGGAATACCAAATTCACATGACTACTAATAGCAAGACTTCACCCATGTCCTCAGGAACAAACGTAACTACTCACAAAGCATATTCATGTTCATAATCAGAGGGGTAATAATATGCATAAAGTATCTGAACATATGATCTTCCACCAAGTAAACAAATTAGCATCAACTACAAGGAGTAATCAACACTACTAGCAACCCACAGGTACCAATTTGTGGTTTTGATACAAGATTGGATACAAGAGATGAACTAGGGTTTCGAGAGGAGATGGTGCTGGTGAAGATGTTGATGGAGATTGACCCCCTCCCGATGAGAGGATCATTGGTGATGGCGTTGGTGATGATTTCCCCCTCCCGGAGGGAAGTTTCCCCGACAGAACAGCTCCGCCGGAGCCCTAGATTGATTCCGCCAAGGTTCTTCCTCGTGGCGGCGGTTCATCCCGTAAGCTTTCCCACGATTTTTTTCAGGGTAAAATCTCTAATATAGCAGAAGATGGACACCGGAGGCCCACCAGGGCCCAGAGATAGGGCGTGCCAGAGGAGGCGCCCCCACTCTCTGGACAGGTGTGGGCCCTGGTGTATTTCTTCGCTCAATAATTCTTATAAATTCCAAAAACATGTTCCATGGAGTTTCAGGATTTTGGACCAAAGAGAATAAGTTTCCAATGTTTGCTCCTTTTCGGCCCGAATTCCAAATTGCCGGTATTCCCTCTTCATGGTAAACCTTGTAAAATAAGAGAGAATAGCCATAAGTATTGAGATATAATGTGTAATAACAGCTCATAATGCAATAAATAATGATATAAAAGCATGATGCAAAATGGACATATCAACTCCCCCAAGCTTAGACCTCGCTTGTCCTCAAGCGGAAGCCGAAATCAAAAAATATGTCCACATGTTTAGAGATAGAGGTGTCGATAAAAATAAAATACGGACATGAGGGCATCATGATCATTCTTATAACAACAACATATATACTCCCTCCGTTCCTAAATGGAAGCCTTTTTAGAGATTTCACTACAAACTACATACGGATGTATATGGACATATTTTAGAGTGTAGATTCACTCATTTTGATCCGTATCTAGTCCATAGTGAAATCTCTAAAAATACTTATATTTAGGAACGGAGGGAGTATATTTTATCATATGATTTCTTATGCTCAAGTAACAATCGATTCACAATGTCAAGTATGGTTCAAAAACTTCATTGGGAACTAATAAACTATAATCTCAGTCATTGAAGCAATTGCAATTTATCATAACATCAGAAAGAGTCAACAATAGAGCTTTTCAGCAAGTTCACATACTCAACATCTTTTAGTCTTCTACAATTGCTAACACTCATGCAGTACTTGCGGTTATGGAGTTTCAGCCGGACACTGAGAAAGACAGGGGCTTATTGTGTTGCCTCCCAGCGTATTCACCTTTAGGTGATGTCAACGATAATAGCCCATGCTAACTTACATCCAATTGGATATATATATCATGATCTTTCCAACACGAGGAGCTTGCCAAAGGATAAAATGAAAAAGGGAAAGGTGAGAATCACCTTGACTCAAGCATAAAGTAAAAACATAAAGTAAAAGATAGGCCCTTCGCAGAGGGAAGGAGAGGTTGTCATGTGCGTTTAGGGTTGATGCACAAAATCTTAATGCAAAAGAACGTCACTTTATATTGCCCCTTGTATGTGGACCTTTATTATGCAGTCCGTCGCTTTTATTACTTCCACAACAAGATTGTACAAAGCTTATTTTCTCTGCACTAATAAGTCATACATATTCAAATAGCAATTTTTATTGCTTGCAACATGACAACTTACTTGAAGGATCTTACTCAATCCATAGGTAGATATGGTGGACTCTCATGGCAAAACTGGGTTTAAGGATATTTGGAAGCACAAGTAGTATCTCTACTTGGTGCAAGGAATTTGGCTGGCATGAGGGGGAAAGGCAAGCTCAACATGTTTGGAAGGTCAATGACAATATACTTTAACTGAGATGTCGGAAAACATAAACCATTACGTTGTCTTCCTTATCCAACGTCGACTCTTTTAGCATGTCATACTTAATGAGTGCTCCCAATTATAAAAGGTGTCCAAGATAATATATTTATATGTGAACCTCTCTTTCCTTATCACTTCCTATTAATTGCAACGATGACCAAGGCTACGTTTATCAACTCTCAACAACTTTTATGCCTCATACTTTCTATGTGTGAAGTCATCACTATTCATAAGATCAATATGAACCCTTTTATTGTTTCTACTTTCTCAAGATCATAGCAACATAGCAAAGCCCTTGACTCAACACTAATCTTTATTATAGATAACTCACGGACTCGATTACAAAAAGAGGTCACAAAGAAAAACTCAAAACTACTTGATATCAAAACTTCAATCTACTAGATCAAGATACTACTAAAAGGATCGAACTAAATAAAACGGTAAAGATAAGAGTGTGATGGTGATACGATACCGGGGCATCTCTCCCAAGCTTGGCAGTTGCCAAGGGGAGTGCTCATACCCATGTGATTATGTCCTCGGAGGTGGTGAAGTAGGAGTTGTTGATGATGTGGGTTTGTTCCTCAATTTACGCTTGAGTAGAATATTTTGCTCCTTTAGGTCTTCGATCTCCTGCTCAAGGCTTAATACTCTTTTACATAATTCCTGTTTATTTTCCTGCAAGAGACGAAAAGGGATAAACTCGATCTTTGGCTTCTTTGCTCTATCAGGGAGGCTTGACTTTTTAAACTCCACATGCATGTCCCCAGGCTGAGGTAATAGGGCTTCGTCTTCGTCTGAACTTGTTTCCTCCTTTATTTTAGGCTCATAGTCTTCCTCTTCTTCAGAGGTTCAGCCATCATGCTCCAAGTCCCCATAGACCTTGGGATTTGCGAGGTAATCAGCCACATAACTCTCCCCTTCCGAATCTTGAGACGACACATTGCTCTAAATCTGAAACAGAAACAGCTGGAAACGAAAACAGAGGATATTTGCGTGACACAGTGGTCAAAACCTTCTGGAGTATATATAATGAATTTTTACCGACCAAAATACGTAATGTGCAAGAAAACGGAGTCTGGGAGGCACACGAGGTGTCCACGAGACAGGGGGCGTGCCCAGTAGGGGGGGCGCCCTCCACTCTCGTGGGGGCCTCGTGTCCCTTTCGGACTACTTCTTTCTTCCTAAAATTCTTAAATATTCCAAAACTGGTAAAAATTGCCATTTGAGTTGTTTTGGAGTCGGTTTACTTACCGTACCACACACCTATTCCTTTTCGGAGTCTGGAACATTCTGGAAAATGTCCCTTATGTATTCCTCCGGGGTTACGATTTCAATAATATTAGTTTCAACATTGACAGGATTACCTGGAATATAATGTTTAATTCTTTGACCGTTTACCACCCTCGGACTTGTGCCTTTGAAGTTGTTGATTTTTATGGTGCCAGAACGATAGACCTCCTCGATAACGTAAGGACCTTCCCATTTAGAGAGAAGTTTTCCTGCAAAAAATCTTAAACGAGAGTTGAATAATAACACATAATCTCCTACGTTAAACTCACGCTTTTGTATCCTTTTGTCATGCCAGCGTTTGACTTTTTCTTTGAATAGCTTGGCATTCTCATTGGCTTGAGTTCTCCATTCATCAAGTGAGCTAATATCAAACAACCTCTTCCCACCGGCAAGTTTGAAGTCATAGTTGAGCTCTTTAATAGCCCAATATGCTTTATGTTCAAGTTCAAGAGGTAAATGACACGCTTTTCCATAAACCATCTTATAAGGAGACATACCCATAGGATTTTTGTATGCAGTTCTATAGGCCCATAATGCATCATCAAGTTTTCTGGACCAATTCTTTCTAGATCTATTCACAGTCTTTTGCAAAATTAATTTGAGCTCTCTATTGCTCAACTCTACTTGACCACTAGACTGCGGATGATAAGGAGGTGCGATTCTATGATTAACATCATACTTAGCAAGCATCTTACGGAAAGCACCATGAATAAAATGTGAACCACCATCAGTCATAAGATATCTAGGGACTCCAAACCTCAGAAAAATAACTTCTTTAAGCATTTTAATAGAAGTGTTATGATCAGCACTAGTAGTTGGAATAGCTTCTACCCACTTAGTAATGTAATCAACAAAGAACTAAAATATGTGTATAACCATTAGAGGCGGAAAAGGTCCCATATAATCAAAGCCCCAAACATCAAGCGGTTCAATAACAAGAGAATAATTCATAGGCATTTCTTGACGTCTACTAATATTACCAATTCTTTGACATTCATCACAAGATAAGACAAACTTACGAGCATCTTTGAAGAGAGTAGGCCAATAAAAACTAGATTGTAGTACCTTGTGTGCGTTCTATCTCCGTGGTGTCCTCCATAGGATTGAGTGACACTTGCGTAGGATCTGTTCTGTTCATGCTCGGGCACACAACGTCTAATAACACCATCTACTCCTTCTTTATAAAGGTGTGGGTCATCCCGTAGTAATGTATTAAATCATAAAAGAACTTTTTGTTTTGCTTTGGTATGTGAAACTAGGCGGTATAAATTTAGCAACAATGTAATTAGCATAATCGGCATACCAAGGAGCGATCGAGAAGCATTAACGACCGCTAATTGTTCATCGGAAAGCTATCATAAATAGGCGGTGGGTCATCAAGAACATTCTCTAACCTAGACAAGTTGTGTGCAACGGGGTTCTCAGCTCCCTTTCTATCAATAATATGCAAGTCAAATACTTGGAGCAAGAGAACCCATCTAATGAGTCTAGGCTTAACATCTTTCTTTTCCATAAGATATTTAATAGCAAAGATGATCGGTGTGAATAGTAACTTTGGAATCAACAATATAAGGTCTAAACTTATCACAAGCAAACACAACTACTAAGAATTCTTTTCAAGAGTAGCATAATTTCTCTGGCGAGATCAAGAGTCTTACTAGCATCTTTGGATACCATTTAATTTTTATCGACTCTTTGCCCTAGAACAACACCTCAAACATAATCACTAGCATCACACATAATTTCAAAAGGTAAATTCAATCGGTGGTGAACAATAGGTGTAGTGATCAAAGCTTTCTTAAGTATTTCAAATGCTTCTACACAATCATCATCAAAGACAAAAGGAATATCTTTTTGCAATAAATTAGTCAGAGGCCTTGAGATTGTAGAGAAGTCCTTAATGAACCTCCTATAAAAACCGGCATGACCAAGGAAACTTCTTATACCTTTTATGTCCTTGGGACATGGCATCTTTTCAATAGCATCAACTTTGGCTTTGTCAACTTCAATACCTCTCTTGGAAATCTTATGCCCCAAGACAATGCCTTCATTAACCATAAAGTGACACTTTTCCCGATTCAGGACGAGACTAGTGTCTTCACATCTCTGCAGAACTCGATCAAGGTTGCTCAAACAATCATCAAAAGAGGATCCATAAACGGAAAAGTCATCCATGAATACCTCACAAATCTTTTCACAAAAATCAGAAAATATAGCCATCATGCATCTTTGAAAGGTAGCAGGTGCATTACATAAACCAAAAGGCATACGTCTATAAGCAAAAGTACCAAAAGGGCAAGTAAAAGTAGTTTTAGATTGATCCTTTGTCGACACAGTATTTGAGAGAAACCGAATAACCATCTAGAAAGCAAAAATGTGTGTGTTTGGATAGTCTTTCTAGCATTTGATCAATAAAAGGTAAATGTCGGCGTTACGGGAATGGGGTCCCAGACTTGCTCGCTGCGGCTGTTGGCGTGGCTCAAGGGGCCCAAAGATGGCTCATCTTCATCAGCGCAAGCTCAAGACCCTCGCGAGGCCAAGCCTCATGGGCGGACGACAAGGAGCTTCCTCGAGCACGGCCTCATCAGGTGGCTCGCGAGGAGGCGGAGAGATCAAGCGGGGTACCTCACGAGGTGCCCATGGCGCAAGCCATGACGACCAAGGCGCCCGGTAGGTGCCACCCAGCAGTGTCCTCCTTTCCTCTTTGGTGCAAAGGAGCAAGCGCAGAGAGAGCATCAAGCAAAGGCATCCATTTGATGCAACAAGACCAAGACCAGCCCAGCGGCAGGAAGGAAGTCATTGTGGAGCCCAAGCGGCGTCATCGCGAGCCTTTGACAGGCGAGGACCAACTTTAGTCAGGATAAGTGTACCCGATGTTCCCCTTCAAAATGGCCAATTGTTGGCGCCCTTCCCGCTCAATATTTGGGAAGAGGCCCAGTGCTTTTGCCTATAAATAGGACTAGCCACCCCCAGGGTAGAGGCATCGAGCATCTGGATCCTCACCAAGAAACCAGTAGAGAGAGCGACTGAACTCCTCCTAGCAGTTCATCGCACCAGCCAAGAACAGACCCTCGCGAGGCTGTTCTTCCTTGTATTGTTCATCATCAGCCCAAGAGGCAATCCACCACACCACACACTGGAGTAGGGTATTACACCACAATGGTGGCCTGAACCAGTATAAACTCTCTGTCTCTTGTGTTGTTCCTTCCGTAGTTTAGATCCTAGCGAGTCGGCGAGGAGTAGGTAGGTAGAGGGCGAAATCTCCGCGCGCACCCCAGTGTTCGAACCTCAAGGGTCTGCCGGAACCCAAAATCCGACATTTTGCGCGCCAGGTAGGGGTGTGCCAGGATACGCCTTCTGCCACCTTGTGTCCCGTCGCATCATCATCACCATGTCCGCGACCAGCAGTAACCACGATCCTGGCGGCTTGGCTCGCCATGAGAGCCGCTTCGCCCGGCGACCCCATGCCCCAGGCAGCTCACGGTCCGCAGGGCGCTGCGGGCCATGGGCGACGCGGACGAGCTCAACAGCTCTCACACATGGCAGCGCGATCGGCAAGAAGGGCCTCCAACCACGCCCAGCCACGACGCCAGACACCCGCCGAACTCAAGGGCGCGCTCACAATGGCTGAGAGCTGCTACAGTGCGGTGATGGAAGGCGGCATGACGTCTTGCTAGGCGGGTGGCGAGCTCCTGGCTTTGCCGCCTCGAGGCTCACCCTTCGCACCCAGCTCCCATCTCGAGTCGAGGCGGCTGCTGAGGCTCAAGGCTACTCAACACCAAATGAAGCTGTTAGCACCGGCAGCGGCGATCTTGACTCCGCTCCCGGCCAGCGAAGGACTCGTCGTGACCCACGACCCTAGTGGGCCGCCGCGCTACCACCCCCAGGTGGGCGCATCAAGCAGAGCTGCATGGCACACGGAGCGCTATGGCATGGCCTTCGGAGTGACGGCCCCAGAAGAATACGTGCCCCACATGATGGACCAAGGGCACCCGCATGAGGGCGAACAAGGCTCGCTCCTCAGCCCAAGCTGGGGGGACGAGGCGCCAGAAGCTGAGCTCTTCCAGGAGCCTCTAGACGGCCCCACCGGCCATGCTGGAAGCGACGATTATCGGGTACCGCTAATTCCTCAGGAGCAGGCATACACTAATCATGGATCGCAGGAGGTGCAGGTCGCCACAGCAAATCAGCCTGCCCGCCCAGTCTCCTATCCCTCGGAGGAGGCGTCGGGGCTGCGGGAGAGGCGGAGATCCAGATCACCACCGCGCGTTGAGCAAGGCGTTCTCGGGAGGTAGGCCCTCACCGAGGAGGTGCCTCGGGGCTGCCTGGCGCAGAGACCCGTGGTCGTCGGGGAACGGCTGGCGACCGCTCTACCCTATCGGCGGCGTCTGGTTTACGATCGTCGTTGATGGCACTAGAGTGTGGCGCAAGGCGGGGCCCTCGTCTGGCGATATGAAGCAAGGCGGTACACATGAAGAAGGCCCAAGGCTGTGGCTTCGCCACCTCGTGACACTCTCACGTAATAATGAGTGGGGCTATACGCCCGGAGTCTCGAGGTGCCGGCCTCGGGCCTGGGCTCCCTCCCACGCCCAGTGGCAGCACTTAGCTCCGCACTGGTGAGAAGACGTCCAAGACTAGACTAGGTGCCGGACGTGGCCTTTTTTCTGCTTTCATTGCTTTTCCCTTGGTTAACGCTTTCCCCCGCTGGATTTAAGTTGGACTCGAATTTGAGACTTGTGTGTGTTTGGGGAAGGGGTGCTTAGTCTCGTTCGAGCAATCTCTCATGTTTCGATTACAACTTCGCCTCAGCTGCCTCCCCTCATGAGCCCCTCGTGAGCCGGGACTGGCCTAGCTTGCGCGCAGCCCAGACTGCCGCCGTCGTATCCTCTTAGGAGGTTTTTCACTACAGATCCTACGGATTCGATCAGGAGACACTCGAGACACCATAGCCTCCCACAAGCTATCTTAGGGCCCGCATGGGATAAAGGTAAACTAGCCAGCCGGCGCGTCGCCTAGCCAACCACTTGGCGCGGGTGTACGGGTGATGTAGCATCCACTAGTACGCTGAACATAAGTTTTACATGAGGGGCACCCCCTCCCAAAATGCTCTTACAACCATCAGGTCAAAACCTGAGTTCTGTTCATGCAGGATAAGGAAGCAGAACGATCGTGGTCGATCGGATAAATCCCCCAATGCATCCTCAGGAGCACCGCCCGAACTGTTGCTGGCGTCGCTAGCCTCGCCATCGCCCTCTGTGTTGTCATCAGTGGCATCAGGACCATTCACCATGCCACCCTCATCGGCGGCCACGATCGCGTCGTCATTATCTGAAGCGAAGGCCCTGACGAGAGCGTCCATGTTGTCTTCCACCCATCGCGCCAGTCGTCCGGGCGGCTTTGGGGACTAAAGCGATAAGCGGCGTCGAAGTCAGTGGGGATCCATGTTCGGAGATGGTGAAGACGCGGAAAAGGCGCGCCGAGAAGCGCGCGCTCTCTCTCCACCACCGCCGGCTCGGCGATCAAGCGCCTCAATGCGTCACCACGTCGGTGAAGAACTGAAGGTTGCCGACGTAGTTAACTGCATGCGACTCGCCAACAGCCGCCTCGCAGATGTTACCCAAGGCTGTGTTGGCTCTCTCCCGAAGTGTGGTGAGCATGGGGCCGTGCTCATGCTCCAGGAGCCGCCGCTGGCGTATCTCGTCCGCGTTCTGGCGCGCGACGGCCTCAGCCTCGTCCACCCGTTGGCGAAGGAGAAGCACCTCGGCATGGGAGGTAGTTGACTCCCCCTGCTCCACCTCAAGTGCGGCCCACAAAGCATCGACCCGCCGCGTCACTTCCTCCAGCTTGACCCTCAGGATAGCGGTCCTACCTTCGGCCTCGGTCCGGATCAGCCCCAGCCTCTCCTCGAACTCGCGCTCAAGGTTCAAGTGCACCGTCGCCACCCAACGTCCGACCTCCTCCAGGACGCGAGCTTCCCGCGCAGCGACATCATCCTCAGCCTGCGTCGCCAAGAGCTCCCTCGTCTCCAGGCGTTCATACTCACGTCTTGATTCAGCGGCTTCGGCGTCGGCCTTCCTC
The DNA here is from genome assembly GCA_021437245.1 of Aegilops speltoides. Taxonomy (NCBI): domain Eukaryota; kingdom Viridiplantae; phylum Streptophyta; class Magnoliopsida; order Poales; family Poaceae; genus Aegilops; species Aegilops speltoides. Next base: position 278,520,387 of record CM038146.1, on the reverse strand, counting down.
ACGCTTCGGAGCTCCATTGGTCGCTGAAGCCACCTTCATCGGCGCGAGGGCCGCCTCGCGCTCCTCCACTCCTCTAGTGGCGGCACCGGGCAGAGTTCCGTGCCCGCTCCTCCGTTGCCTCTCGCCACGGTCAGCTTCCGGGCCTCCTCGGCGGCCGAGCGGACCTCCGGGAGGCTGCCAGTGATGCCTTGGCCTCCTCGCGCCAAGATCGCTACTGATAGCGCGAGGCGGCGCCGCCTCGGCTCGCGCCTCTCTGCAACCAGGCGCAGGCCCTCGGCCTCAAGGCACGCGTCCTCATAAGCGAGCTCTTCACCAAGCAGGCTCACCGCGTCAGCCGCCCTCTGAAGAAACCCTTGGCGAAGAACGCGACGCTCCCGGGCGCGCTCGAGTACGTCCTCCACACCATCATCCGCCCCAAGCGAGCGCCAGGGGGCACGAATCAACACTCCCCCTCCGGGCAGGGGGCTGGGGGCTGGCGCCCTTGAGGCGACCGGACACGCCTCGCCAGAAGCACGGCCTAGAGCCAGTCCATCCCCAAATGAAGAGCGCAGGGAGTACCCCAGCCAATCATGGTCCACGACCAGACGAGAAGTCCACGGCAGGCTGGCTATGCCACGAGAAGGCTCGCGAAAGAAGGTTGCAGGGCGCGTGGGGTCGCGATGCGCCTCAGGACGGTTCATCTCTCCAACTGGCCTCACCACAAGGGCTCTGCTGCTTGGAGTGCTCGAAGACAGTGGAGAGGGCGGAGACAAGGGGGATGGCTCCTAAGTCATCTCCGTGAACTCGGCGAGAAGGGCCCTGCGGAGCAAGGATCAGGAAAAGCAATGGAAGGATCAGGAGCTGGGAAGGGAGAAGGCTTACTCATCGGTGGCGAAGTACTTCCTACGCTTCAGCAGGCGGCAAGGGTAATCGTCACCCAGGGCCTCCCTTCTCTTCCGGAGGGCCTCGAAATCCATGCGGAAGCAACCCAAGAGTCGAGTCACGGTCACTGCGGCGAGGAAGAAGCATCCAGCGACCAGCGTGCAGGGCGTTTACGATCTTGTGGCGGTCGCCTCACCAAGAAGAGCAGTGGGGCCTCGGGGACCCTGGCCGCCCGGCCTGCTGAACTCGCTTGCCGCCCTCGGCACACAGCAAGACGGGCCTCGGGGCTGCTCCCTCGTGGCGCCGCCCAGTACCCTGTCACCTCAGCGGGGGCCGCCTCGGCCTCCGGAGGCTCATGCCTCACTGCTCCGCCACTTGAGGAAGAGTCGCCTTGGCCGACTGCAAGGGCGACCACCACCACTGGGTTCTCGCGAGGCCCTTGGAGGCCAGCGGGGCGCAGCCCCCACTCGTCGAAGATGGGCATCTGATTCACAAAGTTGCTTCATTGGGCGGGAGGTGCAGCAAGGCCCCCGTCGGATCTTTGCCGGGTGGGATCCCCAGTCAAGACCAAGAGCAACTTCCTCAGCGCTTCAGGCGTCAGGTCCTCTTCCTGGAGCCTCATATGATCCTCACGCCCGCTGAAGGCCCACATCTGGTGAGAATGGCGTTGGAGAGGGGCAACACGGCGTAGCAAGAACTCCTTCACCACCTTGGGCACCGTCACGCCGAGCATCCTCAAGAACGCGAAGCGACGCCAGACGAAGATGAGCCGGGAACTCGTGAGCGTCTCCTGTCCCCAGCCTGAGTTGGGGACAGCAGGCGAAGATGGCTCCGACAGCAGGGGGCTGGGCACCCCTACGTCCACATACAACCACCGCTCGCGAAACCCGGGTGCGGGCGGAGGTAGACTGAAGTCGATCCCTGAGGCCGCTGTCTCAGGTGCAGCAATGAAGCTCACACACCCCAAGCATTGGGTGGGGTCAACAAGGCGCAGAGAGAAGAAGTGGCGCAGCAATGCAACCGAAGGAAGGATGCCCACCATTGCCCCGCAAACGAAGGCGAAGACCGCGAGAAGGGCGATGGATTCAGGACCTAGATGCATCATATGGATCTGATAGTGGGAGAGCACATCGTTGAAGAAATCGGAAAAGGGGGGAACCAGTCCCGCCCATAGGGCGTCGGCGGAATACTGGACCTCAATGACCATCATGTCGATGGAGAAGCGAGACGCGGGCCAGGCCGTCGTCCTCCCGCATTCGTTGAAAATGGTGGCCAGAGCCGAGCTGACCTTGCCCAAGCCCTCTCGATTGGTTATGATCGACCGGTCGACGGCGGGGGCCGCCCGCGACGGAGAGCGAGGCTGAGGCATGGGTTTCTTCCCTCTTCCCTTCTTCGTCGGGGCCATGGCGACAGAAGGAGGGGGGGAAGGTTCGAGATTGGATTGGGAGCGGAAGCTGGAGTTCGAGAGGAGGAAGGGCGGAGGACGCTCGGGCAATGAAAAGGGGAGCGGCTGTGTGCGACTACGAGTCCGCCTAGCATGGCACAAAATAAGGAGGCGTGGGGAGCAGTGCACCACGTCCAATCAACCGCCACCTTGGCGCCCAAGGCCGCAGGCTGTTAGGGCCCATGGCGCTCGCACTGCCCTTCGCCTCTCTGCTCGCCCAAGTCCGGGCGCGCCTTGGGCCCGGGGGCTACTGTCGGTGTTCTGGGAATGGGGGTCCCCAGACTTGCCTGCCCGCGGCCTGCGGCGTGGCTCAAAAGGGGCCCCAGCACGGCCCATCTTCATCAACGCAAGCTCAAGACCCTCGTGAGGGGCCAAGCCTCGCGGGGTGGACGACAAGGAGCTTCCTCAGGCACGGCCTCATCAGGCTGGCTCGCGAGAAGGCGGAGAGATCAAGGCGGGGTACCTCACGAGGTGCCCATGACGCAAGCCATGACGACCAAGGGCGCCAGGCGGGTGCCAGCCCGCGTAGTGTCCTCCTTTCCTCTTTGGTGCAAAGGGAGCAAGCGCAGGCGAGAGCATCAAGCAAAGGCATCCATTTCGGTGCAACAAGACCAAGACCAGCCCAACGGCAGGAAGGAAGTCATTATGGAGCCCAAGCAGGCGTCATCGCTAGAGCCTTTGACAGGCGAGGACCAACTTTAGTTAGGATAAGTGTACCCGATGTTCCCCTTCAAAATGGCCAATTGTTGGCGCCCTTCCCGCTCAATATTTGGGAAGAGGCCCAGGGCCTTTGCCTATAAATAGGACTAGCCACCCCCAGGGTAGAGGCATCGAGCATCTGGAACCTCACCAAGAAACCAGTAGAGAGAGCGACCGAACTCCTCCTAGCAGTTCATCGCACCAGCCAAGAACAGACCCTCGCGAGGCTGTTCTTCCTTGTATTGTTCATCATCAGCCCAAGAGGCAATCCACCACACCACACACTGGAGTAGGGTATTACACCACAATGGTGGCTTTGAACGATATAAACTCTGTGTCTCTTGTGTTGTTCCTTCCGTAGTTTAGATCCTAGCGAGTCGGCGAGGAGCAGGTAGGTAGAGGGCGAAATCTCCGCGCGCACCCCAGTGTTCGAACCTCAAGGGTCTACCGGAACCCGAAATCCGACAGTAAAGGGTAATGATCTTTCTTAGTAGCTTTATTTAACTTACGAAAATCAATTACCATCCTATAACCTGTAATAATCCTTTGCGGGATCAATTCATCTTTATCATTTGGAACAACAGTAATACCTCCCTTTCTAGGAACACAATGGACAAGACTTACCCATTCACTATCAGCAACGGGATAAATAATACCTGCCTCAAGGAGCTTTAGTATCTCCTTTCTTACCACTTCTTTCATCTTGGGATTTAATCGTCGTTGAGGATCTCTAACTGGTTTGGCATCTTTTTCAACTGTAATTTTGTGTTGGCATAATGTAGGACTAATGCCCTTGAGATCATCCAGAGTATATCCAATTGCTGCTCGATGCTTCTTTGGAGTTTTCAATAATCTTTCTTCTTCTTTCTCTGAAAGGTTAGCACTAATAATAACAAGATATATTTCCTTTTCATCAAGATAAGCATACTTAAGATTATCAGGTAATGGTTTGAGTTCAAACACGGGATCACCCTTGGGTGGAGGGGTATCCCCAAGAATTTCAACGGGAAGGTTATGTTTCAACATAGGTTCTTGTCTAAGGAACACTTCATCTATTTCCCTTCTCTCCTTCATAAACATCTCGTTTTCATGGTCTAGCAAATATTGTTCTAATGTATCAGTAGGAGGCACAACAATGGAAGAAAGACCAATAATTTCATCCTTACTAGGTGGTCCCCTATCACGAGGTTGTCTACAAAACTTAGCAAAATTAAACTCATGAGACATACCATCTATGCCAACGGTGACAGTATCTTTTTCACAATCAATCTTAGCACTAGTTGTATTCAAGAAGGGTCTACCAAAAATAATGGGACAAAAATCATCTTGTGGGGAACCAAGAACAAGAAAATCAGCAGGGTATTTAACCTTCCCACACAAGACTTCAACATCTCTAACAATCCCAAAGGGTTTAATGGTATCCCTATTAGCAAGCTTAATAGTAACATCAATGTCTTCTAATTCAATGGGTGCAATGTCATGCATAATTTCTTGATATAAGGTATAAGGTATTGCACTAGAACCATATCACATAAGCCATGATAACAATGATCTCCTATTTTAACAGAAATAACAAGCATGCCTACGACAGGTCTATGTATCTTAGTATCTGGTCTAGCAATATTATCAGTCTCACCACAGAAATAAATAACATGCCCATCTAAATCATCATCCAAGAGATCTTTAACCATAGCAATACTAGGTTCAACATTAATTTGCTCAGGAGGTGTATAAGTCCTAGTATTACTCTTACAAACAACAGTCGAAGCTTTAGCATGATCTTTTATCCTAACAGGAAAAGGAGGTTTCTCAACATAAGTAGTAGGAACAATAGGATCACTATAGGTGATAATCTTTTCTTCAACTGTAATAGGTGCAACTACTTTCACTTCAACAGGAGGATTATATTTAAACCACTTCTCTTTAGGGAGATCAACGTGAGTAGCAAAAGATTCACAGAAAGAAGCTACTATCTCAGAGTCAAGTCCATACTTAGCGCTAATTCCACGAAAAGCATCGGTATCCATAAAAGATTTAACACAATCGAACTTAGGTGTCATACCTGACTCCTTACCATCGTCGGAACCCCAATCTTCAGAGTTGCATTTAATTCTTTCCAATAAGTCCCATTTGAAGTCAATAGTCTTCAGCATATAAGAACCAGCATAGGAAGTATTGAGCAGGTTGCGATTATCAAGAGAAAGTCGAGCATAAAAGTTTTGAATAATCATTTCCCGAGAGAGCCCATGATTGGGGCATGAATATAACATTGACTTAAGCCTCCCCCAAGCTTGAGCGATGCTTTCTCCTTTGCGAGGCCAGAAATTATATATGTAATTACGATCACGATGAACAAGATGCAAAGGATAAACTTCTGGTGAAATTCCAACTTCAATCGCTTATAATTCCAAGATCTTGTACATCACATAGCCTATACCATGTCAATGCATCTCCTTTCAAAGATAAAGGGAAGACCTTCCTTTTGACAACATCATCGGGAATACCTGCAAGCTTAAATAATTCACAAACTTCATCCATAAAGATAAGGTGTAAATCAGGATGCAATGTTCCATCTCCTGCAAATGGATTAGCTAGCAGTTTCTCTATCATACCCGAAGGAATCTCAAAATAAATATTTTCATAAAGTTCAGTAGGTTGAGGAGCAACTCTTTGCTATTTTGGTTGGGGTGAAGATACCCCGAACAAGCCCCTCTAAGGATTAGTTTCCATAGTGACAAGTAATAGAAAACTTCAGCACACTATATAAATGTTTCCTTACCAAGTTCCACTCCCCAAAAGCGCTACACTCACCGGCAACGGCGCCAGAAAAGAGTCTCGATGACCCACAAGTGTAGGGGATCTATTGTAGTCCTTTCGAAAGTAAGAGTGTCGAACCCATTGAGGAGCAGAAGGAAATGATAAGCAGTTTTCAGTAAGGTTTTTTCTGCAAGCACTGAAATTGTAGGTAATAGATAGTTTTGTGATAAGATAAATAGTAATGAGTAACAAGTAAATAAAGTAAATAAAGTGCAGCAAGGTGGCCCAATCCTTTATGTAGCAAAGGATAAGCCTGGACAATTTCTAATAATGAGAAAGCAGCTCCCGAGGACACATGGGAATTATCGTCAAGCTAGTTTTCATCACGTTCATATGATTCACGTTCGGTACTTTGATAATTTGATATGTGGGTGGACCGATGCTTGGGTACTGCCCTTACTTGGACAAGCATCCCACTTATGATTAACCCCTATTGCAAGCATCCGCAACTACAAAAGAAGTATTAAGGTAAACCTAACCACAACATTAAACATATGGATCCATATCATTCTTTAAAACAGCGATAAACTAGGGTTTAAGCTTCTGTCACTGTAGCAACCCATCATCTACTTATTACTTCCCCATGAAGGAAATATGCCCTAGAGGCAATAATAAAGTTATTATTTATTTCCTTATATCATGATAAATGTTTATTATTCATGCTAGAATTGTATTAACCGGAAACTTAATACATGTGTGAATATATAGACAAACAGAGTGTCACTAGTATGCCTCTACTTGACTAGCTTGTTAATCAAAGATGGTTATGTTTCCTAACCATGAACAATGAGTTGTTATTTGATTAACAAGGTCACATCATTAGTTGAATGATCTGATTGACATGACCCATTCCATTAGCTTAGCACCCGATCGTTTAGTATGTTGCTATTGCTTCCTTCATGACTTATACATGTTCCTATGACTATGAGATTATTCAACTCCCGTTTATCGGAGGAACACTTTGTGTGCTACCAAACGTCTAACGTAATCGGGTGATTATAAAGGTGCTCTACAGGTGTCTCCGAAGGTACTTGTTGAGTTGGCGTATTTCGAGATTAGGATTTGTCACTCCGAATGTCGGAGAGGTATCTCTGGGCCCTCTCGGTAATACACATCACTTAAGCCTTGCAAGCATTTCAAATAATGAGTTAGTTGTGAGATGATGTATTACGGAGCGAGTAAAGAGACTTGCGAAGCGAGATTGAACTAGGTATTGGATACCGACGATCGAATCTCGGGCAAGTAACATACCGATGACAAAGGAACAACGTATGTTGTTGTGCGGTTTGACCGATAAAGATCTTCGTAGAATATGTAGGAACCAATATGGGCATCCAGGTCCGCTATTGGTTATTGACCGAGACGTGTCTCGGTCATGTCTACATGTTCTCGAACCATAGGGTCCGCACGCTTAAAGTTTTGATGATAGTTTCATTATGAGTTTATGTATTTTGATGTACGAAGGTTGTTGAGTCCGGATGTGATCATGGACATGACGAGGAGTCTCGAAATGGTTGAGACATAAAGATTGATATATTGGACGGATATATTTGGACACCGGAAAGGTTCCGGGTGAGATTGGAAATATACCGGAGCTCCGGGAGGTTACCGGAACCCCCCGGTAAGTATATGGGCCTTATTGGGCCTTAGTGGAAGGGAGGGAGAAGGAGCAAGGGAGGCGCGCCCCAAGCCCAATCCGAATTGGGAGGGGGGCCCCCCTTCCTTCTCTCCTCCCCCCTCTTCCTTCCTTCTCCTACTCCGAATAGGAAAGGGGGGGGCAAACCTACTTGGAGTAGGTTTGCCCCCCTAGGGCGCGCCTCCCCCTTGGGCCGGCCTCCTCCTCCCTCCCTCCTTTATATCACGGGGTGGGGGCACCCTAGACACACAAGTTGATCATTGAGATCGTTCCTTAGCCGTGTCGCGGTGCCCCCTCCACGATATTACACCTCGGTCATATTGTAGCGGTGCTTAGGCGAAGCCTGCGACAGAGAACATCAAGATCGTCCTGCACGCCATCGTCTTGTGGAACTCCTCCAGCGCCTCTGCTGGATCGGAGATCGGGTGCGTCATCGAGCTGTCTGCGTGTCAAGAACTTCGGAGGTGCCGAATAACGGTGCTTGGATCGGTTGGACCAGGAGGACGTCGACTACTTCCTCTACGTTGCGTCAATGCTTCGCTTGATCTCACGAGGGTGCGTAGACAACACTCTCCCTCTCATTGCTATACATCACCATGATCTTGCGTGTGCGTAGGAAATTTTTGAAATTACTCGTTCCCCAACAAAGGCATCCGAGCCTAGGTTTTTATGGTTTGATGTTATATGCACGATAGAACACAAGTGAGTTGTGGGCGATATAAGTCATCTTGCTTACCAAAGATGTCATACTTTGGTTTGGCGGTATTTTTGGATGAAGCGGCCCGACCGACATTACGCGTACGCTTACGCGAGATTGGTTTTACCGCCGTGCTTTGCACACAGGTGACTAGCGGGTGTCAGTTTCTCCAACTTTAGTTGAACCGAGTGTAGCTACGCCCGGTCCTTGCGAAGGTTAAAACAGCATCAACTTGACAAACTATCGTTGTGGTTTTGATGCGTGGGTGAGATTGGTTCTTGCTTAAGCCCGTAGCAGCCACGTAAAACTTGCAACAACAAAGTAGAGGACGTCTAACTTGTTTTTGCAGGGCATGTTGTGATGTGATATGGCCAAGACATGATGCTATATTTTATTGTATGAGATGATCATGTTTTGTAACCGAAGTTATCGGCAATCGGCGAGAGCCATATGGTTGTCGCTTTATTGTATGAAATGCAAGCATACAGTAATTGCTTTACTTTATCACTAAGCGGTAGCGATAGTCGTAGAAGCAATAGATGGCGTAGCGACAATGATGCTACGATGGAGATCAAGGTGTCGCTCGGTGGCGATGGTGATCATGATGGTGCTTGGAGATGGAGATCACAAGCACAAGAAGATGATGGCCATATCATATCACTTATATTGATTGCATGTGATGTTTATCTTTTATGCATCTTATCTTGCTTTGATTGACGGTAGCATTTTAAGATGATCTCTCACTAAAATTATCAAGTAGTGTTCTCCACAGTATGCACCGTTGCCAAAGTTAAATCGTGCCCGCACACCACGTGATCGGGTGTGATAAGCTCTCGTCCATCTACAACGGGTGCAAGCCAGTTTTGCACATGCGAGAATACTCGAGTTAAACTTGCGAGCCTAGCATATGCGAGATATGGCCTCGGAACACGGAGACCGAAAGGTCGAGCGTGAATCATATAGTAGATATGATCAACATAAGATGTTCACCATTGAAAACTACTCCATCTCACGTGATGATCGGTTATGGTTTAGTTGATTTGGATCACGTGATCACTTAGATGACTAGAGAGATGTCTGTCTAAGTGGGAGTTCTTGAGTAATATGATTAATTGAACTAAAATTTATCATGAACTTAGTACCTGATAGTATCTTGCTTGTCTATGTTGTTTGTAGATAGATGGCCCGTCTTTGTTGTTCCGTTGAATTTTAATGCGTTCCTTGAGAAGCTAAGTTGAAAGATGATGGTAGCAACTACGCGGATCGGGTCCGTAACGAGGATTATCCTCATTCTTTGCCTGAAAAAATTACGTCTGGAAGCACCGCTGGGTGCGAACTGCTTCTTGATCTGGCCGCGGCGTTAAGAGCGTCTGGCGAGCAAAGCTGATGACTACTCGATAGTTCAATGTGCCATGCTTTACGGCTTAGAACGGGACTTCAACAACGTTTTGAGCGTCATGGAGCATATGAGATGTTCCAGAGTTGAAGTTAATATTCGAGAAGAATGCCCGGATTGAGAGATATGAAGTCTCCAATAAGTTCTATAGCTGCAAGATGGATGAGAATAGTTACGTCGGTGAGCACATACTCAAGATGTGCGGGTATTGTAATCACTTGATTCAACCGGGAGTTACTCTTCCGGATGATAGCGTCATTGATGAAATTCTCCAATCACTTCCACCAAGCTACAAGAGCTTCGTGATGAACTATAATATGCAAGGGATGGATAAGGCGATTCCCAAGCTCTTCGCAATGCTAAAGGCTGCGGAGGTATAAATCAGAAGGAGCATCAAGTGTTGATGGTTAACAAGACCACTAGTTTCAAGAAAAAGGCAAAGGGAAGAAGAAGGAACTTCAAGAAGAACAGCAAGCAAGTTGCTGCTCAAGAGAAAAACCCAAGTCTGGACCTAAGCACAATCCGAGTGCTTCTCTGCAAGCGGTAGTCCTTTGAAGCGGAACTGCTCCAAGTATTTGGCGGATAAGAAGGATGGCAAGGTGAACAAAGGTATATGTGATATACATGTTATTGATGTGTACCTTACTAGAGCTCGCAGAGCACACAGGTAATTGATCTTGGTTACATTGCTAATATTTGCAACTTGAAGCAGGGGACTACGGATTAGCGAACAACGGCAAAGGGCGAGGTGACGATGCGCGTGGGAAATGGTTCCAAAGTCGATGTGATCGCGATCGACACGCTACCTCTACATCTACCTTGGGATTAGTATTAGACCTAAATAGTTGTTATTTGGTGCGGCGTTGAGCATGAACATTATATCTGGATCTTGTTTGATGCGAGGCGGTTATTCATTTAAATCGAGAGAATAATGGTTGTTCTATTTATATGAGTAATATCTTTTATGGTCATGCACCCTTGAAGAGTGGTCTATTTTGATGAATCTCGATAGTAGTGATACACATATTCATAGTGTTGAAGCCAAAAGATGCAGAGTTGATAATGATAGTGCAACTTATTTGTGGCTTGCCGTTTGGGTCATATCGGTGTAAAGCGCATGAAGAAACTCCATCTTGATGGACTTTTGGAACCACTTGATTATGAATCACTTGGTACTTGCGAACCGTGCCTCATGGGCAAGATGACAAAACGCCGTTCTCGGTACTATGGAAGAGCAGATTTGTTGGAAATCATACATACTGATGTATGTGGTCCGATGAATGTTGAGGCTCATGGCGGATATCGTTATTTTCTCACCTTCACAGATGATTTAAGCAGATATGGGTATATCTACTTAATGAAGCATAAGTCTGAAACATTTGAAAAGTTCAAAGAATTTCACAAGGGAAGTTGAAAATCATCGTAACAAGAAAATAAAGTTTCTACGATCTGATCGTGGAGGAGAATATTTGAGTTACGAGTTTGGTTTACACTTAAAACAATGTGGAATAGTTTCGCAACTCACGCCACCCGGAACACCACAGCGTAATGGTGTGTCCAAATGTCGTGTCGTACTTTACTTGATATGGTGCGATCTATGATGTCTCTTCTGATTTACCGCTATCGTTTTGGGGTTATGCTTTAGAGGCGGCCACATTCACGTTAAATAGGGCACCGTTGAAATCCGTTGAGGCGACACCTTATGAACTATGGTTTGGCAAGAAACCAAAGTTGTCGTTTCTTAAAGTTTGGGGCTGCGATGCTTATGTGAAAAAGCTTCAACCTGATAAGCTCGAACCCAAATCGAATGTGTCTTCATAGGATACCCAAAGGAGACAGTTGGGTACACCTTCTATCACAGATCCGAAGGCAAAACATTCGTTGCTAAGAATGGATCCTTTCTAGAGAAGGAGTTTCTCTCGAAAGAAGTGAGTGGGAGGAAAGTAGAACTTGATGAGGTAACTGTACCTACTCCTTGTTGGAAAATAATACATCACGAGAACCGGTTTACGTGACGTCAAAACCAACTAGTGAGGAAGTTGATGATGATGATCATAGAACTTGAGATCAAGTTATCTGAGAACCTCGTTGGTCGAGCGAGTAAGATCCGCACAGAGTGGTACGGTAATCCTATTCGGAAGTCATGCTACTAGATCATGATGAACCTACGAACTATGAAGAAGCGATGGTGAGCCCAGATTCGAAAAATGGCTTGAAGCCATGAAATCGAGATGGGATCCATGTATGAGAACAAAGTATGGACTTTGGTTGACTTGCCCGATGGTCGGCAAGCAATTGAGAATAAATGGATCTTCAAGAAGAAGACTGACACCGACGGTAATGTTACTGTCTACAAAGCTCAACTTGTTGCAAAAGGTTTTCGACAAGTTCAAGGGGTTGACTACGATGAGACCTTCTCACCCATAGCGATGCTTAAGTTTGTCCGAATCATGTTAGCAATTGCCGCATTTTATGATTATGAAATTTGGCAAATGGATGTAAAAACTGCATTCTGAATGGATTTACGGAAGAAGAGTTGTATATGATGCAACGAGAAGGTTTTATCGATCCAAAGGGAGCTAACAAAGTGTGCAAGCTCCAGCGATCCATTTATGGACTGGTGCAAGCCTCTCGGAGTTGGAATAAACGTTTTGATAGTGTGATCAAAGCATTTGGGTTTATACAGACTTTTGGAGAAGCCGGTATTTACAAGAAAGTGAGTGGGAGCTCTGTAGCATTTCTAATATTATATGTGGATGACATATTATTGATTGGAAATGATATAGAATTTCTAGATAGCATTAAGGGATACTTGAATAAAAGTTTTTCAATGAAAGACCTCGGTGAAGCTGCTTACATATTGGGCATTAAGATCTATAGAGATAGATCAAGACGCTTAATTGGACTTTCACAGAGCACATACCTTGACAAAGTTTTGAAGAAGTTCAAAATGGATCAAGCAAAGAAAGGGTTCTTGCCTGTATTGCAAGGTGTGAAGTTGAGTAAGACTCAAAGCCCGACCACTGCGAGAAGATAGAGAGAAAATGAAAAGTGTTCCTATGCTTCAGCCATAGGGTCTATCATGTATGCAATGCTATGTACCGACCTGATGTGTGCCTTGCTATAAGTCTAGCGAGGAGGTACCAAAGTAATCCAGAGTGGATCCTTTGGATAGTGGTCAAGAACATCTGAAATACGAAAAGGACTAAGGATATGTTTCTCGTATATGGAGGTGACAAAGAGCTCATCGTAAATGGTTACGTTGATGCAAGCTTTGACACCGATCCGGACGATTCTAAATCGCAAACCGGATGCGTGTTTACATTAAGCGGTGGAGCTGTCGGTTGGTGCGAGTTCAAAGCAAAGCGTCGTGGCGGGATCTACATGTGAAGCGGAATACATAGCTGCTTGAAGCAGCCAATGAAGGAGTGCGGATGAAGGAGTTCATATCCGATCTAGGTGTCATACCTAGTGCATCGGGTCCAATGAAAATCTTTTGTGACAATACTGGAGCAATTGCCTTAGTGAAGGAATCCAGATTTCACAAGAGAACCAAGCACATCAAGAGACGCTTCAATTCCATTCGGGATCTAGTCCAGGTGGGAGACATAGAGATTTGCAAGATACATACGGATCTGAATGTTGCAGACCCATTGACTAAGCCTCTTCCACGAGCAAAACATGATCAACACCAAGACTCCATGGGTGTTAGAATCATTACTGTGTAATCTAGATTATTGACTCTAGTGCAAGTGGGAGACTGAAGGAAATATGCCCTAGAGGCAATAATAAAGTTATTATTTATTTCCTTATACCATGATAAATGTTTATTATTCATGCTAGAATTGTATTAACCGGAAACTTAATACTTGTGTGAATATATAGACAAACAGAGTGTCACTAGTATGCCTCTACTTGACTAGCTTGTTAATCAAAGATGGTTATGTTTCGTAACCATGAACAAGGAGTTGTTATTTGATTAACAAGGTCACATCATTAGTTGAATGATCTGATTGACATGACCCATTCCATTAGCTTAGCACCCGATCGTTTAGTATGTTGCTATTGCTTCCTTCATGACTTATACATGTTCCTATGACTATGAGATTATGCAACTCCGTTTACGGAGGAACACTTTGTGTGCTACCAAACGTCTAACGTGCGGGTGATTATAAAGGTGCTCTCTGGTGTCTCGAAGGTACTTGTTGAGTTGGCGTATTTGAGATTAGGATTTGTCACTCCGAATGTCGGAGAGGTATCTCTGGGCCCTCTCGGTAATACACATCACTTAAGCCTTGCAAGCATTTCAACTAATGAGTTAGTTGTGAGATGATGTATTACGGAACGAGTAAAGAGACTTGCCGGTAACGAGATTGAACTAGGTATTGGATACCGACGATCGAATCTCGGGCAAGTAACATACCGATGACAAAGGGAACAACGTATGTTGTTGTGCGGTTTGACCGATAAAGATCTTCGTAGAATATGTAGGAACCAATATGGGCATCCAGGTCCCGCTATTGGTTATTGACCGGAGACGTGTCTCGGTCATGTCTACATTGTTCTCGAACCATAGGGTCCGCACGCTTAAAGTTTTGATGATAGTTTCATTATGAGTTTATGTATTTTGATGTACCGAAGGTTGTTCGGAGTCCCGGATGTGATCATGGACATGACGAGGAGTCTCGAAATGGTTGAGACATAAAGATTGATATATTGGACGGATATATTTGGACACGGAAGGTTCGGGTGAGATTGGAAATATCTGGAGCTCAGGAGGTTCTGGAACCCCGGTAAGTATGTGGGCCTTATTGGGCCTTAGTGGAAGGAGGAGAAGGCGCAAGGGAGGCGCGCCCCCAGCCCAATCCGAATTGGGAGGGGGCGGCCCCCCTTCCTCTCTCTCCCCCTCTTCCTTCCTTCTCCTACTCCGAATAGGAAAGGGGGCCAAACCTACTTGGAGTAGGTTTGCCCCCCTAAGGCGCGCCTCCCCTTGGGCGGCCTCCTCCTCCCTTCCTCCTTTATATCACGGGGTAGGGGGCACCCTAGACACACAAGTTGATCATTGAGATCGTTCCTTAGCCGTGTCGGTGCCCCCTCCACGATATTACACCTCGGTCATATTGTAGCGGTGCTTAGGTGAAGCCTGCGACAGGAGAACATCAAGATCGTCCACGCCTTGTCGTCTTGTGGAACTCCTCCCAGCGCCTCTGCTGGATCGGAGATCGGGTGCGTCATCGAGCTGTCTGGCGTGTCAAGAACTTCGGAGGTGCGGAGTAATGGTGCTTGGATCGGTTGGACCGGGAGGACGTCGACTACTTCCTCTCGTTGCGTCAGCGCTTCGCTTGGTCTCACGAGGGCGTAGACAACACTCTCCCCTCTCGTTGCTATACATCACCATGATCTTGCGTGTGCTTAGGAATTTTTTTGAAATTACTACGTTCCCCAACACCCCATGCCTTCCTCTAGGCCCAAATAATGGTGAAGTGTCATGTATTCGACGTTCACATAACACCACTAGAGGAAAAGACAACATACATCTCATCAAAATATCAAATGAATACCAAATTCACATGACTACTAATAGCAAGACTTCACCCATGTCCTCAGGAACAAACGTAACTACTCACAAAGCATATTCATGTTCACAATAAGAGGGGTAATAATATGCATAAAGGATCTGAACATATGATCTTCCACCAAGTAAACCAATTAGCATCAACTACAAGGAGTAATCAACACTACTAGCAACCCACAGGTACCAATTTGTGGTTTTGATACAAGATTGGATACAAGAGATGAACTAGGGTTTTGAGAGGAGATGGTCTTTGGTGAAGATATTGATGGAGATTGACCCCTCCGATGAGAGGATCATTGGTGATGATGTTGTTGATGATTTCCCCCTCCGGGGAAGTGTCCCAGCGAGCAGCTCTGCGGAGCCCTAGATGATTCCGCCAAGGTTAGCCTCGTGGCGGCGAGTTTCATCCGTAAAGCTTGCCCGATTTTTCGATGTAAAATCTCTAATATAGCGGAAGATGGACAGCGGAGGCCCACCAGGGGCCTAGGAGATAGGGGGCACGACCGGGGAGGCGCCCTCCACTCTCCTTGACGGTGTGGGCCCCTGGTGTATTTCTTTAGCTCAATAATTCTTATAAATTCGAAACATGTTACTGTGGAGTTTGAGGATTTTTGGGCAGTCTGAGAATAGGTTTCAATGTTTGCTCCTTTTCGGCCAAATTCCAGCTGCCAGTATTCCCCCTCTTCATAGTAAACCTTGTAAAATAAGAGAATAGCCATAAGTATTGAGATATAATGTGTAATAACAGCCCATAATGCAATAAATAATGATATAAAAGCATGATGCAAAATGGGCGTGTCGGGGGTCAATGCTGGGCGACCCGTGGCAAGCGAAGGTCGATGGAGTCAAACTTCGCGGCGTTTAGCCCAGCCGAGAATCGAGACGGCCGGTGCGCTGCGATTTGCCTCTGAGCGCCGTTTGGCGCGAAGGACAGCTATGGGATCGGGGCCTTCGTCGCATCAACCGTGGTGGTGGCATGACCGGGAGTGGCGGTGTGGCGCGGTGGCGAGCTTCAGCGGTGGCGGCTTCGGTCGAGCTTCGGGCTCGTTCTGCGATGGCCTAAGCGAAGCGGCGCTAGCAACTCGGCTCCTACGCGATGCGAAGTGCGATGGGCACAAGCCGGACCATATAGTCACGGAGCACCACCGGCAGCAGCGGCGCGGCGGCGTTCGGGCGTCCAGCGGCGCGACTCTGCGTACGAGGAGAAGCGAAGCGGGGTTAGATGGAGAGGCTCACAGCGAGTGCGGTGGCGCCGGAGTTAGCTCGGGGGAGAGGCTGGTGCGGTTGGAATGGCGACGATGATCTCGGCGGCCAGAGTTGGGGAAGACGGCGTCAGCGGCGACTCCAGGGCGGGCGAGCGCTCGGGGCTCGGCCTGCTCGGCGTAGTTGATGTCGGTGGAGTGAATGGACACAGTGCAAGGGCGAGGCGTCTGCGGTGTCCGCGGCAACGGCGAGCGGCGGCGACGTGTGCGCTCGGTCGTCGTCGGGAGAGCAAGAGAGGAGCTGGGGAGGAGGGGGTGTGTCTGTGAGCTTGGGGGAGGAGTGGGTGATCGACCAGGCCAGTGAGCAGCGAGGAGGAAGCGAGGCGGCAGCGGTGTGTGGCGCGTCTTTGGTGCGGCGTCGAGCACCTGCCTGCCTGCCTAGCCGAGCAAGCAGCTCGCTGGAGCGGCTGCTGGGCTGGGCCGGCTAGGTGGGCCTGTTGTTGGGCTGCCAGGTAAGTCGGCCTAGGTAACTCTCTCTTTGCCTTTTATTTATTGTTTCTGTTTTTCTATTTCTTTTGTAACTTCGTGGCTTTTCTAAAAATGCTTAGGCACTTTCAAAAATCACCAAACTGCACATGGCCACTATTTGGAATATATCCAGCATGGAACATTTTAGTTTGGGATTATTTGAGCATTTTAAATATTTTATATTATTTAAATGCCCAAATTTAAATAACTAATGATATAATCCAGTGACCTTAGGATGACCTAGAAATTTGTGCATCACTTTTGGCAGAGGTCTAAGACCAAGGCAGAAGTGATGAACATTTTAGAAGGACATTTTAGGTTCATTGAAAATATTTTTAGTAAACCCTAGTTGGTTTGAGGGGGTGCTGGGGGTTCTACCATCCCCATTTCAAGTTTTTGATGAAAGAAATAAACATGATGCAACACTCTAATGCATGAACTAGCTAGGGTGTGACAAATCACCCCCACTCAGAAAAATCTTGTCCCGAGATTTAGGTTCCTCCGGAAAGAAGGCGGGATACTCGAGTCGAAGATGATCCTCCCTTTCCCAGGTTGCTTCTTTCTCAGAATGGTGCGACCATTGAACCTTGAGAAACTTGATATTATGACGTCGAGTGGTACGCTTGGCTTGATCAAGGATACGAACGGGGTACTCTCGATACGTGAGATTGTCTTGAAGATCAAGCGTTTCGTGGTCCACTCCACGGATAGGATCCGAGAAGCAACACCTGAGTTGAGAAAAATGGATCTGGTGGGATAACGAGAGAGAGAATGAGTCCAACGGCTCTGGTACGGAATGGCGACTCGGGTGGCAACACGGCGGGCGCTGCGGCTCTGCTCGCTGGTCCAAACGAGCCGTCGACCTGGTCGTTGGTGAGGACGCCGGGCCGGTCGGCGCGGGCGCTCCCAAAGGTGACCTCGGGTGCGGAGGCGGCACCGCGCTGGACGGGGAGCCGCTTCTGGGCCCTGGCCGAGGGAAGCGACGATGAGGAGTCGGAGGTGGAGTCGAGCGATGGCGTGGCGTGGCGTGCCGAGGTGAGCCGGCCGTCGTTGGGCGCGTTCGTGGCTCGGGCTGAGGAGCTAGGGGGCTTGCTCATGGCCGGGCGGCGGCGGGCCTTTGCGCCCGGTGGCCGCGGTGCTCGCCGACCAGGGGTGTCTGGGCGAGCGCCGTTGGTGCATGCGGCGTTGCTGGGAGGCGTGCGGGCGGCCTCGGACAGCACGCGGGCTGTATCCCCTCCGAGGGATTCGGGGCCTGCGCCGGCGAGGCTGGTGGAGCCCGGGACGGTGGCACCGGCGGGCGCAGGGGCGGTGGCGGCGACGGAGGAGGCGGCTGACCCCTGGCCTAGGGTTGGGGAGGCTGGTCGGTCTGGGCCGATGGGCCAAGACCAGGCAGTGGACCAAGGGGGCCTTCTTGGGCCTTGCGCGGCCCAGGGCGTTAGTTCCGCGGAGACGGGGCTGTGTCCGGAGGTGGGCTGCGCAGAGTCGCGGGGCAGCGTGGAAAAGCCCAAGCCTGGCCCGTCCTCGGAGCGGGCAGTACTTAAGTGGCTGTGGATTCGCCGCAGGGCATCCGACAGTTCACTAGGGTTTCCAGCCACTCCTGCTGAGGTGCGGCGCTTCGGTGGATCCGCCCAATCCCTTTCCCCACCACCTTCCCCCACCCCTTCTCCGGTCCTTTGCCGAGGTGGTCGTCATGGGCTCCACGGCGGAGCGGCATGCTGACAAGAGGGCGGTGCCGGATCTGGAGGCGGAGAGGCGTCGCGTGCGAGATCTGCGCGCCCAAGCAAAGTCGCGCGGGGCGGAGCGTGCCGGCGAGGAGGGCGGATGGGGGCCTCCCCCAGCTTGGTGGCTCAAGGAACAAGAGAGAAAGCAGAAGAAGAAAGAGGCTTACAAGAAGAAGGGGCTGGAGCTCAAGCGTAAGGAATCTTTCCTCCCCTCCGGAGGTGACCGCGTCGGCGACCCCTACTCCAAGCAAAAGTTGAAGAAGCACAAGCCGGCGATGCCGGCCCCTTCCAAGGTCTCCAAGCCCTCCGCTTCCAAGGGCACGGCGGCGGAGCCCATTCCCGTCGAGGACGCGGGTGGGCCAGAGTGCTTCCGCTGCGGGCGCACGGGTCACTACTAGAGCGAGTGCGGTTTCAAGCAGCTTTGCGTGCTCTGCAGCAACGAGGGGCACGCCTCGGCCTACTGCCCCACGCGCGGCAAGCAGCTCGTGCTCCAGACCATGGGACACGCCTTTGCGGGTGGCGGTTTCTTCTGCCTGCAATACCCGAAGGAGGCGGATGTGGCGGCGGAAGGTTTGCTGGGGGCTAACGCGGCCCTGGTGTCGGCGGCGCCCGGCGTCCTTACCAAGAGATCCTCGAGGCCGAGCTCCCCCATCTCTTCGAGGGCGAGTGGGACTGACAGGTGGCGCCGTTCGACACGGACTGCTTCTCTGTGGCGTTCCCGGACCCTGTCATGCTCCGAATGGCGACGCGCAGTGGGAAGCTTTTCCTTTCCATCAACAACATCACCGCTAACATCCGGGACACGGTCCTCGCCGAGCCAAAGGCGCTGTCGATGCCGGAGGTTTGGGTGAAGCTTTGGGGGGTGCCTCCGAAGCAGCGGCGTGTGGAGCGGCTGATGGCGGCCACGACTATGATCGGCCGGCCGCTGGTGGTGGATGAAGTGTCCCTAATCTGCTCGGGCCCGGTGCGCATGTCGGGCGCCGGCCAAGCTGTGCGGATCTGTGCAAATCTGGTTCAATGGCGAGGGCTACTCCATCAAGCTCGAGCCGAAGGTGGACCAGCCGCGCACAGCGGCCCCTGCTCTCCCGCCCCCACCACCACCACCCGTGGGTCAGGGCCCGGGGGATCAAGACAAGGACAAGCGCAAGGACGCGGACCAGGATCAAGACGCCAGCATGGAGGAGGATGACTCCATCGATACCGTCGCCTGGGACAAGCTCGAGATCTCTGTGGCGGGCCCTGCTGCGCCGGTGGAGGGGGTCGCGGGGCTGCAGGCTGTGCTGGGGTCGGGCCACGAGGGGATGTACTTCTCGATCCCCAACCAGTACGGCTCCAACATGGGGTCGGTTTCCTCCCCTCCTTGGGCGCGGCCCCGGCTTCGGTGGAGGGTTTGGGCAGTGGTGGCTCGCCGTTTGCGCTCTCCCCCAAGCCCTCACGGCTCCGTTCAGTGGGTTCTCCGGCGGGCGGCGGGCATGGCTCCACCCTGAGCGGCTCGGTCAAGCCGATGAAGAAGATGGCGGTGCGCAAGGTCAGCGCGGAGGTGGTGTGTGCGATGGAGTCGCTGGGGGCGCCTCCCACGCCTCGACAGTCGGTCATGGCACTGGCGGCCCCACCCTTGCCACCCGTCGCGGATTCGCTGCTGCAAGTGGCGGCCAAGACGGCGACGATCGCCAAGGCCAAGAGAACCAAGACGGTGCCAGCGGCTCCGGTCCGCACAAGCTCGCGCTCCAAGGGGGCCAAGGGTAACATGCCGTCGCTGCAGCGGCGCAACTCCTCCAGGCACAGAAGAACATGGAGATCTCAGGTAATCCTTCGCCTCGCTTTACGGTTCTTGATTCCTTTTCGGACGAGCACTTGCATGAGGTGTTGGATGCGAGCGGTGTGGTTGCTGCTTGTGAGGGTGGAGTCAGGGAGCTTATTTCGCTCGTTCGCACCAAGGAGTCGGCGCAGGCAGCGCTAGCGGCTGCCGCGGCAGCACGTGCTGCCCAGAGACCCGGTGAGCCCGAGGGAGGGGCCACCGCGGCTCTTTCCGTGCCCGAAGAGGGGGATCAGGCAACAGGGGTTGCTCCCCCTCCCTCGCCTTGCCGTGGCAAGGTGAGGCGCGTGGCTAAGGCGGTCACCTCGCGAGGTGTCCGGCTCCGCAATCGAGTCATCTAGATGCGGGCCATCTTTTGGAACATCCGTGGCTTTGGCCACGCAGGGCGTCGGACGCAACTTAAGGAGTACATGCGTAGAGAGGACGTCGATATAGTGGGGCTGCAGGAAACTATCAAGGGGGATTTTCGTTTCCATGAGTTGCTCACTATTGACCCATTGGAGCGCTTTGAGTGGCAACACGTTCATGCGATTGGTCACTCCGGTGGTTTGTTGCTTGGCTTAAACAGCGCGCTGTATGAGATTATCGCCTGGGACGCCGGTTCGTTTTTCATCTCCGCGCATTTTAGGGTTAGGGCCTCGCGGCGCGAGTTGGTTGTCATTCAGGTCTATGGGCCGGCCGATCACGTGAGATCGGCGGAGTTCTTGGGAGAACTCCAAGCCAAAGTTAATTCTGTGACTCAGGCGGCGCTCCCTGTCCTGGTGGGAGGCGACTTTAACCTGATTAGGTCGGGAGCGGATAAGAGTAACAACAACATAAACTGGCCTCGGGTGGCCATGTTTAATGCTGCGATCGCCTCTATGGCCCTCAGGGAGGTGGCTAGATCAGGCGCTCGTTTCGCATGGACAAACAAGCAATTAGACCCGGTACGCTCTGTGTTGGATCATGTGTTCATGTCTCCGGATTGGGAAATGGGTTTTCCCCTCTGCACTCTGGTTGCGGAGACTCGTATTGGGTCAGACCATGTACCTCTAGTGTACTCCTCGGGGGAGGATAGAGTGCGACGTAGCCCTCGTTTTTTCTTCGAAACGGCCTGGTTAGAGGTGCCAGGATTCGAGGAGCTCTTCAGGGAGAAGTGGAGGGTGTGCGTGAGTCAATTGGGGCCCCAGCGTGGCCCAATGGAGTTCTGGAACGCTGTCGGAGGTCGACTCAGGGCAAGTCTCAAGGGATGGGGCGCTAACCTTGGGAGGTCTGACAAAGCACACAGAGCTGCCATCCTTGCGGAGATCGCAACGATTGATTCCCAGGCTGATATTCGGGACCTTTCGGTGATGGAATGGGCCCATCGATACAACCTGGAGGGTCAGGTCGAAGCGTCGCTGCGTGCTGAGGAAGAATATTGGCGTCGCCGTAGTGGTTTGAAATGGATCCTCAAAGGGGATGCTAATACCAAGTATTTTCAGGCTTACGCTAATGGCCGACGTCGTAAATGTTCTATCCTCAGGCTGCAATCGGAGCAGGGGCTCCTATTGCGACAAGAGGACATACCTCGGCATATTTATGAGTTCTACATAAAGCTGATGGGGACGTGTGAGGACCAGAGGGCTGGTCTGTCTCCGGATGTGTGGGAAGCAGGGCAAAGGGTGCTGGACTGCGAGAACGAGAGGCTGGGGCTAGCGTTCCTTCCCGAGGAAATCGATGCCGCGCTGATGGGTATGAAGGCGGACACGGTCCCGGCCTGGACGGGTGGCCGGTGGCCATGTTTAAACGTTTTTGGCCCTTACTTAGGGGCCCGATCTTCGAGATCTGCAACGGGTTTATGCGAGGGTCGGTAGAAATTTCGCGCCTCAACTTTGGAGTGTTATCGCTCATTCCAAAGGTCCATGGGGCCGACGATATTAGGCAGTTCTGTCCCATTGCGCTTATCAACGTTCCGTTTAAAATTTGTGCCAAAGCGTCTGCCACTAGGTTATTTCAGATTGCTCATCGTGTGATTCACTGCAACCAATCTGCGTTCATCCGCGGCCGCAATATCCTGGAAGGCCCTCTGGCCCTTTAGGAGATAATTCACGAACTCAAACGCACTAAGGAACCGGCGGTGCTGTTAAAGTTAGACTTCGAAAAGGCCTACGACCGGGTTAATTGGAATTTCCTCCGCCAGGTGTTAATCAGCCGGGGGTTCTCCGCGGTTTTGGTGCACCGCGTCATGCAGTTGGTCTCGGGAGGACAAACTGCTATTTCGGTGAACGGAGAAGTAGGGCACTTCTTCCGGAACAAGCGAGGCCTCAGGCAAGGGGATCCGTTCTCCCCCCTCCTGTTCAACTTTGTAGTGGACGCGCTGTCCTCAATGTTGAGGAAAGCGGCGGTGGCTGGTCACATCAAAGGGTTGGTAGGACATCTCATTCCAGGGGGAGTGACCCACTTGCAGTATGCGGATGACACACTACTGCTGTTTCGTCCGGACCTCCATAGCATTACAGCGGTCAAGGCGATTCTTCTCAGTTTTGAGCTCATGTCGGGCCTCAAAATTAACTTCCACAAATGTGAGGTGCTCTCGATGGGGATCGAGGCCGAGGAGGGAAGGCACATTGCGGATTTTCTCAACTGCAAAGTGGGCAAATTCCCGTTTACTTATCTGGGCCTCCCGGTAGACACCAAACGACCCACGATAGAGGATTGGGATCCTCTATGCGCCAAAGTGAGGACTAGGGTCTGTCCTTGGTGGGGCAAATTTTTGTCGAAAGCGGCGAGGCTCGTGCTCACTAACTCCAGCCCGTCTTCTTTGCCTATGTTTGCAATGGGACTGTTTCTACTTGCGAAAGGGGTCCATGCCAAGTTTGACATGCCCGCGAGCCAAGTTCTTTTGGGAAGGAACTAGGCCGCACCATAAGTACCACATGGTTAAATGGGCCTGGGTGTGCCGGCCCAAGGACTTGGGCGGTCTTGGGATCACCAATTCCAGGTGGCTTAACATCGCGCTGATGTGCAAATGGATTTGGAAAATCACCCAGGGGGCCTCAGGGTTGTGGGTCGACCTCCTAAGGGCCAAATATTTCCCTAACGGGAATTTTTTCGAAGGAAGGGCAAGGGGATCTCCGTTTTGGAATGATCTTCAGTTGCTCAAACCTGCCTTTGCCATGGGGGAAAAATTTTGCGGTTGGGAACGGCAGATCCGCGCGTTTCTGGACTGACCTTTGGATAGGTACCCAACCCCTTTGGATCGAATTCCGAGAGTTGTACGATATTGCCGTTAACACCGCGTTATCGGTGGCGGATGCGCTTGCCACGACGCCACCTGAGATTCAGTTCAAGCGAGAGATCAACGGACCTGAGCAGCCAAGTCTCGCGGCCTTGATGCAATTAATCGAACCGGTGGGTCTTTTGGATCAACCTGACACGGTGAGCTGGGCGCTCACTAACTCGGGGAAATTCTTGGTAAAATCCTTATATCGCAAGTTGTGCCGAGGGCCGGCACAACCGGTGATTGCAGGTTTGTGGAAAGCGCGGATGCCATTGAAGATCAAACTTTTCATATGGCAACTGTGTCACGATAGGCTTCCCACTTCCCTGAACGTAGCCAAACGTCATGGGCCGGCCATGGGTCCGTGTGCGTTATGCGGGGAACCGGAGGATGCCAATCATGTATTCTTCCGGTGCCCTTTAGCAAGGTTTGCGTGGAGTGCCGTCCGGACCGTGGCTGGTGTCCTCTGGGACCCGTGCTCGGCTTCTGAGCTCTTCAACCTCCTTGACGTGATGAAGGGCCCAGCTTTTTGGGTTATGTGGAGTTGTGTTGGGGCACTTCTCTGGGCCTTATCGCTTACTAGGAACAAGTTCACTATAGAAGGGTGCTTTCCAAATCATCCGGCTAATATCATCTTCAAATGCAACCTTCTATTGCAGCAGTGGAGTCCGTTGGGGAGGCGCAAGGATGCTGAGCTAATCAAGATCGCCCAACAACGGCTGATGCAAGTGTATGCGATGGCTAGGGAGTCATGACTTCAGTTTATTTTGGTGCCTGACGAGCCTGCGTGCTTTGTACGGGCTCTGCCCTGTAATCTCGATTGGCGACTAGTTAGTCTCATCTGAACTTTTGTGCTCAAGCCGACAGGGCTTTTGGTGATGTATTAAGACTTGGTTTGGTACACTGCTGTTGGGGCTTTATTAATTTAAAGCCGGACGCATCTGGCGTCTTCGTTCTAAAAAAAAAGTTGAGAAACATGGAAGACATCGTGGACTCTGGAGAGATGCGGAGGTAGTTCCAATTGGTAGGCAACTTCTCCTCGTTTGGCGTGAATGCGAAAGGGTCCAATGTAGCGAGGAGCCAATTTGCCTTTGATACTGTAACGATGGGTTCCCTTCAGAGGAGTAACCCGAAGGTAAGCCTTCTCGTCAACCTCAAAAGTCATAGACTTATGTTTTTGGTCATATTGACTCTTTTGACGAGATTGGGCTGTTTTCAACTTTTCACGAACTATGCGAACTTGCTCTTCTGCTTCCTGGATCATATCCGGGCCAAAGAATAGTCTTTCCCCGGTTTCTGACCAGTTAAGAGGTGTTCGACACCTTCGTCCATAGAGAACTTCAAAAGGGGCTTTACCCAAGCTAGATTGATAGCTATTGTTATAAGCAAATTCGGCAAATGGAACGCATTTCTCCCAATCCATTCCGAATGAGATAACAGAAGCTCGAAGCATGTCTTCTAGAATCTGGTTGACGCGTTCTACTTGACCACTTGATTGAGGGTGAAAGGCGGTGCTAAAGGAAAGGCGGGTTCCCATAGCATTTTGGAAACTTTCCCAAAATCGAGAGGTGAAGAGACTTCCTCGATCCGAGTTAATTTCTAGTGGAACACCATGGAGGGACACTATCCGAGAGAGATATAAGTCTGCTAGCTGGCTAGCGGTTATACTCTCGCGAATAGGCAAGAAATGGGCCACTTTGGAAAGACGATCAATAATGACGAAGATAGCATTATTCCCTCTCTTGGTCCTGGGAAAACCGGTGATGAAATCCATATCAATTTTATCCCATTTCCATTCAGGAATAGCTAAAGGTTGAAGGGTGCTAGTAGGCCGTTGATGCTCTGCTTTTACGCGACGATAGACATCGCAGTTAGCAATATACTGAGGGATTTCTCTCTTCATCCTAGTCCACCAGAACCTCTGGCGTAGGTCCTGATACATCTTAGTGCTACCGGGATGAATGGTGAGAGGAGATTCATGAGCTTCCTTAAGGATCAATCGCCTCAGGTTCCGCACCTTGGGAACCACTAGACGGTTCCCGAAGTATACGACTCCTTGATCATCAATGGAGAAACAATCCGCAACTCCCTTCTTGATGTTTCTTTTGATATGGGAAATCCCCGGATCTACCTTCTGAGCTTTGATGATCTGATCCGTAAGGGTAGGTTTCGCCACCAAGGTGGAAAGGAATCCTTGAGGAACGATGTGAAGGTTAAGCTTCCGAAATTCCTCATGGAGAAGTGGTTGACTTTGTTGCAACATCAGATTGTTACAATAAGATTTACGACTTAGCGCATCAGCCATGACATTGGCTTTTCCTGGGGTGTAAGTTATCCCTAAGTCGAAATCTGTGATCAACTCGACCCAATGTCTTTGCGTGAGATTCAAATCCGGTTGGGTGAATATATACTTCAGACTTTGGTGATCGGTGAAGATTTCACAACGATTACCGAGGAGGTAATGTCGCCAGGTTTTAAGTGCGTGGACTACAGCTACAAACTCTAGATCATGAGTAGGATAATTTTCCTCATGTGGGTGCAATTGTCGTGAAGCATAAGCAATTACGTGACAAGCTTGCATGAGAATGCAACATAGTCCTTGTCGCGAGGCGTCGCAATAGATAACAAAGTCCTTTGAGAAGCCTGGTGGTACCAGTACGGGAGCAGATGTCAGGTGTCTTTTCAGTTCCTGAAAACTGTGCTCGCATTGTGGGGTCCACTCGAACTTTTTATCTTTCTTGAGGAGTTCAGTTAGCGGTTTAGCAACTTTGGAGAAGTTCTCGACAAAGCAGCGACAATAGCTCGCTAAGCCAAGGAAACTCCGAACTTGCTTGACCGATTCAGGTGGAGTCCAATTAAGAACGGCTTGAACTCACTCCGGATTGACAGCAATACCCTTACCAGAGATTTCATGTCCTAGATAGGTCACTTCTGGCAACCAAATTTCACATTTAGAAAATTTGGCATAAAGGCGATGCTCTCAAAGTTTCATCAACACTAGCCTTAGATGCTCGGCATGTTCTTCCTCATTCTTGGAGTAGATGAGTATATCATCAAGGTAAACCACGACGAATCTATCCAAATACTCCATGAAGATTGAGTTCATTAACCGAGAGAAAGTGGCTGGAGCATTGGTTAACCCAAAGGACATGACAGTGTACTCGTATTGGCCATAACGAGTAACAAAGGCCGTTTTGGGAATGTCCCCGTTCTTGATTTTGATTTGATGGTAGCCCAACCTCAAATCCATCTTAGAGAAGACTGAGGATCCAGCGAGCTGATCATACAGGTCGTTGATCTTGGGGAGCGGATACTTGTTCTTTATTGTGACCAAGTTGACGGGTCGATAATATACAACCATCCGATCCGTACCATCCTTCTTCTTGACGAAGAGGATGGGACAAGCCCATGGAGATGAACTAGGACGCCGTTTTCAAGGACTCATTGAGTTGTTTCTTAAGCTCGGCTAGTTCTAGTGGTGCCATCTTATAGGGTCTTCTAGAAATTGGGACAATTCCTGGAATAAGATCTATCACGAACTCAACATCTCTGTCAGGTGGAACACCTGGCAATTCTTCTGGAAAGACATCCGGAAAGTCACGGACTACCGGAACGTCTTCGAGGTCTGGCAAAGGACTGGCATTAAGAGAATATAGCTGTCGATTGGCTACTCGGGTCAAGACATTGACTATCTTTCTCGAAGGATGCGTAAGTTGAATAGTCCTAGAGAAACAATCAATCTTAGCATGATGGGCTGACATCCAGTCCATACCCAAGATGATATTAATATCTGAAGATTTGAGAGCTATCAAAGATGCCAGAAAAACAAGTCTGTTGACCTGAATTTCATTTCCATGGCTCACTCTAGAAGTTTGCCATTTGGAACCCAGGGTTTGAATTACCATGGAGGTGGGCTTATCACAAAATGTGGTGTTATGCAGATGAGCATAGCTCTTGGATATAAATGAATGAGATGCTCCAGTATCGAAAAGAACAGATGCCGGATGGCAATTAACAAGGAGCATACCGAGAACGTCGTTAGGGTCCTCCTGAGCTTCTTCAGCTGAAACACAGTTCACATGGCCACGTGCAGCGGTGGCCGGCTTGGCGTAGTACACCTTCCCTGTTGGCTTGCCACGGCCAACAGCCTTTCCAAACTGATTGGGGTTGGTCTGGGGACACTCTCGCATGTAGTGGCCCGGTTCCCCACACTTGAAACACGTCACAGAGCTGGTGCGTGGAGGAGCATTGTTGGTTGGCCCACCATAGGGCTTGGCTGGTGCATACTGCTGAGCTGGGCGAGGCGCCTGATAGGATGGCCTCAGTGTGAACCTGGGTGGCAGGGCAGTGTTAGGCACCCACACCCGGTGCTTCTGAGGACCAGAACCGGATGAGAAACTAGTGTCACAACCATGCTTGCATGTTGCTTCAAAATCAGTCTGACCTGTCTCAACACTGATGGCTTTGTTCACAAGCTTCTGGAAGGAGGTGCACTCATGCAGACGGAGATCAGAAGCTATGGGCTAAGTCCCTTGTGGAACCTTTCCTGCTTCTTGGCATCGGTGGAAACTTCCTCAGTTGCATAGCGTGCTAGGTTACCGAACTCCCTGCTGTATGCATCCACAAAGAGTCTCTCTTGGGTGAAACTGCAGAACTCCTCACGCTTACGGTCCATAAGACCCTCCGGAATGTGATGTTCGCGGAAAGCCTCACTAAATTCTGCCCAAGTAGTGACATGGCCAGCTGGGCGCATGGCTTCATAATTCTCCCACCAGAGACTGGCGGGTCCTTCAAGTTGTAGGCAGCAAAGGTGACCTTATCAGCTTCAGCTACGAGTGCAGAACGTAGCTTGTGAGTAATGCTGCGAAGCCAGTCATCAGCGTCGAGAGGCTTGACGGAGTGATGGAAGGTGGGTGGATGTAACTTGATGAAGTCACTGAGCGACACCAAGTTATTCCTCTGATGCAAAGCTGTGTTCTGTTTGATGCGCTCCAACAAACGGTTGGTCTCCTACTTGTTTCTCTCAGCCTCCAGCATGACCTCGGCCACAGAAGGAGGGTGAGGCAGGTTTGCATCCCTAACTCCACTGCCTTCGGCCTGCTCCAGGGGAGCAGGGTTGTTGCGGATGTTGACCATCCTAGGAAAACAAGACAATGGTTTAGTCCAGAATGATAAGATTTCTGACAAAGAAATGCAGGATGTAAGGGGTAACTCGGAACGCAAGATGATCATCCGTATGACATGGTAAATACAGAAACTGCTACATTTATTCCATCGTCATAAACACCATACAAGGTTTAGTACAAGACCAAACGGAGTACAACTGCGGTGAAAGGAAGATTACATCTCATCGGAGGCATCCCAAGCTCCTATACATTATTTTTCTACACCTCCGGAAAGTGGTACACACTAAGTCATATCCCACAAGTCACGCAGGACGGTGGACGATATAACTGTAACAATATTAGTGGTGCTACTATCAGCTCAGACATTTCCGTAGTAATCCTCATAGAAGTTACCCTCATGTCCTGGGAGCTGAACATGATCATCTAGAAACAGTCGATCCTGTGGAGCCTGCGGTCCATAAGGACTCGAATGTGGCCTGGGTCCATCAAACGGCGGCAGAAGAGGTCCACGGGGAGGAGTGATGCCCCCTACATCACGCCAATCCATACGGTCCGGCAGAGTAGACCGCACGGGGTACAGATCCCGCATATCCATATACCCTGCCTGCACAATAGGTGCAAACCGGGTCAAGGTGGCACAGTGATTAGACCGGGAGTTGAAAAGCTCCAATCGCAAGGCACGATTTTCACGGTCCTTGTCCTCAAGCATCTATACGGTAGTGCGGAGCAACGAATCCTCATGAGAAGAGTCGGTGTAAATAGCTGTGAAGTAACCTTATGCCCCAGGAAGTGACATTGGCATATAGCAGAAGTCAGTGTTCCGAAGCAAGGAAGTCCTGGCCCGTATAATTATCATCATCGAATAAGCAGCGTCTTGCACAGACATCTCGATGGTAACCCCAATTCCATATGAGCAATGGAGGGGTTCAGTGGATCCAGGATAGCAAGGAAATATCCTGACGGTGCAGAGGTATTGGCTTTGATTGAAGTCTCTATACTGCTCCTCAACGGTGTACTCGGGATACCATCGGTATCCAGCCTCGGTCATTACCCGGACCAACATAGCAGTATGGCCAGGTACATCGAGACACCGAGTCAGACGAACAACTTGATTCTGGGTGCGGGAGGCCATCTGAAACATGATATAATGCAAAGGCATTAGAATTTCTAGCAGAAATTGGACAACATAACGGCTGTAAATGCTCAAAAAAGATTTTGAGACACTTTGCAAAGGATTGCATAGACACTCAACAACATCATAACAAGATTCTGGGTCCAACTTAGCAACATAATGGGGTAGTAGAACTGAACTAGGCTTGTATCCATCAAACCTATAAGGTACTACTAATTAATAACACGTGAACCTGATAGAGAGAAGAGATCCTAGTCCTTAACCCCCGGTGGAAGGATAGACTGACTCAGATCAGAATGCCATGAGGTAAAGGAGTAAAAAGAGCCTTACGTTCCATCCCACAATCAATCCCCCTACATATAACTAAAGCATTTCTAGACTCAACATCGACCAGTTTGGCTTGGAGAACCTACAGGCAGTCCGGCTCTGATGCCAACGCTGTCAGGACCCCGACTCAATGGCACATCGATCTAGCATGTAACACCTCATATCACTTTGCGGCCTCACGCACGGTATTCCCACGGGTGTCGCCTTACCTTGCCCGGGACCGTTTGCGCCTTTTGGCACACGTATATGATAGTGTCGCTAGCATCCATATGACAAGGAGCCCGGGCTGACATGGCTAGTCGTAAACCCAAAGTGGCACTACCTTACAGGGATAGGCATACATGACCCAGCAAACGAACGTGTCGGTCATCAGCGAGTGAATCAAGGCTGTAGCACTGGGCTAGCAGGACTCCGATAAACCGGGCTGTAGCGGGCTAACAGGACTCCGGTATTCATCGCGTGCCATTTCCCGTAAGATGCACCGAGAGCGAAGAAGGACACATGCCGGCTAGCCTAAGTGTTCCGGAGCAGTAGCAAGCTACCATGGCTCAGTGGAAGCACTAGGAGACATTTCCCGGTAAGAGAGGCTACTAAGGATAAAAACCTAGATAGTCAGATCCCACACATACTGTCACGCCCAATATTCGATACTATCCTAAAGAGACTCGAAGGTCCCACCAAGGATAGAACCGCATATTGAAACGCTTTTGCAAGGTGGATATCATTACATCAACATTACATAATAGATGGGGATACATACATAAGGCATACAATGCCACATGAATACAACAAAATACATCATACATAAGACCAACATCCGTCTACGGATGAAACACAAACAGAAGCTCAAACGACATCCACCCTGCTAGCCCAGGCTGCCGACCTGGAACCTATCCCCTGATCGAAGAAGAAGCAGAAGAACTCCAAAACAAGCAAACATCGCTCTCGCGTCATGATCATCGCATAGCCTGTACCTGCAACTGTTGTTGTAGTAATTTGTGAGCCACGAGGACTCAGCAATCCCATAACCATGGGTATCAAGACTAGCAAAGCTTAACGGGAAAGGAAGGGGTAAAGTGGTGAGGTTGCAGCAGCGGCTAAGCATATATGGTGGCTAACATGCACAAATAAGAGCGAGAAGAGAGCAAACGAAACGGTCGTGAAGCTAGCAATGATCAAGAGGTGATCCTGAACTCCTACTTACGTCAAACATAACCCAAAACCGTGTTCACTTCCCGGACTCCGCCGAGAAGAGACCATCACGGCTACACACGCGGTTGATGCATTTTAATTCGGATCTGGTGTCAAGTTATCTACAACCAGACATTAACAAATTCCTATCTGCCACATAACCACGGGCACGACTTTCGAAAGATAATACCCTGCAGGGGTGTCCCAACTTAGCCCATGATAAGCTCTCGCGATCAACGAAGGATACACCTTCTCCTAGGAAGACCCGATCAGTCTCGGAATCCTGGTTTACAAGACATTTCGACAATGGTAAAACAAGACCAGCAAGACCACCCGCTGTGCCGACAAATCCTGATAGGAGCTGCACATATCTCGTTCTCAGGGCACACCGGATAAGCTAAGTGTACAGGTACCAACGTAATCCAAGTTGCAAAGGAATGGTCCCGCACGGTGCTCTAGTTTGGACCAACACTCGGAGGAGCACTGGCCCGGGGTAAAATAAAGATGACCCTCGGGCTCCGGAAACCCAAGGGAAAAAGGGCTAGGTGAGGCAAATGGTAAAACCAAGGTTGGGCCTTGCTGGAGGAGTTTTATTCAAAGCGAACTGTCAAGTGGGTCCCATAAATCACCCAACCGCGTAAGGAGCATAAAATCCGGGAACATAACACGGTATGACGGAAACTAGGGCGGTAAGAGTGGAACAAAACACCAGGCATAAGGCCGAGTCTTCCACCCTTTACCAAGTATATAGATGCATTAATTAAATAAGAGATATTCTGATATCCCAACATAATCCTGTCCACCATGGAGCAATCTTCAACTTCACCTACAACTATCAACGCTATAAGAGGGGCTGAGCAAAAGCGGTAACATAGCCAAGCAATGGTTTGCTAGGAAGGGTGAAAAAGGTTAGAGGCTGACATGGCAAATTGGGAGGCTTGATCAACAAGAGATAGGTAGCGCGGCAAAGCGATAGAACGAAACAACTAGCATAGCAATGATAGTAGTGAGATCCAGGGTAGCGGTCATCTTGCCTGAAATCCCGCTAGGAAGAAGAATGAGTCCATGAAGAAGACGAACGGGAGTAGTCGAACGAATTCTCACAATCGCAACATTACCGGAACTAAGAAGCAACACCAGAAAGAAACAAACAACATGGTAAACACACAAGCATTAACATGGCATGATGCACAAACAAGTATGATGCATGTCCGGTTTAATGAGGCATGGCATGGCAAAGTGCAACAAACAATACTACAAGTTAAGTGGAGCTCAATATGCAACGAGTTGCATATTGACAAAACACCACATTGACATATTTAGTTCAATCTCGTTTAAGCTACCAAACAATACTAAATGTTGTTAAACATGGCAAGAGGTGAAGCATAATAAAACTACCTATCTAGGCAAGTTTAAATGAGGCCGGAACAACAAACAACAATTCTGAAAAATCCCACATGTTATTTAGCAATTTAGCATAAACAACAATTTTAAACATTTTAATTGTTGTTATCATGATCTGCGGATGACATAAACAAGTTTTATGCAATTTTATGAAAATGTTGACATGAGCATGATATGAAACATTTGTCACCATGGCGGAAACGAAAGGGGTGCCACGGCAATGACAACGAAAATGGTGCCACGTCAACATTCCGATGATCCGACAACTCGTCGGGATGTTAGTGCAAAAGAAAGTGTGGATTAATGGGACATGCAAAAGATGGTGGGGTGATCCTGGATACCGGGTTCCCACGAGACGGCGGCATGGCAAACGAGGAGGAACGTGCATGAAGCAAACGGGCACGGTGCAAACATACGGTTCATCTCAGACAACATGCATTCGGTCCACGGGTGATCATCTCGGGATTATACCTTTGAAGCGTGCATTTTCGGAGCGGTTCGGGTTCGGTACAATGTAGAGGAAGTAGTCGTTCACGGGTCGTCGTGGGAAGTAGTTGTTCACGTGGCGATGGTAGTGGAAATAGTCGTTCTCGTGGCGGTAGTGGAAGTAGTGGTACACGACGGCGGCGGTAGTTGTTCAGGGTCTTGGCGGGTCGTCGTGTAGTCGTACATGTTCCTCGTGGTACCTGGTTCGTAGACGTTCGAGTCATCGGTAGAGGTACTTGTCGCATCATCAGGCGTAGTCGACCTTGGCGATCCAAAATTGCTCCTGTTCGGGGAGGTACCGTGAAAACGGCACTATGTGTGGGACACGCAGGGAGGGCGATGCGAGCAGATGTGGCCATGGAGGGGAGGTCGCGATGTCGGGTAGCGAAGGCAGGAGCACGAGCTCGGAGGAGGAGGCAAGAAGGCGGCGCGAGCTCCGGCGAATGGCAACGCGGCGGCCCGAGGGGTCACCAAAGACGGCGAAATAGCGATGGCAACGCTTCTTTGTCGAGGATGGAGGTCGGGGCCGGAGCTGAGCAGCGCCAGCAGGGGCGGATCGGCGCAAGGAGGCCGGGAGGAGCAGCGCTCGGCACCGGTTAGCACGGAGCAGGGGAGACGAGGCGGCTCTTGGGGCTCGGGGTCACGGGGAAGGAGTAGCTCTGGTGTTGCGGCGCCGGAGAAGGCAGGGGAGCGACGTCCTGGGGCAGCACAGCGAGGCGAAGCCCGGTGGCAGCGAGCGGGCTCCGGTGACCTGCTGGAGGTGTGGATGCGACGTGGTCGGCGAGCTCGATGCCCGCGGCATCGCAAGGGAAGGAGAAGGACGGCTGGGACAGGGCGATGGGGCCGACCGGATCTGGAGCTTGAGGTGGCGGCGCGGGGCTGAACTCCTCTCTGCATGTGGCAGCGGAGGAGGAGGACGATGGGGAGAGGGGATCGAGAGGAGAGGCGATGGGTTCGAGCGTTGAGTGTGTGGCGGCCGGCAAAGGGAACGAGAGGAGGAGATGGGATCGACAGAGCTCTCCCCTGCGGCTAGGGTTAGAGGGGTGTAGCTGGGCCTTAGAGGCCGGCCCGGAAGAGAAGGAAGTGGCCAGAGGCCTGGCTGGACTGCTGGGCTCTCTTCTCCCTCTCTCTTATTTTCCAAAAGAAAAGCATTAGAGAGAAGGAAAATGAAGAGGGGTTAGGGAATGAATATGCGCATAGGGTTAATTTTCTCAGACTCGGAAAAATGAGTTTAATCCAAGAAAATAGGAGTGGGCATGGATGCAAGGTTTAGATTCAAAAACATTTGAATTTAATTCAAATGGGTGAATAGGAAGTGGAGGTTTGGAAGGCCGAAAAATGTTGAGAATTTTGGAGGAGCCACAATAAATGGAGAAAGAATTGTTGGCAAAGTTTGAGGCAAGGAATTGAGATAGAAAATGCACGGAACTTAAACTGTAAGTGTGTTATGGTGAATTCCAAATTAATGAAATATTTAAATAGCTCCATAAATATTAGGAGGATATGTTATAAAGAGAAATCACCATGTGAATTCCCTCGATTTAAATAGATCAAAAGATCTATGCAATTTATTTAGTTGAGGTTTTAAAAATTAATGATATGATGGCATGATGACATGATGCAATGCAAGAGATGGCATGATGAATGCACAAACAAAACAAAATCATACGAGGAAACTCGCAGTAGCTGGAAGTCTTCTGGAGCGTTGGTCTCGGGGCGTTTCAACACTCCACCACTACAAGAGGATCTCGTCCCGAGATCTAGGATGGCAATGGAGAGAAACGGAAGAGGAAGAGAAGAGGTAAAACTAAGTTGCTTCTTTGACGAACGAGTGAAACCATGAACCTTGAGAGGTTAAGCAAAATGAAAGAAAGGTAACCACAAAGATGAACAAAGTTGAAAACACTCCGTTAGAAAAGAGGAACAAGGGATACGACGAGAACCAAGAGGTTTAGGGATAAGATAGATATTGAAACCACTCCGGTAGAAAAGAGAAGAAAACTTGATGAGATGAAAAGATATTGAAGAGATGATACAACACTCCGGTTAAATGGATAAGCCAGAAAAGAACACGATCCTCACAAAACGAGGTGATGGGTGAAGAGCACAACATCACAATGCCTCCATAACGAAGAATAGAAGTTAGATCGTTGGGATAAAGGGACGGAGAAGAAAATGACAACTTTTGCCACAAGTGAACTTGGAAAGCATCCTTGCAAAGAAGAATCGAACGGAGTTGTTGGAAAATCAACAACGAGAAGCACAAGCTTGTTGTGGGCTTATGGAAAACATCTCGAGACTATGAGGTGACAACCGGCCACTAATGGAAACCATTGATTTGATTGAGAGCACCAAAGAGATGAAAAACTTCTTCACCGAGAGGATAGGAGAAAACTCGGATCATTGATAAGCACCACAAATAGCAACATTCCTTAGGGAAGGCTTTAGGTGAAATCTATACCAAGATAACTCCAAAGAAGAGATTGATGGATTTAAAATACCTCATTCTTGATAACATGTGAATCGCAAAACCTGAATGGAAATTGCCAAGAATGATATAACACCACCTCAATAGCTAAGGTAGAAAGATTGCACTTCGAAATGCAAGAAGAAGAATACTTGAACTCCTCAAAACAAAACATGTGTTGAGCACCATGTTTATTTTTTTAGAGTATAGCTTGGCTGATCTTAACTCCAAGAAAAATCTTGAAGAACAATTGAAGAATGAAAAGAATCCTTGACGAACCACCATGTAGAACCTCCATGAAGAACTCCAGTAATAAAAAGATGATAAAACGAAAGAGAAGTTGAGAACACAAGTTGAAGCCTTGCGATGATTTAGATGGAGCTTCATGACGAGATAATGCCGAAAACTTGGAACTCCGGAAGAGGAATTAATCACTTGGATGAAACAAGAATAAGAATTATGTTATGTGTATCCTTCACCAATATAAATTGATGACAAGCAACGGATTTGGCATACTACTTATTCTCATAGAAAGGATTAAGAGGGATATAGTGCAAACTTAAGAAGGTATTGATGGAACCACCGGTGGGATTTGGAAACAACGAATGAATTGATATGATAACGAAGGAAGTGAAATATTGAACGAACCACCATAAAAATTGGAAAAGAGAGTAGCAAGGGCACAATTCACTGGAAAGAATTGGAAAACAAATGAAGATACTTGAGGGGATTTAGATACAAGAGAACAAAGAGATCACGAACTGATTAGAGGATATTTGAACGATGCATCGGCAAGATTTGGAGAATGATAGCTACATGCTGAGAATGAAGAATTATGACATGATGGCCTTCGGAGGAAAGAAATGGAAAAAACTCATGAAATGCTCTGGATGGTAAGAAAAGAGTTGTCACAATCGAAAGCAATTATGAGAGGATGGCATCAATCTAGAACCATGATTCTTGAAGAGAATGGAGCAAGATTTAAGAGAAATCCTTCTTCGGTCTTCAAATGATGACGAGAAATGCCACCAAAAATAACTGAGATACTTTGGGAGAATGAGAAGAGCAAAGGTTGAATCAGCAATGAAAAGAATTGAAATCGATCTTGAAGATGGCAATTAACTAATGAAATTCATTCTTATGTCAAACTCGAAAAGAATTAGGAATGGCTCCGGAATAATTAGAAGAGTCAGGTAAGATCCTAGGAAAAGACCTGTGGGTTAGGGTCCACTCAAAAGAAAACACCGTTGAACAATTACTTGAAAGGGAAATTTCACCGGTTGAATTAAATGACTTGAATGAGATAACAACCTCAAAATAACTTGAACGGATTAAGAATGGAAACACAAATCTTCTAAGATATCTTCAACACTCCGGAACAAATGAATAGCAAGAGGTGAGTGATTGAGAGGTGCACTGGCATGAGAAAGCATTAGAAACGAGGAAAGGATATGCTTGACGAAGCTTGAATTGGATCCATCGAAGAAGAAACAACAATGAAGGATGATGAACTTGAAATTATTGAGCATCTTCATGGGAAATCACTGGATAAGAACATTGAAAGAAAAGAATGAAGAGACTTCCCACAAATAAAAGGATACATGATTAAGAAATCCGAGTCCTTGAAGAAAAGGGTGGGAGGGCGGGAAAACAAAGGCAACTTGGGGCAGATGGAATGGATATTGTTGAGAAAACTTAGAATTGAACTCGCAAATGTTGAAATGATCGGATCCACTTGAAGAGAAGCACGCCGGTTGGAAAAGAATTAACATGACGACCTCGATGATCAAGAAGGATTAGTATTCACATAGCAATATGAGAACACCGTTTAGGAAAGGTATGGATTCAACATTTGACTTCGAAGCAACTCGAATACCGCAAATAAAACAAAACAAAGGATTTGGCTTGCAGAATAAGCCGAAACAAATACATATGATAGAGATTTACCCAATCCCATATCAGGCATCTGTCGGAAAGATATTCTAGGAGCTACTTGAATTCCCACCTATAAACTCCTGAAACTTTCTGGTTATGCAATCTGGTGTTGGGGATACAGGGGAAGCAACATATCTCACCCAAATTAACAATCCCTGCATCCAGCTATATCCATCCGTCAACACATAACCAAGAAAACCCCGGAAATCGTGTACCTCAACCTTCGAAAAGCATCCGTTATACGAGTTATGGCAATACTCCCGAACTCCCTAGTACTGGGTGGCGTCGAGGTTATCTCACCAACAACTGCATAAAAGAGATTTTCGATGTCGGCAAAACTCAGGTATTCCAGAACTGCAACGATAAAATTGTGACGACAATACCTCAGAGCTCAACTCCCCGGGACACTGCCACAACCCCTAAATGTCAGGAGGCACCAAGAACAATGTTCTCATCACAAGACTATCGGAACGACTCCAAGATACCCGCGTGATCCTAAAAAAAATTAGTGAAATTTGAGGAGAGGAAAGACAAAACATCTACGTCAGGAGACCTCACCAGAGCGACGAAGGGGGCTGAGGAGTAAAAAGAATCCTACTCTCCGATATATATAATCCTAAGACTCAAAATAGTTTTCTTCTAGACTCAACAACGGCCAACAATCAAGGGGGCTCCTATGGTCGGTCGAGGCTATGATACCAACTTTTCACGCCCAATATGCGATACTATCCTAAAGAGACTCGAAGGTCCCACCAAGGATAGAACCGCATATTGAAACGCTTTTGCAAGGTGGATATCATTACATCAACATTACATAATAGATGGGGATACATACATAATGCATACAATGCCACATGAATACAACAATACATCATACATAAGACCAACATCCGTCTACGGATGAAACACAAACAGAAGCTCAAACGACATCCACCCTGCTAGCCCAGCCTGCCGACCTGGAACCTATCCCCTGATCGAAGAAGAAGCAGAAGAACTCCAAAACAAGCAAACATCGCTCTCGCGTCATGATCATCGCATAGCTTGTACCTGCAACTGTTGTTGTAGTAATTTGTGAGCCACGAGGACTCAGCAATCCCATAACCATGGGTATCAAGACTAGCAAAGCTTAATGGGAAAGGAAGGGGTAAAGTGGTGAGGTTGCAGCAGCGGCTAAGCATATATGGTGGCTAACATACGCAAATAAGAGCGAGAAGAGAGCAAACGAAACGGTCGTGAAGCTAGCAATGATCAAGAGGTGATCCTGAACTCCTACTTATGTCAAACATAACCCAAAACCGTGTTCACTTCCCGGACTCCGCCGAGAAGAGACCATCATGGCTACACACGCGGTTGATGCGTTTTAATTCGGATCTGGTGTCAAGTTATCTACAACCGGACATTAGCAAATTCCTATCTGCCACATAACCGCGGGCACGGCTTTCGAAAGATAATACCCTGCAGGGGTGTCCCAACTTAGCCCATGATAAGCTCTCGCGATCAACGAAGGATATACCTTCTCCCAAGTAGACCCGATCAGTCTCGGAATCCTGGTTTACAAGACATTTCGGCAATGGTAAAAGAAGACTAGCAAGACCACCCGCTGTGCCGACAAATCCCGATAGGAGCTGCACATATCTCGTTCTCAGGGCACACCGGATAAGCTAAGTGTACAGGTACCGACGTAATCCAAGTTGCCAAGGAATGGTCCCGCACGGTGCTCTAGTTTGGACCAACACTCGAGGAGCACTGGCCGGGGTAAAATAAAGATGACCCTCGGGCTCCGGAAACCCAAGGGAAAAAGGGCTAGGTGAGGCAAATGGTAAAACCAAGGTTGGGCCTTCTTGGGAGGAGTTTTATTCAAAGCGAACTGTCAAGGGGTCCCATAAATCACCCAACCGCGTAAGGAACGCAAAATCCGGGAACATAACACCGGTATGACGGAAACTAGGGCGGCAAGAGTGGAACAAAACACTAGGCATAAGGCCGAGTCTTCCACCCTTTACCAAGTATATAGATGCATTAATTAAATAAGAGATATTGTGATATCCAAACATAATCCTGTCCACCATGGAGCAATCTTCAACTTCACCTGCAACTATCAGCGCTATAAGAGGGGCTGAGCAAAAGCGGTAACATAGCCAAGCAATGGTTTGCTAGGAAGGGTGAAAAAGGTTAGAGGCTGACATGGCAAATTGGGAGGCTTGATCAACAAGAGATAGGTAGCGCGGCAAAGCGATAGAACGAAACAACTAGCATAGCAATGATAGTAGTGAGATCCAGGGTAGCGGTCATCTTGCCTGAAATCCCGCTAGGAAGAAGAACGAGTCCATGAAGAAGACGAACGGGGGTAGTCAAATGAATCCTCACAATCGCAACATTATCGGAACTAAGAAGCAACACCAGAAAGAAACAAACAACATGGTAAACACACAAGCATTAACATGGCATGATGCACAAACAAGTATGATGCATGTCCGGTTTAATGAGGCATGGCATGGCAAAGTGCAACAAACAATACTACAAGTTAAGTGGAGCTCAATATGCAACGAGTTGCATATTGACAAAACACCACATTGACATATTTAGTTCAATCTCGTTTAAGCTACCAAACAATATTAAATGTTGTTAAACATGGCAAGAGGTGAAGCATAATAAAACTACCTATCTAGGCAAGTTTAAATGAGGCCGGAACAACAAACAACAATTCCGAAAAATCCCCACATGTTATTTAGCAATTTAACGCAAACAACAATTTTAAACATTTTAATTGTTGTTATCATGATGCGGATGACATAAACAAGTTTTATGCAATTTTATGAAAATGTTGACATGAGCATGATATGAAACATTTGTCACCATGGCGGAAACGAAAGGGGTGCCACGGCAATGACAACGAAAATGGTGCCACGTCAACATTCCGATGATCCGACAACTCGTCGGGATGTCAGTGCAAAAGAAAGTGTGGATTAATGGGACATGCAAAAGATGGTGGGGTGATCCCGGATACCGGGTTCCCACAAGACGGCGGCATGGCAAACGAGGAGGAACGTGCATGAAGCAAACGGGCACGGTGCAAACATATGGTTCATCTCAGACAACATGCATTCGGTCCACGGGTGATCATCTCGGGATTATACCTTTGAAGCGTGCATTTTCGGAGCGGTTCGGGTTCGGTACAATGTAGAGGAAGTAGTCGCTCACGGGTCGTCGTGGGAAGTAGTTGTTCACGTGGCGATGGTAGTGGAAGTAGTCGTTCTCGTGGCGGTAGTGGAAGTAGTGGTACACGACGGCGGCGGTAGTTGTTCAGGGTCTTGGCAGGTCGTCGTGTAGTCGTACATGTTCCTCGTGGTACATGGTTCGTAGACGTTCGAGTCATCGGTAGAGGTACTTGTCGCATCATCAGGCGTAGTCGACCTTGGTGTATCCAAAGGGTGCTTGGCGATCCAAAATTGCTCCTGTGCGGGAAGGTACCGTGAAAACGACACTATGTGTGGGACACGCAGGGAGGGCGATGCGAGCAGATGTGGCCATGGAGGGGAGGTCGCGATGTCGGGCAGCGAAGGCAGGAGCACGAGCTCGGAGGAGGAGGCAAGAAGGCGGTGCGAGCTCCGGTGAATGGCAACGCGGCGGCCCGAGGGGTCACCAGCACGGGCGAAATAGCAGTGGGCAACGCTGCTGTCGAGGGATGGAGGTCGGGGCCGGAGCTGAGCAGTGCCAGCAGGGGCGGATCGGCGCGAGGAGGCCGGGAGGAGCAGCGCTCGGCACCGGTTAGCACGGAGCAGGGGAGACGAGGCGGCTCTTGGGGCTCGGGGTCACGGGGAAGGAGCAGCTCTGGTGTTGCGGCGCCGGAGATGGCAGGGGAGCGACGTCCTGGGGCAGCGCGGCGAGGCAAAGCCCGATGGCAGCGAGCGGGCTTCGGTGACCGGCTGGAGGTGCGGATGCGACGTGGTCGGCGAGCTCGATGCCCGCGGCGTCGCGAGGGAAGGAGAAGGACGGCTGGGACAGGGTGATGGGGCCGACCGGATCTGGAGCTTGAGGCGGCGGCGCGGGGCTGAACTCCTCTCTGCGTGTGGCAGCGGAGGAGGAGGACGATGGGGAGAGGGGATCGAGAGGAGGCGATGGGTTCGGCGTTGGCGTGTGGCGTGAGCGAGAGGAACGAGAGGAGGAGATGGGATCGAGCGAGCTCTCCCTGCGGCTAGGGTTAGAGGGGTGTAGCTGGGCCTTAGAGGCCGACCCGGAAGAGAAGGAAGTGGCCAGAGGCCTGGCTGGACTACTGGGCTCTCTTCTCCCTCTCTCTTATTTTCCAAAAGAAAAGCATTAGAGAGAAGGAAGATGAAGAGGGGTTAGGGAATGAATATGCGCATAGGGTTAATTTTCTCAGACTCGGAAAAATGAGTTTAATCCAAGAAAATAGGAGTGGGCATGGATGCAAGGTTTAGATTCAAAAACATTTGAATTTCATTCAAATGGGTGAATAGGAAGTGGAGGTTTGGAAGGCCCAAAAATGTTGAGAATTTTGGAGGAGCCACAATAAATGGAGAAAGAATTGTTGGCAAAGTTTGAGGCAAGGAATTGAGATAGAAAATGCATGGAACTTAAACTGTAAGTGTGTTATGGTGAATTCCAAATTAATGAATTATTTAAAATAGCTCCATAAATATTAGGAGGATATGTTATAAAGAGAAATCACCATGTGAATTCCCTCGATTTAAATAGATCAAAAGATCTTTGCAATTTATTTAGTTGAGGTTTTAAAAGTTAATGATATGATGGCATGATGACATGATGCAATGCAAGAGATGGCATGATGAATGCACAAACAAAACAAAATCATACGACGAAACTTGGAGTAGCTGGAAGTCTTCTGGAGCGTCGGTCTCAGGGCGTTACACATACCAAGCATTTCAATCACACACAATATGCTCGATATGTGCAAATACAACAAGGCATCACAACGTGACTCTACAACACAAGTACTTTATTTAAAGGCTCAGAGAGCCATACATAACATACACACAAGTACGGGTCACACGACCCAACATTCAAGTCATACAAACATACAAGCCAACAGCAGAAGTAACTTGTCTGTGTACGGACAACTAGGAAATAAAAGAGGCTTGGGTAAGCCTGACTATACTACATGGTCCATCGTGAGCTCAGGATCACCACCTGGGCTTCAGCCTACTCGTCGACATCGACGTCTATGAAGAACCCATCAGAAGGGGTTGCAGCGTCTTCTGTGAAATGTAAATTAAGCAAAATGAGTACAAAGGTACTCAGCAAGACTTACAACAGATCCTACATACATGCACATTATCAAGAAGGGTTGGTGGGGTTATTGCAGCAAGCCAACTTTGACTCTTTGGCTAAGCTATCTTACGAGATTCCAACTTGAAATGGTTTTGCGCACTCAAGTCCACTACTCACCACTTCAATACAATACCGAGGATCCACCTCCGTCATCCTACGGAACATCCATCCTCGGCACTCACGCTTATCTTGAGGCTTTTAGTAGTATCCATTTACTTGTCTATGAAATGTATAGGCAACCAAGTAGTCATTTACCGCGGACGCAGCTATTCGAATAGATGATGTTAACCCTGCAGGGGTGTACTTCTTCATACACACTCTCACCACTTACCGCCGTTTACACGACATGTACTCGGCGACCTTCAAGCGGAAGCCCAACGTTGGTGTCGGCCACGACCTACCTAAACACCTAAGTCTCTAGTCCAGGTTTATCGCCTATTCAGGTTCCATCCGCAGGGGTCCGACCGAGGTTTCCACATACGGCCCCGAATGATGTGTGCAGGGTTCCCGAGATACCTAATGGGCATTCGGTACACCGTGCCACGTACCTACCGCATCACAACCAACCCCGCGGGTCAGTGCTGCCCACGGCCTCCAGTAA
The DNA here is from genome assembly GCA_021437245.1 of Aegilops speltoides. Taxonomy (NCBI): domain Eukaryota; kingdom Viridiplantae; phylum Streptophyta; class Magnoliopsida; order Poales; family Poaceae; genus Aegilops; species Aegilops speltoides. The sequence continues at coordinate 278,476,775 of CM038146.1, read as the reverse complement.
GCTACAAACACCAGAAACTACTTGCAACTCCTGGACAGAGGACTAGGGTGAATAAGAAGCCGGGAGGTTCCATTGGTTTCGGGCCCAATGCATTGTAGTAGCTGAATCTTAAATCACACATACAAATCTCGGTGCTTAAGGACGGCTTCAATGAAACAACCCAGCATGTACTCCTACATGGCCTCTCATCGATACCTTTACCAAATCGTGTTCAACACATCACTCTCATTATTGACATGATCATTTCACTCTAGCCCATCACCCAGATGAACCAGACCTGACACATCTCTAAGCATAGCAGGCATAGCAAGGTAGGAACAACACATACACATGGCTCAATCAACTCCTACACATGCTAGTGGGTTTCATCTAGTTACTGTGGCAATGACATGTCATGCAGAGGAAATGGGTTCAACTACCGTAGCACACAACAGTTTGAATCGCGTTGTCTTATTGGAGTAAAAAAGAGCAGAAGCGAGAACATGGGATTGTATCGATATGATCAAATGGTTGGTTGCTTGCCTTGCGGGTCCATGGACTGGTATTGCTCTTCATTAGGGTATTCTCGATATTTCTCGGGGGCAGAACCTGCCGCAGAGAGCACCGATACACAATCATCACCAAACAATATGCAACAATTTGATGCATGCATGAGACATGGCAAAATGAGTGTATTGGGCTAATGCAACTAAGACCAGATGGGTTTGAACCATTTTGAATCAAAGATTCAAGTTTCAAGCTCATACATGGCCCTTTAAAGTACTTTATCTTGTTCTGCACTAAACAGCAGGTTAACTTGTTTAAACATGCATGAAACCAGTACACATGGATAGGTTGGATTTTTCTGATCATTTTTCATATATAAAACTTTGCATTTGGAGCTACAGGTTAATTTCTATGATTTTTTGAAGTTTGTGGTATTTTCTGGAATTTCCTGTATAAGAATAATTCCAGTAAATAAATTACTGCGTCAGCATTACGTCAGGGTGACGTCAGTGGTCAACAGGGACGGTCCAGGTCAACCCTGACCAGTGGGTCCCATGTGTCAGTGTCATTAGTTTAACTAATTATAATTAGTACTAATCCTAGTTAATTAGGAGGCTGGGCCCCACCTGTCATTGACCCAGGGGGTGATGACCCACAAGTGTAGGGGATCTATCGTAGTCCTTTCGAAAGTAAGAGTTTCGAACCCAACGAGGAGCAGAAGGAAATGATAAGCGGTTTTCAGTAAGGTTTTCTCTGCAAGCACTGAAATTGTAGGTAATAGATAGTTTTGTGATAAGATAAATAGTAACGAGTAACAAGTAAATAAAGTAAATAAAGTGCAGCAAGGTGGCCCAATCCTTTATGTAGCAAAGGATAAGCCTGGACAATTTCTAATAATGAGAAAGGAGCTCCCGAGGACACATGGGAATTATCGTCAAGCTAGTTTTCATCATGTTCATATGATTCGCGTTCGGTACTTTGATAGTTTGATAAGTGGGTGGACCGGTGCTTGGGTACTGCCCTTACTTGGACAAGCATCCCACTTATGATTAACTCCTATTGCAAGCATCCGCAACTACAAAAGAAGTACTAAGGTAAACCTAATCACATCATTAAACATATGGATCCATATCAGCCCCTAACGAAGCAACGCATAAACTAGGGTTTAAGCTTGTGTCACTCTAGCAACCCATCATCTACTTATTACTTCCCCATGCCTTCCTCTAGGCCGAAATAATGGTGAACTGTCATGTAGTCGACGTTCACATAACACCACTAGAGGAAAAGACAACATACATCTCATCAAAATATCGAACGAATACCAAATTCACATGACTACTAATAGCAAGACTTCACCCATGTCCTCAGGAACAAACGTAACTACTCACAAAGCATATTCATGTTCATAATCAGAGGGGTCTTAATATGCATAAAGGATCTGAACATACGATCTTCCACCAAGTAAACCAATTAGCATCAACTACAAGGAGTAATCAACACTACTAGCAACCCACAGGTACCAATTTGTGGTTTTGATACAAGATTGGATACAAGAGATGAACTAGGGTTTTGAGAGGAGATGGTGCTGGTGAAGATGTTGATGGAGATTGACCCCCTCCCGATGAGAGGATCATTGGTGATGACGTTGGTGATGATTTCCCCCTCCCGGAGGGAAGTGTCCCCGGCAGAACAGCTCCGTCGGAGCCCTAGATTGATTCCGCCAAGGTTCCGCCTTGTGGCGACGGAGTTTCGTCCCGTAAGCTTGCCCATGATTTTTTCGAGGGTAAAAGCTCTAATATAGCAGAAGATGGACACCGGAGGCCCACCAGGGGGCCCAGGAGATAGGGGGCGCGCCCAATAGGGGGGGGGCTCCACTCTCCTGGACAGGGTGTGGGCCCCCTGGTGTACTTCTTTCGCTAAATAATTCTTATAAATTCCAAAAACATGTTCCGTGGAGTTTGGGACTTTTGGGCGGTCTGAGAATAGGTTTCAATATTTGCTCCTTTTCGAGCCAGAATTCCAGCTGCCGGTATTCCCCCTCTTCGTGGTAAACCTTGTAAAATAAGAGAGAATAGCCATAAGTATTGAGATACAATGTGTAATAACAGCCCATAATGCAATAAATAATGATATAAAAGCATGATGCAAAATGGACATATCAACTCCCCCAAGCTTAGACCTCGCTTGTCGTTAAGCGGAAGCCGAAATCGAAAAATATGTCCACATGTTTAGAGATAGAGGTGTCGATAAAAATAATATACGGACATGAGGGCATCATGATCATTCTTATAACAGCAACATATATAGATTTTATCATATTATTTCTTATGCTCAAGTAACAATCGATTCACAATGTCAAGTATGGTTCAAAAACTTCATTGGGAACTAATAAACTATAATCTCAGTCATTGAAGCAATTGCAATTTATCATAACATCAGAAAGAGTCAACAATAGAGCTTTTAAGCAAGTTCACATACTCAACTATCTTGTAGTCTTCTACAATTGCTAACACTCACGCAGTACTTGTGGTTATGGAGTTTCAGCCGGACACTGAGAAAGACAGGGGCTTATTGTGTTGCCTCCCAACGTATTCACCTTTAGGTGATGTCAACAATAATAGCCCATGCTAACTTACATCCAATTGGATATATATATCATGATCTTTCAAACACGAGGAGCTTGCCAAAGGATAAAATGAAAAAGGGAAAGGTGAGAATCACCTTGACTCAAGCATAAAGTAAAAACATAAAGTAAAAGATAGGCCCTTCGCAGAGGGAAGGAGAGGTTGTCATGTGCGTTTAGGGTTGATGCACAAAATCTTAATGCAAAAGAACGTCACTTTATATTGCCCCTTGTATGTGGACCTTTATTATGCAGTCCGTCGCTTTTATTACTTCCACAACAAGATCGTACAAAGCTTATTTTCTCTGCACTAATAAGTCATACATATTTAAGTAGCAATTTTTATTGCTTGCAACATGACAACTTACTTGAAGGATCTTACTCAATCCATAGGTAGATATGGTGGACTCTCATGGAAAAACTGGGTTTAAGGATATTTGGAAGCACAAGTAGTATCTCTATTTGGTGCAAGGAATTTGGCTAGCATGAGGGGGAAAGACAAGCTCAACATGTTTGGAAGGTCAATGACAATATACTTTAACTGAGATGTCGGAAAACATAAACCATTACATTGTCTTCCTTGTCCAACATCGACTCCTTTAGCTTGTCATACTTAATGAGTGCTCCCAATTATAAAAGGTGTCCAAGATAATTATAAAAGGTATCAAGCCAGAAGGAAGCTGCCTTTCCATTGCGGATATCAAATCGTGTACCCAACCTAAGAAGATGATGAACCTTCTTTACGTCCTTTGCGAACTGAGAAAGTTTCACGTTTGGGCGGAATCCCATTCCCCGGTCCAAGAGATATTTTTGTTTGAATATGGAGAGCCATAACCACCCTTGGCTCGTCAATATCTTCCAAGCCCACTTGGTCACTAGGCACCAATTCAAAATTTTGGAGTTAATCACTCCAAGGCCCCCATCTTCCTTAGGGAGCAAATATGCTCCCATTTAACCATATGGTATGTTTGCCTCCCATCCCCCTTCGCCCAAAATAATATAGACCTCGCTTTGTCTAATTTCACGTATGTCCCGTCCCTAAGAAGATAAAGCCCATGGAAAAAATGAGAATATTCATGAGGCAATCATTAATGAGGATCAGATGTCCGCCCAATGCTGGACGTTTTCCTTGCCACTGTTCCACCCTACCGACAGCTTTGTTTACTGTAGGGTCAAAATCTACCATAGTTAGGCCCGAGAAGATATCAGCATTCCCAAATATTTCATGCAGATGGATCCGAGTTCACAGTTCATCATGTGTGCGGCCTGGAGTTGTGATTCTAGCTTCCCTCCCATGAAAAATGTCTCAATTTTATCGAAATTGATCTTTAGACCTAACATGGTGATGTAGGGTGGAACCCTAGATGTCCAATCTTCCATGATTGGAGTGGATCCTACCAAGAACACGAAGAACACGAGGGGAAACATGAGGAGAGAAATCACTCAAACCAACAAGATTCGATTACAAATGTGCTAGATCCTCAAAACACAAAGAGATACGTGATCCATGATCAACAAGGGACGATACAAGTAGCAAGTTGTTCTCCGTGAGGACGTCTTGAGGGTATTCCCGTGAGGGGTCTTGAATCCAAGATGGATCATCTCCGTAGAACCCGCGGTCTCTCTCGGTGGAGTAGATCCGGATGGATGAGCAAAGCTCTATCTCACAAATGAGCTAAACCATTGCTAACCCTAATACGGAGCTAGGGGACAAGTATATATAGTCCAAGGTGTAAGTGGGGGATACATGGGGTGAAACCCCTTTCACTGCGTAGGCAGGGTGGTAGTACCGGTCATGGGGGCGGTTGTACCGCTGAGAGCTCAGGTGCTGGTTCTTGGAGGTGCTCGCGGAAGGGAGTATCGGTTGTACCGGTGGTCGGAGCGGTTGTACCAGTCTGTTGGCTATTATAGGGATAAACCGGTGCTATACCGGCCTTGCACCGCTTGATCACAGAAGCTGGGCCGGTGGTTGGGCGGTAGTCGAGCGGTTGTACCGCCCGGGCGGTAGTTGGGCGGTACATGGGCGGTTGTACCGGGATTTCTGGGTTGGGCGGATTCTCTTCGTACTCTTGATGTCCAACTTGCACCGTAACCTCTCCTTGGTTGCTTCCTTGGTACCTAAGCACACAAAGAATCTTTGTTTGAGGTACTAGCCATGTCTCAAGTGGGTCAAAGGGGTGATCAACAAGGAGAGAGTTAACCTTGTTTTCGATAGCTCTCGCACGAGCTCTTGTGATGTAGGGTAGAACCCTAGAGGCCGATCTTTCACGTTTGGAGCGGATCCCTACGAGGAACACGAAGAACATGAGGAGGGGAACGAGGGAAAAACATGAGAGAACACTCAACCAACAAGAGTAAAGTCACACATGTGCTAGATCATCGAAACACAAGAGAGGTACAAGATCCAAATCCAACAAGAGACGATACAAAGGGTAACCGGTTCTTCTCTGTGAGGAGGTCTTGAAGATGGTCTTCTCCGGATGGAGGTCTTGAATCCAGGTGGATCTTCTCCGAAGAGGTGTCGGTCCCTCAGGAGGAGTGGATTCGGATGGATGAGCGAGGCTCTATCTCACAAATGAGCTAAATCAACGCTAACCCTAGCTAGGAGGTGGGATAGGTCTATTTATAGTCATAGTGCAAATGGGGGTCGAAGTGAAGGGGTACAAGGGCATCAGTCCGAAGCTGCGGTCGCACAGGTAGCGAACATCCGGTCTCTACCGGTCGTCCAGTCGCTCGCAGAGGTTTGGACGTCCGGTAGGAACGGACATCCTCTGTTTTGGTTCTGGTGCTGGTGTGACGGACGTCCGGTGGCTTCGGTCTTCCGTTAATATCCTCTCGGGAGTCCAGTTGCCGGACGTCCGGTGCGTCCGGTCGTCCACTCGCTGGGAGTTGCCGAACGTCCGGGCTGGGCCGATCGTCCGAAGCCTATAGTTTTGCTGTCCAGTCTTCCTTTGGCTGTTGTGACCTCCAGGGGTCGGACGCCCGGGCTGGGCCGGTCGTCCGGTGCCTGTAGCTTTCGTGGCAGCTCTTCTTCTTGTCCTTGACGCTTGGTGTCCTCACCGTCTTGGCCATTGAGTGTAGCTATTCCGTGGCTCTCCTCCAAGCACCTGATCACACATAGAGTCTCCGCATGAGGTAGTAGCCATGTCTCGTAAGTAGAGAGAGGGAGTTCAGAGAGGAGCGAGTTCACCTTATCTTCGATAGCCTTTGCTCGAGCTCTTGTCATAGGTACAAGTGGTGTTGGGAGATGTAGACACGTCCATGGGGATGAACGTGGGATGCTCCGCATCATCTTGTCATTGGTCCAAGTGGTGTCGTGAGAGACGAAGGTAGGTGAGGGAGTCCTGTATTAGGGGGTCCTCGGACAGCCGGACTATGTACTTGTGTCGGACTATTGGACTATGAAGATACAAGATTGAAGACTTCGTCCCGTGTCCGGGTGGGACTCTCCTTTGCGTGGAAGGCAAGCTTGGCTATTCGGATGTGTAGATTTCCTTCTCTGTAACCGACTTTGTGTAACCCTAGCCCCCTTTGGTGTCTATATAAACCGGATGGTTTAGTCCGTAGGGCGAGAACAATCATAATCATAGGCTAGCTTCTAGGGTTTAGCCTCTACGATCTCGTGGTAGATCAACTCTTGTAATACTCATATCATCAAGATCAATCAAGCAGGAAGTAGGGTATTACCTCCATAGAGAGGGCCCAAACCTGGGTAAACATCGTGTCCCCGCCTCCTGTTACCGTTAGCCTTAGACGCATAGTTCGGGACCCCCTACCCGAGATCCGCTGGTTTTGACACCGACATTGGTGCTTTCATTGAGAGTTCCACTGTGTCATCACCATAAGGCTTGATGGCTCCTTCAATCATCCACAACGATGCGATCCAGGGTGAGGTTTTTCTCCCCAAACAGATCGTCGCATTCGGCGGCTTCGCACTGCGGGCCAACTCGCTTGGCCATCTAGAGCAGATCGATAGCTACGCCCCTGGCCATCAGGTCAAGTTTGGAAGCCTGAATTACACGGCCGACATCCGCGGAGACTTGATCTTTGACGGATTCGAGCCCATGACAGGTGCGCCGTACAGTCAGGATGAGCATGGCATAGACCTGCCATCGGATGGCGTTCAGGAGAACGCACCTGTAGCTGCCTTGGCCTTAGATCCGGAGCAGATCATGCCATCCGAGGACGGGTGGATAGACCCCGCCGCAGAGGCCGCACACTCATCGGCGATAGAGCTGAACACAGACTTCGCCTCTAATGAGGTTGGCGTCATCGGACCCACAGACTCGTCTCCGGCCATAGGCTCTGAACCGCGTGCATCCATGCCTATGAAACCTGATTGGGCACCGATTATGGAGTTTACCTCCGCGGACATCTTTTAGCACTCGCCCTTGTGCGACGTGCTAAATTTGTTGAAATCTCTCTCCTTGCTAGGAGACTCCTGGCCGAACTATGTCCGGCTTGAGTGGGAAGCGAACGACGACGAAATTCGTTTCCCACCCACTGCCCACTTGATACCCACTGTCGATGACTTAACCAACATGCTTGATTTCGACTCCGAAGACATCGACGGTATGGACGACGCCGCCGGACAAGAACAGGAACCACCGCCCACAGGGCGCTGGACAGCCACCTCATCGTATGATATATATATATGGTGGACACGCCCAAAGATAGCAATGGCGACGAGGTGACGGAGGATAATCCCTTCGAGAAGCAATCTAAGCGCCGGCGGGGCCGCTCCAAGCCCCACCATTGCAAAAATGGCGATACCGGCACAAGCACTCCGGATGGTGCCGAAGACGAAAACAATCCTGCCCAACCAAGCTTTGAGCAAGCCGGACGGGAGGATGGGCAAGCTAGCCCTGATGAACAGGTAATGGATGGCGACTTGGAGGATGACAATTACATGCCCCTCTCCGAAGACGAGGTGAGCCTCGGCGACGCATTTATTTATCGCGGAGGATCCGTCGGCGGAGAGCACTTTAAGCGCCGGCTTATAGCCACTGCAAAAATCCTGAAGAAAAAGCAGCAGCAGCTTCAAGCTGATCAAGATCTGCTAACTGATAGATGGACTGAGGTCCTGACAGCCGAGGAATACGGATTCGAGCGCCCAACCAAAAGCTACCCAAAGCGCAGGTTGTTCCCTCAATTCGAGGAAGAGGCACTAGAGCCCACACTACCAGCGCAGGATGCGGCCGATCGGCCGCCTCGTGGCTGAGACAAAGCGGCATATCAGCCCGAACAACAGCCCGCACCCCATCGCCAATCAAATAAAAACACGAAGGCCCGGGGCTACACGCAGGACCTGCGAGACGTGTTGGAAAACAAAGCAGGACAGTCAAGATCGATCTATGGATCACGGGGCGCGCCCCAACGCGTGACGATGATTACCACGCCGGATACACTAAATACAAATCCATCCGGGCCGAATACAACCGACCAGACTCATTTGAACTGCGTCGTTATGTAGCCCGACATAGAGGAGCCACACACCCCCTATGCTTCACTGACGAAGTAATGGATCATGAGTTCCCAGAAGGGTTTAAATCTGTGAACATCGAATCATATGATGTGACAACAGACCCCGCGGTTTGGATTGAAGATTTCCTTATCCACATTCACATGGCCCACGGCGATGATCTACATGCCATCAAGTACCTCCCTCTAAAACTCAAGGGACCGGCTCCGCATTTACTGAATAGCCTGCCGGCAAACTCCATTGGCAGTTGGGAGAACCTGGAAGGCGCATTCCTTGACAACTTCCAGGGCACTTATGTGCAACCACCGGATGCTGATGACTTAAGTCACATAACCCAACAGCCCGAAGAGTTAGCCAGGAAATTCTGGACTCGGTTCCTAACTAAAAAGAACCAAATTGTCGATTGTCCAGATGCCGAAGCCCTAGCAGCCTTTAAGCATAACATCCGTGACGAGTGGCTTTCCTGACACCTCAGCCAAGAGAAGCCGAAGTCCATGGCAGCCCTCACGACACGCATGACCTGCTTTTATGCGGGCGAGGATAGCTGGTTGGCTCGTAGCAACAACACATCAAGAAATCCTGGCACCTCAGATGCCAGAGACAGCAACGGCAAACCCCGACGCAACAGACACAAGCGTCGCAATAATGGTGATAACGCTGAAGACATGGCCGTCAATGCCGGATTCAGTGGCTCTAAGTCCGGTCAGCGGAAAAATCCATTCAAAAGAAACAATCCGGGCCCATCCAGTCTGGACCGCATACTCGATCGTTCATGTCAAATTCATGGCACCCCTGATAAACCAGCCAACCACACCAACAGAGAATGTTGGGTGTTCAAACAGGCCAGTAAGTTAAATGCAAAAAACAAGGAAAAGGGGCCGCATAGTGATGATGACGAGGAGCCCCGGCTACCGAACACAGGAGGACAGAAGAAATTTCTGGCCCAAGTAAAAACGGTAAAAATGATATACGCCACCCATATCCCCAAGCGGGAACGGAAGCGCGCACTAAGGGACGTCTATGCGAAGGAGCCAGTCGCCCCAAAGTTAAACCCATGGTCTTCTTGTCCGATCACCTTTGATCGCAGGGACCATCCGACCAGCATCCGTCATGGCGGTTCGGCCGCACTGGTCCTTGACCCCATCATCGACAGATTCCACCTCACACGAGTCCTCATGGACGGTGGCAGCAGCTTGAACCCGGTCTATCAGGATACAGTGAGCAAAATGGGCATCGATCCCTCAAGGATCAAACCCACCAAAACCACCTTTAAAGGTGTCATACCAGGTGTAGAGGCCTGTTGCACGGGCTCAATCACACTAGAAGTAGTCTTCGGATCTTCGGACAACTTCCGAATCGATGAGTTAATCTTTGATATCGTCCCTTTCCGCAGTGGCTATCACGCACTGCTCGGACGAACCGCATTCGCAAGATTCAATGCGGTACCGCACTATGCTTACCTCAAGCTCAAGATGCCCAGACCTCGCGGGGTTATAACAGTCAATGGAAACACAAAACGCTCCCTCCGTACAGAGGAGCACACTGCGGCCCTCGTAGTAGAGGTACAGAGCAACCTTCTTAGGCAGACCTCCAATTCGGCTAAAGCCTCCGGACACCATTAAGCGGGTCTGAAGTACTCTGCAACAGGATCGTCCGGCACGTCCAGAGCTCACCTAGCAATTCGTCCTCCATCCTAATCCCAGTCAAGCGGTGAAATTCGTGCCGCACGTCCACAACTACGCACTTAAGATACCATGGGCGTTGGCAGAGGCACAACTAGAAGGCGGTCCACAACGTGGCTCAGCCGTCCCAGGATCCGTATACCTTCACACCTTTTTCTTTCTTTTAGGTCCCTATTTTCTGGAGGCTCTTTTCGATAGCCTGATTATCGGAACCATCACGGGACGGAAACACCAAGGAGGCAAGGAGCTTTGACGTACAAGGGAATCCCCAGGTGGTCTCTGATAACGATCGCTATAACTATTTTACATACCCACACACAGCTCGCCCTTGGTTAGGACATGTCAAATAGTCCTATTTTGCTTATCACACTACTTGTATACATACGCCTTGACGTATTATTCAAATAACAATGGAAAATAATGTACATCGTCAGCTTATTATTACATTTCTTTATCTTTTTCCTTGACTGTTTATTTATTACAAATTGCACCCGTACATTTTGGTACGTTCAGCTCGCTAGGGGCTTCAGTGTACCCCACAACAGGACAATAAAAGTCCGAACACTTTCGACAGTGCGGCACCTCAAACTTATAGCACTATATGAATCAGCTACGAATCATGTCTTGGGTCAATAGTTGGGTTTGCCCGGCTCCCATGTTTTGCTGCCTTATGTTCCGCTACATCGGCTAAGGTGGCACCAGGAGAAGTACTACGATTGTGTCCCGGTTCTTCTGGATGAGCACCTCAGTAGAGAAAGCCAAAAACTGACTGTCACGATGCGGCGAGAGCTGGTCGCTGTTCGAGAGGTCTCAAACCTTCAAGATTTTTTCCGCTTTGGGCGAGGAATCGGCCTTGTCCGATTTAGGCGTGTATAGCGCCCCAAGTTCGGCCTTCCAAATACTAGGGGCTACGCCAAAATTTAAAATTATAGACTTCTATGGCTAAGTGAGAGTGATAAAGTTGTATAGTCTGATTGCCTTGTTCGTTGCGCTAAACACCTCCTTAAAGGACCAAAAATTTGGATAAAGAGTGTTTAGATTTATCCCGAACACCTCGGTACTAGTTACATGGGGGTAGAAGCCGACGACTGGCCAACTCTCAGATTTATAAACGGCTGCACAGAAGGTAAAATTTTAAATCAACAAGCGTTATATAACGCAAATGAACTTGTTTTCATATTACAGGATCAAATGAGTACATTCATTCAAATATTACATCCTTAGCACATTGCTCCGCCACAAGGTGGGAGCCCTTCAGGACATTGTCACAATACTTTTCGGGGTGGCGGTGCTCCTTGCCCTTCGGCGGCCCCTCCGTCACCAGCTTCTCGACATCCATCTTTGCCTAGTGCACTTTCGCGCGGGCGAAGGCCGTGCGCGCACCTTCAATGCAAACTAACCGCTTTATGACTTCAAGCCGCGAGCAAGCATTTACATGCCGCTTCACGAGGTCGAAGTAGCTGCTGGGCAAGGGCTCGGCAGGCCACAGCCGGACTATAAGGTCCTTGGCCAGTTCAGCCGCCTTGTGCAGTTTGACCAGTTGCTTCAGCTGGTCGCTCAAGGGCATCGGATGTTCGGTCCCAATATACTGAGACCAGAACAACTTCTCCGTCAAGCTCCCTTCTTCGGCTTGGTAGAACTCTGCGGCATTCGATGTGCTGCGCGGTAGATCTGCGAATGCTCCTAGAGAGCTCCAAATTCGGGTCAGTAAAAGGAAAGTCTCCTTCGCATTCTTGCTTTGCATAAGGAATACCTTACCCGCCACTATCTTCTTGGCTGCCTCAATCTCCTGGAGGGCCTTTTGGGCTTTGGCTTTGGCGTGTCTCGCGCTCTAGAGGGCCTTAGCAAGCTTGGACTCTCGCGTCTTAGAGTCACGCTCCAAGGACTCGTATTTTTTGATGAAATCCTGGAGCTCTTGCTGGACCTCATCGACCCGGGCCTCTTGCTTCTCGTACTCGGTGTGCTCCTTGGCCGCTTTGTCTTCGACCTCGGTCAAAGCCTTCTTAAGGGCTGCCACTTTGGTTGTGGCCCCTATTAAAGTTCATGACGCTTCTATGAGCTGAAACCATTTTTTCTTTATCAATATACAGACGGGGTATTATGTACCTTTGTTTTCCTCGAGCTGTCTCTTTACGAGGCCGAGCTCTTCCTCGGTCCGCTCCTGGTCCCGCTTCAGTCCGGAGACCTCCGCAGTACGAGCGGCAGCGGCCAGTAGCGACGCCAGCTTATTCACATAGACATATTTTGTTAGACTCCTGCGGATGTTATTTGATCCTCTGTTCGGTCTTTCTTTCCGAACACCAAACAGAGCATCAGGGGCTACTATCTATACTGTGATATTTTCTTACAATTTTATTACTTACCTCAAAGCCTGTTAGGAGGCTGGCGCAGGCTTCGGTCAATCCGCTCTTGGTGGACCCGACCTTTTCGATCATCGTGCTGTTCATCAATGGTACGGTGCTCTTCATCAATGGAAGCGCCCCGAAGCGCTTCCAGCAAGTTTTCCGATGCCTCTGGATGGACAGAGGTTATGGCACAGGCGGCTTGCCCCCCTTAGAGAGAGGCTGCTTGCCTGAATCCGGAACCACTCGGGGTTCCGGAGCAGTATCCGGCTGGGAGGCAGACTTGCTGCGGCCCCCGTTATCAGAATCCATGGGGGTCTTCCCCCCATGTGCCCGGCGGCTGGGATTTCGCCTGGGGGCGTCTCCAGGATTGTCTCCCCTTGGTCCGGTATCCTCCGAGACAACACCTCGGTGTCGTCCGTGGGCCGGGGGAGGTGGCCGTCGGGAGTGAATCGCTGTTCATCACCGACTAGCCCAAAGACCCATCCGAGGAGGATACCCCGATGTGGGACTTGGCCGGACTGCATATGCATGTTCGACATGATAAGAAGCAATAAATCAAAAGATACCGGAAGTATTATAGTGTCCGGATACTTACGACTTGGCCAGGGGCTTGTCCCTGGGCAGCCACTCCTCGCCGCTGTAGGTGGTTGTGGTGGAGTGGTCCGGAAGGAAGGTCTTTCCCTTCTTGGACCCTTCGGCCTCCCCAGACGGGGCGACCTTCCTTTTATTCTCCCCCTGGTTGCGGGGATTTCCTCTACCTCATCCTCGTCTTCGTTGGAGGAGCACGCCTCAGTGTCTTCGGACGATGAGTCCGATACTACCTTGCGCCGGAGACCTTTCCTGGTCCCCGCGGCCTTCTTCTTGGCCTTCTTCTCCGGCACCTCATAGGGCGCTAGAAACAACATCTTCGTTAAGAGAGACGATGTTGGATATTCAGGTAGCGGAGCCGGACAGTTGACCTGCTCCGCTATCGCTACCCAGTCCTATTGAATCAGCACAGAGGCTCAGTTTCCTCCCGTGGATGTGCTGGTGAAAGGCATATCTTGCAAAATATGAAAACTTACCGGATTGGCGGGGGGCTTTGCGCTGAGTCCATGATCTTCGGCTCTGGGCGGTGGTACCTCGGTGACCTTGAACAACACCTTTCAGACGTCTTCGTGCGTCATGTCGAAGAGCTCTTGCAGCGTCTGGTGTTCGGCCGGGTCGAAGTCCCACATATTGTAAGCCCGCGGAAGGATCCGGCGGATGAGCATGACCCGGACCACGTTGACAAGCTTGACTTTCTTGCCTATCATATTTTTGATGCAGGTCTGGAGTCCGGTCAGCTCCACCAATGAACCCCAGGCTAAGCCCTTCTCTTTCCAGGAGGTGAGCCGCATGGGGATGCCGGATCGAAATTCGGGGGTCGCTGCCCAGTTGGTGTCGTGCGGCTCGGTGATGTAGAACCACCCCGATTGCCACCCCTTCACGGTCTCCACAAAGGAGCCTTCGGGCCAAGTGACATTGGGCATCTTGCCCACCATGGCACCTCCGCACTCTGCTTGCTGGCCGACCACCACCTTCGGCTTCACGTTGAAGGTCTTCAGCCATAGGCCGAAGTGGGGCGTAATGTGGAGGAAGGCCTCGCACACAACGATAAACGCCAAGATGTTGAGGATGAAATTGGGGGCCAGATCATGGAAGTCCAGCCGTAGTAGAACATGAGCCCGCGGACAAACGGGTGGAGGGGGAATCCTAGTCCGCGGACGAAATGAGAGAGGAACACTACCCTCTCCTGGGGTTTCGGGGTGGGAATGATCTACCCTTCGGCTGGAAGCTGGTGCGTGATGTTTGCGGCCAGATATCTAGCCTCCCAAAGCTTCGTGATGTCCTCCTCCATAATGGAGGAGACCATCCACTTGCCTCCCGCCTCGGACATGCTTGGAATGGCTTTGCGGAGTAGTTGAAAGCTTGGGCACTAGAGCTCGAGTGAAGGAATGGATGAGAAGAGGAAGAAGAAGGCGTGGGTGAAAAGGGGGAATCTTATCTCTTTATAAAGGCAGTAGAAACCATGCCTTGCCCTGTAAACTCACTTATTCCCCAAGCGCCGTGTTGATGGCGCGGTTGGGTTACCCACACCCGTATTAATGAGAATCTTGTGATAAGGGGGCATGATCTCTGCTTCGACAAGACGTGCTAGTAAAACCACCTCGCAAGATGTGCGGTGGTAGGTTGAGAAAAATGGTTCGAATAATGACCGGGCCACGGCGTGATGTCACACTGTGAAAAGTTGTCAGCAGATTAGATTTGTTGAATATTGTGCACTCTACGGTGGTATGTGGAATTTGTTTTGCAGAGCCGGACACGATCCTTGTGTTCAAGATCTTCTCTGGAGTGTTTGGAGAAGGAACCCGCCTTGCAATGCCGAAGACAATCTGTGTGCCGGACTCGTCGTCATTGAAGCCCGGTTAAGGGGCTACTGAGGGAGTCCTAGATTAGGGGGTCCTCGGACAGCTGGACTATGTACTTGTGCCGGACTGTTGCACTATGAAGATACAAGATTGAAGACTTCGTCCCGTGTCCGGGTGGGACTCTCCTTTGCATGGAAGGCAAGTGAAAGGATCGATATGGTTGACTAGAGGGGGGGTGAATAGGCAACTAACAATTTTTAAGCTTTTCTTTACCAAATTAAACTTTGCAACAAAATAGGTTGTCTAGATGTGCAACTAAGTGAGCAACCTATATGATGCAATAACAACTAGCACACAAGCAAGCAAAGGATGTAAAACAAGTAGGCTTGCAAAAGTAAAGGCACGAAATAACCAAGAGTGGAGCCGGTGGAGACGAGGATGTGTTACCGGAGTTCCTTCCTTTTAAGGGGAAGTACGTCTCCGTTAGAGCGGTGTGGAGGCACAATGCTCCCCAAGAAGCCACTAGGGCCACCGTATTCTCCTCACGCCCTCACACAATGCGAGATGCCGTGATTCCACTATTGGTGCCCTTGAAGACGGCGACCGAACCTTTACAAACAAGGTTGGGGAAATCTCGACAACAATTGGAGGCTCCCAACAACAACGCCATGAAGCTTCACCACAATGGAGTATGGCTTCGAGGTGACCTCAACCGTCTAGGGTACTCAACACCCAAGAGTAACAAGATCCGCAAGGGATAAGTGGGGGGGGGGGAATCAAATTTCTCTTGGTGGAAGTGTAGATCTGGGCCTTCTCAACCAATCCTGAGCAAATCAACAAGTTTGATTGTCTAGGGAGAGAGATTGGGCGAAAATGGAGCTTTGAGCAACAATGGAGCTTTTTGGGGGAAAGAGGTAGTCAACTAGAGGTAGAAGACACCCCTTATATAGTCGTGGGAAAAATCCAACCGTTATCCACATGTTCAGCCCGCGACGCACGGTACTACCGCTCCAGGGGCGTGGTACTACCGCGAGGCTGCGCGGTACTACCGTGGAGGACCGCGGTACTACCGCGATGGCTGCACAGGCCGGAACTAGCCTGACTAGGGGGCAGTACTACCGCTTGCGCGGTACTACCCCTCCCCATTGCGGTACTACCGCAATGCAGGAGAGTCACGGCCTGGGAAGGGCACGGATGAAATAAATTACATCCGTGCCTACTTCCGCTGAAACTGGGGTGGTACAAAAACCCGACGCGGTACTACCGCTATGCGGTAGCTGGTACTACCGTTGCGGCGTGGATGTAAAATTACATCCGCCTACTACCGTGTTTCATCAAGGGTACTAGGTAGGAGGGCCACGGTACTCGACTCCTAGGAGCGGTACTACCAGGGCCCGTGGTACTACCGCTACGACGAAGCGGTACTACCGTGAAGCGCGGATGTAAAAATTACATCCGCCCTACTACCGCCGAGCGGCACAAGGCACAGGTGCCACGGTACTACCGCTCCGTAGGGCGGTACAACCGTGACACTGCGGTACTACCGCTTATACTTGCGGTACTACCGCAAGTACAACAATAGTCGTCGATTTCCGACAACCAAGATAACGAAGGGCGCTTCAAGTGCGAGGAAAGGAGGGACAAGTGTGCGTGTTGATTCCACCCAAACCTTTCCGACGCGGACCCCTCTTAATAGTACGGCTCTCCCTCGACTCAAATCCACCAAAGAGAAACGTAGAACAACGCCGACTTCAATAGTCTCCGAGGGGCACCGAATCGTCTCGTGCCTAGTGATGAAGTATCTGAGAAACTCAAGGCACATGATTAGTCCGCAAAAGCATTGTCATCAATCACCAAAACACCTAAGGGATAAATATGCCCTTATAGCAAGCTTGGCTATTCGGATGTGTAGATTTCCTTCTCTGTAACCAACTCTGTGTACCCAAGCCCCCTCGGGTGTCTATATAAACCGGAGGGTTTAGTCAACGAGAACAATCATAATCATAGGCTAGCTTCTAGGGTTTAGCCTCTATGATCTCGTGGTAGATCAACTCTTGTAATACTCATATCATCAAGATCAATCAAGTAGGAAGTAGGGTATTACCTCCATAGAGAGGGCCCGAACCTGGTTAACATTGTGTCCCCCGCCTCCTGTTACCATTAGCCTTAGACGCATAGTTCGGGACCCCTACCCGAGATCCGCCGGTTTTCACACCGACAGTAGGTCCATGGGGATGACCATAGGATGCTCCGCATCATCTCCCCTCCTATTGGGAAAGATCCGAGTTCGGATCGAAAGCCTCATCACCATGGTAGGGAGAGAGATCCTTGATGTTGAAGGTGTCGCTCACATTGTACTAGTCGCATGGGAGATCGATCTTGTATGCATTGTTGTTGTAGCGTGCTAGCACCTTGAATGGTCCATTGGCTCGAGGTAGAAGCTTGGACTTGCATTCGTCGGGGAAGCGTTCATTGCGAAGGTGTAGCCACACGAGATTTCCAATGTCGAATATCATGGGTTGCTTTGTTGACGTTGAGCTTGGTCGCGAGTCGTTGTACTTGGCGCTCGATGGTGTGCCTTGTATCTTCATGCATCTTCTTGAGGTAGGTCACTCGTGCACTCGCGTACATGTTGATGTGCTAAGGGGACAACGGGTTGGAGCCGTAGATGACCTCAAAAGGGGACTTGCCGGTAGTTGAATGTCTTGCTCGGTTGTAGGCGTACTCGGTGATGGGTAGACACTCCGACTCCTTGATGTTCCTCTTGATCAACACGCGTAGTAGAGTGGAGAGCGTACGGTTCGTCACCTCCGTTTGGCCGTCGGTTTGCGGATGGTATGCCGAAGAAAATAAGATCTTGATTCCAAGCTTGGCGCATAGAGTCTTCCAAAAGTAACTCAAGAACTTGACGTCGAGGTCCAAGACAATCGTCTTTGGCACTCCATGGAGATGCAATATTTCCCTACAAAAAAGATTTGCAATATGTGAAGCATCGTCTATCTTGTTGCATGGGATGAAATGAGCCATCTTAGAGAATCGGTCCACAACAACAAACATGGAATCTTTGCCATTTCTATTTCTAGGCAAACCAAGCACAAAATCCATGCTAATATCTTCCCATGGGTGATATGGAATTGGAAGAGGCATATAAAGACCATGGGATTGAGTTTTTGACTTATCTTTGCGACATGTCGAGCATCGATTGGTGAAGCGTGAGACGTCGCGAAACATCTTGGGCCAAAATTAGTTCTTGGAGAGCGTGGCGAATGTCTTGTCGCGTCCAAAGTGTCCCATTAGTCCTCCTCCATGAGCCTCTTGCAAAGGTAACAAACGAAGAGAAGACTCGGGGATACATAGTTTGTTAGCTCTCATAAGATAATCATCCTTGAGGTAATAGCGTTCCCAATATGTATGCGCCAGCATCCTCCTCATCAATAGCAGCCCTAGCAGCAGTCGCATCGGCACGAGTAGCGGTGTTGGCCCAGTTGGATTTGATACACAGACAGATGGGCTCATGGTGAATCCAGTCTGGAGCAAGGAACTCCTCATCAAGGTACATCTTCTCCCAAGTCTTCAAGATCAGCCGAAACAGATAGGGCCCATAGATAGGCATCTTGCGGTTGAACACTACAACCGAAGCTCACACCACATGATGTGTGAGACATCAAGTGGCTGAGACTGAGTCGAACGAGCCTCCTGGCAAATGAGCATCATATCCACCATATAGGCATGAACCTTGTCTTTGTCACCGATGCGTGGGAACAAGGAGTTGCGGAAGATGCGATACATGATATCCAGAAAGGAGTTGAGTACCAAAGTTGTCTTGCCATTGGCGAGCGCCTTCTCAACCATGAACGGGGTAAGCTTGTCCTTGTTGGCAGAATCAGCATTGGCATGGGGGTGAACACCCACCTGAGTGTTAAGCCCATCATCAGGAACCTGAAGCAGATCCATGAACTCCTTCCAGGTAGCAGACAGTTGGCGGCCATTGGTCATCCAGGTCATCCTCCTCTCTTCATTAGGGTGAAAGTACACTGAGGCAAAGAACTGACAGATAATCTCAGGGTCATAGTCCAGGTGAAAGGAGATCACATGCTCAATGCCAAACTACTCCACCAGGTCCAGAGCCTCTCCAAAGTAGTCACGGAACTTGTCCTTCCTCATGTGGTGCATATCAATCCACTTCACCTCCACATAGGTATTCTGCTTGTTCTTGATGACATCCAAATAGATGTTGGTCTGTACCTTGTTCCAGAACAGCTCACAGCCTCTGACAGTGGAACGTGGATGCACATAAGGGTGAAGCTGCCTGAGACGGACATACTCAGTGGGGGCTATCTCATCCATGCCCTTAGCGGGCTCCTTGTGCTTGCTAGCTGAGGTCTTGACATTGCGCTTGGAGGCAGACGATCCCTCTGGTACTTCACCTGGATTGCGCAGATGCTTGGAGCCAGTGTCACGACTGGGATTGGACAGGTGAGAGCCACCACCTGAGACACACATGCAAAGCACCAGAGACGCAAAGAAGATCAATGCAAAGGCCACGATAAAGCACAAGAAACACATAGAAGGCATACGAGAAAGTTGGCATGCGATAGATGTGAGCCACGGTAGAACTGCCTCTGTCTGCGGTACTAAAATGTTAGTACCGCTCCAAACGCTGATAATACTGCGTGCGAGGTCACGGTAATACCGTGGCTGGAGCGAAGTAAACTTTAGTACCGCCACAGAGCGCATAGTACCGCTCGAAGAACGCATGAGTACCGTCTGGCGGTAGTACCGCGCCGGACGGGCAGTAGTACCGCGTCGCGTCAGATCCAACGGGCGGTTTGAATCTGAAAAGAACCGCGAAACAACGGCGGTGCTATGGTGATCAGATCTAGCGCAAGACAACAATGCAAGTACAATTCCTATGCAATACCATGCTCCTTCATTCTATTCTTGCAGAGATTAAGCCTATGAATCTCAAGAACACACAAGCCTCCCCCAAAACCTAGAAACACCAAAGACAAACAACACGGAGAGGGAGTTGGGGAAAAACCTTGATCCATAGCAAGAGCACGTGGTGGGGAACGATCCCACCGGTTGGAATCACGGGAGGGCAGCCGGTGGACGAGATCCGGCGACGAACGCCGGCTCCATTCTTGAGCGAGGGAGAGAAGGAGACGACGTGGAGAGAGAGGACAACGAATGGGTATGGGGAGTTAGAACTCCCCCTGCCCGTTGTCGGTGTCAAAACCGGCGGATCTCGGGTAGGGGGTCCCGAACTGTGCGTCTAGGCGGATGGTAACAGGAGACAAGGGACATGATGTTTTACCTGTTTCGGCCCTCTCGATGGAGGTAAAACCCTACTCTGCTTGATTGATATTGATGATATGGGTAGTACAAGAGTGGATCTACCACGAGATCAAGGAGGCTAAACCCTAGAAGCTAGCCTATGGTATGATTGTTGTAATGGTTGTTCGTCCTATGGACTAAAACCCTCCGGTTTATATAGACACCGGAGAGGGCTAGGGTTACACAGAGTCGGTTACAATGGTAGGAGATCTACATATCCATGTTGCCAAGCTTGCCTTCCACGCCAAGGAAAGTCCCATCCGGACACGGGACGAAGTCTTCAATCTTGTATCTTCATAGTCTTGGAGTCCGGCCGATGATGATAGTCTGGCTATCCGGACACCCCCTAGTCCACGACTCCCTCAGTAGCCCCCGAACCAGGCTTCAATGACGACGAGTGTGGCGCGTGTATTGTCTTCGGTGTTGCAAGGCGGGTTCTCCTCCAAATTCCATGTGCTTGCCGAATAGTGTCCGGCTTCCTTACAAATGTTGCACTC
This sequence comes from Aegilops speltoides, assembly GCA_021437245.1. Taxonomy (NCBI): domain Eukaryota; kingdom Viridiplantae; phylum Streptophyta; class Magnoliopsida; order Poales; family Poaceae; genus Aegilops; species Aegilops speltoides. The sequence goes on along the minus strand of CM038146.1, from coordinate 278,455,933 downwards.
CTTGGCTTCCACGCCCAATAATGGCCCTCTTCCATGCGTCGCACGAATGCAAAAGGCCAGTGTATTTTTTATATTTTACCCGCTAGCTGCACAAATAATCTGCCTATAAGAGAGGCAAGAATCCAGATCCAAATCACACCACCTTCCTTTCGCGAGTACTCATCGGAGCGCTTCTGACCAAAAATCCATTCTATCATGGACCGTCGACGTGGCTCCTCCTCTCGCGCTCCCAGCCCTCCGCCAGGTGACTGGAGGAGATGTTTAGTTCCGCACAACGAGCTGGTGTCGCTCCAAGCGGAGGAATACCTTCCTCCGGCCTTTATGGTCCCGGTTTGAGCCGGGCTAGCCACCTACAAAGGTGGGAAGCAAGCGGAGGCCACCCCTAGTCCCTCCAAAGGAGAGCGGGTGTGCCTCGTCCCCTATCTAATAAGGGGGCTTGGATTTCCCGTACATCCGTTCCTCCACGGGCTTCTGGAGTTCTACGGACTCCAGCTTCATCACCTCACGCCCGCCTCTATTCTGCACATCGCGGGTTTTGTGGCTCTTTGCGAGCTGTTCCTGGGCATCGAGCCCCATTTTGCGCTATGGAAGAGGCTATTTTGCCTCGTACCCCGTTCTCACAAGGGGTCAATATATCAAGTAGGCGGTGCCGAAATATGGCGCATCGCCAGGACCGGATATCCATCCGGAACCCCAAAGAAGGCGTCCGAAGACTGGCCTTCGGAATGGTTTTATGTAGAAGATGCTCCACTGCTGGACCCAGTTCGGATCGGCCTCCCGGAGTTCAGCAAGGCTCCTCTGAAGAAACACCTAAGTTGGCGCCCGCGGAGCCCTCAACAGGAGGAAGACAGGAGTGTCCATTATTTGATGGGTTGGATAAGGTTGCTGGCCCATTCCGGATTGACCATGATTGGAGTCATGGCCACGTGCATTATGCGAGGGGTGCAACCGCTCCAATATAGGGGCCACCCCATGTGGGATTTCAACGGGGAGAATGATGCCACCCGTCATGGCCGCAAAGGGCCAGGATCGACCATAGATCTGGTGAAGATTCTGTCCGGCCTGTACAAGGGGGAGAAGGAGGACTTCCTCCATCCGAGCCCATTGAATGGGTTCTCCATGAATAACCCTCGGAGCTGGGTAAGCGGACATTTTCTTTATCCGACCCATGCTTTCAAAGTTAAGTACCTTACTTTATGATTTCGACGCAGGAACTGCGTCGGGATGTGGAGGGCATACATAGTCCAGCTCCACAACCCGAGGATCCGGGAAGATCCCTTGATCCAGCCTCCGAAGAGGATCCAGACATAAAGGTGGAGCTAATCGACAGGGTGTTCCATCAACTCGGCATGGACAATGCTCTAGTCGCCATTACGGCTGACTACCCCGGCTTATCACCGACTTCCCAGGTAATTATGACCGAAGTCCTGACACCATTACTTCATCCTTACGAATTTCTGACCACCGTATACAACGGTGTCTTGCAGGAGGTGCCCTCAAGGCGGGAAGCCGAACCCGCGGCGGCTGACCAACAAGGGTCAGTCCGGCCCCGCAGGCGGAAGAAGGGTGCGGCGCAAATCAAAACGTCACCGCAACGGTATAGCTCGCGACCGTTGTTTAGGAAAAGATTCCTAGGAGGTGTATTAATGCTCATGACTTTTTCAGGAGAAAGAGAGCTCGCCGGACTGTGCCCGGAGAGGTTGCCAACCAAGCCTCCGCCAATCAGGCTCCAACACCTGGTCCGGAGGGGGAAGCAAGCGCAAGGCGCGAGCCGGATACTCCTCCAGCGGAGGATGCCGACAGCTGTCCGCCACCAGTGCGAGGTGGAGGCGCCATGAATCATAGGCGCCGCGGACAATTCTTCGTGGCGCGTGTTTTTCCCCAGGCGTGAAATGCCTTTAGCGCGGGAGACGCGCACCTCCGTGCTGCTCAAGATGGTTTAACGAGCCACGGAGCAGTATGTGAAGGACATACGGGTAAGGGATTTTAATAGTTGTATATGCCAAGAGCCCCGAGACTTAAAGTAGTTAAAATAGCTGATTTAAGGATCATTTGATATCTTGAGGATCTTCACGGAGAAGAATACCCAATTGTCCCAGAGCTCCAAGAGTGCAAGGCCCAACTTGAGGCCGCACTAGCTGCCTTGAGGAGGAGACACAGAGACCCCCTCCGGTAACACATTATTTTTAAAAATGATAAGCGGTGTCTTGGCGGGCGTATAAGTCGACAATGATATTGCGGATGTTGCGGATTGGATCCGGACAAGCAACACCTCTCGCGCCGGTGAAGGCGGCGAGAGGTGCTTATGAAGGTGCACGCGGAGAGGAACAAACTCGGGATGCCCACACCCAGCTTGGGGAAGAGCTGAAAGGTGTTTGGGCTGAGCTGTCTGGCTCCATGAATGAGAATCAGCGGCTTCGTCGCGGCATCTATAGTAAGTGCTTGAGCGAATTATTTTGAAAAGAAGAGTTCGGCGAGGAAGTCAATTGACGGAAATATGTCTGTAGGTGTGCTCACAGGCCGCCCTGCGGAGGAAATGCCCGGTTCAACGGGTGACCAACTTCCCGAGCTGGTGCAACTGCTCGAACGTGTTCGACATGCGATGAGTGGCGTCGTCCGGGCCCTATGGCCGTCCGTCTCCCTACCCGAGGGCCTTGGAGAGCTTGCAGAGAAGCTTTAGGGAGCACGGCAGTGCTTCCGTTTATGGAAGATATCGACTTGCCATCAAGGTGCCAGGGAGGCCTGGGCCATGGTGAAGACGCGGTACAAGAAGGCGGATCCAAACCACATGGCCGAGGTCGGACCTGTGGGGCCCGATGGGAAGGAGATCCTTGTGAGCTTAGTGTATGGCCAAGTAGAGTTGGCCGCTAAGTATTCCCAACGGGACTATAAATTAGACAACCTGTTAGACGGGATTGAGGATGAGTACAGTCAGTTGATTTGACAATGTATTTAAAATGACATGTAAAATGCCTTCTAGCCGGATTGTAGATCGTTTGTCTTTGCCGACCTTTTCGCTTCAACCTCGGGACCCTAGAGTCCGGAGTGTGTCTGAATACCTTCTCGGTTATGAAAAAACCGGGGCATGCATGGAGACCAGGCGTAGGGGTCATTAGTACTTTATCAGGCAAGTGCCCAACTAGTTATGTTATATTACATGGTCAGTAAGAAACATCTTCCAGGGAGAATAGTTCCGTTAAGGGTTCCTTTCACAGGAGGCATGCCCTAAAGTGCATGTTCAGACTGCGAAAAGAGCAGGAAAACATCTGGGGGCAGATAAATAAAATAGGTAAAAAATCATCTTTCAAGTCACCGACCGAATATTCCCTTAAGAACGCTAGCTTTCGGCTTCACCCAGTCTGAGGTACACATCCGGCTGATCCGGCAGTGATAATCGCAGAGGTGCTCCCTTTACCTCCGAGCCGAACAATCGGAACGTAGGGGTAAGCACAGGAGCCAGGCAACCCAGCTTGGCCAAAACTTAAGTCATCTCGATGCATATAATGGTGAATAAAAGGTACATGCAGAAGTGTGATACATGTGTTGGGCATGAAGCCCGTATAAGTAAGCTTCTGTTAAAGAAGCCCCCAGGTATAATGAGTGCGGGTAGCACATCAAGTGTGTGCGAACAATGGCAAATCGGCCCTCAAGGGCTTTATGAAAAAAGTGGGAAAAAGAGAGACAAAAGGCAACTGAAGTATAAAATGTGTACGGGGGAAGGAGACGAACTCTGAGTCCGGCGTTAGGCGTAGAATCTTCGGAGGCGGGCTGCGTTCCATGGGTTTGGCTCGAGTCGGTTGTCTGATGCATTTCGCAGACGGTATGCTCCGCCGGTCAAGACTTGGTCGATGATGAAGGGACCTTCCCATTTGGGCTTGAGTTTGTCCTTTTTCTTGTCCGGCAGGCGTAGAACTAGTTCGCCAACATTGTAAGTTTTAGCCCGTGCTTCTGCTTTGATATCTTGAGCTGCTGGCGATAGAATGCGGAACGAGCCTTTGCCATGTCGCGCTCCTCCTCTAATGCGTCCAAGCTGTCCTGCCGATCCAACTCGGCTTCTCTTTCTTCATACATGCGCACTCGAGGTGAGTCATGAATTATGTCGCAGGGCAAAACTGCCTCCGCGCCGTAAACCATAAAGAATGGTGTGAATCCGGTAGTACGGTTTGGCCTGGTCCGCAGCCCCTAGAGTACGGAGTCGAGCTCCTCTACCCAGTGCGTGTTAGATTCCGTAAGGGACCGCACTAGTCTGGGTTTGATGACGCTCATAATTAGACCATTTGCTCGTTCAACTTGACCGTTGGTTTGAGGATGATAGGCTGAAGCGTAGTCGAGCTTGATGCCCATATTTTTGCACCAAAGTTTAACCTCGTCGGCCATGAAGTTCGTGCCATTATCGGTGATGATGCTTTGGGGGACGCCGTACCGGTGTACCACCCCGGATATGAAGTCTATCACTAGTCCGGATTCGGCCATTTTAACTGGCTTGGCCTCTATCCATTTGGTGAATTTGTCCACCATGACCAATAGGTACTTTTGCTTGTGGGTTCCCCCTTTAAGGGGTCCAACCATGTCAAGCCCCCAGACCGCGAACGGCCAGGTGATGGGTATGGTTTTGAGGGCGGTGGGTGGCATGTGGCTCTGATTAGCAAAGAGCTGACAACTGACGCATCGTTGGACTAAGTCCTGAGCATCTGCCCGGGCCGTCGGCCAATAAAATCCTGTACGGAAGGCCTTGCCTACAAGGACCCAGGCTGCAGCGTGGTGTCCGCCTAGTCCGGCGTGAATTTCAGCCAGAAGGTTTCGCCCTTCCTCTTCGGAGATGCACCTTTGAAGGACTCCGGTTGTGCTTTTCTTATAAAGTTCTCCCTCATGGACCTTGTAGGCTTTAGATCGCCGAACTATGCAGCGGACCTCATTTTGGTCTTCGGGAAGTTCCTGCCTAATTAAGTAGGCTAGGAATGGTTCTGTCCACGGGGCAATTACCGCCATTATTTCGTGGGCTGAAGGTGTTATTTCGTCGGCTGAGCCGCCGATTATGTCAGATTGTCCTGTGCTGGGTGGTGCGGTTGCTTCCGGGTTGTTATTTCCGGACTCCTCTTCCCATAGTACGGATGGCTTGAAGAGCCGCTCCAGGAAGATATTTGGAGGGACAGGAGTCGCGTTTTGCGCCGATGCGTTCCAACACGTCGGCTGCTTGGTTGTTATCCCAGGCTATGTGGTGGAATTCGAGTCCTTCGAACTGAGCTGACATTTTTAGGACATCATTACGATAGGCTGCCATTTTCGGATCCTTGGCATCAAAGTCTCCATTTACTTGGGATATTGCAAGGTTTGAATCCCCGTGCACCTCTAGGCGTTGAATACCCATGGAGATTGCCATCCGGAGACCATGTAGGAGGGCCTCGTATTCGGCTGCATTGTTGGAGTCCGTGTACATTATCTGAAGTACATATTGGACCGTGTCTCTAGTTGGGGACGTCAATACGACGCCAGCGCCCAAGCCGGCCAACATTTTGGAGCCGTCGAAATGCATAATCCAATTGGAGTATGCGCCGTACTCTTTAGGGAGTTCGGCTTCGGTCCATTCAGCGACGAAGTCAGCCAAGACTTGTGACTTTATACCTCGCCGAGGTTTATAAGTTATGTCGAATGGTAAGAGCTCAATGGCCCATTTTGCAATCCTGCCCGTCGCGTCGCGGTTGTTTATAATGTCGTTGAGGGGTACTTCGGAGGCCACTGTTATCGAACACTCTTGAAAGTAGTGTCGCAGCTTCCGAGATGCCATAAACACCGCGTACGCTATCTTTTGATAATGCGGGTACCGGGACTTGCATGGAGTTAAGGCAAAGGATCGTAGTACAATCGGCTTTTGAAGAGGGAATTTGTGTCCTTCTGTTTCTCGTTCGAAGACGAGGACCGCGCTGACAGCTTGATGTGTTGCCGCGATATATAATAACATTGGTTCGCCCAGGTTAGGCGCGGCCAGGACCAGATTTGTTGCCAGTATGGCCTTTATTTCTTTGAGTCCGGCCGTGGCGGCATCCGCCCACTCGAAGTGTTCGGTGCGCCTGAGGAGGCGATAGAGGGGCAAAGCCTTTTCTCATAAACGGGAGATGAAGCGGCTTAGAGCTGCCACGCATCCAGTCAATTTTTGTATTTGTTTGAGGTCTGTTGGAATATCCAGTTGTGACAGAGCTCAGATCTTGGCTGGGTTTGCTTCAATTCCTCTACCGGATACAATGAAGCCCAGGAGCTTTCCGGCTGGTACGCCGAAAACGCATTTTTCTAGGTTCAGCTTTATGTCATATGCTCGGAGGTTATCGAATGTGAGCCTCAAGTCGTCTACTAGAGTTTCAACGTGTTTGGTCTTGACGACCACATCGTCTACGTATGCCTCTACTGTTTTGCCGATCTGGGTAGCCTGACATGTCCGGATCATCGCCGATATGTTCTTACCGGGCGTTTTGAGTCCGAAGGGCATCGTGTTGAAGCAGAATGGTCCATATGGAGTAATGAATGCCGTTGCGGCTTGGTTCGCCTCTGCCATCTTGATTTGATGGTAGCCGGAGTATGCGTTGAGGAAGCACAATGAATCGTGCCCTGCAGTAGCGTCGATTATTTGATCAATGCGGGGAAGGGGGAAAGGATTCTTTGGACAAGCCTTATTGAGGTCTTTAAAATCGACACATAGGCGCCAAGATTTTTCCTTCTTTGGTACCATTACCAGGTTTGCTAGCCAGTCCGGATGTTTGATGTCTCTGATGAATCCGGCTTCCAATAGTTTGGCTAGCTCCTCTCCCATTGCCTGTCTTTTGGGTTCGGAAAATCGCCGAAGAGCCTATTTGACTAGCTTGAATCCTTTTAGGATGTTTAGGCTGTGTTCTGCCAATCTGCGTGGGATTCCTGGCATATCTGAAGGGTGCTAGGCGAAGATGTCCCAATTCTCCCGAAGGAATTCTCGCAGTGCAGCGTCTACATCAGGGTTTAACTGTGCCCCAATGGAGGCCGTCTTTGTTGGGTCCGTTGGATGGACTTGGAATTTGACTATTTCGTCCGCTGGTTTAAAAGAGGTGGACTTGGACCTCTTATCGAGTATCACATCATCTGTGTTCACCGTGGAGCGCAGCACCGTGAGCTCCTCTGCCGGTAAGGCTTCGGATAGTGCCTCTAGGGCTAGTGCGGCTGTCTTGTTTTCGACACGGAGTGCTGTGTCCGGATCACTGACAAGAGTGATTATTTCGCTGGGCCCGGGCATCTGAAGCTTCATGTACCCGTCATGGGGTATGGCTTGAAAAATTGTGAATGCCTCTCGTCCTAATATAGCGTGATATCCGCTGCTGAATGGGGCCACTTGGAACGTGACCTCCTCGGACCTGTAATTGTCCAGCGAGCCGAACACCACATCAAGTGTGATTTTTCCTGTGCAGCGTGCTTCCTGGCTAGGGATTATTCCTCTAAAGGTTGTGCTGCTTCGCTCAATGCGGCTCCAGTCTATTTCCATTTTTTGAAGAGTTTCCTCGTAGATGAGGTTTAATCCGCTGCCGCCATCCATGAGTAACTTGGTAAGACAAAAGCCGTCCACTATTGGACTGAGGACCAATGCGGCTGGTGCTCCGGCTGTTCGGAATTTAGGTTCATCGCTGGCGTTGAAGGTGATGGCCGTGTCGCTCCATGGATTTGTTGTTGCTACTTGGTAGACTTCGGCGAGGCTGCGGATTGTTCGTTTCCGCATATTATTTGATGCGAAAGTCTCAAAGACTGTTGACACCGTACTGGTACTGTTGGGGTGGTTCTCCGGGGCTAGAAGCTCTTCGCCACTTTTGGCCACCTGCCGCAGTATCCAACATGCTCAAAGGCTATGTGTTGGAGTGGCACCTTTTGTATTGTGAATTTTACAGGGTCCGCTGAGCCATCCCTCCAGTACGGTTCCGTGCCCTTTATGGGGTTTTTGCTTTTTGGTTTTTGTACCTGGTGCCTGAGTATGATGCACCCTTTTGTTTCGGACTAGGGTTGTATTCGAGCGGATTGTCCCAAAACTTAGTTTCGGTTTTCCGAAACTCTCCATCGCACAAGATTTCAGATTATGGACGCCAGTCGTCGGCGGCGTGTAATTTCACGACGACTTACGGCGCTTCAAGATTCCTCGTCCGTGCAATTATTGCGTAAAATTGAAATTGCGTTTTCCTCATGGCGCCTCTTTTATCCCGTCCATAACCGGGAGGAATCGCCCAAGAATGATGTAATGTTTCAGCGGGCTCTTGCCGGATTTGAGATAGATCGCATATGTTTGGGTGGGTGGGTGGAATTGAGTCCGGAACCCTACCCATCTCGAGGCTCAAGGGCCGGAAAGTTTCTGAATTTGAAGCTTGGATTGTCGGACGTTGTCCAACGAGTCCAGTCCGATGCCTGACTTTAGGTTCAGTGCTTGATCGACGTCCGTCCCTCCGCGGAGATCCGGCATGGAGGGTTCGGGAGTCCGGACATAACTAGTTTTTAATGCAGAAGAGGAGCCACCGCTTTGTTCCTCTACCACCGCAACGTGGTGGGTAACCTGGGGAGAGTTAATCTCTCTCAGATCGGTTTTAAGCCCAATCTGATTGTAGTCTGTAGCGACTCCCAGGGCAGGGATGCGATCCAAGAGCTCGTTTACGGAAGAGAGCTCCATCGGATCCAGCTGCTCAGCGAATTCCGAGTTGACGTGAAGATTGCTTTTGATGACCCAAGATGTAACGCCCCGAGACCGACGCTCCAGAAGACTTCCAGCTACTCCGAGTTTCGTCGTGTGATTTGTTTTGTTTGTTGCATCTCTTGCATTGCATCATTTCATCATGCTCATCATGTGCATTGTGTGTTTCATGCATGATCACCCCATGCACCATCACCTTCTCCTTCCTCTTCTTTTACTCCTTTATGCAAGCGCCATTTCTCCCTTCTCCATTAATGTTCAATCTTTGCCAATAAATCATGCACCATGCCTTATACCTCTCTGTCAAGTATCATCCATTTTGGAGTTGTTTTGGTTGGGTTCAAAAATGGCTCAAGTTTGAATTTAATTCAAACTTGAATTATTTTTATACCTTTAAAAATGTCCAAATCATTTTATTCAAATTGTTCATAAATCCAGGATCTCAGATCTATTTCTGTCTCAGTCTACTTCCTTCCAGATCTTCCTGTGAATTTCTGCTCTTGTTATTCTGTCTGAAGAATTAAAGAAAGGAAATGAGGGAGAAAGGAAGCAGTGCAGCCCAACAGCCAGGCCGGCCCACCTAATCCTAAGCCTAGCCGGCCCAAGGCAGGCCCAGCCGGCCCCAGCTCCTAACCCTAGCCCGACCACAACCTCTCTCCCTCGACTCCCTCCAGCGCCGTCGCAGCGCCCGATCCCCATCTCCCTCTCGCCTCTCACCTCGCGCGATCCCCTCTCCGTTTCCCCTCACCGCCTCCTCCCTCCACCGGCGCCATCCGTCCCTGTCGCCCGAGCGCTCAAGGGGAGCCACTCCTCGAGCTCGTCGCCACTGCCTCCTCCCTCCTCCGCGCCTCGCCTTCGACCATTGCCTCCCGCGGCGCCCTTTGACCTTGTTGCCGGCCGAGCCCGAAGCTCCGCCACTGCTCCTCGTCGCCGGAGTCCCGCTGCTCTGCCTCCCTGCTTCGTCCGTCGTGCTGTCCGGCCGCCGTGCCGTCATGCTGCAGCGCCACCGGCCTCGACCTCCGCCTCCGCCCAAAGCCTCGCCCATGGCCCCGCCTCTCCTTCACGCAGCTCTGCCGCGCCGCCCGCCTCGAAGTTCGCGCCACCGACAAAGAACGGCACCGGCTGCACCCTCTCGTCGCCCGCGACCTCCTCCTCCCGGCTCTGCTCGGGTCTGTCGAGGCCCATCGCCTCCCAATCCGGCGACCTGCGCCCAGGTCGGCCCTCCTTCACCCGGATCCTGCCAGACCAGCTTCCCGTGACTTCCTCTGCCTCCGATCCGATCGCTCACCACCGCCTTTCCCCGCTGCTCTAAGACACCAGGTCGGCCGCCCGCTCGCCCGTCGTTCTGCTTCGTTGGAGCAGAGAACCAGCGCCGCCCTTCATGCCCATCGTGCCGTGCTCGTTGCATGCCAAGTCAGTCCCGTGGATTTTGTCAAGAGTTCCACTACGACCGGTGTTCGGATACGTGGATTCACCAAGTACTTCGGATACACCAAGTTCGACTACACTGCGAGACCCATACTCGAAACGTCAGGACCCGTCAAGTTCATCTTCGAACCGTGTACGACTACCGGCGCCGAAGTCCGCGAGTACCACTACGGTTGCGATGTACATCTACACCAAGACTGGACCGACAAGTACCGCGAGAACATTTGTACCTCTACCGTCGCCGTGGATCCGACAAGTACCCCGACGTCGCGTGTACCACTACCGTCGATCCGAACATCTACGAAAACGTGTACAACTACCGTCGCCACATGAACAACGACTTCCACTATAGCCCGTGTACCACTACTTCCACTACTTCCACTACATCGCGAGAACATCTACTTCCCTCTACGGAACTCGACCCGCTCCGGAGATGCACGCTTCGAAGGTATAACCCCGAGACGCCGTCCGTGGACCGAATGCATGTGTTGAATGAGATGCTCGTGTTTGCACCGTGTCCGAGTTGTCTTTGCTCGTTCCTCGTTTCCCATGCCATTGACCCGTGGGAACCCGGAATCCGGGATCACCCCACCTTCGTTTGCATCCGCACGCCTCCTTTTGCACCGGTATCTCCGTGAGCTACCGGAACCGATATGTTGCCGTGGCATCATTTTCGGATATGTTGCCGTGGCACCATTTCCTTTTCGCCGCCGTGGCACCCTTTTCGTTTCGCCGCCGTGGCACCCTTTTTGTTCCGCCATGGTGACCAAATGCTTCATAACATGCTCTTGTCAACATTTTCATAAAAATTGCATAAAACTTGCATATGTCATCCGCATCATGATAACAACATTTAAATGCTTAAAATTGTGTTTGCATTAAACTACTAATATGCATATGAGGATTTTTCTGGAATTGTCGTTTGTTGTTTCCAGCCTCATTTAAACTTGCCTAGATAGTTGGCTTAATTATGCTTCACCTCTTGCCATGTTTAACAACATTTAATATTGTTAGTTAGCCTTAACGAGAGAGAACTAAATAATTGATTGTGGTGTTTCGTCAATATGCAACTCGTTGCATATTGAGCTCCACTTAATTTGTGGTATTGTTTGTGCACTTTGCCATGCCATGCATATTTAAACCGGACATGCATCATACTTGTTTGCGCATCATGCTATGTTTATGTGATGGTTGTTTACTATGTTGTTTGTTTCTTTCCGGGTTGCTTCTCTTGTTAGCTTCGGTTTCGTTCCGGAGTTGTGAGGATCCATTCGACTTCGTCCGTTTGTCTTCTTCTTGGACTCGTTCTTCTTCCTTGCGGGATCTCAGGCAAGATGATCATACCCTCGAAATCACTACTATCTTTGCTATGCTAGTTTGCTCGCTCTTTTGCTATGCCTATGCTACGATGCCTACCATTTGCTTGTCAGCCTCCCAAAATGCCATGAACCTCTAGCCTTTGACACCATTCCTAGCAAACCGTTGTTTGGCTATGTTACCGCTTTGCTCAGCCCCTCTTATAGCGTTGTTAGTTGCAGGTGAAGATTGAAGTTTGTTCCTTGTTGGGACATGGAGATGTTGTTCCTTGTTGGAACATGTTTACTTGTTGGGATATCACAATATTTCTTATATTATTAATGCATCTATATATTTGGTAAAGGGTGGAAGGCTCGGCCTTATGCCTGGTGTTTTGTTCCACTCTTGCCACCCTAGTTTCCGTCATACCGGTGTTATGTTCCCGGATTTTGCGTTCCTTACGCGGTCGGGTGATTTATGGGACCCCCCTGACGGTTCGCTTTGAATAAAACTTGTCCAAAGAAGGCCCAACATTGACTTTTACCATTTGCCTCACCTAGCCCTTTTTTTTCCCTTGGGCTTCCGGAGCCCAAGGGTCATCTTTATTTACCCCGGGCGGTGCTCGTTGTGAGTGTTGGTCCAAACCGTCGACCACGGTGGTACCGGGCAACTCTAGGCTGGCCTACCGGAAGTTTGGACAATCCGGTGTGCCACGAGAACGAGATATGTGCAGCTCCTATCGGATTTGTCGGCACATTCGGTGGCTTTGCTGGTCTTGTTTTACCATTGTCGAAATGTCTTGATGTACCGGATTCCGAGACTGATCGGGTCTTCCGGGTGAAGGTCTATTCCTTCGATGATCGCGAGAGCTTGTCATGGGCTAAGTTGGGACACCCCGCAGGTATAAACTTTCGAGAGCCGTGCCCGCGGTTATGTGGCGATGGGAATTTGTTAATGTCGGTTGTAGACAACTTGACACTTGATCCAAATTAAAATGCATCAACCGAGTGTGTAGCCGTGATGGTCTCTTCTCGGAGTCCGGAAGTGAACACGGTTTCGTGTTATGTTTGGCGTAAGTAGGTGTTCGTGATCACCTCTTGATCATTGCTAGCTTCACAACCGTTCCGCTTGTTTCTCTTCTCGCTCTCATTTGCGTATGTTAGCCACCATATATGCTTAGTCGCTGCTGCAACCTCACCACTTTACCCCTTCCTTTCCCATTAAGCTTTGCTAGTCTTGATACCCATGGTAATGGGATTGCTGAGTCCTCGTGACTCACGGATACTTCAAAACCAGTTTGCGGTGCCTATGTTATCGAAAGGTGTGCGCAACTAAGCTCAAGGAGGAGCTCGATGAAGATCTTGCCCTTTGTGTTGTTTCGTTCTAGTTGATCGATAGTGGAGCCCGGTTAGGGGTCGATCGGGGACCGTTTATCGATTTGGGGTTCTTCTTTTATTTTGGTTCCGTAGTCGGACCTTGATTGTATCTGGATGATGTAATGCTTTATTCATGTAATTGTGTGAAGTGGCGATTGTAAGCCAACTATGTATCTCTTTCCCCTTATGTATTACTTGGGTTGTGTGAAGATTACCTCACTTGCGACATTGCTTTCAATGCGATTATGCCTCTAAGTCGTGCTTCGACACGTGGGAGATATAGCCGCATCGAGGGCGTTATACAAGAGGTCATCGTCGAAGCGGTGGCCGAACAGGCGGTCATGAGAAAACCGCCTAGCCGGATAGTTTGGCCGGCGGCCAAAGCCCCTTCGGTGATGGTACCGTCTTTAAAGACAGGAAGAGGCATCTTTCCTGATCGCGACGGCACAGAGGAACTCTCAATGAAAGCACCAATGTCGGTGTCAAAACCGGCGGATCTCGGGTAGTGGGTCCCGAACTGTGCGTCTAGGCAGATGGTAACAGGAGACAAGGGACACGATGTTTTTACCCAGGTTCGGGCCCTCTCGATGGAGGTAAAACCCTACTCCTGCTTGATTGATATTGATGATATGGGTAGCACAAGAGTGGATCTACCACGAGATCAAGGAGGCTAAACCCTAGAAGCTAGCCTATGGTATGATTGTTGTAATGGTTGTTCATCCTACGGACTAAAACCCTCCGGTTTATATAGACACCGGAGAGGGCTAGGGTTACACAGAGTCGGTTACAATGGTAGGAGATCTACATATCTGTATTACCAAGCTTGCCTTCGACGCCAAGGAAAGTCCCATCCGGACACGGGACGAAGTCTTCAATCTTGTATCTTCATAGTCTTGGAGTCCGGCCGATGATGATAGTCCGGCTATCCGGACACCCCCTAGTCCAGGACTCCCTCACCCGTCCTTATCCCCACGCGCTCGAACCGGTAGCGGTAGTACACAGATCATCAGCGGTAGTACCGCTTCGAGGCGGAAGTACACACTGAGGCGGTAGTACCGCTCAACCAGGCGGCAGTAAAAAATTACTGCCGCGTGGTGACAGTAGTACCATGCTCCCGCCAGCGGTAGTACCGTGGCTGGCTGCAGTAGTACCGTAGCTGGCCGCGGTAGTACCGTTACCTCAAGTCACCGCAAGTTTCAACACGAGAGGAAAAAGCCTTTGCACGGGAACTTTTCACACACAAGAAACCACAAGAACACGCACAGACCAGAGGAAAAAAAAGACAACAAGAGACCACCAAGCGACAAAGCCTCTCGAGGAGAGAGGGCGGTGGCCGAAGCCACCTATGTTTGAGTTGGATGGTATGGCACCGCGAAGAATTATCCTTGGGCCCATGACCAAAACTCGTCTTTGAAGCACAAGTACCATCAAAAATGGCTAATGTGAAAGAGGTGATCGATTTATGCATAATGGGGGGAGGGAGAGTTCATTGAGAGAACAACACTCCCCCTATGTCCATGCCTACACCTAAACTAGACAAGTTGAGTGTGGTGGGGGGTGCACGGTTTCAATTTACATTGCTCAAATCAATGATATTTAGCTCATGCCTTAACTCGCAAAATCTTGCTTCATCCAAGGGCTTCGTGAAAATATCTGCAAGGTTATCATGAGTGTTGACATACTTGAGCTCGAACTCCCCTCGCCTAATGTGATCCCGGATGAAGTGATATCGAATCTCAATGTGCTTCGTCTTGAAGTGTTGCACCGGGTTGAGAGAAATCTTGATGGCACTTTCATTATCACACCAAAGAGGCACTTTGTCACAAATGACACCGTACTCCTTTAAAGTTTGCCTCATCCATAGGAGATGAGCACAACAACTACCGGCCGCCACATACTCCGCTTCGGTGGACAAGAGAGACACACAACTTTGCTTCTTGGAAGACCAGCTTACCAAAGAGCAACCAAGAAATTGGCACCCTCCGGAAGTGGACTTCCTATCCACTTTGTCTCCCGCCCAATCGGAATCCGTGAAACCTTCAAGCTTGAAGTTTGCTCCTCTTGGGTACCATAAGCCAAAGTTTGGGGTATGAGCCAAATATCGAAAGATTCGCTTGACCGCCACATAGTGACTTTCCTTTGGTGCGGCTTGGAAACATGCACACATCCCCACACTCAACATGATATCCGGTCTAGATGCACAAAGGTAAAGCAAGGAGCCAATCATGGAGCGATATACCTTTTGATCCACCGCTTTACCATTGGGATCAATGTCAAGTTGGCACTTGGTAGGCATTGGTGTAGTAGCCGCTTGACATCACTTAGCTTGAATCTTTTAAGCATGTCTTGAGTGTATTTGGCTTGGTTGATGAAGGTTCCTTCTCTTCTTTGTTTGATGTCAAAACCAAGGAAGAACTTCAACTCTCCCATCGAAGACATCTTGAACTTGGAGGTCATGAGAGCGGTAAATTCCTCATTGAAAGCTTTGTTAGGAGAACCAAAGATAATATCATCAACGATAGTTGGCATACAAACAACTCCTGTTGACCTTCTTAGTAAAAAGAGTGGGTCGATTAGCCCCACCTCAAATCCACGATCTTGTAACAACTCGGTAAGGTGGTCATACCACGCACGTGGGGGCTTGTTTAAGGCCATAGAGTGCCTTATCGAGTTGATACACATGATCCGGAAAGTAGGGATCCTCGAACCCGGGGGGTTGCTTGACATAGACCAACTCATTAATAGGACCATTAAGAAAAGCACTTTTCACATCCATTTGTTGTAACTTAAAGTTGTGATGGGAAGCATAAGCAATCAACAAACGAATGGATTCAATACGAGCAACGGGAGCAAAGGTTTCACCATAGTCGATACCCTCGACTTGGGAGTAGCCTTGTGCTACCAATCTTGCCTTGTTGCGAACAATGTTCCCATGAGCATCTTGCTTGTTTTTGAAGATCCATTTGGTCCCAATGACGTTGTGGTCTCCCGATGGCCTTGGCACCAATCTCCATACTTTGTTGTACTCAAAGTTGTTGAGTTCTTCATGCATGGCATTGAGCCAATCTGAGTCTTCGAGTGCCTCATAGACCTTTTGGGGTTCAACACAAGGGACAAACGCGTGATGTTCACAATAGTTTGCTAATTGTCTACGAGTGCTTACCCCCTTTCTTAGGCTTCCAACCACATTTTCCATGAGATGGCCTTGGGTGGTGAGCTTGGAAGCAATCTTCACGGCACGATGCTCTAATTCCTCCTCGGATGTGGAAGGAGGAGGGTTGACTTGATCATCTTGAGCGCCGTCTTGAGCTTGTTCTTGATCTTGAGCTTGCTCTTGATCTCGAACTCGCTCGAGGGGAAGAACTTGACCTTGGGCATCATTTAGAGGTTCACCACCATCTTGAGGTTGATCTTGCCCTTGGTCTTGTTCACAAGGTTGAGGGCCTTCACTTTGTTCTTCGGAAGCGTGTGGGTCTTGATGAGGTGATGGCTCTACTTGAGTAGAGCATTGTCCTTCTCCTTCGGCCACAAGGGGTTCCTCAATGGGTAGAATTTGACCAATACCCATTCTTCTTATGGCTTGGGGAGGAATTTCATCACATATATCACAAGTACCACTTTGCTCCATTTGGGAGCCGTTATTTTCGTCAAACTCCACGTTACACGTCTCCTCAATGAGTCCGGTGGACTTGTTGAGGACACGGTAAGCATGAGAGTTTGTAGCATAACCAACAAATATGCCCTCATGAGCTCTAGCCTCAAATTTAGACAAACGAACACCTTTCTTGAGAATGAAACACTTACAACCGAACACCCGGAAGTACTTGAGGTTGGGCTTGTTGCCGGTGAGTATCTCATAGGGAGTCTTGTTCAAGCCTTTGCGAAGATAGAGCCGATTTGATGCATGACATGCGGTGTTGATGGCTTCGGCCCAAAAGTTGTATGGAGACTTGAACTCCGCCATCATGGTCCTAGCCGCATCCATCAACGTCCGGTTCTTCCTCTCCGCCACACCATTTTGTTGAGGAGTGTATGGAGCAGAATATTGGTGCTTGATCCCCTCATCACTAAGAAACTCATCCAAGGTGTAGTTCTTGAACTCGGTGCCGTTGTCACTTCTTATTGTTAAGATCTTTGCATCATGTTGACGTTGAGCTTCATTTGCAAAGTCGATGACGGTTTGTTGAGTCGCACTCTTCCTCTTGAAGAAGTATACCCAAGTGTATCTTGAATAGTCACCCACAATCACCAAGCAATACTTTCTTCCTCCAAGACTATCAAAAGATGGAGGCCCAAAGAGATCCATGTGAAGGAGCTCCAAGGGTCTCTTTGAGTAGATGATGGTAGATGGAGGGTGAGCCTTTTCATGAAGCTTTCCTTCGATACAAGCACTGCAAGCACGATCTTTGGCAAAACTAACATTTGTTAGTCCACAGACATGGTCCCCCTTGAGAAGACTTTGCAAAGATCTCATATTGACGTGGGCTAAACGGCTATGCCAAAGCCATCCCACGTCAACTTTAGCCATTAGGCATGTCGCGGTCTTAGTGGGTCGCTCCGAAAAGTTAATCACATAGAGACCATTCTCGACATGCCCAACAAAGGCTACTTTAAGAGTCTTGCTCCACAAGAGGGCCACGGTATCAATGTCAAAGAATGTAGCAAAACCCATGAGTGCAAGTTGACGAACGGAAAGCAAATTGTATGCAAGGGACTCAACAAGCATGACTTTCTCGATCGTTAGATCATGAGAAATGACAACCTTGCCGAGACCCAATACCTTAGAATGTGATGCATCACCCCACTCAACATTGGTGGGCATAGATGGAATCTCTTGCACGTCCACCACCAAGTCCTTGCTCCCGGTCATATGATTTGTTGCTCCACTATCGAGCAACCATGATCCTCCACCGGAAGCAAACACCTACAAGAGATCAATGCTTGGTTTTAGGTACCCATTTAGTAATGGGTCCTTTGATGTTAGTAACAAGGGTCTTGGGAACCCAAATGGACCATTCAATGTACTCATAAGGAGAACCAACAAATTTAGCAAAGACATGTCCATCACTAGCACGGCACAACACATATGACGGGTTAAAGTCGCCGGCTTTGTTTGAGGAAATGCCTTTGCCCTTTTGGGCATCAACTCCCTTCACATTTTACTTCTTCTCCTTAGGAGCACTGTTAGAGTACGTAATGGGCCTGGGCTGGCGGTATAGCCCGTTAGTCTTAGGGTTAATTAGAGATAAGGGTCGCTTGCTTAGGGGTCAAGTAAGCCTTGCTTGGGAGTCAAGTAAACCTCTCTATATATAGAGAGGAGATGTATCAATCTAATCAAGCAAGAATTAAGAAGGAAATCCCTTCCCTCTTGTCCGGCCGTGGGCAAAAAGGCCACCGGCCGGCCCTCTCGCGCCCTCCTTCTAGCAGCGCCATAACAATTTGGTATCAGCTAGCTTCGGTTCGATGATGTCTTCACCGCCGCCAAGCCCGTCTCTTCCGCTGCCGGTCACGGAGGCGACCACCACGACCGTTGCCCCACTCCTGCCTGCGCCGGGATCCTCCGTCGCGCCCGTCCCCGCTGTCCTCACCTGGGAGGAGGTGTCCGGGGTGCTGCGGGACCTAACCCAGGCGGTCCAGGAGATCCGCCTGTTCTTGGCCGGGTCCTACGGACCACACCCGGCTGCGCCGCCCATCGCCGCCCCCGCACCGCCGTGGCTGCCGTGGCAGCCGCCGCACCAGGCGGCTTTCGCCGCGCTTCATTGCGCCGCTGCAGTGTCATCCATCGCCACCACCGCCCAACCACAGGCTGCAGTGGCAACCGCCGCTCCTAGCGGCCTCCGCCGCACCGCTGCAGCTGCCATCCATCGCCACCACCGCCCAACCCTGGCTGCAGTGGCAGCCGCCGCTCCTAGCGGCCTCCGCCGCGCCCGGCGCTCCGCCGCAGCAGCCGCTGCAGCTGCAGCAGCCACCACCGGTGAGCTCCGCTGCCCAGTATGGGATGCCCTACAGCAGGAGTGCGACGACCTCGTTCCCATCAGTGCCGCCGCCATCCCAGGGCGTCCACATCTAGCAGATCAAGTCCCCGCCGTCGCCGTCACCGCTTCCGTCTTGGATCGCTACCCGCCACGTGTCGGCGGCGGTGAGGCTGCAGGCTGCTGCACGCGGCTTCCTAGCGCGTCGGCGTGTGCGGGAGATGTGTGGTCTGCAGCTGCCGCTCCTCCAAGTTTCCCTTCGCTGCGCAAAGGACCTCGATCTCGTCCGCTGCATCGGGGATCTAGGGCATGCGGTTTCCCCCACGGGCGGCGAGCATGCTGTTTTTCCCGCGGGCAGCGACCTCAAAGTCTGTGACATCGGCGGTTGGGGAGGTGCACCCCTCCTCGTCATTCTCCATCGCAAGCCCTCCACTCTTTCCTGTGCGGTGCAGACCAACAGCAGTCCGGCGGGGAGAAGGCAGGGTGTCACCGACAGGAGCGCACCACGTAGCACCACTGCTTTCCACCGCCGGCCGCCACGAGGGCGCCTCTGCTGGTCGCTCTTGCGACCACTTCCAGGTGGCCATACACATGCACTCCTTTGGTCCAGGTGGTGTCCATGGGATCCGTGGGTTGTACACGCACGTCCGACGTCTTGATGGTGTCCACTTTTGTTGAGGGGTCCAAAATAAAGCGTCCCATCCATTTCAAAGTTGAGAGTCATAAAACAAGCCGAGATGTAAAAGGCTTGTTTTTAGGTGTTAGGTTTGTGTTGCGTCGAGTCATGGTTATAAGTTGGTTAGGCTGCAGCTCGAGGACAAGCTGCATGTCCAGGTGGGGTGTAGTGTTAGAGTACGGAATGGGCCTGGGCTGGCGGTATAGCCCGTTAGTCTTAGGGTTAATTAGAGATAAGGGTCGCTTGCTTAGGGGTCAAGTAAGCCTTGCTTGGGAGTCAAGTAAACCTCTCTATATAAAGAGAGGAGATGTATCAATCTAATCAAGCAAGAATTAAGAAGGAAATCCCTTCCCTCTTGTCCGGCCATGGGCAAAAAGGCCCCCGGCCGGCCCTCTCGCGCCCTCCTTCTAGCAGCGCCATAACAAGCACCCTCTCCCTCTTTCACAAATGTTTGTTTGAGAGGAGGAGGATGTTTGGTCTTGTTGTTCTTCTTCTTCTTGCTCTTGGACTTGGGTGCAAACCCAATTCCTTCTTTGGCCACAACTTCCTTTTGATTGCTCAAAAGGTCGTTGAGATTCTTCTCACCTTGAATGCAAGTCACAAGGCCTTTCTCAAGTTGATCCTTCAACTTGGCATTCTCCTCCACAAGATGCACATGCTCACAACACGGGTTAGTAGCACATGCATTATCAATTAATACCATATGAGGAAAGGTGGCCTTTTCCTTGATTAGCTTGACTTGGAGTTGAGCATGAGACTCTTTGAGGTTAGCATGAGTACCCTTCAAGACTTTGTGGGCCTTGTCAGTATCTCAAACTCCTCTTTGAGTCTAGCATGATCAATCCCAAGTTTAGCCTTCTCGGAGGTTAGCACATGAGACACGACAAGAGCATGATCAAGATCTTTCTTTAACTTAGCATGGTCATCATTGTGTGACTCCTCAAGAGTCAAACGATGCACACGCTCTTCCTCGAGAGCATTAGAGAGATCCGATATTTCATCGGCATAGTCACGACTATGACCTTCCATCTTGGAGATGGTTTCTTCATGAGCCTCGATCATGTCATTGGCCTCACCAAGTTGTTCCAAGAGAGCAACAAAGTGCCTCTTGGACTTACCCTTGAGATTGTTCATAAAAGACTCAAGTTCATTCACTTCCTCATTATACTCAACATGTTCATCAATGCAATCCTCCAAGGAGGGATTAGTAATGATGGTGGTTGTAATGTTGGGGGTTACCTTGTTTGAAGCTTTAGCCATGAGGCATTTGGCGGTGATGTTTTCGTTGGGTGAATCAAAGAGAGACACCCAGGAAGGAGTAGCAATGGCAACGGATGCCATGGCCATAGCTTCTTCATTTTCATCATCATCGTCATCCTCTTGGTATTCTTCTTGAACCACCAACCCACGAGTGGGAGTCTTCTTGGCGAAGTTGTTCTTGTTTGGGAAGGACTTGGCTTTGTCTTTTCTGATGAACTTGCCACCATTGTCTTCCCGCTTCTCGTAAGGACAACCCGCAACGAAATGTCTCACATTGCCACAGTTGAAGCAAGTTCTAACTCGTTGCTTGCCCTTGACGCCACTTGATTTGTTCTTGTTGAAGTTGGGTCTTGAACTCTTCTTGCTCCAAAATTGTCTTGAAGCAAGGGCCATGTGCTCATGGTAATCAAATTTGGTGTCTTCGGGGTTGCTTTCCTCATCTTCCACTTCTTCCTCTTCTTCCATAATAACCTTGGCCTACAAAGCAAGGTTGGGCTTCTTTGCCCTTTGAGAACGGAGCACCGCATTGTTGGCGATCTTGTCCAAGATGCTCATTGCAACGAACTCATCCAACACTTCACTTGAGGTCATGGAGTGGAAGTCCGGTCGTTGACGAATGACGGAGGACATGGCCTTGTTGTAAGGCATCATGGCCTTGAGGAACTTTCGCTTGATCCAATTGTCATCCGTGTCCTTGCTTCCATGATCTCGGAGTGCGACCGCGAGTTTGGTCACTCTTTGAAAGAGCTCACGACGTTCTTCATCTTCTTTCATTGCAAACTCATCGGCTTCATCTTGCACCACTTCATAGTTGGAACGTTGAATGCTAGCACTTCCACGATAGAGACCCTCAACACATTTCCATGCTTCCTTAGCCATGACATGCGGTCGAAGGTGAGGAAGATCTTCGGGGTGGATAGCATCTTGGATGATGAAGAGAGCACTCTCATTGAATTGATTGTCCACGGCTTCTCGAGGGGTGAAGTTGCTTGGGTCATGAGGATAAAAACCTTCTTCAATGATTCTCCAAAGGTTAGTGTTCACATGTTTTAAATGACTCTTAAAGTGATAGACCCAAGAATCAAAATCTTCATGTTTCTCATATTTAGGAGGAGGACCGGCATGATTCAAATGAGTGGATGGGATTGGCCCTCCATAAATTAGAGGTTCCACATGGGCAAAGATGCTGGTACCATTTCTACCACTAATAGAAGGACTCTTAACAATGTTAGCTCCCCCTTGTCGGGGGTAGCATCCGTCACCTTGTTGGTGGGATCACCCACTTTCATCGGCGAGGTAGATTGTTTAAGTCCTTCTAGGAATTCCTTAAACATGTCCTTGACCTCGGTCGTCATGGAGGTTTTCAATGTTTCCAAAGCCACATTGAATTCCTCACGTGAGATCGAGTTACCCCCATCTCCCGTAGATGAGATCGGATTCGCACCGGAGTGCTCTCCCACCTCATCTACGACATCAACCATACTCTTTGGACGGTAAAGTCCTTAAAAAGAGACGAGGCTCTGATACCAATTGAAAGGATCGATATGGTTGACTAGAGGGGGGGTGAATAGGCAACTAACAATTTTTAAGTTTTTCTTTACCAAATTAAACTTTGCAACAAAATAGGTTGTCTAGATGTGCAACTAAGTGAGCAACCTATATGATGCAATAACAACTAGCACACAAGCAAGCAAAGGATGTAAAACAAGTAGGCTTGCAAAATTAAAGGCACGAAATAACCAAGAGTGGAGCCGGTGGAGACGAGGATGTGTTACCGGAGTTCCTTCCTTTTAAGAGGAAGTACGTCTCCGTTAGAGCGGTGTGGAGGCACAATGCTCCCCAAGAAGCCACTAGGGCCACCGTATTCTCCTCACACCCTCACACAATGCGAGATGCCGTGATTCCACTATTGGTGCCCTTGAAGGCGGCGACCGAACCTTTACAAACAAGGTTGGGGCAATCTCCACAACAATCGGAGGCTCCCAACAACAACGCCACGAAGCTTCACCACAATGGAGTATGGCTTTGAGGTGACCTCAACCGTCTAGGGTGCTCAACACCCAAGAGTAACAAGATCCGCAAGGGATAAGTGGGGGGAAATCAAATTTCTCTTGGTGGAAGTGTAGATCTGGGCCTTCTTAACCAATCCCGAGCAAATCAACAAGTTTGATTGGCTAGGGCGAGAGATCGGGCAAAAATGGAGCTTTGAGCAACAATGGAGCTTTTTGGGGGAAAGAGGTAGTCAACTAGAGGTAGAAGACACCCCTTATATAGTCGTGGGAAAAATCCAACCGTTATCCACATGTTCAGCCCGCGACACACGGTACTACCGCGAGGCTACGCGGTACTACCGTGGGGACCACTGAGATTACTACATGGCGGCTCCACAGCCGAACTAGGCTGACTAGGGGCAGATACTACCGCTATGCTGCGTACTACCGCTCCCCTTGTGGTACTACCGCAAGGCGGAGAGTCACGACACAGGAAGGCGCGGATGAAATAAATTACATCCGCGCTTACTCAATGGCCCGGGTGGTACAAAAACCCGACGCGGTACTACCGCTTGCGAGGCGCGGTACTACCGTTGTCGGCGCGGATGTAAAAAATTACATCCACGCCTACTACCGTGACACTGCGGTACTAGGTAGGAGGGCCACGGTACTACGACTCTTAGGGAGCGGTACTACCGTGGGCCCCCGCGGTACTACCGCGCTGGACGAGCGGTACTACCGTGGGGGGCGCAGATGTTAAAAATTACATCCGCCCCTACTACCGCACGGGAGCGGCACAAGGCCTGGGTGCCGCGGTACTACCGCTCCAGAGGGGCGGTACTACCATGACACACAGCGGTACTACCACTTGTACTTGCGGTACTACTGCAAGTACAACAGTAGTCGTCAGATTTCCGCACAACCAAGATAACGAAGGGCAGCTCCAAAGTGCAGGGAAAGGAGGGACAAGTGTACGTGTTGATTCCACCCAAACCTTTCCGACGCGGACCCCCTCTTAATAGTACGGCTCTCCTACGACTCAAATCCACAAAAGATAAACGTAGAACAACGCCGACTTCAATAGTCTCCGAGGGGCACCGAATCGTCTCGTGCCTAGTGATGAAGTATCTGAGAAACTCAAGGCACACGATTAGTCCGCAAAAGCATTGTCATCAATCACCAAAACACCTAAGGGATAAATATGCCCTTACAACAAGCTTGGCTATTCAGATGTGTAGATTTCCTTCTCTGTAACCGACTCTGTGTACCCAAGCCCCCTCGGGTGTCTATATAAACCGGAGGGTTTAGTCAACGAGAACAATCATAATCATAGGCTAGCTTCTAGGGTTTAGCCTCTACGATCTCGTGGTAGATCAACTCTTGTAATACTCATATCATCAAGATCAATCAAGCAGGAAGTAGGGTATTACCTCCATAGAGAGGGCCCGAACCTGGTTAAACATCGTGTCCCCCACCTCCTGTTACCATTAGCCTTAGACGCATAGTTCGGGACCCCTACCCGAGATCCGCCGGTTTTCACACAGACAGTAGGTCCATGGGGATGACCGTAGGATGCTCCGCATCATCTCCCCTCCTGTTGGGAAAGATCCGAGTTCGGATCGAAAGCCTCATCACCATGGTAGGGAGAGAGATCCTTGATGTTGAAGGTGTCGCCCACATTGTACTTGGCGCATGGGAGATCGATCTTGTATGCATTGTTGTTGTAGCGTGCTAGCACCTTGAATGGTCCATTGGCTCGAGGTAGAAGGTTGGACTTGCATTTGTCGGGGAAGCGTTCATTGCGAAGGTGTAGCCACACGAGATTTCCAATGTCGAATATCATGGGTTGTTTTGTTGATGTTGAGCTTGGTCGCGAGTCGTTGTACTTGGCGCTCGATGGTGTGCCTTGTATCTTCATGCATCTTCTTGAGGTAGGTCACTCGTGCACTCGCGTACATGTTGATGCGCTAAGGGGACAACGGGTTGGAACCGTAGATGACCTCGAAAGGGGACTTGCCGGTAGTTGAATGTCTTGCTCGGTTGTAGGCGTACTCGGTGATGGGTAGACACTCCTCCGACTCCTTGATGTTCCTCTTGATCAACACGCGTAGTAGAGTGGAGAGCGTATGGTTCGTCACCTCCATTTGGCCGTCGGTTTGCGGATGGTATGCCGAAGAAAATAAGATCTTGATTCCAAGCTTGGCGCATAGAGTCTTCCAAAAGTAACTCAAGAACTTGACGTCGAGGTCCAAGACAATCGTCTTTGGCACTCCATGGAGATGCAAGATTTCCCTACAAAAAAGATTTGCAATATGTGAAGCATCGTCTATCTTGTTGCATGGGATGAAATGAGCCATCTTAGAGAATCGGTCCACAACAACAAACATGGAATCTTTGCCATTACTAGTTCTAGGCAAACCAAGCACAAAATCCATGCTAATATCTTCCCATGGGTGATATGGAATTGGAAGAGGCATATAAAGACCATGGGATTGAGTTTTGACTTATCTTTGCGACATGTCGAGCATTGATTGGTGAAGCATGAGACATCGCGAAACATCTTGGGCCAAAATTAGTTCTTGGAGAGCGTGGCGAATGTCTTGTCGCGTCCAAAGTGTACCATTAGTCCTCCTCCATGAGCCTCTTGCAAAGGTAACAAACGAAGAGAAGACTCGGGGATACATAGTTTGTTAGCTCTCATAAGATAATCATCCTTGAGGTAATAGCGTTCCCAATATGTATGCGTCAAACATTTGGCAGATGGAATAGTAAAAGTAGGATCATGCTCATACAAGTCTTTTATGTGCTCAAAGCCAATGACATTCAATCAAGTTTAGTAACAAGCATGCATTTGCGGGAAAGCGCATCCGCCACAAACATTTTCTTTGCCCTTTAGGTACTTGATGACATAAGGAAAAGACTCTATGAATTCACTCCACTTAGCATGACGCTTCTTTAACCTAGTTTGACCCTTACGATACTTGAGAGTTTCATGGTCGGTATGGATGATGAATACATGAGGGCGAAGATAATGTTTCCACTCGCAAAACTCGCACTGAAACATAAAGCTCTTTTCATATATGGGATAATTGAGTCGTGCTCCAGAAAGTTTCTCACTAAAGTAAGCTATGGGGCACTTCTCTTGCATTAACACACCTCCTATGTTGTATCCACTAGCATCGCAATGTATCTCAAACGGTTTATCAAAGTTTGGTAATGCAAGCAAAGGAGCATGTGTAAGAAAATTCTTAAGCTCATTGAATGTGGTATCTTGGGATGGTCCCCAAACAAAAGGTGCATTCTTCTTACTCAAAGCATGTAAAGGAGAAGCAATGGTGCTAAAATCCTTAACGAATCTACGATAGAAACCAGCTAGGCCAAGGAAACTTCACACTTGTTGCAAGTTGGTTGGTTGTGGCTAAGTTTTAATAGCATTGATCTTAGATTCATCTACATGCACACCCTTAGAAGATACTACAAAACCCAAGAAAACAAGCTTATCAACACCAAAAAGGCATTTGTCCATATTAGCCTAAAGGCGTTCTTTCCTAAGGGTTTGCAAAATGGTTCTTAGATGGGTGACATGATCTTTGAGGGATCTGCTAAAGACAAGGATATCATCGAAATATACCACAACAAATACACCAATGTATGGCCTAAGAACAAAATGCATGACTCGCATGAAAGTACCAGGTGCTTCGGATAAACCCATTGGCATAAAAGCCATTCATATAAGCCAAATTTGGCCTTAAATGTGGTTTTCCATTCATCACCTTCTTGTATGCGGATTTGGTAATAGCCACTTTTAAGATCAATCTTAGAGAAAATGGTGGCTCCGCTAAGCTCATCTAGCATATCATCTAAACGTGGAATGGGGTAACGATATCTAAGGGTGATAGCATTAATGGGACGACAATCGGAACACATGCGATAGGTGCCGTCTTTCTTAGGAACAAGGATTACCGGTGTGGCACAAGGGCTCAAGCTCTCTCGTGCATGGCCGTTGTTGATGAGTTGTTGTACTTGCTGTTGGATCTCCTTGGTTTCCTCGGGTTTGATGCGGTAGGGTGCCTTGTTAGGAAGTGGTTCTCCGGGGATGAGGTCGGTGTTAGATGCCTCGAAGAGGTGGTAGTCCCGGAGGTAGCTCATCGGGGAAAACGTCTTGGAATTCCTGCAAAAGAGAAGACAACACTAAAGGTAGATTGTGTGAGGTGTTAGTTTTAGGTGCCTCGTCCTTGCACAAGAGGACATAGTGCATGATATTTGATGGGTTCTCAAACACCTCTCTCATCTCATTTGTGGTGGCAAAAAGGACTAGATTTTTCTTATCGCTCATCGTGGAGGCACTTGATGTCTGTTAGAACTACGTCGGTATTTCCCCAAAGAGGAAGGAATGATGCGGTATAGCGATGGTAGGTATTTCCCTCAGTGATGAGACCAATGTTATTGAACCAGTAGGAGAACCTCCTCACACCACGTAAACAACACCTCCACACAAATAACAAATACTCGCAACCTGACGTGTTAAAGGGGTTGTCAATCCCTTTCGGGTACGACGCCTCAAGATAGGCAAATAACATGAGGTAAAAGTGGTAGATAGGATAAATAGGTCGCGGAACAAATAAGTTGCAGCAAGGTATTTTTGTATTTTTGGTTTAATAGATCTGAAAATAAAATCAAAAGAAAATAGATCGCAAAGGCAAATATGATGAAAAGAGACCCAGGGGCCGTAGGTTTCACTAGTGGCTTCTCTCGAGAAAAATAGAAAACGGTGGGAAAACAATTACTGTTGGGCAATTTATAGAACTTCAAATAATCATGATGATATCTAGGCAATGATTATTATATAGGCATCATGTCCAAGATTAGTAGACCGACTCCTGCCTGCATCTACTACTATTACTCCACACATCGACCGCTATCCAGCATGCATCTAGTGTATTAAGTTCATGTAGAAACGGAGTAATGCAATAAGAACGATAACATGATGTAGACAAGATCTATTTATGTAGAAGTAGACCCCATATGTTATCCTTAATAGCACGTGTCGTTTCCCTTTTTGTCACTGGGATCAAGCACCGTAAGATCGAACCCATCACAAAGCACCTCTACCCATTGCAAGATAAATAGATCAAGTTGGCCAAACAAAACCCAAATATCGAAGAAGAAATACGAGGCTATAATCAATCACGCATATAAGAGATCAAAGAAGACTCAAATAACTTTCATGGATAAAAACATAGATCTGATCATAAACTCAAAGTTCATCGGCTCCCAACAAACACACCGCCAAAAGACTTACATCACATGGATCTCCAAGAGACCATTGTATTGATAATCAAGAGAGAGAGAGAGAGAGAGAGAGAGAGAGAGAGAGAGAGGAAGCCATCTAGCTACTTACTACGGACCCGAAGGTCTACAAAGAACTACTCAGGCATCATTGAAGAGGCACCAATGGACATGATGCACCCCTCCGAGATGGTGTCTAGATTGGATCTGGTGTTTCTGGACTCTGCGACAACTGGAATTGATTATCGTCGACTCCCCTAGGGTTTCTGGAATATTGGGGTATTTATAGAGCAAAGAGGCGGTTCAGGGGCACCCGAGGTGGGCACAACCCACCAGGGCGCACCTGGGTGGGTTGTGCTCCCCTCGGAGCACCCCCTAGGTGCTTTCCTGGCCCACTGGATGTCTTCTGCCCCAAAACAATCCTCAAAAAGTTTCGCTGTGTTTGGACTTTGTTTGGTATTGATTTCCTACGATGTAAAAAACATGCAGAAAACAACAACTGGCACTGGACACTATGTCAATAGGTTAGTACCAAAAAATGATATTAAATGACCATAAAATGATTGTAAAACATCCAAGAATGATAATATAACAGCATGGAACAATAAAAAATTATAGATACGTTGGAGATGTATCAGCACTCGATTTTGTCTTGTGGCGCTCACTCACTTTTTGGTGGTTCGCTCTCTCACTATTCTCTCCATGATGGGTGGCTTGCTTGACGGTGATCACTTGACTTGGAGACATAGGCCGTAGCACGTACTTCTTTCCCTTCATTTTGAAGTAATAGTGATTCGTTTGCCCATTGTGGATGACGCCTCGGTCAAATTGCCATGGTCGACCCAGAAGGAGGTGGCAAACGGACATCAGAACGACATCACATTCCAACATGTCTTCATATGCTCCTATCTTGAAGGAAACTTGCACCATATGCTCGACTTGGATAATGCCGGAGTCGCTCAGCCATTGGACCTTGTAGGGGTGTGGATGCTTCATCTTGACCAATTAGAGCTTGGAACATAGCTCTTCACTCGCCAAGTTATGGCAACTCCCTCCATCGATGATGACCTTCATGGACCTTCCATTGATGTTGGCCTTGGTGTGAAAGATATGGCATATTTGGTCTTCTCCTTGTTGATGTTGAACAGTCAAAACCTTGGAGACAACAAGCGCGGGGCTCGAATCTTCGTCACAAAAGACTTGATCATCTTCATCTTCATTTACTTGCCGGTGCATGGCCACTTGCTCAAGGGCTTCCATTTCCTCTTCACTCATGGAGTCATAGGTTCCATCGTCGTTGAGGATCATAGTGCGCTTGTTGGTGCACTTGAAGGACTTGTGGCCTCGGCCGCCGCATGTGGAACACTTGAATGAAGTCTTGATGGTCTCATCGGTTGGACTAGATGATTAAGCCCTCGGCTTGAAGTTGCTTGTAGTAGGAGGACGACTTGAAGTTGTCGAAGTCTTCTTGTAATTTGACTTGTCACCTTTTCCTCGTGAAGCTTTTGTCGAGGTAGGAGTCGTTGAAGCTTGGTTATTGGAGAAGTCGTAGCTCTTGGAAGAGTACTTGGCGTACTTGAACTCATCTTGCACTTGCCGTTCTTCCTTGGTACCTTGATGCACTAGCTCGATAAGGTTTGAGTAAGGATGGAAGTCAGTGATCTTCTTGATAGGATGATTGAGTCCTCCATTCAAGAAACGTGCCATAGTTTGCTCATCATCTTCCGTGACATTGGCTCGTATCATGGCAATCTCCATTTCTTTGTATTATTCTTCAATGCTCTTTGTTCCTTGCTTGAGGAGTTGGAGTTTCTTAAAGAGATTGTGGTTGTAGTATGTTGGCACAAAGCATGCTCTCATGACATCCTTCATTTGATCCCATATGGTGATTGGTGGTTCACCTCTTGCTTCTCGACGCTCGATGATTTTCTCCCACCATCTGAGTACATAGTCTTGGAACTCAAGGGATGCCATGGCGATCTTATTCTCTTCCTCATAGTTGTGCAAACGAAAGATCTTGTCGACCTTCAATGCCCATGATAGGTATTCTTCGGGATCATTGCTTTTGTGAACTTGGCATGGTGAACTTGAGCTTGCCGTAGCGTTGCTCTTCATTTTGTTGGGGTTGAGGGTGATGATGACGGCCTTGACGTGGAGGATTGTCAACCTCATGTTGCTCTTGGTGATGACGGGAAAATGGTGGATGTGAGACACGCGTCCACGTCATTGATACAGAGTGAAATTTAAATGCATAAAATAAATAAATAAAAATAGAGTCAAACATTGCAGGTAGTTTATTTCCAGAACTCTTACATTTGCATAAAAATTCTGTTAATTACATCTCCGAAGAGAAAACCCCTGATTAAGAATTCCAACATATCTATTTCATAGGATTACATCACATGCCTATTACAATATTCTACAAGATAAATCCTCCTCGCGGTCGACGATGAACTCCTGCTTGGTGATCTTGAAGTTTGGTGCCATGCAAATATTCCTCTATGATTTCATGTGTAATGTTTGGGAATATATTTCCTAGCATGCAACCATTTGTGTGTGTTCAACCTCATGTATATGAAGAATGCAGGTTGATTTTGGCTAGGCACAATTTTATCCTACGTTTGGCATATAGGATGTTTATATATTTTCTTTGGGAGTTTTATATGACATCTTTGGTTTTGGTGGCATGGATTTGTGTGACATACCGGTTTTAATGAGTTTTGCATCATCACATTACTACTATCATCGCGCGACATTGATGTGGTGTCCGTGTGTAGCGTAACAGACTGAAGCTTTCTGACACGATCTTGATGCTTTCTATGGTGCATATGATATGTGCAATGTTTTTTTGATTTTGACTTCACACGGTATCAAAACTAACAACTCGGTGCAATGATATGAGACACCTGTATAGCTTGACCCGAATGGAGTTTGCGAGTGGAGTTTGCTTATGATATTTTTGTTTGTTTAAAGCCTATGTGGGCTACATGGAACATCCCTTATCATGTATTTTGCATGAATTTTGTATGCATATGTGGATGGGGAGTGAACCTATTTTCATTAAGTTCTGTTTCACCTGTATTACTACTAATACCGCGTAGCACTAAGATAATGCTCGCGTGCAGTGTAACCAAGCAAAGGTTTGTGGAGCAATTATGGTGTTGCATGAGTCATGTGACATCTATCATTTTTGTTTATTTTTGTACCTTACATGGTATTAGCACTAACTCCACACAACGTCATTTCATTGACGCTTGTGTGTAGCACAACCCAAGTAAAGTGAGTTTGTGATATCTATTTATGAAGATGCTAATAGTTTAGGCTCTTATAGCATTGGAGCAGTTTTAATCCATATGAGGGATTATCTTATGAAATGTGGGTTAATTTCCTACATGCAATTGTATTATCACCAGTTTTCCTGTAGTCTAAAACATATCATATATGGACATGTGACTAAGCAAAACTGGTCGAACATTTATATGATTTTGCATTTCAAGTGCATGAGAGCATTTATCAAGTTTCACTTCACTTGTATTAGTACTAGCATCATGTAGCAACATCGTGCCCATGTGCAGTATAACCAAATGAAGTATGGTAGTTTCTTCTTGCTTGTATTATCACCAACATAGCACAATATGCTTGTAGTGTAACCAAACAAAAGTATATATCGATTTATGTTTTGCATGGACATGATGAAGTATATGACAATTCTCAAAGTCTAGATATATGACCCTAAACTATGAAGAGCAAAAGTCATGAATATTGAGTTGTCATGGCTTTGTTTCACATGGGTTTTCGCTAGTACAAAATCCGAACGTATAATGCTACTTCTTGAGACTAATGAACATATAGCCGCGTGCTCCAAGTTTACACCCTATACTGATGCATTTAGGGGTCTAGGCAGACTATAAATTATATGGAAGAAACATGTGTGAATTTCCAACAAAATAGGACTTTGTGAAACCAAATTAATATGAGCTTTATTTATATTTCTATCCTTGATTTGTATGAACACGGGATGCAAGATCACCATGAGATCAAATCAAGATGGACATATTTTTATTCTTGAATTGTATCAACATGGGGTGCAAGATCGCCATGGGACCAAAACAAGATGAGCATAATTTTTTGGTCTTGACTTGTATCAACATGGAGATGCAAGATCACCATGAGACCAAAACAATAGGAATTTTAGTTGCATCGTGTGCACTTAGTTGCATCATTATAGAGTGATATATGACCACTAGGCATCTCCATTATCTTGATTTGCATCATCATGGGATCAAGATAGCCATGAGACCAAATCAAGCAAAAATCACATGGGTTGCACAGAAATATATGAGGTGTACGGTGGAAGCAAAGCATCATCCATTAAGAGGTGAGGGAAAATATAGCCATAAATCTCACCTCTCCCTGGGTTACCTCATTTACTTGTGAAGTGATGATGCAGATGAGCAGCCGCCGGTATGTGTAGCTTGTGAATGTCGGACGGCAGGAGGCGAGCAGTGCAGACGACGAGCGGACAAACGGCAACTAGTCGTCCGACGATGAGTGCATAGACGATGGCAAGTGGATGACCGGCCTTGGCGACGACGAGCGGATGGCCGGTGGCGATGACGGCGAGCATACGGCTGGTGGCGACGAATCTAGCGGCGTTGCAGCATATGTATATGCGTGAGTGATGGGCAGGTGATTGAGTGACCGATGGCTTGGTGAATGATGAGCGAGCAGCCAAACTAGATTGACCGGACTGGTATATATAGGAGCGGGGACAACAGCGGGAGGCCTATGGCTGGGCGTGCTCACGTCCTGTGATCGTGGGATCGTGGGAGCTTTGCCCACGTTCTTTCAATCGTGTGGGAATCCATTTGACTGAGCTTATCTTTTATGCGATCAGCTTCCTCTCCGATCTCTCCAATGGGCTTCAAGAGTTTTGTTTGTTTGTTGGATTGGCCGGCTAATCATCATGAGCTAATGTATGAGGGCCCTATGCATTTGGGCCATGGGCTAGCTAATTACTTCATTAGTTCTTAACCTTGCCGCCTAATATAATTCCATACATGCAAATAGCTCGTACATGCATCCAATGTGCACGTATCCATTTCGTATAAGTGCACTTGGTCAGATTTATTCTAAATGCGGGAAAGCATTTTGTCACTGATAATTATATGATGACTTGATTTTTTCTTTATGCATCGTCGTGCATTATATTATTTTATGCGAACCTTATTGTGCTAATATTTTTTTAGCAGTGACAGCATAATGCTTGTAAATATGATATAATATTTTCGCAATAAAGCATCGTATATGAAACTTTGAATTTATGTCAACATCGGAATTTCACCGCTGATGATGGCATATGTGTATGAAAGTCATATTTCCTCTAATTTATGTGACGATATTGCTCCTTTCCTTTTATTTCCGGGTCTGTTGTTTTATATTGAGCGGAGCGGTGGAAATTCATCATGCTATTTTTATCCGCGTATTCAGCAACTCAATATCTGAGCACCGTGGTTTCACTTTGGACGAAATCAGTGTCAACACTTGGCGTGGACCTCATGTTGCTCTTAACGTGGGGGATTGTCAATCTCATGTTGCTCTTGGTGTGCAGGATTCCCATTGTCTTGTCGACCTTGTGTTGGAGCTTGTGGAACTTGATGATGCACTCGTGCTTGATATCTCCTTTCTTGAACATCATCACGAAGTGCTTCTTCTTCTTGACGTATTAGGCGGTTCCGGTTGGCAACAACATGATTTGTATGATGGAGAGCACGTAGCGCCTCAAGTGCTTGAGCTTCACGCCGTTCTTGTTGTTGACGTAGTGCGATGGCGTCTTGCTCATCTTGATGTTAGCGTTGCCGTTCTTGCATTAGCTCTTGTTGGCGTCATTGATCTTGTGCTCCCTCTTGTTGGCGTTGACGTTGCCTTTCTTGTGCTTCCACAAAGGTAGCTTGGTTTTGACGGTGTCGATGTTCTTGCGCTAGAAGTTGCTCTTGAGAATCAGTTCTGTGTAGAGAATTGCGGTTTGCTTGACAGTCTTGTCGCGCGGCTCGATGAAGAGTGTTCGATGTCGGTGTACATGCGTCGGAGATGGTGTCGTCCGAGTGTCGACTCGAACGGCTCCGTCTTAAATAGGACAACAAGGTAGAAGAGCGGTTGACCAGCAAGGCATGAATCTTGTCCATTCTTGTATTTCTCTCTTGTTTTGTTTGTCGAGCTTGTTGTCAAATTAGTCTCTTGTACGTTGCTCGGAGAGTCACAAGTCGGTGGCGAGATTGTCGATGCGGTCGCTCATTGCTTGTTGTTCTTGATGCAAAGCCCGTTGTGCACTCAATAGGTGGCTCTTGGTGACGTAGGAGGTAATGTCGTCGTCTTGCTTGATGAAGAGTGGGTTGGTAGAAGATCTTGGCTATCCATCATTCCAAGCAAATATGTGAGTGGGAGAAAGAGAGAACTTATAATGAATGTACCTTGGACCGATGTTGAAGATGGATCAATGATCACTCAAATGTGTAACAAGGAAATAGCACAAATTGGTACCAATTCTTGTCGATTCTCACACCTACACAAGTAAAAGCTTATGGTGGAGCTCGGTTAGGATGGTGGCACAAAATTTATGCAATTGTTAGTGAGACTCAATGATGTTGAAAAAGATTCGCAAATTCGCAAATGCAACAAGTAGACCAAGCAAGTAGTGGTACACAGAAACACACACGCAAATAGATAAGTGGGGTTGTGCAAACCAAAAATGAGCTCAAAATGTGGGATACACGAAAAAGGCTCTCGTTGCACAACACTAGAGAGACGCTAGCACGATTGCACAATAGGCGGATACAAGACTTGTGCACAACCTACTAAGCAAAAATGCAATGACTTCTGTCCCAAGTATGCTATGTGTACGGTGTTCTTATGATATGATCCAAGATGACTAAGTATGACAATCTTGATGTTGTATGATGCTATGGTTCTTGATTAAAAGCTCTTTGCTTATATTTTCCTTTTGCTTAAAAGCTTGTTTGGCTCTTTCTCTTTTGAGCTCTTTCTCATGCAAAACTTCACGAACCAAGATAACAATTGTGTATATGCTATGAAAACCTTGTGACACAAGAGATGATACCAAGATATGTACCAATATGATATGGTATGTATGAAATGGGAGCTATGATCACTAATGTGCACAAGCAACATTGCCGGCAATACTCAAATGGCTAGTCTCGATAGGTAAGGTACGCAAAATGGGCTATGGGGTTATCAATGCAATGTCAAGGAGTAGACAAAGATGTCGGCAAAGTTATCGTCAAGGGTAACTCATTTGTAAGCAAGGGCGGATGATGATGAAGTGGTCGGTGTCGAGTCCTTGGCGAAGATGAGCGGCGGTGATGTCGATGTCGAACCGTTCCTAGTTAGCCTAAATGCCCTAGGAAACAATGAACCACAACTCAAATTCTCAAAACCAAAGTCAAATGGTGGTAGCGAAATGCGGTGGTGGTGGTTGATGAAGAAGCAATGGTCCTAAGTAGCCAAAACACCTTAAGAGACTCAAATCACAACTCAAACAACCACAAATTTTATGGGGAACAAAATGGGTTAAGTTGCGGAAGTTGGTGGTGATATAGTGGATGATGTGGTGAGGGCCCTAGGAAAAGATGCTAAAGTTCCAAAACTTTGATGGATTCAAATGAAGTTGGAAGTATTTTTGTGGTATGCGGGATGTTAATAGCTTCAAAATGATCTAAA
Source organism: Aegilops speltoides (assembly GCA_021437245.1). Classification (NCBI taxonomy): domain Eukaryota; kingdom Viridiplantae; phylum Streptophyta; class Magnoliopsida; order Poales; family Poaceae; genus Aegilops; species Aegilops speltoides. Next base: position 278,420,222 of record CM038146.1, on the reverse strand, counting down.
GAACGTCAAAATCCGAGTCCGGAGGAATTAGTTATGGTCAAAATTGTCAATCAACCGAGGCTGAAACTCGGAGGGGCGGTTGTACCGCTTGGGTGGGCGGTTGTACCACTCCTGGAGCGTCTTGGGGTTCCAGTTTTGGCTGGCAGAAGTATCAGGTGATGGGGCAGCGGTTGTACCGCCTCGGGGATCAGTTGTACTGCTTTTGTCGGGAAAAATTTCTGATATGGATACGGGGTGGACTTTGGGGCGGAAATGGGTGATTTCGGGGGGTAAAATTGCAAGGATTTCATGGATGAAAGATGGGGAAACTTGGGGAGATGCTAGAGCCACTCGGAACCAAGAAAATTCATGGATCAAAATCAACAAAACTTCATCATACCAACAAATCACAAAAAAAATTGGGGCTATTTTTGGTGGGGATTTTCGAATTTGGTGAAGAACACAACAAAACTAGGCTAGAAAATAAAGGGTAGGGGCTCCAAATTTGTGATCAACCTTGCTCTAATCGAAGATGATGTAGGCTTGAATACTAGATGTCCGATCTTTCATGATTGGAGTGGATCCTATCAAGAACACGAAGAACACGAGGGAAAACACGAGGAGAGAAATCACTCAAACCAACAACATTCGATTACACACGTGCTAGATCCTCGAAACACAAAGAGATATGCGATCCATGATCAACAAGGGATGATACAAGTAGCAAGTTCTTCTCCGTGAGGAGGACTTGGGGGTCTTCCCGTGAGGGGTCTTGAATCCAATATGGATCTTCTCCGTAGAAGCCGCGGTCTCTCTTGGTGGAGTAGATCCGGATGGATGAGCAAAGCGCTATCTCACGAATGAGCTAAACCATAGCTAACCCTAATACGGATCTAGGGGACAAGTATATATAGTCCAAGGGGTAAGTGGGGGATACATGGGGTGAAACCCCTTTCACTGCGTGTAGGCAGGGCGGTGGTACCGGTCATGGGGGCGGTTGTACCGCTGGGATCTCAGGTGCTGGTTCCTGGAGGTGTTCGCGGAAGGGAGTAGCGGTTGTACCGGTCTGTTGGCTGTTACAGGGATAAACCGGTGCTGTATCGGCCTTGCGCCACTCGATCACATAAGGTGGGCCAGTGGTTGGGCGATAGTCGAGCGGTTGTACTGCCTGGGCGGTAGTTGGGTTGTACATGGGCAGTTGTACCGGGATTTCTGGGCTGGGCAGATTCTCTTCACACTCTTGATGTCCAACTTGCACTGTAACTTCTCCTTGGTTGCTTCCTTGGTACCTAAGCACACAATGCATCTCCGTTTGAGGTAGTAGCCATGTCTCAAGTGGGTCAAAGGGGAGTTCAACAAGGAGAGAATTAACGTCATTTCCGATAGCTCTCGCACGAGCTCTTATCATTGGTCCAAGTGGTGTCGTGGGAGACGAAGGTAGGTCCATGGGGATGACCGTAGGATGCTCCGCATCACATGACCTCGAAGCACATTAATTGGAATTTCAAGTTTACAATTTCCCTCTTAGAGTTTTTGATAAATATCAATGTGTCATCCACATATTGGAGATGGGTTAGGCCACCCTTAACCACTCTGATGGCCACTCCCGAGATGTGGCCAACCTCCTTGGCCCTATCAAGCATCTGGGGCAAGGGCGTAGGTGAGGACGTTGAATAACAAATGAGAGATTGGGTATCCTTTCCTGACCCCACGTTTATTTTTAAAAAATGGGACTACTTCCGCGTTTATGTTCACTGCAGTTTGCCCCCGTCGAACAAGTTGTTGCATCCAACTCACCCAAAGTGGATCAAAGCCTTTTTGTTATGCAACACATCCTCTAGAAAATCCCACTGGCCCCAGTTGTAAGCCTTCTCAAAGTCAATATTGAGGATGAACACCTCCTCCTTGGACACTCTAATCTCATGTAAAACTTCATGCAGGTTCACAATCCCATCCAAAATGCTAAGCACACTAATAACGACTGTTTGAGATTGGTGACCTTATTTGTGTCCGGAGCCAGCCTGGTTGCGAAACCCTTCGCAAGGAGGTAGAAGCTAACGTTTATCATGGTGATGGGCCGAATTGCATAATATTGTTAGCCCTGGTGACCTTAGGCAGAAGGGCAAGGACCCCATAGTCCAGTCTCTTTACGCCAACCTCCCCACGGGTGAAGCTGTTGACCAAGGTAGTAAATTGGGGACCCAGAATTGGCCAAAAAAATTGTAGAACAAGGTCAGGAACCTATCAGGCCCAGGAGCGGTGTTTGCGCGCATGTATTTAAGATTGCTAGATATCTACTCAAGAGTACACAGACATCTGAGCATGTCGTTATCATCCCTCCACACCCGCTCCATTAGAGCCCACAAACTTGGGCTGATACTTGCTGATCCTCCAGGCTCCAAACCAAGGTGCTCATGATAGAAGCCATATGGTGTAGGTTTGAACACTAGTTCATGATCTTTTTACACTTTGAGGGGGAAAAGGAGAAAATCAAGAGAGGGACACAAAAAGAATACTCAATTGACAAAGATCCAATCACACATGTGCTAAATCCACATACATAAGAGGGGATACAAGGGTCCAAATCCAACACAAGAAGGCAAAATAGGAACTGGTTCATCCCAATCCTTGAAGGAGTTGAGGTCTTGATATCCACTTGGGTGATCTTCTCCTTTAGAAGGCCTTGATATCCCCTAGAGGGATCTTCTCCAAGAGGAGGTCTTGATTCTCCAAGGAGAAGGATAGAAGAGCAAAGCTCCCTCTAGTTCATCATAATCTTTGCTAACCCTAGCTAGATGGAGGAGGAGCCCTATATATAGTCTTGGGAGAAATAAGAGAGGAGGAGAGGGGATACATGGGCCTCTGGCCCGACTATGCACGCGCAGGTGCCGGATGTCCAACCTGGAGCTAGTCATGGCACTGGTGTGCCTTCGAGCCGGATTTCCGGGGTGTAACACCCTTGATGTCATGCTATGGTAAACCCATGCTAATGGTGCCATGTCATCACAGTTAATTTGCTAAACTTCATTTTGTTCTCAACCCAATTCAAATTCAAAAGTTAAAATAAAGCCAAATTATTATTTATTCAAACTTCAAAATTAAAATGTTTACATTATTCTAACACTTCCCCTGATCATTGTCATGTTGAAACCAACATTATTTGACTCACCTAGTAATCCCTAGAAATTTATAAAGAGGTCCCATAGGAAATAAAATGGTCTTTCAAAATAAATAATTATTTATACAATTCAATTTGACCTCAAACTTTGTGGGCCTCTTCAATTTATTACATAGTATTTATGTGCCAATTATCACATTTAACAAAAATCATTTAGTGGCTAAATTTAATAGAAGATGGTAAAGAAATATAAAGCAGAATAGAATAAAGAAAAAGGTAAAAGAAAGCGTACCTGTTCACCTAGGCTTCATGTCAACAGTAGCCGGCCCAGTCCCCCACTAGCATTGTCTTCTTCCCCTGTTCATCCCCGACGCGGTGGGTACCGGTCGTGCGTCCACTCCGCAGATGCACCATGGGGCAGTCATTCAAAGCCCCCTCGAAACCTACAAGTTGGTCCCGCTCCCCTGCAAACCCTAGTGCCCCCCAGATCCCTTCCCCTCGCTCGATACCCTCGATCTAGTCGAACCGAGCAACCGCCGCCACACCATCGTCGACCCTGTTGCCGCCGTGCTCCCTGAGCCACGCGGAGACGTCTAGCAGCTTCGCCACGCCCGTCTCCGTCATAGGCAATCGTTGGTTAGAACTGGAAAGCTCTGCATCGCCGCCGTCGTCTTCGTCTTCACCGTCGGTCACTGAAGGGAGTTGTCGTTGATTTTTTAGAACGAAGACGCACGATGCGTCCGGCTTTAAATTAATAAAGCCCACCAACAGGCAGCATCCACAAGGAGTACATAACAGGACTAACAAGCTAAAAGGATAAATAGGCCAAAGCCAAAAGTACTAAACATGCAACTGGCCGCAGCCTGGGAAGTGAACATAAACTAGTAGCTCGACAGGCAGCCAGACAAATGAAACGCCAAAATAGCTCCAAAAGCATCAACTTAGGCACGGGCTTCCACCTGGATCGTGCGGATCCGCTCCATGGCCTCCAGCATCCGATCTGCATCACGCCGTTTCCCCAACGGAGTCCATGTCTGTAGGAACACATGGCATTTGAAAATAATGTCAGCAGGATGGTTAGGGAACTTGTGTTCAATTGTCATCTTATTGCGGATGGTCCAAAGAGACCAGCACAGCGCCCCTACGCAGCGCCACAACACACGCCCGAAACTACCCCGCTGCGCAAGAAGGATCCTACTAAGGTCCGAAGCCGAATTGGGATTCCATGTCTGATCGAAAGCCTTACGGACGGCACTCCAGGCAAAGCGGGCAAGATGGCACTTGAAAAAGATGTGGTTGGCATCTTCATGCTGGCCACAGAGCACGCAAGAGCCATCTGAAGGGCCATGTCTAATGGCAATGTTGTTAGAAGAAGGGAGGCGATCACAAAAAAGTTGCCATAGGAAAACATTGACCTTCAAAGGGATGGACGCTTTCCATAGCCCCCTAGCTATGTCGAGTGTCGGTCCCTCGGTCAACTTATAATAAAGGGATTGGACCGAGAACTTCCCTGAGCTCGTGAGGGACCATGAGACCGTGTCATTCTCAGGGAGAAGAGAGAAGCCCTGCAACTTAGCTAGGAGCCCATCCCAGCTAGTGCGTTCGTGGGTGAGGAGTGGCCTTTTGAAGGAAATGGCGGGGGGGGGTTGCATCTAAGCGCATCGGCCACCAAAATGTCGACATTAGTGGCTAGTTGATATATGGCAAAGTGGCTCTGCCAGAGAGGCTCCGTCCCTAGCCAGTGGTCGAGCCAGAACCGCGTAGATTCCCCATTCTTAACACTGAACTTGGCCCCTAATGTGAAGGCAGGCTTAACAGCCTGGATTCCATTCTAGAAAGGCGATCCCTTCGCCTTTGAGGTAAGGAAATTTCCATCGGGAAAATATTTGGCACGAAGGATATCAGCCCAAAGCCCTTGTTCGTTCTGGGAGAGTTTCCAGATCCACTTGACGAGAAGCGCCACATTCACAAGTTTGGAGTTGAGGATCCCGAGGCCACCGAATTTCTTAGGGCGGCAAAGCGCCTCCCACTTGATTAGGTGGTACTTCTTCTTGTTCCCAGTTCCTTCCCAAAAGAACTTAGACCTGGGGGTGTCGAATTTGGCGTGGACACCGTCGGCCAGCAGGAACATGCCAATAGTAAACAAGGGCAGGGAAGACAGGCTGGAATTAGTCAGAATCAGCCTGGCCGCAGAGGACAAGAACCTGCCGCGCCAGGGACTAACCCGATTCTCCACCTTGCCGTATAAGGGTTCCCATTCGAGGATCGAGATGTGTTTGTCCGAAATGGGGAGGCCTAGGTACTTAAATGGGAAACTCCCTAGTTTGCAATTAAGTAAGTTGGCAATGCGGGTGGCTTGGTGATCGTCCATCCCTATGGCAATCACCTCACTCTTTGCAAAGTTAATCTTCAGGCCAGATATGATCTCGAAAGCGAGAAGGATGAGCTTGATCGAGGCTACACTATTATCGTCGGGCTCGAAGAGGAGCAAGGTGTCGTCCGCGTATTGGAGGTGGGTGATCCCTCCGGGGCATAAGTGAGGAACTACACCTCGAATGTGGCCAGCGGACTTGGCCTTGTTCACCATGGCCGAGAGGGCATCTGCAACAAAGTTGAAGATTAAAGGCGAGGAGGGGTCTCCTTGTCTGAGTCCACGTTTGTTGCGGAAGAAATTCCCAACTTCTCCGTTAATCGACACCGCTGTCTGGCCCCCCGAGACCAGATGCATAATGCGGTTGATGAAAACCGACTCGAATCCCTTCCGAGTGAGTACTTCACGAATGAACTCCCAGTTCACTCGGTCGTAAGCTTTCTCGAAATCTAGCTTAAAAAGCACGGCCGGGTGGCGTGTGCGCTTAAGCTCGTGGATGATCTCTTGCAAAACCACCGGGCCTTCCAGGATGTTACGACCTTTGAGGAAACCGGACTGGCTACGATCGATCACACGCTGAGCAACCGGGGCAAGACGCGTGGTGTATGCCTTGGAGCAGATCTTGAAAGGGACGTTAATAAGAGTGATAGGACGGAATTGCTTAATCGAATCGGCCCCCTTCACTTTAGGAATGAGACTGATGACACCGTAGTTATGGCGCGAGATGTCGACCGTGCCCAACGCAAAACCGTTGATAATGTCGTAAAACATGTCCTTGAGCGCCGGCCAGAACCGCCGAAAGAAAATCACCGGCTAGCCATCCGGCCCAGGCGCGGTATCGGTCTTCATTGAGCCTAGCGCATCGTCGATCTCCTGAGTGGAGAAGGATAAAGCAAGACCATCATTTTCGGCTTGTGTGACCCGTGATTCTTCCCCCCGAAATCATCACGCAGACGCAAAACCTTCCCTTCCGCCGTTCCCAGGTGGGAAAGGAAGAATTCGTATATATGTCTCGAAATATCGGCCTGGCTAACCAAAACCCCCTGGTCCGATTGCAGTCTGAGGATCGTACATTTCCTTTTACGGCCATTGGCGAAGGCGTGGAAGTAGCCTGTGTTAGCATCCCCCTTGGTGACCCACTTGACGCCGCCCCTACGGCGCTAGTATTCCTCCTCTTCCCTGAGGATGGCCAAGACTTGGTTCTCGAGGGTGTAACGGCAAGCCCACTCAGCCTCCGAAAAGGATCTGGAGTCTGCCTGGATATCGAGAGCTTTAATTTCCTCAATAAGAGCTTCCCTAGCTCGCTTTGCCTCACTACCATGGTTTGCTCCCCACCCACGTAGGAAGCCACGCAGGGCGCTAGCAGCCGAAATCCAAGTGTCGAGGGGGCCCCTGGAGCGGCCACCCGTAGTCCTGGCAAGCTCCCAGCGAGCGAGGAGCAACGGGATGAAGCCCTCTACCTCAAACCACCCTGGTTCGAAGTAGAAACGCTTGCTACACTTGATCCTATCCTCCCCAGAGGCCATCAGCGGAACATGGTCAGAGCCAATGCGAGTTTCCGCGACCAAGGTGCACATGGGAAAGATCATCTCCCAGTCAGCCGAGACGAAAACACGGTCGAGGACACGACGGATTGGATTGAGTTGTTTATTGGTCCAAGTATATCCGGCCCCAGTCCTGGCGAGTTCACGTAAGGCGCAGGCCGCAATGGCATTGTTGAAAAGGGAGATCCTAGACTAGTCGATGTTGCAATTGTTTTTGTCTGCGCTCGAACGAATAAGGTTAAAATAACCCCCTAGAACAATGGGGGTGTTAGCAGCTTGCTTGGCCCCAACCAAGACTTGGATTTTGCTCAGGAAATCAGCCGAGCGCGTGTGATCGGCCGGGCCATAGACACGGGCAATCGCCCAGGAGGCGAGCGAGATTCTATGCTTAATTGTAATAGCGATGAAAAACGAACCTACGTCCCAGGTTACAATATCCCACACATCAGAATTACAACCCAAGAGAAGACCGCCCGAATGACCAACGGAAGGGACCCAACCCCACACGAAACGATGCAGAGGATCATAGGCCAAAAGATCGCGATAAGTAAAGTCCGCCTTGATAGTTTCTTGAAGAGCTACGACGTCGATACTTTCACGAGCAATATACTCCCTAAGTTGCGTGCGACGTCCCGAGTGCCCGCAACCCCGGATGTTCCAGAAGATGTAACGCATCAGATAATGCGGTTGCGGAGGCGACCCCTCTGGAGGTCACCAGTTTAGCCACGCGTTTCTTAGCCTGGGCACGGCTAGTCGTTGGCGCTGCGGCAACCTCCCTATTTGCCGCAGCACCCTCCGACAGGACAAGCAGGGAGGGGGAATCCGAAGTCACAGGAGTGGCAGGGATCGCCAGCGTCGTGTCCTCGGCTTCCCTGGCCTTGGCCGCAGCAGCGGCTTCTGCCAGAGCCGCTTGGGCCTCCTCGCGAGCACGGATAAGAGTCACAAGCTCACCACGGTCCTCGCCTAATTCGAAACCGCTGTCGTCTAAGATCGTAGCTAGCTGAGGATCGGTGAAAGCGTTTAGAATCTTAAAAGAGGGGGGAGGGTTACCTGAGATCTCCATGTTCTTATCCGCTAGACGAAGTTTTGCACTCTCCAGGGAAGACAGGTCGCCCAACGCCGCCTTGGCCCGAGCACTAGGAGCACGCTGGGGGACCGGGGATGCCCAAGAGCAGCGCGCCTTGGCCGCAGTGCCCGCAGAGCCCAACGCCGCCTGGAGATCCACCACGGCCGGCGCCACAGGAGATGGGAGCGCCAGCGTGGCAAGCTTGGCAGAGGGCTTCCTCCCGGCCGACTTCTTGGGGGCATGACCGGATCCTCCCAAGCTGCACGGCTAGACAGAGGGGTGGCAATAGCTGGCTCGTTGAGCACCACACCCGAGTCCGAACCAAGCAGGCGGGGGGAGGCTGGGCCGCCAGCCACATCAAGGCGGCCAGCAACAAACAGCGGCGCCGAGCCCACCAGGTTGAAAGCCCCCACTAAGGCGCGGGACGGGGGCGGGCTGCTCCTAGTCGTGTCCGCAATCGCCAGAGTCCCAGGCATCGCGAGCTCATTCCCTTCGTCAAGTGCCAGTTCTTGAATGCCCAGCTGGTTCCAAGTCTCTGTGTCAATAGACGTGTCCGCAGATCGTCCTCGAGCTCGATCCCGCCGCCATATCAACATCCATAGCGCGGCCCGAGCCACCGATGCGTTGACCACCCTTGGCCCCATGTTCTTGCCCCTGCGGGCCAGCAGGCCCACCGGTCCCCGAACCAGGCGGGCCACCACTCTTGTCTCCCGGGTGAGAGCGGTTGTTGTTGGGATCGGACGCCGCCGGCCTGTCACCAGGACGCACAGGAAGCTTCTCCACCTCCACCCGGATGTCGTATCCCTCATATCACAAGCCTTAACACCAATATTCTTACTAAAACATAATTGACTCACATATCACTATCATCATGTCATAAAACTATTACAAATAATCAAGTTTATTTTGTCCAATGATCTTCATGAAAGTTTTTATTATATCCCTCTTGAATATCTATCACTTTGGGACTAATTATGTTGCTTTTGATAGCTCAAACAAATCCAAGTGAAGAACATGAGCATACAAGTTTCTTCTCTCAAAATAATTTAAGTGAAGCATGAGAGAATTTCTTTAAAATTTACTAACTCTCAAATAAATCTAAGTGAAGCATTAGAGCATTTCTTGAAAAATAATAAAGCACACCGTGCTCAATAAGATATAAGTGAAGCACTAGAGCAATTCCATAGCTCAAAAAGATTTAATTGAAGCATATAGAGCAATTCTGACAAGTCATAGCATAATTTTGGCTCCCTCAAATGGGTGTGTCCAGCAAGGATAGATGACACAAAATAAAAAGCAAAACAAGTAAAGACTCATATCATACAAGACGCTCCAAGCAAAACTCATGATATGTGACGATAAAAATATAGCTCCAAGTAAAACACCGATGGTCGTTAGAAGAAAGAGGGATGCCACTCGGCATCCCCAAGCTTAGTTGCTTGCTTCTCTTTTAGATAATAGCTTGGGGTGCCATGGGCACCCCCAAGCTTTGGCTCTTATTACTCCTTATTCCTTCATCCATCATGATCTCAACCAAAACATGAAAACTTCAATCACACAAAACTCAACAAAACCTTCGTGAGATCTATTAGTATAACAAAGCAAATCACTACTCTAAGTACTGTTGCAAAACCATTCATATTTTATTTTTGCATTATATCTACTGTATTCCAACTTTACTATAGCTTATACCCTCCAATACAAACCAAATATTCATCGAAATAAGCACATAACGCAAAGAAAACAGAATCTGTTAAAAATAGAACAGTCTGCAGTAAGCACGGAACTTCGTATACTTCTGTAACTCCAAATATTCTAAAAAATTAGGACAACATGGGCAATTTGTATATCAATCTTGTGTAAAAATTTTATTTTGGGCGCAAAAGTTTCTGTTTTCCAACAAGATCAAATCAACTATCACCCAACATGATCCCAAAGGCTTTGCTTGGCACACACTAATTAAAACATAAAAACACAATCATAACAGTAGCATAATTATGCAAACTCTCAAGAACAGAAAGAAAAAGACAAAAATAAATTTTATTCATTGGGTTGCCTCCCAACAAGTGCTTTTCTTTAAAGCCTTTTAGCTAGGCGTTGATAATTTTAATGATGCTCACATGAAAGACAAAAAATTGAAGCACAAAGAGAGCATCATATAGAATGTGAAAGACAAATTTAATTCTAACATACTTCCTATGCATCGGCATTTTATAGGGATTTTTGTTATCAAGGCAAGCAATTTCTAGCATATGCAAATAGGAAGAAGGAAACATTAATAATTTCAGCGAAAAGAGAGGTGATTTAGTAACATGAAAATTTCTACCACCATATTTTCCTCTCTCATAATAATTACATGTAGGATCATAATCAAATTCAACAATATAACTATCACATAAAATAGTCTCTTCATGATCCATGTGCATGCAAAGTTGACACTCTTCCAGAATAATGGGATTGTCATCAAATAAAGTCATGACCTCTCCAAACCCACTTTTATTAAAAATTTCATAAGATTGAAAACTCTCCAAATATGTGGGACTATTTTAGCTAAAGTTGACACTCTTCCAAGCCCACTTTTATTATTATCACAAGACAGAGATGGGGCGCCCGGCGTGGCAAGCTTGGCAGAGGGCTTCCTCGGCCGACTTCTTGGGGCATGACCGGATCCTCCCAAGCTGCACGGCTAGACAGAGGGGTGGCAATAGCTGGCTCGTTGAGCACCACACCCGAGTCCGAACCAAGCAGGCGGGGGGAGGCTGGGCCGCCAGCCACATCAAGGCGGCCAGCAACAAACAGCGGCGCCGAGCCCACCAGGTTGAAAGCCCCCACTAAGGCGCGGGACGGGGGCGGGCTGCTCCTAGTCGTGTCCGCAATCGCCAGAGTCCCAGGCATCGCGAGCTCATTCCCTTCGTCAAGTGCCAGTTCTTGAATGCCCAGCTGGTTCCAAGTCTCTGTGTCAATAGACGTGTCTGGCAGACTGTCCTCAGGCTCTGCATCCTGGCCGGCCATATCAACATCCATAGCGCGGCCCGAGCCACCGATGCGTTGACCACCCTTGGCCCCATGTTCTTGCCCTTGCGGGCCAGCAGGCCCACCGGTCCCCGAACCAGGCGGGCCACCACTCTTGTCTCCGGGTGAGGCGGTTGTTGTTGGGATCGGACGCCGCTGACTGTCACCGGGGCCTTGCAGAAGCTTCTCCACCTCCACCCGGATGTCGTATCCCTCATATCACAAGCCTTAACACCAATATTCTTACTAAAACATAATTGACTCACATATCACTATCATCATGTCATAAAACTATTACAAATAATCAAGTTTATTTTGTCCAATGATCTTCATGAAAGTTTTTATTATATCCCTCTTGAATATCTATCACTTTGGGACTAATTATGTTGCTTTTGATAGCTCAAACAAATCCAAGTGAAGAACATGAGCATACAAGTTTCTTCTCTCAAAATAATTTAAGTGAAGCATGAGAGAATTTCTTTAAAATTTACTAACTCTCAAATAAATCTAAGTGAAGCATTAGAGCATTTCTTGAAAAATAATAAAGCACACCGTGCTCAATAAGATATAAGTGAAGCACTAGAGCAATTCCATAGCTCAAAAAGATTTAATTGAAGCATATAGAGCAATTCTGACAAGTCATAGCATAATTTTGGCTCCCTCAAATGGGTGTGTCCAGCAAGGATAGATGACACAAAATAAAAAGCAAAACAAGTAAAGACTCATATCATACAAGACGCTCCAAGCAAAACTCATGATATGTGACGTATAAAAATATAGCTCCAAGTAAAACACCGATGGTCGTTAGAAGAAAGAGGGGATGCCACTCGGGCATCCCCAAGCTTAGTTGCTTGCTTCTCTTTTAGATAATAGCTTGGGGTGCCATGGGCACCCCCAAGCTTTGGCTCTTATTACTCCTTATTCCTTCATCCATCATGATCTCAACCAAAACATGAAAACTTCAATCACACAAAACTCAACAAAACCTTCGTGAGATCTATTAGTATAACAAAGCAAATCACTACTCTAAGTACTGTTGCAAAACCATTCATATTTTATTTTTGCATTATATCTACTGTATTCCAACTTTACTATAGCTTATACCCTCCAATACAAACCAAATATTCATCGAAATAAGCACATAGCAAAGAAAACAGAATCTGTTAAAAATAGAACAGTCTGCGATAAGCACGAACTTAGATATACGTAACTCCAAATATTCTAAAAAATTAGGACAACATGGGCAATTTGTATATCAATCTTGTGTAAAAATTTTATTTTGGGCGCAAAAGTTTCTGTTTTCCAACAAGATCAAATCAACTATCACCCAACATGATCCCAAAGGCTTTGCTTGGCACACACTAATTAAAACATAAAAACACAATCATAACAAGTAGCATAATTATGCAAACTCTCAAGAACAGAAAGAAAAAGACAAAAATAAATTTTATTCATTGGGTTGCCTCCCAACAAGTGCTTTTCTTTAAAGCCTTTTAGCTAGGCGTTGATAATTTTAATGATGCTCACATGAAAGACAAAAAATTGAAGCACAAAGAGAGCATCATATAGAATGTGAAAGACAAATTTAATTCTAACATACTTCCTATGCATCGGCATTTTATAGGGATTTTTGTTATCAAGGCAAGCAATTTCTAGCATATGCAAATAGGAAGAAGGAAACATTAATAATTTCAGCGAAAAGAGAGGTGATTTAGTAACATGAAAATTTCTACCACCATATTTTCCTCTCTCATAATAATTACATGTAGGATCATAATCAAATTCAACAATATAACTATCACATAAAATAGTCTCTTCATGATCCATGTGCATGCAAAGTTGACACTCTTCCAGAATAATGGGATTGTCATCAAATAAAGTCATGACCTCTCCAAACCCACTTTTATTAAAAATTTCATAAGATTGAAAACTCTCCAAATATGTGGGACTATTTTTAGCTAAAGTTGACACTCTTCCAAGCCCACTTTTATTATTATCACAAGCATATTCATCATGAGGTTTAAATAAATTTTCAAGATGATAAGAATCATTATCACCCCAATCATGATCATTGCAACAAGTAGTGGACATAGCAAAATTAGCATCCCCAAGCTTGGGGTTTTGCATAGTATTAACATAATTGACATTAATAGAATTTATAATAACATGATTGCAATCATGCTTTTCATTCAAGGAGCTATCATGAATAATTTTATAAATTTCTTCGTTTAACACTTCATCACAATTTTCAGATTCATAAATCTCAAGCAAAACATCATAAAGATAATCTAGTGAACTCAATTCACTAGCAATCGGTTCATCATAATTGGATCTTTTAAAAATATTAGCTAGTGGATGAAGATCCATATCAATAGATTTTTAGCAAGGGAAGATGCAAGCAAATAGAAGGCACATGGCAGCAAAAGCAAACAAGAGATCTCACGAAAAAGGCGAATGAAAAAGAAGGCGAATAAAACGACAAATTTTTGTGAAGTGGGGGATATGTAAATGGGAGGCAAATGGCAAATAATGTAAATTGCAAGGGGATGAGATTTGTGATTAGGAACCTGGTATATGTTGATGATGTCTCCCCAGCAATGGCGCTAGAAATTCCTTTTGATGCAGCTTGAACTACGTATGTATTTCCCCAAAGAGGAAGGGATGATGAGCACAACTAAGGTAGGTATTTCCCACAGTGACGAGATCAAGGTTATTGAACCAGTAGGAGAATCACGCAACACTACATAAACAGTACCTGCACACAAAGAACAAATACTTGTAACCCGATGTGTTAAAGGGGTTGTAAATCCCTTTCGGGTAACGGTGCCAGAAATTATCAAGTGGACGTGATAAAATTGTAGTAGATTGATAGATGCAAATAAAAGCAAATAAAATTTAGCGAGGTATTTTTGTGTTTTTGATAATATAGATCTGAAAATAAAAGTTTCAAATAAGTAAAAAAGGCAAATAGCAATATAGATCTGAAAATATATGATGAGAAAATAGACCCCGGGGCCGTAGATTTCACTAGTGGCTTCTCTCGAGAAAAATAGCATACAATGGGTAAACAAATTACTGTTGGGCAATTGATAGAACTTCAAATAATTATGACGATATCCATACAATGATCATTATATAGGAATCACGTCCAAGATTAGTAGACCGACTCCTACCTGCATCTACTACTATTACTCCACACATCGACCGCTATCCAACATGCATCTAGTGTATTAAGTTCATGAAAAAATGGAGTAATGCAATAAGTGTAGACAAGATCTATTCATGCAGGAATTGACCTTATCTTGTTATCCTTAATAGCAATGATACATACGTGTCATTTCCCCTTCTGTCACTGGGATTGAGCACCGTAAGATCGAACCCATCACAAAGCACCTCTTCCCATGGCAGAAAAATTGATCTAGTCGGCCTACCTAAACCAAAAATTCTAAGAAGAAATACGAGGCTAAGTAATCATGCATCTAAGAGATCAAACTCAAATAACTTTCACGGATAAACATAGATCTAATCATAAACTAAAAATTCATCGGATCCCAACAAACACACCTCAAAAAGAGTCACATCAAATAGATCTCTAGGAGACCATTGTATTGAGAATCAAGAGAGAGAGAGAGAGAGAGAGAGAGGGAGAGAGAGAGAGAGAGGAAGGCATCTAGCTACTAACTACAGACCCGTAGGTCTACAATGAACTACTCGCGCATCATCGGAGAGGAACCAATGAGGATGATGAACCCCTCCGTGATGGTCTAGATTGGATCTATGGTTTCTAGAACTTGCGGCGACTGGAATTGTTTTTCGTCGACTCCCCTAGGGTTTTTGGAATATTGGGATATTTATAGAGTAAAGAGGCGGTGCGGGAGGCGGCCGAGGTGGGCACAACCCACCAGGGTGCGCCCAGGTGGGTTGTGCTCCCCTCGGAGCCCCCCTCTGATACTTCTTTGGCCCAACAGGTGTCTTCTGGTCCAGGAAAAATCATCAAAAAGTTTCGCTGCATTTGGACTCCGTTTGGTATTGATTTTCCGCGAAGTAAAAACAAGCAAAAAATAGCAACTGGCACTAGGCATTGTGTCAATAGGTTAGTCCCAAAAAATGATATAAAGTTGCTATAAATGATTGTAAAACATCCAAGAATGATAATATAACACCATGGAACTATAAAAAATTATTGATATGTTGGAGAAGTATCAATACTTGAATAAGAGTTTTTTCAATGAAAGACCTCGGTGAATCTATTTACATATTGGGCATCAAAATCTATAGAGATAGATCAAGATTTTTAATAGGACTTTAACAAAGCACATACCTTGACAAAGTTTTGAAGAAATTCAAAAAGGATCAGTCAAAGAAAGGGTTCTTGCGTGTATTGTAAGGTGTGAAGTTGAGTAAGACTCAAAACCCGACCACGGCAGAAGATAGATAAAGAATGAAAGTCATTCCCTGCCTCAGCCATAGGTTCTATAAAGTATTGTAGCAACCTGACCTCAAACGGTCAAGCCTCTGTGTATCTGTGCCATCCTTAGATCAGTATGCTGGCACACATAGTACATCAATGTATATATCAATATGCAATCACATGTATAAATAACATAAAACTGATATATAACTCATAAGTCTCAACGAAAAAATCAAATGGGTGTGGAGTCCCATCAATGCCATTTGCAGGTTGAGTGTAGACCGTAACCCAACAACGAAACTTACCCGTCGTAGAAATAATCCTGCAACATGATACGTTGTAGCCGTGTAGGTCTATACATTGAATGTATTGGCAAGATCACTGTAAGAAAAACAGATGATAAAACTGTTCCATATGCAATATGGCTTTGTGGCTCTATATCTGAGTTTTTGCATAAAAGCTGATTTTATTTTCCCTACATCAAAGGAATGCCCAAGAATCTCTACTACCAAGCAGATACCTATACATGACATGGTTTCGCCAATCAATGTCTCATAACCCATATCATCATAAGTTGCCCACAATTAAGTTTTTGATTCAGTGTTGAGAATTCCGAGATAGATCCAAGTCCAGATGCTCAAATTGTCTGTAACCAGGGACACGGCTAATCGATTAGGTTTTAACCCTCTACAAAGGTTTGTACACTTTACCCTCAAGGTTCGTTCTCTCCCTTTTCGTCCTTGCACTTCAGATCGTTTGAGAACAGGACGATCGAATATGGTCTTTCGAGGAGTTCCTCTGACCACTGTCTGATGCCCATCCAATCCTACTGTAGTTCTACATCTACTAGAACCGTCCCAGCCAGAGCTCAACTAAGGTCAACCAAGGCAGAGCCCATAGTGATTTGCGGTTGCACAGGTAAGTTTCCGGGCATGAAGTATTCTTCTGTCTCTTTGAGCCTGGGTGGAGCTTTCTGCATGATATCACGACACTTCTCCGGAATCACTGAGTATTGGGTGCACCAATGTACCCTTCTTAACTATTCTCCACCTAGAGGTATATTGAATTCTTTTCTCGAGTCTTGAGGTCTTGATGCCTTGAAGATGCAGTCCTTGCAGATGCCGTCATGGACTTGTCGTCATTGACGTAGAGTCCTCCTTCTTCACACCACTCCCGAGTACTCATACCAAACCCCATCTACAATAGCGTAGCATTAAAACTATATACATCCTGGGCGTGATAACAGGGAGATGGGTTCCTACCTCATGCATTCTACTCAACTACAAGAAGTCAATATCACTACTAGAGGGACTATGAATGGTGACACTAAATGCAATAAAAACATAGGTACGAATAACATGGTAAAAGTGAACTTGCCTGGTAAGTTGATGAAGATAATAACGCTCTCGGAAACTTTGATAAACTATTCGTCACTCCAAGAAAATCTATATAGTCAAACAGTGTATTCACATAAGCAATAATCCTAGCAAACAATACTAGCAATCAAAATAACAATAAAAAAGAAATAAATATAGCCATAATGAAGTCAAAGAAAGTCAAATAGAATTCCAAAGAAAACTTCAAGAAAAACAAGGGAGAAACCAACTCACACAATAACAGTTAATCCTCTCATAACAACACTAAATCACTCTAATAACTTTTCTACAACAAATAAAATATGATTCTAATGAAACAACAGAAAATAATTTATTAAAGTATTTACTACCAAAAAGAACTAGTATAAAAAACTATTATAACTATCTAGTTAATACTAGAACAAGCTGTAACAACTAGCAAAACACTAAGACAATAGTAAACTATACTTAAGTAATTATGCAAACTAATTTACTCCTAAATAACAGAATAAAAACAACATATATTGAAGTGAAAAAAGAATTGCTTCTGTTAAAAGTAAAACTTAACCCAATTTCATAACTAAACAACACTAAAAGAAAGATGTAGCTAAACACTAATAAATAACCACAAAAATTTATCTACCTTAGTCTAACAGAAAGATATAACAACATGTGAAAACACTACAAAAAAATTAACTAAAAATAAATAAAAACACTAATTATATGACTAAAACAACTATTAAGCAAAAGAATACTATTTTTGCAATAAACCTAATTTAGATTAAACTAAAAATAAATCACTATATGCTAGTGGATAAACAAAACAGTAACGAAATAGTAGCCAAAAAGAATCAGTCAAAAATATATTCTTGAATTCAAACTAGAGCCAAAACAGTGTTTGAAGCATATTTGAAATAATTCAAATTTAAACCACTCAAATTCAAAATTTCAAGTCACTAACAGAAAATTCATAAAAGTTTGTGACACAGTGCAATTGGAATCACTCAAAAACATTAAGGAGGTTAAAAGATACAAGCAATCTAATATCGAAACTATTTTTGTTTTTAAGATAGAGACGAAAATAAAACAAAAATTGTAGCAATCGAGAGATGCTACATGGCCTGCTATGGTTGGGCCAGCGAGGTGAGTGCGCGAGTGCCAAGGGCGGATGTCCGAATCTTAGAGTTTTCGGTGGCTGCAGCTAAAACAAAAAAAGATCTTCATTGGCTATGTGGGGCAACGCGATTGGCTAATACCCGTTCGCTATGGAGCTTAACAAGTGGATGACCGCAACATAACGCGTACCTATTCGAAAGAGAAAAAATAGTTGGATCTAATCTGGGCCATCTACTATGGATCAAATGGACGAGGAGAGAGAGAAGCTCATAGAGGGGCAGCGGAGGTCTCTGGCGAGATGATGTCGATGATGGCTTAGATGGTGGCCGACAGAGGTGCTCCGGTCGTCGGCGAGGTCGATGGCGTGTACGAGATGATGCAGCGAACAATGACGAGTCCAACGGTGGTGGTGGCATCGGCGAAGGCGGTCGGAGTCGGTCAACGGTCAGCTCGGGTGCGGCGGTGGCGTTCGATGGTGAATGGGGTGACATCTCTGGTGTGTGTTGGGCTTAGGAGTAAGCACGGTGAGGTGTGGGCGAGCACTGCGGAGCAAGGGGTGGCATCGTACTGCGGTGAGGGTGGCTGTAGCGCTTGGTGGCGGCAATGGCAGGGTGGCTGAGCTCGGGCTCCGGCGGGGCAATACAGGCGGGGCAGAAGGTTTCAACGAGGGGAAAGAGGGGGAACGGAACAAGGGAGAGGGGTATATATAGAGGGGCCATGGCTTGGGGTAGGGGGCAGATCGGGGAGATCAAATCCCGGAGGATCCGGAGGTGACGGCGTCGGGTGGTGGTGCACGTGGCGTGAGGAAGAAGAAGGTGGGCGGGGCACTGCATCGTGATAGAGGTGAGCGAGGAGGAGCGGCGATCGATCGAAGGGGCTCGGCTCGGCACCGGCTATGCCTTTGTTGGAGCTGAGAGAGAGAGAGAGAGAGAGAGAGAGAGAGAGAGAGAGAGAGAGAGAGAGAGAGAGAGAGAGAGAGAGAGAGATAGATAGATAGATAGATAGATAGAGAGAGAGAGAGATGGGCCACGGTGCTAGCGGGCTTCGGCTAGTTAAACAAAAAACAGAACAACGCGTTTTCCTTTTTAATAAAGGCAGAGAGAGAAAAACAAATGTAAGAAGAAACTAAAAATACCCTATAGACATATAGTATATCAAAATCTTAAAAAAAGAAATCCTAAAACATGGGCTATTTTTCAAGCCAAATAAAGTCAACAAAAAATCAAAATAGGCAAACAGTGCTACTGTTGCAATAAAACCCAATAAAAATAATTTTTAAAATACCAAAATTATTTCTAATTCATTTTCTCCTAATTTTCCATTGAAGGGAATCATTTTAACCTTATTTATAATTATTTTTAGGAGAAAAATAATTTGAATAAAAGCCAAATAACTCCTAAATGGTTTTGAATTTGAAAATGCGAACCACTTCCAAATCTTTTATGTTTTGCTTCATTCAAAATATATTTCAAATTTGCCCCTGGTTTGGAGTGTCTTATTACTCATGTCTTTATTTTGAAATGGACGAGAGGATTTGAGTTTTGGAAATTCATATAACTTAAAAATGACTTTCCAAATGATTCTTTGAAACTTCCAGCTCTCTTTCTTCAATTTGAAGAAGTCATTTTATCTTCTCTCATGGAAATCATTGAGTTGCATAAAGTTTCTGAATTTGAAATATTTTCAAATGGGTTTCAAGCCTATTCAAAAACCCTTTTCATTTCTTTAAATGGAAGAAGTCATATTATCTTCACTCTAGGGTTTTGTGATGAAATGAATTTGAATTCATTGAGATCAAAATGCTAAGTGAAAGTTCGAGAATGTTATTTCATTCCCTCTCATTCAACTTTCAAAAAGTTTCAAATTTCACTCAATTTCATACAAGCAATCACTCAATAATCAAGCAAACAATCAAAGTTATTTATTGAACATAACATTCCAAAATTTAGAATTTTGGGATGTTACAAGTATGCCATGATGTGTACCAGACCTGTTGTGTGCCTTGCCATGAGTTTGGCAAGGGGGTACAATAGTGATCCATGAGTGGATCACTGGACAACGATCAAAATTATCCTTAGTTACCTAAGAGGACTAAGGAAAAGTTTCTCGGTTATGGAGGTGATAAAGAGTTCATCGTAAAGGGTTATGTTGATGCAAGCTTTGATACTGATTCAGATGACTCTGAGTCTCAATGTGGATACTTATTCAAAGTGGGAGCAATTAGCTATCACAACAAAAAAAAAGACACATTCGTGACATTTTTGGCCGAACAATTTTTTTCTGTCATACTTATGACACTTTTGTGACGATAATTATGACAAAACTCGGTATCATCATAGATGTGGTGGGCTCCTACTTCTATGAAAAAAATCATGATAGAAAATGGGCTTTTCGTCCTGGGCGGGCCAGAGACGTACCTGCATGACATTCTTTGGGCCGTCAATGACGGAAAAAATCATGGTAACAGCAAGGGCGAGGAAAATTTCGGGGAGTTCCCGGTTACGGCGGGTGGTCGGGGCCGAGCGATGCATGGAGGTTTCCGTGCTTCTCTCGTGTACACACGTATGTGCGAGGCGTTGGCTAACTGATCCTGAGCGATCGCACATCACTGAACCCGAGCGATCGATCCCTTGGCTGTTAACTGAACCCAAGCGATTCATTCGCTGCTGACTGAACCCGAATGATTCCTTTGCTACTGCTGCTAACTGAACCTGAGCGATTGATCACTGCTGCTGCTTACTGAAGCCGATCGAGCCCCCGTGCAAGATGTAGCCATCTGGTGTTGGGTTGCCTCTCGATGAACAATGACCGTTGCTACTGTGCGCGTGGTACGTAGAACAAGTTGAGACGTGGTGAGTCGAGCCGGTTGGTTAGCTGTGGATGCATAGTTTCGGGTGGGGGTTGGATAAACAGGACCCCGTGGTAGTAGGCCGTTGTCGCTGGACGAACAGGACCCTGAGGAGGCCGCCGCACCCCAGCCAGTTGGGGTGGATGAATAGGACCCCGTGGAGGCTCTATGAACAGCTGCCAGTGGAGGCTGGATGAACAGTAGCCGTGGATGAACAGTGCCCGTGGAGGCTGGAGGAGGTCGACGGTGGATGAATAGTAGCCCGTGGAGGCTGGAGCGAGGCAGTAGACGGTGGATGAACATGACCCCGTTTCACCGTAGGCGCTCCAACACAAGTCCATTTCCTTCGTTTTGCGGTACACCACACCCCTCCCGATCAATAGGACCCTGTTTTGACCATAGGCACTTGAATAGAAGTCTGTTTCCTCTGTTTTGCGGTACGTCAGACCCTTTCCAACGAACAGGACCCTGTATCGATCGTACACAGTCGAACAGAAGGCCCGTTTCCTCCGTTTCGTGGTACGCCAGACCTTGTTTTGGCTGTTCCGTCCAAGCCGATTGGCTCCCGATGAACACGAAGTATTCCAACCCAGTCGGTTGCCTCCCGTTGAACATGACACTGTTTCCTCCGTTCCGACCCAGCCGGTTGGCTGCCGATGAACCAGACGATGTCACTGTACGCCTTCGAGACCACGTTAGTATGTACGTACGTAGCCATATTTACTTTCTTGCAGCGTGGCTGTATGTATGTGTACACGTTATAGACGGGACTGCGTGACATGCTATGTCTGCGGCTCTACTACGACACGTGCTGCTCCTTACTCAACCATAGTTCATCGCTGGAGAGAGACCGATCGACTAGTATGTATGTACACGTTCGCGACCAGACAAACAAGGCTACGTACGCTTCGACCGGGTGGGTCCCAGCTGCTCCTTGAGTGCGAAGATATAGCTAGTGGGTCCCAGCTGTCAAGGGGGATCTTTTTTTGTAGTATGGACGCACTTCCTTGCATGCGAAGATGTAGCTGGTGGGTCCCAGCTGTCAAGGGGAAATGTTTTTTCCGTGAAATACGGTGGCCCGTCCGGCCGGTCCCTGCTGTCAGGTGGAGAATCATTATTTTTGCGCGTAATAAAGAGGCACTTCCTTGCTGCGGCCATGGATCCAGCTATCAGCCTCTCCACGTACAGTACTCTTCCGATGGAAGTCGTTCCTTAACCACGTTGACCACGCCGCACCAAGGCGGTGTATGACGACAAGGCCTAGGAAGGGGTGACGCGGAGCCGGGGAAGACACGGTAGTGGATGCCCACGCCGAGAGGAGTACGAGGGTTGACTGGTTCGGCTGCGGTGTGAGTAAGGATGGCAATGGGTCGGGTTTGGATCGGGTTGAATAATATTAAATCCATATCCATATCCATGCAGACAGTCTTTACCCGCCCATGAAAAAATCCACGGGTGAAAAGTTGTGTCCATGTCCAAACCCGATGGATATCCATACCCATTGGATATCCAGTGGGTCCTCTCAAACAATAAATAAGACATATGAAATCGTTAACAGGAGATAAGCTATTCCATTATTCACCTCATGGCAAGCTAGGCATCACTTATGGTAAATCAACGTCCACTAATAACCTAATATCATTTAGGATTTTTATGAAAGATGAGAGCGATGAGGAGATAAAAATAAGGGAAGGGGCGCTAGAGTACGTTACGGTGGGGATTGAATGTCAACTAATAAAAGTTACGACGGGGATTGCACAAATTCTTTTGCATGCTTTAGATAACAAAGTGTTAAATTGCAGTGGAACATGTGACAGTGGGGTAGGGATACCATATTTATTTCCATTTAGTAATACTATCGGGTTGGGTTTGTGTATACATATGGGTACAAGATTATATCCATGCCCTACCCATGAGTAATCGGGTCGGGTTTGGGCGTCGCCCATGGGCACAAAAGCATATCCAAACCCTATCCATTCGGGTCGGATATCCATGGGTAAAATTGCCATCCTTGGGTGTGAGGCTGCCGTCGCCACAGAATAACAGGGGTTGTGGGTGACTAGAGGGATGGCTTGGCCAGTGGTTGGAGTAGGAGGGGGCGGTGAGGCTTGCGCGGCAACATAGCCGGCCATGGGAGGCAGGAGCAGGCGGCAAGGCCCGCGATGGTTTGGGAGGATGGAGCAAAAAGACCCGAGGTTGAAGAAGCATGACAGCCATTGGATCGCCATCGTACGGTCACTACAGCTAGAATCGTTTATATTGACTAAGTTGACAAAGACCTACGTCCGCGTCAACTTAGTAGGCCCACAAGTCAGCCTCCAAATATAGTGGGTCCCACCTAGCAGCGGTGGTCTTTGTTTTTTTGCATAATAAGGAGGCACTTGCATGTGAAGAGATATAGCTGGTGGGTCCGAGCTGTCAGCGGCGGGAATGTTTTTTAGCGAAATACAAAGGCCCTTCCGATGGGTCCCTGCTGTCAGCTGGAGGAGTCATTATTTTGCGAGTAATAAGGAGGCACTTCCTTAATGCAGCTGTGGACCCAGTTGCCAGCGTCTCCATGTACAATCCTCTTCCGATGGAAGTCATTCCTTGACCACGTTGAGCACGCCGCATCGAGAGCACCAAGGCAGGGGACGACGGCGAGGCCTAGGAAGGAAATGACCAGGAACCGGGGAAGACTCATCAGTTGTTTCCACGCGGAGGGGAGTATGAGTGTTTACTGCTTCAGCTGCAGTGTGAGGCAGTTGTCGCCGAAGAATAACAGGAGGTCTGAGATTAGAGCGATGGCTAGGCCAGCGATGGGGGTATGGTGGGGTGATGAGGCCTGCGCGGCAGGACAGCCGATCGCGGGAGGAGGGAGCAGGCAGTCCCGTCGGCGCTTGTTTGAGCGGCTGGAGTAGGAAGAGCAGAGATTGAAGAAGCACGACGACCGTTGGATGGACATCCAAGAGTCACTGCTCTCGCGTGTTGACTAAGTTGGCACATCGTTGTGTGTGCATCAACCTTTTTTTAGGAAAGCGTACGCGTCAACCTATAGTAGGTGCACGAGTCAGCCTCAAATATGTGGAAAATAGCATACAACCCATCTGCCATTATTTCTAGTAATTTACAGCCCATTTGCTAATTCTTAAGGATTTTTTTGGAGCCCATATTCTTTTTGTTACCATTACAACCCATATTGTGGCCACGATTAAAACATTATACAAAATTTTGCATATTTCGGTGCGGTCTGAACTATTTTTAATCCCAAATTTCGAGTCACATTCAAACTAATTTGAAAAAAAATCATATCAATATAAAATCCAAATAATTGTGTATGCATAAAAATGAATGGAATTTAAAATCTCGAAATGAAAAAAAAAGAAATTTGAAACTAATTGCCGGTTTGATGTGTTTTAAAATGTACAACCCATTTCTCATTATTGATAGCCCGTTTTCTCGTCTTGAAAGATTTGTAGCCTAGCAAGGCTGACAAAGCAAGTATGCCTCGGTTGGGTATTCTGCAAAAGAACAATAAAACTAGGCTAGCCATCTTTAGAAAGAAAAAAAACTACTGGGTTGGTCTTGTGGTAAACATAAATGAAAAGGCTGCCTAGACAGGCCAGAGTGCACCGCACAACCCAGTTGACACCTTGCTTCTGTCTCAAAAACAAAGATAACTTGGCAAGCTACTTCCCTAAAAAACTAGGCAAGCTACTAGGTCCCTCGTGTCAGCCGCTCGTTGTGCAATTCTCTCGTTTATTGACTATGTTGACAATGGCATGGGACCCAGATTTCAGAAATCCATTAGGAGGAATCATTTTTCTGGCTTGAAATAAGGAGGCACTTGCTTGCGTACTGCCATGACCTTGGTGGGTCCCCTGTCATCCTCTCCACGTACAATTATCTCCTGATTGTGTACGCATCAACCTAGTAGGCCCAGAAGTCAGCCTCTAAACCCGTGGCGGACAAATACAACCCATTTAAAAAAATAACAACCTATTCCATACATTCACACAGAAAGTTCAACATTCAGAGCAAAGTAACAGGTCTGATTAGATATAGAGTACCAAACTTCCACATTGACAAGCATCATAGCCAAGTTAACTATCTACTCCCACTAATACTCTAGTGTACAAGTACTGACTTACTCCTAGCTAACTAGATGATGTCGGCCGCCATCTGCGGTACATGCTAAATGCCAGCACTGACGTCCTCCTCCTCGCCTTGGACTTGCCGGAGGTACGATAGGGCGCGTTGCTCGCGCACGTTGGCCCTTTCCATGCCGGTGTGGTCCACCGAAGCTTTGACTTCTAAGCGGGAAACCCACTTGACGAGATGGTAGTAATATTCGGCGTCACGCACGCTTGCGTGCCCGACAACCTCTAGGGCTATTTGCCGGGCACCGGCCTCCATGTAGTCGGCCCAGTCGCGGGCGCTCTGCTCGCGATTCAAAGCGGCGGTGCGCTGCTGCTCCATGCCCTGCTGGCGGCGCAAATCAGCGATACGCTGCTCCTCCGCCAGGCAATCGCGCTCCAACAAGTCCTCGTACTCTGCACTGCCATCTAAAGACCGATAGAATGCCTCCTCCCTCCGTCTTCCTTCCGGTGAATAACCGAACACTAGCTCCGGTGGTGAGCACCTCTGGCGTTGCCTATTGCGGACGGTCGGGGGCATGACAGACGTGGTGAGAGCAAGGGCAAGTGGCGAGCGACGTCGGGCCGGTGGGGGTTATGAGGGGAGCCGACAGGGTGAATTGGGTGACGGTGCTACCAGAGAACGCCGGGAACCAGTAATTATAGGCGGAAAGTAGGTGAAGCAGCGTGTTGCGGGAAACGCGACGGTCATAGGAATTCAATGCATAAGTAGGCATGGCTTAGCGCGCCAGCTTACCGTGGATAGGGATGGAAATGGGTAGGGTATGGGCGGGTACAACCTCCTTCTGCCCAAACTCATACCCATAGAAACCTTCTATACCCACCCACTACAATACCCATGGGTATAAATCAATACCCATGCCCATACCCATCGTGTGTCCTATATCCAATGGGTACAATATATGATATTTAAATTTATAAAAATAGAGAAATGAGTCTAAAATTCAAGTGATGATAAGCGAGTAGTATAGCACCGACACGGCCTCCTCCGGTGGGTGGACTCTGGGAGAAATCAAGCGAGTATGAGCAACAGTTGGTGGAATCTCAACGTAGTGGGAGACGGCTGTGGGAATTGGGGATCGCTAGATCGAGAGATGGACAGGAGTTTTCGACGACAAGAATTCAAGATTTCATCTTTTCGAGGAGACATATATGATGTAGGGGGAGTGGCGAGAAAGCGCGTGTGAGCATATGAGCTATGGCCGGTTTAGGGAATACAAGATTTAGGGATGGGCCATGGGAGTTGAATGTTGACACCACATCTCATAGGACTTATTTTGATTTATTGATTTTTTGTGGGTATCCATTGGGTTATCCATTGTTGCAATTTCATACCCATGCCCTACCCATATATTTTGTGGGTATGGATACCCATTACCCATGGGTACAAAACCTCTTCATGTCTTGCCCATGCCCATTTTATTCGGGTAGGGTACCCGCGGGTACCCATACCCATGGGCAAAACTGCCATCCCTAACTGTGGAAACCTGAAAAAAAACTGATGTGCCGTCCCATCCATTCAGTGGTGCGTCCCGTCCATGCTGGGTCACACATCACCATGACGGTCAAACGAGTGCACTCGAGTCATCCAAATGAAGTACTCCCTCCTTGTCAAAAATTATCCCACCACTCATCATCTACCTTGGTTGGTGAGATTTTTGAATTGAGCCCTACAAACCGGAAAGGAGGTAGTACGTGCGTGATCTGCTATTTATTCGTGTAGGATCGAGTAGGTCGGGTAGTGTACGTGTAGGATCGAGTAGGTCGGATAGTGTACGTTAGGATCGCATTAGCTGATGAACGTTTGCTAGGAGATAAGGCATTTGCGAACGTTTTTGCTGGCAGTTTCTTCATATTCGCATGGCATTTTCTTCAGAACAACTTGTCAGTTTCTTTAGAGGTAGGCATTTTTATTCAAAACACTGCCACCTTTGGATCTTGTGTTGCATCTAAAACTGCCAGGAGCGTATTAGTAGGCTAGCTAATGATCAATAAGTAACTTGTAAACACTGAGTGAACAGAAATAAGGAACTGTAGTAACTTGTAAACACTGAGAATATATAAATCACGATCATGCTGTGCACAGTAGTAAGAGCTGATCTGTTCGAAATGTTCACACGAGACTCACAGGCCTGGCATTGTAATATGTTCACATTAGTAGCCCAAATTCACAACCAACTAGTAACATGTTACTGCATCTCAACGATTCACAGATCATATACAAATATGTAGCTCCAAAAGCAAATATCTAGAAAAAACATCTATTCTTCCTACTAACATGGATGCTTCTCTGGGCCAACATTCAGTACAGAGTGAAAGACAGATTTGTTTGCGAAGTCTACAATTCCTCTTGCAAATGTAAGTTTTTTCACCAACAGCTGGAACCATGAGAATGAACCACACATGACGGAGGAACATCCACTTCGATATGATTTGGTCTTCTCTCGATCACATGGCAAGACTATTTTCGGAATACAAACATTAACTTAGGCATAATGATGCCCATTTTATAATACGAACAAAGCAATGAAGCACCTAGTGTTGGCCAATAAGTAGTACAATACTACTTTTGTGTAGTCCATGAAGTGACTATCCAATCTTTCTATGTCTTTATCAAATGGCACTGCATGCAATGACTATACTATTCTATTGTGCAGTTCCACCAAAATTGTGGCCACTTTGTTTGTTTGCCAAATAGCAATGGGCAGACATATGTCTGCACAAATAACAACCAGCTAGTAAACATATACCCACCTTGTATTTTTGTTTCAAACATGCCTCTTCCGCTTAGCATCTGTCATGTTTTACACTGGACAATTTGATACTATCATGTTTTGCCCTGGACAATTTTGTACTGAATTGATTTGCTGGTACAGAGCAGAAATATAGCGCCTATTCTTTATCATACCAAAGATATCCATGTTCATAGTGATGGAAGAGGTGAAATCAATACAACCGAAATTGAGCATCCAATCATTGTATCATGTCCTGCACCTCCAATGTTGGTCCACCCTGCCAATAAATTCACATGCAAACCACTAATATTACTATCTAATGACAGTACAAAAAGAGTAGCAAGATAGTAGTAAACCATGTACCTTCGTAATGAACAGCTCATAGTGCCACCAATTGGATATAAAGGTTTGGAAGAAAACATGCTCCTAATGTTGAACCATTTGGACTTTTTGTGCAGTTCCACTAAAATCAAGCATCCCTGTTTGCATAGATATTGAAAGTGTGATTACTATAAAAGTGGCACTAGTTGAAGCATAGACTCACAAATATAAGCATTCCAATTTCTTAATGGGAAAAGGTAGCAAGACTGTTTCTAACCACCTATTTGAAGGAATAAATAAGACAACAATGGCTGATGTCAGGAAGGCATAAATAATTTTTCTTAAAAATTGAATCATTCATGACCTTTCTCTTCTTTTAAGCATATTTTGTGCAATTCATCTAAATTAAATGCCATCTCCGCCTTGACAATTCAGTGGTACTGTATAAAAAGAAATGACTTGACATTACATCATGATGTCAGGTATGTAATCGACAGGCATTAGAGACAAACATACAGATCTCCTCCGATAACATAATGAACATTAATTTTAACAAATGTGTGACTAGCTTTACCGGGATAATTTGAGTGAACTCTACACCTCTGGTCCTTAATATAAGACGTTTTCACAGTTCAATTTAAAGTACCCAAACGACTAGTATTTAGAAAAACAAGTAGTAGTTTTCTTGAGCACATATCTGGGAAAGCTTGACCCACTTTATATATGTCCGTATGCTAATGCAACACCATTCGAATAGTACTAATATACACTAATCTAGTGGCTAGTGCAATACTAGAGTAGTTTTTTTAATTACGGGGTACAGTACACTGGTTTTACTGAACATATTTCCATAAGCTAGCACCGGAAGATTTCTATAAGCATTAACAATACAAAATGTAAAGGTAACACGTTTCAGCATTGGTATACTAGCTATGCAACAACATTAAACCAAATACAAAAGTGTGAAGGTAACTAGCATTATTAACTAATGATAGCATAAAAAAATGCAAACCATGTACCTTCAAGGTAAATATCATTTCGAACTCGAGGGGACTTGAAAAATTGCTATCCCAATCTTGATAATCGATCAAACATAAAAACTTGATCGAACGGATCAAGGGAACAGTTGGAGGAGGAGATGCCCACTGTTGACCTTTCCTCTTCTCTTCGTAATTTTGTGTGCAGTTTAACCAAAATAAAATGACATCAGCGACTTAGCATTTTGGTGACACTGTACAAAAAATTTGACTTATCTCATGAAAGTGAGGTATGTAATCTATAAGCATTAACGATGCAAAAATCTAAAGGTAGTAACAAGTTTCATCATTGGTATACTGGCTGTTCAACAACACTAGAATGCCTTAGCTGTAAAATCTTTAATACATCCACAATCAATAGGTAACCCTGAAATAATCCAGTGACATTAAATAGCATTGCTTAAATTTATCGGTGGCATTATACTGAGTGAGGCATTAGTTAAATGTGGCATCACTTTAGCAGTAGCATTGCCTGACTTTACCGCTGGCGTTATACTAATAGCAAAAAAGTGGCAATAAGAGCATGGGAGGCCCATTTGGACAGTGAGCGCACCAGTACGATGTACCTCCACGGACGCATAGAGTGGTGCCTAGAGCAACAAATATCCAGGCAGCATATGTGGATTACGTCCCATTTTTGTTCTCTTTAGCCACCTTTTTCCTATGCGAAGACAACAAACCGATCGACCTGGTCAGTCTCTATTGCGTTGTCATGCCTTTCTACCCTTTTTCACCCTTTTTCAACCAAGATACATGAGACTCGTTCCTTAGCTACTGATTTTCCCCTTTTCAACCTAGATGCGGGTTCGATGCCTAGTCTCTTCGACAGTACTTTCTCCCTTCCTTTCCTTATTCAACCCAGACATGGATTAGTCTACATGAAGTTGGGTTTCCTTTAATAGTGCAAATTAAGGATTTCGTCTGCGTGACTAGCAGAGCAGAGGATAGCAAACTGGGAAGAAGGCGGAGTGGAGAAAGATCCACATGCAGCGACATGGAAGATGGGGCAATAGAACAAGGGTATGGTTCAAAAAGAGATAGCATACCTGAGGGTCAGTGGGAAGTGGCTTCGCTCGCGGTCGTCGTCCTCCGCACACACTACGGCAACGAGCTTGGGGACGGAGGCCATCTCGCGCGGGCGCTAGGTCTGAGAGGACGACCTTGTCGTCAGTGCGTGACCTCGCTCGCCGCAGACGAGTGCGTCAACGCTGCATGTCCTTTTCTTCCTCGGTGGATCTGTGACCACCGGTGAGGAGGGAGAGAGAGGCGTTCTTTTCTAGATCTGGAGAGAGGGTGATAGTGTGAGAAGCAAGAAGCAAGTGGGCAGCCCTTATCAAGCAAGCGCTGAAGCTCCAGCCTATATATCTTTTTTAATACTAGTACGAGAGGTGGAGTAGTGGTAGAGTAGTTTATATTTTCTCTGCATACAGTACCAGTTAGTCGTGCTTCAAAACTGAACGACACGCCATTAAAAAAATAATGTCAAGAAATAATTCGACACTTGGGGCCAACGTGGCCAGATCGCATTTTGCACGAGAAATGATACACCATGTTTCGTTGACATGTGTCCCGTTCCAACATGTTAGTGAGATGACGGCGAGTCCTTTTGGACGTCTATGTAGGCGGGGCACCTCTTCGTGTACCGTGGCAACCGTCCACCGCCTCTTCGCCTTTCCCTCTCGATTTGGAACTGCTGTCGCACACTCTTCCTCCCTCCTCCATTTGCCTTCACCCTTCCTTTTGTCATTCTTCGATCGTCTTCTCCATGGAGGGAACAAGCTGGAAACGACCCCATTATTCTTGTCCCCATCTGACAGATGACGTGGTGGAGGAACTCATTGATAGGTGCAATATCATCACCTCGGCTAGCATGGCAAGTTCGTTCAAGACCATTCTCTACTCAACTAATAACATCATTACAAACAACCCAAGTGTCCAGGAGCGGTTTGATCTCCCCAATCTTCTTTGCTATGATCATGTTCGCATGGGCGCGGATGAAGGAAGCCTCGCTTTTTGCAAGTTGATGCCGCTTGATAATGATACGTGTGATGTTAAGATGCCATCGCTTAAGGGTAAGGCCTAGGCAGGCGAAAATGGAGATTGGGTTGTTTATATTGGGTACAACTGCGAGTGGGAACTTGTGAATGTGTACACTCGTTAGCGGATTCCACTTCCAAAAATCTTAGAGTGCCCTTAGGTTGAGCACACAGATGATCTATGTACGTCCAAATACGATCGTGGTGACTGTCGTCTATGGAAGATAGCAAATTGTCGAGTTCCCAACCGCTCTTAGGATTAAACGAACTATGAAGTTGTTGCTATCTTCGACAAGCTTGTTGCCGTTGTTACTTCCACGCCTCGATGGATATTGCTCAAAAATCAATTTCTTTACATGGATGAGTACCGTGATGCAATTGAATACGAGGATCTTGTGGTTGCTGCCACCACTCGTGGCACTGTTTTTGCATGGAATCCTTTTGGTTTCGGTACGTTTGTCTTCCACTGTAATTATAATTGTTTCATCCACATGCATGCGTGTTAGCAAGTTTCCCTTTACTAATCAACCTTCTTGTGTTTCCAAGGTCCTGTGAACATTCCACCACATATACTTGAAAAAAATTATAACCAAGGGGGAGATGACGATGGTGATGATCACGAGCATGAGGACGAGCAGGACCTATATACTCAATGGCACATGGCAACTTATTCTGATGGATCACCTCTTCTTGTCTGTATACAGTGCACTGCTGATGTTACTACTATGGAAGCAGGTGCTGTCTTGCATGGTCGCCCTCTCCGGACATATTCCAACACCCGTTGCAGGATATTCGGGATGGATACTAGTGTGCTAGCACCAATACCTTTTCCCTGGTTCAGTATTGATAGTCTTGGAGAAAACTCACTCTTCCTTGGACAAAACTATCCAATGATGGTGAAAGGCGATCTAGTTGCTGTTGACACAATGTTACTACCATTTATGAGAAGCAACTGTATCTATACCTCGGACATTGCGGTGGTTCCCTACTCTGGTCCTGATATATGCCGTTTCATCCTGGGTGATCAGTCATGCGTTGCTCTCGATATTGACCATAGATGGCCCTTCCTAGAGCACCTATGGTTCAAAGCAAGCGTTTCCAACACTGAGGATTGGTTGAGTTGAAGTTAATTTCATTGCTTGTTATTTGTTGTGTGATGAAAACTTTAGTATTTGTAGAATGTTTTGTTGGAAATAATCTATAATCCAACATGTATCCTCGTTATCGTTGTGTGTTGATGACTTGTTGTATGCAATGAATGGTACATTTGCAAATGCATGTCATAAACTCAATTTATGAATGGTTTTCGAGTCACTTCTTGGAGTGTGAGTACCGTAGTAGTATAGCCAGCATCCGGTTGTATGAAGTTGCCACATCACATAGAGCCAACCTAATATTGGAGTATGCTAGAACAATAGTTAGTTCTAGCTTGATCAACTAGAGCTAGGTGTCCCATGGAGGCCGAGAAATATAGTGATAGCGTGACTGCATGAGGTGGGCGTGTACGTAGTATGATGTAGGCACATGGCTTGCCGTGTTTCCTACTCGTCGGGTCTAAATTTGGAGAAGATTTGGTCGAGTTCTTCCTCCTTTTGCCGACATGTGGGACATCCAGCATCCAGGTCATGTCATGCAAGAAAATGGAGTGCTAGTTGAAGCCACGTGATGTGCATCTTGGTTGAAACTGTAAATAGAATCTTACTCTCGAGTAAATCCAAAAGCAGCCACCGAAGATTTTTATTGGATTTGTTTTTCATCACCAGCACGTCGAGGTGAAAGATGTGCAGGTTCAGTGGGTCGTCTTGCCTTTTCATTGACATGTGGGACCGCTTGTGAGCAAACAGATGATGGGCTCCACTCATCTGTTGGCTGGTGAAAGTGCAACTAATCCCCGGGTGGTTTTGGTAATTAATAACAACATATATATCATTGAACTAATAGTTTCTTGAGAATCATTTCAGAAAGTTCAGTGATATGGGTATGGCAATGATGAAGAAGTGGACCCTCAAAATGCTAAGGCAAACATTGGCAAAAGCTCAAGACTCCATTTTTGGTTTAGTGATCCAAGATCACATTGAGTCTATAGGAAATCCAATACTATTAAAAGGGATGAGGTTATGATAATGATCTGGTTGCTCAAAGTGCTTAGTGATATATCTCCCAAACTATCGAGCAATCTTTCATTCCAACATACACTCATAAGTAATCTCGGTCCCACCGATTCCATAAACTCAGTCACACCGAGATGAACCACCTCGGCCAAATAGCCAAACCCTAGAAATTTCGGATTTTCCGATTCGAACTCGGTCTCACGAAACTAGTGTTGCCAAGCTTCAGAACATACGTCATCAAATCGGTGTCACCGAGATGATAAAGTCGGTCCCACCGAGATTGGCTAACCCTAGTATTTGGAAGAATCGGACTCACCGAGATTGTATTTTCGGTCCCACGAAAATCCCAACGTTCACAAGATTTGAACTTTCGGTCTCACCGAGTTGTCAACTTCGGTCCGACCAAGGTTGGTCAAATGTGTGTACGCAGTTGGATTTTGTGTGGAGGCTATAAATACCCTCCACCTCCTCTTCATTCGTGGAGAGAGCCATCGAAAGAACTACCACTCCTACCTTACATTTCGAGAAGAAAACTACCTACCCTTGTGTTGAGATCAAGTTGCTCCACTCCCACCATATGAAACTTGATTTCTAGCCTTCCCAAGTTGCTTTCCACTCAATCCTTTCTTCCACCACAGCCAAATCGGTGAGGAGAGTTGAGTGTTGGGGAGATTATCATTTGAAGCACAAGAGCAAGGAGTTCATCATCACCAACACCATCTATTACCTTTTGGAGGTGGTCCCTCCTAGATTGGTTAGGTGTCGCTTGGAGCCTCCGTCAAGATGTGGAGTTGAACCAAGAAGTTTGTAAGGGCAAGGAGATCGCCTACTTCGTGAAGATCTACCCCGAGTAAGGCTAGTCCTCCGTGGGCGTATGCCATGATGGCATAGACAAGGTTGCTTCTTCGTGGACCCTTCGTGGGTGGAGCCCTCCGTGGACTCTCGCAGCCATTACCCTCCGTGGGTTGAAGTCTCCATCAACGTGGATTGACGATAGCACCACCTATCGGAACCACGAGAAAAATCTCTGTGTCTCCAAATTGCGTTTGCTCTTCTCCACCTCTCTTTACTACATGTGCAAATTTACTTTCCGCTGCTTATACTCTAGAATTGCATGTGTAGGGTGATACTTGACTTGATCTCCATTGTGAACTTGCCAAAAACTTGTCTTTATCAAAAGGCTGAATTTTTATATTGTCAAGTAGTCTAATCACCCCCCCTCTAGACATACTTTCGATCCTACAAGTGGTATCAGAGCTTTGGTCTCCATTGTATTGGTTTCCATTGCATTGGACTCCATAAGCTTGGTTTCACAACCTAGGAGAGTATGGCGTCTAGTGAGGGTAATTTTCGTAGAGGTCCTTACTTTGATGGTTCAAATTTTGCTAGTTGCAAGCATAAAATGAAAATGCATATTCTTGGACATAACCCTGTCGGGCATTATTTGTGTTGGCTTGCAAGGTGAGTTCTTCGAGGAAGGGAAAGTTCCGG
Organism: Aegilops speltoides; assembly: GCA_021437245.1. Lineage (NCBI taxonomy): Eukaryota > Viridiplantae > Streptophyta > Magnoliopsida > Poales > Poaceae > Aegilops > Aegilops speltoides. The sequence continues at coordinate 278,385,535 of CM038146.1, read as the reverse complement.
ACCGTGAAGCTATAGCGGATGAATTGCGGATGTTGCAAAACAATGCTCAAGCTTGTGGCATTCTCTTCAATGCTTTGTGTCCCGAGGAGTTCAACAAAATCAGCCGTCTTGAGAATGCAAAAGAGATTTGGGATACTTTGGTCGAAATGCACGAAGGTACCGAGTCCGTGAAGGAATCAAAGCTAGATGTTTTTTAAGGTCAACTTGACAAGTTCAAGATGAAAGAAGGTGAAGGAGTCGCTGAAATGTACTCTAGGCTTGCTCTCATCACAAATGAGATTGCCGGCTTAGGAAGCGAAGAAATGACCGACCGATTCATCATCAAGAAGATTCTCAGAGCTTTGGATGGAAAGTATGACACCGTGTGCACTTTGATCCAAATGATGCCAAACTACAAGAATCTCAAGCCTACCGAAGTCATTGGAAGAATTGTTGCTCATGAGATGACACTTAAAGATAAGGAAGAGCTTCACAACAAGTCAAGTGGTGCTTACAAAGCTACAATTGATGCTCCCACAACCTCAAGTGACAAGCTAGTTTCCAATGAAGAGATAAGCCTAATGGTGAAGAACTTCAACAAATTCTACAAGAGTAGAAGCAAGGAAAGAAGCGCAAAGTCTAGATCATATGATGAAAAGAGATCTTCAAGTCGTGATCGAAACTGCTACAATTGTGGAAGACCCGGACACTACTCAAATGAGTGTTCGGCTCCTCACAAGAGAAGAGAAGAATCTCCAAGAAGAAGAAGCTCAAGAGAAGAGTCACCTCGGAAAGAGAGAAGGAGTAGAGATGATCGTTATGAACGAAGATCCTCTCGGAGAAGCAAGGATTTGGAAAGGAAAGACAAGTCATCAAGGAGCTACATAAGAAGAAAACATCAAGCTCATGTAGGTGAATGGGTCTCCGGCTCCGACTCCGACAATCACTCGAAAGAAGCTATCACTCCAACTCCGAATCTGATCAAGATGAAGGTGTTGCGGTCTTGCTCTCGTGTCCTCCAACTCCAACTCCTATGACTTGTTTGATTCACCAAATGAGGGAATTGGAAGATGCTTCATGGCTAAAGGCCCCAAGGTATCACACCCTGAATTTATTGACTTTGATAGTGATGAGGATGACTTGCTTGGTGAAGATGAGCTTTTACATGACAAATCTAGTGAGCCTAGTAATGATGAACATGCTAGTAGTCTTTATAGTCGAGAAGAGTCGAATGACAATGCTATGAAGGAGATTGAGCGTTTAACTAAAGAACTAAACACTCTTAAGTTAGCTCATGAAACAACTCAAGAAGATCATAGAGAGCTCCTAAGATCTCATGAGAAGCTACGCTTCGAGAAGCTCAATCTAGAGCAAGAACATGAGTTTCTAAAAGCTATCAATGACGATCTTGAAAGAAGAGTTCTTCATATCTTGCCAAACGACTTCTCTTGTCTAATTTCTTGCCACCTATTAAAACTAAGCATGACAAGCATAAGAAAAATTCTTCATCTAGTAGTAACAATAACCATGCTAAATCCAATATTGTTGCTTCTAGTAGTTCTCTCGATTCCACTAACAATGTTTCAAGCCAAGTTACACTTGAGCAAGAAAATAGTTTATTGAAAGGGATTATAGAAAGGTGTCTACAAGAGCCTTGCGGAAGCAAGAACTTTGAGAAATTGTTACTTAAGCAAGGAAGGCACGGAAGAATCAAGGAATTGGTTTTGAGCGAAAGTTCAACGCCGAGGGTGTTGAATGGGAAGAAGGTCAATATCCCACTCCAAAGTTTGTTTCTCAAAAGGAGAAGTATGATCCTACTTCTTCCAATGAGGAACAAGCTCAAGATGACCTTCCACCACAAGACCACAAGCTAAAAGGGAAGGACAAGCTTCAAGAGGAGATTGATGCATTTATTGAAGCACCTAAAGCCATGGTCAAGTGGGTTCCCAAGGAAGCGTCAAGTTCTACTTCGTCAAGCTCAACTACAACCCCAAGGATTCCCATCAAGATGATGTGGATCGAAGAAGAAGAACTAGAGAGTTCTTGAGGGTGACTCCGCCAACATACTTCACTCACATTCATTTTGGCAAGAACTTGTGCAATCAACTTCCACATCTTGCGCTAGTTCATGGAGTCACAAACCCTCTTGTTGGTAAGTCAAGGACAAGGTAATCATTGCTTTCATGGACATCATCTATTGTGTACTTCAATCTATGTCCATGGATATCCTTGTTTGTTCCTTGTGGGACTAACCCATGTAGGTATTGAAAGTGCCGAATCAAAGGATTGCTCCCAACTCTTGATGATCTTCATCAACATTGAGCATCCACATCTTCAACATCTACATGAAGTCTTCTCGACAACCCAAGGTTAGTTTGACCCTTTAAAAGGGTTCTCACATCTAGGGGAGCTTTGCTCTAAAGAATTGAGCTAAAGCATCTTCAAATGATGTGAACACATTAATGCTTTATGTAAAAGTGGTAACCCCACTTGTGCTTAAGCGATGAGTATGACCTATGATCAAATGTTCTCATTTGACTCCTAAGTCAATATACTCATATAAAGATGACCTAGTCATCGACAAATTGTGTGATAGTAGCTAGTGTTTTGTGCATGCATGGTTGACACATATTTCATTTGCTATCTTATTGTGTGAGCATGTTGAATGCATGATTTTATCCATTCGAGGACATCCATTTGTTGCTTTGGTCTTTTTGGATTTTTCTGACCAAATGGATGGACAAGAATGCCTAAGTACCTCCCCTAGCTATCTATGCTTTCTTGTCTCAAATTCTATTCATTATTATATCACAAACTTTGAACAAGTCATTTTCGGACACACCGAGTGAGGAGCACTCGGAGCCACCGATCCGTCTAAGGCTAAACTTCCAAAACCTTCTAGGTAATTTCGGTCAGACCAACCCAAACTCGGTCAGACCGAAAGCACTTGGATTGATCTAGGTTTTCACCTCGGTGAAACCGAGTTGCAAATTTCGGCGTGATCGAAGTGTGTAATTCTTGCGATTATCCATCTCGGTGCCACCGAGTTTACAACTTCGGTCCCACCGACAACAAAGGGTATATATATCGAGGCAGCGCGCATTGATTCCTTCTTCAAACGCCTCGCCACCAAACCCCTTCTTTGCCGTCGCCGTGGTCTCCGGATCGTCTCGTAAATCGCTTTGTGCGCCCTCGCCATGGTCTCCGTCGCCGTCAGCGGTCATTCACTCCGTGCCGTTGCGCCGTGAGAACTCCACCAAGTTAGGGTGAGTTTCGATCCCTCTCGTGCTTCAACCTCCGATTCTATGCACGATTGGTTTGCCTAGCATCTTGCCACGTTTGAGATCTTCCTATCCAGCAGATTAGTTCTTAGAACGAAATTCGAGTAAAAGTTTTAGGGTTAGGTTTCTGCCGAACACATCTCGGTGAGACCGATTCTACATTCTCGGTATGACCGATTTGGCCTTTGGCCATTGCACTGCACCTTTCGGTCCAACCGAGTTGTGCAAATCGGTGCAACCGAAATGAGGATTTAGTGAAACCCTAGAGTTCTCGGCAAGACCGAAACCCATTTCGGTCCAACCGAAAGTGGTGTGAATGGTTACTGTTAGGACACTTGGATTCACGAATTTTAGACTCGGTCGACCAACATGCATTCTGTGAAAACCTAAAACTGAAATTTGAACTCATTTTTTTGCAAAATCTTCTGCGTTTGTGATAACTCTTCTATTCGCCTATACCTAATCTATTCACAGGTTGTCACCATATCGATGCGGTGACAGCCGAACAGTCCGAGTCACCAATTGCTGAGATTCGAGCGGGCACTAGTCCCGAGGCGGCAGCTTTTAGATGATGGTGAGAGGAGCACACCAAGTGGTTTGCCTCCTGCAGCCACCAGGGCGAAAAGAAGAAGAATTACGATGAAGAAGATTCGATTTCATTCTTGAGAAGAGATCTCCTCCAAGCCAAAGAGGAAAGTGGTTTCCAAAGAGCATCAAGGGCAACAAACCAAGAAAGGCACCGATAAAGTGAAGAAGTCCACTTTGTTGCTAAGAAGCTAAGTATGGAAGAAGAAACTTGAGCAAGGTGAAGAAAACTTCCAAGAGAAAGAGAATTGTGCATGATGAAGCGGCGGATGATGATGATTACGATGAGGAAGCACCCCACCTCCTCGAAGCCTAAGTTGATGGGAGATGCCATCGAGCGGGAGCACCTTCAAAGCCCAAGCCATCTGCTCCGGCAAAGAAAGGCAGCTCAAGCCAAGCCTGCCGCCAAGCCCAAGAAGACTGTCGAGAATATCCCGGCTTGGAGAAGAAGAAAGACAATGTGCCACCAATGAGTCGGATGATGAGGCACTGTATTCTTGAAACTTGACGAAATTGCCAATTCACAATGATGCTCATCCTCGAGCTGAAAACATGAAGGAAAGAAAGGATAAAGGTCTCAGGCTATGGAGACAAGCTGATCCATATGCTGTGAGGAGAAGGACTGCTGTTGACCCAAGGTTCCACACTAGAGAGCAGCAGGACTTCTATGAGACTGTGCTTATGGACAAGAAGCCCATTGTTGCAGACACTAGATATGTTGACTGGGCATATATTGATAGTGAAGAGAACAGAGACTTCTTTCCACATGTGCATGAGAGCTTCACTGCATGTGGTGTTGCTGAGTTTGTTGGTCAGAAGTTGACAGATTGGAATGATGAGATGATCATGCAATTCTATGCCACTGCGCATTTCTATCCGGATGGTAAGATCACATGGATGATGAAGGCCAAAGGTTCTCTTCAACTGTTGAAGAATGGGCAGACCTTCTGAATGCTCCAAAGCCAAGAGAGATGATGTTGATGTCTATGGTATTCCCAAGAAAAACCATGAGTCTATGAAAAATATGTACAATGAGGTACCGATTAAAGATGTAGAGATCTGGAAGCTCGGCTCGATGTATCATCTCGAGCAGGACTTCCTACCACAAACACAATTACGAGGCATACCTTGATGCCCAAGTCAGGAGATCATCGCATGATAAGAGGCTATTCTATCAACATGCTGCATATACTTGATCGAAGGCACCTTTCAAGGTGATGGACACGATAGTTGAGACTATCAAGAGGACTGCAGCAGACGAAGAGGTCATGTGGATTTGCCCGCACATTCGGATGCTTATCAATGCCAAGTTTGGCACGGGCACCTACTTGTTGGAAAGACCACACTTGCCACTTTGCAGCTGAGCATGAGGACAATGAAGTTGTGATGGATGAGGAGGACCCAACGTCGGTTGAAGGTCATCAAAGACTGAAGCTGCCAAGAAAGCTAAAGCTGAGAAGGAAGCAGCGCAGCAGCAGCTAAACCTAAGAGTGTTGGAGAGCAGCTCCTTGAAGCTACCCAGAGGATTGAACAACGCTTGGCGGCATTATGCGATCTCGGGAGAGTCTTGAGAGGATTGTTGAAGACAAGATCCATGCTCTGGATGTCAAGTCGGCTCAAGTGCAAGTCACTTGTCAACAAGCTTGAGGCGAATATCGAGGAAGCCAAGAAGGAGAAGGAAGAGCTCATGCGTGAGATGCAGGATGACCTAGTCGGGATGATTATGAACAGCCTGCTCCGGTTCCCACAAGACCCAGATCATTTGCTATTCGATGGCAGACACGGGACTACAGCCTCGGCACCTCCACAGCTCCATCAATTCCAGCTCCAGCTCCGGTGACCACTCCTCCAGCTCCACGGACATCAGGTGAAGCCTTTGCGGATGCAGCCATCTCAACTCCATCAACCTGCGAGAGCCGCCAGCAGAGTCCCTAGTGACGTTTAGCTCTATACCTTCGAACTTTTGGTAACTTGTTGCCAAAGGGGAGAAATTGTATAGATCATAGGACTTCGAGAGAGAGTGCTTTGTCTTTGCGCTTTTGCTCTTTCGTTTATTTGCGGTCTTTTGAGATACTTTTGAGTTTTTGAGACATTCCGTGTGTTTGATACTCGTTTGCTCTACATTGATGAGTGCTTGGTCATACTATGCCTTAATTTGTGCTTAATGCTTATCATATGCTATTCATACCTTGTATGACCATTTACTCATGTCTTGGTGATTGGGTGCATGCTATTCATTCTTATCATTTTGTGCGCTCCACCAAGATGTATGTGACATGGAAGAGTGACCCATGATCCTAATCGATTGTGCATTTGCATTCAAGCGCAAATCTTAAATAATGCACAAATTTAGGGGAGCTCTTGCTTATCACATACTTCTCAAAGCGACGATATTATTCATTGATTATATCATTTGTCGAAGCTTTGATCTATATGTTGGCATCAATTACCAAAAGGGAGATTGAAAGTGCAACTAATCCCGGGTGGTTTTGGTAATTAATAACAACATATATATCATTGAACTAATAGTTTCTTGAGAATCATTTGAGAAAGTTCGATTGATATGGGTATGGCAATGGTGAAGAAGTGGACCCCTCAAAATGCTAAGAAAAACATTGGCAAAAGCTCAAGACTCCATTTTTGGTTTAGTGATCCAAGATCACATTGAGTCTATAGGAAAGCCAATACTATTAAAAGGGGATGAGGTTATGATAATGATCTGGTTGCTCAAAGTGCTTAGTGATATATCTCCCAAACTATCAGCAATCTTTCATTCCAACATACACTCATAAGTAATCTCGGTCCCACCGATTCCATAAACTCAGTCACACCGAGATGAACCACCTCAGCCATAAAGCCAAACCCTAGAAATTTCGGATTTTCCGATTCTGAACTCCGTCTCACCGAAACTAGTGTTGCCAAGCTTCTGTAACCTTCTGTCATCAAATCGGTGTCACCGAGATGATAAAGTCGGTCCCACCGAGATTGGCTAACCCTAGTATTTGGAAATCGGACTCACCGAGATTGTATTTTCGGTCCCACCGAAAATCCCAACGTTCACAAGATTTGAACTTTCGGTCTCACCGAGTTGTCAACTTCGGTCTGACCGAGGTTGGTCAAATGTGTGTAACGGTTGGATTTTGTGTGGAGGCTATAAATACCCCTCCACCTCCTCTTCATTCGTGGAGAGAGCCATCAGAAAGAACTACCACTCCTACCTTACATTTCTGAGAAGAAAACTACCTACCCTTGTGTTGAGATCAAGTTGCTCCACTCCCACCATATGAAACTTGATTTCTAGCCTTCCCAAGTTGCTTTCCACTCAATCCTTTCTTCCACCACAGCCAAATCGGTGAGGAGAGTTGAGTGTTGGGGAGATTATCATTTGAAGCACAAGAGCAAAGAGTTCATCATCACCAACACCATCTATTACCTTTTGGAGGTGGTGCCTCCTAGATTGGTTAGGTGTCGCTTGGGAGCCTCCGTCAAGATGTGGAGTTGAACCAAGAAGTTTGTAAGGGCAAGGAGATCGCCTACTTCGTGAAGATCTACCCCGAGTAAGGCTAGTCCTCCGTGGGCGTATGCCATGATGGCATAGACAAGGTTGCTTCTTCGTGGACCCTTCGTGGGTGGAGCCCTCCGTGGACTCTCGCAGCCGTTACCCTCCGTGGGTTGAAGTCTCCATCAACATGGATTGACGATAGCACCACCTATCGGAACCACGAGAAAAATCTCCGTGTCTCCAAATTGCGTTTGCTCTTCTCCACCTCTCTTTACTACATGTGCAAATTTACTTTCCGCTGCTTATACTCTAGAATTGCATGTGTAGGGTGATACTTGACTTGATCTCCATTGTGAACTTGCCAAAAACTTGTCTTTATCAAAAGGCTGAATTTTTATATTTTCAAGTAGTCTAATCACCCCCCCTCTAGACATACTTTCGATCCTACAGCTGGCTGAGAGAGAGAGAGAGAGAGAGAGAGAGAGAGAGAGAGAGAGAGAGAGAGAGAGAGAGAGAGAAAGAGGAGGAGGAGGGCGAAGCATGGACTCCAGGAAATTTCACGACAATGTGAGTAGGAGTAGTACTGGTGGTGTACCGTACTCCTGGAGAGATAATGTGTTCGCTCTACATAACCAGCACCTCGATATAGTGGAGTGGCATGGTCCATAACTAGCATTCATGTCTAGTAGTACGACACACGCCACCCACACGAGTCCCATCTGACACCAATTTTCTTGGAGTCCGTGCTACAACCATCTCTCTCCCCTCCTGTTTTCTCAGCCATCACGCGGTGGGCGGGGTGGGTGAGGCAGTCCTGGATTAAGGGGTCCTCGGACAGCCGGACTGTATACTTTGGCCGGACTATTGGACTATGAAGATACAAGATTGAAGACTTTGTCCCGTGTCCGGATGGGACTCTCCTTTGCGTGGAAGGCAAGCTTAGCAATTCGGATATATAGATCTCCTTCTCTGTAACTGACTCTGTGTAACCCTAGCCCCCTCCGGTGTCTATATAAACTGGAGGGTTTAGTCCGTAGGACGAGGACAATCATAATCATAGGCTAGCTTCTATGGTTTAGCCTCTATAATCTCATGGTAGATCAACTCTTGTAATACTCATATCATCAAGATCAATCAAGCATGAAGTAGGGTATTACCTCCATTGAGAGGGCCCGAACCTGGGTAAACATCGTGTCCCCCGCCTCCTGTTACCATTAGCCTTAGACGCACTATTCGGGACCCCTACCCGAGATCCGCCGGTTTTGACACCGACATTGGTGCTTTCATTGAGAGTTCCACTGTGTCATCACAGTAAGTCTTGATGGCCCCTTCAATCATCTTCAATGACGCGGTCCAGTGGGAGGTTTTCCTTCATGGACAGATCTTTGTATTCGGCGGCTTCGTACTACGGGCCAACTCGCTTGGCCATCTGGAGCAGATCGATAGCTATGCCCCTGGTCATCATGTCAGGTTTGGAAGCTTGAACTATACTGCCGACATCCGCGGAGACTTGATCTTCGACGGATTCAAGCCCATGTCAGGTATGACGGACAGTCATGACGAGCATGACCTAGGTCGGCCATCAGACTGTGTTCGGGAGATCGCACCTGCGGCGGCGCCGGCAATCAATCCGGAGCAGATCGTGCCTTTCGAGGACGGGTGGATGAACCGCTCCATGGAGGCCGCACACCTATCGGCGTTGGAGCCGAACACTGATCCCACCTCTTGCGAGGATGGTGTCATCGGACCCTCGAACTCATTTCCGGCTACAGGATCCGAACCGCGTATGTCCGTGCCTATCAAATCTGATTGGGCACCGGTCATGGAGTTCACCGCCGCGGATATTTTTTAGCACTCGCCCTTGGGTGATGTGCTAAGTTCATTAAGGTCTATTTCCTTGTCGGGAGATCCTTGACCGAACTATGTCCGGCTCGAGTGGGAAGCGGACGACGAAGAAATTCGTTCCCCACCCACCACCCACTTAATAGCCACTGTCGATGACTTAACCGACGTGCTTGACTTCAACTCCGAAGACATCGATGGTATGGACGATGATGCAGGAGAAGAACAGGGACCATCGCCTATAGGGCGCTGGACATCCACCTCATCATATGATATATATATATGGTGGACACCCCCTGTCGGTGTCAAAACCGGCGGATCTCGGGTAGGGGGTCCCGAACTATGCGTCTAGGCGGATGGTAACAGGAGACAAGGGACACGATGTTTTACCTGTGTTTGGGCCCTCTCGATGGAGGTAAAACCCTACTCCTGCTTGATTAATATTGATGATATGGGTAGTACAAGAGTAGATCTACCACGAGATCAAAGAGCCTAAACCCTAGAAGCTAGCCTATGGTATGATTGTTGTTCGTCCTACGGACTAAAATCCTTTGGTTTATATAGACACCGGAGAGGGCTAGGGTTACATAGAGTCGGTTACAATGGTAGGAGATCTACATATCTGTATTGCCAAGCTTGCCTTCCACGCCAAGGAAAGTCCCATCCGGACACGGGATGGAGTCTTCAATCTTGTATCTTCATAGTCTAGGAGTCCGGCCAACGGTGATAGTCCGGCCATCCGGACACCCCCTAATCCAGGACTCCCTCAGTAGCCTGAACCAGGCTTCAATGACGACGAGTCCGACGCACATATTGTCTTCGGCATTGCAAGGCGGGTTCCTCCTCTGAATACTTCATAGAAGATTTTGAACACAAGGATAGTGTCCGGCTCTGCAAAATAAGTTCCACATACCACCGTAGAGATAATAACATTTACACAAGTTCAACCTGCCGACGTATTCCGTGGCGTGACATCACACCACGGCCAGGTCTTTATTCGAATCGTTTTTACTGTTCCACCTCAGCGCGTTTAGCGAAGCGGTTTCCTTGGCATGTCTTGTCAAAGCAGAGATCCTGTCGCCTTATTCCGGGATTCTCATCAATACGGGAGTGGGTAGCCCAACCGCGCCATTTATTACGGTGCTTGGGAGATAAGCGAGTTTTACCAGGCTAGTGGGGACGCATAGTTTCGTCCGTCTATATAAGGGGATAAGGATCCACCTTTTTACCTACGCCTTCTTCCTCCTTTGCTTATCCATTTCCGCGTACTCGAGCTCCAGCGCCCAAGTCTGCACATCTCGCCTCAACCTTCCCCATGTCCGGAGCAGGAGGCAAGTGGATGGCCTCCTCCGTCATGGAGGGGCACATCAAAAAGTTGAGAAAGCGGATACTGACAACGACATTGCGCCGGCTTCGAGACGAGGGGCAGCTCGTCCCCACCCCTCAGCCCCATGAGAGGTGGTGTTCCTTCCCATTTCCTCCAGCGGGCTGGGCTTCCCACTCCACCCATTTGTCCGGGGGCTCATGTTCTACTACGGCTTGGATTTCCATGATCTGGCCCCGAATTTCATCCTCAACATCTCAGCGTTTATCGTTGTGTGCGAGACCTTCCTCCGCATCAAACCCCACTTCGGCTTATGGCTGAAGACCTTCAATGTCAAGCCAAAGATAGTGGGCGGCCAGCAGGCGGAGTGCGGAGGCGCCATGGTGGGCAAGATTCCCAACGTCCTATGGCTCGAGGGCTCCTTTGTGGAGACCATAAAGGGGTGGCAATCAGGGTGGTTCTACATCACTGAGCCGCATGACCCTAAATGGGTAGTGGCCCCTGAATTCCGATCTGGCTTCCCTACACGGCTCACCTCTTGGAAAGAGAAGAGCCTATCATGGGGTGATTCGGAGGAGCTGACCGGACTCCAATCCTGCGTCCAAACCTTGGTGAACAAGAAGCTCAATCTTGTCAACGTAGTCCAGGTCATGCTCATCCGCCGGATCCTCCCGTGCCAAAAACGGGCCTTTAATTTGTGGGAGTTTGATCTGGCACAGCACCAAACCTTGAGCAGGCTCTTCGACACTACGTACAAAGATGCCTGGAAGGTGCTGTTCAAGGCCTCCCCAACTGGGAAGGCTGGAGGGTCCAAGAAGGGAAGGACCCTTCCTCCGGACTACTCCACCAACACCGATGACGGCGAAGAGGAGTGGCCACCAAAGGCTAAGCCCCTGGCGACATCGTAAGTGTCCGGATACCAGAATAATTCATGGCATTTCGTTTGTCGCATAGAATCTCCTAACGCCGAATACAACCCTGCAGCCCGCCCAAGGACGGGCTCGATATTTCAACGAGCGGCTCCCTGGCTCCGTCGGACGTGAATAGTACTTCACTTCCGGCCGCCTCCTCTCATTGCACTGCTGATGACGCCGAGGTGGGGTCCCAAAAGGGGCCCGGACAGGAGGAGGAGGAGGTCCCGGAGGTGCCGCAAGGCAACCTCCCGGACTTTGGTCATGAGGGGGATCAACCCCCAAAGGGTTCTGAGTTTGGCCCTGGGCCGGACTCCGCACCGGAACCTTTAGTGGTTCCGGAGTCCGGCGGGTGGCCCCTTCGTAAGGAGGGCGAGACTGCGACACCGGTGATCTTTGTCCAGCCGGAGGCACCGGATAATTCTTTGGGCGCTCAATGGCGCCTCCATCGACGAGAGCACCACTGCTTATTATGAGTGCGGTTATCCGAGAAGTTCGATCCGCCAAGAGCAGGCTAATCGAAGCTGTACCAGCCTTCTAACAGGCTTTGAGGTATGTAATTAAGATATGTAAAAATAGTACCGCATAGACGGTAGCCTCGATGCTCGGTTTGGTGTTGGAAAGAAAAGCGGGCGAGGATCTAAAAGATATCTGTGAGTCTAACATAAGCATGTCAATATGGGAATGCAGGCTCTTGCTGCCGACCTCTGCCGCCTTATCGCGGAGGTCAATGTATTGAAGCGAGCCTCGGCGGTGCGAGAATGAGCTCGGCCGTGCCAAGAAGCAGCTCGAGGACAAGGAAGGTAAGTAATACCTTATAGAAAGGATTTGGTTGCAAAAAATGACAGGATTGATGTTAGTATTGCAGGGGCCACAAACGAGGTGGCGACCCTGAAGGAGGCGGTGTCCAAGGCTGAAAAAAGTGCGGCCATGGAGCACACCGAGGGAGAGAAGTAGGAGGCGCGGGTGGCAGAGGTGCGGCAAGAGCTCCAGGCTTTCGTGAAAAAACACGAGAGTTTGGAGCGTGACTCGAAGACTCGAGAGTCCGAGCTCGCCTTGGCTCTTGAGAGTGCCAAAGCCTCTAAGGCCGAAGCCCAGAAGGCCCTCCAGGAGATTGAGGCGATAAAAAAGATAGCGGCGGGTAAGGCATTCTTCATGCAAAGCAAGCATGTAAAAGCGAATTATCTGTTGCTTACACGAATTCGAGCTCTCGGGGCGTTCACAGATCTTCCACAGGTGTGTCCGATGCTTGCCGCGTTCTACCGAAATGAGGAGGGAGCTCGACGGAAAAGGTGTTATGGTCTCAATATCTTTGAGGCGGACATCCGGTGCCTGGCGACCAGTGAAGCAATGGTCGAGCTCCACAAGGTGGCGAACAGGCCATGAAGGGCCCTCATAGTTCGACCGTGGCCTAAAGAAGCCATGCACGGAGCTACTTGATGCAGTGCGGCGACGGTGGATGCTGTCCATGGATTGAAGTCATCAAGCGTTAAAATGCGCATTGAAGGTGCCGTCGGGCCTTGCCCGCTAAAGTGCACTGGGCAAGATGGACGCCGAGAAGCTTGTGATGGGCGCGCCACCGCTTGGGCAAGGAGTATCGCCTTGCCCGAGATGTACTATAAGGGTGTCTGAAGGGTGCCCACATTATAGCGGTGAGTGCTCCAAAGATGTAATTTTTGAGTGACACGCATTTGTTATCTGTCGCTGAAAACTTTGTTCATATCGCTAAGCAACGCTTGTTAATTTAAAATATTACCTTACATGCGGCTGTTTATCAAATTTGAGAGATGGCAAGTCGTTGGCTTCACCCCATGCCACAAGTCTTTGGGGTGTTCGGGATAAACTTGGCGCTCTTGTTCCCATTCTTGGGTCCTTGACGGCGCTCAACACAACGAACAAGGCAACCGGACTATAATGCTTGAACACTCCCACTTAGCCGTAGAATCCTATAATTTTAAATTTTGGCGAAGCCCCTGGTGTTCGGAAGACCGAATTCGGGGCGCTATCCACGCCTAGGCCGGACAAAGCCGACTCCTCGCTCTAAGCGGCATAAGTCCTTAGGGACTCGAAAAACCTCTCGAACAGCGACCAGCTCTCGCCCTATCATGATGGTCAGTTTTAGCTTTCTCCACTGAGGTGCTCAACCCAGCTCAACTGGGGCACAATCGCAGTGGTTCTCCCAGCGTTACCTTAGCCGATATAACGGGCGTAAGGTACCAAAACATGGGGCCGGGCAAACCCAACTATTGACCGAGACATGATTGAATCCGATGCATATAATGCTATAAGTTGAGGTGCCACACTTGTTAAAGTGTTCGGACTTATCACACCATATTTTGGAGTCTTGAAGCCCTGGTGTATTTGGCCGTACCAAAGCGTCATGGATGCAACATGTCATAAGTGAACATATATAGATAGAAAAAGAATGCAATAATAGGCAAAAGCGATGCATTGTTTATTAAAAAATCTGCAATGAAAGCGAGCGATACAAATAGTGCGATAAGCAAGGGATGGGACTATTTAACATGTCCCCCTCGAGGGTAGGCTGCGGGATGGTATGTAAAAGCGGTATCTTGCTTCGTAATAGAGACCACTGGACACTCGGCGTAGCTTTTACGCTTCCACGGCTGTTGCATCGTGAGTTCGGCAATTCTACTATCGGGCGGGGCTTACGGAAAACGGAGTCACGAGAATAAGAAAAAAGAATGACACAATCGGGGCCCACAGTGCGGTTGAGCCGCTCTCCGGGCATCTTGTGGTCGTGCCCCTACCCCTATGCCCATGGTATCTCGGGCGTAGTTATGTACGCGTGGTCTTGTCTCGCGATTTCGCGAGGGCTGGGATGAGGCCGCATTCTTTGCGATGCTCGGAGCGTGCGAGCGGTCTTGTTGTAGGTTACTCGGGCGCTTGCGGTGTCCGGACGTTTAATAGTCGGACTCGAGAATTGCCTTAAGAGGCTGCTTTGTACTTCCACCCGAGGGCGCCGTATGCTCCTCCATTCGGAGAGTGTTCGGTGTTTCCATTGACCGTGATTACTCCTCGGGGCTGGCATTTTGAGCTTGAGGTATGCATAGTGCGGCACCGCATTGAACTTTACAAATCACGGTTCGTCCGGCGATCGCGTGATAGCCGCTGCGAGCGGGACTATGTCGAAGATTAATTCCTCGCTTTGGAAGTTATCCGGGATCCAAGACCACCGAGTGTAATCGAGCTGTCACAGTTGGCCTCTACACAGTATGGCGCCTTTAAAGATCGTTTTGTAGGTTTGATCCTTGAGGGTCTATGCCCATTTTATGCCTTGTATCTGGTAAAGCGAGTTCCGGCTCTTGCCGCCGTCCATCGAGGACTCTAGTGAGGTGAAATCCGTCGATGATTGGGTCAAGAACCAATGCGGCGAATTATTGTGGCGGATGCTAGTGGGGTGGTCCTTGATCAAAAGTGATCGGGCGGGAGGACCATGGGTTGAACTTTAGGGGCGATGGCTCCATCGGCGTATCGTCCCTCGATTGCGCTTCGCTCCCTTTTGGGTATGTGGGTTGCGTAAATCATGTTCACCGTCCGCACTTGTGAGGGAAAACCCTTCTGTCCTATATTGTTCGGCGGCTGGGGCTCCTCCTCGTCATCGCTATCAGCCCCTTGTCGTTGTTTTCGGCATTTATGTTTCTGCCGCTTGAACACCCAACAATCCTCGTAGGTGTGGTTGGCTGGTTTTTGAAGTGCAGTATCCGGCACGGCGATTGAGTATTCTCATCCAAATTGGGCGGGCCTGAGTATTTCTTTTGAATGCCTTTTTCCACCGACCGGTTTAGAGCCTCTGAATCCGGCATTGGCCGCCGTATCTTGATATTATCGCCGTTAGTGCGGCACTTGTGCTTATTATGGCGTGACTGCCGTTCTTTGTCCTTGGTATCCGAACTACCGGGTTTTTGGTTAGGTTATTCTGCGAGCTAGCCATTTGTCCTCTTCATGTGACGGGTCATGAGTGATGTGAGGGCTGCCATGGATTTGACTTTTCTGTCCTAGGTGCGGGCAAGCCACTCGTCGTGGATGTTATGTTTGAAGGCTGCAAGGGCCTCTGCATCCGGACGGTCGGCGATTTGATTTTTCTTGGTTAAGAACCGTGTCGAATTGTCCGGCGATTCATCTGGTGCTGAATTATGTGGCTTAGGTCATCGGCGTCTGGTGGTCGCACATATGTGCCCTGGAAGTTATCAAGGAATGCGGCTTCGTGTCTTCCCAACAACCAATTGATTACTTGGCAAGCTGTTGAGCCAATGCCGAGCTGGTCCTTTAAGCTTGAGTGGGAGGTATTTGATGGCGTGTAGATCATCAGCGGGCCATGTGGATGTGAAGGAGATAGTCCTCGATCCAAACCGCAAGATCTATTGTCTTTGTCGTATGATTCAATGTTTACGGGTTTGAAACCCTCGGGATTTGATGATCCATTACTTAAATCATGAAGCATAGTGGGTGTCTGACGCCTCAGTATTGGGCTATATCATGGCGCAGCTCAAATGAGCTTTGTCTCTTGTGTTCGCCCGGCGAATTGCTGTATCCGCGTGGCGGTTGTCATCGATGTCGTGGGGCCTACGCGATCCATAGATCGATCTTATTTTGTCTTGCCTTGTCCTCCAATATGTCTCGCAAGTCTGGCACATTCCCCGTGGCTTTGTACTTTTTGAGCGACGCCGGGGTGCGGCTTTAGCGGAGGGCCTAGAGGCCTCTCTGTCGCGGCCACGGCGGTTTCGATCTGCTCTAGATGGCCAAGTGAATTGGCCCGCAGTGCAAAGCCGCCGAATACGAAGATCTGTCCGGGGAGAAAAGTCTCACCCTGGACCGCGTCGTTGTTGATGATCGAAGGAGCCATCGGGCCTAAAGGTGACGACACAGAGGAACTCTCAATGAGAGCACCAATGTCGGTGTCAAAACCGGCGGATCTTGGGTAGGGGGTCCCGAACTGTGCGTCTAGGCGGATGGTAACAGGAGACAAGGGACACGATGTTTTACCTGTGTTCGGGCCCTCTCGATGGAGGTAAAACCCTACTCCTGCTTGATTAATATTGATGATATGGGTAGTACAAGAGTAGATCTACCACGAGATCAAAGAGGCTAAACCCTAGAAGCTAGCCTATGGTATGATTGTGTTTGTCCTACGGACTAAAATCCTCCGGTTTAGATAGACACCGAAGAGGGCTTGGGTTACACAGAGTCGGTTACAATGGTAGGAGATCTACATATCTGTATTGCCAAGCTTGCCTTCGCCAAGGAAAGTCCCATCCGGACACGGGACGGAGTCTTCAATCTTGTATCTTCATAGTCTAGGAGTCCGGCCAACGGTGATAGTCCGGCCATCCGGACACCCCCTAATCCAGGACTCTCTCACCGCCACAGAAAGCAATGACGATGAGGCAACGGAAGATAACGCCTTGGAGAAGCAATCTAGGCATCGGCGTCATAGGTGCCGCTCCAGGCCCCGCCATAGCAAAAATAGTGATACCGGCACAAATAACAATCCGGATGGTGCCAAAGACGAAAACAATCCTGCCCAGCCAGGCTTCGAGCAGGCCGAGCACACTACAAGAAATCTGTTAATACGTGAAAGTTCTGTTCCGTCATGGATCGATGAAAAACTGTCAAGGGTGCCCGTCCATGACGGATTTGAAATCCATCATGTATATCGCGTCATAATTTGACACCGTGCCTTACATGACAGCTCTTGTCCGTCATGGATCTGCCCCAGGCCCGCCCAAGCCCAATCCATTGTGACGGAACAAGCCGTCATGGACCAACGCCATGTAGGATTTTTGATTGCCCAATTCGAATGACGTGGCCATCTATGTGCATATTATTTTCCGTCACAAAACTCATCATGATTGAGCACACTAGCCTATTTCTTTCAACCCAATATTTACCCAATACGTGTATAGAATAATGCATTTCACAAATACCAATGCTAATTTTGCCCAAGAGAAAGTATTTGCAAAGTGTATAACATTACAGAGTTCAACACAGTATGCAACAATCTGTATGTATCTATAACATAGCAGTTTACAAAATCCTCTACAAAATGATAACTTAGAATATAGATTGACAAAGATATACCACACATTCACACGTAGGAATGAGTACAATTCATTTTACATCAACCGAACATACAAACTATCAAGGCTGTTATTTAGATTATTGCTATCGGCCCTCTTGATGGCAACCATCATGTCTTGGCTGATTGTGATGAGCAACACCAAGTAGCCCGCTTCCCAATCTTACCTGCATATCATACCTAGAATATTTATGACATTTGATACTTGTGATATGAATAGATAGTTGAAACAAGATAGTTAGAACACACGAAAAAAAGGAATTGCGTACTGTCCAAAGTTCTTAAATCTTACAATTCCTACAAATGATAATAACAAAGTATCTATGCCAAAAACATGGCATCACTAACAAACAGTATGCACGACGCGAAGCCTCTGATCCTCGAACCGGTCGGCGTAAACTTCAAATGTTCGTATGTCAACAAGTTTACACATGAAACTCAAATGTTTATGCTGCAAGTTCATCTGGAAGCACCGACAACAGTAAACAATGCGTAACATATTGAAGTGGTATAGAATCATCAAGAAAATTTAAGAAAATGTCAAAGGAGTGCCATGTAATAAACAATGTATTTATATGGTTACAGGAAACAGACTAGCAGCAATCTATGAGCACATGTCTCTGTTACATGTGCAACTCTGGCACATACATATAGTTTGACATTTTCTTTCTTTATTAATATACAAGGCAAAGGTTTTCCCTCTTTCGAAATCACATGTCTGGAATAACTACTTACAGCTATCATTGCTAGTGTAATGATAACGACATCCTAATTGTTCTTATATTCAGCTAAGCATAACAGGTGGACACGAGGTATATTAAACTAGCTAAAATCTTAGCAGAGATACTCCAAGCAGAGCCGTAGGTATAACAAGAGGTGTACATATGCTTTAAGCTAGATATATCCTTGATACTTATGAAATCTGTAACTCATACAAGTATAGCATGCTAAGAAAAATGTATCTTGTTATTTAGCTTGCAGTGTTAAAACAGCATGGCAGATATTTAAAATTAAAATATTAGCTATAATTTGTTGGGATTACAGTTTTATATTGCTGCTAACAAACAAGTTAGGCAATGGCAGAAGAGTCCGGAATATGTATTTACCTACTGTATTCTATCACCATGGAATGCCGTTGCAAGGAATCCTCTTTTGTATAGCCAATATCTCAATGAATCAGCTTCTCATTTTGTCTCCATGAAAACCAATGTTAGAGGTTGTTCAGGCTAGACAAACCAGAAAACTAGCATTAGAAAAATCTTACAGAATAATACTCCCTCCGTTCCGATTTACTTGTCGTGGTTTTAGTTCAAATTTGAACTAAAACCACGACAAGTAAATCGGAACGGAGGGAGTAGTAAATAAACCGAATTGTTACAATCCAAGATGGCAGCAAATAATGCCTTGCCTATGAGTACGACAAGGTGCGATGAACAAAATTTGTAATATTTGCTGCAAACGAATGATGGTAGTAAGTACATTTCACGGATCTGACACTAAACTTGTATATGTAATTAGTGCGAGGGCGACAGTAGGCGAGGAGTAGACGAGGAGGACTGATCAACCAAATGATGATAACAAATATAAACTTTGTACATAATATATAACAGAGCAGCAGTGTAATAGCAGCTCTAGTTAACGATCTTACTCTTGGTCAAACGATTGAGTGAGATTACTCAATTACTTTTATTCCACAAACAAGAAAAATTGAAGGAACCAACAAGAGCATCTCATGGGAATTTAATTATTAAATTAGTAGTTGCTTAACTAAGTAGCAGATCTCACAAATTCTACATTGGTATTGCTCGCACGGTGAGAAAGGAAAAGGAAATAGCCAACATAACTAGTCTATCGTTGGCTGTAACTTGTGAGTATCAGGAAAACGAAGTTGGCCACATTTTCTGCATCAGATTCAGTCCAAGAGAAATGGATAGCCCCTGGAGAAATACGCAACAGCAGAGCAGCAATCACTTCGAAAGAAAAATAAACAGGGTGAGGGGGTCGACCTTCTTATTCGCTGGGGAATCATGGTGGTCGGGACAGAGGACCTCGTCATCGAGCTCGAGCGAGGGCGCCGGTCATCAACGCCCGTCGAACCAGAGAGGCAGGGAGGTCCTGCTGATCTGAATCGAAGAAAAAAAAACTTCGATTGAGGATGGGGGAGAAAAGGAAGTGATGAAGGAGACATGAGACGATGGGGGAAGCAGGGAGGGACCTTGTGTGGGGCGTAGACGTCGCCGGCGAAGTCGAGGTCGGGCCTCCCGTAGGTCACGGTCGTCGTCCTCTCCTTGTCCGGCGATTGCTGGTCCAAATCTCCGGAGAGGAGGAAGGTACGCAGCCTGGGAGACAGAGAAGGGAGGCCTCTGCCGGAGATCCATGGTGTGAGCCGTTGTTGTGAGTAGCAGAGGCGCGCCACGGCGGCTAGGGTTGGTCGCCGCTTCCATCAAGCCGCAGCAGCCGTTGTAGCCATGTAGATCTCGGGACGTCATCATCGCTTGGAGGCGGGGAGGGGGAGGTGGAGGGGAAGGACAGGATCAAGGAGAGGCGAGGCGTGGTGGCAGCGGATGGGGAAAGGGGTTGGGGACGGGAGTGACTTAGGGCTAGCTTTTATATGGGGAAAGGTTTAGGGCTTTAGGCGGGCTTTGGCGGGCTTGCGGGTCTATACGACGGGGTTTATGACAGATTTTAAAATTGTCACCGGAAATCCGTCATGGTTTAACAGGTTTCTTGTAGTGGCAAGAGGATGGGCAAGCTAGCCCTAAGGAACGACATATGGAGAATCAGAGGATGATAATTATATGCCTCTCTCCGAAGACGAGGTGAGCCTTGGCGATGAAGAATTCATCGTGCCTGAGGATCCCGTTGAGCAGGAGCGCTTCAATCGCCAGCTTATAGCCACTGCAAAAAGCCTAAGGAGAAAGCAGCAACAACTTCAAGCTGATCAAGATCTGCTAACGGATAGATGGACCGAGGTCCTGGCTGCTAAGGAATACGGACTCGAGCGCCTTACCAAAAGTTACCCAAAACGCGGGTTGCTACCTCAACTCAAGGAGGAGGCGTTAAAGCCCACACTACCAGCGCACGATGCGGCTGACCGGCCACCCTATGGCCGCGACAAAGCGGTGTATTAGCCCAAAGTCCGACCCGCACCCCGGAGCCAAACAAACAGTAACACTAAGGCCTAGGACTCCACGGATGACCTGTGAGACAAATTGGAAAGCAAAGCAGGACAGTCAAGATCGATCTACGAATCACGGGGGCGTGCCCCAATGCATGACGAGGACCATCACGCCGGACACACTAACAAATCTGGACGGGCCGAATACAATGAAGCCCGGCACAGAGGCGCCACACATCCCCTATGCTTCACTGATGAAGTAATGGATCATGAATTCCCAGAAGGGTTTAAACCCGTGAACATTGAATCATACGATGATACCACAGACCCCGCGGTATGGGTAGAAGATTTTTTCCTCCATATTCACATAGCCCGCGAAGATGATCTACACGCTATCAAGTACCTCCCACTAAAACTCAAGGGACCGGCTCGCCATTGGCTGAGTAGCTTGCCGGCAAAATCCATCGGGAGTTGGGAGAACCTGCCAGACGCATTCCTTGACAACTTCCAGGGCACTTATGTGCGACCACCAGATGCTGATGATCTAAGTCACATAACACAACAGCCTAGAGAGTCAGCCAGGAAATTTTGGACCCGGTTCCTAACCAAAAAGAACCAAATTGTTGACTGTCCGGATGCCAAAGCCCTAGCGGCCTTTAAGCATAACATCCATGACGAGTGGCTTGCCCGACATATCGGCCAAGAAAAGCCAAAGTCCATGGCAGCGCTCACAACACTCATGACCCGCTTTTGTGCGGGCGAGGATAGCTGGTTGGCTCGTAGCAACAACACAGCAAGCAATCCGGGCACATTGAAAGCCAAGGATAACAACGACAAACCACGATGCAACAAACACAAGCGCCGCAAAAATGGTGATAGTGCCGAAGACACGTCAGTCAATGCCGGATTCAGTGGCTCCAAGACCGGTCAGCGGAAAAAGCCATTCAACAAAAACAATTCATGCCCGTCCAGTTTGGACCGCATACTCGACCGTCCATGCCAAATTCATGGCACCCCAGGAACACCAGCCAACCACACCAACAAAGAATGCTGGGTCTTCAGACAAGCCGACAGGTCATATGCTGAAAACAAGGGGAAGGGGTCTCAAAGCGACGACGACAACGAGGAGCTCGGACCACCGCATACACGAGGACAGAAGAAATTCCCTCCCCAAGTGAAAACGGTGAATATGATATACGCAAGCCAAATTCCCAAGTGGAAACGTGCACTAAGGGAAGTCAATATAATGGAGCCAGTCGACCAAAAGCTTAACCCATGGTCCTCTTGCCCGATCACTTTCGATCGCAGGGACCATCCTACCAGTACCTGTCATGGCGGTTCGGCCGCACTAGTCCTCGACCCCATCATTGACGGATTCCACCTCACACGAGTCCTTATGGACGGAGGCAGCAGCCTGAACCTGCTATACCAGGATACAGTGCGCAAAATGGGCATCAACCCCTCAAGGATCAAGCCAACAAAAACCACCTTCAAAGGTGTCATACCAGGTGTAGAGGCCTATTGCATGGGCTCAATCACACTGGAAGTAGTCTTCGGATCTGCGGACAATCACCATACCAAAGATTTAGTCTTGACGCCGTCCCTTTCGCGATGACCATCGAGCCTTTGCTTTCGGACCGCTGCCGCGTTAAACTTGGTTCAACACGGTGCCACATTACGCCTACCGTAAATTCAAGATGCCCGGTCCATGCGGCGTCATCACGGTTAATGACAGGTCCGAACTCCCCCTCATTGCCGAAGAGTCTACCACCGCTTTAACAGTAAGAGTAACGGATGGCACCTTCCAGTTGAAGATCGAGTCGACGGCCAAGCTCCCGGACACCGCCAAAGGGGTCCGAACTACTGCGCGGCAGGACAGCCCGGCGCGCCCGGAGCTTAATTAAAAACACTCCAGAAAAAGATAATATAAGCCACATACTGCGGCTCAACCGCTCTGTGGCGCAAAACCATCTCTTGCATTTTCTTTGCAGGTTCACCTTTACGTAGGCCAGGATGGATGGCATGGAAACAGTTCGATCGCGTCAGGGAATATCTATATATTGCCCTCTATGATCATCCGACTACACCCCGGATCCGAACACAACCTCCTCACGCCTGGTATCAGCAGGTTCTGCAATCATATTTCCTTTTATCACATCATCTGTACTCATACGCATTGACGTATCATTCAAATACAACATGTGAATTTATGTGATGCTCA
Organism: Aegilops speltoides; assembly: GCA_021437245.1. Taxonomy (NCBI): domain Eukaryota; kingdom Viridiplantae; phylum Streptophyta; class Magnoliopsida; order Poales; family Poaceae; genus Aegilops; species Aegilops speltoides. The sequence goes on along the minus strand of CM038146.1, from coordinate 278,362,672 downwards.
TCTGCTGCTATTTTTTTATTTAAAACTCTTTTGTTAAAAGACGGTTGCTTATTGCGATATGCCTTAATATGCTAGGGGCTTCATCATGCCCATAGTACGGCAAAAAAGTCCGAGCACCTTCATGGCAGTTCGGCACCCTGAACTCATAGCATTATATGCATTAGCTTTGAATCATGTCTTGGGTCAATATTTGGGTTTGCCCGGCTCCTATGTTTTGGTACCTTATGTTCCGCTATATCGGCTAAGATAGCACTGGGAGAACTACTGCGATTGTGTCCCGGTTCTTCCGGACGAGCACCTCAGTAGAGAAAGCCGAAAACTGACTGTCATGATGTAGCGAGAGCTGGTCAGCTGTTCGAGAGGTTCTAAAATCTTTAAGGATTTCTTTCGCATAATGCCATAACCAATGCAGCGTGCGATGGATCGGCCTTTTCCAATTAGGCGCTTATAGAGCCCCTCGTGCAGTCTTCCAAACACCAGGGGCTGCGCCTACCTTCCTTGTAAAAACTCGTATGGCTAAGTGAGAGCGATAAAGCCCTATAGTCCGATTGCACAGTTATTTGTCTTTGAACACCTCCTTGAGGGACCCAAAACTGGGATAAAGAGTGCTCAGATTTATCCCAAACACCCCCATACTTACTACGTGGGGGCGGAAGCCGACGACTGGCCGACTCTCAGGATTAGTATATAAAACGGCCGCACAGGACGAAAAACTTTCAAACGACAAGCAATAAATAATAGAAAATGACCTTGTTCAAACATTACAAAGGACAAACATGACCGTATTCATGGAAATATAATGTCCTTGGTGCATTGCTCGCCGCAAGGCGGGCTCCTTCAAGACACCTTCATAATACAGTTCGGGCTTTTGGTGCTCCTTCCCATCCGGTGGGCCCTCAGTCATCAGCTTTTCTGCATCCATCTTCCCCCAATGCACCATTGCGCGGGCGAAGGCCATTCGTGCACCCTCTATGCAGACCGACCGCTTGATGACTTCGAGTTGAGGGAAGGCATTCACAAGCCGCTTCACGAGCCCGAAGTAACTGCTCGGAATCAGCTCAGCGGGCCACAGCCTGATAATAAATCCTTCATGGCTAGCTCGGCCGCCTTATGCAGTTCGACCAACTGCTTCAGTTGATCGGAGAAAGGCACCGGATAATTCGGCGCCATATACTGCATCCACAAGAACTTATCCACAGTATTCCTCTCTTCGGCTCGGTAGAATTGGGCGGCATCAGATATGTTGCACATCAGCTCCGCGAATACCCCTGTAGAAATCAAAATTCAAGCTATCAAACTTGATTTTCTCCTCTCAAATACCCGCTTTGTATAGAAAAAGCCTTACTAGCCGCAATCTTCCTCACCTCCTGGATTTCCTTCAGGGCACCTTGGGCTTCCCCCTGGGCATCACTGGCGGCTTGGAGAGCCTGAGAGTTCGGATTCTTTCCCTAATAATCTCTGCTCCAAGGACTCGCATTTATTCACGGCCTCCTGAAGCTCCCACTCAGCTTCAATAACTCTGGCCACGTTCTTCTCACGGAGAGCCTGCTCTGCGGCTGCCTTCTTCTCGGCTTCGGCCACAACCTTCTTAATAGCCTCAATTTCGGCCGTCGCCCCTAGAGCACATCATAAAAATATTTTCATCATGGACACTTATTCATTTGTGCTAAATAAACAAGGTTTCTGCATACCTTGGTTACCCTCCAGCTATTTCTTCACTTGGCCAAGTTCACCTTTGGCCCTCCTGAACTATGCCTCGGTCAGGATACTTCCATGACATGAGGGCGGTAGTCGCTCTGAGCGCCTACTTATTAAAAAGAGTGATAGATGTCATCAAGTGAGTCTCCTGCAAAAATAAATTTGATCCTCTGTCCGGTTCTTTCTTTCACCGAACAGTGTATTAGGGGCTGCTATCTATACCATGACACTCTTCCAAACTCCATAAAACATACCTCAAAGCCTCTTATGAGGTCGATCTGAGATTCATTGATCCACTCTCAGCAGACTGAATCTTCTCAATCATCGCACCCATAAGGGTACAGTGTTCATCAACGATGGAGGCACCCTTCAGCGCCGCCAATAAAGCATCCGGCACCTCCGGTTGGATAGAGGGTGCCAGTGGAACAGACACACCTACTCCAGTTGACGGAGGTCGCCTGCCTGACCCTACGGCCTTATGGGTCTCCAGAATCGTGTCCGGCTGGGGGCCGGATTCAAGATAACCCCCGCCGTCGATGTTCACGGGAGCCTTCTCTCCCGTATGTCCGAACACTGAAGTCTGGCCTCCTGGCGCCGCCTTTGCGATCTTCCCCCCCTCCGTGGCCTGGGTCCTTCTGGGACAAAACCTCGGTTTAAGTCATATGTTTGGGGGAGGGGGCCTTCGAGGGTGTCCCGCTCTCCATTGCATCCGAACCCAGCAAATCCTCTGACGAGGACTGTTCGGCATGGGACCTCGCCGGATTGAAAAAAGTACGACTCAGATTAAAATATCACGCCGTGACAAGTCTGGACACATGAGCATGTTCGAATTTTATACTCACGAGTTCACCAGGGGCTCGGCCCTTGGATCCCACTCTGGGCTGCTATTGGCGGCGGCGGTGGACACCTCTTGAAGAGGAGTTTTTCCCCTCTTAGGCGAATCGGCCTCCAAGGATGTGGAGGCCGTCCTTTTCTTTTTGCCCCCCGCAGGGGATTCGTCTTCCTCCTCCTCCTCCCCGTCCTCTTCGAAGGAAGAATGGGCATTGGAGTATTCAGATTTTGTGTCCGAGGCTCCACGGCGACGGAGGCCGCCCCTGGTCTTCTTGGCCTCTTTTTCGGCCTTCTTCTTCGGCGCCTTATAAGGCGCCTGGACCAGCATCTTCATTAGAAGTGGGCCGGCCGGTTCTTCTGGCAGCGGGGCCGGACAGTAGATCCGCCCCGCCTTCTTCGCCCAGCCCTAGGAAACTTATGGGAAATACATTAAGTATTTTCCTGAGGATGTGCAGATAAAACACATGAATTGTCAACGTACAGTTACTTACCGAACTTGCGGGGCGGGACAATTGGTACCTGCGGTCCTCGTGAGTCCGCCATGGTTTGCCGGACTTAAAAGCACCTTCCAGATGTCCTTGTGCATAGAGCCAAAGAGCTCTAGCAGGGTCTGGTGCTTGGCCGGGTCGAACTCCCATAGATTGCAAGCCCGGTGCTGACATGGAAGAATCCGGTGAACCAACATCACCTGGACTATATTGACGAGCTTGATGTTCTTGTCTTCCATATCTTGGACGCGCGTCTGGAGCTCCGATAGCTCGTCAGACAAAGCCCAGTTCAGGCCCTTCTTGTGCCAGGACGTAAGTCACAGGGGAGCACTGGATCTGAAGTCTGGAGCGGCGGCCCATTCCTTACCACGCGGCTCGGTGATGTAAAACCACTACTGCTGCCACTCCTTGACGGAATCATTGAAAGTACCTGTTGGCCATGTAACATTGGGCATTTTGCTCACCATGGCGCCTCTGCATTCGGCATGCTCGCCGCTCACTACCTTGGGCTTCACATTAAAAACCTTCATCCATAAGCCGATGTGTGGTGGGACGCGGAGAAAGGCCTCGCACACGACGATGAATGTCGAGATGTTGAGGAAGGAATTTGGGGATAGATCATGAAAATCAATCCCGTAGTAATACATGATGCCGCGAACGAACGGATGAAGGAGAAACCCTAGACTGCGGATAAAATGAGGGAGGAATACCACCCTCTCGTGGGGTTTCGGAGTGGGGATGATCTGTCCCGTCGATGGAAGACGGTGGCCAATTCTCTTGGCGAGATACCCGCCCCCCGAAGCTTTTTGATATCCTTCTCCTGGATGGTAGAGGCCATCTACTTGCCTCCTGCTCCAGATCCAGACATTTTCGGGAAGCCTTTTTGGGCGGAGAAGAGGAGCGCTTGGGCACTAGGGCTTGAGCGAAAAGGAATGGATGAGTAGAGGAGGGCGTGGGTGAGAAAGGGAGTTCTTATCCCCTTATAAAGGCAGCAGAGATCTTGCGCCTCCCCACTTGCCTGCTAAAATCGCTTATTCCCCAAGCACCACGACTGATGGCATGGTTGGGTTACACACACCCGTATTGATGAGAATCCCGTGATATGGGGACACGATCTCTGCTTCGACGAGACGTACTGATAAAGCTGCCTGGCGATATGTGCTATGGCAGGTTGTGAAAAATGGTTCGAATAATGACCGGACTGTGGCGTGATGTCATGCTATAAAAAGCTGTCAGTAGATACATTTGTGGAATATTGTACTCTCTACAGTGGTATGCGGAATTTGTTTTACAGAGCTGGACACGATCCTTGTGTTCAAAATCTTCTATGAAGTATTCGGAGAAGGAACCCGCCTTGCAATGCCGAAGACAATTTGCACGCTGGACTCATCGTCATTGATGTCTGGTTCAGGGGCTACTGAGGGAGTCCTCGGACAGCCGGACTGTATAGTTTGGCCGGACTGTTGGACTATGAAGATACAAGATTGAAGACTTCGTCCTGTGTCCGAATGGGACTCTCCTTTGCGTGGAAGGCAAGCTTAGCAATTTGGATATATAGATCTCCTTCTCTGTAACCGACTCTGTGTAACCCTAGCCCCCTCCGGTGTCTATATAAACCGGAGGGTTTAGTCCGTAGGACGAGGACAATCATAATCATAGGCTAGCTTCTAGGGTTTAGCCTCTACGATCTCGTGGTAGATCAACTCTTGTAATACTCATATCATCAAGATCAATCAAGCAGGAAGTAGGGTATTACCTGCATCGAGAGGGCCCGAACCTGGGTAAACATCATGTCCCCCGCCTCCTGTTACCATTAGCCTTAGACACACACTTTGGGACCCCCTACCCGAGATCCGCCGGTTTTGACACCGACAGTGGGGGTTTGCTGATAGTTGATTTGCTCAACTGCGGTCCCACTTGTAAGTGAAAATGCAACACAACACACATCCCCCCTTGAGCGGCGTGCTGGACCAACCGTGTAGGAGTGCGACGCAAACACGGCAGGCTTTTCCTTTTGAACTTATAACTTGTTAAATTTGGTTCTGCTCCATCGCGCGACTGATAGATAGAAATAACGATTTTCCCTAGAGTAATGAGAAGTTTGGTTCTGGCGTGGTTCATGCATGAAGTACGTACGAAAATTATGAAGTTGATGTGGAAGGTAAGATAATCACTAGTAGTACAATATACTACTACATGGATTTGACGGAAATATAAAAATACATACCGATCCATCAATAACATCCTCATGCCCTAGTGCGCAGGGTCACCAACCAACGTGTGAGGAGTAGCGGCATTGGCGGCGAGCTCAACATGCTTCTGAACAATGCTTTCCAAGGTTGCCCTGCGGTCCAAGAAGGCCAGTGTCCTATCGTCCTCTTCTTGCATGTAGTAATCCTTGTGGACGATTTGCATGTAGGCGTTGGTGATTATGTCAATGGTGTCTTCTTTGTGCGGCGCCATGAAGCAGCGACCTCGAGGTGGACATTCTCGACCTGACGGCGGCACGATCATAGGGCCACCAGTGCATCGAAGAGGTTTTCACCATAGAGGTTGTTGAGGGTGGCGGGCATCACAGAGCATGGGCGCGTGGGCTAGAGGCGTACGTCAAGGTCGTTCGCGAGCTTCTTGATGACGGTGAACTTATCGAGGAAGCCGACAAGGACCTTGTTGAACAAGGAGACGAAGAGGTTGTCCAAGAGGCCTCTAGCCTTGACAGACTCAAGCATGACCTGGAGACGTTCCTCGGTGCTGGGCCGCAAGCCGGCATCGTGGACCATCTGACACAGCCGGCTGATGCTCGCGCTCATCGCCTCCATGGGTCTAGCTTCTAGTCAACTGATCTTGCGATTGGAGTGATCACTCTTGCCCTTGGTTAGAGTGCATAGGTGCGTAGGATTTTGTAGATTGTACTGGCAGGGAGCCTTTATATGAGAAGTGCAGACTGTGTTGCATTCACGTGTGTGTTGGCCATCTACTCCTCGGCCCTCCCTTTGTGCCGGTGCAGTATAGTCATCTCACCGAGATCAAGTTGGGGCAAAACGAGAGAACTTTGATGTTGACTAGTTTATTGGTCCCCTTTGCATTTTGCACCAAGTTTTGACCTTTGATTTAGTAACTAATAAAATGTTAATGCATGTAACCAAAAATGTTGTGCTAAGGCCCTTCCCGTTGCTCCATGGTGGACAGGTGCTAAGCATGCCAGATAGGCAAAAAATGACACAACATAGTAATTAAGGAGGAGAGAGAGCACTTTGGTGACCCTAGGAAGAACCAATGCCAAGCACGTGAACCTAGGCAAACCATTTAAATGAAAGTTCATTAATGCATCGGGAACTACGTTCAAAACCGAATAAAACAATACTCCACGTATTTATTTACAGAGGGAGTAGTATATTTTTGTGACATGCATTACTAGATATTGCTAGTCAAATACTAAACCCAGATGGACGTGGTAGTACTACTAAATCTAGACGATGCTTCTAGACTAGTAGTGGTACTACCAATGTAGTACTAGTACTGTACTACCGGTTGGTCAAATTACTCCTCACAGTGAAGTGACAAGACCCTGCGCCGGAGATGACACGTGAGTGTAGGCGCCGTGTTCGACGTACCAAAGTCAGCCTCACCGTGTGCAGCCACTATCATCATGGATGTAGAGCTAGCATGCTTACAGCTAGCCGTGTCAACATAATTTCCCATGCGTTGCCACGAGTATCTCTACTCTTTTCTTATATGAGTAAGATGCCCGTGCATTGCACGGAACACCAAGACTGGGGGTGGACGGTGCCGGCAGCGGCCGTCGCGCCAGATTGTTTCATGGCCTTCTAGATGTGGTGGGGAGGAGATAAGGCTGATTGTGAGAGACAAGGAGTTGTTTGTAAATAGGGAACAAGTGCGACCATCTTTTTGCAAAACTGCAGAAGTTTGCTTTGTATGCGTCAGATCTAGAAACGATGGCTATTGCCGAAAGATGGCAGGCACACCATCATCACCAACTCAGGACCTCTTTGATTCGCAGGATTTTGAAAGCGCAGGAATAGGACACAGCAATATTACAAGTCTCAAACTGATGTTACAAATGTCAGGAGTAATGCTGCACCTACAAAGAGGGAATTATTAGGAAGTTTATGTAAGAACTTTCGTTACTTTAGGTGGATGCACCATTATCGTACAAACTAAAATCCACTGCCCTGATAAGTCACTAATGGGTAAATACATTTTTGAGTCTCTGGAGACTTGATGTTTCAAAAACAAATTCAGCTTCTGCAGAGACTTTGTCATTAAACCTTAGACGCTTGCGGTGATCAGCACGCCATTCATTGTTGAGCTAGAGAACACCAAACCTCATTACCTTGAGCACACTTGCCTCCAGAACAAAGAACCTAGCCAATTTAATCTCAGATGTGCTGGCTCGGTAGTCGATCAAATCAATTTCTGTATGATGGAGATCAAGGCATTTGATGAGATTGTTATAGTGCAGCACATTTTTCACTCTCGGGTCTTTTTTTATCTGCAAAAGAAGAGAACATATTAGAGCAGCTGGCTGTATAAGATTGCCGTGTCGTCAAGAGGTACCAATATAATTTTCTCATACGATAGGTTATTTCTAAAACAATTTATACAATAGGGTTGGCTGTCTAGTGATATTTTTTCACTCTCTCCTCTCTCTCTCTTTCTCTTTCCTCTCATTTACCTAGGAGCACGTGAAGAGCTTGGGCATTTGTTGCCTTCCACTATGTGTCCGATGCCATATTTCTCAAAAGTATTGCCACATAATACACATCGATGTCAAATCAAAAGAATTTGGCACCACTCTAGCGATGTGAGAGAGTTGGCACCGCTGTGCACATAGACCCACACGTATAAACAAATCAATCAAACCTACTACACCAGCCTCTCTCTCTCTCTCCCAAAAAAGTGTTTTTTATTGCCTCAGTCCTCTCCCTCTCCTACGCAAGTGTTTTTTTCATTGTGTGAGTTAATTTGGCACCGGAGCAAAGTAGGTGGTCCAAATTGGGGCACCAGGTGAGCAATGGAGGGGCATCGATGCCAAATGCATCACATGTGAATTTGGCACGTGTTTTGGCCTACTAGTGGAGGGCCGTTATAGCCCACTTTGGTACTTCCTCATATTTATTGTAAAATTTTGATCATATATTTACCTAAGAAAATGCCAATGCATGTCACCAAAAAGTATACCATAATTATGTTCAAATATGAATCCAACGATATAATTTTTAGTGACATGCATTAACATTTTGTCAGTTAAATCTATGGTCAAATTTTGATACTACAAAATAAGAAGAGTAAACCAGGACGGAGGTAGTACTTGCTCTTAGGGTAACCATAGAGTTACTAGTCTAAGTTACTTGCCACTATGACTAGCCTAGGCTACTAGTAGTACAACAGAAAAACAATGCAGGTGATCATGTGAGGAAAAAATACTAAAAACATTTCTTTTTATGCAGTGCGTAGATGCAGTTTTGAACACTACACTTGTCATCGTAATTTGGGAAAATTACGAAAAAATTGAGCTACGTTGTGATTACCGTTTAATAATACTAGGAAACAAGTTTCACCTCGACAGGTAGCTTCTCTGTGCATGGAAAGCATGTAAGGAATCCAACAACTTGATCCAGATTGGGACCAATAGATATTATTGCCAAGATATTCACTGTGCGCCACAAACTGGGTCAAGCTTGTGGGAACCATTTTTTGGATGACAGTCGCAAATACATCAAGATGAAATTAAAAAAAATGGAATTTCAAGAAGACAGAGAAGAAGAGTGTTGTACCTTAATGATTACGGATCCAATAAAGAGTTCGGAGAATTTGACAAACGACTACAACAACACTGTAAATTTTGGCACGTCAATGACCCTGATTTTTGCTGGACCTTCCAGATCAAATACAAGCAATCTCTCAAGGAAAGGCACATTCTCAATGACCATAACGTGGAATAGCTGGAGTGATCTCTTCCCAATTGATGTCTTGTTGCGGGGCCAGCAAGACACATAAATCCATCAGAGATTTGTCAAGGCGATGTGGAGGCTAATGAACCCGTGGATCTGCTGAAGACGAAGGTACTCGAGCGCAGTACAGCCACGGAGCAGGTGCTCCATAGTCTTCTTCGAGATGCCAACATCGAAGAGGTCGAGCTGCTTGAGTTGAGGGAGAAGAAGGGCGGGCACAACATTAATCTGGGTAAAATAGCATGAGCTAAATCTGGCGCAGCGCAGCGTTGGCGTGAGGCAGAGCATGAACGACGGTAGAGAGAGACATTGTCGAGCTTCAAACCTGAGCTCCTCGAGCTGATCTAGGGCGGGGGATAAGAACCACTCGCCGTACTTGGCTTGGACCTTGCAGTTGGTACTAAACATGCGGATGTCAAGGCGTCTAGCTGCCCCAGGGTGCAATGAAAGGATCTTGGAGACTGCGGCCATGCATTTGCAATCCCCGTTGTAGAGCGGTGTCGGCGGTGTGGTTGAGGGATGTGGCGCGGGAGGGGCACCACCGCCGGAGAGCGAGGTGGTGCCACGGCAGATTTGGTGGGGAGGAGGCTGATGATGATGAGCAGCATGTCGTCGGGGAGGCTGTTGATGAAGTCCAGGCTCATCGGATGCGGCTTTGGCTCGAGCCGCCTCCGCTTGTTGGCTGCCTCGCCGTCCATCTCAACCGGCGGCGACGCCAGTGTACACGTGTGCTGGTGTGTATTGTGTCTTTGGGTGTCTTGAAGTCGTCTGCTTGTGCATGCCGCCGTTGCGATGGTGAAGTGTCTTGAGTCGTCCTTCACGCGGAAGAAGTGTGCCCTCAATTTACTAGCATGCAGGTGCTACCTCGAGTGGTTTCAACTTTGTTTACTTCACTGCGTGTCAGATGGGCCTCTAGTTTACTTATTTTCACCCACTACCACATGGGCTAGCACACGAAGATTGAGAACACGAGCTGACAAGGCAGCATGTGGACTGGTTGACCCGTCAACAAAGCAATATATGGAGCTATACGCTGACACAGTGACCATATAATCCCTCGGTATAGAGATTTCGAGTGAGAGGGGAGACCCGTGAGAGATAGTAGAGAGAGAAAGAGCTACTCCCTCCGTTAGATAATGGTGTGCCTATATTTTTTTAAAGTAAAACTTTTGAAACTTTGACCAAGTTTATAAAGAAATTACTTATATCTACAATACCAAAGATAAATGATAGTATGAAGTAAGTACATGTTGTGATGAATCTAATGATTGTTCCAGATGTAAATGTTTTTCTCCACATATACCTGGTCAAACTTTTCTGAGGTTTGACATTTTGAAACATCCATATGCTTATTGACGTGAGAGAGTCCCTGTCACATCCATAGCTTCTGGCAATGCACTAGGCTAGCTTCATGTGTGCATCATGTTTAAATTTAAATGAATATGAAATGGGTATGACAGAAACCCCAGCACCTCATAATCCAACTAGGGTTTCCTAAAATCTTTTTCAGTGAACCTGAAATGCCCTTCTAAAATGTTCATCATCTTTGCCTTAGTCTAGAACCTCTGACAAAAATGGTGCACACTTTTCTAGGACATCATAAGGTCACTAGATTAAATCATACTCTATTTGCATTTGGGCATTTAAATGATATAAAATATTTTAGATGTCCAAATAATCATAAACTAAAATGTTTACTGTTGGTAATATTCCAAACAGTGGGCATGAGCAGTTTCATGATTTTTGAGTTAATTTTAGTATTTTTTATGAAAGCCACAAAGTTACAGAAGAAATAGAAAAATAGAAAATAAAAGAGAGAGAGAGGTTTTTACCTGGCCTCACTTGTGCACCCCACCAACCGACCCAACACTGTAGCTGGTCGGCCCAGCCCACCACCGCCTCCTTCCCTGTCACCTTCCTCCTCTGCGAGGAGGACGCGCGTGTGGCCGCCGCGTGCACGCACGCGCCCCAGCCACCTCCTCCCTCCCAGCCTGCCTGGCTCCCCCTCGTCGCGCCTAGACGAGGGCACCGCGACGCCTGGACACCCCGGACCCCTCCCTCTCTTCCCCGAACGCTCTCCCCCTCCTCTGTTCTCCCCATCGAGCGCAGTCGTCACCGCCGCTCGCTGCTGCCGCAGCCACCGCCTCCCCCTTGCCTCGCCGACGTGTCCGTGAGCTCCGCCTCGATGCCCTCACCTCTCCGCCGAGTCAAGCAACACCGGATGCCCCCGAACGCCGCTGACGTCGTCGTCTTCAACCTTCTGCCCCCCAGATCACCAGAGATGCCCCATCGTCGTCCGTGCCTACCCGCGATTGCTATTGCTTCCCTGCACCCGCCGTGAGGCACTGACCCTTCTCCCCCTCTCCGTTCTCTCTCTCGTGCACCGTAGCCACCGCACCTTGCTCGCCCGCACGCGCCGCCGCCTGAGCTCGTCGTCGACGCAGCTCCAATGACCTAATGGTCACCCCGGCGTGTCTAATGTGATCACCGACTCACGTAGCGTCCCCCTAGCGCAAAACTCCGTCCGTTTGCATGCTGCAACCTCGATCCCGAGCTCATCCGAGCTCCGGCCACCGCCAAGGTCATCGCCGTGCTCAACTCTGGCCGCCTCAGCCCCTCTCGCTTGCACAGGGAGATGCGGAGCACTCCCAGCAGCACATAGATGCCCTCCGCCGGCCATTCGGTTGCCGGAGGAGGAATCCCGAGCCCCTCCTCCGTCTCTGGTGTCGCCGGCAACGAGCCGCGGGTCAGCTCCGGTGAGTTGACCCAGGGTTTGACCCCGTCTGACTAGGGTTTGACTGCCCTGGGTCACTGACGCGTGGGGCCAGCCCTACTAATTAACCTAGGTTAGTGTTAGTTAACCAGGTTAGTTTAGTTAGTCACTGACACACGGGACCCATAGGCCAGGTTTGACCTGGACCGGCTCCGCTGACCTGCTGACGTCACACTGACGTCAGGCTGACGCAGTAAATCATTTTCTGGATTAAAACTAATTTAGGAAATTCTAGAAAATGTCCAAAACTTCTAAAATTCATATAAATTCAACCATAACTCCAAATGAGATAAGTTATATATGAAAATTGATCAGAAAAATCCAATCTATCCATATGTACTAGTGTCATGCATGTTAAAACAACTTAACCTTGCTGTATAGTGCAAAACATGATAAGGCACTATTTAAGATCACAAAATAAGTTTGGGATTGAACCTTTGGTTCAAAATGGCTCAAACCCATCTGGTTGTAGTTGCATTAGCCCAACACACTCATTTTGCCATGTCATGATCATGCATCATATTGTGCATTGCGTTGATTGTGTTTCGTTCTCTGTTGCCGGTATTTGTCCCCTCTCAATAGACGTGCTTCCGACGATGCGTTTGATGACACCGATGAAGAACTATACTATCTACAGAAGTGCCAGGAAAGCAAAACCCCGTCCTTCATTCTGATACAATCCCAGTCTCTCGCTCTTGATCTCTTTTACTGCATTAGGACAACAATGACTCATGTGTTACTTGCTGCGGTAGTTGAACCCCTTTTCCTCTGCATGACTTGTCATTGCCACAGTAAATAGATGAAACCCACTAGCATGAGTAGGAGTTGTTTGAGCCCTGATGTGCCTACTCATTCATTCTTGTTTGTCATGCGTGCTACTGCTTAGAGTTGAGTCAGGTCTGGTTCATTGGGGATGAATCAAAATGGTGATGAACATGCCCTACTTAGTGTGATCTAAGTGTGTGAACATGATTTGGTAAAGGTAGCCGTGGCCATGTAGGAGTACTGGTGGGTTGTCTCATTGAAGCCGTCCTCAGGAACTGAGTTCTGTGTTTGTGATCCATGAATAGCTACTACCACTCATTGGGATCCTTAATTGACCCTCCCGACTTATTAGCCGCCCTTGTCCTCTGTCCAGGAGTTGCAAGTAGTTTATGGTGTTTGTAGTTGCTGGAGGCCGTGCACAGCACTGACCCGAGGGGTGGGCTGTTATGCGGTAGGCACGTGGCTGGGTATGCCAGGCGCCCGTTTGGTGTCGCGGAACCCTACACACATCATTCGGGGCCGTATGTGGAAACCTCGGCCAGACTCCCTGTGGATGGAACCTGGATAGGCGATAAACCTGGACTAGAGACTTGTGTGGTTAGTCAGGTCGTGGCCGACACCCTCACCAGGCTTCCGCTTGAAGGTTGCCGAGATACATGACGTGTACATGGCGGTAAGTGGCGAGAGCGTGTGTGAAGAAGTACACCCCTGCAGGGTTAACATCATCTATTCGAATAGCCGCGTCCGCGGTAAAGGACCTCTGGGTTGCCTAAACAGTTCATACACAAGTGAAAGTGGATACTCTAAAATAAGCAAGATAAGCGTGAGTGCTATGGATGGCATTCTCGTAGGGAGATGGGAGTGGATCCATAGTGGGGTATTGGTATGGTGAATATGTGGACTCGTGTGCGCCACCTCAAAAGAGTTACTTGCAGTCGTAGTTTAGGATAGCCACCGAGTCAAAGCTAGCTTGCTGTAGTTAAACCCCACCATCCCTTTGTTGATACTGATGCATATGTAGTTAGTTCTGATGTAAGTCTTGCTGGGTACATTTGTACTCACATTTGCTTAATTTATGTTTTTGCAGAGAGACTACAGTGTCGCTAGTAGTTCCACGTGGACTTCGATGTTTAGCTTGTTACCTCAGCTACGATCTTGTGCCCTCGACATGATCTGGTAGATAGTCAGGCTTCTCAGCCTTTTTTCATTTGTAGATGTCTGTACTCAGACATGTTAAGCTTCCGCATGTACTTTGACTTGTATGCTCTGAATGTTGGGTCATGAGACCCATGTTTGTAATATCTCGCTCCTCGGAGCCTATTGAATAAATACTTTGAGTCATAGAGTTATATTGTGATGCCATGTTGTATTTGCACATATCGAGCATATTGTGTGTATGAGTTGAAATGCTTGGTATGTGTGGGATCTGATAGCCTAGTTGTTCATTCTTGGTAGCCTCTCTTACCGGGAAATGTCTCCTAGTGCTTCCACTGAGCCATGGTAGCTTGCTACTGCTCCGGAACACTTAGGATGGCCGGCATGTGTCCTTCTTCGTTCCTTTGTCTGTCCCTTCGGGAAATGTCACACGTTGTTCCTCTAAGTCCACGTAGCTTGCTACGACTTGGGTTCATACGTTGTTGATCGACACGTTCATTGTTGGGTCATGTATGCCTGTCCTTGTAAGTTAGCGCCACATTGGGTCCACGACTAGTCATGTCAGCCCAGGTTCTTTATCATATGGATGCTAGAGGCACTATCATATACGTGCGCCAAAAGGCGCAAACGGTCCCGGGCCAGGTAAGGTGGCACCTGTAGAATACTGTCGTGAGGCATAAACCGATATGATGTGTTACATGCTAAATCAGTGTGACTTAGGATCGGGGTCCTGATAGTCCCTAACTAGAGAGAGAGAGAGGGAGAGAGAGAGAAATAGAAAGAGTAAGTGAAAAAAGTGTGTGTGCGTGTATGAAAGAGACATGGACAACACACGATAAAGCATAGAAAAAGCATGTGTGTCTTATGCAAACATATCACACATGCATCTTTGACAGCGGAAGCAAGGTGAGGAGATAGTGTGTGGTTGTTTGCAACCGAGAGAGAAAGACCCCTAGCATGTGGCCAAGAGAGGTCTGACAAACAAGGGAGAGAGGTCGAGAGAGACGTATGGAGAAAATGCATACATGGGGAGGAGAGAGTGTATGTTTGTGACACAGAGATCCCCTGGAAATCATTTTGGGACTACATGGGTGGGAGATCGAGTGACAAGGTGTGTGCGTGATAGAAGATACCCCGAGAGATATCAAGATAGATGTATGGATGGAAGGAGACAATACGTGTGTTCCTGATGGCTAGCGATAGATAGTCGTACTTAGGGGGGAGTGCGTGCGCCTATGATGGAGTGAGGGATTATGGTACCTAGGGGGTGCGTGTCACATAGAGAGAGAACAATGGCGGAGAGTGTAATATGGGTCTATGTAGCACGAGGCGAGATATGTGTATGTGTGAACCAGGTATATATAAAGCTTGAGAGAGATAGAGGAGCCCCGATACGGCTGAGTGGTGCGTCAAACAGCTGAGAGGGGGAAAGAGATATTCCATCCACTCGATAATGAAGTACATATAAATTTTATAGAAGTCGAACTTTGGAAACTTTGACCAGGTTTATGCAAATATTATTTATATCTTCAATACCAAAGATACATCATACGAAACTACATCTCATGATGAATCTAATGATATATGTTTGTCGTTCTAGATGTAAATGTTTTTCTCCACGTACATGGTCAACCTTTGTGATGTTTGACTTTTCAATAAATATATATGCTATGGACCGAAGACAGTGCCTAAGTCGAGAGAGATCAAGTGTGTGTGAAGGAGAATGAGTGAGTGTGCAAAAAGAGTGTGTGTGTGAAAGAGAAAGGGACAACAAACGATATATTAGAGAGAGAGTGTGTGTTCATTTCTTATGCAAACATATCACACATGCATCTCCGAGATAGAAAAGCGAGGTGAGGAGATACACGAAGATAGCTGGTGCATGATTGTTGGCAACGGAGAGAGACACCCCTATAGCACATGTCTAGTATAGGTCTGGCCAACAAGGGACAAGGGTCGAGAGGGATGCATGGAGAAGATGGACGCATGGGGAGGGAGAGAGGGTGTGTTTGTGATAGAGAGATCCCTCGAGATCGTGAGGGGACTATATGGGTGGGAGATCGAGGGACGAGGTGCGTGTGCGATAGAAAGATGTCCCATGAGAAATCGAGATAGACCATGCACATGTTTGTGATGGAGACTAAGAATTAGCTAGTCATATACATATAGGGGGGACTGCGTGTGCCCACAATTGAGTGAGAGACCATCATACTTGGCTAGACGTGAGATTGTGTGTGTGTGCGTGTGAGATGGAGAGAGAACGAGGAAGAGAGAGTTTTAGATGGGTATATTGAGTGCGAGTGAGATATGCATGTGTATGTGTGACCCAGGGAGATGGAGAGTTTGAGAGAGAGGGAAGAGTTCCGAGACGGCAGAGTGGTGTGTGAGACTTACGGGCAACAAGGTAGGGAATTTGTGTGCGTGCGATGAGTGCACCCAAGATATTTAGCTTGGACTAGAGAATCATACATAGTGTGCGAGAGACACATATACATGGAGTGTGCATGCGAACTAGAAAGACCCCCCCACACACACACACACAGAGAGAGATAAAGAGAGAGAGGGACCAACAAGGTTTGTGTTTGGATGTGTGCGATAAAATTGAAGATTGAGAGAGAGAGAGAGAGCAGGAGTCCGAGAGAGGGGGAGGTCGCGTTTTGTGCATCAAAGACTGATATAAACCATGTTTCGATATAAACTTGCATTCAAATATTTAAATTGGAGAACATGTTGTGTGCAATCCACACATGAACGGAGATATGCGCATCAAACAAGTTCATTAATTTGACTTTCAACATGTTCATGGAGTACTATAATACTGTACAACATGCTACTCGATTGAGGTGTTCAATTTTGGATTTAGTTCTTTGACCTGGTGAACGAGCTATTTCATTAAATCGAGATACTTCATTTTTGGTTCGATTCCCGTTTTGAGTAGGTCAACTATTTGTTGTACAGTAAATCGTTAGCAATGAGCATGTAAAAACACATTAGTCCCGAGCATCATATCTCCATCTAAAAAAGAAGTCGCAAGCTAATATTTCAAAATTTGATTGGAATGGACTTGGTAAGGTAGACGTGGATGCTCGTTCTCACAAAATTTGAACAAGCCGCTAAACACCCACTGCTCAGTGGAATTCGCCCGAGCAAATAAATGGGAGACACGAAATTACCGGCCTATGTGGGACACAGGCCTGTTGTACATCGAGGGTAGGTTCGTAACTTCATCCAAGCGTGGCTTCTCCTTGGCCGAAATGACATGTGCTAAATAATTCATAAACCATGGGCCGCAAAACACCCTCTCCTTGTCTGAAATCGCTCATGCCGACTATTTCAAAACACACCCTCCACGCCCGAAATCGCCCGCGCCGACTATTTCAAAACATGCCCTCCTCGCCCAAAATCGCTCGCGCCAACTATTCCAAAACACGCCCTCCTCGCCCGAAATCGCTCACATCCACTATTTGGGAGAAGCAAAGTTACTCTACTATCCCTGACCCTCAGTACACAGACCCTAGCCCAGAAGCCTAAAGGCAGGGGTAGAACTATAACTCCCCCCACATTTCAGACAAATGCGTCCGTAAGACATGGTTCCCCCTCACAATTCCCCATTCATACCTTGTGGGCGCCAAATCACCTTCTCCCCGGAATCTTCCTTCTCCCAAGCCGTGGAACCTTAGCCCCTTCTCCATGGCACCCTACACCGCACCAAATTCATCGCCTCCCTCCTCCCCAATGCCGGAGACACTATCCGTTTGCCATCGTGCACTGGGATGTGTGCCTCTTACTCCGTACTGCCGGAGTTGCCTCAACGATGGCCGCGTGAACCGTATCGGAGCCGGTTCACCCCTGCCGCTGTACAAGGCGCTGGAGCGGCTCCAATGTCGGAAGTTTCCAGCAGGGCCCCTGTGCTACTTCCCCGTAGTCGTCGACCGTACCGACACCTCTGCTTTCCCTGCCGCCAGTAGCCACCGCAACTGCGCCGGCCTCACTAACTCGGTAGCTGGAGCTACCTACTTCATCGGGCCGCAAGATAGGTCGTACACTCATCTCAAATCACTTTATTTAGGTGTCAGTTGTATGAATTTTTATTCTGGGCCAATCGATTCCCAATGGGAAGCAGCACCCCTTGAGGCAGCGGAGCTCCTAGGCTGCCGGTTGGCTGGTGTCTAACGTAAGGGTGAGGGGGCGCAAGTTTGCCGCGGAAGCAGCGCTTACATGGCTATCTTAGAGTTGCATCGGTTGAAGGTACTGCCGCTGCCGGATCTGGATGACGTCGATTCTTTGTGGATTGGCTGGGGGCGGCCCAACCACTACAGTGCCGTGGGGCGGGGAGCAGGGTTTTGGTCGGAGCTCTCACGGCCACGGACGGCGGAGGCAGGCTGCTCTGCCGATGGTCGCTGGCTCTTCGGGGAAGATTCTGAACAGTGTCAGCCGAGTGGCACAAGACGACCATCAAGCCATCCGACTGAAGACCAAAATAAAATAAAATCGTGTGACCCCAATTTAGTCTTCAGTCAACAGACGTGTCGTACCTTACTGTTGATCTCTTAGGGTATTTCTTCAGATCCGAGACATGTGTCGTTCTTAACATTATGCATTTTCTGCATCTTCAGCCACACCGTCTTCCTTCTCACCGGAGCTTCTCCAACAAGGGAAGCATACACCAGAAGGGAGCTATAGTTCCCACTCAACAGTTCCCTGCATGAAATGCGCGTGCCCGACATAGATAGCCACAACAACTACATGGCCATCGACAAGTTAGCACATGATGCTCACTCCTATGGATGGCGGCCAGATAGGTTGTACCCTCATCTTACTTGTGTGCAACATTTATGGCTTTGTTATTCACCTAAGCATGGAAAATAGATTATCACATTTCACTATATATAAATGCTATGGGTCTTGTTCAGGAGTTCAGCTGTTCCATAGTTCAGCTGAGAGACTTGTTCTTTAGGTAACACTGTGCAATAGTTATCATCCATCAGCCAATGCTATCCCACAGGCTAGTGATTATAGTATTATTACCACTTCTAGTATTACCTATGTTATTCTTTAATACTTTTGTGTGCCATATCATTAATCTCGAGTACAAAGGATACACATTCTGTAGCTTTCATCTGTGTTCTCCCTTTAGTTTTTTAGACCTACTGCTGCTAGTTAACCCTAGTCCTACTAGTTGTCTTCCATGCATGTCAGATATAATTGCACACACTGAAATATCCACAAGAACCTCACGGAGCAATGTAACGGCCAACAAACTTGATGTCAATGATACCCAATATGATGGAACATGTAAAGGCAGTTCTTCAGGAGACTTGCAGAAAGATGATGAATCCTCTTCACCCCACAAGGTCCTTGCTCTAACTTGGCCCATGATATGGGTACAACATGCATATAATGTCCAGGAGTGCATCTACTCTGTTGCGATGCCACGTGCTTAGCCTGCTGATCATGCATGTAAATATGTCATGCCTTCCTATTTTTCAGTATCTATTCCATTCATGATAACATGTTTTCAAATTCAAGTATTGTCATTCTACTCTATCTCAATGCCATCTGCTTAGTTTGGACATCACGCTTCTGAATATATTATGCATTGTTATTCATCAGTATGTACTTCATCTGTCTACCTTACCATGTTTTTTTTACATTGAAAGTGTTTGGTCTGTTGCAATGGCATCTTAGTTTCCCAATCATACACGCATATGTTGACTTAATGTTTTTCTATATGTATTCCGCTAGCATACAATTTTACATTCAACTAGTGTTTTTTTATTTTGTTGTCCTGTCGTATCCCTAGCTCTTACATCATACTCCCTCCGTCCGGATTACATGTTGCCGAAATGGATAAAAATGGATGTATCTAGAACTGAAATACGCCTAGACCCATCCATTTATTTCCGGATGGAGGGAATACATGTCAATATGGCATGCCTTTCTATTCTTTAGTATCTATTCTATCTCTCTGCTGTAGCATGTTTTATAATTGAAGCTCCATTCTTCTATATAAGGCATGCAAGGGGAAGACAGCTATGTTAGAATCTGAAGGGTTACAAATAAGGTCTTTGCAAAAGATCCAAACGCCAAGAGATAATAAACCAACTGCAGTTTTCATAGATACTACTCCAGCACAGAGAAACCCAACTCCTACTAATAATAAGCAGATTCCAGTGGCCAAATAACTAGTCCGCTCTAGTCCATCAAAAATATGTCAACTCCATTCTACGAAGCGTGTGCGTATCCTTGCATCATGAAATTTTATAGCATGATGATCATATTTTCTACATGTTTCTTACCCATCTCTCTTTTCAAAAATAAGCTTAACAGATAGAAGAATTTTTGCACTGGTATCTGATGTCTGCTAGAATTACGTTGGTATTTCCCCAAAGAGGAAGGGATGATGCAGTATAGCCACGGTAGGTATTTCCCTCAGTGATGAGACCAAGGTTACCGAACCACTAGGAGAACCTCCTCACAGCACGTAAACAACACCTGCACACAAATAACAAATACTCGCAACCTGACGTGTTAAAGGGGTTGTCAACCCCTTTTGGGTACGATGCCTCAAGATAGGCAAATACCATGAGGTAAAAGTGGTAGATAGGATAAATAGATCGTGGAATAAATAAATTGCAGCAAGGTATTTTTGTATTTTTTGTTTAATAGATCTGAAATAAATGCAAGGAAAGTAGATCGCAAAGGCAAATATGATGAAAAGAGACTCGGGGGCCGTAGGTTTGAATAGTGGCTTATCTTGAGAAAAATAGCAAAGGTGGGAAAACTATTACCGTTGAGAAATTGATAGAACTTCAAATAATCATGACGATATCCAGGCAATGATCATTATATAGGCATCACGTCCAAGATTAGTAGACCGACTCCTGCCTGCATCTACTACTATTACTCCACACATCGACCGCTATCCAGCATGCATCTAGTGTATCAAGTTCATGGAGAAATGGAGTAATGCAATAAGAACGATGACATGGTGTAGACAAGATCTATCTATGTAGAGATAGACCCCATCGTTTTATCCTTAGTAGCAACAATACATACGTGCCGGTTTCCCTTCTGTCACTGGGATCAAGCACCGTAAGATCGAACCCACTACAAAGCACCCCTTCCCATTGCAAGATAAATAGATCAAGTAGGCCAAACAAAACCCAAATATCGGAGAAGAAATATGAGGCTATAAGGAATCATTCATATAAGAGATCAAATAAGACTCAAATAACTTTCATGGATAAAAACATAGATGTAATCATAAACTCAAAGTTCATCAGATCCCAACAAACACACCGCAAAAGGCTTACATCATATGGATCTCCAAGAGACCATTGTATTGATAATCAAGAGAGTGATAGAGGCAAAGGTGTCCCGTCTTTCGATGAGATGATGGATATCGCTTTGGTGGAAATCGACTTTGACGAGCCGACTATGAACGTGCGAGGACGTCGTGCCTTAGCAATCGCTAAACCAACTCCGAGAGGTTATTGACCACGCCGGAGCACGATCAACCTGACCACGAGGGTCTGTTTCCTGCGAGCAAACGAAGAACAAGCAAGAAACTGAGATTGCAATCTGGATATTGCGAATATAAGATGAAAGCTTTATTGATCAAGGTGGGTTCTGAGACGTCTTTGTCTGGTCATTGAACACAAATGAAGTACGCGAAGTTACTGCTATGGCAAACTTTAATCTAAACAAAACCAAAAGTCTATACGGTGCCCTAAGGGCTGTATATATGGAGGAAGAGGGTGTCAATTTCATGGCCCTTGGTGGAGGGGTCCGAAACTAACCCTATCTCTTGTTTCCCCACACATACAGACTCTAAAAATAGCCTATACTTTTCTATTTCGAAATTACATGGGCCTGGCCCAATAATACGGTGACGTAGCACCTAGAATAGCCTCTGGACGAAATTTATGAAGTGGCATCTTGTATATTTCGTCCAAGGCTTCATGCACTCAGTATGGTGGCTTCAAAGTCCTGAAATCATCACTTGTAACTCCGTTCTTGTTCCCCTTGCGCATGCCATCATCTCCATGCTTGTTCTTGCTCCAATGTTCATCCTTCTCCAAGCTAGCCCCTTCATTTGTAAGCAAAACAAATGTATCCAATTTAGGCAGCATCATATTCTCATGAACATTAGAATCATTACCAAGAAAGGAAAGTACCTAATAATTTAATTGGCGTGCGCGAGCTCTAGTAATTGGTCCAGTATATGTAACAGTAGGGGTTGTAGGTGTAACAATGGTATTGATGTCCTCATCATCCTCCCCTTCTTGAAATGAAGTCGTCCTCGATGGAAGCTCATCTTCCTCACCCAAATAAGGCTTCAAATCTGCAATGTTAAAAGTGGGACTAACCCCAAAATCTGCAGGCAGCTCAAGTTTATATGCATTATCATTTATTTTCTCCAACACCTTAAAAGGACCATCAACACGTGGTATTAACTTTGATTTGCGCAAATCAGGAAATCTATCCTTACGCAAATGTTACCAAACAAGATCTCCAGGTGCAAACACAAGATGTTTTCTACCCTTATCTCCAGCAAGTTTATATTTAGCATTCATACGCTCAATGTTTTCCTTAGTTAACTCATGCATTTTTAAAATCAATTCAACATGTTGTTTAGCATCAAAATTAACCTTCTCCGAAGATGGAAGAGGCAACAAATCTATAGGTGCACGAGGTAGGAAACCATACACAATTTCAAAAGGGCACATCTTAGTAGTAGAATGCAATGAACGATTATAAGCAAATTCAATACGAGGCAAGCATTCTTCCCACATTTTCTTATTATTCTTCAAAACAGCCTTAAGCATAGTAGACAATGTTCTATTGACTACTTGGTTTATCCATCGGTTTGGGGGTGACAAGTAGTACTAAAAAGCAGTTTAGTCCCCAATTTAGCCCATAAACATCTCCAAAAGTGGCTAAGAAATTTAGTATCATGATCTGAAACAATAGTATTGGGCACACCATGCAAGCGAATAATTTCACGAAAGAACAAATCAGCAACATTAACGGCATCATCGCGTTTATGACATGGTATAAAGTGTGCCATTTTCGAGAATCTATCCACGACAACAAATATGATATCCCTCCCCTTCTTTGTTCGAGGTAAACCTAAAACAAAGTCCATAGATATATCCTCCCAAGGAACACTAGGTACATGCAATGGCATATATAAACCAAGAGGATTGAGTCGTGACTTAGATTTTTGACATGTAGTGCAGCGAGCAATAAAACGCTCAACATCCCGTCTCATCGTTGGCCAAAAGAAATGTGTAGCAAGTACGTCCTCCGTCTTCTTCATGCCAAAGTGTCCCATTAATCCTCCTCCATGCGCCTCCTGCAACAACAAAAGACAAACAGAGCTAGCTGGAATGCACAGCTTGTTAGAACAAAACACAAATCCAACATTAACGACGAACTTGTTCCATGTTCTCCCTTCTTTACAATTCTGCAATACATCTTTAAAATCAGCATCATGCACATATTGATCTTTGATGGTCTCCAAACCAAATATTTTGAAATCAAGTTGTGAAAGCATAGTATAGCGACGAGACAATGCATCAGCAATAACATTTTCTTTACCCTTCTTGTGTTTAATAACATAAGGGAAAGTCTCAATGAATTCAACCCATTTAGCATGTCTACGATTCAATTTAGCTTGACTTTTAATATGTTTCAAAGATTCATGATCAGAATGTATAACAAATTCTTTGGGCCATAAATAATGTTGCCATGTCTCTAATGTCCGAACAAGAGCATATAATTCTTTATCATAAGTAGAATAATTCAGACTAGGCCCACTCAATTTTTCAGAAAAATATGCAACAGGTTTGCCATTTTGTAATACACACCTCCTAATCCAATTCCACTAGCATCACATTCAAGCTCAAAAGTCTTATTGAAGTCAGGAAGTTGGAGTAAAGGAGCATGGGTCAACTTATCTTTCATTACCGTGAAGGCTTCTTCCTGTGCGGTACCCCAAACAAAAGGCACATCCTTCTTTGTAAGCTCATTGAGAGGTGCAGCAATGGTGCTGAAATCTCTCACAAAACGCCTATAGAATCCAGCAAGGCCAAGAAAACTCCTGACTTGTGTGACCGTTATGGGCTGCGGCCAACTCTCAATAGCTTCAATCTTGGCTTTATCAACTTCAATTCCCTGTGGAGTAACAACGTAGCCAAGAAAAGACACTCGGTCGGTGCAAAAGGTGCACTTCCCAAGGTTACCAAACAAACGTGCATCACGAAGAGCAATAAAAACAACACGTAAATGTTCCAAATGTTCCTCAAAAGTTCTGCTATAAATCAATATGTCATCAAAGTAAACTACCACAAATCGTCCAATGAAAGCACGTAAAACTTCGTTCATTAATCTCATGAAAGTACTAGGTGCATTAGTTAACCCAAAAGGCATGACTAACCACTCATATAATCCAAACTTAGTTTAAAATGCTGTTTTCCATTCATCCCCCAGTTTCATACGAATTTGATGGTATCCACTACGCAAATCAACTTTGGAGAATATTGTAGAGCCACTGAATTCATCAAGCATATCATCTAGCCTAGGAATAGGATGACGATAACGAATAGTAATATTATTAATGCCTCTACAATCAACACACATACGCGATGTACCATCCTTTTTCGGCACTAAAGTAATAGGAACAACACAAGGACTAAGGGATTCGCGTATATAACCTTTGTCGAAAGCTCTTGTACTTGACGATAATCTCCTTCGTCTCCTCTGGATTGGTGCGGTATGGTGCACGGTTGGGTAGCGATGCACCGAATTAAGTCAATTTGATGTTCAATCCCTCGAATAGGTGGTAATCCGGTGGCGAGTCTTGTGGGAAGGCGTCGGCGAACTCCCGCAAAATGTTAGTGACAAAGAGGGGCAAAGAGGAAAACCGTCCTCGAATGAAAATAATGCCTCTTTGCACACAAAAGCATAGCAAACAGATTTGCTAAAATCTAGTTCATCAATATCAGATTAGGTGGCAAGTAAACATGCACTTTTCAATTTAATTCCAGAAGCAACACAAGATGGTTTATTATTAGGCTTCATTTGTTGCTCAAATTCTTTTGCCACAATCTGATTTTCACTCTTATTCTTCTCCTGTTTTGCTTTATTAGCTCTATTAGTATCATCTTTCAAAATGGAATCAGGAGTCATAGGAAGCAAAGTAATATTTTTATCCTTATGAACAAGAGTATACTGATTGTTTCTACCATGGTGGATGTAATATTTATCAAATTGCCATGGTCGGCCAAGTAATAAGGAACATGCTTGCATAGGTACCACATCACAATCAATTTAATCAAGATATGTAGAAATACTAAAATGCACACGAGCAATGACGTGTTACCTTAACCTTCTTCTGTTGTTGAACCATTGGATGTAGTAAGGATGTGGATGTGGTCTTGTGGTGAGAGAGAGCTTCTCCACCATCTCCATGCTAGCCAAGTTGTTGCAGCTCCCTCCATCTATGATGGCGCGCACGTAACGTTCCTTCACAACTCCTTTGTATGGAACAAATTATGCCTCTGATTTTGCTCACTTGTGTAACTCTGCACACTCAAAACACGTTGAGCAACTAAACATTCATACTGTCAACGTCTTGAGAGCCATGTATTGCGTCTCATGATCGTAATCATCTCCACCATGTTCTTCACATGTAATAAGAGCCAACGTCTCCTCATCATAGTCACTAGCGGACTCATACCCACCATCCTCAGTTGCAATCATCACACGCTGAGATTTGCATTCTCTCGCATAATGACCCCTTCCCTTACAACGGCGACAAATAATATCACTTGTGTGCCCGATTGATGCCATGGAAGAAGAAGAGCTCTGTGTAGGCCCAAGCGGTGCGCTATTGGCGATAGTGGTGGTCGTGCACGCTTTCTTGTATCACGGTGGAGGTGGCACCTAATGTAGGTGCTTTGGTGCGATGGAAGTAGAAGATGCACACGGTGTCCATGATGAAGGTCGACCTGCAGAAAAGTTAGTTCACGCCAATGCTTGTCGATCCTGCACTTCACATTCAGCTTTACAAGCAAGATGGAATAAACGAGTGATATTAGTATACTCCTTATACTATAGAATGGTCTGAATCTCTCTATTTAATCCACCCATAAAACGTGCAAGCATAGGTTCAATCGCCTCAACAATACCACATCTAATCATGCCAGTTTGTAATTCCTGATAATATTCTTCTATAGAATTTTTTCCTTGTCTCAAACGCTGCAATTATTGAAGCAATTCACGTTGATAATATGGTGGAACCCAACGAGTACGCATAGCAGTTTTCAAAGCAGCCCAAGTAGCTGGAATAGGATATAATCTACAATGTTTAGACCACCAAACACATGCAAAGCTAGTGAAAGCACAAACAGCAGCAGGAACACGTCTCTCCTCAGGATATTGTAAACATGTAAATCGTTGTTCAGTTTCTAACTCCCAAGTAAGATATATATCAGGAACATATCTACCTCAAATGGTGGAATA
This sequence comes from Aegilops speltoides, assembly GCA_021437245.1. Taxonomy (NCBI): domain Eukaryota; kingdom Viridiplantae; phylum Streptophyta; class Magnoliopsida; order Poales; family Poaceae; genus Aegilops; species Aegilops speltoides. Next base: position 278,336,456 of record CM038146.1, on the reverse strand, counting down.
TTCAATTTTAGTTTAGGGAGATGGTCATGATCTTGTACCGAGGGGAGCCCTAACATTGCCATTATTTGCATGTGGACGACCTGGTGGTTGTGGTGCTGGTGGTTGCACGTGGTTCTGATTTTGATCAACCTCATCCTCATAATCTCCTACATAATCATCCTCCTCCCCATCAGCAGCAGGAGCCACAGAATTATCAACAGCAGCACCAATAGTTTGGCCAGGCTGAAGAGGAACATGGCTCGCTCGGCGGAGGGCTGTTTCACGATGTGGAGGTAGTCGTTGTTGTTGTTGTTGTTGTTGTTGCAGAGGTGCGGCAGGTGCAGCCGGTGGTGGAAGACATGCAAGCAGTTCATTAAATCTGTTGTCGAGCTTTTCGAACGTCTTCTCAAGGCCAGTGATCTTCTCCATGGCCTCTTCAAAATTGTTCAGCACATCTTGCACCTGTTCACTCATCATTTGCTGAAACTTAGCATGAAGCTCCTTGTTCGTTAAGTTCTCCCACAATCTCGGCCGGCTTGTGATCCCGGCATGGTTAGCGACAATAGAAACACACAAGAATATGATCCTCAGGACTACTAACAAGTGGTGGTGGTGGGTGTCACAAGTCCGTCAAGCAAAACTCAAATTCTTACCGGTTCTTACCCGAAGAAGGTGATCGGCAACCGTTGTAGTCAAAACTCTCAAAGCTTGGATAGAACGATTACCAGGGAGAGTCAAACACACGACATAGATGTATGTGGAGCTGGGAAGGCTTATAATATGGTAGCAAAAAGGATCAACAATAATCAATTCAGAGACGCAAAGTTGAATAAACACTCAACGATGGTACTATGCTGGTCCTAGGCTAGACCGTGCTAGAGACGCGAACCTAGAACACTAACAAAATCACGGCACTGCACTTAAACAAGGGAAGAGCACACTCTGGAAAAAAATCGCTTTTTTTGCGCTCCTTTTTTTTTTGCCGAAAATCACTATAATGGCGAGTGTCTCAAAACTCTTCCCAAGTCAAGATAACAGGATATGCACGAAATTTTTCGACCAATTTCTTTTTCGACTGCCCGGACCCAAAAACTGGAAACGGGTCAAAAAAACTTTCTATAACAGTGACTGTCTCAATACGCTTAGAAACACCTAAAAATAGGATAGCCAGAATTTTTTTTGTCTAGTGCATTTTTGGAAAATTTTGGGCCTAAACGGAGGGTGGTTTCTGGACTCTTTTTTTTGGAAACCAACCTCTTCTACGGACGGCAAAAGATTGCTGGAATCCGAAACCTACTCAGACAAGGAAAACACAAATCTGGAAATAGATGGATCTCGAAAGTTAACCTAATATGAGATGGAGTCGAGTGGTGCTAGTATATGGATGTGGGTCAAAGGTGGTATATGGACTCGGATCGGTGTTGGTATATGGACTCGGAGCGGTGGCGGATAAGCGGGATGGTAGATGGCAGGAACGACGTATCTGGTGTGGTGGTGGTATATGGCAGCGGATGATGATGGTGCGGCGGCGGCGTGAAGACACGTGAACAGAACTCGAAACTCTAAAAGACTAGACACTAAGACTAGCAACTAGACACGATGATGCAACCGAAAATTCAACAAAGAAAAATACTGAAAAGACTATGCAATGGCTCAGACTGGTTCGGATATGATGAACTAACCCTTAAATTTTTTTTGGCTTTTTCGTGGACTGTAGGTATGAAGAACAGACTCGATCTAAACTATGAAAAACTGTAAAATCTCACCGAGCAACCTGGAAATCTGATACCCCTTGATAGAGGCAAAGGTGTCCCGTCTTTCGATGAGATGATGGACATCGCTTTGGTGGAAATCGACTTTGACGATCCGACTACGAACGTGCGAGGACGTCGCGCCTTAGCAATCGCTAAACCAACTCCGAGAGGTTATTGACCACGCCGGAGCACGATCAACCTAACCACGCGGGTCTGTTTCCTGCGGGCAAACGAAGAACAAGCAAGAAACTGAGATTGCAATATGGATATTGCGAATATAAGATGAAAGCTTTATTGATTAAGGTGGGGTTCTGAGACGTCTTTGTCTGGTCATTGAACACAAACGAAGTACGCGAAGTTGCAGCTATGGCGAACTTTAATCTAAACAAAACCCAAAGTCTAAACGGTGCCCTAAGGGCTGTATATATGGAGGAAGAGGGGGTGAATTTCGTGGCCCTTGGTGGAGGGGGTCCGAAACTAACCCTTACTCTTGTTTCCCCACACATACGGACTCTAAAAATAGCCTATACTTATGTATTTCGAAATTACATGGGCCTGGCCCAATAATAAGGTGACGCAGCACCTAGAATAGCCTCTGGACGAAATTTATGAAGTGGCATCTTGTATATTTCGTCCAAGGCTTCATGCACTCAGTATGGTGGCTTCAAAGTCCTGAAATCATCACTTGTAACTCCATTCTTGTTCCCCTTGTGCATGCCATCATCTCCATGCTTGTTCTTGCTCCAATGTTCATCCTTCTCCAAGCGAGCCCCTTCATTTGTAAGCAAAACAAATGTATCCAATTTAGGGAGCATCATATTATCATGAACATTAGAATCCTTACCAAGAAAGGAAAGTACCTGATAATTTAATTGGCGTGCGCGAGCTCCAGTAATTTGTCCAGTATATGTAACAGTAGGGGCTGTGGGTGTAACAATGGTATTGATATCCTCATCAGAGAGAGAGAGGAAGCCTTCTAGCTACCATGGACCCGTAGGTCTACAAAGAACTACTCACGCATCATCGGAGAGGCACCAATGGGTGTGGTGAACCCCTCCGTGATGGTGTCTAGATTGGATCTAGTGGTTCTGGACTCTCCGGCGGCTAGAATTGATTTTTGTCGACTCCCCTAGGGTTTCTAGAATATTGGGGTATTTATAGAGCAAAGAGGCGGTTCAGGGTGCACCCGAGGTGGGCACAACCCACCAGGGCACACCTGGGCCTCCTGGCGCACCCTGGTGGGTGCTGCCCTCCTCGAGGCACCCTTGAGGTGCAGCCTTGGCCCAGTGGATGTCTTCTGGCCCAAAAAAATCCTCAAAAAGTTTCGCCGCTTGCACTCTGTTTGATATTGATTTCCTGCGATGTAGAAAACATGCAGAAAACAACAACTGGCACTGGGCACTATGTCAATAGGTTAGTACCAAAAAATGATATAAAATGACTATGTAATGAATGTAAAACATCCAAGAATGCTAATATAACAGCATGGAACAAACAAAAATTATATATACGTTGGAGACGTATCAGCATCCCCAAGCTTAATTCCTGCTCGTCCTCGAGTAGGTAAAACTGATAAAAACAGAATTTTCGATGTGGAGTGCTCCCTAACATGTTCATCACATTTCTTTTCTATATAGCATGGACATATGGAATTTTATATGATTCAAAGCAATAGTCTAGTTTTGACATGAAGACTTCAATACTCAAGCATACCAACAGGCAACCATGTCTTTCAAAATATCAACACTAAAGCAAGTTATCCCTAGCCCATTATGCTCAATCATTGATCCATGCATGAAACGCACTGGAATATTAGCTACACCCAATGCTCAAATATGATCTTAGTGCCCCTTAGTTGGTGCTTTATAAGAGAATATGGAGACTCAAATTCAAAATAAAAAATTGCATAAGTAAAAGAAAGGCCCTTCACGGAGGGAAGTAGGGATTTGTAGAGGTGCCAGAGCTCAAAGCTTAAATTGAGAGATAAAAATATTTTTGAGAGGCATACTTTTCCGACCAATGAAAACGAATTAGAGATCTCAACACTTTCCATGCTAGATACATCATAGGCGGTTCCCAAACAGAAATAAAGTTTATTCCTTTTTCCACCATTACTTTCACTTTCCATGGCTAGCCGAATCCACGGAAGCCCTCCATACCAACACTTTCCAATGAATTTATTATTTGACAACAAAAAGTAAATTCATTTTTCATTTCAGGACTGGGCATCCCTAATACCTTTGCCATACTCTCGTGCAATGACAAGTGAATAAACACTCATCGTGAGAGTAACACATCTAGCATGCAAAATATTGGTCACCCTTCACCGCCTCGCGAGTAGTAGAGCACACAAAAGAGAAATTTATTTTGAAAATTAGAGATGGCACATGCAAATTTGCTTAGAACGGCATGGAAATACCGCATATAGGTAGGTATAGTGGACACATAAGGCAAAGCCGATTTAATGGATTTTGGATGAACAAGTAGTGATCATACTCAGTGCAAAATGAAGGCTAGCAAAGAGATTGAGAAGCGACCAACCAAAAAGCAAAAAATCTCGTACCCAAGCATTAAGCATAAGTAACACCGAATAATGCACCATAAGTAGGATATAAATTTCATTGCATAACTATTGACTTTCGTGCTTACATAGGGAATCACAAACCTTAACATTAATATTCTTACTAAAGCACAATTACTCATCAACATGACTCACATATCATATTGTCATATCTCAAAACCATTACTAAGAATCCAGTTTATTTTGTCCAATGATCTTCATGAAAGTTTTTATTATATCTTCCTTGGATATCTATCACTTTGGGACTATTTTCATATGTTGCTTTTGATAAGCTCAAACAAATATAAGTGAAGATCATGAGCATATTTTTTCTTTCTCTCAAAATAATCTAAGTGAAGCAAGAGAGAATTTCTTTAAATTTTACTAACTCCCAAATAAATCTAAGTGAAGCATGAGAGCATTTATTCAAAAATAACAAAGCACACCATGCTCAAAAAGATATAAGTGAAACACTAGAGCAAATCCATGGCTCTAAAAAATTTAAGTGAAGCATAGGAGCAAGTATAGCATAATTTTTGGCTCTCTCAAAAGGGTGTGTTCAGCAAGGATTCAACACTTAAAATACAAAGAAAAACAAGCAAAGACTCATATCATACAAGATTCTACAAACAAAACTCATAATATGTGACGAATAAAAATATAGTTTCAAGTAAAATACTGATGGTTGTCAGAAGAAAGCAGGGATGCCACTTGGGGGCATCCCCAATCTTAGTTGCTTGCTACTTCTTTGAATATTATCTTAGGGTGCCTCAGGCGTCCCCAAGCTTAGCCTTTTGCTAATCCTTATTCCTTCATCGGTCGTAAGATCACCCAAAACTTCAAAACTTCAACCACACAAAACTCCAACAAAACCTTCGTGAGATCCGTTAGTATAAGAAAACAAATAACTACTATAAGTACTATAGCAAACCTATTCTTACTTTGGTTTGCATTCTAAATATTGTATTCCAACTTTTCTATGGCAAAAAATCATTAAAGAAAACCATAGAATCATCAAAACAAGCGCACAACACAAAGAAAACAGAATCTGTCAAAAACAGAACAGTCTGTAGCAATCTGAATATTTCAAATACTTCTGTATTTCCAAAAATCTTGTGAAATTAGGAAAACCTGGGTAATTTGTATATTAATATTCTGCAAAAATAAAGGAAAGGCTCTTGGTACTTATTCAATCCCTAGATTTAAGGGCCGAGTCCACCATTTTAGATACCAGGGAGCTGGAAACTAAAGTGGAGGCCGAGATGAGACTGAAAGAACTACTTCGAGAGGAGGAATTGAAGTGGGCATTGCAAGCTAAAGTTCACAAAATCGTCCAAGGCGATGATAACACTCAATTTTTTATATGATTGCGAATGGCAAGCACCGAAAGAAGAGAATATTTTGTCTTGAGCAGGATGAGGGGACGATTTTAGGACAGGAAAACCTAAAATTATATATAACCAATTGCTATAAGCAGCTGTTTGGGCCCCCGGAGGATTATTTCATATCCTTGGATGAGTCCAGGGTTGAGGATGTCCCTTAACTTGCTGTGAATGAGAATGATATTTTGATCGCTCCATTTTCGGAGAAAGACGTGTTTGAAGCTATTTCACAAATGAATAATAATAAGGCTCCAGGGCAAGATGGTTTCCCGGTGGAGTTTTATAAAAATGCTGGCATATTGTTAAAGGGTATTTTCTACCGATGTTCCATGATTTATTCTGTGGACAGCTTCAGTTGTTTCAATTAAATTTTGGAACGATCACTTTACTTCCTAAGAAAACAGAGGCTGTACGAATTGAGAAGTTCCGGCCGATCTGTCTTCTTAATGTAAGTTTCAAAATTTTCACCAAGGTTGGGACTAATAGGCTTATGCAAATTACACACTTTGTGGTGCAGCCGTCCCAAACTACTTTCATGCCGGACAGAAACATCCTAGAAGGGGTTGTGGTCCTACATGAAACGCTCCATGAAATCCACACGAAAAAACTAGACGGAGTTGTTTTCAAAGTGGATTTTGAGTAAGTGTACGATAAGGTCAAATGGCCTTTCCTTCAATAGGCCTTGCGTATGAAAACTTTTTATCTGGCCTGGAGACACTAGGTAGACTCTTTCACACAAAAAGGGAGTGTTGGAATTAAAGTTAATGATGACATAGGTCATTACTTCCAAACACACAAAGGGCTGAGACAACTAGATCCGATGTCACCTATTCTGTTCAACATAGTGGTTGATATGTTGACAATTCTAATAGGAATGGCTAAGGATGCTGGTCAGGTAGGTAGCCTTATTCTGCACTTAGTAGATGGAGGCGTGTCTATCCTTCAGTACGCTGATGATACTATCATCTTCATGGAGCATGATTGGGCAAAAGCGCGAAACATGAAGCTGGTGTTATGCTTATTCGAACAATTGACTGGGTTAAAGATTAACTTCCATAAGAGCGAGTTGTTATGTTTTGGAAGAGCTAATGACGAACAAGATGCATACAAACAATTGTTCGGGTGCGAATTGGGGGCTTTACCTTTCACGTATTTAGGTATACGAATTCACCACCGTAAGCTGAAAAACAGAGAATGGAAGTGCATTGAGGATCGATTTGAGAAGAAACTGAGCCGCTGGAAGGGCAATCTCATGTCATACAGAGGCCGATTGATTCTAATTAATTCGGTTCTCACAAGTATGCCCATGTTTCTCTTGTCCTTTTTTGAGGTACTAGTTGGAGTTTGAAAAAGTCTTGACTTCTGTCGATCATGTTTTTTCTGGCAGAATGACGAATTAAAACGAAAATACAGACTCGCCAAGTGGGATATCATTTTTAGGCAGAAAGATCAAGGGGGTTTAGATTTTGAAAATCTTGAGGTAAAGAACAGATGTCTTCTCAGCAAGTGGCTATATAAGCTATCTGTAGAGACGGAGGCCACATGGGCTTAGATTCTGCGTAATAAGTACCTTCACTGTAAAACCTTGTCCTAGGTGACACTGAGGCCGTCTGATTCACCTTTTTGGAAAGGACTGATGAGAATTAAATCACTCTTTTTCAACAGGACAAAGTTTATAGTTGGAAACGGTACCACTACGAGATTCTGGGAGGATACATGGCTAGGGCAGATGCCCCTCGCACTCCAATATCCCTCTCTTTATAGTATTGTTCAGCGAAGAGACACTTACATTGCAACAGTACTACAGTCCATTCCTCTTAATATTCAATTTAGGAGGATGCTAGTGGGAAACCATTGGGAAGCCTGGCTCCATCTTTTTTTAGAGATTGATGGATGTTTAGCTTTCTCAACAGTCCGATCAGTTGTGTTGGAAACTAACTAAGAATGGAGAGTTTTCGGTTAAATCCATGTATTTGGATGTTATCATCTCTAGCACTATTCCTCGTTCAAACCATGTTTGGAAAGTCAAAGTACCCTTGAAAATTAAAGTGTTTATGTGGTCTGTGCATAAACAAGTCATTTTGACCAAGGATAATTTGACAAAACACAACTGGACAGGATCTACAAGATGTAGTTTTTGCGACCATGATGAATCCATCAAACACCTCTTTCTTGACTACCCTTTGGCAATAATTTTGTGGCGGACGGTGCACATAGCATTTAATATTACTCCTTCAAATACTATCAACACGTTACTTGGGACGTGCCTAGATGGGATAGATTCCGAAACAGCAAGACACATCTGTGTAGCAGTATGTGCTTTATTATGGGCAGTCTGGAACTACAGAAATGATTTGGTCTTTAATAGAGCAACAAATATTCACTTTTTGCAGGTTATTTTCCGAGCCATTGCGTTACCTGTTTGTGGTCGCTACTCACCCCGACGAAGGCCAGGGAGCATTTGGTTACTGATCTACCCGATGGGAGATGATAGCACGAGCTATTTTCAACCGGTTTGGATGGCGGTCATGTAATAGGGTAGGAAATTAGTGTTCCTATATTTTTATGCCGGCTGGTTGTGGCTTTTATTTTACTATACCGTTTAGCTCTTTGTGACCCTTTTTCATTTCTTTGTCCGAGACTTGAAGACTTGTGTTGAACCTTTTGCTTATTAATAATTATGGCTGTATGCATCGTTCTGATGCAAAGGTCGGGGACCCCCTTTTTCAAAAAAAAAGAATCAACTCAAAATCACTTTTCTATGATTTATTAAAACTATTTTCGTGAGTGCATAAGTTTTTGTATTTCAGCAAGATCAAATCAACTTTCACCCAAATCAACCCAAAGGCCTTGCTTGGCACAACCACTAATTAAAACACAAAAAACACAATCATAACAGTAGCATAATTGTGCTAACACACAAGAACAGAAAACAAAAAGCAAAGAATAAATTTTATTCATTGGGTTGCCTCCCAACAAGTGCTATCGATTTCCGCCCCTAGCTAGGCATAATGCGTAGGATCTAAGTGTTGTCATCTTTGGTTCTAGATCGATAAGATGCCCTCATGATTGATTCATATGGTGGCCTAATTCTTGTTCTAGGGAAGTGTTTCATTCTCTTTCTTAGTAGAAATTGAAATTTAATATTGCCTTCTTTCATATCAATCACGGCACCAATAGTACGTAAAAACAGCCTACCAAGAATAATTGGACAAGACGGATTGCAATCAATATCAAGAACAATAAAATCTATGGGTACATAATTCCTATTTGCAAGAATAAGAACATCATTAATTCTTCCCATAGGCTTTTAATAGTAGAATCCGCCAAGTGCAAATTTAAAGAGCATTCTTCAATATTGGTAAGACCAAGCACATCACATAAAGATTTTGGAATTGTAGAGACACTAGCACCCAAGTCACACAAGGCAAAACACTCATAATTTTTAATCTTGACTTTGATAGTAGGTTCCCACTCATCATGCAATTTTCTAGGAATTAAAACTTCTAATTCCAACTTTTCTTCAAAAGCTTCCATCATGGCATCAACAATTTGTTTAGTAAAAGCTTTATTTTTTTCATAAGCATGGGGTGAATTTATCATGGATTGAAACAAAGAAATACAATCAACCAAAGAGCAACTATCATAATTAAAGTCTTTGTAATCCAAAATAGTGGGCACATAACTAGTTAAGGTCTTGACATCTTCAGAACCCGCTTTTATCAAAAATTCAACAAGATTTTCACCCTCCGAATCATAGGGACGCCTTCTAGCTAAAGTTGACTTTATCCAGTCCCTTTTTCATCAATCTTAAATTTACTAAACAAAGAATCAATAGAACAAACACCAATCATTTTAAGATCTTCATCACTTTTATGATAGTAATCACTAGTAAACGCTCTTTCTAAAAATTCTCTTTTAGCTCTAAGCATAGAGGTTCTTTTCTTACTGTCATTCATAGAAACATAAAAATCTTTAAATGATTCTTCAACTTTAGGCACTAAAATTTTCATCTTGTGAGTTTCTACATCATGAGAAATTATATCAACACTTCTAGACAAATCATCAATTTTATTCAACTTTTCTTCTAACAAAGTATTGAAAGCTTTTTGAGTATTAATAAATTCTTTAATATTGCTCTCAAGATCAGATGTGTTTCTATTATTATTATTATGGGTTGGATTACCATAGGAATTACCATAGTTATTAGAGGAATTACTAGGAAAAGGCGTAGGATTAAAATTACCTCTATAAGCATTGTTATTGAAATTGTTTCGCGAGATAACATCTATGGTATCACTATTTTGTTCAATCAAAGTAGACAAAATGTCGTGGGAAACGAACACCTATGGGACCGGGGTCCCTTTCGGTCCGGCGAGGGGAGGAGATCGCACGAAGAGAGGATCGAGGCGGGGCACGCGAGCGATTTTTACCCAGCTTCGGAGCTCTCCGGAGAGATAATACTCCTACTGCTGCTTTGTGGTTGTATTATTTTCTTGCTCGAGAGCGTGGGAGTGTCCTGGTTTCGAATGAGTCGAACCCCCCTACGTTGCGCATGGGCCTCCTTTTATATGCTCAAGGGGTCACCGACAGGTGGCAACGCATGCAGGGGTACAAATGTAAAAAGAGCTGCGGTTGGTACAGCTACCTCTACAGTGCATCCTACCTAACTCTGACGGCAGGGACAAGAGCATTTAATGCCGTCCGCGTCGCCCACAAAGGCTTAAAAGCGATCGTTAGGGCGCCACCGTCGCCACGATGGCCATCTTGTCATCTCCGCTTGCCACCTCGCACCGCTATCGCACACCTCTCGCCACGTCTTGCTGAACGGTCTTGTGGCGACATCGCCGACGGATGTGCCGGAGCATGGGCGCAGAGAGGCGACTGTCGCGCAAGCGCCTTGCATGATCGTTGTCTTGTCGCGCCCGAAGCTTGTCGCCGCTGGGTCTTACCGGGCGCTTGGCGTCAGCGGCAAGTTCCTTGAAATGCCTTGGTTGGCCTTCCCGGCAAGCTCCTCTTGCCGGGGCCTTGACCTTCCCGGCAAGCTCCTCTTGCCGGGGCCTTGTCTTCTTAGTTAAAACACTTTGTTCTTGAATGGCTCCAATAGGAACTACGGAGGGTCTTGGCGGTCACCCGGCAAGCCTCGCCGCGGGGCGCTGCGACTGCCCATGCACAAGTTCGGGATACTAAGGTACCCCTACTTTAGTACACCGACAGGAGCCCCCGGGCCTGGGCCACACACGGTGCCGAGCGCTGTTGGGCCAGGCCCAAAATAGGGCACGGGCACGCGCGGCCTGGGTCCACACCATATCTGACTCCTTATCCACCGTGCCCTCCCGTAACGGCACGTGTCAAATGCGGCGTCGTGGGAGAGATCGTGGGTGATTCTTTAGTCGGAAAAAGCGTAACGTTCGCCTCCTCCACTTTATAAGCAGGGGAAACAGGGGCAGTTCCCCCACCTTCGCCACTTGTGGTTCCAATCTCAGAAATCTCCGCCGCTCCCCTCCGCTTCCAAAGCCGAAAGAGAGCAGCGCTCCGCTCCCCATCGCCGCCTTCGCCGCCAACGCCCTCGATCTCCCCCACCGCCTCCGCCATGGCTCCGAAGACCGGGAAGGGTGTGAAGTCGGCCGAGGCGCTGCGGCTCGAGGCGCTGCGAAAGGAGCGGTCAACTTTCCCCCCTGAGCTCTCCGCGAAGGAGCTGAGGGAGTGGTTCTACCTCTTCTGGTCGACGGAGACGCGAGCGCATCCTCGCACCAAGGTACTCTCCGCCACCACTTCCGCTTCAAAACGGGCTCCAAACGGATACCCCTTCTTTGTATTGTTCTTCTATTGCGGGCTCTGCCCACCTTTCTCCGAGTTCTTTGGTGATATCATGAACACCTACGGGTTCCATCTCCTTGACTTCACCCCCAATGCTGTCCTGACCATGGCGGTTTTCGCACATCTCTGCGAGAACTTTGTCGGAATCCACCCAAACGTAGCCCTTTTCCGCCACTACTTCATGCCCCGGGTCGAGAGAGGAGAGCCCTTATCTGGCGGGATCGCCTGGATCTCGAGAACCGCAAGAAGGAGACGATTCGAGGGGGAGCTCCGCAAAGAAATGGGATGAGTGGAGAGCGAATGGTGCTTGGATCATCGAGGAGAACCCGCAGCCGTTCAACGCCTGCGCCAAACCCAGCTTGGCGCTGCAATGATTGAGCGCTCGGGCGGCGACGATGCTAGGCTAAAGATCGCCACCACCCGGATCTTGCGACTCAAGCTTGCCGGCTCACTTTGAGGCGCCTGTTGGCGCGGACTTTCGCCGCCAGACGCCTCTCCGCAGAGAGGGGAGGCCCACCTGCTGTTCGGGGTCCGGCGGACATCATGAGGCTGCGCCGGGCCTCAACTTCAATTTCACTGCTGAAGTTGGATGCGATGCTCAAGGAGCTGTTCAAGCACGACCCCAATCATCCCGAGTGGTTCAGGCTGCCGCAGGGCGTCGTCCCGTTGTGCAACAACTCTTCGCTCGATCGCATCCGCGCAATGATGCCGGAGTGCGACTCGCATGGAATTATTCCAACTTGGGAGGAGCCCGCCGACGATGTTGTGCAGCAGTTCTTCGATAGCTTGGTGGAGGTGGTGGTCCGCGCCGACGAGCAGAGGAGCCTCACCCGCGACACCACCGAAGACGAGATGCGGCGCATCGCCACCAGGGCGGAAGAGGAGGCGGCGGCCGCCGCTGGCGAAGTTTGGTTTATCTTGGAGGAGGCAGAGGCAGCCGAGGCGGCAAGCCTTGCCGACGAGACGAGCTTGTCGGGAGATCGTCGGCGAGGAGGGCCCGGCCGACCGAGCGAGCCCGCCGAGCGTGCAAGCGACCAGCCGTCTTCAAGCAACTTGCCGCAAGCGGAGCTCCCAGTGCAGCCCCCAGCTCAACCAAGAAGGCGCCTCCGCACGACCAGAGACATAGCAGGGCGGCATACGGGTCAACAGCCGCCGCGCCGCGGGACACGCTCCACCGCGACAAGCACCGTTGCTGCGGGAGCATCTCACGCCGCGCGGTAATCGGAGCGGGTCCTCTCGCCGCCGCTTCGATCTCGCTTACCTCCGCCTCGTCGCTGAAGGAGGACCGGACTTCGACCTCTCCGCGCTCAGCTCCGACGAGGAGGAAGAAGAGTAAGATTTTTTTTGTTGTACTTATATTTCTTCAATTCTTGCTGTTTCTTGTCTTGTATCTGATCTGCTTTCTTCTGAACCTTGTTCCTTTTCAGGACTCTGGCCCAGAGAGCGGCGAAGAGAGCCAAGGTCCCCGTGGTTGTCATCAAAGACGATCCTGCTGTGACGATAGAGGGTGCGTCCGAGACCACCTTGTCGAACCCGGCAACTACTCCCCGAAGCAGCCCCCTGCGCAGCCCCCAGCGTAAGTATACAGTCTTACTTCCCGCTGTTGGGTGCGCACGGGTGTTCTTTCTTTGCCGATATCTTGACTGTTGGTTCACTTATGTAGGAGCAGAACAGGCTTGCCAGGAGCAATCGGAAGCCGACCCTGAGGCGCTATCTGCTTCGATTACGCCGCCGAGGGAGGATTCCCAGGCAAGGGAGCGCTCTCCGGCAAGGGAGAGGTCCCCGGCAAGGGGCAGTTCTTCGGCAAGGGAAGGGACCAGAGATCCCCCGGTGGTGGAGCCCATGACTATAGAGCCCAGCACAGGTAATCCTTCTTGTCAGAAAACTTCCCTTGGGTTCTTCTTCTTCTGATCTTCTTTTTTGGAGACTTGCTTGACTTTTTCTCCCTCTTCCTGCCTTTAGATCCACCATCCACGGAGCCGATGGAGACCAAGGCCACCGGTGAGGTGAACGCGCGCGGTGACACCAACGATGCCGCCGCCCCCGAAGGAGAAGCCGGCGCCGAAGATCCCGCCGGTGAAGAGGCCGCCAAAGCTGCCGGCGCAGGAACTGGCGAGGGGTCCGGCGATCGCACTGACGGCCCCGAGGCCGTAGGAGCGCAAGGCGCTATGCCGACCGCCAATCCCTCTGCCGTTGCCGCTGCGCCAGGCTCCGAAGAGCACCAGCCCGGCGCCTATCTGAAGGCCGGTGATGGCGTCTTCATAAAACTCCCCTGGGCGTCAAGCTCCAGGGCACCGGTCGAAGGAGAAGCCTTTGACGGAGAAGTGCTCGCCTCCGCTGGGTTGACACTTGTCGACGCACCAAGCAGCAGCGGCTATGAGCCTGAGGAAGAACAGCTGCTGCGGAGGCTGCTGTCACTCTACCGCGCCCGACAAGCCAAGGTAGAATCCCGGGAAGTGCTTGTCGTGCAAGCGGGGGTGGATATCGAGAGGTGCGCGGAGGAGCTCCGGGAACGCAATCAGGAAGCCCTCCGGTCCATTGTAGAGGAGCGAGCGCAGCTTGTCGAGGCGCGGAAGGCCTTCGTCCTCAAGAAGGCTGAAGCCAAAGAGCAACAGCAGCTTGCCGCCGAGGAGCTGTCCACGCGGGAGGGCGAGTTGACGCAGCGAAAGGTCAATCTGGACAGCTATGAGGAGGAGCTTGCCGCGCGCGAGCAAACACTTGGCGGGGCTCTCAAGGAGGCAAAAGATGCTGCCGCAGCCGAGGCCGCCAAGAAGGAGCCGAAGTGAAAGTGGTGCAGCTAGAGGCCGATCTCAAGGCGAGGAATGAAGATCTTGCCACGCTCCAACGTGAGCGCGAGAAGGACGCCCTCGCCCACGGCGAAGCTGCAGGTCGCCTCGAGAGGGGCAAAGAGCTGAGCGCCGCCAAGGACTCCAATGCCGATCTCGAAGTTGAAGCCGCTCGCCGACCGAGACGCCGGACGGCGCCAAGAAGCGGAGGAGGCCTTGAAGGAGGAGATAAAGGCCAACGAGGCGCCGACGAGGGCCGCCAAACCCGTAACACCTTCAGGATACTGTGGAGCTTTGGACGGAGGGCCTCGCCAACATCGCCATGATCATCGACGAGGAACCGGCGCACTGGAAATGGAGGGTTTGGTACTCCTCGACGAGAACCTCCACCAGCGCCAAGCTCACTGTTCTTCAAGGGCGTGGCGGCGGCCCTCCAAAGAACTTCGAAAGGATCCCAAAGCAGTGGCCGACTAGTCGCGACGATCTGCGCCCGAGTTCGGAGAAGGTGTTGGTGAAGGTGGCCTTCCGCAACCCGGCCTCAACCTCACCAACGCCCTCAAGAAGCTGCCGTGGTGCTGATCTTGAAGAGTTCAAGGCCCTTGTCGCACCCATTGTGGACAAGGTGAATGAAGTCGAGGGTTGATGGCGGTCGCAGAGATTAGGCCGCATGTTTTCTCCTTTTCTTGCCGCCGCTAGTCATGTTACGAGAACAATTCAATCGGTCTTTGCGACAAGTTATCTTTGTAATATAACTTTATCTTGGGCAGTATTTGCTATGTTATTTCCTTTACTTGATTCCTTCCTTTGTATGCTTTTACCCTACGCTTTTAGGGAACTTGCTGGTGCAGGCACCCTTGCCGCGAGCGCTGAGTGCGGAACGTCAAGAACTCGTCGTCAAGCGGTGCCGCCACCGACAAGAAACCTTGTCGCAACTAGTCGCAGCACACTTAAGTTGTTGAGCGGACTCGAAACAAAGTAAGGGCGCAACTAGCTACGAGTTGGTTCCTCCGCGCACAGGTTTTCCATACAAAGCACGGTCGTTCGAGGAAGATAACTTAAAAATTAAAAACTAATTGCTCAAACTTTGGCAACTTAGCTTTTCTGTCGTTTGTGCCCCGGCAAGGCAAAATTTTCTTGAACGACGCCTGGTCCACACCATTATCTCCTCCTTCCCCCCCAGCAAACTTGTGGGCGGAAGAACCTTCCTTTTGAGGAAAAAAGAAAGAAGAGAAAATAAAGATATGGAGCGTTAAAGCTCGTTATTGCTTACCGGGGGCAAGTGCTGCACAAAGTGTCAGATAATACATGCAAAAAATAGAAAGCATGAAATTGACAAGATTTGCAGAGCACATGAGCTTTATTTACGCACGGGATCTGCGCCCGGCTTTGTACAAAGGGTTACATGCAATAGCAGCAAGGCTTGTACAAAAGGTGGTTGCCGGAACAGGTTCCGGCAACCGTGCCTTACGGGTAAAACTTACGAAGATGCTCAATGTTCCAGGAGTTGCTCACCGGAAATCCATCTTCGGTCTCAAGGCGGACAGCGCCAGGCCTAGTGACACGTTTCACCCGATAAGGGCCTTCCCACTTTGGCGTCAACTTGTTGGAATTCTTGGCGGACTGAACACGCCAAAGAACAAGGTCGCCTTCCTCGAGACTTCGGCATTGACTTTGCGGCTTATGGTAGCGGCAAAGCTTGCTGGTATCGAGCAGCTCGTAAACAACTCAAGACGATCTTCCTCAAGGAGCAACAGCGTCATCTTGCCGCAGCTGCTCTTGCTCAAGCTCATCATAAGCGAGCACTCGAGGTGATCCGTATACGAGTTCCGTGGGGAGAACTGCCTCGCTCCATAGACTAGAGCGAAGGTGTCCGCCGCTGGCTCGATTTGGCGTCGTCCCGATCGACCAAAGAACCACCGCAGCTCCTCAATCCAATTCTTTCCGCACTTGTGCAGCCTGTCGAAAGTCCTGGTCTTGAGCCCGCGACGCCAGCAAGATTTGCCCTCTCCGCTGACCGCTGCCTCTCGGGTGAGCAATGAAGCGGCGCACCTTGGCGCCAAGATCTTGGACGATCGCATGAAGGTGCGGCTCAGAATTGCATGCCGTTGTCGGCGATGATCCCGTTAGGGACTCAAACGGCAAACAATCGACCAAGAACTTAATCGCCGATCGTGGTGTCACCTTCCTCATCGCTTCCACTTCCGCCACTTTGTGAACTTGTCGATTGCAACGCATAAGTACTCAAAGCCCCAACAGCTCGGGAAAGGGGCCGAGGATGTCGAGCCCCGCACCAAAAATGGCCGTGGATAAAGGGATCGCCCGGAGAGCTTGAGCTGGCTGGTGTATCTGCTGGAATGGAACTGGCACGCTTCACACTTGGTTACTTGTGCAGTTGCATCTTGGAGGGCTGTCGGCCAAAAGAAACCTTGCCGGAATGCTTTGCCGGCAAGTGCTCTTACACCAATGTGATGACCACATATGCCTCCATGTATCTCCGCCAACAGCTTCTGTCCATCTTCCCGGGGAATGCACTTCAATTTCACACCGTTGAATCTTCTTCTGTATAGTATGTCATCGACAAACTGGTACATACTTGATTGCCGGGCTACTCTCTCCGCTTCTTCTTGCTCTTCAGGAAGCTCTCCTGTCTGAAGGAAATGGACAATCTGCTGCGCCCATGCTAGAGCTTGCGGCTCAACAACAAGGACCAAAGGCACATATGCTGCTGCGGGAACATCCGCTTCTACGGCAAGAACATGCGGCTCAGCCGGAGCTTGATGTTCCCCGGCAAGCTTGCCGGAGCAAAACTTGTCGGGAGCGTCTGCTTGAACGGAACAAACCCTAGGGCTTGTCGGAGCAGACTGCTCCTCAGCACTCTTGGTGTTGATTTTGGGGACCTTCTTGGCGGCGGCTTCGGGGAGCTCTGCCGGATAGTAGTCACCGGAAACCAACTTCCTCTTCTTGCTCTGTCCAGTTGATGGCATTACAGATGGTTGAGTTAGCTTAAGCACAAAGATCCCTGGTTCCACAGGTAACTTAAGTGCGGCGCACTTTGACAGGCCATCTGCGATGTCGTTCTGAGCTCTCGGAACATGTTCCATCTGTTGGCCGTCAAAGTGCTCTTCCAACTTTCTCACTTCATCAATGTAAGCTTCCATCAACGGACTCTGATAATCTTTGTTTACTTGGCGGACGACAAGCTGTGAGTCACCCCTAACAATAAGCTTCTTGATCCCAAGGTCCGCCATGATCCACGAGACCGCAAGCAAGCCTTCATACTCTGCAGATTGTTTGTCGCTTGCTCCTTGGGAAAGTGCATCCGACCACGACTTGAGGTGCTCTTGGTGGGTGCAACAAGTAACACGCCAAGACCGGGCGCTTTGCGGCGAGAAGGCACCATCAAAGTACATGATCCACTCTTTGCTTGCTTCCTTGACGGGATGCTCGCTCTGAGTTTCTTCATCGTGTTGGCGCCCACTCGCTATGAATTCTGCCAATGCTCGGCTCGATAGTTGAAGTACTCTCAAACTTGAGGCCAAAGCTTGATAGTTCAAAGGCCACTCGACAATCCCGCTGTTGCTTCGGATTACGCAATATCCTCTTCAACGGAAAGCGAGTGACAACTGTGATCTCATGTGCTTGGAAGTAATGGCGCAGCTTTCTCGAGGCCATGAGAAGGCCAAAAGCAATTTCGCACACCGTAGTACCTTGACCTAGCCCCTGCAGAAGGGAACTGACAAAGTAAACTGGGCGCTGCACCATCTTCTTCTGCTTCTCTTCTTGTGGCTGCACGGATCCATCCTTGTCGGGACCAGAGCTTGTCGGGGAAGCCCCCTGCTTGTCGCTGGACGCGCTTGCCGTGGTCGCTGGCTCATCATCCGCCTCCCTTTCCGCTACTAACGCAGCACTAACCACTTGATTGGTTGCCGCTAAATATAGCAGCAACTTCTCTTGCGGCTTAGGTGCGACAAGTATTGGAGTGGAGGATGTATCTCTTCAAGTCTGCAGCGCAGCCTCCGCTTCGAGTCCATTTCATTGACCCGCCTTTTTCAATATTTTGAAAAATGGCGGTAGCCTCAGCAGACTTAGAGATAAACCTCCGAGAGCAGCCACGCAGCCGGCAAGCCTTCGCACATCCTTGACGCGCTTCGGTGCTTCAATCTGCTCAATGGCCTTAATCTTGTCGGGGTTGGCTTCAATTCCCCGCTGAGACACAAAGAACCCGAGGAGCTTGCCGGAGGGGACTCCAAACACACACTTCTCGGGGTTGAGCTTAAGTTTGATCTTGCGCAGATTTGCAAAAGTTTCGTCCAAATCCTGAAACAGGGTTGCTTTTTCTTTGCTCTTGACCACTATGTCATCCATGTAAGCTTCTACATTTCTGTGCAACTGTGGCTCAAAAGCTTCGTGAACTACCCTTGCAAATGTTGAACCAGCATTCTTTAGTCCGAAAGGCATCCGTACAAAACAGTAGGTGCCACATGGAGTAATGAATGCGGTCTTCTCCTCATCCTCTTCTGCCATGAAGATCTGGTGATATCCTGAGTATGCATCAAGAAATGAAAGCAAATCACATCCTACCGTGGAGTCGACAATCTGGTCAATGCGCGGCAAGGGAAATGGATCTTTGGGACAAGCTTTATTAACATAAGTAAAGTCAATACAAAGCCTCCATTTCCCGTTTGCCTTGCACACGACTACTGAGATTGGCCACCACGAGGGATGGAGCACCCTCGACAAGGCCTGCCGCTTCCAACTTCTTGATCTCTTCGCAATGAATTCTTGGCGCCCACCGCTTGTTTCTCGACTTTCGCTTGACGGGCCGTGCTTGAGGACAGACGGCAAGGTGGTGCTCAATTACTTTCCTGGGAACACCGGGGATGTTAGACGGTTGCCATGCAAACACGTCGACATTCGCCCGCAGGAAAGCAACGAGCGCGCTTTCCTATTTTGGGTCAAGCGTGGCACTAATGGTGAAGGTACCACCAGTGCCGTCCTCCTTGGCGGCCACTTTCTTGGTCTCTGGTGAAGCTGTCTTTGTCTTCTTACACTTGCCGGTGGAGCTCGATGGTGCGTCCTCGACGGTAGCGCAGCACTCCGAAGAGGTGTGCTTGCCGGAGTGGGCATCGGAGCCCTTGCCGGACTAGGTCTTCTTCTTCACCCCGGGAGCTTCAGCGGCAAGTGTCTTGCGATCTGCTGCGGCTGCTGCTTCCCGGTAAATCTTGTCGGTGCAGATAAGGGCATATTTCTTGTCGCCAGGGACAAAGATGACACTTATCGGACCTGGCATCTTGAGCACGTTGTAGGCATAGTGAGAGGCTGCCATGAACTTGGCAAGCGCCGGGCGGCCGAGTATCCCATTGTAGGGCAATGGAAAATCGCAACGCCAAAAGTGACCCTTCGATCCTGAAGTTCAGCTCGCGCCAAATGTTACCGCAACGTGATCTTCCCTTCGCTTGCTCCTTCCCGGGTTGATTCCTTGGAATGTGCCGGTCTCCTCGAGCTCGCTGTCGGGGATCTGGAGTTTCTGGAGTACCGCGGAGGAGATCAGATTCAAGCCGGCCCCACCGTCAACTAGCATCTTTGTGACTTTGAGGTTGTGGATAGTTGGTGAAACCAACATCGGCAAGCACCCGACCGCAGTTATGCTATCAGGGTGGTCCTCAATGTCAAAGATGATAGGCGTGCTGGACCACTTCAGAGGCTTGCGTGACTCAACTGGTGGTTTTGCTGCATTAACTTCCCGCACCCACTATTTGAGATGGCGGTGCGAAGTATCTGAAGCACCGCCGTCAACGCACGTAACCTCTGTGGCTTTCAAACTCCCGCCGTCGGCCTCATCATCATCCATGTCTTCGTCGTCGTCTTCGTCTTCATCCTTGTCGCGGCCGCGGGGAGGCCTGTCTCCTTGCCGCTGCTTGGCCTTGCCGCGGAGTCCACCCCTGCCGGGACGCTTCTTGCCGGATCCACCAGCACCTTCCTGGGCCTTCTCCTTGTCGCGTCGCTCGTACTCAGCTTTCTGCTGCTCAACAAGCTGCTCGACCTTCTTGCAGCTCTGGAGATCGTGACCCTTGGTGCGGTGGATCTTGCAATCTCGCTTGTCGGAGCCGTCACGCTTGTCGGCGGCCGCCACAGCCTCGCCGAGCTACCAGCTTTGGCTTTGTCGGCGCCACCTCCGTTCTTGGACTGCTCAACAGCTAGTACATCTTTGCCTTTCCTTTTTCTGTTATTCCGTCGCCGGTTTTTCCTTGCTGGGGCAGCATCCTCACTGTAAGACCCCCCTGCTCCTGTGTTCTCTCTGGGGAGTTTCCTCCCTTCCTCAGCACGTGCACACTTGTCGGCCAGGGCGTAGAGCTCACTGACGTCTCTTATCTTGCACATCGCCATCTCCTCCCGCAGCCTGCGGTTACGCACATTCTGATGGAACGCGCTGATGACCGCGGCGGGGTGGACATCTGGGATGTTGCGCTGCACTTGGCTGAATCTCTGAATACACTTGCGCAGGGGCTCTCCTTCCTTCTGGGCGAGCAGATGCAGATCACTCTCTTGGCCATGAGGCTTGTGGCCGCCCGTAAAGGCGCCGACAAACTGATGGCACAGATCCGCCCATGAGGATATGGAGTTGTCCGGCAAGTGCATGAGCCAGGATCTGACATTAGGCTTGAGCACCAGTGGGAAGTAGTTGGCAAGGATCTTGTCGTCTCGTCCCCCGGCAGCTTGCACCGCGATGGTGTAGATGCCGAGGAACTCTGACGGATGCAACCTGCCGTCATACTTCTCTGGTACATCTGGCTTGAAGTTCTTTGTATTGGGCCACTGGACTTGCCGCAGCAAACGAGTACGGCAAGTCGCTGGTTCTCAGGCGTCAGACGGCAAGTCGCTGGTTCTCTGGCAAGTCGCTGGTTCCCCGGTAAGTCGCTGGTTCCTGGCGCATGCATGTCGACAATGGCCCAGCCGCTGATCCGACCGACGTCGCGCTTCTCTTGGCGCGATCGTGTCTGGCGTCTTCTTCTTGTCGTTTGAAGAACTTGGCGCTGATCGTGACGAGCCCGCGGATCTGATGACGCTGTGGAGTCAGTATCGAGGTTGACCCGGCGAGTCGGCGATCTTGGCCTTCGGGGTGGAGAGTGCACGGTAGTCGCACCCCCACCGGTCTTGTCGCCATCGGCTCGCGTCCGGCAATCTTGCCGCGGCTGC
This sequence comes from Aegilops speltoides, assembly GCA_021437245.1. Taxonomy (NCBI): domain Eukaryota; kingdom Viridiplantae; phylum Streptophyta; class Magnoliopsida; order Poales; family Poaceae; genus Aegilops; species Aegilops speltoides. The sequence continues at coordinate 278,314,978 of CM038146.1, read as the reverse complement.
GACGCATTCGGCTGCCGTGGAGTGTCGCTGTTGGTGAAGCCGATGAGGCTCTGAATGGTGGCCCTCCAATCGTCGATCTTGTCCGCCGTTGGAGGGTAATCCAGGAGCAATTGGGCTCGAGCCAACGCTTCTTCTGGAGTCTTAGGTGGCGGTGGTGAACGGTGCGAGGAGCGGGATATGCTCGGACTTCTAACTATGTTAGAAGGAGCAGGATCCCGTCCAGGCGACCGTGTCTTGCTCGTGCCAGCAGGTTGGCGTGCATGCTGGTCTTGAGCATCTCGAGATCTGCTAGCTCGATTTTGGTCCAACGAGCGTATGGTACCGCGAGTACCATGACGCTGTTGACCCCGCACCTCCTGAGACGGGCGCGGTGCATGTACGGACGCCCAGGTTTGCGCGGCCTTGTCCTTGGACCTGGCGGCAGCGTGAGCTCCCTCGTCGGCGCCCGTTCCTCCGCCGGCGTCTACCCCACCACCCGTTTGCTCCGGTGGCGGTGCGATCATACCAGCACTAAAGCACCGGATCCCATCAGAACTCCGAAGTTAAGCACGCCAAAGATGTCGTGGGAAACGAACACCTATGGGACCGGGGTCCCTTTCGGTCCGGCGAGGGGCGGAGATCGCACGAAGAGCGGATCGAGGCGGGGCACGCGAGCGATTTTTACCTAGCTTCGTAGCTCTCCGGAGAGATAATACTCCTACTGCTGCTTTGTGGTTGTATTATTTTCTTGCTCAAGAGCGTGGGAGTGTCCTGGTTTCGAATGAGTCGAACCCCCCCTACGTTGCGCATGGGCCTCCTTTTATATGCTCAAGGGGTCACCGACAGGTGGCAACGCATGCAGGGGTACAAATGTAAAAAGAGCTGCGGTTGGTACAGCTACCTCTACAGTGCATCCTACCTAACTCTGACGGCAGGGGACAAGAGCATTTAATGCCCGTCCGCGTCGCCCAAACAGTGCAGAAAAGCGACCGTTAGGGGCGCTACCGTTCGCCACAATGGCCATCTTGTCATCTCCGCTTGCCACCTCGCACCGCTTGGCTGCACAGCCTCTCGCCACGTGCGCCTGGAACGGTCTTGTGGCGACACGTCGATGGATGTGCTGGAGCGTGGGCGCAGAGTGGCGACCTGTCGCGGCAAGCACCTTGCCGCGGTCGTTGTCTTGTCGCGCCCGGAAGCTTGTCGCTCGCCGGGTCTTGCCGGGACGCGTGGCGCGTCGCGGCAAGTTCCTTGAAATGCCTTGGTTGGCCTTCCCGCAAGCTCCTCTTGCCGGGCCTTGACCTTCCCGCAAGCTCCTCTTGCGGGGCCTTGTCTTCTCGGTTAAAACACTTTGTTCTGAATGGCTCCAATAGGAACTACGGAGGGTCTTGGCGGTCACCCTAAAGCCTTGCCGCTGGCGCGCTCTGATCGCCGTGCACAAGTTCGGGATACTAAGGTACCCCTACTTTAGTACACCGACACAAAAGCACATCATTAAAATCAATAGGAGCACTTTTATTAGCATCCAACTTCATAAGAGCATCACTTAAAGAATTTATTTCTTCTACCGAATTGACCTTTTTACTAGAATGAGCTCTTTCGGTATGCCATTGTGAGTAATTTGCCATAATATTGTCTAGCAATTTAGTAGCCTCATCGAAAGTAATTTCCATAAAAGTACCCCCGCGGCGGAATCTAAAAGATTACGAGAAACAAAATTCAATCCCACATAAAAAAAATTGTATGATCTTCCAAAGATTTAACCCATGAGTTGGGCAATTCCTTAGCATCAATTTCATCCTTTCCCTAGATTGTCCAACATGCTCATGTTGAAGTTGCTTGAAATTCATGATCTGGGTTCTAAGGGAAATAATTTTTGCACGTGGAAAATACTTAGTAATAAAAGCATCCTTGCACTTGTTCCAAGAATCGATACTATTGCGAGGCAAAGAAGAAAGCCAAAATTTTGCGTGATCTCGCAAAGAAAACGGAAATAATTTCAACTTCACAACATCATTGTCCACATCTTTTTTCTTTTGCATATCGCATAATTCCACGAATGTGTTAATATGGGATGCGGAATCCTCATTAGGAGTACCAGAAAATTGATCTTTCATGACAAAATTCAGCAAAGCAGTATCAATATCACAAGACTCCGCACTAGTGGCGGGAGGAGCAACCGGAGTGCTAAATAAAATCATTGTTGTCGGTATTTGAGAAATCACACAACTTGGTGTTCTCTTGAGTCATGATGACTACGCAACAAGATTGCACTCAAAAACAGATCTGACGAGAAAACGGCGAACGAAAAAGAGGGCGAATAAAACCGCAAATTCTTGTGAAGTGGGGGAGAGGAAAACATGAGGCAAATGGAAACTAATTTAAATTGCGAGGAGATGAGATCTGTGATTAGGAACCTGGTTGATGTTGAAGATCCTCCCTGGCAACGGTGCCAGGAATTCCTTTTGATGTTTGCTAGAACTACGTCTGAATTTCCCCAAAGAGGAAGGGATGATGCAGTATAGCGACCGTAGGTATTTCCCTCAGTGAAGAGAACAAGGTTATCGAACCAGTAGGAGAACCTCCTCACACCACGTAAACAACACCTGCACACAAATAACAAATACTCACAACCCAACGTGTTAAAGGGGTTGTCAATCCCTTTCGGGTACGACGCCTCAAGATAGGCAAATAACATGAGGTAAAAGTGGTAGATAGGATAAATAGATCGCGAAATAAATAAATTGCACCAAGGTATTTTTGTATTTTTGGTTTAATAGATCGGAAAATAAATGCAAAGGAAAATAGACCGCAAAGGCAAATATGATGAAAAGAGACCCGGGGGCGTAGGTTTCACTAGTGGCTTCTCTCGAGAAAAATAGCTAACGGTGGGAAAACAATTACTGTTGGGCAATTGATAGAACTTCAAATAATCATGACGATATCCAGGCAATGATCATTATGTAGGCATCACATCCAAGATTAGTAGACCGACTCCTGCCTACATCTACTACTATTACTCCACATATCGACCGCTATCCAGCATGCATCTAGTGTATTAAGTTCATAGAGAAATGGAGTAATGCAGTAAGAACGACGACATGATGTAGAAGAGATATATCTATGTAGAGATAGACCCCATCGTTTTATCCTTAGTAGCAACGATACATACGTGTCGGTTCCCCTTCTGTCACTGGGATCAAGCACCGTAAGATTGAACCCACTACAAAGCACCTCTTCCCATTGCAAGATAGATCAAGTTGGCCAAACAAAACCCAAATATCAGAGAAGAAAAACGAGGCTATAAGCAATCATGCATATAAGAGGTCAAAGAAGACTCAAATAACTTTTGTGGATAAAAAGATAGATCTGATCATAAACTCAAAGTTCTTTTGATCCCAACAAACACACCGCAAAAAGGCTTACAACATATGGATCTCCAAGAGACCATTGTATTGATAATAAAGAGAGAGAGGAAGCCATCTAGATACTAACTATGAACCCTAGGTCTACAAAGAACTACTCACGCTTCATCAGAGAGGCACTAATGGAAGTGGTGAACCCCTCCGTGATGGTGTCTAGATTGGATCTGGTGGTTCTGGACTCTGCAGCGACTGGAATTGATTTTCATTGACTCCCCTAGGGTTTCTGGAATATTGGGGGTATTTATAGAGCAAAGAGGCGGTTCAGGGGGTACCCGAGGTGGGCACAACCCACCAGGGCGCGCCTGGGCCTCCTGGCGCACCCTGGTGGGTTCTGCCCATATGGATGAAATCAGTGGGCGTGTACCAACCTTCGTCAGGAGGCTTATTGTGTAGAGCATACAGATGAAGCACTTCTCCGGAACCATCTGTTGCTATCTACTATGGTGGCCATGCTTACTATATACTCCTCAATTAGTTTAATGTTTCCAACATCTTCTTGTGCAGTTCCACTAAAATATATGGTATCTTCAAAGAAGATCCCTGTTTGGACAAGTAGAGATAATTATGTATTACATTAAGAGTGTCATCAAATCAGTGGCAAAACAATTGCTTGTTCCAGCCATAGCAATAAATTAAGATGCAAAACTATATCATTACTTGTGTCATCACAGTTCTAGTGCTTCATTACAGCACCGGGAGTTGATTTTTGTTTTTCTTCCGCTTGTTCTTCCCCTTCATCACTTGGTTCAATAACAGACAAGCTTCACCTTCAATGTAAGATTTGGCATGTCAATTAGGGAGCACAAGTATAGCACTAAACAATGACATTAATTTTCTGATGAAAGTGGCAAAATACAGGCCAACAGTTGTGAAATACACTTATCTTACCTCAATGGGATATTACGGAGCACATACAGATTGGAAGTCTTGTCTCCATTTGTGCAGTTCACTAAAATCAAGCAACATTACCGTACAAGTAGCACAACATATGAAAGCACACTGCAGAATCATGTGAAAGAAGGCGAGTACTGACCTCTCATGATGTGGAATCCAAATAACTCACAAGAAGAAGATCTGAACCAAATTTGCCAACACGGATATGAAGTAAGATCTCCTCTTGTGCAGTTCCACTAAGATCAAGCAATCTAGCAACATTGTCGGTGTGACATTTTGGTTGAACTGCACAAAACACTCTTAAAACAAAAGTGTTTTGTGCAGTGCAACAAAAGGTCACAATGGCAACGAGGTGAAGTAGATAACCTTGTTTACACATAGGTGCAAAGGAAACAACTAGTGGTGAATAACGGTGGATGACACAGAAGCCAACAAAAAGAAGCATATACCTTATCTAAATGGGAAATAAAGCAAGACAGTAGCATTTCTCAAACGGTGGCATTGATTAATATTAACATAGAGATTATATTAACAATAAAATTTGTTAAACATGTAATTTGCTTTTAACTATGGCATTGCATCAATTTTCCAGCGGCATTATTAGAGGGTGTTTGTTTACAGGGACATTTTGGTGTAGGGACTAAAAAAACTCCGTGTCAGTCCCATCTAAACCAAACATGAGGGACTTTTAGGGACTAAAAGTGGGCATTTTTGGGACTAAAGAAAGAAGACCTCGAGGGAGTCTTTTGGGACTTTTTCCAACAGTTGCCCCTGCCACGCATCACACCTTGTCTCTATTAGTTCATTACTAGGGGTAACATGGTCTTTTAGCATGTCATTTAATAACCTCTAGTCCATGTTTAGTCCCTGGAACCAAGCAGGTAGGTACTAGGGAGTTTTTAACCAAACATGGCCTTAGATTAACAACAGCTAAAGAGTTGCATGGGATAGTGGATGCACCATCACCATGTGCATCTACCAATGTAATGTGGTCATGCACAGTCTGTTCCAACAAAGAACAAACAACCAAGGAGCCTATTTGTGTTGGTCCCAGTTTTGTTATCTTTAGACACCTTTCCCTATGTGACCGCAGCAAATCTAGTCCAGCTCAAACTCTACAGCCTTGTCCCCCAAAACAAAAGATCAGTTTGTTACAGATGTGTGTACTGCGTTTGTCATTGTTTTCCCTTTTCGACCAACGTAGGTGTTGGATAACCAGTCTGTACTAGTACTTTCACCCCTTCCTTTCCTCTTTGAACCACGTCCTAGATTTATGCGATACAACTTTCCCCACTACTTTCCCCTATTCCTTTCCTCTTTGAACCACGTCCTAGATTCATGCTATACAACTTTCCCCTTCCTTTCCTCTTTGAACCACTTTTCCCACTACTTTGCCCCACTCCTTTCCTCTTTGAACCACGTCCTAGATTCATGGTATACTGTAACACACCGGATCTGATGCGCCAGGTGTCTGCCAGTTATTCGCCATCATTGCCATGTCATTTGCTTGCGTGTTGCATTTTATCATGTCATCATGTGCATCTCATTTTGCATACGTGTTCGTCTCATGCATCCGAGCATTTTCCCCGTTGTCCGTTTTGCAATCCGACACTCCTATGCCCTCCGGCGTCCCCTTCTTATCTCTTTTCATGAGCGGGTGTTAAACATTCTCGGAATGGACTGGGGTTTGCTAAGAGGCCTTGGTACACCACTGGTAGACCGCCTGTCAAGTTTCGTACCATTTGGAGTCCGTTTGATACTCCAACAGTCAACCGGGGAACCGTAAAGTCCTCTTTTGTGTGCAGCCCAACACCCTTCCAAAGTGGCCCAATAACCCATCTAAACCCCCTCCATGCTCTCGGTCATTCGATCACGATCGTGTGGGCGAGAACCGCACCTTATTTGGACTCTCCTAGCTCCCTCTAGCTATAAATAGGCCTCCCCCGTCCATTTTCGCAGTCTAACCCTAGCCTCTCTCCCTCTCATGCCGCCGGACGTGTCCGCCCGCCGCCGGACACGCCCACGCCGCCGCTTCGCCGCCGGATACGCCCGCGCCGCCGCCAAGAACAATCTCCTCACGCCACGTGGCCTCCGCCACCTTCCGCCCCGCCGGCCATGGGCCCGAAGTCGGGCCCGCCGACCCGCCCCGCCGCGCCGCTGCTTTCGCCAGCGCCTCCCATGCGCTCCTCCGCCCGGCCCGCAGCACCTCGCCGCCATCGCCTCCCTCTCCGCTGGGCCTCGTCCCCCACCACCGGCGAGCACCGCCGTCTTCCGCCCGACCACGCGCCTCACGCCTTGGCACAAGCGCCCGTCGCCGCCGTCCCGCCAGATCCGGGACGGGACCGGCCGGATCCGCCTCCGCCGCGCCACTCCGGCCATCTCCGGTGCCGCCCTGACCTCCTTCCTCTTCTTCCCCAGCGGCAACAACTTCGGCGAACCTCAACTTCCGTGCCCGGGGTCAAACCCTAGATCCACCGAGAGGTTGATTTTTCCTCCAAGTCCTTTTCTGCAGTATTTTGAGCCCCTGTTCATCGCATCATAACTCCTCATCCGTAGATCTGTTTTGCATGCATGATATATCAAAATGTTCATCATGATGTGATCTACATTTCATTCCATTGTGCCATGCTTGTTTGAGTCCATCTTGATGCCCTAATCATCGTTGCAAGAGTGCTATATGATGTTGTCTGCTGTTTGTTAACAGAACTTGGTGATTTGTCATTTTCGTTGCATTTTGTGTGTGCATCCTATGAGCTTGATGTCTACATGAGTTTTGAACCACATCATGCCATATTTACAGTGGTGCAATCTATGTATTTTTGTGAGTCTTGTAGTGAGTTCATCGAGCTCGTGAAGTAGGGTACTTGCTGTTGCTGTTTTGCTAGGCTGGATCTGCTATACAATGATGCTATGTAAACCTGCTGCTACAAGTCATTCTATGCATAATCTGTAGATGTTCACTAAGGATGTTTTGTTAAAAATGTCATGCTATATCCATTAATGCCCCTGGTTGCATTTATAGCCTGCTGTAACTATTGTAATCTTGCTCTCAACTTGCTAAATAATGTTGTTGTCAGCCTGATTAACATTAAGTTCAGTTTTGCCATGTGCTTTTCTAGTGATCCATGCACCCTATGAACTTGCTGTTGCCATGATTAGCTTCATAAACATGTATTATTACTGTTGTTCACCTTTTCATACCATGTATTGCTCTGTGGTGAGTGGCACAAGCTCACCAAGATGCCTACTTATCGTTGTTCCTGCCATGTCTGAATCTGTCATATCATTTGCCATGTTTGCAAGGATGCTACCATCTTTTCTGTTGATCTTTGGAATTAGTTCAGTAAGGTAGTTTTGTTCTTTGTCTTTAGTATTAGCATTCCATGCCTTTTTTTGCCATGTTAAGTTCCTGTAACATGTTGTTTGATAGCTCTAAACATTGCAACCTGATGTTATTCCTGTTAAGTCTGAAACTGTTATTATTTGCAATCTTGCCATGTCCTTTTGAGCATGTTATAGGGTTTTCTGGAGATAGCTCAGTGTTCATGTTTTGTTATAATTTACCTGTACATCATGTACCTGCCTTCTGTTTTCTTGTTGGGGTGCTTTAGCATGTTGTTTTGATGCTTGCTAGATGCCTAGTTGTTGTTTTGGATAGCTTGTCCTTTAAACTTATATAGTGTATGTGTTGAACCGTTGCTCCGTTTTGAGTGTTCTCTATATGAAACTTGCTTGATTTTGCATGAAGTTTCATATTATCATGTTGCATCCATGTTTTGAGAGTGTTTGCTTGATGTTTGTATGCATTTTGCATCAATGCCATGTTTAACTTGTTTTGCTCATATCTTCTAGGTCGTAGCTCCGAATTAAATGAACTTTATATGTAACTTGGCTAGAATCTCGTGTAGATCATCTTGGTGCATGTTAACTTGCTGTTTACCAACTTGAACACAAGGTTTATTCAGATCTGGACCAATTTCGAAATTAGCAGATGAGGACTTACCGGAATTGTTATATGTTGTTTCCGGCCTCATTTAACCTTGCTTTGATGTGTTGCTCTTGTATGCATCATCTCTTGCCATGAGTAGCTTCATGTAGTCTTGTCTTGCATCATACTTGGTTGAGCATCATGCCTTGTTCATGTGTGGTGTGTTTACCATGTTGTGTGCTTCTTCTCGATAGTTCCTGTTTCGTTGCGATTGTGAGGATTCGTTCGTCTACGCTTGGTTCTGTTTCATCCATTCGTCTTCTTCGTGGACTCGTTCTTCTTCCTAGCAGGATTTCAGGCAAGATGACCGTCACCTTGGATCTCATTACTATCATTGCTATGCTACTTGCTTTGTTCTATCGCTTTGCTGCGCTACCTATCTTTTGCTCCTCAAGCCTCCCAAATTGCCATGTCAGCCTCTAACCTTTTCACCTTTCCCAGCAAACCGTTGTTTGGCGATGTTATCACTTTGCTCAGCCCCTCTTATAGCGTTGGTAGTTGCAGGTGAAGTTGAAGATTGCTCCATGGTGGACAGGATTATGTTGGGATATCACAATATCTCTTATTTAATTAATGCATCTATATACTTGGTAAAGGGTGGAAGGCTCGGCCTTATGCCTGGTGTTTGTTCCACTCTTTCCGCCCTAGTTTCCGTCATATCGGTATTATGTTCCCGGATTTTGCATCCCTAACGCGGTTGGGTGATTTATGGGACCCCCTTGACAGTTCGCTTTGAATAAAACTCCTCCAGCAAGGCCCAACCTTGGTTTTACCATTTGCCTCACCACCACCTACTTTTCCCTTGGGAGTCGCTCTCTCGAGGGTCATCTTTATTTTAGCCCCCACAGGCGGTGCTTCTCTAAGTCTGCTCCGAACCGAAAGCTTTCATGGGCCACCTCGGGGAAACTCGAGGGCTGGTTTTACTCGTAGCTTGACTTATCCGGTGTTGCCCTGAGAACGAGATATGTCCAGCTCCTATTGGGATTGTCGGCACATCGGGCGGCTTTGCTGGTTTTGTTTTACCATTGTCGAAATGTCTTGTAACCGGGATTCCGAGACTGATCGGGTCTTCCTGGGAGAAGGAATATCCTTCGTTGATCGCGAGAGCTTATCATGGGCTAAGTTGGGACACCCCTGCAGGGTATAAACTTCCGAGAGTCGTGCCCGCGGTTATGTGGCAGATGGGAATTTGTTAATGTCCGGTTGTAGATAACTTGACACCAGATCCGAACTAAAACACATCAACCGCATGTGTAGCCGTGATGGTATCTTTTTGGCGGAGTCCGGGAAGTGAACACGGTTTTGAGTTATGTTTGACGTAAGTAGGAGTTCAGGATCACCTCTTGATCATTGCTAGCTTCACGACCGTTCCGTTGTTTCTCTTCTTGCTCTTATTTGCGTATGGTAACCACCATATCATGCTTAGTCGCTGCTGCAACCTCACTACTTTACCCATTCCTTTCCCATTAAGATTTGCTAGTCTTGATACCCATGGTAATGGGATTGCTGAGTCCTCGTGGCTCATAGATTACTACAACAACAGTTGCAGGTACAGGTTATGCGATGATCATGACGCGAGAGTGATGTTTGATTGTTTTGGAGTTCTTCTTCTACTTCTTCTTCGATCAGGGAATAGTTTCCAGGTCGGCAGCCTGGGCTAGCAGGGTGGATGTCGTTTGAGTTTCTGTTTGTGTTTCATCTGTAGTCGGATGGTGCTCTTATCTAAGATGATGTTGTATTCATGTGGCATTGGTTGCCTTGTATGTATCCCCATCTATTATGTAATGTTGATGTAATGATATCCACCTTGCAAAAGTGTCTCAATATGCGGTTCTATCGTTGGTGGGACCTTCGAGTCTCTTTCGGATAGTATCGCATATTGGGCGTGATATATACATGCAGCTAGAGCAATGCATGTGGAATAAGTAAATTATACCTTAAGGTTCTTGGGGCATGGTTCGGTAGGTGACGGGACAGCGGTGAAGAAGAAGGGGTCGGAGGCCCTCCCGCGCCGCCGCTGGGTGAAAGTGAACAGCTGCGCTGGTAGTGGATTCCCTCCCTCACCAACGGCGACAGCGTTAAGCCTCCTTCCCTTCCTGGCGGATGGATCCTGCCGGCTCTTTGAGCAGCAGTGAGGGGAGAGAGAGGCCAACGAAGTCTTGTTTAGATCTGGAGAGGGTGAGAGAGTGTGAAGAGAGCAACTACAAGCGCAGAGGCTCCAGCGTGTATATATATACAGGAGAGAGAGTGTGAAGCATGCAAACCCTAGAAAACAACGCCGAGGCTGCAGCTTATACGTGATGAGGTGATTATATGGTCACTACAAGATTGTATAGCTCCGTATCCATCCATTTTGACCAGTCAAAGAATCCGGCTGCCACAAATTATGCTCAAGTGTAGTTATCGAACCCGAGACCTCAAGTTTGATGAGCCAACAGGCTAACCAGCTACACAACCCTCCCGTTATGTTCAACGAGAGGAAAATAACCTTTTATACATTCCTGCATTCGTGTGACAAGCATGCCGTGTTTTTTTGTGTGTGTGGGAGTCATTGGGATTTAAATCATAATCGTGTCATGTGGCTTTGGTGGTAAGACTATCCACGAGCAGCGAAATAATGCAGCCTTAGTCACCTTACCTCTCTCCACGTAGTATGTTGGGTCCCACCTGTCAGAGGTGAAACAAACAAATTAATAAGAAAAATTAAAAGCGCCAGCGGTGTATCTTACCTCACACATCTCACTACTGCTGGGGAACACTGTCCAATTGATCCCTCTGTTCGCTCACGTACTATTTTAAGTAAATCCTTATTATAACATGCACACAATTTTGGGCACTTGTATCCGACCTAAGTCAGTGTGCCACCGTATCTCGTACTTACTACTCCCTCCGTCTAGGTGTAATAAGTCACGTTAGAAGGTGCAGCGGGACCAAGGTGCGTGCGTGTGCGTGCGTGTGTGTGTGTGTGTGTGTGTGTTTAACATCATGTGTGTGTTAGAGAGAGCGACAGATCGACCTACTCCTACAGAGAGATGGTGTGTAGTGTACGATTTTAGCCGCGAGAGTCGGTGCATCCTCTCGTTTCTGGGCGTGTCCGGTAGGGACAGGCGGACAGCTGCCACGCCCGCTCCTGACCAGCCTGGCCCACCCAAAGCCCCTCCATCGCCCGCGCGCGCTTCCTGCCCGGAACGGTCAGCGCCGCTCCAAAGAATCGGTGCCGCATTCATGCCCGGGCAGAGCGGATGCAACCTCTCACTGGTGCAAGAGTGATGGTTGCTTCGTCCGTCCAACTTACTGCTAGGTCTATGTGATTTGACGGCTCATTGGTCTTTATTACTGAGGTGGTAGGACTGCTGGATGTCCCACGCTTTCGGCAAAAGGAGGTACTACTAGATTACAATTTTGTCCATTCTGACAGCAGAGGAATGCAAGGGCAGTGAAAACACGCAGGCTCAGTGATTACATGGCCCACCTCACACTATCACCATATTTTCTGGACACCGTGCGACACCTAACTCTTTACATAGTACTCCCTCCGTTCCTAAATACTAGATGAGTCCCCGCGCCTTGCCGCGGAACAGTCGTATATCTCTCTGTGTAAAATTATCAATTTCATAGAACTAAAAAAATCTCTATAACCGCCTGACAAATGTGGTAGCCAAACTAAAAAAACTCCCATCATCATTTGGAACATCCCACGTAAGGAAAAAAGATCAGCCAACTCCTACTGCATAATGGGATTCTATTTTTCTTTTTGACATGTTAATGGGACTTAAAAGCTCACTTACATGCATGCTACCGGTGCATGCTTGTGTGCAGACATGTTGATGTGATTTAAAACCCACTCACATGCATGCCACGGTATTTCTGCATGCCTGCATGTGGCTTAGTGCGGAGCCTCTCAACGTCTAGATCCGATGACTATTATGGACTGATTTAGTTCATCTAACGGCTACATTAATTTTGATGATGTGGCTCAAGGAGAGGATAGAGAATTCCTAGTAGTGTGGGTTAGCTATTACTTGTAGATAAGTCTTTGTAGAGATTCCACTAGGTGAACTACATACGGAACAAAATGAATGAATCTACACTTAAAATGCATCTATATACATCCGCATGTGGTTCATGGTGAAATCTCTACAAAGACTTATATTTAGGAATGGAGGAAGTACTAGTATAGTACGTATTGTAATTTATCAGCGAGATAAAATTTGTACAATGCTATGAAGCTTCCAGCTTCTGTTACATGTATCTTGCGTCCAAGGTTGCCCGTTGCAACATTTCATCAAATACAAAGGAGACTAACATGCATGCTATTGCATCTCAATGATTGACAGATCATAGCAAATATGTACTCCCTCCGTTCCAAAATAAGTGTCTCAACTTTATGCAAACTTTAGTACAAAGTTGTACTTCCACTAAAGTTGACACTTATTTTGGAACAGAGGCAACTAAAGAAAAAATTGATCCATGCAGTCCCTAGCCCTTGAACCGTGAACCCTAACCAGGCTTCAATTTGCTGGCAACGTTCGAGCTTCCTAAGAAATGAAGTTTGCAACCTTTTGACCATCGGATCATTTTGTGCAGTTTCACCAAAATCGAGATGAGCATCCCTGTGGCAAAGAAATTGAAGAAGCGTTATTAGAGTAAGATTACTGGGACTAGTTGATGAGACATAAACTCATCACAAATACAGTACATAGAAGCCAGTAGAGGTATGTGCGGGTCAAAGAAGTAGAGAAATATCCACATGGAGTGATGTGGGCAGCTGGAGCAATGGTGCAAGCCGGCTGTAAAGGGAGTTGTACCTGAGGGACGTAGCTCAACCTTGAGGAGGGCAGCGGGAGGCGGCAACTGCCCACGTCGTGGCAGTGAGCAAGGGACGAAGGCAACCTCACCAGCTTTGTGAGAGAGAACGGCGGGGACCCCTGATCGGGACGTGCCGACAGTGGGTTTTCGCTGTCGGCGACGTCGACCACATCTGCACTAAGCATCCACCCCACGTCCGCCGAGATGTTAGAGATGTGGCCACAGTCGTTTTGTGTGAGAGAGTGTGAAGAGAGCAACCCCAGCAAGCAACCGTGTAGGCTGTCCCTTCCTGACTATGTATATAGTGGAGCGGTTTCCTTTTCTCTCCATATGAATCTATCATATTGTGTACGTGGCACTGAAGAAAAAAAAACTTCATTTATAAATGACGAGGCACCTACTACTCGTTCTCCTATAACCTTGCGCTTGGCATCTCCAAAATATTAACCTTGCGATTGGCTCTTCGCCTCTTCGGGAAGTCGAGCAATAATGGTAGTGCAGTGTATATCGTTCTGGCTATATGAGACCGAATGAATTGCTGCACGTCCACCACGTGGGCGAGGCTCGAGGGGCGAGGGAGAGTGCTACATACGGAATGAAATGAGTGAATCTACACTCTAAAATATGTCTATATACATCAGTGTTTGGAGTATGTACTAGTAGTTCATATTGAAATCTACTAATGGACATATATATTCCAAACAATATGATATAATCTCTATAACGAAGGTAGTAGGGACGAGGAGTAAACGGAGGGAGTAGTAAATTTTTCTCCTTGTCCTGCGAGCCACCGCGCGCATGGGCGAGGGACCGGGCGTAAGGCGGACTGTACTAAGCAAGCTTCACCTCATCCTGCGAGCCACCGCGCCCGTGGGCGGGGGAGACGGCGTACTAAGCAAGCTTCTCCTCGTTCTGCGAGTTGACGGGACACATCAAAAGTACTCCAGTGCATAGAGCCTTGCCTCTAAGGTAGGCCCCACATGGTTTGCCTCTTTTTTTAACATAACGCGTCAAGTTGCAATTTGTTTGTTCACCCATGGTAGAGGATCCTCCCTCCACCAAGTGGACAAACAGTATACGTCCAAATTACCATGTGGGCTGCCTTTTTCGTATAGAAATGAGATCTATCGTGTACCTGCGCGGGTGTGGATGGGAATGAGACGGGAGTACGTGCGCCGTGCATGCACCTCTTCTCCTCGTGCACGTCCCCCACCTACGTGGGTGTGTGTGAGAGATACAAACCGTGTTCGTGAGTATTTTTTGTTTTGGGGTGGGGGGGTGGGGTGGGGTGGGGGTTGATTTCGTCAATGTATTTGTGGGAATATGTGTCGATGACATCTCAAACAAAAATTTTGCATGCAATGTGTGTGAAATGGAGGCCTATCCATATCATATATAGAGGGTCGGGCAATCCACGAGAAGAGAGGGAGGGGTCATAGATATCGATAGAGTCGAAGAGAGGATCAAGTGGGTGGGTGCGAGATCGATGAAGAGAGCCATCAAAATTGCGTGTGTGTGCAAGTCAAAGATATAGGGCGACTGACCTACCGGAACGTCAGAAGGCACATGTCAAATTTGTGTGTGGCAGGGAGACATGACTAGAGCGCTCGATGTATCATTGTGTGTGTGGGGGGTGTGGGGAGGGGTAGGCAGAGGCCTAACTATAGAGGTAGAACGACTCGTATATGTGTTGAGAAGGAGAGACCCAGCTATGTCTTGAGGGAGATCGGTCGACATCCATACATAACTGAAGGACGGAAAATATGATGGGACAGAGAGAGAGAGAGAGAGAGAGAGAGAGAGAGAGAGAGAGAGAGAGAGAGAGAGAGAGAGAGAGAGAGAGAGAGAGAGAGAGGGAGGGAGAGGGCTAGAGTGCTGGATGAGTGATGGAGTTGCTTCTCGAAGATGGTGGGAGAGGCCTACTAGACAAACTGAGGGTGGAACTGCAATGTTATCAATAAGAGTGGGGATGTGTTTCTGTGTGTGCCTGTGCGTGATAGATTTCGTATCCAATGGCTGTAAAATCGAATCACCAGAGATGAAAAAGTCAGTCGACCGACGTGTAGCCTCACCTTGCTAGTGCGTTCAGTTTCGATAGCAAAATTCAGTTTCGACAGCAAAATTCAGTTTCAACAGTTAAGTTCAGTTTCGACAGCTAAGTTCAGATTCGATAGTTAAATTCAGTTTCGACAGTTAAGTTCAGATTTGAGCGGCTGATGTATTTTACATCTACCACTTTGTGGTTATGTATTTTACGTCATGTATTGGAGATGCTATTAGAATTCCACTCAGGTTAACATTGTCTCTCTTGTCCTACTTCAGCCTCGCGTCGTACAACTCACCGGAGCTGCTCCAACGATGAAACCCTCAATCACAGCGGAGCAATACCTCGGGCTCAATCTCCAGACGCCTAAGATCTTCTTCCCCTCCTTCGACAGGCAAGTCAGCTGGAGCATCCTCACCGGCCAACCCAATCACGCTGAGATCGACATGGCTTCGCCAAAGAGGTTGTACGATTGTTGCATCTCTTTTTTACTCTACATGTTATATATATTGTCCACTGAGCACACATAGTAACGGGAAATACGATTATTTTATCCTACTATATGACAAGCAGTGAGGTACCAAGCAACTTAGCTTTCCGTGATGGACTCTCTTGAACGCCATCATTATTTATCGCCAGAGAGGTTTGAGCTGTGCATTTGTCGATGGCCCTGGGAGTTGAGCTAGTAGGGCAGTGGCCTGGGTCCAAAGTAATAGAAGTAGCACAAAAACATTTTTTAGTGTAGGCTTTTCGTTGCTCAAGCCTGCCTACTAGAATCGCCAGTGCTTGAAAGGAAAAGTGAATGAAAAACATAGGAATTGGGAGTTTCCTATGGTACTACTATTCATGAATTTGGTTCAAAGGAATGGAGCAAAGGAAAACTGTATGATTTGTTCCTTCAGTGTCTCCTTGAAAGAAAAAAAGTAGGAATTTTAGTTTTCACTTGTCCTCCTTTTCAAATTCCTATTCATGAAGCACAAGACTGAGATAGTAGCATAATAGCATTATAACCGTACATTTTCTTGTGGTTTGACTTAATCTCACCATGCTTCTTTGCATCGTGTGATCTTCCAATTGTTGTGAATCAAACACCCAGATTGGCAGAAATCCTGGGTTTTTAAATTCTCTGTTTTGCACGTGCATTCCTATCCTATTTATGTCTATTTCCTATCCCTGCATTGTTGGAATCCTCCATTCAAACGAGCCCTTATAGAATTACTTCTCTTACAGATAGTTGTCAAAGAAAACCTTGCGTGGTTTGTCCCGCTCCTGATGCGCTGTCGTCCACCCCAGCTCAGCTGCTCCAACGACAGAAGGGTCGAGCACAGCAGGGATCCGGCCTCCAGACTGTCTTTCGCCGCCTCAGATCTTCTTCCCCGCAGCCGGCAGCCATGAAAACTGCATTACCATCATCAACCGAGCAGATGACCTCGAGGACTACACGGGTCCGCAAGAGAGGTCGCACTCTTTCGTGTCTGCTTACGTTATGCATCACTTAATATTACATGCTACTTTATCGTCCTGTTCACCGATTAGACTCTGAGTCAGCTCCAAACTAATGGTCAACCTTGAGTTTTTAAATGGTTATGGGGTACATATCGGGGCCACAATCAATAGTATCTATCTACTATCTGGTTAATCTCCGGTGTCTACTATGAGTTTCATCTTGGGTAGGAAATAAACAGTAAAAGAAGCCATTATCTGTATTTTTTAACTGAAGCCATTATCTGCCTGCTATTATTGGTTTTGGGTCTATCCACAGGTTCCTACCATCACTCTGGATTTCTGTATGCACTCCTTACATAATCTCACTATGTTTTATTCCTATGCATGAAAGTTATTGTAAACAATGGAACTAAACATGTAGAGCAAAAGAGACGAGCCTTGCATGGCAATAAAATTTCATGCAGACGTTGCTCCATGGTAGGCGCAAAGGCAGCCCCCCTCCACGCATTTCGGATTGTAATAGAGAGGAAGATATCTGTTCTGAGGGGGATTCATAAGGACAAGACAACTCCTATTTACCCCCTGAGGTCTTCGCTCTAACTTGGCATGCTGATGTTGGTTATATCATGCATATGGTGCCTTGCATTGCTTACTTTATACATCAAATATATCATCTGCATAGTTTAGACATCCTTTGTGCGAATACCATCTTTTTAGTTTATTCATCGTTTATGTGAATTATGCAACGCCATCTTGTTTAGCCAAGCATCATATATGTGAATTTTGCAATGCCATCCTGCTTAGCCAGTCATCTTATATGTAAATTATATCAGGCCATCCGATTTTTTGTTACATATTACATTTGTCAACAATGTTAGTACATTCAACTGCTCTTTGTGTGCATCAGCCATTTGACACGGTGATGGCAAATTCTGGAGTGAAAACAAGGTCTTCAGAGCAGACTATGCTATCTGACGAAGCGCATATCTCGCTGGTTATGGATAGCTCCTCAGAGGAGGATTCAGAGACAAATGACCAGTCCTATTTCCCCCCCCCCCCGAGGTGTATGCTCTAACTTGGCAGGGTTATGTTGCTCATATCATGTATATGGTGTCACGCATTGCTATGTCATTTGATTAGTTTAGACATGCTTTTTTTGAATTCCACATGTTCAGTGTCTAATTACCATATATGTGAATTATGCATTGCCATCTTGTTGCAAGACATTATATATGTGAATTATACAATGCCATCTTGTTGCAAAGGCATTATATATGTGAATTATGCAATGCCATGCTGTTTAGCCAATCATCATGTATGTGAATTACATCATGCTATCATTTTTTTATATTACGTGTTCCATTTGTCGACAACGTTTGTATGTTCAACTACTCTTCCTGCGCATCAGCCATTTGAAGCGGTGATGGAAGTATCTGGAGTGAAAACAAGGTATTCAGAGCAGACAATGCTACCTGCTGAAGTAGACATCTTCTTTGTTCTGAAGAGCTCCTCGAGAGGAAGATTCAGAGACTGATGACCAGTCCTATTTCCCCCCCCCCCTGAGGTCTATGCTCAAACCTGGCAGGGCTATATTACCCATGTCACGCATGTTGTCTTGCATTGCTTAGTTTTTACATCATATATGGATTGCCATCTGCTTACTTGCTTACTATATAAATCATATATTTGAATTATATCATGCCATCATGTTTAGTACATACACATCATCTATCTGAATTATGGCATGGCAACCCATTTAATAAAGACATCATATAGTTATATCATCTCATCCTGTTTAGTGTTTACAGTCATAATATTTTGAATTATGGCATTCTATCCGTGAATGTATGTGAATTATGGCATGCCAACCTATTTAATAAACACATTATATAGTTATATCATGTCATCCTGTTTACATAGTCATCATATTTTGAACTATGTCTTTCCATCTTTTTTAGTTAGCCATCGTAATGTGAAACTGTGTCATGCTATCCTGTTTAGTTAGCCATCATATATGTGAAATTGTGTCATGCTATCCTGTTTGGTTAGACAACATAAATATGAATTATTTCATGCCCTCTTTTATTCCCCACTATCCATTGCACCTGTATATCATACAATGTCTATACTTTCAATTACTTCTCTTGTTTTTCAGCCATTTGAATTGGAGAGGTTGATGGCAGTGTCTAAGGGAGTAACAACACGGTCTTCAGAAAAGATAGTGCTACCAGTTGATGCAGATAGAACCACAGTTGTACTTGCCCAAGGACCAGATCCACCACACATAACCCAGACTCTCGCGGATTGTACCCCTACCGATTTGGACAGAGAGCCAGCTACGCCCCTTCTAACCCCAACCCCGGCAGATAGTAACCCAGTTCCAATTGACACATCACTGTCTCTCCACCTCAGAGCACCCAAACACGAGCAGTTAGTAAGGGAACTGCAGTGCCCAAAGCACGAGGACCACCATTCCGAATCCCAACTCAACGCTTAAAGGAGAAGAAGATTTGTTCTCATGTCAGGTTATGTAGCTATGGTTATACTCCTTTGCTCTTGCATTACTGTATTTACTCATACCAACTATTTTCAAATTTGAAGGATGGAATTGAAACTCCAATGGCGCAACAAGATGTTTTAAACCTGTTTCTTTAACTGGTTTGCTGTTGTAACCTGCTCTATGTTGATTTCAGTTTCAATTGAATAAACAGTTATGTTCTCATGTCATGCACATTAAAAGTGTTGTTATTTCTCTATAGTTTCCCACACTTATATTCTGTCTATTCTGCTTTGTCTTGAACAAATATTATTTGAACTGTGTCTCTATCTTGATTTGGCAACAAAAACTAGAATGATATAGACCATAAAGTGACCATGGTACATAGATATATGTTTGTTTCATGTTGTTATCCGTTCCACTTTACTACTGAACTCATTTACCAAAATGAGTTTCATATACAACATGGTAAACCTGTGATGTGTCTGCTTGTTTCTCCGTTAGAATGCGGACAAAATATTGGAGAACAGTACCGCGTTATGCAATGGTAAAGGAAGTAATGCAGATAAGGCTCAAGATAGTGAGACATCCCTGTTTGTCTCCAAGAAAGCTGATAAAAACTATCTTGACGATAGTGAGAGAACCCAAAAGTCTGTCTTGATGTAGTGTTCGATTCTTGGCCACTCTCGCTAGCACAAGCTCTTGAACTTCATTTGCTGAATCGGTTCGTCTTCTTGAGTCTCAACTTCAAGTTGAAAGACATCGATCGAGATGTCTTGACGAGAAGTGAAGGTCCGAGGAAGTCCTGCAGAATTGGATGCATATTTCTTGGTGCAACAACCCAGTATTTGGAGGATTTAAGCGCCAAACAAGAGAAAGTTAATAAGCTTGCTAAGCATTTTGCCAACATTATGAGTCCCGTGATATTGTTTCTTGAGATCTTCAAGTGGTTTCATTCTGGATTTGTTTTGTCATGGGCGTTTATTTGTCTTTGTCGCCAACTTTGACAACCAAAGTATATGATATCTTGCTTTGTTCCCTATATTTGCCTTTGGTGGCGAACTTTGATGCCAGTGGATGTAATATAATGTAATAGCCGTGATAGCCTAGCGTTAGTTGCTTGCTTATTTATTTCCTTGTTGTCTTGTTTATTTGTTTGCTTGTAGTCATTGCGGTTCTTTTTACATTTGTTTGCTAGTGGCTGCAATAACCTATTTTTAAAAACTAGGCCATGGGCTGATATTTCTTGTAGTGACCTTTGGGCCTCCTACGGGCAGTAAAGCGATGGGCCTTCTACGGGCCATAGAAACAATGGGCCTTCTACAGGCTGTAGAAACAATGGGCCTTCTACGGGCCGTATCATCAATGGGCCTTATACGGGCCGTATGACCGATTGGCCAAACATGGGCCAAACAAACCGCATTATGGCCGTAAACGGGCTAGATTTGGAATCGTCCGTTCATGGGCCGACCATAACGGGTCATCGTTAATAGGCCGTATTTGATGACACTATGAAAACGACCCAATGTATTAACGGACCACAAACGGGCCGACTGTAACCACCGGCTGAATTTGGCCTGGCGAAAAATGCGATAATGGGCCGTAAGTAAGCGAATCTTTGAAATGAGCCCAAGAATAAATGGGCTCGAGAAGGCGAAAAGATAACATGGGCTGGAAACGGCCCAATGGAATAACGGGCCGTTAATGGGTATAAAGTGATACACTGTTCATTACGGGCCAGTTTCAGCACCGGCCGTTAATGGGTGTAAAGTGATACGCTGTTCATTACGGGCTAGTTTCACCACGGACCGTTAATGGGCCAAGAGTTATAAAGGGTCGCATATGGGCCAAAAGACGTCATGGGCCATACATGGGCCAGAAGTGAAAACGGCTGGAATCATATTGGATGGCCCAGATGACGCTACTGGGCCTAATTCGGATCGGGCGTAACGGGCCTTGGGTTAGGGGGCTGTAAATGGGCTATATGCAAACAGGCCATTAACAGGCTTTCCATGGGCCGGCCCACCACCTTTTAACCAAGTCAAACGGGCCGGCCTTTTCACAGGAATGGGCCTCTATTGGGCCGTGCCACGTGTCGACGTATCATAGGCGCCTTCTGTCCAATGAGTGGATGACATCTATCCCAACGATGAGCCAACACATGTTTCCTCCAGCCAATGATGATTTTACACGTGAAAAATCCCATTTGTCGGGGCTGTTAACGGGTTATCGGATCCAAAACCCGACCCGATAGCTTAACGGCGTTCCGTTACGGTGGATGCCACGTGTCAGTCACCCTTGATGAAAGCACTTCTGTGACGCGCGACTTATCGTCATGGAAGTGGACACTTCCATGATGATAATTTTGGTAATGTCATGGAACACTTCTATGATAGCACAGGTATGACTATCATGATTCTATCATAACATCGTCATGGATGTACATGCATGATAAAAAACACGACCTACTGTGACAAACACGTATCATCACGAAAGTGTATTTTTTTTGTAGTGGTATAGGGAGCCAAGATGCATATATAGTACTCCTACTCGTTTGTGCTCGCATTGCCATCACATTCGGTATTCTATGGTGCTACGTCTATGATGTGCGGCCCACCACAAATGGTTCACTATTATAGAACGTGTATGCTAATCATACAATCACACACATTCGCTATTCCCAAACCGTATGCGATAACTAATTAGAAGATTAGCTAATCATGTAGGAGTGTCAGATAGGATTACGAAACGTCAGACCGTCGTAACATCATCGTACACGAGACCTATCACACACGCTATTCTGTGGTGCAACATTTATGATGCATACTTCATCAGAAACAGTTCATGGTTGCAAATTGTGTACGATAAGGCAACTATCACAAACATTTAGGTGCCTTGGTGATATTATCTGACATCGCACACACTTTGCAAATGACAACTGTCGGGGATATACCCAGCGGTATGACCCGGCCGGAGTCGTAACCTAGCCAGGACTTGGGTAAACCGGCGGATGGTAAACCGGCAGAGAGTTAAGATAGATGGATAAGACAGAAGGTAAACCGGCAAGTGGTAAACCGGCAGGTGGTAAGATAGATGGTAACACCAGCAGGAGTTAAGTCAGATAACCAGGCAGGTGTTAAGTCAATCATAAACCGGCAGACCATCTTAAGCCGGTAGATCATGTTAAACCGGCAGACCATGTTAAACCGGCAAACGTTGAGAAGCCCATGAAGGGGAGTCAAAATTGTTTAAGTCTTAGTCCGAGATGGACTCTACATGTAACCCACCCTTCAACTTATATAAGGAGGGGCAGGTCTCCCCAAAGAGGGACAAGCAAACAATAATCTCTAGGGCTAGACACAACTAGAGGAGAGCCGGTTTACGACGACTCCCTCATGACGATAATGAGACCTAGCCTCAAACAGCATGTAGGGTTGTTACTGGATGATGTTTCCCAGAGCCTGAAGCTATCTAAATCTTTGTCTTGCATGTTGCATTTCTCGATTCCGTTCAACCCCTCTCAGGATACCACATAGATGTGTTGGCCTCACGACTAAGTCCTTCCGTTTGGACATCTAACGTGATATTTCCACGACAGGTGGCACCCACCGTGGGGCACGCGCACAGTGGTGATGAGTTCTTGGAGGGATCTCTCCTAGGGTTCGAGAAGCTCGCAGTTTACCAGATGAAGGGTTCAAGAGGGTTAAGTGTTCAACGTTTGTTTGCACCCGTGAAAAGTTGCTCAAGCCGCCGAAACAGCAAAAAGAAGGGAAGAAAGTAAGACTATGACCCAGACGAAGAGTCAAAAACCGCTAGGATTGACCCGCTTCGCCGAATCCGGGTCACCACCACAGTTTTGCTGAGCCGCTCCGACTTACTCGCCGAGTCGTCGTCGCCTTCATTTGAGCCGGTTTACACGATCAAGAGATAAACAAAAGCTAGATTAATTTTGGAGCACTCACGGCGGTCAATACTAGTTGGAGTCGGATCAGAAAGGTAACCATGACTAGGGAGTTTATATGGCCACGATCTGGAAGTGGATACGGTGCCGGCGTTTTCTCCTTGCCGGCGTACCTCTCTACGGCGACTCGCTCCGCCTCTAGATTCCAATCCGCCGGCCGTCTCCGCTCTAGGCTGGTTTCTCCCCGATTGAGAACCGGCCTACTCCGCCTACAACGTTGCTACTACGATTCACACCAACGAGTCAAGCTGGCTCCAGCTCCAAGATGCTGTAAACCGGGACGCACCAAACCGGCCAAGTGACCTCGTCGCCCATGCCCTGAGTCGCCGGAACTCAAAACACTACATCGTTGGCCCACTTTTAAATCGCCGAACGCCATCATTTCTCCGGCGAGCCAAGTCTTGATCTACACTTCTACTGCAATCTTTGAGCCGGCCGTACCACGAGCCACGGCCAGGCCATTTCTGTTATGGCCGTCGGTCCGCCACTGTGTGTTAGACCGGCTGTCGCTGCGCCTTGAGACCACCGTCGGTTCAGCCGCGCGTCGCCATGGTGTCGTCTCAATCCGCCGACTCTGAAGCAAGACCTTCTGCACGAGGTGATTTGTTTGCAGCATTACTGCTCCTGTCGACTGGAGTTTAAACGATCGTCCGACCACAGGTTCCGCCGCAGTCACCAGTACAACCTTGCCACCATGGCCTGTAACCGTCTCTTCGAACCGCCATCGCTGTCATCTGCTTACTCAAGTCGCCTCGCGACCCAGCCGCGTCAAACCCTGCTGAGCCGCCCTGACGGTCCCGGCCGGCCTTCACCGACATACTGCCTCGCGTGCATCTATTCTGAAATCACCGATGGAGGTCCCAGCTTGTGTGTGCTTCAGAGATCAAAGTCAACCAAAATCGCTGTTAGTCCATGACCCGCCTCGCGTGCATCAGTTCCAGGGCACCGGCCTCAAGCCGTCTAGCATCTCCTGCTAGGTCATACCGCGTTGCCGGCTTACCGCCACTTCGTTCACAGCTGACCGTGCCGAACCGGTTTTACCTTGGTTTCAAGTCGCTGTTTCTACCGCGAGTTGCCGTCACCGTGGCCTCAATGTGCCATCACGCTTTGCCTCGGCCTCGTGCCGCATCTACGGCATGACTGGATCATCCCCTCGATGTTGAGACGCCACTAATCTGGGCCAGCGAGTGGCTTCGTTTGCTTCACGCCTCCATAAGAAGGCTCAGCCCTCGGCCCACAGCCTCAACTCACCAGTCTGCCGCTGCCGTGGCTTGCCGCCCCGCTAGCGTGCCCTCCTCCGTCTATGAACCGGACCCCTTCTCCTGAAGTCGAGGCACCTTGAACCGGACAACCGGGCCATGGTGAGTCGCTTCCAAGCACACGACTGAGTCGCCATCGAGCATGCTTCCGCCGGATCACCCCCGTCTCCGTCAAATCGCCGAGTGCCTCGAGTCTCCTCTACTACTTCTCACGAGCGAGCTACATCGCGCCGAGTCGCCCGAGTCCGAGCGCGCCGGGTTGCCGCCATGTCTCAACCCCGGCCAACCTCACTATTACTCCGAGCCGCCACAACTCCATGGTGCCCGTCTCGATTCGCTGCGCCTGCAAGCCACCTTCCACGCGCTAGGGTTATCACCGTTTCTGGCAGAAACATGAACCGCCTGATGTACTAAACCGCCGCCGAGCCTTTGCCTCGTGTCGTTGGTCGCTTCCCACTTGAGGGATGCCCATGCCAGCTTTCGCCTTATTCCGCCTCGCTCGCGGCTGCAAGCCGCGCCCGTGAGTCGCTGCCAGTGCACCTCTGAGTCGCCTCATCCGCCAAATCTTTACCAAGTCGCCACTATTTCCTGCCGGTTTACCTCAGCTTCAACATGTTCCACCTCACCTGACGCACCCGCGCACCTCCGCTGAGCCGTCCGGCTTTTACTGTGATGAGCTTCACGTCGCCAGGATGCCACGAGCGCTCGTCTCAACCCCTGATGGTCGCGCCTCTGTTTTGAGCGCCCCCGCGCCAGCTAAACTTCGCTCTTTGCCACCATGGCGTTGACCGGCCACTGCTGTTGCCCGTGAGCTGCTCGCCGCCAGGGTGACGCGCCTCTGCCGAGGTCGGCCCTCCAAGTCACTACCTCCACTTGTTTCCACCACCGTCGAGCGGCCTCAAATTGCCGTCCTGACCCGGATCGAGCCGCTGCTCCCTGCTTGAGAGACGGCCTACGTTTCTCGCTCTGCTCTAGGCGAGCCCGCCCGACTACACCATGAACTGCGTGGTTCCACTTCTAAACCGTCCGCGCCGTAGATTCGGCCGCTGTTGTGAGTTGCCAAGACCACCGCGGCCCCACCTCTGCTGGCACCTGTTGACTCCGCCGACGTCGCTCGGGTTGACTCTGCTGCTGCACTCACTGCGGTTCGCCTGACGACAACAACTGTGTGCACGCTTGCACACGTTTCCTCTCTGTGAACCGTCTCGGATTATGGTGTATATCGCAAATGTTTGTGTTTTACCAAACGTATGTGCCGTAACAACCTGGAGAGCGTAATTTTACTGTAATTTAATTGCTGCTATATCAAATTGTACCGGATTTGAATTTGAATTTGAATGTATGCTATAGCTTTATTCATATCCATCAGATTCAGACAACCAATGCATTATTTGATTCATAGGTACATATCAAGAATTACATAAGAACCAAATAAAGAATGATGAACCACAATTGTATACTTGTACTATTAAAGACGGTAAAGAAAGAGGCGAAATACATTCTGGTTGCTGAACAAGGTGAAGCGGAATGCCCATATTGTGCCATCCTCCATGCAGAAGGCATGCACGACGCTAGTCCAACCCCTTGTGATGGCCGACCACCCATCCTTCACGGTCTTGATGAAAACATCTATATAATCATCATGTTCTGGTAGAAATACTTTAACCTTTGCATGCCCACCAATCATGTAGTTTGAGAGATAATCTTGAGTAAACTGCTTTGGGAACCACTTCAATGGAAAAAAGATTCATACATTGTCATCTAACACAACTCATTATGGGCAGTAAAAAGTAGGTTGCAGAGTTCTTACTTACCATCCCGTAGTTCGCTGTTGTATTGATAAAGTGTAAACAAATAGTTTAATTGCCATCTTTTGACCCATTTTGCTAACAATCTTTATCAGCTTCCTCACTTGATGCTGGTTCATCGATATCTCATTTCCCCATACATAGAAAGGGTCGAAGCATGGATCTTTACCAATGACATATGTACCTAAAAGCACCAAGTTAATATTAGAAGCTAAACACCAATTGCACAATGATGTAGTACAACACTCTTTTGTAAGATCTTATAACATCCAATATATTCACATATTAGATAAATTAACATCTTACATTAAGGCCGGAAGGAGTTTATTGCATTCTTACAAATTATCGGCTGATTAACTGCTGCTGTATCCATGGGTTAGAGTTAGTTTGAGCTAGTTAAGGCTCAAATAGCCCTAAAGTATATCTAAACATGAGGGCTAGTTTGAGCTAGTTGCATCTATAACCCACCCAAAAAAACTATCCAACCCAAGAGGTGCTAATTGGAGCTCTAGCGCATTTATTGTCAATCTAAGTATCTAATCCTGTCATACAAACACCTCTTGGGATGGAGTTAGTTTAGGGTTAGTCATGAGCTAGAAACTAACTCTAGCCTCTAGCTAAGTTGAGTATCCAAACAGAGTTGTGTTGTTGTTGTTGTTGTTGCTGCTGCTCCTCTTCTATGTATATCTAGACATCATCAGAACATTAAGCTAACATTCTTGTTGCTATGTAGCCTAGGATTGCATATGTACAAATTAAGTACAATGCATGTTGCTATGTAGCCTCAGATATATGACATATGGCCCTAGTTAACCTAACGATAAATGGGTTGCAAATATATTCAGTTAAAAGTCCGATTCACCGATTAGTCCCTTATCAGCCCCCGACCTATATGGTACCAGCTACCGATATCCTGAACAGTGAGCATATATAGGCCATGGGATGAAACTAACCTCGATGAAAAACAACAGTCATGCCCAAAATTGTCCTCTGTAGGTACATCGAGAAGCATGTTAAGCACAACAGGCTAAACATCAACAAAAATTATCCATGGTAGACAAAATAATCTCCAAAAGATAGCTTGGTTTAAGCATGCTAGTAAAGCAAAACAAGTGGAAAGGTGTGTTCACTGCAACAGGCCTAACATTTAACAACAAGCAAACACAGTCATTCAAACTGGTATTGTGCCGGTCTAAGTACACTGGTTGTTGTTAAAGAAAAATGGAAAGACATGTTAACTACAAGATGCAACAACAAAATGTAGTCATTCATAGTGGTATTGTTGAAACTGGTATTGATGAAATTGAACTGCATAGTTCATACTTGCACATATAGAACATCACGTTGTGAATAACTAGAATAAACAAGGCATACAACGAACAACCAAAGATAGCATTTGAAACTGGACATATGCTAACTACAAACAACAGAACAATCAAAAAACTTTAAAAGAGGCATATGCTAGCTATAACAGGCTTAACAACAAGCAAAGATATGCATTCCTATCGGTATATTTAACACTGGATTGATGAAATGTACCGCACAGTAAATAATTGCACATATAGAGCATCACATTGTGAACAATAGAATTAAACAAGGCATACTGCAAACAACCAGATATAGCAATTAAAATTGGACATATTCTCACTACACTACAAAAGGGACGACAAAAAAAATCATGGGTTTCCCCCTGTGAAGTGGCACGACAAAACAAATAATGGGTTTCCTCACTTGTCACAGATGAGCTCATTACCGTGGGAAGAGCACGAACCATAGATGCGCTCCATGTTGGGCTCCTTCCCCTTGGAAGAGCACGGCTGTAGGGTGCCCTCCCTGATGTCGCAGACAGGCTCTTTCCCCTTGGAAGAGCAGATGGGCACTTTCCCCTTGGAAGAGCAGATGTGCTCTTTCCCCTTGGAAGAGCCGGAGAGGGTGCCCTCCTCGTGGTCGCTGTCGATGAGGTCTAAATTGGAAGCTGTGGATCCCAAGCCAGCATCGCAGAACATGTCCTTCAGAAATGACAAAAGGGGCTCAATGGTGATGTAGGATGGCAAATTCTTAACAGCGAGCCAGAAGAGAACAGTGGTGGGGCCATGGACGAGATCAACAGCGGTTGAACCCGAGGGGTTGGGGTGGGCCACTTAACGTGTGCCATAGCCCGCCTCAGGCCGTCGCTGTTGATGACCTCGATGTCGTAGCTGGTGTTCACGATATACCCGCATACTCTACCCCACTGATTGAGTGTCTGCGGCCAGTAATGGTCGTCAGCTTCCTCGGCGACATCGGGCAAAGAGACCGCAATACACCTCTTTTGGGCCAGTCGCTGCTTGAACTCCACGGGAAGCATAGTTGGGCTTAGGCTGTGATGCTTTCGTGTGGGGGATGGGGATGGGGGTCTGTGGGAAAGGGGGCGTTTGGCAGGCATCATCTAAGAAACTCAGGGCAGCCTGGGTATGGAGATCGGTGGCTAAGCTGCATGGGCAAACCGACAGATGTTGACAATGGAGATCTTGCGGCGGCGGTGGGGACCTTGCTAGGGTTTCGAGTGAGGGAGGATGTGTGTGTGTGTGCGCGCGCCCGAGGAGGTTTTGGTGTGTGTGTGTGTGTGTGTGTGTGTGTGTGTGTGTGTGTGGAGAGAGCGGGTGGGGGGGATAACAACCGTGTGTTATGAAACAGAAAAACCCTCGAGGCGGGCAGATATTTTCTAGGGATGCAGGCAGGATGGGGAACAAGAAACATTGAACACGGTCCGGAGATAACAACCGTGTGTTATGAAATAGAAAAACCTCGAGGGGGGCAGATATTTTCTAGGGAAGTAGGTGGGATTGGGAACAAGAAACATCGCACACGGTCTGGAGATAACAACCGTGTGTTATGAAACAGAAAAACCCTCGAGGCGGGCAGATATTTTCTAGCGATGCAGGCGGGATTGGGAACAAGAAACGCCGCTGCAGTGCGGAGATAACAACCGTGTGTTATGAAACAGAAAAACCCTCGAGGCGGGCAAATATTTTCTAGCGATGCAGGCGGGATTGGGAACAAGAAACATCGCACACCGTCTGAAGATAACAACCATGTGTTATGAAATAGAAAAACCCTCGAGGCAGGCAGATATTTTTGAGAGGGGGAGCCTCGTGGAGCCCAATGTACAGTGCGGATGTGTGCGTGACAGGGGCACCAGTGTGGTACACAGTTAGTTTGAGTGAACGTGTCTGTTGCGTCATCCGAATTGTCTAATGTTCATAAATTGGACAAAATTGACGCGGGAGAGGGTCATAACATGAACACACTTGCACGTGGACCAAATTTATGTATAAAAAGGGTGGTTTGATTTTTAAATAGCAAATGCAACTTCGATGTCGCACCCATCTCGCAAAGCGCACATATTGCTTGCCCCCCTCATGTCGGCACGAAGGGAATCCTAAGCTATGAATGCATGCCCCCCCAACCGAGGCTCACCTAGCAATGTGCAAAGTAGCTAGCAGCCCCCCTCCCTCGTGTAGGCATGAAGGGAATCCTAAGCTATGAATGGATGCCCACCCAAACCGTGGTTCACCTAGCAAAGTGTGATGTAGCTAGCATCCCCCCCTCGTGTGGGCATGAAGGGAATCCTAAGCTATGAATGCCTTTCCCCCGATCGAGGTTCACCTAGCAAAGTGCAAACTAGCAGCCCCCCCACACACACACACTTTCAGTCGGCGGGCCAGTGAGGAATCTCACGAAGATTGATCGTAAAATGGACCAAGAATAATCCACCTTGGTCGTACAACCTCTCTCTTGTTGTTGGTCAAAGTTATGGTCGTTCATGCGACCCCGGAGATAGGCTAGCTCGCCAATAATCATGCAAGTAGCTAGTCCCCGTAGACAACCACTGCATGCGTGTGGCCCAAACATATGTATGGAGAGGTGTGTTTTTGAGTACACAATGCAACAAATTTGATGTGGCACTGTGATTTCGAACTAGAAATCCCCACACCGAGTGATGGTTAGGTTGGCGATGCATATGTATGTTACACCACACTTCAAGCCGACAACGGGGATTCATGCATGCATGCATGCATGCATAGTATATGCGCTCAAACTTAATTAGGTCTGAATCTCACCATGACCTATACTCTAGTGACGACTCGGGCGACGACCCCGGCGATGACTCCGATGACCACTCCGGCGATGAATCCAGCGACGACTGACAACTGGTTAGTCATCTATACCCATTTATGTGTCAAATAGATCCTAGGGTTTCTCTGTTACTCTTGCCCCCCTTTTGGAATAGAAATCCTATGGTTATGTTCTCCCAATCCATGAAATCTGAGTAAGTTTCGTTCGATCCGTGTAGTGTATTGATTGTTTGAATGGTACAAGTGATAAGTGATTAGTTGTTTCATTTGTGGAAATGATTTCTACTAGTAACCCGACTAGGGTTAGTGTTTGTGCTAATAATTCCTAGCCAGGACTTGACAATTGATTTTGAATGACCTACATATGTTTGTGCCTTTATTTTCTTCATGATTGGCCTATACATAGACTAATGTGCTTAAAAATCAAACCATAATATCTGGATATGTATAAATAAATATCCATAAATTCCTAATCCTTATTCATGGCATGTAATCGTTGATTTGATGCCAATTTTTGGCAACTGCCAAATGTTTGCTAGAGATTAGTTTGTAACCATTAATTTGACGCCACATTTTTTTACTATTTGTATTGGTGCTGTCTGACGATGTGGACATCGAGGATGAAGATGTCCAGAGGAGGTACAAGAGGCAAATCCTGAGGGAGCTTTATGCGGGAATGCATAACAGGCATATTAGAACCTGGGACGGCGCCTATGGATGCCCATTTTGCAACCGCAAGCTTCATGACGCGTATCAATGTGTTCTGGCGCATGCAAGAGGACGGGCCGTTTGCTCCTTCAAGCAGAAGTATTCTCATAGGGTGGCGCACGACGCATACACCAAGTACCTGGAGAAGCTTCAAGATCGTGCCGACATGTGAGATGAGATGTGGGAACGAACTATGTACGCTTGAGCATGCTTAATGACAGTGGAACTATGCTTGTGTACGCGTACGCTTATTATCTATGTCCGAATATTTTAATCTATGTTTACTTATGTCTAATTGTGGGATATGGATGTAATCAATTCAGTTGATGGAATCTACCACCGTCCTCGTTTATTGGTCCACTTTGTTATTTGTGTTATTTAACTGACAAAATGTTAGTGCAGGTCAGCAAAAATTATATCGTTGGATGCATATTTGAACATAGTGTTCAATGATATCATTTTGGTGACATGCATAAACATTTCTTAGTTAAACATTTGGTCAAAATTTGGTACAAATTACAAAGGGGACCAATAAACCAGGACGGAGGTAGTATGTCAATCACACATGGTTCCCAAAATTGGAAGCGTGTGCAATGACTTTCATTTTGCCTATTGCATCAATCACACATGGTTGGCTCTAGCAAACCGCTGCCTCTGAAATTCTTTGTGGGATAGAAAACTCTCACCACCCAATTCAAAAATCAAAAAATAAAACCCTTGCCATCCCCACGTCACAAAAACCCTCACCTCCGCCCGCCACCCCTGCCTCCGGTCCCCATTCACACCTGCACAAGCTCTGTAGACAGAGCAAGATATGTGTGTAGTCACTTGTGTAATTGTATGCTTAATTTTGTCGGATTTCTGGGTCCGGCAACCCGTGAGAGGTTCGAACACTGGGGTGCATATGGAGATCTGAAACTGTCCAACCTGCCTCCTCGCGATCCTCCCTAGCCTAGCACGCAAAGCTCACAGAGACGCAAAGACACATAGGTTTATACTAGTTCGGGCCACCGTTGTGGTGTAATACCCTACTCTAGTGTGGTGTGGTGGATTGCCTCGAGGGGCTATGGATGAACTAGTACAAGGATGAACAAGCCTGAGGAGGTGAGGTGTTCTTGAGCTGGTGCGTTGCTTCTGAAGGAATCCATCCCTCTCTATGGTGGTGGCTAAGCCTTATATATAGTGCCTTGGTCCTCCTCCCAAATATGATCAGGAAGGGATTCCACAACGGCGGGATTTCTAAGGGGACAAGTAGTACAGTCTATCCTAACAAAAGTAGTCTATGCCTGCGAAAATCCTCTGGTCGTGACACTGCGGTGGGCTCGGTGATGACCTCCGTCCTGTCATCCTGGAGGTCTTGGTCTCGTTGCACCAGAATGGGAACCTTTGGCTGATTCCTTGGGACTCCGCGCCTGTGGCTTGCCTCCCTTGCACTGAAGAGGAAACCTGCGCTCTGTAGCCTCCTGGCGCCCGCCTGTCCTTGGTCGTCATGGCTCACGTAAGCCGAGCCTCATGAGGTAGCTGCATAGATCTCTCCGCCCCTCGGGAGCCCTCCTGAGGAGGCCAGCTCCTTCGGGGGTCTTGGCGTCGTCCGCCTCATGATGCTTAGCCCCTCGCGAGGGTCTTGCTGTGTTGTTGTCAAAGTTGGGCCGTACCAGGCCGTCGATGGAGCCACGTGGTGGGCGCGAGCGGCGGGGACTGGATACCCCCAAGTCCAGGACGCCGACAGTAGCCCCGGGCCCAAGGCGCTCGGACTTGGCTTCCAGGCAAAGCCAAGGGTCAAGGGCGGAGCGACACAGGCCCTAACAGCCTGCGGCCTTGAAGACACGCGACGGTTGATGGGACATGGGCGTCTCCGTTTCCCCACGTTGCCTCGGCAGCTGCTCGACTTGACAACTGCATGCTGCATGCAGAAAGGATCATCATTACTAGAAATCGTGGGAGGCCGACAATTTACCTTCTCCTAGCTATAAACGTGTGAGTGGGCAGAGCCCCTGCCCGTTTCTCTTTCATCTTGCCCCGCTTGCTTCTTTCTTCTCTGTCTTGCTCCCATGGTGCTGATGAGGAGGTTCTCTGTGGCGGAGAAAGGGAAGGCCCCTCGGGAGGAGCCTGATCCTCTCCCGCCGAAGAAGCAACTCCACCTCCATGATGATGGTGCCACGAGACGAGAGGTGGCCAGGCCTTGGCAATCGAGGCCTCCGCCTGGCTTCCCCCTCACCTTGTACGCCCAGGTGCAAGGTCAAGGAGTGCACCGCCGAGTGACGCTTCACGAGGACGACAGGATCGCCATTGCCCTGTCGGCCACACCACGGACCCACGCCGAGGATAGCTCACGCGAGTTAAGTGGTGTGGTGGCGATGCCTCGATACACAGGATCCGGTTCCGCGATTCTTCATGTGAACTGCCTTGAGGGACCCGGTGGGCTGTGGCTGCGGCCGCGGTGCAGCACCACAGCCACGAGGGCTGAGTCAGGTGGTGCCATCCGGAGACGTCTTCATGACGCGAGGATGTGGTGAGGTCGCCCGAGCTTGGCGAGCGGAGGGAGCCCTGGCGATCCACTTTGAGTACGACAGCGCGGGCATCTTATTCTTCAAGGTATTCAGCGCGGGGCAAGCGGTGGAGTCTTGCCGGGAGAACTGACACAAGAGGCGTCGTGATGAGCCTTTGGATATGCCGCCACCCCTTAACGCTTAGTCTGCTGCGGCGGCGGCTCCTGGAAATCCAGCGATTCTCCTAAGCCCAATGGTTCTCTGGAGTCAAGGAAGGACAGCTACATGTCGTCGAGCTCACGCCGAGGCCGAAGTGCTACTGCGACTGCCGCCAGGCGTCGTCAGCAACATCGTGAGGCTCTGTAGTTGTTCCTCCTGTGCGGGGTGAAAATCAGCCCCCGCGGGGCTTGTAAGGACCGAGATGTATGCACTAGTATCGTTGTTCCTTTTGACCTGGTAATGGACACGCGTATTCCAATCCGGCTAAGTTCCTCCCTTTTCTCTTCCCTAGACGGTGTGGCTCTCTCGGGCGGGACCCGATCTAGCGAGGCTTGGCCGTCGCTAGTATGTCAGGTCGCGATGCCGTGGTCAAGGCTAGGAGGTGAGTGGCCCAAGGTCTGGTAAGATATCGTGAGACGCGATGCTCACGAGGTCCCCCTTGGTGTGCAAGCAGCTGTATAGGAAATTGAAAGGAGAGCTGAACCTCCCAAGTGGAACTATCGGGTAAGGCATGCGGGCGAAACTGGTGCCATAGTGAGTCGAGACTTATCTTTTGCTGTCTGACCCCGATGGAGGGGAAAAGCTTGCCGTTGTGCCTGTGGTGCCATCAAGCGCAGCCCATGCGGGCCACCCTCCTGCCTCGCTTGCCAAGTTGCTCTACGTCCTCGGGACCCGGCCCTCGAGCGAGCTCAGCCGCCGCTGGTATGCCAGGTCGCAATGCCATGGTCAAGGCCAGGGGGTGAGGGCTGGAGAGCCAGTAGGAGCTCCCGAGACACGATGCTCGGGAGGCCCCCCCTTTAACATGCAAGCGACTCGCGAGGCAAGATGGTGGTCGTCTGGGCCAACCCTTGGCTAGCTGTGGAGTGATCCTGCAGGTTAGATGACCAGAGGCCGAGAGCCCCGGGCGTGTGTCAGAGGCACCGAGGACCCCGCGAGGTGGTGTATGCGAAGCGGGCCGCAAACCAGAGATCGATCCCCGGGTTTATCAGTGTTGTAGGGACGGACCCGAGCACAAGCGCCATGCTAATGTGTGTGTGTCGTGTAGACATGGTGTTAGTCAGACGTATCAGGGTCGTGAGGCGGAGGTCACGAGGTGACAATCATAGATAAATTCACGGAAACGATTAGATAGTCCTGGTGATTGAAAAATGATACACGCCGTAGGGACGGACCCAGACGGCTTGGGGATTGAAAAATGATACCGTCGCTCGAGGGGCGTTCAATTTTGGCTAATTCCACAATTCTTCAGCGACGGTATTAGGTGACATCTCCCTAACTCATGAGCAGCTCCGGTGCCGGGGCTCTGGTGGCTCGGAGGGACCAAAAGACTCCTGAGTGTGCTCCTCCATCTCCACTAGGATCGCCTGGCGCCTGGCCTTGCAGGCCACATGAGCGTCCCTCATGCAGCGCTGGAACGCCTCAGCCGCGCCCGCTAGGCCGAAAGGCATGCGGACGTAGCTGTGAAGCGGTCCCTCACATCGGCCGACACGAGACGGCCACATGAGCTGCCGAGATGTGGCCTTGTTAATACCAGGATGTCGATGCAGACGCAGAACTCTTTACCCTCGCTAGGGCAGCGGGCTCCACCTCGCGGCAGGCGATGATCGCCTTGCAGAACCCTTCCTTCCTGAATCTCCTTGATCGCCTCGCTGATGAACTCCTGAATGCCTGGTGCCTCACGCCTGCTGCCTTCTCCTTGGAAGCGTGCTCTGAACAACGCCTCCACATGGTGCCCGAGCGCCTCTCTCGCGACATTGGCCAGGTTTGAGTCCCTCCAGAGGAGAGCCCCTGAGCCCAGCCTGAGAGGGGTGCCGGGCACGCCTTCCTATGCGATGGGTCAAGGTGCTGCGTCCGGAGATGCGAGGCTCAGCGCTGCATCCTCAAGTGATGCTTCCTCATGAGACCCCTAGCTCAGCTGCAAGTTCTTTGTCTTGGGGGCGATCTCAGGAGGGAGGGCGCCATCGTCGTCTTCTGAGCTCTCAACTTCTGCAGCCTGGAAGGCGCGCTTGAGGGAGCACACCGCATCCTTCTCCCGACAGGCGACCGTGATGATGCTACCGCTTCCTCGCATCCTGAGGATGTTTTAGCCATGGTGCGTGGCTGCCATGAACTTGGCCAGTGCTGGGTACCCAAGGATGGCGTTGTAGGGCAGGCGGATGCCGGCGACTTTGAAGTCGATGAGCTCATTGCGGTAGTTGTTGCGCTCGCTGAAGGTGACTGGGAGGAGAACCTGCCCGATCGGGTGTGTCGATCCGTCGATCACTCCTGAGAATGGCTTGGTGGGGTGCGGTGGTAGTATGGCACTTGGGTCTGTCGAGATGTCACGAGCGGAGAGAACATTGAGCCTGCTCCACCATCAATGAGGGTCTTGGTGGCGGTTATGTTCGCGATGTGGGGAGGCGAGCATGGGGGCCGCACCAGTGGTGGCAGCGCGCAGAGCCGATCCCGAGTCGAAGGTGATGGCGCGCTTGGACCACTGAGAGGGTGAGTTGCCTCAAGCTTGGGGCGCCCGCGTTGACCTCATGTAAACTGCTTGAAGAACAGTGAAGCTGGGGCTTGTGAGCACGCCAAGATGCGGCGATGGCTTGTGGCTCTGAAGCCCCATCCCCTCGTCCTGGTGGTGATCTTTGTTCCTTCTTGGCGGTGGAGGCAGAGTTGGCAAGGCTGCATTGCACTGAGGGTGATCCTCGCGAGGCTGCTCCCTCCAATTGCCCTCACGAGGCTGGTCCTGCCAGCGGTCCTCACGAGGCTGGTCGCGCCACTCCTGATGGCGGTCGCGTCCGTCCCAGTAACCTCCGCCTTGGCCGCCTCCATGATCGTAGCCCCGATCGTTGCACTCGGGGCGTCGATCAAGGCGCCCGTCGTGGAGAGCTCTAAGCTCCTGGTAGTTGCTAGTGTTGTGGCTGTAGACGTTGTGGAAGGCGCAGAACGGCCGCTTGCCCTTGGATGACACGGGGTGGTCGCAACCGTGCTTGGTCTCTGGTTCCGTCGCAAGCACGGCTGGCCCCTTGTGCTTCGTGTCCTTGGTCTTGGTCTTCTTGTCTTCTGGATCGGCATCAGGGAGCTCGAGAAGGGAGAGGCGTCCCTCCTTAGCCATCGCGCACTTGTTCGCCATGTTGAACACCTCCAGAGCAGTGCAGAGGTCCTCATGGATGGCGAGCTCTTCCTTCATCTTGACATCACGGACGCCATTAGTGAACACAGAGATGATGGCCTCGTCCGACACCTTGGGAATCTTGAGGCGGAACCTTTTGAGCGCGGATATATTTATCGCGAGGTCTCTCGAGTTCTTTGCCAGCTGGCGTGGAATTCGCCCATAACCGGCCAGACGATCGCGAAGTGCCACAGAAGTTGGCGATAAGCGGCTGCGCATCTCCTCGAGGAAGAAACCGACCCCTTGGTTGGGTTCGAGGAGCCAACTCTTGGCGCCATCCTTGAGGCCATTGGAACGAGTTTGCCATGATCTTCTCGTCGCGGTTAGCGCCTCGATGCTGCTTCGTGAAACTGGCAAAGACTTCGGCGGTGTCTGCGGTGCCGTCATAAGCGTGGAAGCAGGTCAAGCTTAATTTGCTTGGCGAGGCGGCGTTCGCGAGCTTCTGAAGTGAGCATACGGCATCTGCGGTGGCCACCGCGGTCATTGAGAGTCTGGATTAAGGGGTCCATGGACAGCGGACTATATGCATATGTCGAATTGTTGGACTATGAAGATACAAGATAGAAGACTTACGTCCGTAATGGGATGGGACTCTCCTTTGCGTGGAAAGCAAGCTTGGCGATTCGGATGTAAAGATTCCTTTCTATGTAACCGACTCTGTGTAACCCTAGCCCCTACAATGTCTATATAAACCGGAGGGTTTAGTCCGTAGGACAAGAACAGTCACAACCATAGGCTAGCTTCTAGGGTTTAGCTTATACGATCTCGTGGCAGATCAACTCTTATAGTACTCATATCATCAAGATGAATCAAGCAGGAAGTAGGGTATTACCTCCATCGAGAGGCCGAACACAGGTAAAATGTGTCCCCGTCTCCTATTACCATTAGCCTTAGGCGCAGATTCGGGACCCCCTACCGAGATCCGCCAGTTTGACACCGACATTGGTGCTTTGATTGACAGTTCAACGTATGCGTCATCATAAGGCTTGATGGCTCCTTCAATCATGCACAACTTGCCGTCGGTGAAGTTTTTCTCCCGGACAGATCTTACGTGTGGCGGCTTTGTCTTTGAGGCCCAACTAACTTGCAGCCATGGAAGCGGTCGAAACTCGTCCTGGCCATCGAGGCTAGGTTTGGAAAGCTTGAACTACTTGCCGACATTCGTGGAGACTTGATCTTCGACGTATTCGAGCCCATGACAGCCGCGCCCTGCCGCCACGATGAACATGACCTAAATCTGCCATCAGACTGTGTGCAGGAGATTGCTCCTGTAACCACACTGGCCCTAGATATAGAGCAGAGCGCACCATCCGAGGACGGGAGGCTAGACGTTGCCACGGAAGCCGCAGACTCAGCGGCACTAGAGGCGAACACAGATCCGACCTCCAACGAGGCCTGTGTCATCGGAACCTCGGACTCATCTCCGGCCATAGGCTCGAACCGCGTGTATCGCACCCATCCCGAATCGGCCAGGCGCCTATCTTACAGTTCAGCTCCGCGGACATCTTCCAACACTCACCCCTAGGGGACGTGTTAAACTCATAAAGTCTCTCTCCTTGACAGGAGATTCTTGGCTGAACTATGTCTAGCTTGAGTGGGAAGCGGACGACGAAGAACTTCGTTACCCACCCACCACCCACTTGATAGCCACTGTCGACGATTTGACTGACATGCTTGATCTCAACTCCGAAGACATCAACGGTATGGACGATGATCGCGGAGAAACAGGAACCACCGCCCACAGGGCGCTGGACAGCCACCTCTTCATACGACATATACATGGTGGATACACCTAAAGAAGACAATGGCGATGACATAAAAGATCTAGTTGAGGATAAACTTCCTGAGAAGCAGCCTAAGCGCCGACGTCAGTGGCACCGCTCCAAATCACACCATGGTAAAAATAGAGATACCAGCATAAGAGAGAATAGCACTCCGGATGATGCCGAAGACAACAAAGGCCCTGCCAAGCCAAGTTTTGAACAGGCTGAACGGGAAGACGGGCGAGCCAGCCCTGATGAACAGGCCGTGAACGACAACTCGGTGGACAACAATTACATGCCTCTCTCCAAGGATGAGGTGAGACTCAGCGATGAAGAATTTATCGTACTAGAGGATCTCGTCGAGCAGGAGCGTTTTAAGCGCCGCCTTATAGCCACGACAAAGAGCCTGAAGAAGAAGCAGCAGTAGCTTCAAGCTGATCAAGATCTGCTCACTGATAGATGGACTAAGATCCTAGCAGCCGAGGAATACGGACTCGAACGCCCAACCAAAAGTTACCCGAAGCGCAAATTGCTACCTCAATTCGATGATGAGGCGCTGGAGCCAGTACTACCAGCACATAATTCAGCTGACCAACCACCGCGTGGCTGAGACAAAATGGCCGTTCAGCCCGAAGACCAGCCGGCACCACGTCGCCGAACAAATAGAAACACAACAGCTCGGGGATACACACATGACCTACGGTACGACTTGGAGAACAGAGCAGGCCAGACCAGATCGATCTATGGATCGCGGGAGCACGCCCCAATCCACGATGGTGGCTACCACACCGGATATAACAAATACACACTTGTCCGGGCCAAATATCGCAGACCGGCTCCATTCGTGCTGCGTCGCGACGTAGCCCGACACAGAGGCGCTGCACACCCCCTATGCTTCACCGACGAAGTAATGGAACATGAATTCCCAAAAGCGTTTAAACACGTCAACATTGAATCATATGATGGAACAACAAATCCCGCAGTATGGATCGAGGACTTCCTTCTCCATATACATATGGCCCGCGGTGATGATCTCCATGCCATCAAGTATCTGTCGCTAAAATTCAAGGGACCAGCTCGGCACTGGTTGAACAGTCTGCCTGACAACTCCATTGGCAGTTGGGAGAACCTGGAAGATGCATTCCTTCACAACTTCTAGGGTACTTATGTCCGGCCTCCGGATGCTGATGACTTAAGTCATATAATCTAACAGCCCAGAGAGTCAACCAGGAAATTCTGGACTCGGTTCTTAACTAAAAAGAACCAAATCATCGACTGTCCGGATGCCGAAGCCCTAGCGGCCATTAAGCACAACATCCGTGACGAGTGGCTTGCCCGACACCTCGGCCAAGAGAAGCCGAAGTCCATGGCAGCCCTTACGACGCTCATGACCCGCTTTTGCGCTGGCGAGGATAGCTAGCTAGCCCGTAGCAACAACACCTCAAGTAAGCCTGGCACTTCCAAAGCCAGAGACAGTAACAGCAAGCCCCGACATAGTAGACACAAGCATCGAAATAATGGTGATAACTCTGAAGACACGACCGTCAATGTTGGATTCAGTGGCTCCAAGTCCGCTCAGCAGAAAAAGCCATTTAATAGAAACAATCGGGCCCGTCCAGTCGGGACCGCATACTCGATCGTCCATGCCAAATCAACGGCACCGCCGATAAACCAGCCAAGCATACCAACAGAGAATGTTGGGTCTTTAAACAGGCCGGCAAGTTAAACGCAGAAAACAAAGAAAAGGATCGCCAAAGCAAGCGGCGGCGAGAACCCGACCGCCGAACACGAGGAGACGAAAGTTTCCTCCCCAAGTTAAAATGGTGAATATGATATATGCTACCCATATCTCCGAAAGGGAGCGAAAGCGCGCACTAAGGGACGTCTACGAGGATGAGCCAGTCGCCCAAAAATACAACCGTGGTCCGCCTGTCCGATTACCTTCGATCGAAGGGACCACCCGACCAGTATCCATCACGGCGGTTCAGCCGCACTGGTGCTTGACCCTATCATTGACGGATTCCACCTCACACACGTCCTCATGGATGGTGGTAGCAGCCTGAACCTGCTTTATCAGGATACAATGCGCGAAATGAGTTTTAATCCGTCAAGGATCAAGCCCACAAAAACCACCTTTAAAGGTATCATACCAGGTGTAGATGCCTGTTGTACGGGCTCAATCACACTAGAAGTGGTCTTTGGATCCTCGGACAATTTCCGAAGCAAAGAATTAATCTTTGACATCGTCCTCTTTCGCAGTGGTTATCACGCACTGCTCGGACGAACCGCATTTGCTCGTTTCAACGCGGTGCCGCACTATGCATACCTTAAGCTCAAGATCCCCGGACCTCGCGGTGTTATATCAGTCAATGGAAATACAGAGTGCTCCCTCCGTACTGAGGAGCACACTGCAACCCTCACAGTAGAAGTACAGAATAGCCTTCTTAGGCAAAACCTCAATTCGGCAATAAAGCCCCCGAACACCGTAAGCGAG
Organism: Aegilops speltoides; assembly: GCA_021437245.1. Classification (NCBI taxonomy): domain Eukaryota; kingdom Viridiplantae; phylum Streptophyta; class Magnoliopsida; order Poales; family Poaceae; genus Aegilops; species Aegilops speltoides. The sequence goes on along the minus strand of CM038146.1, from coordinate 278,273,926 downwards.
TCCAGAGCTACTACTGCCAGCGAGACCATCGGCTCGTCGAGCTCGGCTAACAATCGGCCTTCGTCCCAGCCCCAATAAAGCGGTGAAATTCGGGCCGCGCGTACACAACTATGCACTTAAAATACCATGGGCATGGACGGACGCACAGCTAGACCTCGGTCCACAATGCGGCTCAACCGCTGCTGGATCTGTATACATTTACTTTTACTCTTTCTTTGAGGGTTTTCCTCCTCCTGAGGCCTTTTCTGATAAACCTGCTCATCGGACCCATAGCGGGACGGATACACCAAGAAAACTAGGGGCTCGGACGTACAAGGGAATACCCAGGTGGTCTCTGCTAAAGATCGTCATACCTGTTTTAAATACCCGCATGCAGCTCGGTCTTGGTCGTGGCATGTTAAATAGCCTTATTTGCTTATTGCACTACTTTTACTCATACGCCTTGACGTATTAATTAAATTACAATGAAAAATAACTTGCAGCGTCAGCTCATCACTTAATTTTTCCCTTGTCTATTTATTTATTATCAATTGCACCCGTACATTTTGGTACACCTTAATTCGCCAGGGGCTTCATAGTACCCCATAATACGGCAAGAAAGTCCGAACACTTTTACAGTGCAGTTCGACACCCCGAACTTATAGCATTATATGCATTGGCTCCGAATCATTTCTTTGGTCAACAGTTGGGTTGCCCGGCTCCTGTGCTTACTACCTTACGTTCCGCTATATCGGCTAGGGTAGTAAAGGAGAACTACTGCGATTGTGTCGGTTCTTCGGATGAGCAACTCGATAGAAAGCGAAAACTGACTATCATGATGCGGCGAGAGCTGGTCAGCTGTTCGAGAGGTCACAAAATCTTTAACGATTTCTTCTACATTATGCGATAACTAATGCATCATGCGACGGATCAATTTTTGTCCAATCAGGTGTTTTACAATACCCCAAGTTCAGTCTTCCAAACACTAGGGGCTGCGCCTACCTTTCTTTTGTCAAACTCCTATGGCTAAGTGAGGGTGATAAAGCCTTATAGTCCGATTGCCTAGTTCGCGCGCTAAACACCTCCTTTAAGGACCAAAAATCTGGAGTAAAGAGTGTTTAGATTTATCGAGCACCCGTGCTTCCTCGTGGGGGCGGAGCAACAATGGCCCAACTCTCAGAATTAATTTAAAAACGGCCGCACAGGAGGTAATAATACAAAAAACAAGCATTATTTTACATAACGACCTTGTTTCATATTACAACACAGGATACCATGCATATATTCATGGGAATATAATATCCTTGGCACATTGCTCCGCCACAAGGCGGAATCCCTCCAGGACACTGTCATAATACAGCTCGGGCTTGCGGTGCTCTTTCCCTTCAGGCGGTCCTTTGGTCATCAGCTTAACAACATCCATCTTCGCCCAATGCACCTTGGCGCGGGCAAAGGCCATTCGCGCACCTTCGATGCAGACCGACCGCTTGATGGCGTCAAGTCGAGGGCACGCACTAACCAACTGCTTCACAAGTCCGAAGTAGCTGCCGGGAATCGCTTCGTGTCGGAGTAATGGGCCATGGGTAGGCTGACCCAGGACCCAAGATCTTTTAAGGCGTCCCGGGGCAGGCGGCGCCCTCGGTAGAGTCGGTGGCGACCTTGAGAAGGCGAGTCCGAGGGCGACCTTCAAGAAGGCGAGTCAGGTAGCGACCTTGAAGCGAGAGTCCTCGAGATGGCAACTCTGAGACAAGCCAACTCTGGGCTTCGAGCCTTTGAGGGCCGACTCGAGAGTCGACCCGCGACCTTCCACGAAGACGACTTCGCTCAAAACCAATTCCTTGATTCTTCAGATTGCCTTCCTTTGAACAATTTCCTCAAAGTTCTTGCTTGGCAAGGCTCTTGTAGACACCTTTCTCTATGATCCTTTCAATAAACTATTTTCTTGCTCAAGTGTAGCAGCTTGAAACATTGTTAGTGGAATCAAGAGAACTACTAGAAGCAACAACATTGGATTTAGCATGGTTATTGTTACTACTAGAGAAGAATTTTTCTTATGCTTGTCATGCTTCTTAATTAATGGGTGGCAGAATTGAACAAGAGAAAGTCGTTTGGCAAGATATGAAGAACTCTTCTTTGAAGATCGTCATTGATTGCTTTTAGAAACTCATGTTCTTGCTCTAGAGTGAGCTTCTCGAAGCGTAGCTTCTCATGAGATCTTAGGAGCTCTATGATCTTCTTGAGTTGTTTCATGAGCTAACTTAAGAGTGTTTAGTTCTTTAGTTAGGCGCTCAATCTCCTTCATAGCATTGTCATTGACTCTTCTCGACTATAAAGACTACTAGCATGTTCATCATTACTAGGCTCCTTTGGATTTATCATGCAAGCTCATCTTCACCAAGCAAGTCATCCTCATCACTATTGAAGTCAATGAATTCAGGTGTGTGATACCTTGGGGCCTTTAGCCATGAAGCATCTTCCAATTCCCTCATTTGGTGAATCAAATAAGTCGTAGGAGTTGGAGTTGGAGGATCTGAAACGGGCAAGCAACACCTTCATCTTGGTAGTCGGAGTTGGAGTGATAGCTTCCTTGTTGATTGCCGGTCGGGCCGGAGACCCATTCACCTACATGAGCTTGATGTTTTCTTCTTGTGTAGCTCCTTGATGACTTGTCTTTCCTCTCCGAATCCTTGCTTCTCGAGAGGGTCTTCGTTCATAACGATCATCTCTGCTCCTTCTCTCTTTCGAGGTGACTCATCTCTTGAGCTTCTTCTTCTTGGAATTCTTCTCTTCTCTTGTGAGGCATTACACTCATTTGAGTAGTGTCGGGTCTTCCACAATTGTTGAATTCGATCACGACTAGAAGATCTCTTTTCATCATATGATCTAGACTTTGAGCTTCTCTTTGCCTCTATTCTTGTAGAATTTGTTGAAGTTCTTGACCATTAGGCTTATCTCTTCATTGGAAACTAACTTGTCACTTGAGGTTGTGGGAGCATCACTTGCTTTGTAGCACCACTTGACTTGTTGTGAAGCTCTTCATCCTTAAGTGTCATCTCATGAGCAACAATTCTTCCAATGACTTGATTGGCTTGAGATTCTTGTAGTTTGGCATCATTTGGATCAAAGTGCACGGTGTCATACTTTCCATCCAAAGCTCGAGAATCTTCTTGATGATGAATCGGTCGGTCATTTCTTCGCTTCCTAAGCGGCAATCTCATTTGTGATGAGAGCAAGCCTAGAGTACATTTCATGACTCCTTCACCATCCTTCATCTTGAACTTGTCAAGTTGACCTTGAAGAACATCTAGCTTTGATTCCTTCACGGACTCGGTACCTTCGTGCATTTCAACCAAAGTATCCCAAATCTCTTTTGCATTCTCAAGACGGCTGATTTTGTTGAACTCCTCGAGACACAAGGCATTGAAGAGAATGTCACAAGCTTGAGCATTGTTTTGCAACATCCGCAATTCTTCCGTTGTAGCTTCGCGATCCGGAACTTTTCCTTCCTCGAAGAATTCACCTTGCATACCAACACAAATAATGCCCCATGCGGCTGGGTTATGGCCAAGAATATGCATTTTCATTTTATGCTTCCAACTAGCAAAATTTGTACCATCAAAGTAAGGACCTCTACGAAAATTACCCTCACTAGGCATGCCATACTCTCCTAGGTTGTGAAACCAAGCATGGAGTCAATGCAATGGAAACCAATACAATGGAGACCAAAGCTCTGATACCACTTGTAGGATCGAAAGTATGTCTAGAGGGGGTGATTAGACTACTTGACAATATAAAATTCTGCCTTTTGACAAAGAACAGTTTTTGGCAGATTCACAATTATGATCAAGTCAAGCATCACCCTACACAATTCTAGAGTATAGGCGTGAAAGTAAATTGCACATGTAGTAAATAGAGGTGGAGAAGAGCAAGCAATTTTGGAGGCGGTGATTTTTCTCGTGGTTCCGATAGGTGGTGCTATCGCTTCCACGTTGATGGAGACTTCAACCCACGAATACAGGCTGCGAGAGTCCACGGAGGCTCCACCACGGGGTCCAGAAGAAACCTTGTCTATTCCATCATGGCCCCTCGCGGAGGCTAGCCTTACTCGGGGTAGATCTTCACAGTAGGCGATCTCCTTGCCCACAAACTTCTTGGTTCAACTCCACATCTCGGCGGAGGCTCCCAAGCGACACCTAACCAATCTAGGAGGCACCACCTCCAAAAGGTAATAGATGTTGTTGATGATGATGAACTCCTTGCTCTTGTGCTTCAAATGATAATCTCCCCAACACTCAACTCTCCTTTGATTTGGCTGTGGTGGAAGAAAGGATTGAGTGGAAAACAGGAGAGCTAGAGATCAAGCTTCATATGGTGGGAGTGGAGCAACTTGATCTCAACACAAGGTGAGTAGTTCTCTTCTCAGAAATGTAAGGTAGGAGTGGTAGTTCTTTCATGGCTCTCTCCACGAATGAAGAGGGGGTGGAGGTATTTATAGCCTCACAAAATCCAACCGTTACACATTTGAGCAATCTCGGTGGGACCGAAGTTGACAACTGGTGAGACCGAAAGTTCAAATAATGTGAGCGTTAGGATTTTGATTGGGACGAAAATACAATCTCGGTTAGTCCGATCGTGCAATGACAAGAGCATGCCAATTTGGTGGGACCGACTTCATCATCTCGGTGACACCGATTTGATGTGAAGGTTCTGAAGCAGCAATTCAAGTTTGATGAGACCGAGTTAGTCGGAAAATCCGAGTTTTCTAGGGTTTGGCTTATGGTTGAGGTGGTTCATCTCGGTGTGACTGAGTTTGGAAAATCGGTGGGACGAGACTATGAGTGTATATGGCGGTGAAAGTTCTGATAGTTTAGGAGATGTATCACTAAGCACTTGAGCAACCAGATCATCATCATAACCTCATCCTTTTAATAGTATTGGCTTTCCTATGGACTCAATGTGATCTTGGATCACTAAACCAAAATGGAGTCTTGAGCTTTTGCCAATGCTTGCCTTAGCATTTTGAGGGTCCTTCTTCAGTCCTTGCCATACCCATATCACGAACTTTTCGAAATGATTCTCAAGTAACTATTAGTTCAATGATATATATGTTGTTATTAATTACCAAAACCACCCGAGGATTAGTTGCACTTTCAAGAACTCCCCCACAGCTTGAGGTGGGGAAGAAACATACGTCTGCTTCGCCTGAGGTGGCAAAAGCGGAAGAAATACCTGCCGCGTTAGAGGTGAGTAAAAGATGCTGACTCGCAGGCTATAAACTTCGAGAAGAAACGGAGAACCGCTTCGTGAAACCCCATCGCGCATGAATCAGGCGGAAAGATGACCACTTCGCCCTTATTTGCATGAGCAGATCCTCTCCAGTGCTGAGGCGGAGCCTGCACACCAAGTCCTTCGGGAAGCGGAGTTTCTTGAAAAGAACTCGATGTCCTCCGCCTCCTGTCCGGCTCCGTCCCACTCCCCGCGGAGCCGAGTAGAAAGCGCGGCGAAAAACTCACTCATGCGTGAGAGGTGCACATGCTTCGTGGCGGATGCGAAGCGAAAAAGAAGAAGAGAAGGAAAGGCGGGGAGGAGTGTGGCGTCTTCGTGCCGCTCCCCTCTGCTATAATGACGGTGAAAGCCGAGGCGGCGTGGGGATTACTTCTGCGCCCGCGGCCTGGCGCCCGATTAACCCCCGAGATTGCGCGCGGTAACCGCGTGGGGGCGCCCAACCGCCCTCCGACGCGGCCAGATCGCTCGGGGCAGCGGCAATGGCGGACCCACCTGGCGGCCACGTCCGTCCAGCAGCGATGAAGCGAACAGGCTATCGCCTCCCACGTGGCGCCCACCTTGAGACCGTCTCATAGATGGCGAGGCGTACCAAATCTGCTGCGGTTTCCGCCACGACTTGCGAGCAGTGGCTCCTACGGGGCGAGCCGACTCAAGCAAAAGGGCCCAAAAAGCGCAACAGCCGAATCTCGAATCGGCACATGGCGACTAAGCCAGCGCGTAGCCGAACCGACCGGCACGGGGACTCTGTGGAATGTGGGCCATGGGTAAGCTGACCCGGGACCAAGATCTTTAAAGCGTCGGGGCAGCCGCGCCCCTCGGCCGAGTCCCAGGCGACCTTGAGCCAGAATCCCAGGCGACAGCCGAGAAAAGCGGAAGTCGGTAGCGACCGAGAAGCCAGGAGTCCTCGGATGACAACTCACGAGACAAGCCTTCAAACTTCGCGACCTTTGAGGGAGCCGACTCTGGTGACCCGCGACCTCACGAAGACCGATGCGAGTACAGCCCGGCGTGGCCGATCCCTCGGGATCCCACGGGAGAAGGCATAGCTGATGGTGGCCAGCGTCGCGGGGAGATCTCCGGTGGCGTCGCCATGCCTCCTGACCCACCGGCCACGGTGCACAAAAGCCTTTGTGCCTGGCTTGTGTGTCTGGCCCAGTCGCCGGGCCCCTAATAATGAGAAGACAATGGGAGGCTGGCGGCCTGCGGGCAAGCCTCCCTAAGTCGGCGCCTCTGTCGAGGCCCCGAGCCATAAACAGATTGGGCGGGGAGTAGCCACAGTGATCGCTGACAGGCGGTATGCTGTTCCCACGACCCATATGACCAAGCCTCGTCGAAGTCTTTGCGATGTTCTGCTGTCTGCGGGGCCCGCCCGGTCGGCGGGCTTGGTCAGCGAGGAGGGCAGTGAAGGCCCGGCAGTGGGGGGCCACCAGTCGGACTACCGTGTACCCAGAGGCCAGGCCTATAAACCCCGGGGCACCCATGCAAGGGTTGACCCTAGGCAAGTTTTAGACACATAGCAAGGGGAAAAGCTAAAAGGCGTAAACATAGCCCGAGCTTCTGGCTTCTTGGTGCAACAACTTTCGGCGGATATTTTGAAGGATCGCGAATTCCTCCACGTGACAAAGCGACAACGATCAAGCGGGAGCGCATTGGCGAGTCGGCTCCACTCGCGCGAACGATACCTTACGGCGTCGCCCTTGGCGCCTCCTCAAATGCGTCTATCAAGCCTTCACGAAATCCGACTCCATTTTTCGTGCGGCTCCGCCCGAAATAATCGGATCCGACTCAAGACCCGACAAGTGACCTCAAAGCCACGTCAGCAGGGACTGCGCGGTCGGCGAGAATTTGCCTTGATCGGCTTGGGGACTGCGTCGGTCGGCCGAGGACTTGAGCCGGTCGACCGGGGCTGTGTCGGTCGGCCGGGAGCTGCCCCAGTCGGCCCGAGATTCCCTCAATTCAGCAAAAGCAGCAGAGGGAATCAACCTGTAGCCTCCCAGCCCAGCCGCCCTTGTCCAAGTCGGCTGTGGTGGCGATTGAAGAATAGCGGCACCTTCATGGAGGTGCAACCCATCCTCAAGTTCCTAGTAAACAAGGAGTTACCCGGCCCGGGCGAGACTCACGGCTTGGCAAGTACAATGCCGGTGGCAGCCTACACCATAGTCAGCGGAGAGTTAGCTAGTAGCGGCGTTCTGGTGTCCACCGGTGACTGCGTGAAAGTCGAGAACAGAGGCCCAAGCGATCCTCGAGAGACATCCATCGAGGCGAGTCGGCCGCCATGCGGCTTCAAAAGCAGCTCGTAGTAAAGGCCTTTCAACCACGGTTTCTTTTGGCCGGCCTTACTGGAGAGAAGCTAAAGAACTAGTCCAGAAGTGCAAGGGATGCGGGTGTTCGCTCCAAGCCCCTTGGCCCGACCTGGCTGAAGACAATCCCCATCGCTGGCCCTTCGCGGTTTGGGGCACAGGACATGGTGGGACCTTTCAAGAGCGGCCCGGCGGCCTAACTCATTTGCTTGTCGCGATGGACAAGTTCACCAAGTGGGTAGAAGCAAAGCCCATCAAGAAATTAGCGGGCCTGGCGGTGACCTTCATTGCCGACATCACGAGTCGCGATGCGGCATACCGCTGCAGCATCATCACTGAACATGGCACCAACTTTGCCAAAAGCGCCTTGGCTCGTTTACCAGCGGACGCGAGGCATCCGGCTGGACCTGGCGTCCGTTGCCCATCCGCGATCAAACAGCCGGGTGGAGCGAGGCCAGCGGCCTCATCTGTCGGACATCAAGCCTCGATTGGTCGAACCACTGGCGGCGCTTCGGCGGCTGTTGAGTGGAAGAGCTACTGCCGTCTCTGGAGTCTGCACAACCCGAATAGGTCGGCCGGCTACCGCCGTTCTTCCTCATCTCTGATTGCGAGGCCGTCATCCCCATGGATATACAATTCGACTCTCATGAGTCTCCATGCACCGACGAAGAGGCTGAAGAAACGCGCCAAGATGGTATCGATCTGGCTGGAAGAGGAGCCCATTGTTGGCACTCGGTCGGTCCGGCATCTACCAGTAATCTGCCCGATCTCTACAATCATAAGGTCAAGCCAAGATCATTCCAAGAGGCGACCTTGTGCTCCGGTGATTCGAAGAACAACCCGCCGGCCTAAAGCTATCGGCCCCTTAGGGAAAAGAATCCCTTCATCATCGACAAGGTGCTGAGGAGCAGCGACACTACTATTTGATCGGCCTTTCGAAGCCTCGAGCACGCCATGAAGGGCGACTCCGCAAAAAGCAGGCGCCCGTGGAACATAAATCTTCTTGAAAGATTTTTACGAGTTGATACAGATATGTATCCACTACTTATACGTATTAAGTACTACTAAGACCTTAGGCCCAAGGCGAGACTCGGGGCTGCCTTTGATTATCTGCATATGATATGGATCACGCTTCCAAAATGCTTTCTCCTTTTCATCATACTTATGCGGCACCAGGTCCGACTAGTCGGCCAGGGACTCACCTGTGCTATGAAATGCTCCTGAGGTCAAGACAAAGTAATGTGTTTAACGCTCAAAAGCTAGTCTCATGCTTTAATGCCACGGCTTCATGAGGAAGCGTAAGCCTGATAGCGGGGGGGAAAAAGCGGCGCACATGAAAAAAAGCGGCTAAGGACTTAAAGCTACATAGCCCAAGCGGCTCCCGGTCTCCCCCTCTTGAGCCGAGGCTTCATGGCGGATCGGCTCATAGTCTCAACCTTTATCAGGGCGGACCGACTTTCGAGAAGTCGGCACTGTCGATCTCAGCCAAACACTGCTCACGATATTCTAAGCGACTAAGTACTTGCCTCCCTAAAGTAGCTGAGCACTTGACCCGTGGCATCCAGAGCGGCTGCTTGATCGCCAAAGCGGCAACCAAAGGAAGGCGTGACAAGAAAAAACAGTCTAAGAACCAAAAGCAAGGAAAGGCGGAAACTTGATAAATATTTACATAAGGCCCTTGGCGAATACACCCCGGTGGAATTGTTTACATAGCCCGACAAGTTTTTCAAGGAGAAAAAAAGCTGAGTGGGCGGAAGCACTCTAGAGGCGGCCTCCCGGGCCGGAGGGCCAGGAGGTGGCAGCGATGTCGGACTGTCCGGGGCAGTCGGCTGGGCGGTCTCGGCTTGGTGTGCCTTCAGCTGACAGTGCGCCTTAATCCTCCGAGGCTTCGTTCTGGAGAGCGCGATCGGTCGAGAGCTGGCTGCACCGCCGTTTCTGGCGCCTCCTCCTGCGCCTCAGATCCTCCGACTCGCCCTCCTCCTCGGTCGCTGGGCCCGATCACCTCCTCGAGTCCTCCTCGTACCACGGGTGCATCGAGACCACTCCGTGCAACCTCCTCGCCCGCCGTCCAGTCCGCTTCGGAACACAAAGACTGGTGTCGTGTGCTCAGCGATGGCCTTGTAGCCTCAGCTCTCGGCAACGCGCCTCCGACCTCGGCTCGGCCTAGGCCTCTGGCCGGAGCAGCGGCAGGCGGTCGAGTCCAGCCGAGTACCACCCTTTGACAAAATCAAGGCCCGTCATGCTCGGCGCGGCACCGAGCGAGCCCTCAAGCTTCGAAGCGACCGTGCGACCTCCAGCGGATCGGCCGTCCGCGTGGCGGTGCGAAAACGGCACCTCCGGCCTGCAGGCGAAAGCGACTTAGGCGTAGCCCGTTGCCAGGCAACTTGGCAACAGCGGTGGCGGGGATGGCGAGCCCGATGCTCAAAGCTGCTCGTCGATGGTTGAAGCGTTGGCGGCAATCACTTCGCCTTTGCGCCGCTCCGCTCCTCGATCCGCCTCAATGGCGAAGACGCTGACTGCAGTGACCGGGGAGAAAGTCTGCCAAAGACAAGAAAAGAGAACGGTCGGAAAACGAGAAAAGGATTCGACCACGAGTCGGAAGACCAAGAAAGCCAAGAGTTGCCATCGGCGATGTCCTCGAGCTCGTGGATGATAGCAGGAGGTCGGCTGTCGCCTCCCGGTCGGTCGGTCGGACCGCTCCATCTCGAATTCAGCTAAGGAGGCATCCTCCCGCGACTTGAGCGTCCTCCGCACTTTTGGAGGCAGTTCCTTTTGCTCGGCCATTTCTGCGTCGCCGGCGTCGTCGCTCTCGAACAAGCTTGTTGCGCTCCTCCTCCTTAGTCGGCCAGGCGGTATTAGCCTCATCCAGCTGCTCCTCAAGAGGCGGCATTGGCGCTGGCTCGAAGACAAACGCAGGCGTCGACAAGGAAGGTCGCCCGGAGATCTGGCCCACGCTTCAGCGATCGGCCGAATCTCGAGGACTACAGCCATGGTATTGTGCCCTTGTGAGAAAGAAAAGGGAGGTCGCCGGGAGATCCGTGCCTTGCTTCGGCCGATCGGCCAGATCTCGGGGCCTACAGCCCTGCGTCGCAAGCCGCCCATGAAAGAATTCGGCTCACCTCGACTTTCCGCCCGGATCGTGGTCCGCTTCTCGGCTCCTCAACATTGCGGTTGAAGGCGATGCATAGCGGAGGTTGTGGTACTCTGCAAGGCGGCAAAGTAAAGTCAGGTCTTGGGCTCGCTAGAAGGAGTTCGAACACTTGCTTTCGACAGACCGACTCGAACTCGGGGACTACACCCGATGGAGTGCGCTGGCGCCCCCACGAAAAAGACAAGAGACCAAAAAAAGGCGAAAAAGCAAGCACACCGGACGGAGGTCGCGAAGGCGAATCGTCTTGGTGTAAAGTTGGGCGTCGCCTTCTTGCGCAACTAACGACTGAAGCGTCGAAGGAAGGGCACAGTTCGGCGGGCGGTGCATGCCAGCGCACACCTAGCGGTGGTGGCGGCCGCTGACAGAGCCTCAGCGTCCAAGTTCGCCATCTTTAGCAGCGTCGATCTCCAGGCTTCGCGGCGCGAGCTCGTCCTCTCAATCCGGCGTTGTGTTAGCAGCGGCAACTGGAAAGCATTGCCTTGTCGGCATCATCATCGATCGCGGATCTGCGGAATCCACCGGCTGCTTCGCCGTCTGCGACCTCGAAAACGAGCGGCGGAGGTGGTGGAAGCGGCGTGATATCCGAACCGGCGTACCGTCCCTCCGTGAAGGGTTCGGCGCCGACCTCCCGGTCTGCCCGTGAACTCGAGGCGGCGAGTCTTGGCGTCAGCGAAACGAGCGCATCGCCGCTTTCGGCGGCGAACAGCCTCCTCGGCATCTGCCGCCGCGCCGCGCGGCCGCGGCCTCCTCCAGTGCCCGGGCTTGGGCGTTGCTGCTTTCTCGGCCTCCGCCCTCTCGGCGGCGGACCTCCTCCTCCAGCGCTTCTCTTGCGCGTTCCGTCTGTCGCCTCCCGAAAAGTCGTGGCCGGAGGTCAATCCGCCGTGTGTTGGCGGGCGTCTCCACGACCCATAGCCGGAGGGGCGGCGGCTCTTTCAAGGAAAGGGGGATTTGGAAGATTGGAGAAATCAGAAAAATTCAAAGCGAGATCCGGAAAAAGTAAGGAGTAAAGGACTTACGAAGAAACTAGTGGCAGCCTTCTCACTTCCTTAGGAGGCGGTTGGCCTTGGCGGCCGCCTCCTCCAGCTCGCTGCGTGGCGGCTCCTTGAGCTTCTTCGACTGCCGCCAGGCGCCTCGGCCCGCGTGGCCTCTCTCACGCCCGGCTTGGATGGAGGGCGGCTCTCGGTTCAACGGCGGGGCGACTTCGTGTTGGCGTCGCCCCTCGGGCGGTCAGCGAAGTCGCCCGGCGGTCTGAGGCCGCCGTCTTCCTCCTCTCCGCCGCCTTCGGCGTCGGCCTCAGCGCCTGACCCCGTCGAGAATTAAATCCAGCGTCGTGACCTCGCGATCGGGGCGTAGTCATCTGACTCTCTCGTGGCGCCCGACTCGCGGCGCCGTGAAGGATTACTGCTCACAAGATGCCAGCAAGATCCAGAGCTTGAAGTCGGATGCAAAGCAAGATCGAAATCTGAGCGGAAGCTAACTTTACCAACTGGAGGGGGGGTTGCTCGGCCTTGCAATGCGGCTCCTTGCCGGTGCCACTCCTCCGTGAACCCGCGATTAGGCGATGTGGTTCACCATGTTAGCCACTTCTCCACCTTGGCATGTCCTTGGTACCACAGCCCGGCTTGGATCGTGTCGGCCGCTCATCGGCGAGATGAGGTGAGGCCGGCTTGGAGGCGGAAGAACGGTAGCGCCATGGCCCGGCAGAGAGATTGGAGGCGGCAGAGCCCCTCAGCTGCGTCATGACTGAGCGCGCCATGGCCACTCGACTCCGGTCAGCGACCGGCCGATGGGACCAGATAGGCTGGCGGCCAATCAGCGGCTCGGAGGTCGAAGCGGCAGATTGACCCGATCTCTCGTCGGTGGAGACATTCTTCACGTGGGAAATCGTCTTCGCCATCATCTTCAATTTCACCGGTAGGATGGGCGGAAGGGGTTGTCGGCCGTCGTCTTGCCGCATCCGTGATGTAGGTGCCGCCTTGTGCGGCGTCTTAGAATTGCAACTGAGTCTACCGAGCCGAGGAAGAACTCCCCCAGCTCGAGGGTGGGGAAGAGCGCCCGATGTAACCATACGACAGTGCGTCAAAGCGGAAGAGTTCCACCAGCGTTGAGTGGTCGCAGTGCGAAATTATAAGTGAAACTTCGAGGAAGAGCAGAGGAACCTTCATGCCAGGAGCCCCATCCCAGCATAAGATCTGGCGGAAGATGACCCTTGCGCCCTCCTCGGCCCAGCAGGGCCAGTCTCTTCTTGCCCGTAGGGCGGGCACACCAAATCCCGGCCTTCGGGAGGCGGCGGGTTTCTCGGAGGGTTCGATGTCCCTCGCCCCCGTCCGAGCGCGTCTGTAGGATCGAAAGTATGTCTAGAGGGGTGATTAGACTACTTGACAATATAAAAATTCTGCCTTTTGACAAAACAGTTTTGGCAGATTCACAATTATGATCAAGTCAAGCATCACCCTACATGCAATTCTAGAGTATAGGCAGCGGAAAGTAAATTGCACATGTAGTAAAGAGAGGTGGAGAAGAGCAGCGCAATTTTGGAGCGGTGATTTTCTCGTGGTTCCGATAGGTGGTGCTATCGTACTTCCGTTGATGGAGACTTCAACCCACGGAGGTAGCAGCTGCGAGAGTCCACGGAGGCTCCACCCACGAAGGGTCCACGAAGAAGCAACCTTGTCTATTCCATCATGGCCTCGCCCACGGAGGAGCTAGCCTTACTCGGGGTAGATCTTCACTAAGTAGGCGATCTCCTTGCCCTTACAAACTTCTTGGTTCAACTCCACATCTCGGAGGCTCCCAGCGACACCTAACCAATCTAGGAGGCACCACCCTCCAAAAGGTAATAGATGTTGTTGATGATGATGAACTCCTTGCTCTTGTGCTTCAAATGATAATCTCCCCAACACTCAACTCTCCTCCTTGATTTGGCTGTGGTGGAAGAAAGGATTGAGTGGAAAGCAACTTGGGAAGGCTAGAGATCAAGCTTCATATGGTGGGAGTGGAGCAACTTGATCTCAACACAAGGGTAGGTAGTTCTCTTCTCGAAATGTAAGGTAGGAGTGGTAGTTCTTTACGATGGCTCTCTCCACGAATGAAGAGGGGGTGGAGGGGTATTTATAGCCTCCACACAAAATCCAACCGTTACACACATTTGAGCAATCTCGGTGGGACGAAGTTGACAACTTCGGTGAGACCGAAAGTTCAAATAATGTGAGCGTTGGGATTTTCAGTGGGACCGAAAATACAATCTCGGTTAGTCCGATTCGTGCAATGACAAGAGCATGCCAATTTCGGTGGGACCGACTTCATCATCTCGGTGACACCGATTTGATGTGAAGGATTCTGAAGCTTGGCAACTCAAGTTTGGTGAGACCGAGTTCAGAATCGGAAAATCCGAGTTTGCTAGGGTTTGGCTTATGGTTGAGGTGGTTCATCTCGGTGTGGTGAGTTTGGAAAATCGGTGGGACCGAGACTACTTATGAGTGTATATGGCGGTGAAAGTTCTTGATAGTTTAGGAGATGTATCACTAAGCACTTGAGCAACGGATCATCATCATAACCTCATCCCCTTTTAATAGTATTGGCTTTTCCTATGGACTCAATGTGATCTTGGATCACTAAACCAAAAATGGAGTCTTGAGCTTTTGCCAATGCTTGCCTTAGCATTTTAGGGGTCCACTTCTTGAGTCCTTGCCATACCCATATCACTGAACTTTCTGAAATGATTCTCAAGTAACTATTAGTTCAATGATATATATGTTGTTATTAATTACCAAAACCACCGGGGATTAGTTACTTTCAATCTCCCCTTTTGGTAATTGATGACAACATATAGATCAAACCGACAAAGGATATAATCAATGAATAATATAAATAAGCTTTGAGAAGTATGTGATAAGCAAGAGCTCCCCTAAATTTGTGCATTATTTAAGATTTGCGTTTGAATGCAAATGCACAATCGATTAGGATCATGGGTCACTCTTCCATGTCACATACATCTTGGTGGAGCGCACAAAATGATAAGAATGAACAGCATGCACCCAATCACCAAGACATGAGTAAATGGTCATACAAGATAGGAATGGCATATGATAAGCATTAAGCACACATTAAGGCATAAATGCGACCAAGCACTCATAAAGGTAGAATCAAGCGGAGTATCAAACACCTTTGAATGTCTCAAAAACCAAAAGTATCTCAAAGAAACCCATAAAAGAAACGAAAGAAAAAAGCGACAACAACAATCTCTCTCTCGAAGTCCTATGATCTATACAATTTCTCCCCTTTGGCAACAAGTTACCAAAAGTTCGAAAAAGCATAGAGCTAAGCGTCACTTGGGGACTCTGTGGCGGCTCCGTCTGAGGTTGATGTTGGAGTGGATATGACAGACATCGGTGAAGACTTGGTGATGTGCGTCTTTGGAGGTGGTCACTAGGAGCTGAGTTGGATGCTTCTTTGGGCTGTGGGAGGTCTTTGAAGCTGTAGTCTGGTGTCGATCCTTTGGAATAGCAGTGATCGGGGTCCTTGGGAGCCGGAGGCGATCTGTTGATAAGCATCTGGACTAAGTCATCCTGCATCTCACGCATAACTCTTCCTTCTCCTTTGCTTCCTCAATATCGCCTCGAGCTTGTTGGCGGTCACTTGTACTTGATCGACTTCACATCAGGCGTGGATCTTGTCCTCAACAATCCTCTCTAGGCTCTCTGAGGCTGTTCAATCTTTGCAGGCGTTGTTCAATCCTTTGGGTAGCTTCAAATTTGCTCTCCGAAACTCTTTGGTTTAGGCTGCTGCTTCTTTGCTTCCTTATCGACTTTGGCTTTCTTAGCAGCTTCAATCTTGGCTTGACCTTCAGCAGATGTCGGATCCTCCTCATCCATCACAACAACATTGTCTTCATGCTCTGGCTGCAGCGGTAAATGTTCTCTATCCAACAAGAATGTGCCCGTGCCAAACTTGGCATTGATAAGCATCTGAATCTGCAGGGCAAATCCATGACCTTTTACGGTCATTGCGGTCCTCTTAATGGTCTCTACCATCAAGTCCATCACCTTGAAAGGTGCTTTCTCATCAAGTATGTGCAGCATGTTGATAGAGTATCCTCGATCATGCGATGATCTCGATTTGGGCATCAAGGTATGCCTCAAAATGGTATTAGTGGTAGGTAGCCTGCTGGAGATAGTAGGCGAGCGAGCTTCAGTTCCCAAATCCTTTCTTTGGAACCTCTTTGTACATGTTCTTCATGGATTCATGATTCTTCTTTGGAATCCCATATACATCAATATCATCATCTCGTTGCCTTTGGAGCATTCAGAATTTCTGCCCATTCTTCAACGAAGAAGAAAATCTTTGACCTTGAGTCATCCATATAATCTTTCCATCGGGGTAGAAGTGAGTGTGGCATAAATTGCATTATCATCTCATCGTTCCAAGCTGGTCAATTTCGACCTACAAAGTCTACAACACCATGCGTTGAAACTTTCATGCACATGTGGAAAGAAATCTCTGTGCTCTTCGCTGTCAATGTACTTCGGTCAACATATCTATGTGTCTGCGACTATGGGCTTCTTGTCCATCGGCCACGGTCTCATAGAAGTCTCTTTGCTCTCACGTGTGAAATCTGGGATCTAGGCAGTTCTTCTCCTCACGGCATATGGGTCGATTTGTCTCCATAGCTGAGACCTCTATCTTTCCTTGCCTTCATATCCTCGGCTTGAGGATGAGCATCATTATGTAGTGGCAGTTTTGGGCGAAGTTTTAGCAAAACTGGTCCTTCATCATCGACACATTGGTGGCACATCATCCTTGTTCTTTTCGAGGAGCTGGAATGTTTGACGGTCTTCTTGGGCTTGGCGCGCAGGCTTTCTTTGGAGCTGCCTTAGGCTGGAGCAGATTGCTTGGGCTTTGATGTGGCTCCACCTTAATGGCATCACCCATGAACTTAGGCCGAGGAGGAGGCTGGGGTGCTTCCTCATCCTCATCTTCTCTGCTGCATCATGCACTATCCTCTTTCTCTTGGAGGTTTTCTTCACTTTGCTTGCAGTTGCCTCTCCCAAATTCAGCTTCTTAGCAGTTGAGTTGATTGCTTGACTTTCTTTGGTGCCCTTCTTAGTTTGTTGACCTTGTTGCTCTTTGGCAACAACCTTCCTTTAGGCTTTGAGGTCACCTCTTCCTCAACGACAAAATCTGAATCCTCATCATCTGAATTCCTCTTCTTTCTAGCTCTGGTGGCTGCGAGGCAAGCCACTTGGTGTACTCCTCTCACCATCATTTGATGAGCTGCTAGGATCGGGACTAGTGCACCGCCTCTGGAATGTCGCAATGGGTGTCTCGACCTGTTACACATCGCGGCATCGACATGGTGACAACTTTGTGAATAGATAAGGTGTAGGCGGAGAAGAAGAGTCATCACAAGCTGCAAAGTTTTTGCAAAAAAATGAGTTCAAATTCTAGTATTAGGTTTTCACGAAGACATTTGGTCGGGCCCGAGTTTAAGATTCGGTGAATCCGAAGTGTTAAGCAGGAGCTTTCACACCACTTTCGGTTTGACGAAGTGGGTTTGATCTGCCGAAAACACTAGGGTTTCACAGAATTTTCATTTCGGTCACCGATTTGCACAACTTCGGTTGGACCGAAGGGTGCGGTCACAATAGCCATAGGCCAAATCGGTCATACGAAATTATAAAATCGGTCTCACGAGATATTGTTGGTGAAACCTAACCTAAAACTTTTACTCGAATCTAGTCAAAGCGAACTAATCTGGTGTATAGGAGGATTTCAATCGTGGCAAGATTCTAGGCAATCAAGCGTGCATTGAATCGGAGATGGGAGCAGTGGGATCAAAACTCACCTAACTTGGTGGAGTTTTTCTGGCGGCAGGCAGCGGAGGAGATGTCCGTTGGCGGCGGAGACTGGCGAGGCGCCTGAGCGGCGACAACAACGATCCGGAGACCAAGCGGCGGCGGCAAAGTGTGGGGGCGAAAGCGTTTGAAGGAGAAATCAGCGTGCGGCCCTCGGTATATACCCCTTCTGCGGTGGGACGAGTTGTAAAACTTCGGTGGCACCGATGGATAACTGCTAAGCGATTATGCACTTGTCACGCCGAAAATCACAACTTCGGTTTCACGAGATGAAAACCTAGATCGATCTAAATGCTTTTGGTTCGGCCGAGTTTGAGTGAGTTAGTCGGCCGAAATCAATTAGAAGGTTTTGAAATTAGCCCTTGACGGATCGGTGGCTCGAGTGCTCCTCACGGGAGGGTCGAAAATGACTTGTTCAAAATTTGTGATGTAAGCATGAATAGAATTTGAGACAAGAAAGCATAGATAGCTAGGGGAGTACTTAGGCATTCTTGTCCATCCATTTGGTCGAGAAAAATCAAAGCGACCAAAACAACAAATGGATGTCCTCGAATGGATAAAATCATGCATCAACATGCTCACACAATAAGATAGCAAATGAAATATGTGTCAAACATGCACAATCAAAACTCTAGCAACTAACACACAATTTGTCGATGACTAGGTCATCTTTATATGAGTATATTGACTTAGGAGCCAAATGAGAACATTTGATCATAGGTCATACTCATCGTTTAAGCACAAGTGGGGTTACCACTTTTACATAAAGCATTGATGTGTTCACATCATTTGAAGATGCTTTAGCTCAATTTTTAGAACAAAGCTCCCCTAGATGTGAGAACCCTTTTAAAGGGTCAAACTAACCTTGGGTTGTCGTAGAAGACTTCATGTAGATGTTGAAGATGTGGATGCTCAATGTTGATGGAGATCATCAAGAGTTGGGAGCAATCCTTTGGATTCGGGCACTTTCAATACCTACATGGGTTAGTCCCACAAGGAACAAACAAGGATATCCATGGACATAGATTGAAGTTCACAATAGATGATGTCCATGAAAGCAATGATTACCTTGTCCCTTGACTTACCAACAAGAGGGTTTGTGACTCCATGAACTAGTGCATAATGTGGAAGTTGATTGCACAAGTTTTGCCAAAATGAATGTGAGTGAAGTATGTTGGCGGAGTCACCCTCAAGAACTTTCTAGTTCTTCTTCTTGGGATCCACATCATCTTGATGGGAATCCTTGGGGTTGTAGTTGAGCTTGTGAAGTAGAACTTGGCGTTTCCTTGGGAACCCACTTGACCATGGCTTGAGGTGCTTCAACAAATGCATCAATCTCCTCTTGAAGCTTGTCCTTGCCTTTTAGCTTGTGGTCTTGTGGTGGAAGGTCATCTTGAGCTTGTTCCACATTGGAAGAAGTAGGATCATACTTCTCCTTTTGAGAACAAAGCTGTGAGTAGGATATTGACCTTCTTCCCATTCAACACCTTGGCGTTGAACTTTCGCTCAAAACCAATTCCTTGATTCTTCGGTGCCTTCCTTGCTTGCGAACAATTTCCTCAAAGTTCTTGCTTCCGGCAAGGCTCTTGTGAACACCTTTCTCTATGATCCCTTTCAATAAACTATTTTCTTGCTCAAGTGTAACTTGGCTTGAAACATTGTTAGTGGAATCAAGAGAACTACTAGAAGCAACAACATTGGATTTAGCATGGTTATTGTTACTACTAGAGAAGAATTTTTCTTATGCTTGTCATGCTTAGTCTTAATGGGTGGCAAGAAATTAGACAAGAGAAGTCGTTTGGCAAGATATGAAGAACTCTTCTTTGAAGATCGTCATTGATTGCTTTTAGAAACTCATGTTCTTGCTCTAGAGTGAGCTTCTCGAGCGTAGCTTCTCATGAGATCTTAGGAGCTCTCTATGATCTTCTTGAGTTGTTTCATGAGCTAACTTAAGAGTGTTTAGTTCTTTAGTTAGGCGCTCAATCTCCTTCATAGCATTGTCATTCGACTCTTCTCGACTATAAAGACTACTAGCATGTTCATCATTACTAGGCTCCTTGGATTTATCATGCAAGAGCTCATCTTCACCAAGCAAGTCATCCTCATCACTATTGAAGTCAATGAATTCAGGTGTGATACCTTGGGGCCTTTAGCCATGAAGCATCTTCCAATTCCCTCATTTGGTGAATCAAATAAGTCGTAGGAGTTGGAGTTGGAGGATCTGAGCAAGACAAGCAACACCTTCATCTTGGCTGTAGTCGGAGTTGGAGTGATAGCTTCCTTGGATTGATTGCCGGTCGGGCCGGAGACCCATTCACCTACATGAGCTTGATGTTTTCTTCTTGTGTAGCTCCTTGATGACTTGTCTTTCCTCTCCGAATCCTTGCTTCTCCGAGAGGGTCTTCGTTCATAACGATCATCTCTGCTCCTTCTCTCTTTCGAGGTGACTCATCTCTTGAGCTTCTTCTTCTTGGAATTCTTCTCTTCTCTTGTGGGGAGCCGTACACTCATTTGAGTAGTGTCGGGTCTTCCACAATTGTAGCAATTCGATCACGACTAGAAGATCTCTTTTCATCATATGATCTAGACTTTGAGCTTCTCTCTTTGCCTCTATTCTTGTAGAATTTGTTGAAGTTCTTGACCATTAGGCTTATCTCTTCATTGGAAACTAACTTGTCACTTGAGGTTGTGGGAGCATCACTTGTAGCTTTGTAGCACCACTTGACTTGTTGTGAAGCTCTTCCTTATCCTTAAGTGTCATCTCATGAGCAACAATTCTTCCAATGACTTGGTTGGCTTGAGATTCTTGTAGTTTGGCATCATTTGGATCAAAGTGCACGGTGTCATACTTTCCATCCAAAGCTCGAGAATCTTCTTGATGATGAATCGATCGGTCATTTCTTCGCTTCCTAAGCCGGCAATCTCATTTGTGATGAGAGCAAGCCTAGAGTACATTTCAGCGACTCCTTCACCATCCTTCATCTTGAACTTGTCAAGTTGACCTTGAAGAATATCTAGCTTTGATTCCTTCACGGACTCGGTACCTTCGTGCATTTCAACCAAAGTATCCCAAATCTCTTTTGCATTCTCAAGGCGGCTGATTTTGTTGAACTCCTCGGGACACAAGGCATTGAAGAGAATGTCACAAGCTTGAGCATTGTTTTGCAACATCCATAATTCTTCCGTTGTAGCCCGCGATCCGGAACTTTTCCTTCCTCGAAGAATTCACCTTGCATACCAACACAAATAATGCCCCATCTTGGTGGGTTATGGCCAAGAATATGCATTTTCATTTTATGCTTCCAACTAGCAAAATTTGTACCATCAAAGTAAGGACCTCTCTGAAAATTACCCTCACTAGGCGCCATACTCTCCTAGGTTGTGAAACCAAGCTTATGGAGTCAATGCAATGGAAACCAATACAATGGAGACCAAAGCTCGATACCACTTGTAGGATCGAAAGTATGTCTAGAGGGGGTGATTAGACTACTTGACAATATAAAAATTCTGCCTTTTGACAAAGAACAGTTTTGGCAGATTCACAATTATGATCAAGTCAAGCATCACCCTACACATGCAATTCTAGAGTATAGGCGTGAAAGTAAATTGCACATGTAGTAAATAGAGGTGGAGAAGAGCAAGCGCAATTTTGGAGCGGTGATTTTTCTCGTGGTTCCGATAGGTGGTGCTATCGTACTTCCACGTTGATGGAGACTTCAACCCACGGAGATAGCAGCTGCGAGAGTCCACGGAGGCTCCACCCACGAAGGTCCACGAAGAAGCAACCTTGTCTATTCCATCATGGCCTCGCCCACGGAGGCTAGCCTTACTCGGGGTAGATCTTCACAGTAAGCGATCTCCTTGCCCTTACAAACTTCTTGGTTCAACTCCACATCTCGGCGGAGGCTCCCAAGCGACACCTAACCAATCTAGGAGGCACCACCCTCCAAAAGGTAATAGATGTTGTTGATGATGATGAACTCCTTGCTCTTGTGCTTCAAATGATAATCTCCCCAACACTCAACTCTCCTCCTTGATTTGGCTGTGGTGGAAGAAAGGATTGAGTGGAAAGCAACTAGGAAGGCTAGAGATCAAGCTTCATATGGTGGGAGTGGAGCAACTTGATCTCAACACAAGGGTAGGTAGTTCTCTTCTCGAAATGTAAGGTAGGAGTGGTAGTTCTTTCGATGGCTCTCTCCACGAATGAAGAGGGGGGGTGGAGGTATTTATAGCCTCCACAAAATCCAACCGTTACACACATTTGAGCAATCTCGGTGGGACGAAGTTGACAACTTCGGTGAGACCGAAAGTTCAAATAATGTGAGCGTTGGGATTTTCGATGGGACGAAAATACAATCTCGGTGAGTCCGATTAGTGCAATGACAAGAGCATGCCAATTTGGTGGGACCGACTTCATCATCTCGGTGACACCGATTTGATGTGAAGATTCTGAAGCTTGGCAACTCAAGTTTCGATGAGACCGAGTTGAGATCGGAAAATCCGAGTTTTCTAGGGTTTGGCTTATGGTTGAGGTGGTTCATCTCGGTGTGGTGAGTTTGGAAAATCGGTGGGACCGAGACTACTTATGAGTGTATATGGCGGTGAAAGTTCTTGATAGTTTAGGAGATGTATCACTAAGCACTTGAGCAACGGATCATCATCATAACCTCATCCTTTTAATAGTATTGGCTTTCCTATGGACTCAATGTGATCTTGGATCACTAAACCAAAAATGGAGTCTTGAGCTTTTGCCAATGCTTGCCTTAGCATTTTGAGGGTCCACTTCTTGAGTCCTTGCCATACCCATATCACTGAACTTTCTGAAATGATTCTCAAGTAACTATTAGTTCAATGATATATATGTTGTTATTAATTACCAAAACCACCCGGGATTAGTTGCACTTTCAAGAACTCCCCAGGCTTGAGGTGGGGAGAAGCGCCCGATGTAGCCTTCGCCGCAGAGGTGGCAAAAGCGGAAGAAAGTACCACGGCGTTGGGGGTGAGTGGTGCGGCCTGCAGGCTATGAAACTTCGAGAGGAGCGGAGAACCGCTCGCCGGGAGCCCCATCCAGCGCATGAGATCTGGCGGAAGATGACCCGCTTCGCCCTTATTTGCGCGGAGCGGATCTCCCACGGTGCGGGGCGGGCCTGCACAAGATCCAGCGCTCGGGGCGGCGGGTTTCTTGAAGAACTCGATGTCCTCCGCCTCCGCGTCCGGAAACCGTCCCACTCTGCGCGGGCCGAGGTGAAGCGCGGCGGAAGAAGAACTCATCGCCGGCGGAGCACATGCTTCATGCAAAAACAACGAGGCGGGGCGAAGGAAGAAGAGAGAAGAAGAGGCGGGGAGGAGTCGCGTCTGTGCGCCGCTCCCCTCTGCCTATAATAACCAGCAATGAGAAGCCGAGGCGGCGTGGGGATTACGCTGCGCCCTGGCCTGGCGCCCGATTAACCCCCGAGAGTTCTTGCCGCGATAACCCGTGTGGGGCATGCTGCGCCCTCGGCGCGGCGAATCCGCTCGAGGCAGCAGGCAATGGCGCGAACCCACCTGGCGGCCCGTCCGTCCAGCAGCGATGAGGCGAGCAGGCTACTCGCCTCCCACGTGGCGCCCGCGGCAGAGACCGTCTCATAGATGGCGGGGCGTAACAAATCGCTGCGGTTTCCGCCACGACTTGCGAGCAGTGGCTCCTCTGGCGGGGCGAGCCGACTCAAGCAAAGCGGCCCAAAAACATGCAGCAGCGAATCTGAGTCGGCACCGCAACAGCTGGCCTGCGAAGCCC
Organism: Aegilops speltoides; assembly: GCA_021437245.1. Taxonomy (NCBI): domain Eukaryota; kingdom Viridiplantae; phylum Streptophyta; class Magnoliopsida; order Poales; family Poaceae; genus Aegilops; species Aegilops speltoides. Next base: position 278,250,580 of record CM038146.1, on the reverse strand, counting down.
AGCGGCGGCGCCGCCGAGCCGCCCGGCTTCGGGGACTGCGCCAGATAATGGGCCATGGGTAGGCTGACCCGGGACCCAAGATCTTTAAGCGTCGGGCAGGCGCGCCCCTCGGCCGAAGTCGGTGGCGACCCGAAGCCAAGTCCCAGCAGGCGACCGAGAAAAGCGAGTCGGTAGCGACCCGAGAAAGCGAGTCCTCGGATGACAACTCTGAGACAAGCCAACTCAGACTTCGCGACCTTTGAGGAGCCGACTCGAGAGTCGGCGACCTTTCACGAAGACCGTCGGGGTACAGCCCGGCGTGGCCGTCCTCGGGATCCACGGGAGGAAGGCATGGCTGATGAGCAGCGCGTCGCGAGGAGATCTCCGGTGAGCGCGTCCTTTGTTGCCATGCCTCCTGACCTCGGCCACGGTGCACAAAAACCTTTGTGCCCGACCAGCCAGCGTCGGCGGCGAAGATCGCGGGCCCCTGTCGGCCGAGATAGAAGAAGACAGTAGGAGAGCTTCGAAGCGGCCCTGCGGGAAGCCGGCCTCCTAAGTCGGCCGCCTCTGTCCGGGGCCCCACGAGCCATAAGCCAGATTGGGCGGGGAGTAGCCCACGGTGATCGCTGACGGTGGTGGCCTTGTTCCCACGACCCCATGACCAACTGCGTCATCGAAGTCTTTGCCGCGATGTTACACTGTCTGCAGGGGCCCTTGGTCGGCGGGCAAAATCAGCGAGGAGGGCAATTGCAAGAGAGAGCGGCAATTGGGCCACCACCCGGTCGGACTACCGTGTACCCGGGTAGGCCTATAAACCCCGGGCACCCATGCAAAGGTTGGCCCTAGGCAAGTTTTAGACACATAGCAAGAGGGAAAAAGCTAGCCTTGCTCCTCCTGCCTCCAAACAGCTCGAGGAGCACCTTTGTACTATCATACCATAGTGATGATCACGGAGACCCCTTGAGCAGCGGTAAGGTGTTATCTCTCGGAGAGCCCGAGCTGGGTAAGATTCGCCAGCGTGCATGTCTTCGCCTCATCCGCTTCGAGCACGCAAGCTGACGTTCTACTGCGCCCCCCACCATGATAAGCCACCCGTTGGCATATGTCGCATCCAACCCCCGACACTTCGGCATGCCATAGCCGGATAATCAAATCCTTGAGGGCTATTTCGGCCGCCCTATGCAGCTCGACCAGCTGCTTCAGCTAATCAGTAAAGGGTACTGGGTATTATGGTGCAAGATATTGCGACCAGAATAGCTTCTCCGTAGAGCTCCCCTCTTCAGCTCGGTAGAACTTTGCGGCGTCAGACACGCTGCTTGGCAGGTCCGCAAACACCCTTGGAGAACTCCGAATCCGGGTCAGTAAATGAAATCTTTCCTTCGCATATTTGCTCTGCATAATAAAGGCCTTACCCGCTACGATCTTTCGGGCCTCCTGGATTTCCTGGAGGGCGCCTTGGGCTTCAGCCCGGGCATCATGTGCGGATTGGCGAACCTTGGTGAGTTCTGAATCTTGATCCTTTATACTCTGCTCCAAGGTCTCACACTTCCCTATGTCTTCTTGGAGCTCTTGTTGAACTTCCATGACCCGGGCCTCGTGGTTTTCACAAGTGGCCTACTCCTTGGCCGCTGTCGGCGTTCTGGGAACGGGGGTCCCCAGGCTTGCCTGCCTGTGGCCTGCGGCGTGGCTCAAAGGAGGCCTAGCACATCCCATCTTCATCGACACAAGCTCAAGACCCTCGCGAGGGCAAGCCTCATGAGGCGGACGACCCGAGCTTCCTCGAGCCTGACCTCGTTAGGCAGCTCACGGCGGAGAGTTCAAGGCGGGGTACCTCGCGAGGTGCCCATGGCCAACCATATGACGACCAAGGCGCCCGATCCGGTGCCAGGCCATGTGATGTCTTCCCCTTTCCTCTTTGGTGCAAAGGGAGCAAGCCTGGCGAGCATCAAGCAAAGGCATCCGTTTGGTGCAACAAGACCAAGACCAATAGCGGCGGAAGGAAGTCATTGTGGAGCCCAAGCAGCGTCACCACGAGCCTTTGGCGAAGAGGACCAACTTTAGTCGGGATAAGTGTACCCGTTGTTCCCCTTCAAAATGGCCAATTGTTGGCGCCCTTCCCGCTCAATATTTGGGAAGAGGCCGAGGGCCTTTGCCTATAAATAGGACTAGCAACCCCCGGGGTAGAGACATCTAGAGGCGGGTCAAGAATCAAGAGCGAGAACCAAGTAGCACCAGCCAAGAAGCGAGACCCTCATGAGGCTGTTTTTCCTTGTATTGTTCATCATCGGCCGAGAGGCAATCCACCACACCACCTGCTGGAGTAGGGTTTTACACCACAATGGTGGCTTTGAACCGATATAAACCTTGTGTCTCTGTGTTGTTACATTGGTAGTTTAGGTCCCTAGCGATTGACGAAGAGCAAGTAGGCGAGAGGTTGAATCTCCGCGCACCACGAGTTCGAACCTCAAGTGCGGAACCCGAAATCCGACATTTAGGCGCGCGGTAAAGTGCGCTGGAATTTGCCTTCCGTCGTCTCGTTCTTCTCCGACGGTCGCATCCATGTTTGGCGCTCGTCGGGCTCGCACCGAACGCCGAGCCACCCTCGCTTCTCGTGTCGCCCAGACGGCCCCCGTCGGGGGGCGCCCTCGTCGTTCCCCGTCACCTGCCGTCAACGCCGCCATCGGCCCGGCGGGAAACGGGCAACAAGCATCATCCCAGCGTTTTCCCGTGGCCTCCTGGGAAGAGCCACGCGGCCTTTTCCTCACCCACCCCGCCGCGCCGGCTCCCTCAGTCGTCGCGGCCCTCCTGGGCGGTTCGCAGGCGCCGCCCTCCAGCCTCCACGTCAAGCTGTTCGTCCGCCGGGTAGGCACCACCTCTACGCGGCAGGGGGCTCCCCGGGGCCGGCCGGGGCCATCGGCTAAGCTAACCTTTAGCTCAGAGGACCACCCCACCAACTCGGCCTTCTCGGGCGCGCTCCCCATGCTCTGCACGCCCACCATCTGCCAGGTGCCATCACCAGGACCCTCGTCGATGGTGGCGCGGGCCTCAACGTGCTCTCAGTTGAGGCCTTCAAACTCCTCTGCATACCTCGGGGGCGGCTGCAACCCAGCAGGCCTTTCTCGGGCGTCGGGGGCGGGTCGTCCAGCTCCTTGGGGCAGATCCGACTTCCGGTAACTTTCGGCACCTACGACAACTTCCGCATGGAGCTGGTCGATTTCGACATTGCCCCCATCGGCCTCCCCTACAATGCCATCCTCGGCTATCCAGCATTGGCCAAATTCATGGCCGCGACTCACCCGGCGTACAACCTCATGAAGATGCCGGGAACAGCGTCCTCAACGTGCCGGGGACACAGAAGGTCTTGCTGCGATACTCAAGCTCGCCCTCAAGATGGCTGACGGCGGCCCGTCCGCCGACACGAAACCCCGAAGCCCAAGGGTGCTGCGCCGACCAAGAAAAAGCGAGTTGTTCACCCAAGACAAAGCGAGACCAAGCAGGTACTGTCGGCGAGGGCCAGGTCCACTAACGCCACTTTCACCATAGGTGCCAACCTCGAGCCCGGCGGGAGAAGCCACGGTCAAGTTCTGCGTGCAAACAAGAAGGTGTTCACACAGGAGCTGATCAGGTGGCGAGGGATCCCACAGGCGTGGCGACACCACCTCAGCGTGTGTCCCCAGCGTGCGCCCGTGAAGCGAAGCGAGGAGGCAGTCCACGAAAATCAGGCCTTCATCGTCCGGGAGACCCGCAAGCTAGAAGCAGCGGGGGTTATTCGCGAGGTCGATGCAGTTGGTTGGCCAACCCGTGGTTGTGCCAAAGAAGGGAGGAAGGAGCATGTGTGTCGACTTTACCAACCTCAACAAAGCATGTCCGCAAGATCCGTTCCGCTCCCTGCGCCGATCAGATTAGCCGATTCCACGCTGAGTGTGACTGTTATGCTTCTTGGATGCCTTCTCCGGGTATCACCGGATCAAGATGGTGGTGGAAGGGCGTGGAAAGGCGGCCTTCGACCCGTGTAGGGTGTCTTGCTATACATATATGCCGTTCGGACTGCTTGCAACGCAGAGCAACCTTCAGTGGCTCATGCACATCACCTTGGGCCCGCAGCTCGGGAAGAATGTGGAGGCTTACGTCGACGACATCATAGTGAGGTCTTGCGAGGCCAAGACCCTGATACAGGACCTGGAAGAAACCTTCGCGAGCATCAATGCAGTGAGCCTGCGACTCAACCCGGAGAAGTGTGTGTTTGGAGTTCCCTCGGGCAAGCTCTTGGGCTTCCTCATGTCTCACCGAGGCATCGAGGCCAACCCAGAAAAGGTCAAGGCAGTCGAGGACATGAGCCCACCGAAGAACCTCAGAGAAATGCAGAAGCTCACGGGGCACGTGACTGCGTTGGGGCGCTTCATCTCCAAGTTAGGAGAGCGAGCGGTGCCTTTCTTTCAGCTGATGAAGAAGAAAGGGCCCTTTGAATGGACTGAAGAAGCCGACAAAGCATTCCAGGATCTCAAGAGATACTTGACCAGCCCTCGGGTGATGTTGGCCCCACGCCCTCAAGAGCCCTTAGTACTCTATCTCGCCGCCAATCCTTACTCCGCCAGCGCGGCTCTGGTGGCGGTTAGGGAGAAGCATCGGATCAAAGCCACGGCTGCTGCACATGTCAGAGCAAAGCAGGACCAAAAAGGACTCGCAGAGGTCGCAGCCACGGCTGAGGAGGATCAGCCACATGAGGAAGCGCGCGGAGCGGAAAGCTCTTCCCGGGCAACCAACCTCCGGAGGCCCGTCGCCTCGGCGAGGCATCACAGCCTCGGAGAACCTTGCCCAGCGCCCGCGCCCCAAGCCTCGTCGAGCACCGGTGTGCCGTCGGCCGCGGTGTTGCGGGATGCGAGGGCATGGTACCCCATGCCACAGAAGCTCCTCCTCGCACTGCTGGTGGCCTCGTTTAAGTTACGGCACTACTTCCAGGGTCACCCAATCAAGGTTGTCTCGGCATATCCCTTGGAAAGAGTGATCAGGAGCCCTAACTCGGCCGGAAGGGTCGCTGAGTGGAACATTGAACTGCAAGCGTTTCAGCTCGAATTGATCGACCGGGGGTCATCAAGGGTGCAGCGCTAGCAATTTAAGTGGCTGAATGGGCGGAGCACGGACCTCAAGGCTAACGAGCGATCACTCTCCCCAGGAAGCGAGGCGCAAGAAGGCTCGGTCATGTACTTCGACGGGGTGTTCTCCAGGCATGGCGCTGGGGCTGGGGCATTGCTCATATCTCCCTCGGGACAAGTTGTACTCGCCATGCGGCTCTGCTTCAATGAGGCGAAAAGGTCTCAACAATATAGCGGAGTATGAAGGACTAATAAGCGGGCTGAAGGCCGCCACGCTGCCCCTAAGGAGTGAAGCGTCTTACTATCAAGGCGATTAGCAGCTCCTTTTCAATTTCTCCAACAAGGTATCTGAGCAAGAGATGAGCACATAGGCCTACCTTGCGGAGGTCCATAAAATGGAGAAGCAGTTAGGGGTTGGAACTACAGCATGTGCTTGGCATAAATCAAGAGGCGGCGACATCGCCAAGCAGGCCTCGGTGGTTTCCCGGGGCAGGGCATCTTTGAGAGCGGCTCTTCAAGCCTTCAGCCTTGCCACCATTGTCGAGCACAGCCTGCCTCGGGTGGAGCTTCCTCGGCCACTGCCTCGGGGCCCAGGCGTGGCCCGGCCTCGAGAGCACGCTTTGCTCGGCGGTGGAACCTCGGGAGGTCTGGATCATAGAGCTCGGAGCTACTTAGCATGAAGGGACCTTGCGGAGAAGGAGGAGAGCGAGTGTGTGGGGCGGCGAGCCTGCGTCTTGCATCGGGGCGGAGAGCTCTCTGGAAGCGACCGAATGATGTGTCCTGCATTGCATCACCGAGGAGCAAGGGAAAGAACTCTTGGCGAGATATACGGTGGAGGCTGTGGGCATCATTAAGTAAATCCGCGGACCCTCGTCGGCAAAGGCGTTCCGCGATGGTTTCTATTGGCCTCTGCTTTCGATGTATTGTCGAACTTCGTGAAGGCTTCGCGAGGCACTGCAAATTTCATGCCAAGCAGATCCATCGGCCGAGACGGAAGTCTGCAGACCATACCCCTCACGTGGCCATTAGCGGTGCAGGGGCTGGATATCACAGGGCCCTTTTCTCGGGCGCCGAGGCTATCGCTACCTCGTCGGCTGTGGACAAGTTCACCAAGTGGGCGAAGTCGAGGCCGTCCGCACCATCCTGCTGGATTCTGCGGTCAAGTTCATCAAGGGCATCGTGAGCGGTTCGAGTGCGAACGCATCATCAGCTGACAACGATTCGCGATTCACGATAACCTTTTCAAAGCGTCTTGTGCTAACCTTGGAGCAGATATGCTACGCCGGTGGTGCACCCACAGAAGCAACGGCCAGGCCGGCGGGCCCATATAAAAAGTCTGAGGGCCTCAAGACGGGACATTCAAGAAAAGCTGGAGGCTGCGGCGGGGTTGGTATGGCGACCTTGATCCGTGTTGTGGTCCATCCGCTGCTGCCCGCGACCAAGAAAGGCTGGGAGACCCCTTCTTCTTGGTCTCTGGCGCCAGCGGTCCTCCCTCACGGGTCGAGGCGTCGGTGCTGCGAATCTGGCGTTCGATGAGACGCTGCAGGACGCCATGTGGGGGTCGGACCTCGTGCTGGGGGAGGAGCATCGTCGAGAGGCCGCGCTGCGAGCGGCAAGATACCAGCAGGCACTCCGGCGATACCACTGCCGCAACATCTTCCCCAGAACTCTCGAGGTAGGGGACCTCATGCTCCAGCGGGTCCTCTCCAAGGAGGGACTGCATAAGCTCTCTCCTATGTGGGAGGGCCCGTTCAAGGTTGTTCATGTTTCCAGGCCCGGCTCCGTGCACTTGGAGACTCAGGAGGGAGTACCAGTACAGAACGCGTGGAACATCCAACACCTCCGGAGGTTTTACCCTTAAAAAGGCCCAGAGCCCATGAAGAAGGCAAGTGCTGTGAAGCTCATCTTTTGGAAAAGGCCTAGAGCACATGAAGAAGGCAAGTGCACATGAAGCTCATCTTTTTGGAAAGGCCCGAGCACATGAAGAAGGCAAGTGCTGTGAAGCTCATTTTTTGGAAAAGGCCCGAGCACATGAAGAAGGCAAGCCTTTGTGAAGCTAGCATTTTGAAAAAGGCCCAGAGCCTGTGAAGAAGGAAAACGCATGTGAAGCTATTGCGTTTTGGATAAGGCCCGGAGCCTGTGAAGAGGGAAAATGCCCGTGAAGCTAGCTTCTCCGAAGAAAGGCCGAACTGTGAAGAAGGCAGCCTTTGTGAAGCTTGCCGCCCGTGACACTCTCACGTAATAATGAGTTGGGGCTGTACCGCCCGGAGTCTCGGGGTGCCGGCCTCGGGCCACAGGGCTCCCTCCCACACAGTGGTAGCACTTAGCTCATGCTGATGAGAAAGCGTCGAAGACTAGACTAGGTGCGGACGCGCTTTTTCATTGCTACTGTAGTTGGCTAGTTCATTCTCATTTGAAGTTTTATCGAAACTGTCGCCGCCTTTTGACTTATGGTTCTTCGACTTTTTCGCCCTCCTGCCTCGATTTCTCTTGCGTGGGGGCTCGCAAGGAGGAAGCCCCGGGGGCCCTCGCGAGTGTTCCTGCCCCTATCGCTCAAGTTTTCATGGCCTAGGCCCACTACCGGAGCGCCCCTCCAGACCATGCCTCACGGGCACCACGACGCGAATACAGGGCCTGGGTCGGTCGCCCCCACGGATGAGACTAGAGGTTACTTGCGAATGGGCATGCAGCAGAAAGAAATAATACCGGAATAACAGAAACAGTACGATCACTGACAACGTTAACCCAAACACGCCCCCACAGGGCCACACATTGCTGTATTTTTGCGCAGGAGAAAAGAAAGGAAAGAGCAAAAGCAGGCGAAGCGCGTCCCGTGTCGGCCCTCATGGAAGACCCGAGGCACCTCCGCAGATTAGGCGGACTCCCTCTCGCGCTTCACCGGGGCGCGACGACAAGTAGACCCGCTACCGCCCTCCAAGCAGGCGCGACGGCGTGGAGGCTGGCCGCGGTCACTGCTAGAAGTGTCGCTAACCGAAGAAGAGCTGGTGAAGCTTGAGGAGTCACGAGCACCGCCAAGCGCCATGCGTCCTCTCCGTCCTCATGGGGCTATGTCCTGACCCGTGATCGTCGTCTTGAGGCAGCACCCTACAGGCGATCATCTTCCCAAACACCCTCACGTAGAGGGTGGCGTCGTCATCGAACTTGAAGTGCCGAGAGCACCTGCGATGGAGACCACCTTGTGAACAACGTCTGCCGCCCATGGTCGGGGCGGGTTCAGCGATAGAGACCTCAGTGAAGCCCATGAGGCCGATTCTGACAGCCGTCTGCACAGGGCAGAGGCCCCCAAGGCGCCAGCTGGGAGCTCACCTAGGAGGAAGCAAGGGAGCTGACGCTGGGAGCCAGTTGGCTCCACCGCCCACACAATGAACTCCGGAAGCACCTCCGCAGTATGGAGGCGCGGCCTCGGGAAACGCATGGCTGGAACACGCCCGCCGACCATGGCCAACCGCTCATCGCCGCGCAGGGAGTCACCTCCGCGACCACCGGGGGCCGCCTTGGAGGCCACAGGATGCTTGCGAGGGCGACCTCGACCGCGCTTGGGCGGGAGAGAGGAAGACTCAACCCGGCGAGCCTTTCCTTTCTCTGCGGCCGAGAACTTCCTTGGTGGAGCCATGAAGAAGAAGGAGAAGCAAGAGGGGATAGGCTGGAATGGCGCATGCCGTACCGTACTTATAGCCGGCGAAGTTCAACCGTCGACTTCCACGATCGCAGGTAATCATGACCCGCTTTGCATGCAGGGACTTGTCGAATCCGTGTGGTTACCAAGGCATCGTGGGGAAGCAGAGGCGCCCACGTCCAATCAACCACCACGTGGCGCCCAAGGCCGCAGGCTGTTAGGGCCCGCAACGCTTCGCACTTGCCCTTCCGCCTCTCTGCTCGGCCAAGTCCAGGCGTGCCGTGGGCCCGGGGGCTACTGTCGGCGTTTTGGGAACGGGGGTCCCCAGACTTGCCTGCCTACGGCCTGCGGCATGGCTCAAAGGAGGCCCAGCAAAGCCCATCTTCATCGACACAAGCTCAAGACCCTCGCGAGGGGCCAAGCCTCGCGGGGCGGACGACCGAGGAGCTTCCTCGGGCCTGGCCTCGTCAGGTGGCTCACGAGGCCGGAGAGTTCAAGGCGGGGTACCTCGCGAGGTGCCCATGGCGCAAAGCCATGACGACCAAGGGCGCCGATCGAGGCGCCAGCCCCATGATGTCCTCCCTTTCCTCTTTGGTGCAAAGGGAGCAAGCGCGAGCGAGCATCAAGCAAAGGCATCCGTTTGGTTGCAACAAGACCAAGACCAGCCCAACGGCCCGAAGGAAGTCATTGTGGAGCCCAAACAGGCGTCACCACCAGAGCCTTTGGCAGACGAGGACCAACTTTAGTCAGGATAAGTGTACCCGCTGTTCCCCTTCAAAATGGCCAATTGTTGGCACCCTTCCCGCTCAATATTTAAGAAGAGGCCCAGGGCCTTTGCCTATAAATAGGGCTAGCCACCCCCGGGGTAGAGACATCTAGAGGCCGGGTCAAGAATCAAAGAGCCAGAACCAGGTAGCACTAGCCAAGAGAGACCCTCGCGAGGCTGTTCTTCCTTGTATTGTTCATCATCAGCCCGAGAGGCAATCCACCACACCACACACTGGAGTAGGGTTTTACATGACAATGGTGGCCTGAACCAGTATAAACCTTGTGTCTCTTGTGTTGTTCTGTTTGGTAGTTTAGGTCCTAGCGATTCGGCGAAGAGCAAGTAGGTAGGGGATTGAATCTCCGCGCGCACCCCAGAGTTCGAACCTCAAGGGTCTGCCGAAACCCGAAATCCGACAGCCGCCCTCTTCTCGGCCTCAGCTACCGCCTTCTTAAGAGCCTCGACTTCGGTCGCCGCTTCTATTACATACCACGACATTTTTCAGTCAAAATAACTATTCACTTGTATTTAAATACAAACAAAGTTATCCCATACCTTGGTTATCCTCCAATTGCTTTTTTACTTGGACGGGTTTCTTTTCGGCCCTCTCCAGTCTCTACCTCAGTCCGGAGACCTCCGCAGTATGACAGGTTGCAGTCAATAACCACGTCTGACCATTCATGTAGGTATTTCCTAATTAGTCTCCTGCGAAATAAATTTGGTCCTTTGTCTGGCTTTCCTTTAGAAACACCGAACAGTGTATCAGGGGCTACTATCTATATTATGACATTGTTTTAACTTCACTACTTACCTCAAAGCCTATTAGAAGGCTAGTGTAGGCTTTGATCAGCCCGCTTTTGGCGGACTGGACCTTCTCAATCACCACCCATAAGGGTATGGTGCTCTTCAACGATGGAAGTGCTTTGCAGCACCGCCAATAAAGTATTCGGTACCTCCGGGTAGACCGAGGTCGCCGGTGGAATAGGCGCACCACCTTTTGTTGAAGAAGGTTGCTGGCCTGATTTCGGAGCCGTATTGGTCTCTGGAGTTGTCTTTGGCTGGGGGACGAATTCAGGATGCCCCCCGCCTTCAGCATCCATGGGGGGCTGCTCCCCCATGTGTCCAGTTGCCGAGGTTTGGCCCCCCGGCATCGCCTCGACGGTCTCCCGAGCTTCGCCCTGGCTGTGCCCCTTTGGGATGACACCTCAGTGTTGTCCATGCCTTTGGGGGAAGAGGCCAGCGGGAGGATCTCATTGTTCACCGCATCTGGGTCCAACGAATCTTCTGACGAAGATCGCTCGATGTCGGACCCGGCCGGACTGCAGAATATGTGACCCGATACATTAATGCTATGCAAAAGTGAGACTGGATATATGAAGGTGTCCGGGTTTTCTTTGTACTCACGATTTGGCCAGGGGCTTGACCCTGGGTTCCCACTCCAGGCCGTTGTCGGTGGCTGCGGTGGATTCGTCTAGAAGGAAGGCTTTCCCCTTCTTAGACGTTTCGGCCTCCAAACATGTGGAGGCCGTCCTCTTCTTTCTCCCCCTCGCAGGGGGGGGAGGGCGGAGGGGGGACTGGCTTTCCTCTTCTTCCTCCTTTTGTTCCTCGTCTTTTTCGGCGGAGGAGTGGGCCTCGGTGTCTTCGGACACCACGTCCAAAGCACCCTTGCGATGGAGCCCGCCCCTAGTCTCCTTGGCCTCCTACTTGGCCTTCTTCTTCGGCGCCTTATATGGCGCCGGGAGCAGCATCTTCATCAGAAGTGGGCCGGCTTGTTCTTCAGGCGGCGGAGTCAGACAGTAGATCCGCTCTGCCTTCTTCGTCCAGTCCTGGGAGAATCTCTAGGGAAATATTAGGTGTTTTCCCCAAGGTTTACAAATGGAGGATACACATTGAAAACATATAAAGAATCACCGAACTTGCGGGGCGGGACAATTTGTGCCCACAATCCTCGGCGGTGTCCGGCCACAACTTGCCGGGCTTGAATAGCACCTTCCAGATGTCTTCATGCATAGTGCCGAAGAACTCCAACAAGGTTTGGTGCTTGGCCGGATCAAACTCCCATAGATTGTAAGTCCGGCATTGGCAGGGAAGGATCCGGCGAACTAGCATCTCCTGGACCACATCGACAAGTTTGATATTCTTGTCCTCCATGCTCTTGATATGCGCTTGGAGCGTCGTCAGCCCGTCGGACGAAGGCCAGTCTAGGCCCTTTTCAGGCCAGGACATGAGCCGTAGTGGGGCTCCGGATAGGAACTCGGGGGCGGTAGCCCATTTGGTGCCGCGTGGCTCTGTAATATAGAACCACTATTGTTGCCAACCATTGACAGACTCGTTAAATTTACCTGATGGCCATTTGACGTTGCACATCTTGCTCACCATGGCTCCTCCGCACTCGGCGTGCTCGCCACCGACCACCTTTGGCTTCACGTTGAAAATCTTTAGCCACAGCCCGAAGTGTGGCGGGATGCAGAGGAAGGCCTCGCACATGACAATGAATGTCGAGATGTTGAGGAAGGAATTGGGGGATAGGTCATGGTAATCTATCCCGTAATAGTACATAAGGCCGCGAACAAATGGGTGGAGGGGAAATCCCAGCCCGCGGACGAAATGAGGGAGGAATACAACCCTCTCGTGGGGTTCTGGAGTAGGGATGATCTGTCCCGCCTCCGGGAGATGGCGTGCGATCTTCTTGGCCAAGTATTCGGCCTCCCGGATTTTCTTGATATCCTTCTCCTTGACGGAGGAGGCCTCCACTTTCCTTGTGCTCCGGATCCAGATATGATTGGAGTGCTTTTTGGGCGGAAGAGATTGGTGCTTGGGCACTGGAGCTCGAGAATGAATGAGCAGAGGAAGAAGAGGGTGTGGGTGAAAGAGGGGAATCCTTATCCCTTTATAAAGGCAGTAAAAATCATGCGCCTCCCTGCTCGCCCTAAAACTCACTTATCTCCCAAGCGCCGTGCTGATGGCACGGTTAGGTTACCCATGCCCACATTGATGAGAATCCCATGATAAGGGGACATGATCTCTGCACGACAAGACGTGCCAATGAAACCACGCCTCAAAATACAGAGGGGCGGCATAAAAAAGGATTGAATAAAGACCGGGTTGTGGCGTGATGTCACGCTATGAGTTGTCAGCAGATTGGACTCGTGGGACATTATACTCTCTACCGTGGTATGTGGAATTTGTATTGCAGAGCCGGACACGATTCTTATGTTCAAGATCTACTTTGAAGTATTTGGAGAAGGAACCCGCCTTGCAATGCCAAAGACAATTTGCACGCCGGACTCATCGTCATTGAAGCCTGGTTCAGGGGCTACTGAGGGAGTCCTGGATTAAGGGGTCCTCGGATAGCCGGACTATATGCATATGCCAGACTGTTGGACTATGAAGGTACAAGATAGAAGACTTCGTCCGCGGGAGCTCCCACGGGACGGTAGCGAAGGAGCTCCCGCGCCGTGAGCGGAGCGGCATGGGGGTCCACCTGGCCCCGGCGTGCGTGGGATGACAAAGCTGCTGGGGTGAGCGACGGAGTAGCGGTGCGGCCATCACGGCGCACCGGTGGGTATAGCGGTGAAGCTTGCTGCTCGTGGTCGGCAGGGCCTGTGGCGGTGTTGGCCACCAAAGAAAGAGCGCGGCGGGCGCAGCCATCACTCGCCGGAGCCGTCTGAGCGACGCGAGCGGAGACCGCAGCTCGACGCTCGGCGCGAGCCCTGTGTGCGTCGGCCATGGAGATGTCGGAGCAGAGACGAGTCGAACGGCGGAGGAGAGGATCCGACGCACCCCAACCCGGCGCGCCAAATGTCGGATTTCTGTGTTCGACAACCCGTGAGAGGTTCGAACACTGGGGTGCGTGTGGAGATCTCAACCTACCCAACCAGCCTACTCGCGATCCTCCCTAGCCTAGCGCGCAAAGCTCATAGAGACGCAAAGACACAAAGGTTTATACTAGTTCGGGCCACCGTTGTGGTGTAATACCCTACTCTAGTGTGGTGTGGTGGATTACCTCAAGGGGCTATGGATGAACTAGTATAAGGATGAACAAGCCTCAGGAGGTGAGGTGTTCTTGAGCTGGTGCGTTGCTTCAGAAGGAATCGATCCCTCTCTATGGTGGTGGCTAAGCCCTATAGATAGTTCCTTTGTCCTCCTCCCAAATATGAGCGGGAAGGGATTCCACAATGGCGGGATTTGAAAGGGGACAAGTGAGGGAGTCCAGGATTAGGGGGTCCTCGGACAGCCGGACTATATGCTTATGCCGGACTGTTGGACTATGAAGATACAAGATTGAAGACTTCATCCCGTGTCCGGGTGGGACTCTCCTTTGCATGGAAGGGAAGCTTGGCAATTCGGATATGTAGATTTCCTTCTCTGTAACCGACTCTGTGTAACCGTAGCCCCCTCCGGTGTCTATATAAACCAGAGGGTTTAGTCCGTGGAACAACAACAATCAGAATCATAGGGCTAGCTTCTAGGGTTTAGCCTCTACGATCTCATGGTAGATCAACTCTTGTAATACTCATAATATCAAGATCAATCAAACAGGAAGTAGGGTATTACTTCCATAGAGAGGGCCCAAACCTGGGTAAACATTGTGTCCCCCGTCTCCTGTTACCATTAGCCCTAGACGCACAGTTCGGGACCCCCAACCTGAGTTCCACTGGTTTTGACTCCGACATTGGTGCTTTCATTGAGAGTTCCACTCTGTCGTCACCATAAGTCTTGATGGCTCCTGTAATCATCTACAACGATGCGATCCAGGGCGAGGTTTTCCTCCCCGAACAGATCTTTGTATTCGGCGGCTTCGCACTACGGGCCAACTCGCTTGGCCATCTGGAGCAGATCGAGGGTGCCCCTGGCCATCATGTCAGGTTTGGAAGCCCGAACTACACTGCTGACATCCACGGAGACTTGATCTTCGATGGATTCGAGCCCATGACAGGTGCGCCCTACAACTGCGATGAGCATGACGTAGATCTGCCATCGGACGCTGTTCAGGATATCACACCTGTAGCTGCCCTGACTTTAAATCCGAGGCAGACCGTGCCATCCGAGGACGGGTGTATGAACCCCGCCATGGAGGCCGCACACTTAGCGGCGATAGAGCCGAACACAGATCTCACTTCCAAGGAGATCCGTTTCTTCGGACCCCCGGGCTTGTCTCTGGCCATAGGCTCCAAACCGCGTGCATCCGTGCCCATCGGACCTGACTGGGTACCGATCATGGAGTTTAGCTCCATGGATATCTTTCGGCACTTGCCTTTGGGCGACGTGCTAAGTCAGGCTCAAGTGGGAAGCGGACGACGAAGGAATTCGTTACCCACCCACCACCCACTTAATATCCACTGTCGACAACTTAACCGACATGCTTGATTTCGACTCTGAAGACATCAATGGTATGGACGACGATGCCGGAGAAGAATGGGAACCACCGCCCACAGGGCGTTGGACATCCACCTCAGCATATGATATATATATATGGTGGACTAACCCAAAGAAAGTAGTGGCGATGATGCAACAGAGGATAATCCCCTTGAGAAGCAAACAAAGTGCCGACGTCAGCGGCGCCGCTCTAAAGCCGCCATAGCAAAAACAGCGATACCGGCACACGAAAGAATAATACCCCGGATGATGCTAAAGATAACGACGACCCCGTAGACCCAACGATGGAGCAGGATGAGCCAAGGGACGGCGAACCCAGTCTGGGGCTGTTGTCCTATCACAGAGATGCTGAAGACAAAACTTATAAACCTGTCTCCGGAGAGGAGAACAGTCTGAACGACGATGCACGCATCATCCCGAAAGCACTTGGAACAAGAGCACCTCCACAAAAGGCGTATTGCTACAGTAAGGAGCTTGAAGAAGCAGAAGCAGCGGCTTAAAGCCGCGTAGGATATGCTCAACCACAGATGGAACAAAGTTCTCGACACTGACGAAATATACGGCGGTGATCGCCACACAAAAACTACCCAAAGCATAGCTGCTACCGAATTGACAGCGAGGCTATTGCGTCCATTCCACCGAAGAACAATACGGCCGATCTGCCGGACCGACCACCACGTGGCCGAGACAGAGCGACTAATGACGCCGCACACAAGTTAGCACACGACCTATGTGAACACCTGGACAAAAGAGCTGGTATGTCCAGGTCCATCTATGGATCTAGGAAGCATGCTCCTACGTAGGATCACAGCCACCAGACCGACCATACTGATCGACTACCAGCTCGGAATCAACACCGAACACTACAACCATCGGACGCCTGCAATGACACATCCAAATACAGGGGTGCCCCACACCCCTGTGCTTCACCGATGAGGTGCTGGATCATGAATTTCTAGAGGGGTTTAAACCCGTAAACATTGAGGGATACGATGGAACAACAGACCCTGCAGTCTGGATTGAGGACTTCATTATTCACATTCATATGGCTCGCGGAGACGATCTCCACGCCATCAAGTACCTGCCCCTCAAATTGAAAGGACCGGCTCGGCACTGGTTGAAAAGCCTCCCAAAAATTCAATTGGAAGTTGGGAGGGACTCGAGGACGCTTTCAGGGCTAATTCTCAAGGGACCTATGCCCGACCTCCGGTTGTAGACGATTTAAGTCACATAATCCAACAACCCGGAGAGTCAGCCCGTAAGCTTTGGAATAGATTTCTCACCAAGAAGGACCAAATCGTCGACTATCCGGATGCTGAAGCCCTAGCAGCTTTCAAACACAGTGTCCGGGACGAATGGCTTGCCAGACACCTCGGCCAAGAAAAGCCGAGGAGAATGGCAGCCCTAACAACTCTTATGTGCTGGGGAATGTTGCATAAAATAAAACTTTTCCTACGTTCACCAAGATCAATCTGTGGAGTCATCTAGCAACGAGAGAGGGGAGTG
The DNA here is from genome assembly GCA_021437245.1 of Aegilops speltoides. Classification (NCBI taxonomy): domain Eukaryota; kingdom Viridiplantae; phylum Streptophyta; class Magnoliopsida; order Poales; family Poaceae; genus Aegilops; species Aegilops speltoides. Next base: position 278,234,220 of record CM038146.1, on the reverse strand, counting down.
CATCTACATACCCTTGTAGATCGCGTGCGAAGCGTTCAAGAAGAGCGGGGTTGAGAGTCGTACTCGTCGTGATCCAAATCACGGAGATCCTAGTCTGAGAGCGGATAGCACCTCGCGTTCAACACACATACGGTTGAGGAAGGCGTCTCCTACTTCTTGATCCAGCAAGGGGAAGGAGAGGTTGGCGGAGATCCAGCTGACGACGGCGTGGTGGTGGATGCGCGATGATCTCGGCGAGCTTCACCGAGCTTCTCGAGAGGAAAGGTGTAGCAAGGGAGAGGAGGCGCCAAGAGCATGGAGTGCGGCTGCCCTCCCTCCCCCTTATATAGGCCCCACAGAATACCGAGCCCCTAGGAGATGGGATCTCCAAGGGGCGGCCAAGGGGAGGCTTGCCCCCAAGGCAAGTGGGCGCCCCCGCTAGGGTTTCCAACCCTAGGCGCGAGAGCCCCAGGCGCACCAGCCACCGAGGCTGGTTCCCCTCCCTACTTCAGCCCACGGGGGCCTCCGGGATAGGTGGCCCCACCCGATGGACCCTCGGGACCCTTCCGGTGGTCCCGGTACAATACCGGTGACCACCGAAACTTTCCCGATGGCCGAAACTGCACTTCCTATATATAATTCTTCGCCTCCGGACCATTCTGGAACTCCTTGTGACGTCCAGGATCTCATCCGGGACTCCGAACAACTTTTGTGTTACTGCATACTCATATCTCTACAACCCTAGCATCACCGAACCTTAAGTGTGTAGACCCTACGGGTTCGGGTGACATGCTGACATGACCGAGACGCCTCTCCGGTCAATAACCAACAGCGGGATCTGGATACCCATGTTGGCTCCCACATGCCCCTCGATGATCTCATCGGATGAACCATGATGTCGAGGATTCAATCAATCCCGTATACAATTCCCTTTGTCAATCGATGCGTTACTTGCGAGAGACTTCGATCGTCGGTATCCCAATACCTCGTTCAATCTCGTTCTTGGCAAGTCACTTTACTCGTCTTAGTAATGCATGATCCGTGACCGGACACTTGGTCACATTGAGCTCATTATGATGATGCATTACGAGTGGGCCCAGAGATACCTCTCCGTCATACGGAGTGACAAATCGAGTCTCGATTCGTGCCAACCCAACAAACACTTTCGAGAGATACCGTAGTGCACCTTTATAGTCACCCGATTACGTTTTGACATTTGGCACACCAAAGCACTCCTCGGTATCCGGGAGTTGCACAATCTCATGGTCTAAAAATGATACTTGACATTTGGAAAAGCTCTAGCGAAACGAACTACGATCTTTGTGCTATGCTTACGATTGGGTCTTGTCCATCACATCATTCTCCTAATGATGTGATCCCGTTATCAATGACATCCAATGTCCATAGTCAGTAAACCATGACTATCTGTTGATCAACGAGCTAGTCAACTAGAGGCTAACCAGGGACTTGTTGTGGTCTATGTATTCACACATGTATTACGATTTTCGGATGATACAATTATAGCATGAACAGTAGACAATTATCATGAACAAAGAAATATAATAATAACCATTTTATTATTGCCTCTAGGGCATATTTCCAACATTATGACCCGCTTTTGCGGCGAGCGAGACGTTAGTTGGCCATGGCACCATTGACGAGCACATCGAAATCAGGGATGGCAATGGGAAGCTGCGACGCAGTAAAAACAAGCGGCGAAGTAATGAAGACAACCTAGACAACACAACGATAAACGCCGGATTCAGGGGCTCTCGACCCGGTCAATGGAAAAAGCCATTTAAAGGAAGCAGAGATGGACCGTCTAGCCTAAATAAAATTCTAGACAGATCCTGTTAGATTCATGGCACCCCGAGAAACCCGAATCACACCAGCGAGAATCTTTGGGTCTTCAAGCAGGCTGGCAAGCTAAACGCCGAGCACAAAGGGAGGGAGCCTCAAAGTGAAGATGAGGACGAACCTTGTCAGCCGAACACTGGGGACAAAAAAAAATTCCACCGGAAGTCAAAACAGTGAACATGATCTACGTCACCCATATACCAAAGAGGAAGCGCAAACACGCACTCCGAGACATATACACTGTGGAGCCCGTCGCCCCCAAATTCAACCCTTGGTCGGCCTGCCCGATCACTTTCGATCGCAGGGATCATCCGACTAGTATCCGGCATGGAGGTTCGGCTGCCTTGGTACTCGACCCAATAATTGACGGATACCATCTCACTCGAGTCCTCATGGACGGCGGCGGTAGTCTTAATCTGATATATCTCAGGACACTATCCGCAAGATGGGGATAGACCCGTCGAGAATTAGCCAAAGCAGTACTACCTTTAAAGGAGTAATACCAGGCGTAGAGGCCCGCTGTATGGCCTCTTTAACATTAGAGGTTGTATTCGGTTCTCCCGACAACTTTTGAAGCGAAGAACTAATCTTCAATATCGCTCTAATCTGAAGCGGCTATCATGCACTTCTCGAAAGAATGGCCTTCACTCGATTCAATGCAGTACCGCATTATGCTTATCACAAACTAAAGATGCCCGTCCACGCGGCGTCATCACTATTAGTGGCAACACAGAGCGCTCTCTTCGCGCGGAAGAGTGTTTGGCAGCTCTAGCAGCCGAACCACCGAATGGCCTCTCCAGCCCGAGTAACTGATCGGTCTTCAAGATCACGGACACGGCTAGACGTGTCCGGTGCACCACTAGTTGTAACAGCGCAGATAAACCTGAGCTTGATTAACGGTTATGCCCCCATACGTGGTGCTGGGGGCTGCCCGCATGTAAAGGGTCCATAGTTCGGCTTGATCCTATTTACACTCAAGAAATTGCATTTTCAAAGTTCATTAAGTTTAACCGACTTTACGCACGGTCACACCAGAATCTTTCACCTAGGTTTCTTTTTTTTACAGGTGACCATCGTGCTACACCCTTCAAGGATACGGCACAACAGAGACAAAGGCACAGACGTGCAGCAGGGCCCCATCCAAAGGTTTCTTTTTAGATTAAGACCCTGCGTAAACCTTTTTTATTGTCTCTTGTTGTTTCACACCCTCTCGGCACTTAAAATGACCAAGAAGAATACCGGCGCTACTGGCGAGCTCATGATTCGCCATTCTAAAATAGACGCTACAGAGACAGCATCAAGTGTTTTTTTGAGATCTACGCTCTCACCACAAGTGCTCTTTCGCCACGCCGGATTGATGCACGTACCTTGAAATTCTGGGTTCATTATCGAGGGCGGTACTCAACCCAGTATATGTTTTCAAGTCCGAATTCCTCCGGGAGTGTTCGGCGTCGCGAGTTTGGCCTTATATGCATCAGCTCCGAATCATGTCTTTGGTCAATAGTTGGGTTTGCCCGGCTCCCGTGTTTTGCTACCTTACATTCCACTTTATTGGCTAAGGTGGCACCGGGAGAACTACTGCGATTGTGCCCTGGTTCATCCCGATGAGCACCTTAGTAGAGAAAGCCAAAAACTGACTGTCATGATAAAGCGAGAGACTGGTCAACCACTCAATGACTCAGCGGAATCTTTGCGATTCCTCCGCATTAACGAAGGACCGGTTTCCCGGTCACATATGGACGTGCACCGTACTCGGATGAACGCGGACATACCAGGGGCTATATAGTAGCCCCACCGTCAAACTCCTATGGATAAGTGAAAGTGTTAAAGCTATATAGTCCGATTGCCTTGTTCGCCACGCCACCACCTCCTTAACGGACCAAGACATTAAAATGAGCCCTCTAACGAAGGGATGAAGACCAAAGCCTAGCCCTTGGAGGAAGTGGGAGATGAATACGACGCTCTCGTTGGGTTCGGGAGTAGGGATAACCTGCCCTTGAGCAGGAAGCCTATGAAGGATTTCGGCGGTCAGATATCTAGCCTCCCTAAGCTTCTTGATGTCCTCCTCTATGACGGAAGAGGCCATCCACCGGCATTGAAGGTTGGATCCAGACATGGTTGAAGGTCCAGAGCGCCTAGACTAAACCTTGGGTGTTGGAACTCGAGGTGGGAGAAGGGAAGGATCAGGCGTGGAAAGAAAAGGACAAGTCTTGACCTCTTTATATAGAGGAAGAATGTCAAGCAACGTCCGCGCGGTCATTTGGAACTTGCATAAACCAAGGAGTCGTACTAATGGAGCGGTTGGGTTACCCACGCCCGTATTGATGAGAATCTCATGATAAGGGGGACACGATCTCTGCTTAGACAAGATGTGCCAATAAAACCGCCTCGCAAGACGTGTATTGCCAGGTTGGGAAAAACAGTTTGAATAATAACCGGGCCGTGGCGTGATGTCACGCTATGGAAAAGTTGTCAGTAGATTAGATTCATGGAATACTGTGCTCTCTACAGTGGTGTGTGGAATTTGTTTTGCAGAGCCGGACACCATTCTTGTGTTCAAGATATTCTTTGGAGTATATGGAGAAGGAACCCGCCTTGCAATGCCGAAGACAATCTGCACATCGGACTCATCGTCATTGAAGCTGGTTAAGAGACTCTTGAGGAGTCGAGTTAGGGGTCCTCGGACAGCGAGACTATATGCTTATGCCGGACTGTTGGACTATGACGATACAAGATTGAAGACTTCGTCCCGTGTCCGGGTGGGACTCTCCTTTGCATGGAAGGCAAGCTTGGCAATTAGGATATGTAGATTTACTTCTCTGTAACCGACTCTGTGTAACCGTAGGCCCCTCCGGTGTCTATATAAACCGGAGGGTTTAGTCCATAGAAAAACAACAATCAGAATCATAGGCTAGCTTTTAGGGTTTAGCCTCTATGATGTCGTGGTAGATCAACTCTTGTAATACTCATATCATCAAGATCAATCAAGCAGGAAGTAGGGTATTACATCCATAGAGAGGGCCTGATCCTGGGTAAACATTGTGTCCCCTGCCTCCTGTTACCATTAGCCTTAGACGCACAGTTTGGGACCCCCTACCCGAGATCCACCGGTTTTGACACCGACAACAAGCAGTACAGTCTATCCTGACAAAAGTAGTCTCTGCCTGTGAAAAGCCTCTGGTCGTGACGCTGTGGTGGGCTCGGTGATGACCTCCGTCCAGCCGTCCTGGCGGTCTTGGTCTCGTTGCACCAGAATGGAAACCTTTGACTGATTCCTCTGGACTCCGCTCCTGTGGCTTACCTCCCTTGCACCGATGACGAAACCTGTGCTCTGTACCCGCCTAGCGCCCTCCTGGCCTTGGTCGTCATGGCTCACGTCAGCCGATCCTCATGAGGTAGCTGCATAGATCTCTCCGCCCCTCAAGAGCCCTCCTGAGGAGGCTAGCTCCTTCGGGGGTCTTGGCGTCGTCCGCCTCACGAGGCTTGGCCCCTCGCGAGGTCTTGCTATGTTGTTGTCGAAGTTGCGCCGTAGCAGGCCGTCAATGGAGCCACGTGGTGGGCCGCAGGCAGGCAGGACTGGATACCCCCAAGTCCAGGACGCCGACAAATTTGGTTATGCAATGCTGTCTTATTAAGTATATATGTTAATGCTCTATAGATAGAGCAAATCACATCGCACATGGACTAAACAATGGAACCTGTTGGTGATGATTTCATCAATCACTAAAAATTGTATACCAGCAACCGTTTTCTCACAACACACACGACTTGTTAACATGAATCTTCTGTGTTGTTATCGGTCTTCCCATACATTTCAGATTACAGACCTATTTTCCGCGTATCACACACATCTTGTTAAGTTGAACCATTTCTGTTCTCTTAGCTGAATGCAAACAGTTCATCCGAGTGAACTGTATGATGTATCTCCTTTTACACCTTCATCGGCTGCCCATTTACATTGTCCGCCTCGCCATAAACAATTCATCCGAGTGAACCGTATGCTCTGCATCGCAGACGCCTTCATGTGGTAGCCCATTTCTTTTGTTCCTCCTCATCGCAAACAGTTAATTGAACTGAACCGTATGCCCTTAATCGCACACGCAACCAAAATCTCAACCGTGTTTGATGCATCCGTCATCGCAAATGTTTTGCACCTTTTTGATGGTTTTTACAACATCGTTTGCGATTATTGCATCACACACAGTTTCGTCGAAGGGTCTCTGATCGTAGTGTCGCATTAGAAGCATCCTGCAGTAGTGTGAATTGGTGAGCGAATATTGTTTGGAGTCCCGTATGAGATCACGTACATGACGAGGAGCTCCAGAATGGTCCGGAGGTAAAGATTAATATAAAGGATGATGTTGTTTGGTCACCGAAAATGTTTTGGAATGTATCGGGTAGTCATCTGATCGCCGGAAGGGGTTCCGGGAGGCCCCGGGAGGTTATTGGGCCATATGGGCCAAACAAGGGGAGCACACCTGCCCACAAGGGGTTGGCGCGCCCCACCTCTAGGCCGCCGGCTGTAAGGGAGGAAAGGGGGAGGGCTAGCCCCTCCTGCCTCCCCCTCCACATGAGAGAAAGGAAAGGGGGGAGGGGGGCGCCACCCCCTCCTGCCTTCCCCCACGCGCCTAAGAAGGAAGGGGGTGGCGGCCAGGGCAGGAGCCCAAGGGTGGCCTCCGGCCTCCTTGGGGTGCCCTAAGCTGCCTCCCCTCCTCCCCCACCTATATATATGAGGGGGGACACCACACAACCCCATGACAATTCACAAGTCGTGTGCGGCGCCCATCTCCCCGGTTTTTCTGCAGTGCACGGCGAAGCCCTGCGGAACAAGTTCATAACCACCGTCATCATACCGTCATGCTGCCGGAACTCATTTACTACCTCACCGGTCTTGCTAGATCAAAAGGGCGAAGACGTCATCGAGCTGAATGCGGAGGTGCCGTACGTTCGGTACTTGATCGGTTGGATCGTGAAGGTGTACGACTACATCAACCACGTTGATAAACGCTTCCGCTAAACGGTCTACGAGGATACGTAGACATATTCACCCCTCTCGTAGCTATGCATCTCCATGGATAGATCTAGCGTGTGCATAGATTTTTTTCTTTTCCATGCAACGTCCCCCATCATGTTCAATAGTTTGTTCCCTGAAAACACAACCAACACAACTATCTAGGTACTCCCTAGAAGCATCGGTTAGTCCATTATAGAAGATATGAAGTATTTTATTTTTCTTAAGAGGATGATCACGCAAAGCATTAAATAACTAGAGAAGCCTCCCTCAAGATTGAGGGAGATTGTCTTCTTCAATTTGCACGAAGTTAAATATTTCCTGTAAGGCAACTTGTTTGTTATGAGCAGGAAAATATTTTTCAGAGAAGTAATATATCATATCCTGGTGACTATGCACACAACCAGGACCAAGAGTATTAAACCATTTCTTAGCATCACCCTTTAATGTGAAAGGAAACAAATTAATAATATAGTAGTAGAGGTTTTTTCCTCATGATCAAACAGGGTGGCTATATCATTTAAATTAGTAAGGTGTGCCACAACAGTTTCTGTTTCATAACCATGAAAAGGATCAGATTCAACCAAAGTACTTAACTCCGTATCGACAGAGAATTCATAATCCTTATCGGTAACAAAGATGGGAGAAGTAGCAAACTTAGGATTATATTTCATTTTCTCCATCATAGATTTTTCTTATAACATCTTCTCTATCATCACAAGCAAGAAATTCTCTAGCTATCTCCCCATCCGTAACATAACCCTCATGGACCTTAGGCATCTCAATTCTAGGAGAGCTAGGTCTAATAGGTGAATCATAAATTTCAACAGTTTCAGCATTTTCCTATTCTTTAGCTTTAGCAAGTTGTTCATCAAGGAATTCACCTAGTGGCACAGTTTCATTAAGAAGAGTACTAGCATCATTCAAATCATAAGTAGTATCATCACCTACTTGCGACATATCAGAATTAATAGCAGGTGGTGGTGTTGCAAGACTACTCAAAACAAAAGGTGAATCAATTGGAGAGCTAGATGGCAGTTCCTTACCTCCCCTCATCTTAGAGGAAACGATCTTGGTCTATCATCTTTCATATTGTTCATAGTTATCAACAGATATAAATCCCAAGTGACTCAGCCAAAAATAGCGTGATAACCCACAAAGGTCTTGATAACCCACAAGTATAGGGGATTGCAATTGTTTTTGAGGATAGAGTATTCAACCCAAATTTATTGATTTGACACAAGGGTAGCCAAAGAATATTTGAAAGTATTATTAGTTGAGTAGTCAATTCAAGCACACCTGGAGAACTAAATATCTGCGGCGAAGTGATCAGTAGCACAGTAGTATGATAGTTTGATAGTATTGGTAACAGTAGCAATAGTAATAGTAACAGTAGCTATCGGTGTCAAAACCGGCGGATCTCGGGTAGGGGGTCCCGAACTGTGCGTCTAGGCGGATGGTAACAGGAGACAAGGGACCGCGATGTTTTTACCCGAGTTCGAGGCCCTCTCGGTGGAGGTAAACCCTACTCCTTCTTGATTGATATTTATGATATGGGTAGTACAAGAGTAGATCTACCCCGAGATCAAGGAGGCTAAACCCTAGAAGCTAGCCTATGGTATGATTGTTGTTCGTCCTACGGACTAAAAATCCTCCGGTTTATATAGACACCGGAGAGGGCTAGGGTTACACAGAGTCGGCTACAATGGTAGGAGATCTACATATCCGTATCGCCAAGATTGCCTTCCACGCCAAGGAAAGTCCCATCCGGACACAAGACGAAGTCTTCAATCTTGTATCTTCATAGTCTTGGAGTCTGGCCGACGGTGATATTTCGGCTATCCGGACACCCCCTAGTCTAGGACTCCCTCAGTAGCCCCTGAACCAGGCTTCAATGACGACGAGTCCGGCGCGCATATTGTCTTCGGCATTGCAAGGCGGGTTCCTCCTCCGAATAATTCATAGAAGATTTTGAACACCATGATAGTGTCCGGCTCTGCAAAACAAGTTCCACATACCACCGTAGAGAGAATAATATTTACACAAGTTCAATCTGCTGACGTATCTCGTGGCATGATGTCACACCACAGCCAAGCCTTTATTCAAGTTGTTTTTACTGTTCCACCTCAGCGCGTTTAGCGAAGCGGTTTCCTTGGCACGTCTTGTCAAAGCAGAGATCGTGTCCCCTTATTCCGGGATTCTCATTAATATGGGCGTGGGTAACCCAACCGCGCCCGTTGGCACGCCTCCTCCATCGAAGGCGAGTCCCAAACGGTCACGGGGACGGCTCTTGGTATTCAACCCCTTTATAACGAGACCAAGGCCTGTTCCTTTACTTCAATCTCAATCAAATCCGCCCCTCGCCTTGAGTTCCAACACCCAAGGCTCCAGATTCAGGCGCTTCGGACCTTCGTCAATGTCTGGCTCCGACCTACAAGGCCGGTGGATGCCTTCTTCCGTCACGGAAGAAGATGTGCTAAATCTGAGAGACGCCAAGTATCTAACCGGCAAAATTGCGCATAGGCTGCCTGCCCAAGGGCAAGTCATTCCTACTCCCGAGCCTGGTGAGAGCGTGGTGTTCGTGTCTCACTTCCGTCGGGGTCTAGGCTTCCCGACGGACCCCTTCGTGAGGGGGCTCATGTTTTATTATGGGCTGGAATTCCATGACTTGGATCCGGAGTCCATCCTCCACATCTCATCGTTCATTGTTGTATGCGAAGCCTTCCTCCGCACTACCCCTCACTTGGATTGTGGCTCAAGACCTTCAATGTGGAGCGAAGATGATCGAAGGCGGCGGCGGAAGTCTTGGAGGGATTATAAGCAAGAGGGCTGGCGCTCCATGGCGAGGCTTTTTCAAGAGGAGCTTGGTTTGTGGCAACAGGTGGTTCTACATCACCGCTACGAGGCACCGGATGGGTGGCGCCGCCTGCCTTTCGCTCGGGCCCTCCTGGCGGTGGCGTCATGGGTCGACAAAGGGCTTGGTGGGGGCCGTCCAGGGCGTACCCTTTTGCGGGCCGTGTTCGAGACCTACAAGAGAGAGATCAATCTGGTTGTAGTGGCGCAGGTCATCTGATTGGCGCTTACGCCTGCAACGTCGCCCCCTCCTTTGTGGGAATTCAATCCGGAGGGACCGTGAGCTCTTCAACACTTCATGGGTGCGGCGCTTGTGGAGATGTATAAACTGTTCTTCGGATCACAAGAGATGTGTCCGGACTTGACCGAGGGCGCAGTTTTGAGCTGTCCTTGGGATACTCAAGTAAGTAGTCCTGTGCCCGGACATGCTATCCGTACATTTATCATAAACTTGCCCTTTAAAGAGTTGTCCCTTGAACAGGAATGGATAGCAAAAGCAAAATTAATAAGATGTCCGGCCCCCCTCCCTGAGACCACGCCGGATCATGTGTTAACCAAGATGCTGGAGGTTGCGCTTTCAGAAGAGGGCGAAGGGGGGAACAGGAAAGCTACCGCCTCCACTAAGGAGGCTCTCAAGAAAGGGAGGATCGAGAATCCCTCCCTCCAGGGGGAGAAGAGGACCGCTTCTGAGGATCCGGAGGCTATGGCCTCAAAGCGGGGGAAGAAATCTTCACCAGAGGGTCCTGCACCGGGAGGGGCCCAGGCCGCACTATTTCCCCAAGGAAATCAGCCCTCTAGCGAGCCGTAAGTAGAAAGGGGAGTTTTGTAATAAGGGACATCCCTGTTTTTATTTCTGAAGATAAACGAAGTTATTACCTTGTAGTTCAGATCTCAGCCCTTCTCAGCGGAGCTCATCTTCGGGGGATCTTCGTCCGGAGATGATGGAGAGTGAAACGCCTCCATCTACCACACCGTCAGGCGGGGCGGACGACCCTAAGGTGTCGTCGCGGAGGGTTTCGTCAAGTCTGGCGGGGCCGGAAGGTTCAGCACCAACTGGTGTACGGTCGGAGGAGCTGAGGGATCTGCTTGGGCGAGCGTCTATCTCAGAAGATCACCGTATGTTAATGGGTATGGTGATTGAAAGGATTTCATCCGCGAGGCGGGTTGCATGAGGTCGTCGAAGTTTCTTGTGGGGGTTTGAAATCACGCAAAATGATATACCTTCGACAGTTTTGCATATAGAATCATACCTGTATAGATAGTAGCCCTGAGACTCGATGCGTTGTCCATGACGGCGTCGAGGATCATAATATCGGTTATAGATGTCGCCCTTCCTATGCGGTTGGCGAAGCGTTCGGTGGCCAGCCGGATGATAGATTTGTCGGCTGAAGCGACAACTCGGCGTTGCGGATCACGAACATCGCGCTAGTCAATAGCGACTTGACGAGTCACAAGGTATGTGGCTTCTCCGTGGATACTGTAAGGGAGCTTGGCGCCCGCCTTACAACATGTATGTAATGCGGATGGTGCGCTGCTATGGAGGACCTTGGGTGAAACTCGCCCGAGCCAAGGAGCAAGCGAGAAAAAAATAATCGGCTGCCTTGAAGGCGGCGAAGAGCTAAAAGCCCAACAGCTGCTCTTTGCCGGCGAGGGGAGGAAATGGCGAAATGGCCGTGAAGGTGAAGGATGCTACCGACCGCTGCAAGTTTCTTGAAAGAGAACGCCGAGCGGAGCAAGAGGACATGAAGAAGCCCACTGCCGAAGCCAAGGATGCCCGCTCCGCAATGAGAGCTATGAAGGAGGAGCTACGTCAAGCCAGGGATATTGCGGCTGGAAAGCCCTTTCTGCTGCGGAGGAAGTTCACGGATCCGAAGTATGCTCAGTTGAGCCAACTGTGGGGTGCGGAGGATGCTTATCTGAATTTGGCGGCGAGTGCCGCAGACGCGGTCGCACACTTCCGAGGCCAAAAGGATTATGGAATGGAAGAGCTTTTTTGGTCACAGTTCCATAGTCTAGAGCGTCCACTTCCATTAACCAATCGGTTAGCCGAATGGGCTGAGCTGAATAGGTTGTCCGGACTTGCCATGAAGGACATCGTGACTCATTTGTGGCCAAAAAGGCCCGAGCCGAAGAGTTATTTTGGCTTGGTGCAGCAGTTCCTTGATGCAGTGCCGCATATCGATGCAATGAAACAGTCGGCATGCATAGAGGGTGCATGGATGGCTCTCGCCGTGTCAAAACATCTTTGGGCAGAGATGAAGGCCACCGACGTTGCATCGAGATTGAGACGAAGCCGATTACCTGTCGAGCACTATTTTGAGGAAGTCCTGCAAGGCGCTCGTTTAATAGAGACGCAATGCTCGAAAAATGTTATGTTCAAATGACATGTATGATTTGTGAAACCATGTTTCAAATATAATATAAGGGCTTTTTATACTTGTGCGTTCAAGTGTTGAAATACCACCTGTGTGGCCGTTAATGTATATTTGTATATAACCTGAAAGATGGCAGTCTTGACATTACGCACATAGTGCGGGGTGTTTGCAAAAAAAGCGCATTTTCACTTAATCCAACGTCTTGGTCCTATGAAGGAGGTGATAGCGTAGGAAACTAGGCAACTGGACTATAATGCTTCATCACTTTCACTTAGCCATAGGAGTTCGATGGTGGGGCTACTATATAGCCCCTAGGGGCACCGCGCTCTCGAATTCGAGAATGCGTATGTGCTGACGGAAAGCGGTCCTTCGTTAAAGCGGAGAATTCTAAACATTCCGGTGGTCGTCGAGTGGTTAACCGGTCTCTCGCTATATCATGACGATCGGTTTTCGGCTTTCTCTCTTGAGGTGCTCACCTAGACAAACCAGGGCACAATCGCGATAGTTCTCCACAGTGCGCGTTAGCGATAGAGCGGAGCGTAAGGCAGCAAAACACGGAGCAGGGCAAACCCAACATTTGACCAAAGACATGATTGAAGCTGATGCATATAAGGCCTAACTCGAGGCGCGAACACTCCCTAAGGTATTCGGTCTTTATGAAAACGGGCAGAACAATGCCTTAAGCCCCTAATGTCTAGGTACGCGCAAAAATTTCTGACGCGGCCGATGCCAAAACGCCAGCCTCCTCCTCGGTTATAGTGAGAAACCGGGGGATGTGTATCAACAAGAGACAGTAAGAAAGGTTTATGCAGGGTCTTAATCTGAAAAGAATCCTTGCAACGGGTCCCTACTGCACGTCTGCGCCTGTGTCTCCGTTTTGCCGTATCCTGGACCGGTGTAGCATGGTGTTCATCTGTAAATGAGAAGAACTTAGTTGGAAAAAAGGATCATGCGAAAAATGTATAAACAGAGTATAATTCAAAAAATGAATAAAATTGAGCTTTATTGTCTCTTATTGTACATGCGTGCAGCCCTTGTAAGAAGTCTGGCTAGTAAGCCCCTTGTTTATTTATGCCGGACTCGCCTAACCGTGCCCAGGATCTAAATGACCTGTTTAGGTGCTTTGATCAGCAAAGCCGGATTAATGTGTGGCTGTCAAGGCAGTCTCACTTTCTTTCATATTCAAGGAACACTCGAGGTTTCCCTTTAATGAGACGATGCTGCGTGGACCGGGCATTTTAAGTGTAAGAGATGCATAATGCGGTATTGCGTTAAAGCGGGCAAAAGCTCCGCGTCTCAATAGTGCTTGATAGCTACTTTTAAATGTGGCGATGTGGAAGACTAACTTTTCGCGAGGGAAGTTGTCGGGTGAGCCGAACACAACTTCTATTGGTAGAGAGCCCGTACAATGGGCATATGGGCCTGGCATCACTCCTCTAAAGGAAGTGTTGCTATGGCGTATTTTGGTTGGGTCTATCCCCATTCTGCGGATTGTATCCTGATATAGCAGGTTTAGTTCACTGCCACCGTCCATTAGGACTTGTGTAAATTGTAGTCCGTCGATTATAGGATCTAATATCAGAGCAGTCCATCCTGCGTTCCGGATACTTACGGAGTAATCCTGATGGTCGAAAGTGATTGGTTTTGACATCCAGTGTCGGGACTCCGCTGGGGTGGACCGTGCGACGCGTACTTTAATGGGCGCCGCTCTATTTTTGCCTGTTGTCACTTGAAGTGAGTTTTCTATTTTGACCTCTTGTGGGAAATTCCTTTGTTTTCCAGTGCTCTGCTTGTGGAGTTCGTCATCGTCCTTGCTTGGTTTGTCGAGCCCCTTGTGTTCGGCATTAAGTCGGCCGGACTGTTTGAAGACCCAACAATCTCTGTGGGTGTGGTTTGCAGGCTTCCCGGAGGTACTGTGGATTTGGCATATCTTGTCCAAGATTTTGTTTAGGTTGGATAGCTCGTCGCTGTTGTCCTTGAGAGGCGGTGTTTTGTTGTTCTGAGAGCTTTTGAATCCGGCGTTGGTATGCGTGCTCTTTGGGCCATTTCCCTTAGTCCGGCGCTGGTCCTTGCTACGTCGTGGTTTCCCATTTCCATCCTGACCTCGGATGTACTTGGGTCGCTGGTGCGCATCTTGCCAGCCAGCTATCCTCTCCAGCATAAGCGGGTCATGAGGCTTGTTAGTGCGGCCATTGTTCTTGGCTTTTCTGGCGAGGTGTCTGGCGAGCCATTCGTCTCGGACATTATGTTTGAAGGCTGCTAAGGCTTATTGTCGAACGATCGACTATTTGGTTCTTTTGGTGAGAACCTGTTCCAATTTATGGTGACTCTCGGGCTGTTGAGTTATGTGACTTAAATAAATGCGCATCCGGAGGGCGGACATAAGTCCCCGAAATTTGCAAACGCATCCTCGAGCTCTTCCCAACTTCCAATGGTATTTTCTGGGAGGCTTTTGAGCCAATGTCGAGCTGGCCCTTTGAGCTTGAGGGGTAAGTATTTTATGGTGTGGAGGTCATCTCCTCTAGCCATATGTATGTGCAGGATGTAATCCTCAATCCAGACTCCAGGGTCTGGTGTTCCGTCGTATGCCTCTATGTTTACGGGCTTGAATCCCACTTGGAATTCATGATCCAGCACCTCATCGATGAAACATAAGGGGTGTGCGGCGCCCCTGTATTTGGGTGCGCCGTGATGTTCGAATACTCGACGTGTTGTATTGCTTTCTGGAGCTTGCATTCTTGGCCCATAGATGGACCTGACCGGGCCATCCTTTTTGTGGGGATCCTTATGTGGATCACGTGCGGCTTGTGCGCAGCGCCGCTTGCCGATCTTTGTTTGTCATGTGGTCGTCTATCCGGCCGGGCGGCCTCTTTGTTCTTTGATTGTGGGGCTCTCGGCCTCCTCGTCAAGTCGGGTAGTAGTTTGCGCGGGTAGCTTTTTGCTTGGCGACTATCGCCCGTGTTGTCTGCGGTCTTGAGTACTTTGCTCCATCTCATTACGATCGTCTTCCACTGTTTTGAGCTTTAAGCTTACGCTTCTTGAGACTTCGTGCAGTGGCGACGAGCTTTTTGTGGAGGTTCTTCTGTTCCAACGATGTGTCCAGCGTGAGATCGTCCGGACTGTTGTTTTCGCCGGGGACGGATTGCTTATCGAATTCATCCTGTTCGGATGGTTTCTCGGGGGCATGTTCATCGTCCACCGGTTCGCCCTGCTCTATGGCTGGGTCTGTATGTGTGCTGTCGTTTTCGAGGCAGGACTTTAAGCGGCGCTTACGTCGCTGTTTTGACTGTTTTTCGAGGGAATTATCCTTCGCAGCGTCCCGTTGTTCCTCGTTATCGCTTCCTTTAGGTGTATCCACCATATATACATCATGAGTTGAGGTGGCCCTCTAGTGCCCTGTAGGCGCGGGTTCTTGGTCGTCTCCGGCATCGTCGTCCATACCGTCGATGTCTTCGGAGTAGAAGTCTAGCATATCGGTTAAGTCATAGAGAGTGGCTACAAAGTGGGTGGTGGGTGGGCGTTGAATTTCTTCGTCATCCGGATCCCAACCTTCCTGACCATAGTCCGTCCAGGGCTCTCCTGATAGAGAGAGAGACTTCTGTGAATTCAGGATGTCGCCAAAAGGCGAGTGCTGAAAGATGTCCACGGCGGTGAACTCCATGATCGGCGCCCAATCGTGTTCGATTGGCAGGGGCGCGGAAGGTTCGGGGTTCGGAGAGGAGTCCGGCACCTTGGAGTCATGAGCTTCACAAGGGACAGGGTTGGTATTCAGCTCTATCGCCGTAGAGGTAGCAGCCCCCGAGGCGGTGTCTAGCCACCCATCCTCGATCGGCGCAGTCGGCTCCGAGCTAAGGGTCGGAGCGGACTCTTGTGCGGCATCTAGGGCACTGTCCGGCAGCAGAGCTAAATCTAGCCCATCGTGACAGTGCGGCGTGCTCGGCTGTTGCTCGAATCCGTCGAAGATCAAGTCTCCGCGGATGTCGGCCGTATAGTTCAAACTTCCAAATCTGACCTAATGGCGAGGGGCGTAGCTTTGGATCTGCTGCCGAATACGAAAATCTGTCCGGGGAGAAAAGTCTCACCCTGGACCGCGTTGTTGTTGACGATCGAAGGAGCCATTGGGCATATAGGTGACGACACAGAGGAACTCTCAATAAAAGCACCAATGTCGGTGTCAAAACCAGTGGATCTCGGGTAGGGGGTCCCGAGCTGTGCATCTAGGCATATGGTAACAGGAAACAAGGGACACGATGTTTTTACCCAGGTTCGGGCCCTCTCGGTGGAGGTAAAACCCTACTCTTGCTTCATTGATATTGATGATATGGGTAGTACAAGAGTAGATCTACCACGAGATCAAGGAGGCTAAACCCTAGAAGCTAGCCTATGGTATGATTGTTGTTCGTCCTACGGACTAAAAACCCTCTGGTTTATATAGACACCAGAGAGGGCTAGGGTTACACAGAGTCGGCTACAATGGTAGGAGATCTACATATCCGTATCGCCAAGCTTGCCTTCCACGCCAAGGAAAGTCCCATCCGGACACGGGACGAAGTCTTCAATCTTGTATCTTCATAGTCTTGGAGTCCGGCCGACGGTGATAGTTCGGCTATCCAGACACCCCCTAGTCCAGGACTCCCTCAGTAGCAGTAGCAGTTTTACAACGATTGTAATAGTACCAAGTAACTTAGCAAAGATCAATATGCGAAAGTCGTAGGCATTGGATCAGTGATGGATCATTGTGGTGGATAACATTCATCATGTAACAATCGTAACCTAAGGCGACACAGAACTAGCTCCAATTCATCAATGTAATGTAGGCTTGTATTCCGTATACAGTCATACATGCTTATAATAAGAACTTGCATTACATCTTTTGTCCTACCCTCCCGTGGCAGCGGGGTCCATAAGGAAATCTATGGGATATTAAGGCCTCCATTCAATAGAGAACCGGAACAAAGCATTAGCACATAGTGAATACATGAACTCATCAAATTACGGTAATCACCAGAAAGAATCCCAATTATTGTCACCTTGGGGAATGGAGATCATAACACGTAATATAGGTGCATACAACTTGCAAGATAGATCAAGAACACAAATATATTCATGAAACAAAAAGTGTTCAAATCTGGAAGCATGGCACTCGGGCACTAGTGATAATCATTAAGCATAGAAAAGTCATAGCAACATCAATCTCAGAACATAGTGGATACTAGGGATCATGTGCTAATAAAACTAACTCGACTACATGACAAATCTCATCCAACCCATCACCGTCCAGCAAGCCAACGATGGAAGAACTCACTCCCAGTGGTGAGCACCATGAAATTGGTGATGGAGAATGGTTGATGATGATGACGTCGTCGAATCCCCCTCTTTGGAGCCCGAAACAGACTCCAGATCAGCCCTCCCGATGAAGAACAGGAGGTGGTGGCGGCTTTGTATCGTAAAACACGATGATTCCTTCTCCCTGTTTTTTCTAGATGAACAGGTACTTATGGAGTTGGAGTTCGGGTTGCAGGAGCTGCCATGGGCCCACAAGCCTGCTAGGGGCGCCCCTGTGCTTGTGGCGCCTGGTGACCCCCCTCTGATATTTCTCTTTGCTAGTTTTTTTATATTCTAAAAACATTCTCCGTAAAAATTTCAACTCAATCCAAGAACTTTTATTTCTGCACAAAAATAACACCATGGCAATTCTATTGAAAATAACGTAAGTATGAGTTAGTTCCATTCAAATCATTTAAATTAGAGTCCAAAACAAGAGCAAAAGTGTTTGGAAAAGTAGATACGTTTTGGACGTATCAACAACCAGAACTACACATGGTCTTAGGCTCTCACGTACATACCCGTTCTCAAGGGGGTGTTGCAATTGCCTTTGAATTGTCTCATCGGAGTTGACGCGGTAGCACTACTATGGGAATGCCTAGTAGTAGCGGACGCAAAAAGGCCAGTAGTGGAGGGCGAGGCGCCGAGGGCCACCCACCACGGACCTCCAGCCACTGCTATTATGGCATAAGTGGCGGGCGGGTGCCCACCCCTGGTGGGCGTATAGTAGTGGCGGGCTTTATGTATTGTGATACGTCTCCAACGTATCTATAATTTTTTATTGTTCCATGCTGATATATTATCAATCTTGGATGTTTTACATTCACTTTATACCAACCTTATATCATTTTTTGGGACTAACCTATTGAGATAGTGCCCAGGGCCAGTTCCTGTTTTTTTGCTTGTTTTTTACTTTGCAAAATATCCATATCAAATGAAGTCCAAATGCAGCAAAACTTTTTGGAGGTTTTTTTGCCTAGAAGAGACCCAAGGAGCCCACGAGGTGACCAGAGAAGGCCCATGGGGCCCACAAGACACCAGGGTGCGCCCTGGTGCCTTGTGGGGCTCACGGTGATCTTTTCCACTGCCTCTCAGTTCTATAAATACTCAGATACTCCAGAAACCCTAGGGGAGTCTACAAAACACAATTCCAGCCGCCGCAAGTTCTAGAACCTTGTCGGAGGGGGAAATGATCATGGAGGGGTTCATCATCCTCGTTGGTGCTCCTCCGATGATGCGTGAGTAGTTTACCACATACCTACGTGTCTGTAGGCAGTAGCTAGATGACTTCTTCTCTCTCTTTGATCTTCAATACAATGTTCTCCTCGATGTTCTTGGATATTTATTTGATGTAATGACTTTTAGCGGTGTGTTTGTTGGGATACGATGATTTGCGAGTTTATGATCAGTTCTATCTATGAATATTATTTGAGTCTTCTCTAAACTCTTTTATGCATGATCTTTATAGCCTCGTATTTCTTCTCCGAAACTTTGGTTTGGTTTGGCTAACTAGATTGATATTTCTTGCATTGGGAAGAGGTGCTTTGTGATGGGTTTGATCTTGCGGTGCTTATTCTCAGTGATAGAAGGAGACATGACACGCATGCATCATTGCCAGTAAGGATAAAAAGATGGGGTCTATTCCTACCTAAATAGATCTTGTCTACATCATGTCATCGTTCTTATTGCATTATTCCGATTTCCCAAGAAGTTAATACACTAGATGCATGCTGGATGGCGGTCGATGTGTGGAGTAATAGTGGTAGATGCAGGTAGGAGTCGATCTACTAATCTTGGACGTGATGCCTTCATACATGATCATTGCCTTGGATATTGTCATATTATTTGCTCTTCTATCAATTGCTCAACAGTAATTTGTTTACCCACCGTATGCTATTTTCTTGAGAGAAGCCACTAGTGAAATCTATGGCCCCCGGGTCTATTTCCTATGATATTATTTTCAGATCTATTATTCCAAAAACTGAAAAATACCTTGCTACACTTTTTATTTATTTATTTATTTTGTTTTGTTTTTTTGTCAGATCTATTTATGAAATCTCAAACAATTTTATCTATCTCAATACCGAGGAGAGATTGACAACCCCTCTTATGTGTTGGGTTGCAAGTATTTGTTATTTGCGTGCATGTGCTGTTTACATAGTGTTGCTTGGTTCTCCTACAAGATTGATAACCTTGGTTTGATAACTGAGGGAAATACTTATCGTTGATGTGCTGCATCACCCTCTCCTCTTCGGGGAAATATCAACGCAGATACAAGCAATCAGGAATAATTTCTAGCGCCGTTACCGGGGAGAAATCATCAACATCTATCAGGTACCCAATCACAAATCTCATCTCCCCCACTTCTAAAACGTTTTTCAGAAAAATACAAAAATATTTTTGTTTGCCTTTTTGCTTGTTTGCTATTTTTGTTTGTGTTACCATGTGCCTTCTATTTGCTTGCATCTTTGCTTGCTAAAAATATATTGATATGGATCTTCATCCAATTGCTAATATTTTTAAAAGATTCAATTATGATGAACCAATTGCTAGTGAGTTCAGCGCACTAGGTTATCTTTATGAAGTTTTGCTTGAAATTCGTGAATCTGATATTTGTGATGAAGTGTTAAAAGAAGAAATTTATAAAGTGACTCACGATAGCTCCTTGAAATAAAAGCATGATTGCAATGATGTTACTATAAATTCTATTAATGTTGATTGTGTTAGTGATATGCAAAACCCCAAGCTTGGGGATGATGATTTTGTTATGTCCGAAACTCATTGTAATGATCATGATTGGGGTGATGCTTCATTCGATCTAGAAAATTTATTTAAACCTCATGATGAATATGATATCAATGATAATGTTTGCAATATTATTGAAAGTGGGTTTGGAAGAGTGTCAACTCTAGGAAAAAAGAAACCCACATATTTGGAGAGTGTTCAATCTTATGATTTTTTTAATGAAAGTGGTTTGGAGAGGTCATGACTTTAGTTGATGTTAATCTCACTATCTTGGAAGATTATAAATTTTTTATGCATGTGGATCATGAAGAGAAAATTTTATATGATAGCTATATTGTTGAATCTGATTATGATCCTACATGTAATTATTATGAGAGAACACTACTGCAGGTTGGTCCAAATGCGACATTCTAATCAGAGATCCTTCGGCGAAACTGTGTGCGATGCACTAATCACAAAGTATGATGTAATAAAACCGTAATGAAAGATACAAAATGTTTGCTATGGCGGTGACATAAAACACGGTTCAAATTAGAGTTGTGTGTGCGATGCATGGCAAACGGTCTTCCAGCAGAACAGTCTGTGACGAGGCAGAACAACAAAAACGGGCAGCCAGATGAGGGTGTGTGCGATATACGACATACAATTCACTAAGATGAACTATGTGTGATTAGGCAACACAATAGAAACGGTTAGCTGGATCAAGGTGTGTGCGATGGAGGGCATATAGTTCACTCAGATGAACTGTTTGCGATGAGCCAAGACAATAGAAACAATTCAACTGAACAAGATGTGTGTGATACACAACAAACAGGTCCGTAATCAGAAATGTGTGCGAAGACCAATAACAACACAGACGATTGCTGCTAATAAGCCATGTGATTTGCTTTGTCTATAGAATAATTTTATACATATATATAACTGAAATAAACATTCAATTACATAAGTGACTATACAGATCATTCACACACACCTCAATAAACAATTGCATGCATTCTAAACTAGGAGAAACGATCGTTTAGTCATCTACTTCTTGTGATGCTCCGGCACTGCTCTATGGCTTGATCCCTCGTCTGGGCAGGAAGAAGACAATTGCTCATGTCAATGATCCGCCTGTACATCTCATAGCTTGTGTACACGTCCTTGGCCGCATACTTGACGTGTTCTTCATCTAGTCTCTGATGCCAAACACTGTGCCAGGCGTTCTTGTCCTTCTTGCTCTCATCCTTCATCTTCATGTAGTAGGGGTCGATGATGGTCGAGACGAGGTCAACCATGGAGTTCTGTTTGTTGTCGTCGCTGCCCCAGACCTTGTAGTGGTCATGGATGTTGACAAGATTCCGACAGGTCAACCCCGAAACCTTGAGCACTTTTAGAACATTGGTGGTGTCCACCATAGCGAAACTGTAGTCGGAGCTGTTGATAAACCTGGAGAAACGCTCGCAAGTCCTTGTGGCCAAGTGGTAGTGCTAGACGAGGACGTCATGTTGCACGCACAACTGGGTGACGACAACCTTCTGATCATGCCTGGCGCGACCGTTGGTGAACTCGAGGTCGAAGCCAACCACTTGGTACTTGTCCTCGGCAAGAAACTGCTCCATAGTTTGGATGGAGCTCTCCATTGAGACTGACTCGTTTGTGTATACCATCGAGAGAGCCTCCCCCCTCACGTGGGTGTCCACTACGTGATGTGTGGTGAACTGCCCCCCGTTGTCGTCGGCGGCCGCTGGGAGTGCCATTGGTGCCACGGGGAGCGCCATTGGAACCGTTGGATGTCCTCTCTGTATGTGTCGTTGTGGGTGTGCTTATTGCGTCATGTGGCACAAGAAATGAAGGTAAATTGCTACAGGAATAAATGGGGGCCGGGCGGCCTGGATTCTCGGCGCGTTCACATGGCACTTTTTGCAGCAGGTAACTACATCGTGGTGCCGTGCCCGACGCAACTGCATGCATAGTGGCAGCACGAAAGTACATGATTGTGCGCCGGCCCCAAAAACTGGCAGCACGCGTGGAGGGACGAGGGCAGAGCGCCCAGAGGGATGTGAGAGTGGAGCGCGCGGGGCGGGATGCGAGCAAAGTGCGCTGCAGCCGATTCAACCGTGAGCAACCACACGCATAGAGTAGTTGAACACGTAGGGAATGGTCGTCTACAAGCCGGCCGGCAGTTTCGACGCTGCGTAGAGAGCGGCCATGTGCTACTACCTCTATCTTGGTCTATTAGTCCCCTTTATATTCTATGCCATATTTTGATCTTAAATTTAACTAACAAAATGTTAATGCATGTTATAAAAATTATATAATTGTAAACTATGTTCAAATATGAATCCAACGATATAATCATTGGCGACCTGCATTTGTATTTTATTAGTTAAATCTCTAGTCAAAATTTGTCACAAAAATACAAAGACGACTTATAAACAAGGACGGGGGTAGTAGGTAATTAAATCGCAAACATTTTTTTATTAACCATATGTGTACGTGTCCTTTCATCCTCCTCTCGCCCGTCTTGTCACCCCGCTGCCGTAGATGGCTTCGAGCGCAAGCTTGAGTAGCGCTCGGGGGTGTTCTTTTGGTCAAACGTTGACTCGAAGTGGCGCCAATAAATTGTCGGTGATCCCGTTCCCGTGCAGGCTTCCCGCCCGACTCGGTGAAATCCCCCAAAATCCCAATGCTTATAGGCCTGCTATATAAACCCTCACGACCGGTGAGTCCTGCGTCACATTTTCCCCTCCCTCCCTGTAGCTTATCTCGTTAGCTTCTCCCACAATCACCAATGGCACCGGTCCGTCATTGTCGCTCAGCCACTCCACCATCATCAGAGGACAGCTCCACCTGGGAGGCTACACCTCGACGGCGTCGCAGTCCCCGACGTAGTGCAGTGCGCGTGGCGTCCCTGTTGGGTGCATGCGGAACACCCACCACACGCTCTGCCGCTACTACCCGTCAGCAGTTGTTGCCAGCCACTGTTGTTGCCACCCCACCGTTGGCTGCCGTGGCAGCCAGCCCCCTGCAGTGGCCCGAAGGTGGGAGGTGGCTGTCGTGGCCGCCACCCCACTGTCGGCCACCGTGGCCATCACCCGCTCCGCCACCCTGGACTAAAGGCAGGAGGTGGTGGTCGTGGTAACCACCCCATCGTCGACCGCCGTGGCAGCCAGCCCATCGTCGACCACCAGGGTCACCACCCGCTCCGCCACTGCCGCACGAAGGAGGAAGGCGGAGGTGGAGGCCCGCATGTGCGTCAGCAACCATGCGCGCTACATCAAGTTTCTATGGGAGGAGGAGGAGCGCCTCGTCGAGCATGCAAAGAGCCGTACCACTGTCGTGGCCATAGCACACGCCAACGCAGAGGAGAGGAACCAGGAGATCTACGAGGAGTCCCACCGCTTCGAGAGGGGTCGTCTAGAGCGGCAGAGGGCATTCGAGGTGAACATCACTGAAGGTGGAGCAGCGGCAGACACCGTATTGCAGATGTCCAGCTCGTTGGTAGGCTGCTCCTCCTCTGCCTCTTACTGAGTGTGCTTGACAGAGGAGAGGCTACCAAAAGTAGTACAAAGCCCCTCCGTAGTACTACTTAGGGGCTATTTTGTTCAGTTCATCTGACTATAGATGTGGTTGAACTGTACTACGTACTTATAATTAGCTAGTATATATAGTTGAACTAGCTATTTTAGTACGTGGTTGGCAACAATTGGGGAAAAGTTTGGTCGGTTCAGCTGTCAAGTTGAAGTTGAACTTTTTGTATAAAGAATGACTGCTTAATCTATGTATGAAATCTATGCTTACTAAGTTTTAGTTGCAAAATTATATAGTGCTAGTGATTTTTAGCTGCATATTTTGACAAATGGTAGGGTTACAAGGGCAATGTTACTAGATCAACAAATGTCAATCATTCCAGTTTGTTAAATGGCAATATACCCAATATGACAGATGCAAATCTGTCAAATTGTCTGTACGTGGTTGCACACGAACCATCCGAAAAAACCATGTGAGTTGAAGGGATGTACAAATCATGGGTGCTAGATTTTCTCTTGGCTTAGCGGCGAAGTCTCGCTTTGCATACCGTATTCAAGACTGTGCGGCGAATTTTCCTTTGGCTTACTGGGGAAGATGATAGCTCTAACTTTGCATACGGGTGTTCTATCTAAAACATTTGCGATGAAGAGCTGCACAAATCCTGCTTGGCACATTTTCCCTTGGCTTACTGGGGAAGCTGTTAGTTTGCATTTGGGTGTTCTATCTAAAATGTTTGCGATCAAGAGCTGCACAAATCCTGCTCGACACATTTTCCCTT
The DNA here is from genome assembly GCA_021437245.1 of Aegilops speltoides. Lineage (NCBI taxonomy): Eukaryota > Viridiplantae > Streptophyta > Magnoliopsida > Poales > Poaceae > Aegilops > Aegilops speltoides. The sequence continues at coordinate 278,209,784 of CM038146.1, read as the reverse complement.
GGTTCCTGGGGAAGCTTTCGGTTTGCATATGGGTGTTCTATCTAAAAAGTCTGCGATGAGTGTTTTATATTTAAAAACCATTGAAGTTTTTTAAAGAAAATTGTTTGATAAGTCTGTAAATTCAGATAGAAAAACGCAAGTTTGTTCAAACCATATCTTTCATTCAGTCACACTGCGAATTTATATTCATATGATCGAGATACATTATTAAACCCAAAAACTAATTCCAGCGGCGGCGTGCCGCGCCGGCGTTGTCGTCCTCCAGGACGTCATTGTTGAAGTCTTCAAGGCAACACAAAATGTTCTTCACTTAGACTCAAACATCATGTCATTGCGCAATGGACGGGCGGGGTGCAGGAGGACGACAACTCACGGCGCTGCGAGGTAGCGGTCGACGGCGGCACCCGATGTCGCTCAGGGGGGACGCATGCACAGGCACGGGCATGGCGGGTGCAGGAAAACACATGGGGACCGGCGCCGGGTGGGTGCAGGGGCGCGCACGGGCACGGGCATGGGCGCTTGCACTGGCATGTACACAAGCTCACATGGGTCCGCGGAGACCTCGCTGACGCCCGCGGCTTCCAGCTCTGTGATAGTGCTCAGCAACCAGCCTGTTAATGCTATGGGGATGATCCCTGGCGCGGGCACGGGGATGGGAGCTGGGACGGGCGTGGGGGTAGCAACCGCCGCGACCAGCTCGTTCAAGGCCATGTCCATGAGGCCCCATTCCTCCTTATTTCCTATCCCGTCCGGCTCGGAGTTGACTTCAGCAAACTGGAAGACTAGTGGCAGATGATCCTTCTGCGTCATGGCATTGGTGGAGGTCTGTGGGAAGGGAATGGGAGGTGAACAGTAAGGCTGCCCATATTAAACAGCGGCTCGGGCGCCATTAATGGAGAGGATGCAAGCAAGGTAGGCGGCAATGGAAGTCAAAGGGCTTGCTTCCCAGTGATCTTGCACAGTGTATAGCTCGCACGCTTCCCGGTGAGCCTACGCTTTGGAGGACAGCTTCCATGCCTCTCGGTCAGCCTGCACAGTGGACTGTGCTTGCACTCCTCCCATTCAGTCAAGCAATTGTCCGCACGGCACCTCCTAGCCATTAAAAGAGTGACACGTGGCATCATGTGAATTGTTAACAAAACGCACACGATTTAAGTTATAAAAATTATTTGAGATGTTAAAGTGGCAGCTATTTGTTTCAAAATGCCTTTGTTGGCTATTATTCGAGTGCGCCTTCTCTCAAAGTAGACACGAAAAATGCCACAGCATGTCGGGTGCCATTGCATGATAGCATGCCAAGTTTCATGAATTTCAGACGAGTTTTGGATTTACTTGAGTTTAAAAACAAAACATCTCAACATTTTGCCAGCAATCAACAATGCCCTGGTGTCTGAAATTCATTCTCATTTCTTGCATGGGACCTAAGCATGCACCCAAGGACACACATTTGATATGTCAACCCATTTTTCTGCACTAGAGCATGTGCATGTAGTTCAAATTTGAATAATGCACATAAAATGCCTAGAAAACTCTGTTAATGTATAAAAATGTCCAAACGAAGCCTGAAACTGCAAATTTTGACAAGAAACTCCTGTGGCTCTATGATGCCACTAGGAAAATAACTTGAAAACAGGAAGAGGCAATGAAGATTGTTTCATCCACCAAGGAGGCACATTCCCTATCGGAACCATGAGGTTTGTTGTCAAAAGCTCTGGTATGTGAGAAGTGTATACCCAACCCTGCCCCAAACGGGGCACATTTTTTCTACAACACCATGTTGACGCCGTTCCATGATAGCATGCCGAGTATCATGAATTTCAGACGAGTTTTGGAATTACTAGAATTTAAAAACAATATATCTCAATGTTTGTGGCAGAGCGATGATACGTCTCCATCGTATCTATAATTTTTGATTGTTCCATGCCAATATTCTACAACTTTTACATACTTTTGGCAACTTTTTATACTATTTTTGGCACGAACATATTGATCCAATGCCCAGTGCTAGTTCTTGTATGTTGCATTTTTTTGTTTCGTAGAAAATCCATATGAAACAGAGTCCAAACACGATAAAAACATACGGAGATTTTTTTGGAATATATGTGATTTTTGGGAAAAAGAATAAACGCAAGATGATGCCCGAGGAGTCCACGAGGCAGGGGGCGTGCCCTGGGCCCTCGTGGCCACTCCGTAAGGCGGTTGGTGCCCATCTTTCACCGCAAGAAAGCCAATATCCGGATAAAAATCATGTCCAAATTTGAGCCCAATCGGAGTTACGGATCTCCGGGAATTTAAGAAACAGCGAAAGGGCAGAATCTAAGAGCGCAAAAATAGAAGGAAACAGAGAGAGAGAGATCCAATCTTGGAGGGGCTCTCGCCCCTCCGTCCCCATGGAGGCCATGGACCAGAGGGGAAACCCTTCTCCCATATAGGGGGAAGGTCAAGGAAGAAGAAGAAGAAGAAGGGGGGCTCTCTCCCCCTCTCTCCCGGTGGCGCCGGAACACCGTCGGGGCCATCACCGTGCCGACGATCTACACCAACAACTTCACTGCCATCATCACCAACTCTTCCCCCCTCTATGCAGCGGTGTAACACCTCTTCTCCCAGCTGTAATCTCTACTTGAACATGGTGATCAGCACTATATATTATTTCCCGATGATGTATGGCTATCCTATGATGTTTGAGTAGATCCATTTTGTCCTATGGGTTCGTTGATGATCATGATTGGTTTTAGTTGCATGTTTTATTATTGGTGCTGTCCTATGGTGCTCTCCGTGTCGCGCAAGCGTGAGGGATCCCTGCTATAGGGTTTGCAATATGTTGATGATTTGCTTATGGTGGGTGGCGTGAGTGACAGAAGCACATACCCGAGTAAGTAGGTTGTTTGCGTATGGGCATAAAGAGGACTTGATACTTTAATGCTATGGTTTGATTTTACCTTAATGATCTTTTTTAGTTGCGGATGCTTGCTCGAGTTCCAATCATAAGTGCATATGATCGAAGAAGAGAAAGTATGTTAGCTTATGCCTCTCCCCCATATAAAATTGCAATAGTGATTATCGGTCTAGTTATCGATTGCCTAGGGACAAATAACTTTCTCGTGACAAAAAGCTCTCTACTAAAACTAACTTAGTTGTGTCTTCATCTGAACAGCCCCTACTTTTTATTTACGTGGTCTTTATTATCTTGCAAACCTATCCTATGACACCTACAAAGTACTTCTAGTTTCATACTTGTTCTAGGTAAAGTGAACATTAAGCGTGCGTAGAGTTGTATCGGTGGACGATAGAACTTGAGGGAATATTTGTTCTACCTTTAGCCCCTCGTTGGGTTCGACACTCTTACTTAGCGAAAGAGGCTAGAACTGATCCCCTATACTTGTGGGTTATCAAGACCTTTTTCTGGCGCCGTTGCCTGGGAGCAATAGCGTGGGGTGAATGTTCTCGTGTGTGCTTGTTTGCTTTATCACTAAGTAGTTTTTATTTTCTGTTCTAAGTTGTTCTCTATCTTTAGTTATGGATATGGAACACAAAATACCAAAAAAATTAGGTGTACTTGCTACTCATGGAGATGGGGAACCTCCTAAAACCCTCGATGCTCATCATGTGAAAGATATTATGCACTACTTTAGTAATACTGAGAAAACCCCATTCAATTATATAATGGGAGACACGTTGGATCAATGTGAATACTTTAGGGATTATCGCTTGACTCAAAAAGGGAAACTATTATGGGATCAAATTCATATGTTGCATTTGTTTCCTCGGCAACTATGCTTGAGATATGATTATACTTGTTGCTCTAGGATGAAGGACCCACACCTTCCCTTTTCATGCAGATTTAGTGATAATGAAATCTTGGATTATTATGCTAATGGCATATATGATTACTTTGATGTGTAACAAATAGAAGAATTTGTTGCTTTTTAGGGTTCTTATGAAATTGAATCTTTGTTTGAAAAGTATGAGGCTTTTGATGATGATATTTATAGGCTTGAAAATCTTGCTATACTTAAATATTGCTATGAGAATTATGAATACAATGCCGATATTGAGGCATTTATTGAGAAAGTCCACTGTCCAAGAAGAGACTAATATTTTGCAGGAACCTATGGAAGAAGAAATTGCCGAAACTGTGAGCTCGTTGGATGAAAAAGATGATGAGGAGAGCGAAGAACAAAAGGAGGAAGAGCGGATTAGGTACATATGCCCACCTTCTAATGAGAGTAACCCTCCAACTCATACATAGTTTAATGTCCCTTCGTTCTTACCGATGGATGAATGCTATGATAATTTCTATGATCCAATTGATTCATTTGAAATACCCCTTTTTGATGAACTTGATGCTTGCTATGCTTGTGGCAATGATGCCAATATGAATTATGCTTATGGAGATGAACTTGCTATAGTTCCTTATGTTAAGAATGAAATTGTTTCTATTGCACCCACGCATGATAGTCCTATTATGTTTTTGAATTCTCCCAACTACACTATATCGGAGAAGTCTGTGCTTATAAGGATTATATTGATGGGTTGCCTTTTACCGTTGCACATGATAATTTTTATGAATGTAATATGCATGTGCTTGATTCTCCTACTTGCAATTATTATGAGAGACGAACTACATCTCCACCTCTCTATGTTTCCAGCACGATAAAGTTGTAAGAAACTATTAATACTATGCATTTGCCTTCACCATGTGTGCATGAATTGTTCTTTTATGACATGCCAATGCATAGGAAGAGAGTTAGACTTCGTCATTACATGATATATGTTACTTTGTGCTCACTACTAAATTACGAATCATTGTTAATTAAAATTGGCTTTTATATACCTTGGGATCCAGCTGGATCCATTACTTGAGCACTATATGCCTAGCTTAATGGATTTAAAGTAAGCGCTGCCAGGGGACAACTCGGAAGTTTTAGAGAGTCATTTATTTCTGTTGAGTGCTTTTATAAAGTTTGAAAACAAAAAAATAAAGTGGGGAACCTAAAACTTTTCAAAAACAAAAGTGAAAGTGAGAGAGCCGAGCATTGTTAAAGTGGGAGCATGTCTTGAACTTTGTTCATGCCCATGGAAACTTTGTGAATCTTAATTGCAATAACTTTTCAACAAAAATAATTATCCCCTTGTATAAATCCATTGTATTATAAAAATAATGTGCCAAGATTTTCCTTTAGGATGATTAGATTGCTTGTTTGGTTTGTGCGGTGCAAAAACAGAAACTTTGGCTGTAGTGTGTGATTTTATATTTTTTACTGGAAAGTCAAAGAGTTATGAAACTTTTTGCACAGTACTTATATACAAATTGTTTATTTTTTCCTAATTGTTTCAGAATTTTTGGAGTAAAATAAGTATGGTAGATTTTCAGATTGCTACAGGCTGTCCTGTTTAAGACAGATTCTGTTTTTGATGCATTGTTTTGCTTGTTTTGATGAAACTATTGATTTTATCAGTGGTATAAGCCATAGAGAATTTATAATACAGTAGCTACAATGCATAAATAAAATATGAACGAGTTTGCAACAGTACCTAAAGTGGTGATTTGTTCTATTATACTAACGGATCTCACAGGGGTTTTGTTAAGTTTTGTGTGATTGAAGTTTTCAAGTTTTGGGTGAGATCATGATGGATGAAGGAATAAGGAGTGGCAAGAGCCTAAGCTTGGGGATGCCTGAGGCACCCCAAGGTAATATTCAAGGACTCCAAAGTAACTAAGCTTGGGGATGCCTCGGAAGGCATCCCCTCTTTCTTCTAACGATCATCGGTAATTTTACTTGGAGCTATATTTTTATTCGTCACATGATATGCGTAAATCTTTGAGCGTCGTGTGATTTTTATTTTTCTTTTAATAGTTGCACCATGCTGGTATGACATAGTCCTTGGTTGATTTATAGAATGCTCTTTGCACTTCACTTATATCTTTTGAGTATGGCTTTATAGAATGCTTCATGTGCTTCACTTATATCATTTGAAATTTGGATTGCCTGTTTCCCTACACATAGGAAACCGCCATTTGTAGAATGCTCTTTTGCTTCACTTATATTTGTTAGAGCGTGGTCATATCTTTTGTAGAAAGAATTAAACTCTCTTGCTTCGCTTATATCTATTTAGAGAGTTGATAGGAATTGGTCATTCAAATCGTTAGTCATAAAATCTTACATAAAACTTGTAGATCACTGAATATGATATGTTTGATTCCTTGCAATAGTTTTGCGATATAAAGATAGTGATATTAGAGTCATGCTAGTGAGTAATTGTGGATTGGTAGAAATACTTGTGTTGTGTTTTGTGATTCCCGAAGCATGCACGTATGGTGAACCGTTATGTGATGAAGTCGGAGCATGATATATTTTTTGATTGTCATCCTTTGTGTGGAGTTTGGGATCGCGCGATGGTTAACTCCTACCAACCCTTCCCCTAGGAGCATGCGCATAGTGCTTGGTTTCAATGACTAATAGATTTTTGCAATAACTATGTGATTCTTTATGAGTAATGTTGAGTCCATGGATTATACGCACTCTCACCCTTCCGCCATTGCTAGCCTCTCTTGTGCCGCGCAACTTTCGCCGGTACCATACATGCACCATATACGTTCCTCAAAATAGTCACCATACCTACCTATTATGGAATTTCCATAGCCATTTTGAGATATATTGCCATGCAACTTCCATCATCTTCATATACATGAATTGAGCATTCATTGCCATATTGCTTTGCATGACCGTAAGATAGCTAGAATATGTTTTATGGCTTGTCCGTTTTTTCTCATTGCTATGCTAGACCATTGCACATCCCGGTACACCACTGGAGGCATTCATATAGAGTCATATATTTGTTCTACATATCGAGTTGTAATATTGAGTTGTAAGTAAATAAAAGTGTGATGATCATCATTATTAGAGCATTGTCCTAGTGAGGAAAGGATGATGGAGACTATGATTCCCCCACAAGTCGGGATGAGTCTTCGGACTTTAAAAATAATAAAAGAGGCCAAAGAAGCCCAAAAAAGAGAGGCCAAAGAAGCCCACCAAAAAAACAAAAAATAGAGAGAAAAAGAGAGAAGGGGCAATGTTACTATCCTTTTACCACACTTGTGCTTCAAAGTAGCACCATGTTCTTCATAGAGAGAGTCTCTTATGTTGTCACTTTCATATACTAGTGGGAATTTTTCATTATGGAACTTGTCTTGTATATTGTGATGATGGGCTTCCTCAAATGCCTGAGGTCTTCATGAGCAAGCAAGTTGGATGAGCACCCACTTAGTTTTCAGTTTGAACTTTCATACACTTATAGCTCTAGTGCATCCGTTACATGACAATCCCTACTCACTTGCATCGATATCGATTGATGGGAATCTGCATATCCCATTAATTTTCGTAGTTGATGTGAGACTTTCTCCATTTTTTGTCTTCTCCTCACAACCACCATATTCTATTCCACCAATAGTGCTATGTCCATGGCTCATGCTCATGTATTGCGTGGAAGTTGAAAAAAGTTTGAGAATACTCAAGTATGAAATAATTGCTTTGTTGAAACCGGGGTTGTACATGATTTTTAATATTTTGTGTGATGAAGATGGAGCATAGCCAGACTATATGATTTTGTAGGGATAACTTTCTTTGGCCATGTTATTTTGAAAAGACACGATTGCTTTATTAGTATGGTTGAAGTATTATTGTCTTAATGTCAAATGATAGACTATTGCTTTGAATCACTTGTGTCTTAATATTCATGCCATGATTAGATTACATGATCAAGATTATGCTAGGTAGCATTCCACATCAAAAATTATCTTTTTTATCATTTACCTACTCGAGGACGAGCGGGTATTAAGCTTGGGGATGCTGATACACCTCTGTCGTATCTATAATTTTTGATTGTTCCATGCCAATATTATACAACTTTTACATACTTTTGGCAACTTTTTATACTATTTTTGGGACTAACATATTGATCCAGTGCCCAGTGCCAGTTCCTGTTTGTTGCATGTTTTTGTGTTTGTAGAAAATACATATCAAACGGAGTCCAAATGCGATAAAAACTTATGGAGATTTTTTTGGAATATATTTGATTTTTTGGGAAAAAGAATCAATGTGAGACGATGCCCGAGGAGTCCACGAGGAAGGGGGCGCACCCCAGTTGGTAGGGCGCTCCCTGGGCCCTCGTGGCCACTCCGTAAGGTGGTTGATGCCCTTCTTTCGCCGCAAGAAAGCCAATATCCGGATAAAAATCGTGTCCAAACAGCCCAATCGGAGTTACGGATCTCCCGGAATTTAAGAAATGGTGAAAGGGCAGAATGTGAGAGCGCGGAAACAGAAGGAAACAGAGAGAGAGAGAGATCCAATCTCGGAGGGGCTCTCGCCCCTCCGCTGCCATGGAGGACATGGACAAACGGGGAAATCCTTCTCCCATCTAGCGGGAAGGTCAAGGAAGAAGAAGAAGAAGGGGGGGCTCTCTCCCCCTCCCTCCCGGTGGCGCCGGAACACCGCCGGGGCCATCACCATGCCAACGATCTACACCAACAACTTCACCGCCATCATCACCAACTCTCTCCCCGTTGTAATCTCTACTTGAGCATGGTGCTCGACGCTATATATTATTCCCAATGATGTATGGCTATCCTATGATGTTTGAGTAGATCTGTTTTGTCCTACAGGTTCATTGATGATCGTGATTGGTTTGAGTTACATGTTTTATTATTGGTGCTGTCCTATGGTGCTCTCCCTGTCGCGCAAGCGTGAGGGATCCCTGCTGTAGGGTTTGCAGTATGTTGATGATTTGCTTATGGTGGGTGGCATGAGTAACAGAAGCACATACCCGAGTAAGTAGGTTGTTTGCGTATGGGAATAAAGAGGACTTCATACTTTAATGTTATGGCTGGGTTTTACCTTAATGATCTTTAGTAGTTGCGGATGCTTGCTAGAGTTCCAATCATAAGTGCATATGATCCAAGAAGAGAACGTATGTTAGCTTATGCCTCTCCCTCATATAAAATTGCAATAGTGATTACCGGTCTAGTTATGGATTGCCTAGGTGTTGGTGGAAAACGACACCTATGGGATCACTGGAATCCCTACTATGGTTGGCGGGCGCGAGGTTGTGAAAAGAGCGGATCTAGGAGCCAGCACAAAGATCGTTTACCCAGGTTCGGGCCGTGAGGATGCATAATAACCTAGTCCTGCTTTGGTGTATATTCGAGTGTTCTTGAGTAGTCCAAAAGATGCGAATCCCCCTCTAGTATGCCTCGAGCCTCCTTTTGTAGTCAAAAGGGGTCGCCAAAGTGGCACACAGGAGGTGGAAAGGTATACAGTGTACAAGCTTATTTTTACGTTTCCAATGTATCTACTTTTCCAAACAGTTTTGCCCTTGTTTTGGACTCTAACTTGCATGATTTGAATGAAACTAACCCGGACTGGCGCTGTTTTCAGCAGAACTGCCATGATGTTGTTTTATGTGTAGAAAAGAAAAGTTCTCGGAATGTCCTGGAAATCCACGGAGGAACTTTTTGGAATTAATAAAATTTTGGCAAAAGAATTAATGCCGGGGCCTGGGCTGTCCACGAGGCAGGGTGCGCCCCCTAGGCCGCTGACCTCCTATCTCGTGGGCCCCTGGACCTCCACCGACCTCAACTCCAACTCCATATATTCATGTTAGGGAGAAAAATCAGAGAAAAAAATTTCATCGCGTTTCGACACGGAACCACCGCCAAGCCCTAATCTCTCCGGGAGGCTGATCTCGAGTCCGTTCGGGGCTCAGAAGAGAGGATTCGTCACCGTCGTCATCATCAACCATCCTCCATCACCAATTTTATGATGCTCACCGCCGTGCGTGAGTAATTCCATCGTGAAGCTTGCTGGGCGGTGATGGGTTGGATGAGATTTACCATGTAATCAAGTTAGTTTTGTTAGGGTTTGATCCTAGTATCCACTATGTTCTGAGATTGATGTTGCTATGACTTTGCTATGCTTAATGCTTGTCACTAGGGCCCGAGTGCCATGATTTCAGATCTGAACCTATTATGTTTTCATGAATGTATGTGTGTTCTTGATCCTATCTTGCAAGTCTATAGTCACCTATTATGTCATATGATCCGACAACCCCGAAGTGACAATAATCGGGATACTTCTCGGTGATGACCGTAGTTTGAGGAGTTCATGTATTCACTATGTGCTAATGCCTTGTTCCGGTTCTCTATTCAAAGGAGGGCTTAATATCCCTTAGTTTCCGCTAGGACCCCGCTTCCACGGGAGGGTAGGACAAAATATGTCATGCAAGTTCTTTTCCATAAGCACGTATGACTATTTACGGAATACATGCCTACATTACATTGATGAACTGGAGCTAGTTCTGTGTCACCCTATGTTATAGCTATTACATGAGGAATCGTATCCGGCATAATTATCCATCATTGATCCATTGCCTACGAGCTTTTCACATATTGTTCTTCGCTCATTTACTTTTCCGTTGCTACTGTTACAACTACTACAAAAACCCAAAAACATTTATCTTTACTTTTGCTACCATTAAATTTATTATCATACTACTTTGCTACTAAATACTTTGCTGTAGATACTAAGTTATCCAGGTGTGGTTGAATTGACAACTCAACTGATAATACTCAAGAATATTCTTTGGCTCCCCTTGTGTCGAATCAATTAATTTGGGTTGAATACTTTACCCTCGAAAGCTGTTGCGATCCCCTACACTTGTGAGTTATCAAGACTAATTTCTGGCACCGTTGCCGGGGAGCATAGCTCTATTCTCTGAGTCACTTGGGATTTATATCTGCTGATCACTATGAAGAACTTGAAAGACGACCGAACTACTATTTTGCCCTCAACTACGAGGGGAGGTAAGGTACTGCCATCTAGCTCTGCACTAGATTCTCCTTCTGTTATTAGTAGGCTTGCGACACCTAAACCTACTACTGCTATGAATTCTGATATGTCGCATGTTATTGATGATGCCACTTCTGCTATGCATGATGAAACTACTTCTGTGCGTGATACTACTTTGCCATTAGGTGAATTTCTTGTTTAACAACTTGCTAGAGTTAGGGGGAATGAAAATATTGAAGAACCTATTATTAATGATAGTGATGATGAAGGTTCTCCCAATGATTATGTATTACCTGTTGTTCCTAAGGGTTATGTTATGAATGAAGAAGCTGCTAGGGAAATCTTTGCTTGTAATGATAGATATGATCTTAAGAAATTATTAGCTAAATGGAAGTAGCAGTCTCTTAATGCTAGAATGAAACCTGATCCTGCTTTTGCTACTTCACCTATCTGTGTTACTGATAAGGATTATGAATCCTCTGTTGATCACGAGATTATTACTTTAGTTGAATCGGATCCTTTTTATGGCCTTGAATCTGAAACTGTTGTGGCACATCTTACCAAGTTGAATGATATAGCTACCCTGTTTACTAATGATGAGAAGTCTCGCTATTTTTATATCCTTAAGATATTTCCGTTCTCATTAAAGGGTGATGCTAAGACTTGGTATAATTCTCTTGCTCCTTGTTGTGTGTGTAGTCCCCAGGATATGATTTATTACTTCTCTGCTAAATATTTCCCTGCTCATAAGAAACAAGCTGCCTTGCGGGAAGTATATAACTTTGTGCAAATCAAAGAAGGGAGTCTCCCACAAGCTTGGGGGAGGCTTCTCCTGTTACTTAATGCTTTGCCTGATCATCCTCTTAAGAAAAATGAAATACTTGATATCTTTTGTAATGGACTAACCGATGCTTCCAAAGACTACTTGGATAGTTGTGCTGGTTGTGTTTTCAGGGAAAGAACAGTCGATGAAGCTGAAATACTATTGAATAATATGTTGACTAATGAAAATAATTGGACTCTCCCCGAGCCAATTCTGAAGAAATTCCTGAACCTATTGAGCCAACTCCACGAGCCTATTCCTAAACCCACTCAAGAAGAAGAGGTGTTTTATTTCTCGATCTGAAGATATGCAAGAGGCAAAGAAATCAATGAAAGAAAAAAGGTACTAAAATGAAGATGTTAAAATTTACCTCCTATTGAAGAAATACATGGTCTTAATATACACTTTGAAGAACCACATTGTCTTGATAACCCGACACAGGTAGTAAAGGTAAATTCTCTCTATAGATATGATAAAGTTGAAATTCCCTCTACTAAATTTCATAGCCCATGCTTAGATGAATTTGATGACTTTATGGCTAGACAAGAAAGTTTTAATGCTTATGTTGGTAGAGAGTTCAAGAATAATGCTTTCGAGATAGGACGCGTAGGTGATAATATAGCTAGAGTTAAAGATGAACTTCACCGCGTTAGCAAATATGCTTCTATGGTTACTACTCATGCTGAGCAAGTACTTAAAGCTCAGAATGATTTGCTTGAAGAATTAAATAGTAAAAATGACTTTGCTGTTAGAGTGGCTACTAGAACTGGTAGAATGACTCAGGAACCTTTGTATCCTGAAGGCCACCCTAAGAGAATCGAGCAAGATTCTCAAAGAAATAATTTAGAGGCACCTAGTTCTTCTAAAAAGAAGAAAAAGAAAAACGATAGAACTTTGCATGCTTCTAGTGAACCTACTTTAGACACACTTATGAATCCCAATGATATTTCTATTTCTGATATTGAAACACAATCAAGTCATAAACATGAACCTAGTGATAATGTTAATGATAATGTTCATATTGATGCTCAACCTAGCAAAAACAATGATGTCGAGATTGAACCTTATGTTGATCTTGATAACCCACAATCAAACAATCAACGTTATGATAAGAGAGATTTTGTTGCTGGGAAGCAGGTAAAGAAAGAGAACCATGGGTTTAGAAACCCATGCCCTTTCCTCCTAAACCATCCAAGTCAAAGGATGATGTGGATTTTGAGCGCTTTGCTGAAATTATTAGACCTATTTTCTTAAAATTGCGCTTAACTGATATGCTGAAAGTAAATCCTTATGCTAAGTATATGAAGGATATCATTACAAATAAAAGAAAGATACCGGAAGCTGAAATTTCCACCATGCTTGCTAATTACACTTTTAAGGGTGGAATACCAAAGAAACTTGGAGATCCCGGTGTACCAACTATACCATGCTCAATTAAAAGAAATTATGTTAGAACTGCTTTATGTGATCTTGGAGCCGGTGTTAATGTTATGCCTTTCTCTTTATATCGTAGACTTGAATTGAATAAGTTGACACCTACTGAAATATCTTTGCAAATGGCTGATAAATCAACTGCTATACATGCCGGTATTTGTGAGGATGTGCTGTTGTGGTTGCAAATGTCACTATCTTAACGGACTTTGTTATTATTGATATTCCCGAGGACGATAGTATGTCTATTATCCTTGGTAGACCTTTTCTTAATACTGCAGGGGCTGTTATTGATTGCAACAAAGGCAATGTCTCTTTTCATGTTAATGGTAATGAGCATACGGTACACTTTCCGAGGAATCAATCTCAAGTTCATAGCATAAATTCTATTAAAAAGTTCCAACTATCATTTTTGGAGGTTTTGAATTTCCTCTCCCTACTGTCAAGAAAAAGTATGATATTCTTATTGTTGGGGATTTTCATATCCCCGTTGAGGTAACTTAGTGTTATTCGAAATTTCTCCGGTTCCGTGTTATTTGGAATGAGTTTGTTAACAGGACTTGATCAACCTTGTTAGTGGATTCATTTTGATGATCACGAGATGGATGAAACTAGAAGGCACAACCTTCTGTACCCTCCTTTTACTTTCTGTTATTTAGAATAAATAAAGCAAAAATAGTATTATCCGTCTGTATTCTGAATTATCCGCGCATTAAAAAATAGTCCGAAAATAAAAGTGCTCCAAATGCCCTGTAAATTTAGTATGATTTTCTGGAATATGTGAGGATTTTAGGCACTGAAATCACTGCAGGAGGGGCAAGCACCAGGCCACGAGAGAGGAGGTTGCGCCCCGCCTATAGGGTGCGCCCCTTGTCTCGTGGGCCCCTGGTGGCCCCCCTCCACTTATGCCAACACCCACACACTTCATCTTTGTCGGGGGCTCGCTGGTGCCTCCAAGCACCTATGGGGCACTTGGGGCCCCTTCAGTTCGGCGGGGAGGCGAGGGCAGCCAGAGCAGAGATCGAGGTCCCGGCGCCTTGGAGGAGGCGGGCAATCTTTACCCAGCCGGGGCTCTCGGAGATAACACCCCTCTTGCTGCTCTGTGTTGTTATTTGATCTAGCTCGGCGTGCGGCGAAAAGGGGCTGTGGGTGTCGAATGGACCGAACCCCTTCTCGTGCGCATGGGCCTCCTTTTATAGTCTGAAGGGGTACCCACGGTGGCAGCGTGGGAAGAGGGGTAGAAAGCGTAAAAGCGCAGGTTGGTACAACAATACACAACAGATGCCCTACCTAACTCGTGACGGTGGGGACAAGGGCATTAAATGCCCGTCCGATTAATAACAAATCTTTGGTGGAGTGACCGTTAAGTGAGCCTCCGGGTGCCACGATGGCGCCTCTGTCAGCTCCGTTTGCCACCTCGCTCTGTATGGTTGCATAGTATCTCGCCACGTGCTCTTGGGATGGCACGGTGATGGCGCGTCCTTTGGGTGCGCTGGAGTTGGGTGGCAGCCTTGCGCGGCAAGTGCCTTGCCACGTCCTTTGTTGTCTTGGCAAGCTTGCCGCTGAATGCTGCGGTAGCGCGGGCGCCAGCGGCAAGTTTCTGATGATGCCATGGTTAGCCCTCTGGCAAGCTCCTCTTGCCGGGCCTTCGTGTTCTTGGCTGGTACTTTGTTCTTGAATGGCGGTGATAAGGGTGAGGGGAGCCTTGCGGACGTCGGCGAGTCTCGCCCGTGAGTTCTTCTGTTGCCCGTGCACAAGTTCGGGTACTAAGGTACCCCCTACTTTAATACACCGACAGAGCCCCGGCCTGGGCCATACAGGTGCCGAGTGTTGTTGGGCGGGCCCAAGGCAATCTGCACGGCACACGTGGCACAGGTCCGCGACAAAGAACGGGCTCCGCACCCACCGCGCTCTCCATAGCGGCCTGCGTCGATTGCGGCGTCGTGGGAGACGTGGGTGGCGGATGCGCCCTTTAAGGCATCCACACCCGTGATCATGGTGCAGGGCGAGCTCTTTTCACCCGTCGCTCCGGCCCCGCTTTTTCGCCACGCGGCCCTCATGCATGGGGGTCGTGGGCGGCGAAGGTGGGAGGCTGAGCCGTCATGGGCGAAGATGGTAGGTCGGCCCCGCTCCTCCACCCCTCTCGCTTTTCGATTGGCTGGGCGGGGCGGCTGAGCCCCCACCTCGTCCTTTAAAAGGGGCAGAAGGGGAGCACAATAGTCTCGCATCTCCTCTCTTCCCTTCGTCTTCAACCTCCGTTACTCTTCCTCCCATCTGCTATGGAGGAAGGGAATCCTGGTCCTTCTACGGTGGCAGCAAGGGTCGCCTCCAGGCAGGGCGCCTCTCCCTATCCTGCACCCGTGGCGGCGGAGCCGGCCACGAGGGGGAGAGGTAGGGGACGTGGCCGAGGCGGTCGGGGGAGAGGCGGTCGGGGCGATGCGCCTCCCCCGTCTCCGCCGGCGGCTCCTTTCCTCGAGGCGGTCCACACTGGAGACGATCCCTGGGAGTTCTTCATCAAGCTGCGCCGAGCGCCTCATCGCCGGCTCCGGCTGCCGGCCCCGTTCGCGAGTGCGATGGAACCGGATCCGCCCGAGGTGATGGAGTTGCGCATGAGGGGCTGCGGGATCAGCGGCACTCGAGTGAGTGTCGTGTCCCCAGCCCCCGGCGTGATGTACTTCGATCGAGGGTGGAAATGCTGTGTGGACATCTCCTCCGATAGCAAAGGTCCCTCCTCGAGCGAGAGTGACGAGGAGGGGAGCGACAGCGACGACGACGAGGATGGCGGGTCCGACTAGGCGTCGGACGCTGCCTCGCAGCGCCACCGGCGACCCATCATCCGGGTTGCGGCCTCTGAACTCCGGGGCCGTCTCCTTGGGCGGTGGCGTGGGAGGCTGCGAGAAGAGGAAGAGGGGTGGCGGCAAGGCCGTCAAACCGAGTATCTGGCGAGGAGCCCTCGTCGGCGTCTTGACGTCCCACCACCCGTCTTCAAGCTCGCCTCCGGCGCCTCCGTCTCCGCCAAGCTCTGGCGGCCCGGGAAGTTCTCTTGGTGTCTTCTGGCGCCGTAGTTCTCCTAAGCGCCCTTTTGCCCTTCGTGAGCTTCTCTTGCGGGGCCTCCTTGACCTACCTCCTGAACAGAGAAATAGGAGAGGGATCACGGGCATCTTATCTTTCAATTTGTAAGCCCTTGGGCCTTAGTTGTATTTAAAATCTGTAATCCTCTCTATCATGTTTTCATCCTCCATGGACTTGTACTAAACTAGGATGTTTTTAATGAAAAGAGGCGCTTGTCGGACTAGGCCCTTTACTTGATTTGGTGTCTTGTGCGTTCCCACCCTCGCTTCTAGGGGATTTGCGGGCGAGCACACTTGCTTGAGTGTGGAACATCAGCAGCCACCGGGCGGTGTCGCTTGACAAGCAACCTTGCGGGCGATTGCAGCGCACTTGTGTTTGTTGGCGGACTCGGAAACAAATCAAAGGCGAATCGCCCGGCTTAATTCCTCCGCGCATGGATTTTACAAGACACGCTTCGTTCAAGGGCGCGGTCCCGCCTTCCCCACCCATAAGAGGATGCATGACGAGGATGAAAAACTTATCGACTCCTGACCTTCCGGCGCTATTATCCCGGCCGGGAAGGAATCTTTTGCACTCGCAGCCCCCGGCGATTCTGGCTCCGCCAAAATCCAGGTGCTGGTGTGCTCTCTTTTACCCTTGTTGCCGACGCCGCGGCCGCCGAGGGCCCTGGCCCGTCGTGAAGGGTCTCGGGCACTTGCAGCCCCCAGCGAGGTTGGCTTGCCGGGGCCGGTGCGCTCTTCTGGTTTCTCCTTGTCGCTGTAATTACAGCCATGAAAACAGCTGAGATAGTACTGCAACAATTTCATTATCTATATATATATATATTTTTTTTGTGCGACTTCGCAAAAACGATGCCGTGCTTTGCCCTTCGTATGTTTATACTCTATGCTGCTAGGGAACTTGCCGGCGCTAACACGCTTGCTGAGTACGGGACATCAGCAGCCTGCTTTGGCGGTGTTGTCTCCGGCAAGAAACCTTCTCGGGCGATTCGATTGCACTCGAATTGTTGAGCGGACTCGGAAACAAATCAAGGGCGCAACTCAGCCGTGAGTTGGTTCCTTCTTGCAAGTTTCTCATCTGAAGGCGCCATACGGCAAGGCTTACTATGTTCGCCCTCTACTTGTTATATCCTTTGTGCGTTTTACCCTCGCTTCTAGGGAACTTGCGGCGCTAACACACTTCTTGATGCACGGACATCAGCAGCCCGGGCGGTGTTGTTTCCGGCAAGAAACTTCTCGGGCGATTGCGGTGCACTTGCGTTGTTGGCGGACTCGGAAACAAAGCAAGGGCGCAACAACCACGAGTTGGCTCCTTGCGTCAGGCATTGCGTACAAAGGGCGAACGCACAAGGGGCATAACATAAAAAACATGGAACTAATGGGTGTTATGTACAAAAACTTCGGATGACTTAGCTTTTTTTAAGCGTCCCGCTGAGGTCGTACTTCTTCCCCGATCCTTTCCCCTTGTATGTTCTTGTCCCTACGCTGTTGGGGAATCCACCGGCGCAAACATGCTTGCTGAGCGCAAGGCATCAGCGGTTCGCTGGCTGTGCCGCCTCCGGCGGGAAGAACTTGTCGGGCTGGTTGCGGCGTGCTTTTATCATCGAGCGGACTCAAGATGAATTGACGGTGCAACCTAACCACGATTCGACCCCCCCCCCCGCGCCCAGGTTCTTCATACAAGGTATGGATTTTCGAAGTCGACCCAAAAGTTGAAGCTTGGCATCCTTCTCGCCCTCTTGGCGGTGGACTGGTTGGCGGAGCTCGATGGCGCGCCCTCGGCGACAATGGCGCGCCGGGGAGGTCGCTTTGCGGAGTGTGCACAGGCCGGAGCCGTCCTTGCGGGCTTAGTCTTTGGCTGGTATGTCTTCGCCTTCTCGTACTTGCCGGTGGAGCTCAATGGTGCGTCCTCGACGGCAGCGCAGCGCTCCGAGGAGATGCGCTTGCCGAGGTGGGCACCAGAGCTATCCTTTCCGGACTTGGTCTTCTTCTTCCCGGGGAGCTTGGTGACAAGTGGCTCGCACTCTGCCGCAGCAGCTTGCTTCCAGTAGATCTCGTCGGTCTGGATGAGTGCATCCTTCTTGTCACCTTAGATAGAGATGACGCTCATCGGGCCAGGCATTTTGAGCACATTGTATGCGTGGTGAGAGGCCGCCATGAACTTGGCGAGTGCGGGTCGATCGAGTATTCCATTGTAGGGCAAAGGAATATCAGCCACGTCGAATGTGACCCTCTCAGTCCTGAAGTTCAGCTCGCTGCCGAACGTCACCGGTAATGTGATCTTCCCCTTGGGTTGGCTCCTTCCTGGGTTTATTCCTTGAAAGGTGCCAGTCTCTTCTAGCTCGCTGTCGGGGATCTGGAGCTTTTTGAGCACTGCGGAGGAAATCAAGTTCAGGCCGGCCCCGCCGTCAACCAACATCTTCGTGACCTTGAGGTTGCGGATCGTTGGGTGAGACCAACAGCGGCAAGCACCCGACCGCATGGCGCGATCGGGGTGATCCTCAGCGTCGAAGATGATGGGCGTCTTTGGACCACTTGAGGCTGCGGCGCCTCGACGGACGGCTCCGCTGCATTCACTTCTTGCACCTTTGTTTGAGTCGGCGGTGCAAAGTGTGCGAGGAGGCGCCGCCGTCGACGCCTGTCGCCATTGCTTTACGAAACTCTTGATCCTCAGTCTCATCCTCCTCCATCTCATCATCTTCGTCTTCATCCTCGTCTTTGTCGCGGCCGCGGGGAGGCCTGTCTCCTTGCCGCGGCTTGGCCTTGCCGCGGTTCCCTCCCCGGGCGGGAAGCTTCTTGTCGGATCCTCCGCCACCTCCCTAGGCTCTCTCCTTATCGCGGCGCTCGTACTCAGCTTTCTGCAGCTCCGCATCTGCTCTACTTTTTTGCAGGTTTGGAGGTCATGGCCTTTGGTGCGGTGGATCTTGCAATAACGCTTGCTGGAGCCGTCCTGCTTGTCGGCGGCCGCTACAGCCTCGCCGGAGTCGTCGGTCTTGGCTTTGTCGGAGCCGCCTCCGTTGCCGGAATGCTCAACAGCTAGCACATCCTTAGCTTTCCTCGTCCTATTGTTCCGCCTCAGGTTCCTTCTTGCCGGGGCAGCGTCCTCGCTGTCAGATCCTTCTGCTCCGGCAACCTCTCCGGGGATTTTCCTCCCCTCTTCAGCCCGTGCACACTTGTCGGCAAGAGCGTAGAGCTTCGTGACATCTCGATCTTATCATCGCCATCTCCTCCTCATCCTGCGATTCGCACGTTCAAGAAACGCGCTGATAACCGTGGCAGGGTGGACGTCCGGAATGTTGCGCTGCACCTGGCTGAATCTTTGTATATACTTGCGCAGGGGCTCCCCCTCCTTCTGGACGAGCAAATGGAGGTCACTTTCCTGGCCATGAGGCTTGTGGCCGCCCGTGAAGGCGCCGACAAACTGATGACACAGGTCCACCCATGTAGAGATGGAGCCGTCCGGCAAGTGCATGAGCCAAGATCTGACGTTGGGCTTGAGTACCAGCGGGAAGTAGTTGGCGAGGATCTTCTCGTCGCGCCCTCCGGCAGCCTGCACCGCGATGGTGTAGATGCTAAGGAACTCCGACGGGTGTATCCTGCCATCATACTTCTCGGGCACATCTGGCTTGAAGTTTTTAGTTTTGGGCCCTTTGGACTTGCCGCAGCTCGCGGGTGAGCGCAGGGCAACCTGCCGCATCTGACAAGTCGCTGGTTCTCCGGTGCGTCTTGGCGTCGGCAATGGGCCCGCGCGCTGGTCGATTGACGTCGCGCTTCTCTCCGGCGCTCATGCGAAAAGGAAGCGTCTTCGTGTTGCCGTTCTTGGAGAGCGTGGCGCTGATCCCGCGAGTTCGCGGGTCCGATGACTCGGTGGAGTCGGCGTCAAGGTTGGTCCGGCGGTGGCGATCTTAACTGTGGGGCTGGGGCGCCCGAGCGGTACCCAGCGATCTGTCGGCGTCGTCTGCGCGGGGCATCTTGTCGGGCCCTCGGCGTTCGGTTGCGGGGCTTATCGCCATTGGCAAAGCCGCGAGGCTGTGTATGGCCATCCTCGATCGTCGATCTTGTGTGGCGCTGGGGAAGTCTAAAGCGGTGGGCTCGGGCCAGCGCTTCCTCTGATCTTGGGCAGCGGTGGTGATGGGCGGCGCGAGGAGCGAGCGTGCTCGGACTCCCAACCGGGTTGGGAGGAGCAACACCCGTCGGTGATCGTACTTCACTCGCACCAGCATGCGGTCGTGCATGCTGACCGCGAGCGTCCTGCGACCCACCGGCTTGGCCTTGCTCCAACGCAAGCACGGTGCTTGGAGCACCGGGGCGTTGTTGACCTTGAACCTCTTGGGAAGGGCGCGGCGTCTGCACCGTCGCCGACGCTTGCGGGGCCTTGTTCCTGGATCTGGTGACGACACGAGACCCACCGGCGGCACCCGCCCCTCCGCCGGAGTCTATCTCACCGCCTGCTTGCTCCGGCGGTGGTGGTGGAATTGATGTAGACGGAGCGGCCACCTCCGAAGGCTTCTTCTTCGGTGGCATGTTGACGATGACACTGATGTAGTGCGCGTGGAGACCGGATCAGATGCTCACGACCTCGACGCCCCCTAGCTGGCGCGCCAAAGATGTCGGGGGCTCGCTGGTGCCTCCGAGCACCTATGGGGCACTTGGGGGCCCCTTCTAGTTCGGCAGGGGGGCGAGGGCCGCGCGCAGAGCAGATCGAGGTCCGGCGCGCACGGGGAGACGGGCAATCTTTACCCAGCTTCGGGGCTCTCCGGAGAGATAACACCCCTACTGCTGCTCTGTGTTGTTATTTGATCTAGCTCGGCGTCTGCGGCGAAAAGGGGAGCTGTGGGTGTCGAATGGACGAACCCCTTCTCGTGCGCATGGGCCTCCTTTTATAGTCTGAAGGGGTACCCACGGTGGCGGCGTGGGAAGAGGGGTAGAAACGTAAAAGCGCAGGTTGGTACAACAGTACACAACAGTGCCCCTACCTAACTCTGACGGCAGGGGACAAGGGCATTAAATGCCCGTCCGGTCGCCCAACAGTATTGGTGGAGTGACCGTTAAGTGAGCCTCCGGGTGCCACGATGGCGCCTCTGTCAGCTCCGTTTGCCACCTCGCTCTGCATGGTTGCGTAGTATCTCGCCACGTGCTCTTGGGATGGCTCGGTGATGGCGCGTCCTTTGGGTGCGCTGGAGTTGGGTGGCAGCCTTGCGGCAAAGTGCCTTGCCATGTCCCTTTGTTGTGCCGGCAAGCTTGCCGTTGCCGGTTCTTGCCGGGCGCTGGGCGCCAGCGCAAGTTTTCCGTGATGCCATGGTTAGCCCTCCCGGCAAGCTCCTCTTGCCGGGGCCTTCGTGTTCTTGGCTGGTACTTTGTTCTTGAATGGCAGTGATAAGGAGTGAGGGGGAGCCTTGCCGGACGTTAGGCGAGTCTCGCCGCGGGGTGCTGCGACTGCCCGTGCACAAGTTCGGGGTACTAAGGTACCCCCCTACTTTAGTACACCGACAATCTTCTACCCCAAAAAAATCCCCATCTAGCTCAAGCACGAGTTCTAGCTCGTTTTGCTGCGATTTTTTATCTCCTAGATCAAAGCTCCATTCACAAAACTGCTTTCGGAGATTGTTGCTTGGTATGTGACTCCTCCATTGGTCCAACTAGTTTTTGTTCTAGTGCTTTATTCATTGCAAAAAAATTCTGCATAGGTGACCATGTTCTTGAGCTACAAACTCCCACAGTGGGGTAATATTAATGATCCTCACAAATCTGAATTTAGAGATTTTCTTGCTAGTATCACTATGGGAGAATCTAGGGACATATTACAAGCTACCATAGGGAGCATTCATTTTCCTGCTATACATTATTTTGCTCTCTTCATTGGTAGATGCATTAACGGTAAGGATGAAGCATGTCACATGTGTTTCCCTGATCTTTGTGTCCGCAAGAGTGCTATGTCAGGTTATAAAGGTTATAACTTGGGGCAATAGTTGCACGTAGGTTGCAGAATAATAGTAGAAGGGGGGATTTATTTGGAGGAATTTATGCAACCCGTGTGGCTAACTTTCTTAACATAGCCCCACGAGAGGAGGATATGATTGTACGTCTTGTTTATTTGGATAAAGAAGCTATGTTCGATCATCATTTTCTTGAGAGGAATGAACAATTCCTCCATTATCGGCTAATCTATGACAGACGCAATGTCGTCCCTGTTACTCTTCCTGCCCCCTACCTTTTTGATTATCAGGCAAAAGGAAGATATGTTGTCACCAGGGAAGAAGCAACTGAATACGAGAGGGGAATGGAGGCAGCTCGCCAACACACTGCTGCTCAGGAGGCGGTCGCCTCTGCATCTCAGTACAACCCCAATTTCACTTATGGATATCAGCCAGGCGGTCATTGGTATTAGACCAACTTAGGCCAAAATCCTAAGCTTGGGGGAGTACATATTTCTCACCGACTTTACATTCATGTTCACACACTAGTCGTCGGTGCTCATACCCTTTCATTGTATTATCCATTCTAGTTTAAATTTCTTTTTCTATTTTTCTTCTTGTGTGTTTGATAAACCTTAAGAAAAAACCAAAAAATTAGTTAGTTTAAATTCTATGCTTGTAGTAGAAATTAAAATGAAAACCCAAAAAGATTTCTTGTTCTTCTTCTTACTTGTTGGGAGCTTTCCCGTGTAAATAGTTTTATTTTCTTTTCTTTCTTTTGGGGGTCGAGAAGACCATATTGAAAATGTTTAGTGGCTCTTATATGCATGATTGTTTATTTAACTTAGAGCCCATATTATCCTGTCTTCTTTCTTGAGTTGAATGCTTACAGATTCTAGCTTAGTCCAATGCACGTGCACTCTTATTATTATACACATCGTTCGGTCGTGCGAGTGAAAGGCAATAATGACGACATATGATGGACTTATTGGGATGAGAAAAGCTGGTATGAACTCAACCTCTCTTGTTTTTGTAAATATGATGATTCATCGTTCCTGAGTCAGCTATTATGAAGTAAACATATTTGCAATGACATCTAGAGATTATAGTTGCTTGTGCCATGCTTGATTAGCTATGAGTTATAATGGTTTACCTTGCATGCCAACATGCTATTAGAATGATTATGATGTGGTATAATGGGATGCTATCCTCCTTTGAATGAATTGAGTGACTCGACTTGGCACATGTTCACGCATGTAGTTGAATCAAATCAACATAGCCTTCACGATATTTATGTTCATCGTGGATTATATCCTACTCATGCTTGTATTCGGTGTAAATTAATTTTAATGCATGTTTACGACTATTGTCGCTCTCTCGCTTAATCGCTTCCAGGTCTTTTGCTAGCCTTCACATACTAAGCGGGAATACTGCTTGTGCATCAAACTCCTTAAACCCCAAAGTTGTTCCATATGAGTCCACTATACCTTCCTATATGCGATATTTACCCGCGTTCCAAGTAAATTTGTATGTGCCAAACTCCAAACCTTCAAATGAAATTCTGTTTTGTATGCTCGAGCAGCTCATGTTACAACTAGGGCTGCCTATATCTTCCATGCTAGGTGGGTTATTCTCACGAGGAGTGGACTCCGCTCCTCATTCACGAGAAAGGGCCGGTAACCGGGATGCCTAGTCCCATGATCCAAAACGATCAAAGCAAATCAAAATAATTAAACTAAACTCCCTTAGGGCTGTTGTATGTTGGAGGCACTCGTTGTTTCGAGCAAGCCATGGATTGATGCTTGTTAGTGGTTGGGGAGTATAAACCTTTACCATTCTGTTTGGGAACTGCCTAAAATGCATGTAGTATGGAAGATACAGCCATCTCATAGTTGTTGCATTGACAGCGAAAGTATGCCGCTCAAAATGTTATTCAATCTCTATTTTAAAATCGAGCTCTGGCACCTCTACAAATCCCTGCTTCCCTCTACAAAGGGCCTCTCTATTTACTTTTATGTTGAGTCACCACCCTTCTTATTAAAAGCACCCGCTGGAGAGCACACTGTCATTTGCATTCATTACTATTGGTTTATATTGGGTATGACTTGACTGGATTTCTTTTACCATGAATTACAATGTTTAGTCAGTCCTTGATCTTTAAAGGTGCTCTGCATTTATGTTTTTCGGTCTCAGAAAGGGCTAGCGAGATACCATTTTGTTATATCATGTTATGATTATTTTGAGAAAGTGTTGTCATCCGAGTTTTATTATTATGGCTCGCTGGCTGATTATGTTATTGATATCAGTAATTGTGAGACCTAGGTGTTATTGTGAGTATGGTTAGTTCATAATATTTGCTGAAACTTGAATGCTCGCTTTTCATGTTTACAACAACAAGAGCAAACAGAGTTTGTAAAAGTTTTTCTTTATCACTTTCAGTTTATCAACTGAATTGCTTGAGGACAAGCAAAGGTTTAAGCTTGGGGGAGTTGATACGTCTCCAACATATCTACTTTTCCAAATATTTTTGCCCTTGTTTTGGACTCTAACTTGCATGATTTGAATGAAACTAACCCGGACTGACGCTGTTTTCAGCAGAATTGCCATGATGTTGTTTTATGTGTAGAAAAGAAAAGTTCTCGGAATGTCCTGGAAATCCACGGAGGAACTTTTTGGAATTAGTAAGAATTTTTGGTGAAAGAATTAATGCCAGGGGGCCCACAGGCTGTCCACGAGACAGGGGGCGCCCCCACCCTAGGGCGCGGCCTCCTATCTCGTGGGCCCCCTGGACCTCCACCGACCTCAACTCCAACTCCATATATTCACGTTCAGGGAGAAAAAAATCAGAGAAAAAGTTTCATCACGTTTTACAACACGGAGCCGCAGCCAAGCCCTAATCTCTCTCGGGAGGGCTGATCTAGAGTCCGTTCGGGGCTCCGGAGAGGGGGATTCGTCGCTGTCGTCCTCATCAACCATCCTCCATCACCAATTTCGTGATGCTCACAGCCGTGCGTTAGTAATTCCATCATAGGCTTGCTGGACGGTGATGGATTGGATGAGATTTACCATGTAATCAAGTTAGATTTGTTAGGGTTTGATCCCTAGTATCCACTATGTTCTGAGATTGATGTTGCTATGACTTTGCTATGCTTAATGCTTGTCACTAGGGCCCGAGTGCCATGATTTCAGATCTGAACCTATTATGTTTTCATGAATATATGTGTGTTCTTGATCCTATCTTGCAAGTCTATAGTCACCTATTATGTGTTATGATCCAACAACCCCGATGTGAATAATCGGGATACTTCTCGGTGATGACCGTAGTTTGAGGAGTTCATATATTTACTATGTGCTAATGCTTTGTTCCGGCTCTCTATTGAAAGGAGGCCTTAATATCCCATAGTTTCCGCTAGGACCCCGCTTCCACGGGAGGGTAGGACAAAAGATGTCATGCAAGTTCTTTTCCATAAGCACGTATGACTATTTACGGAATACATGCCTACATTACATTGATGAACTGGAGCTAGTTCTGTGTCACCCTATGTTATAGCTATGACATGAGGAATCGCATCCGACATAATTATCCATCATTGATCCATTGCCTACGAGCTTTTCACATATTGTTCTTTGCTCATTTACTTTTACATTTACTCTTTATTACAACTACTACAAAAACCCAAAAACATTTATCTTTACTTTTGCTACCGTTACCTTTATTATCATACTACTTTGCTACTAAATACTTTGCTGCAGATACTAAGTTATCCAGGTGTGGTTGAATTGACAACTCAACTGCTAATACTCAAGAATATTCTTTGGCTCCCCTTGTGTCGAATCAATAAATTTGGGTTGAATACTTTACCCTTGAAAGCTGTTGCGATCCCCTACACTTGTAGGTTATCACTTATCGCCTGTCCTTACGGGACAAAACGCATTCAATGCGCTCCTTAGGTGTCCCCTTGCTTTATTGGGGACGGTAACGAGGCCCGTCCCGTCTGTCGCCGCTCGGTCTTGCTTCGACATGCGTCTAGGCCAACGAGGCATGTAGTGCCATGTAGGCTAGCAGGCTGCTGAGTTGGCGTGGTGGTAGGGTCTTCATGAAGATCTGCAAGCCACCACGCAGGTTCTTGCTGAGTTGGCCTAGAGGCCGCACATCGCCACACAGGTGCTCGCCTAGTTGGTGTGCTGGCAGCTGTATGGGAACGGGGGTGGAGTCTTGGCAGATGTGGGCCTGGCTGTGGCCCCGCGGATGTCCCTGGCAAGGATCTTGTCCTGACATCGCGGTCGTCCCCGATAAGGATCTTGCTTGAGGTCTTGTGGATTTCCTCGGCAAGGGTCTTGCCGAGGATCGTCATCTTCTGGTCCTCATCTGATCTTGTGTGCTTATGATCTTCACGAAGATCAGCATGCCACCATGGAGGTGCCTCCCGAGCCTTGGTTCCAATGTGGTTGATGGTGTTTTCAACCCTTGGGCTCTAGGGCGGCAGCTCTGCTGGTGTTGGGCAAGTTGCCCCGGCAAGGCTCTTGCCGGGGCTGCGGAGGCTACCCCGGCAAGGGTCTTGCCGGGGGAGTCTACCTTGCCCTCTCGCTCTTTGTGTCTCTTGTCTTGGCGTTGCTTTGATTGTCTTGCGCCTTTGGCTTCCCTCCTTTGCCCTGCTAAGTGTGGCCACGGGCGCGGCTTTGACTGCCCGTGCACAAGTAAAGGGGTACAAAAGAGAGCCCCTACTTTTGTACACCGAAACTAGGGACAAACAACTTTCTCGTGAAAAAAGTCTGTCTACTAAAACTAACTTAGTGGTATCTTCATCTAAACAGCCCCTACTTTTTATTTACATGCTCTCTATTATCTTGCAAACCTATCCTATCACACCTACAAAGTACTTCTAGTTTCATACTTGTTCTAGGTAAAGCGAACATTAAGTGTGCGTAGAGTTGTATCGGTGGTCGATAGAACTTGAGGGAATATTTGTTCTACCTTTAGCTCCTCGTTGGGTTCGACACTTTTACTTATCAAAAGAGGCTACAACTGATCCCCTATACTTGTGGGTTATCAAGCGATTCTTGCATGGGACCTAAGCATGCAACCAAGGACACATATTTGATTTTTCAACCAATTTATATGCACTGGAGCATGTGCCTATAGTTCAAATTTGAATTATGCACATAAATGCATAGAAACTCAGTTAATGTATAAAAATGTCCAAACGAACCCCAAAAAATCCCAAAATTTAACAAAACGCTCCTGTTGTTCTATGTTGCCACTAGAAAAAAAATTGAAATCAAGAAGAGGCAACGGATATCGTTTTGTCTAGAGAGGTGAAACATTCTGTTGTAGGGTGGAACCCTAAGTGAAGATCTTTCACGAATTGAAGGGGGAATCCCCAAGAACAAGATGAACACAAAAGAGAAAATAAGAGGAACACTCAAGAACAAGTCCAATCACACATCCACTAGACCAACAAACACACAAGATCCACAAGGTACATGAACAATCAAAGGGAAAGAAGATACATGGTAGAGTTCATCCCAAATCCTATGAAGGAGATGAGGGCTTGATGATCTAGGTAGATCCTTCCCTCAAGGGGGGCTTGAAACCCTAGGGATCTTCTCCAATGGAGGTCTTGTACTCCAATAGAGTCTTCTCTCTCAAGAGGAATCCCACAAGGGGAGGTACATGAGCTAAGCTCTATGATTTGTGTCTATTCTTAGCTATCCCCTAAATTAGCTAGGTGGGAGGTACTTATAGTCTAGGGGAGAAATATGAGAGGGAGAGGGTTACAAGGGCAAAATCCCCAACTTGCACACAGGCATTCGTGGAGTGGTCCGGGCACCCGGAGGTGGTGCTGTTGTGGGTGGCAGGCACCCGGGCAAGGGCAGGCCGGGCTGGACAGGCTGGTTGTAGATGGCCCGGGCACCCGGGGGTTCAAGCCCGGCACTGAGGGATCGCCAGCGTGGGGGCATGGGCGGGCACCCGGGAGCAAGGCCGGGCACCGGGGTGGAAGGCAGCAGCTCAGCAGGAGGGCAGGCACCGGGGCCTCTGGCGGCAACCGGGCGGCCAGGCCCAGCAGAGCCGGCGGCCGAGCACCCGGGGACGCAGGGGCCAGGCACCCCGGGTGTCCAGTAGCTCCACTCCTTCATGCCCATCTTCCTTCTCCTTCCTCCGTGTGTCTCCGGGTGAACTTGGTGTTTCCCTTCGTACTTCCTCGTGACGATCTCCCAAGTACCTAAGAATGCACAACGTCTCCGATTGAGGTAGGACCCGATTCATATGCGATTCCGAACGAGACTCGAAGAGGAAAGAAGTGACCTCGTTGTCGATGTTGCGTGCATGTGCTCATGTCACTGGTCCTCTCGGTGCTTGCGATGGTGATGGCGTGTCCATGTGGATGGACGAGGGATGCTCTGCATCATCTCCCCCCTTGGGAGAGATTCGTCCACAGTTCGTGATCTTCATCACCATGGGAAAGAGATGGCATCGCCGTGTAGAAGTGGACAACCACCAAACTCATCATTGTCAAGCTCGAAATGGTCACTCTCCGATGTCACACCATCTTGTGATTTCTTCAAAATTAGCAAGTACAACAAACACTTGGAAAAACAAATGCGTCAGCATTAGAGCAAAACCAAGCATCCGAGAGGTGATTCACCAAACAAGTGTCGTCATCAAGCATAGCATATGGTGTGACAAGGGGTGTGGCATGGCATGTAAGCACATAAATTGAGCACATGTAGAAGCATCATGGAAACAATCATGCAAGGGTGAGGTAAAGGTGCTAATATGTGGAACAAGTGAACAAGCATCTACCTCAATGTCATAGCAAGCATGCATAATACTCTCAATGAACGGTCTATGGTAGGCATCAGAGTCATTCACAACACCCAAGAAGATGATATGACTAAATACATGCAAGTGCAAGACAATCCAAGCATAATGTGCATAGGGTGTAGTGAAAATCGTGTGGCACTCAACACAATAAAAAGAGCAATTGTTCATCATGTGTGAGCCAATCAAGGGAAGCAAGTGACAAGCAAAAGGACATGGCATGTGTGAAATGATGACATTGGCGCAACCAAACATGTGATATGAGCATGTATGTATCATGGGTGGTGCACTACACGAAGCAAGCATAGAAATCATGTCGCACAAACTAGTGGGGCGAAGATGCAACCCACTAGAGGAAATCATGGAAATCATGTCATGTGAGCAAATAATAGGCATAGACAATGTACATGACATAGTATCATCATAGGAATGGATCACAAAGGAATCATGTCAAGAACAAGCAATATCTCCACCAAGCTTGCAAATACACATACAAGTAGTAGAACCAATCATCATGTGTAATGCAAAGCATGGGTCACAAATGCATGGCAAAGGCATAGTAATGAGCATATCATGCAAAGTGAACATGGCAATATGGGCATAAAGTGAGAAGTGGTAAATAACCCTTAACCATGTGAGAGCCATGTACAAGAAATGCATGAAGTCTTTGCGCGAAGAGAGCAGTGGGAAAGACACTCCAAGGGATCCCAAGGCATCGTTGCTCTCTAGAGCTCGTTTTGTCAACTCGTGGGATTGCGAGGTTGACAAGTATTCATGGGTACCTACACAAAAGAGACTCAAACCAAAGAAAGTGTGTGCGTGGTAAATGTACACATCATCCATCATGATGTGTATGTGCATGTGTGAGTCAGCACAAGATAAGCATCGCTCAAAAAAATTTGAGGCATGGTAGAGAAATATGTCATCCATCATGCAATGATAGTTATTGTGTTCAACATGATTTGGACGCAAATTATAGCTAGTGTGTGACACAACAATAGCATTTTTATTCAAGGGGAGCATATGGTGCACACACGTAGTGAGATCATGCAATGGATAGGATGAACCAAAATATCCTAAAATGTATGAGGAAACTATGGGGGTGTCCTCATGAGAAATAGTGGAAACATCATATGGAGAAAATGGAGAACATCCAAAACAATGCATATCCAAAGCTAGGTGGTCATGGCATGGCATATGAGATAAATGATGCAAAGGGAGCATATCCATATTATCACAAGAAAAACAAATGCCAATAACCATGGGCTTGTCATCTAAGCCATATGTGCAAATTGGGTTTATGTTGATGGCATATGCATAGTCACTACGATGAGATTACAAATATGACATATTGTTGATCTTATGCATAACATATGACAAGTCAAGCGGATTGTCAAACATGATGTGACCAAGAGAATTATCACAAGAAATCCTATGTAACATGGCTTCACAACTACTAGACTCCGCATGGCAATCATCAAACTCATCATAAATGGGTAAATCATCGCATGGGGAAATCATACTAGCATGAAGCATGGTAATAGGTGGATCAACATCATGCAAGCAATCAATGTCTAGAATGTCCACTGGTGGGACAAGAGCATCATCGTCGCCTATGTTACCGATGTCATTCCACTCATGTGGTGTAGGTGAGGTGGTAGGAACCAAAGCGTGGTCATCATCTTCATATTGATGGAACCATGTGGGGGGTGCATCATATTCCACCATGGCCATCGTCTTGTCCAAAGGGAGGATGAAGTCGTCAAGGATCGGCACGTCATCAGAAATGGGACCTACCACTAAATGAGAAGACACAATAGAGGTAGAGGTCAAGTTGTTAGCAAAGCAAATGGCCTCACGTGCCCTATCAACTTCCTTACTCTCTCTATGTGGTGGTGGCTCACTCACTCCCTCAAGGTAGGTGCACGCAATGTCACATATGGTGGAGTCACTCATCTCACTCAAGTGGCGGGGGTTGTGGCTCTCCTCACATGGGAATCGTGGAAACTCATCATATATGGGGCTAGTGATGAAGTCACGCTCACTCTCAATATGGTGGCACAAGTCACTCAAGTCATCATACGTCGCCGTGGTCGAAGGGAAAATCTCATGCTCAACCATCTCGTCGTCCTTGCCGTGGATGAATGCCGAAGATGGGACATCATTGCTCTCCTCCATGACCGAAGGGAAAATCCCATGCTCAATCATATTGTCATCGTCGCCGTGGATGGCCTTGAGAACACTTGGCGAAGATGCCAAAGTGGTGGTAGTAGTCGTAGCTCCGTCTTGTTGGTGCTCGTCTCGCGGTCTTCTCTTGTGCTCATGAAGTTTGGCCGTAGCTTGATGTAGAGCTTTTTGGGACTTGTAGGTGTACGCATCGCGAGCATCTTCATCTTGATGGTGTTGTAGTGCTTGAGCTTGATGACATGCCGAAGATTGGCCACTTGAGTGTCGCCGCCTTGAAGATGACGAAGGGGAAGAAGACTTGTAGTTGGCCACCATGTCTCGTACTTGATTCCTTTGTTCGGCCAACTTGTTGTCGAGGTAGTCCCTTATCCTTGCTTTGTTTTGGCAAATGTCGATGGCGAGTCGCTCAATGCCTTGCATTGCTCGTTGTAGTCTGAAGATGGGCGTTTTGGTGATGTAGTTCTTCGCGTTGTCGTTGTCGTTGAAGACCGGAGATGAAATGCCTTGTCTATCCAACACAAGACTCGAGTAGAGGTGAGTAGGAAATGAGATAAACAATACCAAGTTACCTTTTCCCAAACTTGAGGATGTATCCCGTTTCACTCAATGTGAGATGAAAGAATAGTGGAATTGGTACCTGACTTGTTCACTCACACCTATCAAGTAAAGCTTACGGTGGAGCTCGGTGAGGATAGTGGCACAAAAATTTGATGCAAAATGTTAGCAAGATTCAATAATGTTGGAAAAGATTCACAAATTCGCAAGTGAAACAAGTAGACCAATAGCAATGGGTGGCACACGGAAACACACACACGGATAGATTAATGGGGTCGTGCAACCAAGGAATGAGCACAAAATGTGGAATCCACGGAAAACGCTCGTGCTGCACAACTCAAGAGAGACGCTAGCACAATTTCTCAATAGGCGGATACGACACTTGTCCACAACCTATAAGATGCTAAATGTATGAGCCTTCTATCCCAATAATGCAATGTGTATGGTGTTCCCGGTGTTCTTCTCAAGATGATCCAAGATGATCGGATATGACAATCTTATGTGCAATGTGGTATGATGCTATGGCTCTTGCTCACGAGCTCTTTGCTCTCTTTTTGCTTAAAAGCTTATTCTCTTTTTCTTTTCTTTTTTTTTTGATATGGCCACTTATGGAAATTGCACAAACCAAGATAGCAATTGTGTATATGCGGGAACGATCTTGTGACACAAGGGATGATATGATGATACCAAGATGACACCAATATGATATGGTATGTATGCAATGGAAGGTACGGATCACTAATGTGCACAAGTAACGTTGCCGGCAATACTCAAATGGCTAGTCTCGCTAGGAAAGTGACACAAAATGGCTAAGGGGTTAACAACGTAATGGCAAGAATGTACAATGAAGGGATACCACGATACCGAGATGATATAGAGGTTACCGTTCTTGCTTACGGTTAGGTTGTCAAAATGGTGAAGTGGTCAATGTCGATGACGACCTTGTGGCGATGATGAGTGGAAGCATTCTTGATGTGGATACCAAGATGATATAGACCCATCCCTAAGTAGCCGAAACACCTTAGGAAACGGTAAAAAACTGCGAACTCAAAATCTCAAGGAAAATGTCAAATGGTGGTGGCGAAATGCGTTGGTGGTTCCGGAGTTGGCAATGCGGAAGTGGGGGTGGTGGTTGATGACTAAGCGACCGTCCCTAAGTAGCCGAAACACCTTAGGAGACTCAAGCCACCCCACAAGCAACCAGAAATGCTATATGGAGCAAAAATGGGTTAGGTTGTGGAAAGTAATGGTGGTTTTGCGGAAGATATGGTGGATGGCCGAGGCAAAGATGCCAAAATGCCAAATTTTTTATGGAGTCAAATGGTGGTAAAGCCAATATGAGCAGCTCGGGCAAGTCGCTAGCTTTTCAACGAGCCAAAGCACACTCAAATCAGAGCTCGGGAGTGAAAGATATGAGTGAAAATGTAAAGTGCACGCGGCTAATTCTAGGGGTGCGGGTGCCCGGGGGTGGAATGTGCGGGCACCTGGGGTGGTCCGAGGCAAACAGCCGGGGGGTGCGGGTGCCCGGGGTTTGGGGTGCGGGCACCTGGGGAGGTCAGCAGGGGTGGGCGGGGGGGGGGGGAGGGGGTCCGGTGCCCGGGGTTTGAGGTCCGGGTGCCCGGGGGTGTCGGATTTGGGCGGAAATTCGTGGGGAAATTGGAGAAATTGGTGGATTTGATGGAGGTAAAGGTGGGGATGGATGGGGGGAAATCTAGATCCACTTGAAACCAAGCAAA
Organism: Aegilops speltoides; assembly: GCA_021437245.1. Lineage (NCBI taxonomy): Eukaryota > Viridiplantae > Streptophyta > Magnoliopsida > Poales > Poaceae > Aegilops > Aegilops speltoides. Next base: position 278,176,399 of record CM038146.1, on the reverse strand, counting down.
TCCATGGATCAAGTCCAATAAAACCTCATCAAACTAACAAATCACAAAAAAAATTGGGGCTATTTTTGGTGGGGAATTTTCGAAATTGGGGAAGAACACACAAAATTAGGCTAGAAAACAAAGTGGGGGGCTCCAATTTCGTGAGAAACCATGGCTCATGATACCAAGATGTTGTAGGGTGGAACCCTAAGTGAAGATCTTTCACGAATTGGAGGGGGAATCCCCAAGAACAAGATGAAGACAAGAGAGAAAATAAGAGGAACACTCAAGAACAAGTCCAATCACACATCCACTAGACCAACAAACACACAAGATCCACGAGGTACATGAACAATCAAAGGGAAACCAGATACATGGTAGAGTTCATCCCAAATCCTATGAAGGAGATGAGGGCTTGATGATCTAGGTAGATCCTTCCCTCAAGGGGGGCTTGAACCCTAGGGATCTTCTCCAATGGAGGTCTTGTACTCCAATCGAGTCTTCACTCTCAAGAGGAATCCCACAAGGGGAGGTACATGAGCTAAGCTCTATGATTTGTGTCTATTCTTAGCTATCCCCTAAATGAGCTAGGTGGGGGGGTACTTATAGTCTAGGGGCGAAATATGAGAGGGAGAAGGTTACAAGGGCAAAATCCCCAACTTGCACGCAGGCATTCGTGGAGTGGTCCGGGCACCCGGTGCAAAGAGGCCCCGGCACCCGGAGGTGGTGCGGCTGTAGGTGGCCGGGCACCCTGTCACACCCTAATTTTCATGGCACAGCACTTAAGCTCTTAATCATGCTAAAATGTGGTTTGACAAAAACTTTTGAGTGTTTTGGACTTTGCTTGATTGATTTTTGTCTGCTGGTTGCAAGTGCTCTAAAAATAAAATAAATCCTCCAACTCCTATACTTCATCTCCTTGCTCCAAACCCTTGAGCCAATGATCATGCCATGTGTATAGGACATAAAATATTTTCTTACAAAAATAATTTGGCCAAATAGTATTTTCAAAAATTAGTTTTCAAAAACCCTTGAATTGAGGTCACTTGCTGCAAGTACTTAATTAAGGGCAGTAAAAATCTTTCTAAAATATATTTGATTCCTATTAGATATAGGATACCCAGAAACCACAAAATATAATTTTAAAAGTTGTTTTACTATTTTATTTAAAAGCTTTTCTTAAGGCCAGAAATGGTCTTTAATAGGAAAAATTATTTTATTGTTTTAAAAATATTTGACAAAATTTAGGAAACTCATAGGACATATATTGTCCATATATAAGAGTTTCAACACATGGCCATGTTCAAAATATTGGTCAAATCCCTCAAAAACCCTTTCTGGATATTTCAAGCTTTTGAAATATTTACAAAGGAAATATTCTCCAAAAATTCCAAGAAAATTCTATCATGTCACATATGACATATTTGGTGATTTTGCCAAGTCCCATGTCTTGGAGAACAAGATAACATCATCAAATCCCTCAAAACCATTTCTGTCCATTTAGAAGTTTGAGCAACTTTACATTGCCAAACATGTCCAAATGTTCTCAAACCTTGTGAATATGATCAAGTGGTCTAATTATTCATCTAGACCAAATGGCACAAGTTGGAGAACAATTTAACTTGATCAAAGTGCCCCAAAACCCTTCTGTCCGAACCAAATTTGAACAACTCTACATTGGAAACTTTCTCCTATTGATCTCAACTTTTGTGGACATGTTCTTATCCTCAAATGATGACACTACACCAAGTGGTGCATCAAGGAGAATAGATTTGCATGACTAAATCTTGGAAGGTCCATTTCTGCTGATTTCTAGGGTTTACAAAAGTTGCATTGGCTACTTTGTCCAAATGAGCTCAAATTAGGTGGCACACCCTATTTCTAAGTGTCATTCCATCCTGTTAATTCTCATGGCAAGTGGAATTAATTTGCTTGCCCAAACTAGCATCAAACACCTTCTGCCATTTTTCCAAAATACCATTTTTGACCACTTCCACTCTTCTCCATGACCTCAACTTTTTACCACAGCTCCTCCTAGTCCTCTCCTACCTCCAGTAACTCTCCCCTGGCCATTTCTCAATGATTGAGGGGTAAAATACCCCCATTTACCTCCCTGGACAGCCCCTCTCTCCCTCTTCTTCTACCTCTCTCCTCTCCTAGTGGTTCACCAGGGCATCCAAGGCCACCACCCCTTTGTTTACTCCTCCCCTGACCCCCTAGACACAAGTGGCCACGCCCTACAAGCCAAAGACATGCCCTGGCATGCAATTGGCGTGCTCAGAGCCTTCTGAGTGCACACCCGCTGTAGCCGCCTCCTTCAACCGCCCGGCCACCTAGGGCCTCCCCTCGTGTCCCCGAGGTCACCTCGGCGTCCGCAACACGCTACACCTGCTGTCCCCATCCTCTCTCTCCCTCTCCGGCCCTCCTCGCGTGCGGACAGGCGCCCCCCCAGCGCCAGTCGCTGGCCACGGCGGGGACCCGCCATGCCGCATTCCCCGCTCCCTCTCTTCTCCCCCTGGGCGTCGTCCACGCCCACGAACTCCCTGGACTCAGTGCACCACCTTCCCGAGGGCCGTGGCAGCAGTGCAGGCTCGCCGGTGCACGAGCCCACGTGCACCGTCACCCACCTTAAACAACGTCCCGAGCCCCTCCTCTGGGCTCCATTCGCTCTATCTTTTCCCCAGAGACCTCCTGGACAGCCTCCCCCTCCCTCTCGTGCCCTCCAGCACCCACCATGGCTGGAGCCGAGCCGCCGGAATCCTCCTAAATTCGCGCCCATCTCTCCTCCTCCTTCCCTCTGGACCGCTAGAGCGCCACCACTGCCGCCACGAGCCCTCCCGTGCTCCCTCCACTCCTCCCCATTCCTCCCTCGCCTTGCCGAACCCGGGTCAACCCCGTCCGCCGCACCTGTAGCCCTCCTCCTCCCTAGCTCCCCATGCTGTCGTGCTGCACATGGGCCAGGTGCGCTTGTGCGCGCTGAGTCCTCCGGTCTTGCCGGGCGCCACGAGGTGGCCCGTGCCGCCGGGGTGGCCTTGGTGCCGCTTCGGCCTCGCCTCCCCTGCCTCTGCTCTGTTCGAGCGGGAGGTAGGAGATGGCCTGAGCCCCGGGCCCCGCTCGTCAGTGACCCGGTGGGCGGAGCCCACCCGTTTAAGTGGAGACGGTTTCGGGCGTTGCCGTCTCCCTCACGCTGGGCGTATTTTCACGAATCGCCTCGGCGTGGCCTCTGCTGTGTGAGCCGAGGCACTGGGCCGCCCAATGTTAACTCTCGCCAATAGCGCCGGATAAGGTTAAATCCTTTTCCCTTTTTCTTTTCTGTGAACTTCTAAAATCCATAGAATATTCATATTACCTCCAAATTTGATGATTCAAATTTCCAGTGGCTCCATAAATCAAGCTCTATTTAATAGGCCACAGTGGACATTTTGTTGTCCCTGGTTTTCACTGAACCTTTTAAAAGGTCATTTATCCACATGAGTCCACTTCAAAATCCATATTGTATTGATTTCAACTCCAAATCCAGTGAAACCAATTTCTAAATGTTTCTAAAATCATGCCTGAATTAATGGGTACTTTTACTCATTTTTATAAAATGGCATTCTGTGTACAACTTGTGGATCCATCAAACCCCTTGATTCCATCCTATCAAAATGTTGAGAGATATCCACTTATCCAATCCTAATGAAACCACTTTGGTCATCCCTCATATGACCAGAGGTATCCCAGAAAAGTCCAACTCATATTTTTAGAGCACTTTTATTTCCTGCCTTGTTGTGTTGCTTATTATGGTTGCTTTCGACGATAGAGGACGAAGTAGACGAAATGCTCGGAGTTGGACCAGAGATATTTGAAGACCTCGAAGACTTTGTTGAAACAGGCAAGCAGCCCTTTGACCATGTCTATGAAACCCTTTTTATGCATGTCATATAGTACTTATTATTGTTGCATCGGAATCATGAAGGATGGGTAACCACCTTGGTGGGTTGCCTCCGTTACTTTTCTCGTTGACACTTGCATTGTGCATGACCCTACCTCCTTATGAGGGTTATGACGATGGGAGTAGATAGGGTACTAAGTAGTTTGCTACGCAAAAAGGGACGGGAGTATGCATGTGATGGAGACAAAATTTTTTTTTCAAACAACTTTCGAAAACCCCATCGGGTGCCATTTATGCCCGAGGGAGATGATGAGTAAAGTAACCACTTGATGACGAAGTGGTGTACCGAGGCAAGTGTGTGTTGTTTTCGAAAACGGATTAGATTTAAGATTTGATGACTGTCCCAACCCTACATGCGCGACCACTCTACCCTTATATGGGGAAGGGCATTATTGAGTACCTAGTCCGATACTAGCTTGGAGCCCGCATTACTAGTGACGGGGGAGAGTTGGTGCTCTCTCTCGGGGCGGGTCGTGCTGTAGGGCGGCCATGTCATCTTTACAAACCGGACACACCGTTGGTACCCGTGCTTGTGGTATGTGATGAATATGGGAGCGAGTCTCCACAACTTTATGATGAGAAATGTTTGTACGGGGTTACTACCAATCGAGTGGACTCCATGTTAGTATCGTCTAGGGAAAGGTAGTGATCGGTGCTTACCCGGGTACTTGAGGTACCGCTGGTCGTGGATGACACGGAAGTTCCCGGATCTAGTGGGTAAAGTGTGCAACCTCTGCAGAGTGTAAAACTATTGAATAGCCGTGTCCACGGTCAAGGGCGGTTAGCGGTCTGCTTAAACTATGTCCGGGTTTTCAACCGTGTGAATGAGATGATGGAAATGACTTGGGTCAAGTCAGCGGCTTGACACGATTGAGATGGGTTGGTGCCCACTGTTTATGATAATGGGTTGGTGCCCATTTGTTTATGACAATGGGTTGGTGCCCACTCTATTTATGTTGATATCTGTGACCAGATCTCATGGTTACTTGAATTCTTTTGATGCATGCTTTATAGGTTGTTGAACATGTCATTGCACTCAAAACTAGCTTTATGCAAAACTTTACCTATGTCATGCATTACTGTACCTTGAACCAAATCATGGGTTGCTTGCGAGTACATTCAAAGTACTCATTGGCTTGCCACTGGTTATTTAATTGACCAGGCATGGAAGAACAGGATGTGATAAAGAACACTTCGGTGACGAGATGCGAGCTAGGACGCTTCCCAGTCAGAATGCCTGTAGGGTTAAGGCAGATGGCATGGGTCCAAGTTATCGACGAAGGTTTCCGCTGCGATGTTATACTCAAGACTCGACCATAATGGTCCTACTTGTATGTCTGATGCGTATGGATGTAAGACTCTTGTTATTCAGCTTCTGTGTGTTCAGTGAGCATTGATCTCTGGGATCACTGTACACGTGCATTCGGTGATCACGACTTATGAGTCGGGGTCCTCACACACCCGGGGCTAAAGGGTCGGGCACCCGGGCTGGACAGGGCTGGCTGTAGATGGCCCGGGCACCCAGGGGTTCCAAGCACGGGCACTCGGGGGCGTGCCAGGCGGCTGGGGGCATGGGCCGGGCACCCGGGGGAGCAAGGCCTGGGCACCCGGGGTGGAAGGCACAGCTCCAGCAGGAGGGGCCGGGCACCCGGGGCCTCCTGGCCAGGCACCCGAGGACGTAGGGGCCGGGCACCCAGGTGTTTCCCTCCGTACTTCCTCGTGACGATCTCCCAAGTACCTAAGAATGCACAATGTCTCCGATTGAGGTAGGACCTGATTCATATGCGATTCCGAACGAGACTCGAAGAGGAAAGAAGTGACCTTGTTGTCGATGTTGCGTGCACGTGCTCTTGTCACCGGTCCTCTCGGTGCTTGCGATGGTGATGGCGTGTCCATGTGGATGGACGAGGGATGCTCCGCATCACATTCCCTACCGTAACCATGAGGCTTGTTGTGAGAAGCTCTGGTTTGTGAGAAGCTTATAACGCAACCTACCCCAAATGCGACAATAGTTTTACCATGACATGTTGATGCCGTTCCATGATAGCATGTCAAGTTTCATAAATTTTAGACGCGTTTTCAATTTACTAGAATTTGAAAACCATGTATCTCAATATTAGTGGCCAAGCGATGGTGGCAAGGTGTTTGAAATTCATTCCCATTTCTTGCATGGGACCTAAGCATGCAACCAAGGACACACATTTGAATTTTGAACCCACTTATATGCACTCGAGCATGTGCAAGTAGTTCAAATTTGAATTATGCACATAAATGCATAGAAAAGTCAATTAATGTATAAAAATGTCCAAGGGAACCACAAAAAATCCTAAAAATTGACACAACACTTGTGTTGTTCTATGTTGACACTAGAAAAAATTGAAAGCAAGAAGAGGCAACGGATATCGCTTCATCCACAAAGTTGGCAAGTTCCCTAAGGAAACCACCAGGCTTGTTGTGAGAAGCTCTGGTTTGTGAGAAGCTTATACCCAAACCTGCCCCAAATGCGACAATATTTTTACCATGACATGTTGATGCTGTTCCATGATATCATGTCAAGTTTCATGAATTTCTTACGAGTTTTCGATTTACTAGAATTTTCAAACCATGTATCCCAATGTTAGCGGTCGAGCGACAGTGTCAAGGTGTTTGACATTAATTCTCATTTCTTGCGTGTGACCTAAGCATGCAACCAAGGACACAGATTTGATTTTTTTTCAACCCATTTTTATGCACTGGAGCATGTGCATGTCGTTCAAATTTGAATTATGCACACAAATACCTAGAAAACTGAGTTAACATATGAAAATGTCCAAATGAACCCCAAAAAATTCCAAAATTTAATACGACACTCCTGTTGTTCTATGTTGACACCAGAAAAACATTTGAAAGCAAGAAGAGGCAATGAATATCGTTTTGTCCACAAAGGTGACACGTTTCCCTACCAGAACCATGAGGCTTCTTGTGAGAAGCTCTGGTTTGTGAGAAGCTTATGCCATAACCTACCCCAAATGGGACAATATGTTTTACCCCAGCATGTTGATGCCATTCCATGATAGCATGCCAAGGTTCATGAATTTCAGATGAGTTTTGGATTTACTAGAATTACAAAAGCAAGTACCTCAATGTTTGCCGGAGAGCCACGGTGCCATGGTGTTTGAAAATCATCCCCATTTCTTGCATGGGACATAAGCATCAACACATGGACACATATATGATTTTACAACCCATTCTGGTGCACCGGAGCATGTGCATGTAGTTTATTTTTGAATTGTGCACCTGAAATGCCTAGAAAACCAAGTTAATGTATAAAAATGTCCAAACGAACCATGAATAATTCCAATTTTTTTGACGACACACCTATAGTTGCATGTTCACAGTAGATAAAAGTTCTAGCAATTCAAACACCCTCCTTTGTTGTTGTGATCCCATTATGTAATTCAAATCAAGACGAAAATCAAGTAGATCGTACATAGTTTATTATCACCAACCATGTGAGATGCAAAACAAAATATCTTGGAGCACTGTTGGAGTAAAGTAGCATATGGCTTACGTGAGAAGGTGCATCGGCTACAATCCACAGCATGCGTGTCAAGCACACTAGCTTGCTCCCCAAATATCATTTCACTATTCAATCGTCGCCTGTGAAAGATGGGGACGTGGAACCGCCTCATGAGGGCAACTTCGGTGCCCGCTCCGGCGAGAGCACGACTGCAGCTGCCATGCGTGTGCTAACAAGCTGCATGAGCGCGGCCACAATCTGCGACCGGGCAACCAAGGCATCCCAAACGGCCGATGTTGCTTCTCAGGTGGCGGCAACAACACCTGCCTCGGGGATAGCAACTGGCAAGACCAGCACAACAGCTATCCGTTCTGCGGCGGCGGCCTTAGCCCTAATGGAGGCTGCCCATGACCATGTCGAGGCCGCGTACGCCTAGCTCATGGCGGTTACCACACAAATTGAACGAAGCTACTCCGACAATGGTCGGCAACCCACGACCGAAGAGTTGGCAATAACCGAGAGAGTTCGAGGAGCCATTCGTTCCTACATGGCATACCTTGCCACGGCAAAGCCCGTCCAAGCCCAGACCACAGCCGCTCATGCCCAGCTTGTGGCAGCCTTTTCCAAAGAGATGGTGGATGCGGATGGCGAGATGCTTGCCGAGTGTGGTGCGATTGATGCCATGGAGCCCCTTCCCAGGAGATCGTCGAGCGCGAGCTGGACATGGAGGAGGCGGCGAAGATCGACGAGTAGTACTCTTTGTTTAATTTAGAGCGCTGGTCTTTAATTTGTTAGGTTAATGTTTAGGTCAACTAGGTCGGTTTAATTGCTGAATTTGCTCGATTAAGAAGTGTGGGTGTGCTGTAGGCTCCTTTGTGTACCCAAATTATGCAATGGCGTGGATGACCACTGTAACCAGGGATATTCAGACAAAAATTTGCATGTTCAAACACATCACATACGGGGTAAGCTATATGAATCGTTTGTGATGTTCACATATCGTACATAGTTCTATAAGGGACCGTGTCTGATGACACTTTGTGCGCCAGTTTTTTCGCTGCACCGATCCAAAAAATTTCCCCGCCGCCCCCTTACCAAAAGCAACATTCCCCCGTTTTTCGCCTTCCTTTCCAAGTTGAAACCTTCACTCCTGCTTGCAGTGCCGCCTCCTCGTCAGCGACCCTCCTTCACGCTGCTCGGCCTCATCGATCCAGGCACGTAATCCACACCCGACTCCCATCCTCCTCCTCCTTCCACATCCCACATGCCCCGACCGCCAACATGACACCTTCCTAAAAAATCACCGACTCCTCCCCAAATAAGCGCCACCCTAAGCCATGGTGCACGCAGTATAGCCAGGAGCTCAAGGAGCATTTGGCAGCGGAGAAGCAAATCGCGGCCGCACGCGCGGATGAGGTCGCGATGGCTGCCATTCATACCGACCTCCAGATCTTGGGGGAGCACCTCACCATCGAGGCCACCGTCAACGCCTCGCCTGCCGATGCTGCGACGTGGTTGGCTGCTTTAAACGATAGTTCGTAGCATTTTCTCGATGCCACCATCGGTGCCTCCGACAAGACTACGAGGTGTTTTCTCAGTGTGCCCGTGCTTACCTCAACTCGAGAGCCAGTAGGTTGGTGCCTGGAGCGGCTCAGTCAACTCACCACTACGATGAGGGCACCCACGATGTGGAGGCCTTGCCCTCTTCCATGTCCAAGGAGCCAATCATCATTGATATCTCCGACGATGAGGAGTAGCTCATCTTATTCGCTCACTATAAGGACCTATGTTCAGTTTGCTAGCTATGCCGGTTAAGCATGCTCGGTTTACCCATTGCGTGTGCCGCTCCAGCCTTTCCTTAACAAATTCTAGTGAATTGTCCTATCTACTTTTACCATGCAAACTATTGCTCTGGTGTATATGTTCTATATGTCGTGCAATGTGATGCTCACTTATTAACTGTTTGGCTAATTAGTTGTTGTGTTTAGTTAACTGTTTGGTTCAATTTTGCAAATGTGATGTTTAATTCTTCAGGGTGCAATTTTGTATTGTCTTCCATGTGAAAAATAAATCGAATTTATCTCTTCAAAATACATGAGAAACAAATAAATTTCTATATTTCCAAGTTTTCAAGCATGATTGGTTTGGCCAACTGTCTAATCTTCTAGTATGTTATATATTGTGCAATATAGTGCTTAGTTAACGTTTGGTTCATTTGTTATGGTGTTTAGTTAACTGTTTGGTTCAATTTCCAACGCAATGCTCAATTGTTGTGGGTGCATTTTGTTATTGTATACCATGTGAGAAATAAATCAAATTTGGTTGTACAAAATACATGAGAAACAAATACAAATGCTATATTTCCAAGTTGTTAAGCATGCTTGGTTTGGTTAACTGTCTGATCTTCTATTAGGAGTATGTTATATCGTGCAATGTGGTGCTCAGTCAATGTTTGGTTCATTTGTTGTGGTGTTTAGTTCACTGCTTGGTTCAATTCTGCAATGCGATGTACAATTGTCGTGGGTAGAATTTTGTATTGTTGTGCATGTGAGAAATAAATGAATTTGGCTGCACTTAATACATGAGAAACATATACAATTGCTATATTTCCTAGTTCTTCATAATTCTTGGTTTGGATAAATGGGTTTTCCATGTGGCCCTAATTAATTTGATGAATCTACAATGTGCTTAATTTTCACCAACATATTTTAGTAATAGCATGCGAACCCTCACTTAACCTGACCACTAACTACCTTATATGTGTTGCAGGGAAACAATGGGAAGCATTTGAGGTTTACAATCGAGTTTGCACATGCATGGTCCTTTGTCTAATAGCACATTATTGTGCAATTGTAGGAACCATTCTAATATTTAGGTTTTTAACAATTTGGTCTTACACATGTAGGTCCTGCTATCTGAGGTTTTAACCCACTGTTCGACCCTTTTGCATATGGAGAAATGAATTTTCCATGAATATCAGTCAAGTCAAGAAACTAAGAAAAAAATTAGGATAAAGAAATTAGCGACAATAGACAACAAGATCTTTGTGTGCACAATGAAGAAGACATCAATTCACTATAGGATGGTACTAAGTATTATAACTTGGCTCCTTTATTCCTTTGCCCCATTTCCAATCTAGAGAAGATATTTATGCACATCCTTGTTTTCAGGCCTTTCCAAAGCAGTTCACTGATGATTACCTCTCAAACCACTTGTATGGTCAAGAGGCAAGGAAGGTATTCATACAACACCCACGGTTCAATATTGAAGTGTTCCTGAAGAGGACGAAGGATGGACGGTCAATCATCCACATGCACTAGCCCAGAGTTGCAAAGACCTTCAACATAGATGAAGGCTCAATATTCGCCTTCCGCTTCAGTAGTTTTCCAGATGAGATTAATCTACCTATGTACCATCTATGATGATAATTTTGAAAGGTTATAGATGTTTCATGTGAAACTTGGTGCTGGTGCAGTTGCGTAATGGGGTAGCTGAGTGTTGAAGCTATATGATGTTGTACTCTGATGTATTTCAAATATGAAATCCTACTTCCTTAATAAGAAAATGAAATATACTGTGTGCTTAATTTGAAATGTCAATTATTTTAATAAATGGATTTTTAATAATAGGACAATTTGCCTGCTAATGGCCATTTAGCCTACTAATGGGGTTTTTCTAATGCAAACAGTTATTGAGAAAACACCATGGGCGATGACCTCAGATAATGCACACAGTTTCTAGGAATAAAATGTGTTGGATCAATGAACAATCACACACAACTTCCTCTTGAAAACTGTTTGCGTTAGCCCACCTTGCGTAAAGGTTTACCACATAAAAAGCGTGTGATGGACATCCTATGCCACACAGTTTCTTCTACACGTTGTGTGTGATGCATTCAATAATGCAAATGATAAAATTGTTAATATCGTCTGCAATGGCAACACTATCACAAACAATTCAATAGGGAAAGTTGTGTGTGATGTACCTGCGGGCGGAAATGTTTTCCTTGGAGTGACTGTGTGGGATGTATATATGAACAGAAACGTACTTCTTGGATTGACTGTGTGGATGTACCTACTAACAGAAACATATTCCTTGGATTGACTATGTGGAATGTACATCCAAACAGAGATGTTTAGCCGGGACTGACTATGTGGGATGTACTTATGACTAGAAATGTTGTATAATTGTATTTCTTTTAACAAGACTATACGTATAATCGTATTTGATCGCTTGCCTGTCGCATGCGACCTCATTTTGCCAAGCGTGTGTGACCAGAGGGCCTATCCCCGACGGTTTCTGGGTTGTGTGGGAAGGACCCCCGTATCACCCACATTCACTAGGCGATGGTTCAAAATGCCATTGCGGAAAGGGGTTAAAAACCGTTTGTATAGCACCTCGCTGTACCAGTGGGGGAAAATATGGTTGTAGAAATTTTCATGTTACTAAATTACCTCTCTTCATGTGGAGATTGCTATTGTTTCTTTCTTCTTCCTTGCATATTCTTGTTTTTGCTTGTCTTGATAATTTGTTTGCTTGTAAAATGCCTATGCATAGGAAGTATGTTAGACTTAAATGTGATTTTCACATGCTATATGATGCTCTCTTTGTGCTTCAATTCTTGTCTTTCATGCGAGCATCATGAAAATTATCAATGCCTAGCTAAAAGGCTTTAAATAATAGCGCTTGTTAGGGGCAACCCAATGAATAAAATAATTTTTTTCTCCTTTTCTTTCTGTTTTGGTGTGTTGACATAATTATGGTACTTTTATGATTGTGTTTTTATGTTTCAATTAGTGTTTGCTTCAAGTAAAGCCTTGAGGATCATGTTGGGTGATAGTTAATCTGATACTGTTGAAAAGCAGAAACTTCTACATCCAGTAACTGAATTGTTAAAAATCACAGAGGAGTAGAAAAATTCTGAACTTTTTACACAAGATTGATATACAAATTTCCTACGTTTTCCTAATTTATCAGAAATTTTTGGAGTTACATAAGTATGGACAAAGTCCAGATTACTACATACTATTCTGTTTTTGACAGATTCCGTTTTCGTTGCATTGGGTGCATATTTTGACAATTCTATGGATTGTATCATGGAGTATAAGCCATGGTAACGTTAGAATACATTAGGTATAATGCAATAATAAAATATGAATGGGTTTTGAAAGTGCTAGTTATTGACTAGAGGGGGGGTGAATAGGCGATTTTTATGAAAGCCTTAAAAACACGGAGGCTTTGAAGACAAATAGGTAAACTGAGCCTATATAGTTAGCAGCGGAATGAAAGCTACACTAGGCTAGCATTAGTCAAACATACAATCCAATGAAAGCACGAAGACTAACTGCAACTAGGTAGACAGGATCAGAAAGGAAGATAGTACGAAGCTAAACATATATTAGTCTTCAAGGAATGAAGTCAAACAGATTAGACAGGCAAGCAATGACTTCACGAAGACAACTATAAATTAAGGAGAGTAGAGGATAGAACCAGTATCTTGACGAAGACAAGGATTTGGTAGACCAGTTCCAGTTGCTGTGACAACTGTACGTCCGGTTAGGGAGGTTGAAATTTAATTAAGAAGACCGCGTCTTCACCTTATTCCCCTTGAGCTAAGGACACCCAGTCCTCGCCCAATCACTCTGGTAAGTCTTCTAGGTAGGCTTCCAAACCTTCACCCACTTTGTTCACCGGCAATCCACAATGACTCTTGGATGCTCAGAACGCGACGCCTAATCGGCCGGAGGATTCACAGTCCTCAAGTGTAACAAGTCTTTAGATCACCCGGACAGAAAGACTTCAGTGATGCCTAACACTCTTTGGCTCTAGGTGTTTTGGGCTTTGTCCTCACAAGGATCTCTCTCTCTCAAATGCTTTGGAGGTGGGTTTCTCTCAAACAACAAAAGCCGTGCACTAACTCTGAGCATCCACCAATTTACTATGTAGGGGGTGGGCTATTTATAGCCAGGAGGCAACCCGACCTGATATGTCCGAAATGACCGTGGGTCACTAAGGAACTAACACGTGTCCAACGGTCAGATTTCAAACACAGGCGGAGGCTTGGCTTGGGCTACAAGCAAAGCTGACTCATCCAGCTCTGGATAAGATTTGCTCTCATTGCCTTCGCTCGAAGACATAGGATTTGGTTGAGCATCACTTCAGTCACTCTGACTTTGTCCACTTGGACCCCACTTAACAGTACGGTGGTTCCTATGACTCAATAAGAAGAAAAGGAAACTACAAAACAATTATGTCTTTGCACTCCATAGTCTTCAAGTGAATAGCTTCACATGTCATAACATTCGTCGTGAATGTCTTCACGAACCACCATTGTCTTCAATGTCTTCACACATTTTTAGGGGTCATCTCTGGTAGGTAAACCGAATCAATGAGGGACACTACCTGTGTTATCCTGCAATTCTCACAAACACATTAGTCCCTCAACCATGTTTGTTGTCAATACTCCAAAACCAACTAGGGGTGGCACTAGATGCACTTACAATCTCCCCCTTTTTGGTGATTGATGACAAACTGGTTGAAGTTTTCAATGGGGATAAAAGTATGTGAAAGTTCAGTATTGTGGGTATTGCCTTCATACATATGAGAGGCTCCCCCTAAAGATGTGCATATAAATAGTTTGCTTTTGAATGCAAATGCACATGGTAGGTTTTGCTTTGTGGAGGCCATCTTCAAAGTGTGAAGACAATTTATCATGCATATAAAAAGATAATGAAGATAATGATATGCATAATGGAAAATGGACGTCTGCAGAATTACTTCATGCGGAATTTATCATTGCATCACAAAGTGGCAGCAAAGGTAGCAGACGACCATCAAGTTTAAGTGTTACAACTCAAAAGCCAAAAGTTCCAGAACGAGAGTTGTAAGAACTTAGCAAAAATTAAGCAACCACCCATATGGACCCACTTGAAGACTATCAATTCATATGCTTCTCCCTCTTTTGTCAGTAATGACCAAACAGGTTTGAAGACATAGAGTATCTAGTCGTTCCCACGAGGAGACGAAGTTGGAATAGCAGGGTCGACGTTGGAGTTTGGTGGTGCAGATAGTCCTTGTGCAACAGCATCATGCTATGCAGTGAGAACCGGCGAAGTGGCGTCATCTTCTTCATCGACGACTCTCGCAACAACAGTTGCAGCCGAGGATGAGCACTCAGAATCTTCAATGGAGGATGTGCGATGCCGACTTGCATTTTGAGGAGGCCTGGAGTCAAACTTGAAATTTTCAATGAAGCCATCCGCGCGAAGCTCATCTTCAGCGTAGAGCAAGGTGAGACTCTTCCAGGAGTGGCGACATGCTTCATGGGCTACAAAAGAGTTCTTGGTGGCCAAGTTATGAATGGGATTGACATCCACTAAGATACTCTGCATCTGACGCTTCAGCCAGTCATGATGTTCTTGCTTTTGATGTAAAGCCACCAGAAGCTCACGGTCATTAAGTACACGAGGACGCTTCTAAGGCCTTTGAGCAATGGTGCTTGCAGTGGCTTCAGTATTTGCACGGTGCGGTAGGTGCATGTTGCCAGCCAAAGGATAAGTAGTAGTTGCAGCATTGGGCACATGAACACCATCAATGGGCTGTGTGAAGCTCTGGAACTCAGCATTCTAAAGCTGGAGGGGCTTCTTTGCAGGCTCGGGGTAGATGGCTTCAACAGACATATCAACATCAGGCAAAAAGACCATGTGATTGTGAGCCGATGGCCGATAGTCAATAGTTGAATGACGCTTAATCAAGTGCATCACCCAGGGAGGATAAAACTTCAGACCAAACAGATCAATCCCAAAAGCAGCAAGTTGTCTGATGAAGAAATCCTGGGTGTTGAATCTAATGCGATTGATGATATAGAATACCAAAGTCCTCATGGGTCTTCAAGTTTGGCTTCAGATGAATGGATTTTGATGGGCCAGAGAGTATTCCTAAGAATGGGATATACTGTGCGTGGCAGATACTCAAGGTCCTTAACAAGGAATTCCTTTGGATAGTCAGTGTCTTGGGGCAAAGGCTTCATCATGCTTAGCATTTGGCTCATGTTCGGCTCTGGCCTCTGAAAGATGCTCTGCAGTTCATTCTGATATAGCGAACAACCAGGTTCGTTTAACTCACCTGAAGTGGGCAGGGAAGTAAGCTCAATGATATCCTGAGCTTTGGCTTCATGATGCACATCACCTATCATCCACTCAAAGATCCAAGTCTTCGAATCCCTATTGTAGCCTCGAATGTGTAAGGTGGCATAAAACTACAGGAGGAGCTCTTCATTCCAGTGCTCTTTATCACTCACAAACTCCAGAAGGGCAACATCCCTAAAGCAATCAAGGGCTTCTTCCAAACATGACAGCCCAGCCATAGCATCACAATCCAGACGCCTATGCAGAAAAATCCGGTCTTGATTGTACAGAATGCAAGAGTAATAGCTTCTCTATTGATGGCTCCAAAATCTGTCAGAGGAGATCTTTGGCTTCTTGTAAGTGTTCTTGGCACTGTCAAAGAATATATTGTCTTCTCCGAAGATGAGCACGCTGAATGAGCCTTGTGTAGTGACAACACTTGGAAGCCTTGGCAAACGCGGCTTTGGCTTCTAAACTTCAGGCCTTCGCTCCACATGATAATCATATTGGGGTCCTAGAGCAGTTGGATGAATCATAATTGGCAAACAGACGGTGGCAAGCCGACCTTCATGATTGAAGGCCTTTCCATGGTGTGAGGCCGTGGTGGAGGAACAGCGCCATCAGTTGTGACTGGTGTCGGTGTCAAAACCGGCGGATCTCGGATAGGGGGTCCCGAACTGTGCGTCTAGGCGGATGGTAACAGGAGACAAGGGACACGATGTTTTTACCCAGGTTTGGGCCCTCTCGATGGAGGTAAAACCCTACTCCTGCTTGATTGATATTGATGTTATGGGTAGTACAAGAGTAGATCTACCACGAGATTAGAGAGGCTAAACCCTAGAAGCTAGCCTATGGTATGATTTTTGTTCGTCTACGGACTAAAACCCTCCGGTTTATATAGGCATCGAAGAGGGTTAGGGTTACACAGAGTCGGTTACAATGGTAGGAGATCTACATATCCGTATCGCCAAGCTTGCCTTCCACGCCAAGGGAAGTCCCATCTGGACACAGGACGAAGTCTTCAATCTTGTATCTTCATAGTCCAGGAGTCTGGCCAAAGGTGATAGTTCTGCTATCCGGACACCCCCTAATCCAGGACTCCCTCAATAGCCCCCGAACCAGGCTTCAATGGCGATGAGTCCGGCACGTAGATTGTCTTCGACATTGCAAGGCGGGTTCTTCTCCAAATCATGTGTACCTGTTGAATAGCGTCCGGCTTCCTGTGAATATTGCGCTCCTCGGCTTCCATGCCCAATAATGGCCGTCTTCCACGTGTTGAACGAATGCGAAAAGTCAGGGTATTTTTACATTTACCCCCCCCAGCTGCGCAAATGAGCTGCCTATAAAAGAGACGAGGATCTAGATCCGAATCACACCATCCTCCCTTCGCGAGCATTCATCAGAGCGCATCGGACAAATCCATTCCATCATGGGCCGGTCGACGCGGCTCCTCCTGCCGCCCCCAGCCCTCGGCCC
This sequence comes from Aegilops speltoides, assembly GCA_021437245.1. Classification (NCBI taxonomy): domain Eukaryota; kingdom Viridiplantae; phylum Streptophyta; class Magnoliopsida; order Poales; family Poaceae; genus Aegilops; species Aegilops speltoides. The sequence continues at coordinate 278,159,385 of CM038146.1, read as the reverse complement.
GAGATTGGGAGAGATGCTCCGTCCCGTCTGATGAAGTTCTTGGCGCTCCAAACCAAGGGATTTCTTCCCCCAGCCTTCATGGTTCCAGTTCGAGCCGGACTCGCCACCTACAAGGGCGGAAAGCAAGCGGAGAGCGTCCCCAGTCCCTCCAAAGGAGAGAGGGTATGCCTTGTCTCTTATTTGATAAGAGGGCTCGGATTTCCAATTCATCCGTTTCTCCGGGGGCTCCTGGGGTTCTACGGCCTCTAGTTGCACAACCTTACGCCGGCCTCCATTTTGCATATTGCGGGCTTCGTGGCCCTTTGCGAGCTGTTTTTGGGCATCGAGGCTCATTTTGCGCTGTGGAAGAAGTTGTTCTGCCTTGTGCCCCGTTGTCAAGAGGGGTCAATATATCAAGTGGGCGGAGCCGAACTATGGCGCATCGCCTGGACCGGATATCTATCCGGAACCCCAAAGAAGGCATCCGAAGACTAGCCTTCGGAATGGTTTTATATAGAAGATGTCCCCCTGCCGGACCCTATTCGGATCGGCCTCCCTGAGTTCAATAACGCTCCTTTGAAGAAACGCCTAAGCTGGCATCCACGGAGCCCTCATAAGAAAAATGACAGGGACGTCCTTTACCTGATGAGCCGAATTAGGTTGTTAGCTCATTCCGGACTGACCATGATCGGAGTCATGGCCACATGCATTATGCGGGGGGTGCATCCGTTCCAGTATAGAGGCCACCCCATGTGGGATTTCAACAGGGAGGATGATGCCACCCGTTGTGGCCGTAAGGGGCCGGGATCGGTCGCCGATCTGATGAAGATCTTGTCCGCATTGTACAAGGGAGAAGAGGAGGAATTTCTCCGCGTCAATCCGTAGGACGGATTTTCTATGAACAATCCTCCAAGCTGGGTAAGCGGATATTTCTTTTTGCCCATCCGATCCATATTCCCACAGTCAAGTATCTCATTTTGTGATTTCAACGCAGGAACTGCGCCAGGCCGTAAAGGATATGAACAACCCGCCTCCACAACCCGAGGATCCGGCCTCTCAAGAGGATCCGGACATATCGGTGGAGCTGATTGATGGGTTATTTCACCAACTGAGCATCGATAATGCCTTGGTCGCCATTACGACCGATTACCCCGGAATACTTCCAGCCTCATAGGTAACTGAGACCAAAGTCCCAATACTTTGAAAATGACGCATCCGTGCTTATTTCTAATCACCGTATACCAATGGTGTTTCGCAGGGGAAGTCCTTGAGGCGGAAGGCCAAGCCTACGGCGGCTAGTCAACAAGGGACAGCAACCCAGCCGGCTGAAAAGGAGTGCGGTCCGGATTGAGACGCTGGCGCGACGGTATGGCGTGTCATCTTACTCCCAGGTTTTATTCCCGGAAGGCATACTAACACTTGTGCTCTTTTCAAGAAAAAGAGCGCTCGCCGGACTATATCCGGTGAGGTTGCCCATCGAGCCTCCGTCAGCTAGGCTCCAACGCCAGGTCTAGAAGCGGAGGCTGACATGAGGCGTGCGTCGGACGCTCCTCCGACAGAGGAAGCTGACAGGTTATCTGCCACCAATTCCGAGGTGGAGAGTGCCATGAATCACAGGCATCGCCAGACAGTTCTTCGCGATGCATGTTTCTCCCCAGAGGCATTGGATGCCTTCAATTCGGGAGATGCGCACCTCCGTGCCGCTCAAAATGGTCTAGCCAGAGCCACGGAGCAGTATGTGTGTAACGCCCCGGATCCGATGCGCCAGGTGTCTGCCAGTTATTCGCCGTCGTTGCCATGTCATGTGCTTGCGTGTTGCTCTTTGCCATGTCATCATTTGCATTTTATCATGTCATCATGTGCATCTCATTTTGCATACATGTTCGTCTCATGCATTCGAGCCTTTTCCCCGTTGTCCGTTTTGCAATCCGGCGCTCCTATGTCATCCGGCGTCCCCTCTTCTCTCTTTTCGTGTGCGGGTGTTAAACTTTCTCGGAATGGCCCGAGGTTTGCCAAGCGGCCTTGGTATAACACCGGTAGACCGCCTGTCAAGTTTCGTGTCATTTGGAGGTCGTTTGATACTCCAACAGTTAACAAGTAACCGTAATGTCCTCTTTTGTTTCCAGCCCAACACCCCTTCCAAAGTGGCCCAAAACCCATCTAACTCCTCTCCATGCTCTCGGTCGTTCGATCACGATCGTGTGGGCGAAAACCGCTCCTCATTTGGACTCTCCTAGCTCCCTCTACCTATAAATATGTGCCCCTCCCGAAATCCCGCAGTCCAACCCTAGCCCCGCTCCTCTCCGCGCCGCCGGACACGTCCGGACGGAGCCGGACATGTCCGCCGGCCACCTCGCTCCGACCAATGGCATCGCGCCACGTCACCCCGCCGCCGTCGCCAGCCTATCGTGCGCCGCCACCTCACCGCCCCTCTCTCTCTCCACCGCGGGCCCGTCAGGCCCAGATCCGCCCCGCCAGCCAGTCAGCGCCGCCGCCGCCCGCCGCGCCGCCCGCCCGCCGCTGCCGTCGAGCTCGCCACCGGACCCTCGCCGAGCCCGACACCGCCGCCGCCTCCCTCGCCGGCCCCTCTCCGCTCCTCGCCGTCCGCCGGTCGCCGGAGACTCGCCGGAGCTCCTCCGGCCGGATCCACCGCGGCTGGATGAGATCCACCCGTCCCCGATCCAAACACGCGTCCCCATCCCGGATCCCTCCGTCCCGGAACGCCTCCGTCCCGGGTTGACTTTTCCCGGAGGTATAAAAACTGCTAAGTCCCCAGAATCAGTTAATTTCATGCCATTTTCATCATGTCACATCTCCGCACCCGTGGCCCCATTTCGCGCGTATAATATGTCAAATTGTTCGTCTCAAAGAGTACATCATTTCATTCCATTGCATCATTTGCATTTGAGCTCATCTTGGTGTCCGAAATGCTGTTGGAAGATAGCTTCAGATCGTTAGTTTCAGAATCTTATCAGTTCGAACTCTTTTGTCATTTTTGCCATGATTTATGTGTGCATCCTATGAGTATGAGCTCTACATGAATGTTGGACTAGGCCTTGCCATCTTTCCAGAGGTGTTGACCTTGTATTTTTGTGATGCTTGTAGTGAGTGCATCGAGCTTGTAAAGTGGGGTAGTTGCTGTTGTTGTTTTCCTGTCAGATTCTGTTATAGTTTGATGCTATGTTAACATGCTTCCACTAATCATTCTATGCATAATCTGGAGATGCTCTATAAACATGTTTTGATATACATGTCTTTCTCTATCCATTCATGCCCTTGTTTGCATTTATAGCCTGCTGGAACATGTTCATTTCTTGCTCCAAAGTTGCTTGAAAATGTTTCCTGACAGATTGTTTGCATGAGATTCAATTTTCACGAGGTCGTTGTAGTTGATCCGTGTATGCTATGAACTTGCTCTTGCCATGATTAGCTTCATAAATATGCCTTCTTACTGTTGGTTAGCTTGCCATGCCATGTATTGCTCTGTAGTGAGTGCATCGAGCTCACGAACATGCCATGTTGAATCTGTTTTTGCCATGTCCTGATATTTCACTAAGTCTGAAATCTGTAATAAAACTTGCTATGTTTACATGGGTGCCATCATTTCTTAGAGTCCTTTTTGGCTTATGGTCAGTAAGGGACTATTGATATATGCTTTGAGTAGAATCATGTCGTGCCTTGCTTTGCTATTATAAGTTCCTGTAGCATGTTGTTTGCTTGCTCTAAACATGCCTTCCTGATGTTAATTCCTGGTATGTTAGTATTTTCACTAAGTCTGTGAGCCTGATATTTTGAGCACTTTCTCCATGCTTGTTTGAACATGTTATGATGTGATTTAGCCGTAGCTCAGTGTTCCTCTATTGTTAAGAATCTCCTGTAGTTCGCTGCCATATGCTTTGTTTTTATGTTGGGGTGCTGTAGCATAGTTTCGTGTTGCGTGCTAAGTAGCATCGGGCTGTTAAACGCAGTTTTGCATCATTCTTGTTTTGCTTGTCATTCGCAAACCGTGCATCCGATTCCGGTGATCTTTATATCGATTTCAACCGAAATCATCTCATCTTTCCAGCGGCATACTTGGTTTGCCAAGTTGATGCCCGGTTCATCATTTTCCTTCCGGAGCATACATATGCATTGCATATCACATCTCGCATCGCATGTCATGTATTGCATCATATTGCTTGTGCATTGTTCCTTGTTTGATTGTGGTTCCGTTGCTTGTGTTCTTGCTCTGGGTAGAGCCGGGAGACGAGTACGTGAACGAGGAACCTGTTGAGAACGTCTACGAGGATCATGCCTTCGACAACTCTGAGAACCTTGCAGGCAAGATGACCATACCCTCGAAATCACTACTATCTTTGCTATGGTAGTTTGCTCGCTCTTTTGCTATGCCAATGCTACGATGCCTACCATTTGCTTGTCAGCCTCCCAAATTGCCATGTCAAACCCCTAACCTTTGACACCTTTTCCTATGCAAACCGTTGTTTGGCTATGTTACCGCTTTGCTCAGCCCTCTTATAGCGTTGCTAGTTGCGGTGAAGTTGAAGATTTCTCCATGGTGGATGGGGTTTATGTTGGGATATCACAATATCTCTTATATATTTAATGCATCTATATACTTGGTAAAGGGTGGAAGGCTCGGCCTTATGCCTGGTGTTTTGTTCCACTCTTGCCGCCCTAGTTTCCGTCATACCGGTGTTATGTTCCCGGATTTTGCGTCCCTTACGCGGTCGGGTGATTTATGGGACCCCCCTGACAGTTCGCTTTGATTAAAACTTGTCCAGCAAGGCCCAACATTGCCTTTTACCATTTGCCTCACCTAGCCCTTTTTCCCTTGGGAGTCGCGCTCTCGAGGGTCATCTTATTTTACCCCCGGCGGTGCTCGTTGTGAGTGTTGGTCCAAACCGTCGGCCGCGGTGGCCACTGGGGCAACTCTGGGCTGGCCTACCGAAGCTTGGACAATCCGGTGTGCCCCGAGAACGAGATATGTGCAGCTCCTATCGAGGATTTGTCGGCACATTCGGGCGGCTTTGCTGGTCTTGTTTTACCATTGTCGAAATGTCTTGATGTACCGGATACCGAGTCGATCGGAGTGTCTTGGGTGAAGGTCTATTCCTTCGATGATCGCGAGAGCTTGTCATGGGCTAAGTTGGGACACCCTGCAGGTATAAACTGTCGAAAGCCGTGCCATGGTTATGTGGCAGATGGGAATTTGTTAATGTCCGGTTGTAGAAAACCTGAAGTTGACCTTAATTAAAATACATCAACCGTGTGTGTTACCGTGATGGTCTCTTTCCGGCGGAGTCCGGGAAGTGAACACGGTGTTGGAGTTATGCTTGACGCAGGTTGCTATAGGATCACTTCTTGATCATATTTTGTCGACCGTGCTTTGCCTTCTCTTCTCGCTCTCATTTGCGTATGTTAGCCTCCGTATATGCTAGTCGCTTGCTGCAGCTCCACCTCATGCCTTTATCTTACCCATAAGCTTAAATAGTCTTGATCTCGCGGGTGTGAGATTGCTGAGTCCTCGTGACTCACCGGATACTTCAAAACCAGTTTGCGGTGCCTATGTTGCCGAGCAGGTGATGCAACCAAGCTCAAGGAGGAGCTTGATGAAGATCTTGCCCTTTGTGTTGTTTCGTTCTAGTTGATCAGTAGTGGAGCCCAGTTGGGGTCGATCGTGGACCGTTTGTCGCATTTGGGGTTCTTCTTTTATTTTGGTCCCGTAGTCGGACCTTGATTGTATCTGGATGATGTAATGCTTTATTCATGTAATTGTGTGAAGTGGCGATTGTAAGCCAACTATGTATCTTTTTCCCCTATGTATTACATGGATTGTGCGAAGATTACCTCACTTGCGACATTGCTTTCAATGCGGTTATGCCTCTAAGTCGTGCTTCGACACGTGGGAGATATAGCCGCATCGAGGGCGTTACAAGTTGGTAATCAGAGCCATCCCCGACCTTAGGAGCCCCCACTGCTTGATCGTTTTTAGTGGCCGAGTTGTGTCTAGAAAAATGTTTTGAGTCATTTAGGAATTATATATCGGAGAGTTTAGGAATTCTTTTTACTTCCCAGTCCCTTCGACCATCTGGTGAGGTATCCTGACGTAGAGTTTTGACTCTTCTCTTCTCAAATTTCACTAAAAAAATTTTTTAGGATCACGCGGGTATCTTAGAATCGTTCCGATGGTTTTATGATGATAACATTGTCTTGGTTGCCTCCTGACATTAGGGGTTGTGGCAGTGTCCCGGGGAGTTGAGCTCCGAGGTGTTGTCGTCATAATTTTATCGTTGCAGTTCTGGAATACCTGAGTTTAGTACGCCGACATCGAAAATCTCTTTTATGCGCTTGTTGGTGAGATAACCCCGCTAACCCAAAGATCGAGGTGAGTACGGAGTATTGCCATGACTTGTATAACGGATGCTTTTGAAGGTTGAGGTAGACGATTTCGAAGGTTTCTTGGTTATGTGTTGACGGATGGATACAATGGATGTAGGGATTGTTAGTTTGTGTGAGATATATTGCTCCCAGTATCCCCAACACCGATTGCATAACCGAAAATTTCGGAGTTTCATAGGTGGGAATTCAAGTAGCTCTTAGGATATCTTTCCGACGGATGTATGATATGAAATTGGGGTTCGACGTCTAGTGGTCCGCCTATTCACGGTTGGTTTTACAAAGGTCTCGTTGTGTCTTAAAGAGTCCTTGGCTATGCCGACTGGGGGCGCTTCAGATGTCATGTGCACTTGCCTTGTACATGATGGTGTTGTCGATTGAGCCCGTGTAGGCCCCACCACGAAAACTTCGGACGAAATCTCTATCATATGTTTGTTCCGGCTTATTCTGCAAGCCAAATCCTTTGTTTTGTTTTATTTTGGTATTCGAGTTGCTTCGAAGTCAAATGTTGAATCCATACCTTTCCTAAACGGTGTTCTCATATTGCTATGTGAATACTAATCCTTTTTGATCATTGAGGTTGTCATGTTAATTCTTTTCCAACCGGTGTGCTTCTCTTCAAGTGGATCCCATCATTTTTTTCCCACCCGCAAGATAAATTCTAAGTTTTCTCAACGGTGTTTGTTTCGTTCATCCCAAGTTGCCTTTGTTTTCCCGCCCTCCCACCCTTTTTCCTCAAGGACTAAGAATTCTTTACCAAGCATCCATTTATTCATGTGAAGTTTCTCCATTCCTTTCCATCAATGTTCTTATCCGGTGATTTCCCATGAAGATGCTCAACAACTTCAAGTTCATCATCCTTCATTGTTGTTGCTACTTCGGTGGATTTAATTCAAGCTTTCGATATTCATCCTATTCCTTTCCTTGTTTCTAATGCTTTCTCATACCGGTGCACCTCATTATCATTCTTCTTCTCGCTATTTGTTATTCCGGAGTGCTCAAGATATCTCAAAGATTCGTGTTTCCACTCTGCATTCGTTCAAGCTCTTTCGAGATTGGTATCTCATTCAAGTCATTTAATTCAACCGGTGCAACATCTCTTTTAAATCATTTCCAACGGTGTTTTCTTTTGAGTGGGCCCTAACCCACGTGTCTTTTTCGAGGATCTTACCGACTCTTCTATTTTCCCGAGCTATCCTAAATTCTTTTCTAAGTTTGGCGTAAGAATGAGTTATCATCACCAAATGCTTTTCTCCAAGATCTTTCAAATTCTTGTCATAGTTGGCTCAACCTCTTCGCTTTTGATTCTTCCTGTGCCTCAATAATTCTTGGTGGTGTTTTTCGTTGTCATTCTCATCATTTGAAGACCGAAGAAGAGTTTCTCTTTAATCTTGCTCTATTCTCTTCAAGATTCATGGTGCTAGCTTGTTGCCACCCTCTCATAATTGTTTTTCGATTGTGAGAATCTTTTCACCCATCCGGAGCATTTTAGGAGTCTTTTCGGTTTCATTCTTTGAAGCCCATCATCTCAAAGATTATTCATTCAAGCTTTCAGCTCTCGTTCTCCAAATCATACCGGTGCATCATTCAAGTACCCTCTAATCAGTTCTTGATCTCTTTGTTCTCTTGTATCTAGTTGTCTCAAGCAACTTCGTTCATTTGCTAATTCTTCCCGGTGAATTGTGCCTTTGCTATGTTCATTTTCAATTCTTACGGTGGTTCTTCCAAGAGTTCTTTTCCTTGGTTATCATATCAATTCATTCGTTCTTTTCAATCCCACCGGTGGTTCCATCAAGACCTTCTCAAGTTCTGCGCCATATCTCTTTTAATCCTTTCTACGAGAATAAGTAGTATGCCAAATCCGTTGATTGTCATCAATTTAATTGGTGAAGGATACGCATAACATAATTCTTATTCTGGTTTCATCCAAGTGATTAATTCCTTCTTTAGGAGTTTGTTCATGATGAACAAATTCTCGGTTTCATTTGTTTCATCTTCTCTTTTTCCCGGAGTTCCAAGCTCTAATTATCACGGAGATCCATCTAAATCATTGCAAGGATTCACCTTGTGTTTTCAACTTCTCTTTCTTTTATCATCCTTTTATTACCGGAGTTCTTCATGGAGGCTCTACATGGTGGTTCGTCAAGGATTCCTTTCTTTCTTCAATTGTTCATCAAGTTTTCTCTCGAAGTTAAGATCCGCCAAGCTATACTTCAAAATAAACATGGTGCTCAACACATGTTTTGTTTTGAGGAGTTCAAGCATTCTTCATCTTGCATTTCAAAGTGCGATTCCTTCTATCTTATCTTTTGAGATGGTGTTATATCATTCTTGACAATTTCCATTCATGTTTCGTGATGCACATGTTGTTAAGAATGAGGTATTTTAAACCCATTAGTCTCTTCATTGGAGTTATCTTGGGTAATATTTCACCTAAAGCTTTCCCTAAGGATTGTTGCTATTTATGGTGCTTATAAATGACCCAAGTTCTTCATTTGTCCGCCCGGTGAAATAAGTTTCTTGTCTCCTTGTTGATATCAATCCAATCAATGGTTTCCATTAGTGGCCGGTTGTCACCTCATATTCTTGAGATGTTTTCCATAAGCCCACTACAAGCTTATTCTTTTCGTTGTTGATTCTCCAACAACTCCGTTCAATTCTTCTTGGCAAGGATGCTTTCCAAGTTCATTTGTGGCAGAAGTTGGCATTTTCTTCTTCATTCTGTTATTCCAATGATCTATCTTCTATTGTTTCTCCGGAGGCATGGTGATGTTGCTCTCTTCACCCATCACCTCGTGTTGTCGAGATCATGATCTTTTCCTTACTTATCCGTTTAACCGGAGTGTTGTATCATCTCTTCAATATCTTTTCATCTCATCAAGTTTTCTTCTCTTTTCTACCGGAGTGCTGTCCAAATTCTGCCATTTTTGTTCCTTGGCTATCTCATTATACCGTTGTGGTCATATGCTTTTCGTTCGTGAAGCTCTTATTTTTCATGTCTATCTTATCAGTAAACCTCTTAGTTCTCGTAATACTCCTTGTTCATCTTTTCTAACGGATTGTTTGCAATCTCGCTCATCTCTTTTGTACTCTTTCTTTTATATTGCTCAACCTCTCAAGGTTCATGGTTTCACTCGTTCGTCAGAGAAGCAACTTTGTTTTACCTCTTCTCTTCCTCTTCCGTTTTCCCTCCGGTGCCATTCTAGATCTCGGGACGAGATCCTCTCGTAGTGGTGGAGTGTTGTAACGCCCCGGATCCGATGCGCCAGGTGTCCGCCAGTTATTCGCCGTCGTTGCCATGTCATGTGCTTGCGTGTTGCTCTTTGCCATGTCATCATTTGCATTTTATCATGTCATCATGTGCATCTCATTTTGCATACATGTTCGTCTCATGCATTCGAGCCTTTTCCCCGTTGTCCGTTTTGCAATCCGGCGCTCCTATGTCATCCGGCGTCCCCTCTTCTCTCTTTTCGTGTGCGGGTGTTAAACTTTCTCGGAATGGCCCGAGGTTTGCCAAGCGGCCTTGGTATAACACCGGTAGACCGCCTGCCAAGTTTCGTGTCATTTGGAGGTCGTTTGATACTCCAACGGTTAACCGGGTAACCGTAATGTCCTCTTTTGTTTCCAGCCCAACACCCCTTCCAAAGTGGCCCAAAACCCATCTAACTCCTCTCCATGCTCTCGGTCGTTCGATCACGATCGTGTGGGCGAAAACCGCTCCTCATTTGGACTCTCCTAGCTCCCTCTACCTATAAATATGTGCCCCTCCCGAAATCCCGCAGTCCAACCCTAGCCCCGCTCCTCTCCGCGCCGCCGGACACGTCCGGACGGAGCCGGACATGTCCGCCGGCCACCTCGCTCCGACCAATGGCATCGCGCCACGTCACCCCGCCGCCGTCGCCAGCCTATCGTGCGCCGCCACCTCACCGCCTCTCTCTCTCCACCATGGGCCGTCGAGCCCAGATCCGCCCCGCCCGCCCGGCGCCGCCGCCCGCCAGCCAGCGCGCCCGCCGCGCTGCCGTCGAGCTCGGCCACCGGACCCTCGCCGGAGCCGACCGACACCGCCGCCTCCCTCGCCGGCCCTCTCCGCTCTCGCCGTCCACGGTCGCCGGAGACTCGCCGGAGCTCCTCCGCCGGATCCACCATGGCTGGATGAGATCCACCGTCCCGATCCAAACACGTGTCCCCATCCGGATCCTCCGTCCGGAACGCCTCCGTCCCGGGTTGACTTTTCCCGGAGGTATAAAAACTGCTAAGTCCCCAGAATCAGTTAATTTCATGCCATTTTCATCATGTCACATCTCCGCACCCGTGGCCCCGTTTCGCGCGTATAATATGTCAAATTGTTTGTCTCAAAGAGTACATCATTTCATTCCATTTCATCATTTGCATTTGAGCTCATCTTGGTGCCCGAAATGCTGTTGGAAGATAGCTTCAGATCGTTAGTTTCAGAATCTTATCAGTTCGAGCTCTTTTGTCATTTTTGCCATGATTTATGTGTGCATCCTATGAGTATGAGCTCTACATGAATGTTGGACTAGGCCTTGCCATCTTTCCAGAGGTGTTGACCTTGTATTTTTGTGATGCTTGTAGTGAGTGCATCGAGCTTGTAAAGTGGGGTAGTTGCTGTTGTTGTTTTCCTGTCAGATTCTGTTATAGTTTGATGCTATGTTAACATGCTTCCACTAATCATTCTATGCATAATCTGGAGATGCTCTATAAACATGTTTTGATATACATGTCTTTCTCTATCCATTCATGCCCTTGTTTGCATTTATAGCCTGCTGGAACATGTTCATTTCTTGCTCCAAAGTTGCTTGAAAATGTTTCCTGACAGATTGTTTGCATGAGATTCAATTTTCACGAGGTCGTTGTAGTTGATCCGTGTATGCTATGAACTTGCTCTTGCCATGATTAGCTTCATAAATATGCCTTCTTACTGTTGGTTGCCTTGCCATGCCATGTATTGCTCTGTAGTGAGTGCATCGAGCTCACGAACATGCCATGTTGAATCTGTTTTTGCCATGTCCTGATATTTCACTAAGTCTGAAATCTGTAATAAAACTTGCTATGTTTACATGGGTGCCATCATTTCTTAGAGTCCTTTTTGGCTTATGGTCAGTAAGGGACTATTGATATATGCTTTGAGTAGAATCATGTCGTGCCTTGCTTTGCTATTATAAGTTCCTGTAGCATGTTGTTTGCTTGCTCTAAACATGCCTTCCTGATGTTAATTCCTGGTATGTTAGTATTTTCACTAAGTCTGTGAGCCTGATATTTTGAGCACTTTCTCCATGCTTGTTTGAACATGTTATGATGTGATTTAGCCGTAGCTCAGTGTTCCTCTATTGTTAAGCATCTCCTGTAGTTCGCTGCCATATGCTTTGTTTTTATGTTGGGGTGCTGTAGCATAGTTTCGTGTTGCGTGCTAAGTAGCATCGGGCTGTTAAACGCAGTTTTGCATCATTCTTGTTTTGCTTGTCATTCGCAAACCGTGCATCCGATTCCGGTGATCTTTATATCGATTTCAACCGAAATCATCTCATCTTTCCAGCGGCATACTTGGTTTGCCAAGTTGATGCCCGGTTCATCATTTTCCTTCCGGAGCATACATATGCATTGCATATCACATCTCGCATCGCATGTCATGTATTGCATCATATTGCTTGTGCATTGTTCCTTGTTTGATTGTGGTTCCGTTGCTTGTGTTCTTGCTCTGGGTAGAGCCGGGAGACGAGTACGTGAACGAGGAACCTGTTGAGAACGTCTACGAGGATCATGCCTTCGATAACTCGAGAACCTTGCGAGCAAGATGACCATACCCTCGAAATCACTACTATCTTTGCTATGCTAGTTTGCTCGCTCTTTTGCTATGCCAATGCTACGATGCCTACCATTTGCTTGTCAGCCTCCCAAATTGCCATGTCAAACCCCTAACCTTTGACACCTTTTCCTATGCAAACCGTTGTTTGGCTATGTTACCGCTTTGCTCAGCCCCTCTTATAGCGTTGCTAGTTGCAGGTGAAGTTGAAGATTTCTCCATGGTGGACAGGGTTTATGTTGGGATATCACAATATCTCTTATATATTTAATGCATCTATATACTTGGTAAAGGGTGGAAGGCTCGGCCTTATGCCTGGTGTTTTGTTCCACTCTTGCCGCCCTAGTTTCCGTCATACCGGTGTTATGTTCCCGGATTTTGCGTCCCTTACGCGGTCGGGTGATTTATGGGACCCCCCTGACAGTTCGCTTTGATTAAAACTTGTCCAGCAAGGCCCAACATTGCCTTTTACCATTTGCCTCACCTAGCCCTTTTTCCCTTGGGAGTCGCGCCTCGAGGGTCATCTTATTTTACCCCCGGGCGGTGCTCGTTGAGTGTTGGTCCAAACCGTCGACCGCCGGTGGCCACCAGGGGCTCTACTGGGCTGGCCTACCGAAGCTTGGACAATCCGGTGTGCCACGAGAACAAGATATGTGCAGCTCCTATCGGGATTTGTCGGCACATTCGGGCGGCTTTGCTGGTCTTGTTTTACCATTGTCGAAATGTCTTGATGTACCGGATACCGAGTCCGATCGGAGTGTCTTGGGTGAAGGTCTATTCCTTCGATGATCGCGAGAGCTTGTCATGGGCTAAGTTGGGACACCCTGCAGGTATAAACTTTCAAAGCCGTGCCCGCGGTTATGTGGCAGATGGGAATTTGTTAATGTCCGTTGTAGAAAACCTGAAGTTGACCTTAATTAAAATACATCAACCGTGTGTGTTACCGTGATGGTCTCTTTCCGTGGAGTCCGGAAGTGAACACGATGTTGGAGTTATGCTTGACGAGTTGCTATAGGATCACTTCTTGATCATATTTTGTCGACCGTGCTTTGCCTTCTCTTCTCGCTCTCATTTGCGTATGTTAGCCTCCGTATATGCTAGTCGCTTGCTGCAGCTCCACCTCATGCCTTTATCTTACCCATAAGCTTAAATAGTCTTGATCTCGCGGGTGTGAGATTGCTGAGTCCTCGTGACTCACCAGATACTTCCAAAACCAGTTTGCAGGTGCCTATGTTGCCGAGCAGGTGATGCAACCAAGCTCAAGGAGGAGCTTGATGAAGATCTTGCCCTTTGTGTTGTTTCGTTCTAGTTGATCAGTAGTGGAGCCCAGTTGGGGTCGATCGTGGACCGTTTGTCGCATTTGGGGTTCTTCTTTTATTTTGGTCCCGTAGTCGGACCTTGATTGTATCTGGATGATGTAATGCTTTATTCATGTAATTGTGTGAAGTGGCGATTGTAAGCCAACTATGTATCTTTTTCCCCTATGTATTACATGGATTGTGCGAAGATTACCTCACTTGCGACATTGCTTTCAATGCGGTTATGCCTCTAAGTCGTGCTTCGACACGTGGGAGATATAGCCGCATCGAGGGCGTTACAATGTGAAAGACATACAGGTGAGAAAATTTGACAGTTATATATGCCAGTAGGCCCCGAGACTTGAAATAGTTAGAATAACTGATTTAAGGATCATGTATTATGCAGGATCTTACAGAAAAGAATACCCAACTGTCCCAGGAGCTTGATGAGTGCAAAGCCCAACTTGAGGCCGCACTTGCCGCGGCGGGGGAAGCCAAAGAGACCCCCTCCGGTAATTTATGCTTCAAAAGATAAGTAGTTTGTGAAGTGCGGCGTGTGTATGAATCTGACAATAATATTGTAGATGGCGCCGGGATAGATCCGGACAAGCAACAGCTCTTGCGCCGGTTAAAGGCCAGCGAGAATGTGCTTACAAGGGTGAGGCAAGAGAAAAATAATCTCCAAGATGCCAACACCCAGCTGGGTGAGGAACTAAAGGATGATCGGGCCCAGCTGTCTGACTCCGTTAAGGAGAATCGGCGGCTTCGACGCGGCATTTTTAGTAAGTGCTTGAACTAACTTTGAAAATGAGTTCGGCGAGGAAGTCGACTAACAGAGTTAGGTATGTAGGTATGCTCACAGGCCGTCCTGCGGAGGAAATGCCCGGTTCTACGGGTGACCTTCTTCCCGAGCTCTTGCAACTGCACGAACGAGTTCGGTAGGTGACGAAAGGCATCGCCCAGGCCTTATGGCCATCTGTCTCCCTGCCCGAAGGCCTTGGAGAGCTTGCAGAGAGGCTTCAAGGAGCGCGGCGGCGCTTCCAATTATGGAAGATATCGGCCTGCCGTCAAGGTGCCAGGGAGGCCTGGGCCATGGTGAAGACGCGGTACACGAAGGCTGACCCAAACCACATGGCCGAGGTCGGACCTGTGGGGCCCGATGGGAAGGAGATCCCTGTGAGCTTAGTGTACGGCCAAGTTGAGTTGGCCGCAAAGTATTCCCAGCAGGACTGTAAACTAGACAGCCTATTAGATGGCATTGAAGAGGAATACAATCAGTCGAATTGACTATGTAATTTAAGATGACATGTAAAATGCCTTCTAGCCGGATTGTAGATCGTTTGTCATAGCGGACCTTTTCGCTTCAACCTCGGGACCCAATAGTTCGGAGTGTGTCCGAATACCCTCGCGATTATATAAGAACCGGGGCATGCATGGAGACCAGGCGTAGGGGTCATTAGTGCTTTATCAGACAAGTGCCCAACTAGTTATGTCATATGACATGGTTAGTAAGAAACATCTTCTAGGGAGAATAGTTCCGTTAGGGGTTCCTTTCCCTGGGAGGCATGCCCTAAGGTGCATGTCTGGACTACGAAAAAAGCAGAAAACATCTGGGGGCAGATAAATAAATAGGTAAGAAATCGTCTTTTAGTTCACCTACCGAATATTCCCTTAAGAACGCAAGCTTTCGGCTTTACCCAGTCTGAGGTACACATCCGGCTGACTCGGCAGTAACAATCGCACAGGTGCTCCCTTTACCACCTAGCCGAACAATCGGGAACGCAGGGGTAAGCATAGGAGCCAGGCAACCCAGCTTGGCCAAAGCTTAAGTCATATCGATGCATATAATGGTGAATAAAAGGTACATTCGGAAGTGTGACACATGTGTTGGGCCTGAAGCCCGTATAAATAATCTTCTATTAGAGAAGCCCCTAGGTATAATGAGCGCGGATAGCGCGTCAAGTGTGTGCGAACAACGCGCAAACAAGCCTTCAAAGGCTATAAGAGAAAAGGAGGGAGAAGGAGAAAACAGAAGACAGCTAATATGTAAAATATAGACGGAGGAAGGAGACGAACTCAGAATCCAGCGCTAGGCGTAGAATCTTCAGAGACGGGCTGCGCCCCATGGGTTCGGCTCGAGTCGGTTGTCCGATGCATCTCGCAGACGGTACGCTCCACCGGTCAGGACATGGTCGATGATAAAGGGACCTTCCCATTTGGGCATGAGTTTGTCCTTTTTCTTGTCCGGCAGGCGTAGAACTAACTCGCCAACATTGTAAGTTTTGGCCCGTACTTCTCTACTTTGGTATCTTCGAGCTTGCTGTTGATAGAATACGGAACGGGCTTTTGCCACATCAAGCTCCTCCTCCAATGCGTCCAAAATGTCCTGCCGATCGAGCTCAGCTTCTCTTTCTTCGTACATGTGCACGCGAGGTGAGTCATGAATTATGTCGCAGGGCAGAACTGCCTCTGCGCCGTATACCATAAAGAATGGTATAAATCCGGTGGTGCGATTTGGAGTGGTCCGCAGCCCCCAGAGTACGGAGTCAAGCTCCTCTACCCAGTGCGTGTTAGATTCCTTGAGGGACCGCACTAATCTGGGTTTTATGCCGCTCATGATTAGACCATTTGCTCGCTCGACTTGACCGTTAGTTTGAGGGTGATAGACTGAAGCATAGTCGAGCTTGATGCCCATGTTTTTGCACCAGAGTTTGACCTCGTCGGCCGTAAAGTTCATGCCGTTATCAGTGATGATGCTATCGGGGATGCTGTAACAGTGTACGACCCCTGATATGAAGTATATCACCGGTCCGGATTCGGTCGTCTTAACAGGTTTGGCCTCTATCCATTTGGTGAATTTATCCACCATGACCAATAGATATTTTTGCTTATGGGTTCCTCCTTTAAGGGGTCCAACCATGTCAAGCCCCCAGACCGCGAAGGGCCAGCTTATGGGTATAGTTTTGAGGGCGGTGGGTGGCATGTGGCTTTGATTGGCAAAGAGCTGGCAACCGACGCATCGTTGGACTAAGTCCTGAGCGTCTGCCCGGGCCGTCGTCCAATAAAATCCTGTATGGAAGGCCTTGCCTACAAGGGCCCGGGCTGCGGCGTGGTGCCCGCCAAGTCCAGCATGAATTTCAGCCAGAAGATTCTGCCCTTCCTCTTCGGAGATACACATTTGAAGGACTCCGGTTGTGCTTTTCTTGTAAAGCTCTTCCTCATGGACCTTATAGGCTTTAGATCGCCGCACTATGGAGCGGGCCTCGTTTTGGTCCTCAGGAAGTTCATGCCTGGTTAGGTAGGCTATGGTTCCGTCCACGGGGCAATGACTGCCATTATTACGTGGGCTGAGGATGTTACTTCGTTTGCAGAACCACCAATTGTGTCAGAATGTTCGGTGTCGGGCAGTGCGGTTGGGTCCAGGTTGTTATTTCCGGACTCCCCCTCCCATAGTATGGATGGCTTGAACAGCCTCTCTAGGAAGACGTTGGGAGGGACGGCATCACGCTTTGCGCCAATGCATGCCAATACGTCTGCTGCCTGGTTGTTATCCCGGGCTATATGGTGAAATTCGAGCCCCTCAAACCAAGCTGACATTTTTAGGACGGCATTGAGATAAGCTGCCATTTTCGGATCCTTGGCATCAAAGTCTCCATTTATTTGGGATATCGCGAGGTTCGAATCCCCACGCACCTCTAGGCGTTGAATGCCCATGGAGACTGCCATCCGGAGGCCATGTAGAAGGGCGTCATATTCGGCTGCGTTGTTGGAGTCCGTATACATTATCTAGAGTAAGTATTGAACTGTATCTCCGGTTGGGGACGTCAGAACGACGCCAGCCCCCAGACTAGCAACATTTTGGAGTCGTCGAAGTGCATGATCCAGTTGGAATATGCACCGTACTCTCTAGGGAGTTCGGCTTCAGTCCATTCGGCAACGAAATCGGCCAAAACTTGCGACTTAATAGCTCGCCAAGGCTTATAGGTTATGTCGAATGGGAGGATCTCAATGGCCCATTTGGCAATCCGACCCGTCGCGTCGCGGTTGTTTATAATGTCATCAAGAGGTACTTCAGAGGCTACTGTTATCGAACACTCTTGAAAGTAGTGTCGCAGCTTCCGGGATGCCATGAACACCGTGTATGCTATCTTTTGATAATGCGGGTACCGTGACTTGCATGGAGTTAGGACAGTGGACACGTAGTAAACTGGTTTTTGAAGGGGGAACTTGTGTCCGTCTGTTTCTTGTTCGACAACGAGCACCGCGCTCACAACTTGATGAGTTTCCGTGATATATAGTAGCATTGGTTCGCCCATGTTGGGCGCGGCCAGGACCGGGTTTGTTGCCAATATGGCTTTTATTTCTTCGAGTCCGGCCGTGGCGGCATCCGTCCACTCGAAGTGTTCGGTGCGTCGGAGGAGGCGATAAAGGGGTAATGCCTTTTCTCCTAAACGGGAGATAAAGCGGCTTAAAGCCGCCACGCATCCCATCAATTTTTGTATTTGTTTGAGGTCCTTTGGGATATCCAATTGTGACAGAGCTCGGATCTTGGCTGGGTTTGCTTCAATTCTTCTACCGGATACAATGAAGCCCAAGAGCTTTCCGGCTGGTACGCCGAAAACACATTTTTCCGGGTTAAGCTTAATGTCATATGTTCGGAGATTATGGAACGTGAGCCTCAAATCGTCTACTAGAGTTTCGATGTGCTTGGTTTTGACGACCACATCGTCTAGGTATGCCTCCACTATTTTGCCGATCTGGTTTGGCAGACATGTCTGAATCATGTGCTGATATGTTGCGCCGGCGTTTTTGAGCCCAAAGGGCATTGTGTTGAAGCAGAATGGGCCGTATGGGGTGATGAATGCCGTTGCGGCCTGGTCGGGCTCTGCCATCTTAATTTGGTGGTATCCGGAGTATGCGTCGAGGAAACACAATGAATCGTGTCCCGCAGAGCGCCGATAATTTGATCGATGCGGGAGGGGAAGGATCCTTTGGGCAAGCCTTGTTGAGGTCCTTAAAATCAACGCATAGGCGCCAGGATTTGTCATTCTTTGGTACCATCACCAGGTTTTCTAGCCAGTCCGGATGTTTTATATCTCTGATGAATCCGGCCTCCAATAATTTGGCTAGCTCCTCTCCCATGGCCTGTCTCTTGGGTTCGGAGAAACGCCGAAGAGCCTGTTTGACTGGTTTGAATCCTTTTAGAATGTTTAGGCTGTGCTCGGCCAGCCGGCGTGGGATTCCTCGCATGTCTGAAGGGTGCCAGGCAAAAATGTCCCAATTTTCGTGTAGGAATTCTCGTAGTGCGGCGTCTACATCAGGGTTTAATTGTGCCCCGATGGAGGCCGTTTTTGTAGGGTCCGTTGGATGGACTTGGAATTTTACTATTTCGTCCGTCGGTTTAAAGGAGGTGGACTTGGATCTCTTATCGAGTATCACATCGTCCCTGTTCACCATGGAGCGCAGCGCAGTGAGTTCCTCGGCCGCTAAGGCTTCGGATAGTGCCTCAATGGCTAGTGCGGTTGTCTTGTTTTCGGTGGGGAGTGCTATGTCCAGGTCACTAGCAAGAGTGATGATTCCGTTGGGCCCGGGCATTTTGAGCTTCATGTACCCGTAATGGGGTATAGCTTGAAAAATTGTGAATGCCTCTCGCCCTAATAGAGCGTGACACCCGCTGCTGAATGGGGCCACTTGGAACGTGACCTCCTCAGACATGTAATTATCCGGCGTGCCGAACACTACATCCAGTGTGATTTTTCCAGTACAGCATGCTTCTCGACTAGGGATTATTCCTCTAAAGGTTGTGCTGCTTCGCTCAATGCGGCTCCAGTCTATTTCCATTTTTCTAAGGGTTTCCTCGTAAATGAGGTTCAATCCGCTGCCACCGTCCATGAGTACCTTGGTAAGGCGAAAGCCATCCACTATTGGACTGAGGACCAATGCGGCTGGTGCTCGGGCTGTTCGGAATTTAGGTTCGTCACTGGCATTAAAGGTAATAGCCGTGTCACTCCATGGGTTTATTGTTGCTACTTGGTAGACTTCCGCAAGGCTGCGGAGTGTTCGTTTCCGCATATTATTTGATGCGAAAGTATCGAAGACTGTTATTACCGTACTGGTATCCTTGGGCTGGTGCTCTGGAGTTAGAAGCTCTTCGCCACTTTTGGCCACCTGCCGTAGTATCCAACATGCTCTAAGGCTATGAGTTGGAGTGGCACCCTTTGTACTATGAATTTTGCAGGGTCCATTGAGCCATCATTCCAGTACGGTTCCATGCCCTATAGATGGTTTTTGCTTTTTGGTGTTTAACCCAGGTGCCTGGCGATAATGCACCATTTTATTTCGGACTGGGTTGTATTCAGGGCCGGATTGTCCCAAAATTTGATTTCAGTTTTCCAGGCGCTTTCCATCACACAGTACTTTCGTACTATGGACGCCAAGTTAGCGAAGCGTGTAATTTCACGATGACTTACGGCGTTGAGGATTCCCTTGTCCGTGCAATTATTGCAGAAGAATGAAATTGCGTCCTCCTCGCGGCAGTCCTTTATCTTGTTCATCACTAGGAGGAATCTGGCCCAGTAATGGCATACTGTTTCTGCGGGCTCTTGCCGGATTTGGGATAGATCGCTTATGTTTGGGTGGGCGGGTGGAATTAAATTCGAACCCCGCCCACTTTAAGACTCGAGGCCAAGTAGTTTCGAACTTGGAAGCTTGGGTTCTTGGATGTTGTCCAATGAATCTAGCCCGCTGCCTCGACTTTAGGTTCGTGGCTTGAGTAACATCCTCCCTCCGGGAATCCGCATGGAGGGATCGAACCGCATATAGCTAGTCCTTAAGATAGAAGAAGGGTCGCCATATTGTTCCTCTACCACAGAACGCAGTGGGTAACCCGGGAGAGTTAATCTCTCTCGGATCGGGTTTAGCCCAATCTGATCATAGTCCAGAGCGACTCGAGGCGGCGATGCGATCCAAGAGCTCGTTTAAGGAAGAGAGCTTCATCGGATCTAACCGCCGCTAGTTTCGAGCTAACGTGAAGATTGCTTTCGATGACCCGAGAAGTCATCGTCGGCGCTGGCGGACGGACAGCGGTCATAAGGAAACCGCTTAGCCGGAGAGTTTGGCCGATAGCCAAAGCTCCTTTAGCAATAGTGCCGCCTTTAAAGACGGATGAGGCATCCTTCCGATGGCGACGGCACGAAGGAACTGTCAATGAAAGCACCAATGTCGTTGTCAAACCGGCGGATCTCGGGTAGGGGGTCCCGAACTATGCGTCTAGGCGGATGGTAACAAGAGACAAGGGACACGATGTTTTTACCTGTGTTCGGCCCTCTCGATGGAGGTAAAACCCTACTCCTGCTTGATTGATATTGATGATATGGGTAGTACAAGTGTAGATCTACCACGAGATCAGAGAGGCTAAACCCTAGAAGCTAGCCTATGGTATGATTGTTGTTCGTCTACGGACTAAAACCCTCCGGTTTATATAGGCACCGAAGAGGGTTAGGGTTACACAGAGTCGGTTACAATGGTAGGAGATCACATATCCGTATCGCCAAGCTTGCCTTCCACGCCAAGGAAAGTCCGATCCGGACACGGGACGAAGTCTTCAATCTTGTATCTTCATAGTCTAGGAGTTCGGCCAAAGGTGATGGTTCGGCTATCTGGATACCCCCTAATCCAGGACTCCCTCAACTGGCATCACAGTAGCTTCAACATTCACATTGGCTTCAGGCTCCACATTGTCTTGAGCCATGACAGGGCCATTGGCTTCCGTAGCAGTGTTGGTGGCAGCCTCATTGTTTTTAACCTTCATCTGGTCAACGACCGGAGGGTCAGGCACGATCACATTCTCTTCAAGAATGACTTGATCAACAATAGGGGGTGTGGCTTATCCTTCTTCTTCTGTTCTTTCTTCTTCGGTTGATGCAACCGGAATGTCTTCAACAACTTTAGCTTCAGACGCTTGAACAGTCACAGAGGATTCTCTTCAAGGGACACTTGATGTGCCACTGAGCTGGATTGCTGTGGATCTTCTTTGGGAATGGTGGACATGGAGATAGATGGCCTGAGACCTTTGTGAAGCCTGCGAAACATTGGCGACGCCTTTGGAGATGAAGTGGTCTCCATGTAATTGCCATCATCAAGCACCGGATAGGTGACTTGAGCTGGTGGAGTACGAGGTGTCTCATCTTGAATTGGGGTGTCGTCTTGTTGGCGCTCAGCCCATGAGTCTTCTTGAGCAATTGGCGTCAATGGATGACCAATGCTACTGTATTCACTGCTCGTAGGAGCAGGTGATGAGACCAATTGGGGCTCAAGCTGAGAAAGCACTTCAACATCAAGTACATTGTCTGCATGACCAATGTATTCAGCTGCATTCGGGTCAACAGCTGGACCTTCTTCAGATTCTGGTGCCTCTGTGGGAGCAGGCTCATGAACAATGAGACGACGCTTGCGGTTAGCAGAGGCTGGGTACGCGACAAAAATGGGTTCAACAACGAGGGGATCTAGGGCAGCAACACGCTCTTTCCTTGAAGACATAGAGCCTTTTGTCTTCAACTTTTCTTTGAGGGAGCATCATCAGATGTATCCTTGTGCTTCCTCTTCCTGGCTTCTACTTCAGCCTGCCTGGTCTTCTTGAGCTCAGAAGCAGTAGAGAGGACCTTTGGCTTCAAGCTAGTCATGCTGGCAGGGAAGACAATGCTGGGTTCTCCCTGCCTTGTAGCATCGGGATTAGCTTCAGCAGGCTTCTTATTCTTCTTAGTAGCCATTCTTGGGTCAATGCCAGGACGCCCAAGAGCTTTCCTATTTTCAGCTTCATTGTGTGCTTGCACACATTTCTGAGCATAAGACTTCATGCGTTCTCGAGAGCCTTTAGCTTCTTCACGCTTCTTTTGAAATTCAGTTTTGAGGTCATGCAGCATCTTCTTGAAGATTTGCACATCTGCCACACTGAGCTTGTGCATGTTCTTTTGAAATGGGCCTTCTCATAATCAATCTTGTTTTTGAGTTCGACGATTATCTATGCTAGGGCCAGCTCATTTGCAATGGCTCCATGGAATGTGATGCTGATGCCCACTGGCAGCTGCAGACTATCAATGGTGATGTTCTGGTCGTCGAACCACCCATCAATGAAGTTATTCAAGATGTTAACATCAAAGAGGGGCATATCACTGAACATCTCCGCCTCTTGCTTGCTCTTGATCAGCATCTCTAGAGCTTCATCACCAAGATCATCATTGCTTGACAGATCAATGGTGTCTTCCTCGTTGCGCAGAACAGCAGCAGGAGTGAGGGGTTGCCTAGTAGCCTTCTTGGGCAATGGCTTCCTGGTCTTCTTGGACACACGAGACAAATCTTCAGACTGCACACTGGATTCAGGAGGGCAGTTTTCAGTGACTTCTTGGTTGAAGCTATTGGAGCGGCAGAGGCACATGGCTTTGAAGCTTTTGCCTTCTTCTGCTTCTTCTTGTGCTTTGGTGGTGATGGAGCATCATCAGAATCTGCTTGTTTAGCAGATTGCTCCACAACAGCTCTCTATACAACAATATGAGACAGAAGCCTGTTGAAGTTGGCGAAGGGGCCAATCCTATTCTCATTGGCTTCACGAGTTCCATCTGACCTTGGAGGGGAGGGGCCACGGTTGAAGTTGATGCCAAACTCCTTCTGGTTCTTAACAGCTGAATCTTTTGCAAACTAAAAGTTGCACTTGAAGAGATTGTCTTCACGACACCATAGAAGAGATGATGGTCGGCATTCTCAGGCCGTGGTCCTCTAACACTATAGGGATAGAACTCCTGCTCAATAGCTTCAGCCTTAGTCTTCGGTACCAAGTCGTGGTACAGACAATCACCCCAAGGGAGCTTGATGGCATTCTTCTCAAGATATTCAGGTGTTACGAACCTGTAATTGAACCATTGCTCTGCCCAACATCTTCGGATCCACTGGATCTGGTCCTTGCACTGGGTGTAGCTCTCTTTTGGGTCAGACTTGTAAAGTTCATAAAGATCTTCAGGCAAATCCAGTGCAGTGTTGCCACGGTGTTGCCTGCCTCCTTTTCATGCAGACTTCTCTGAAGCCATAATATTCAGACCGATTGGCTTCAATACAGTGAAAGGCTTCCGTTTGCTGGTCAGACAAGAACTGGCTTCAGGAGATTTGATGTGACGCTGTAAGAATTCTGCAAATGAATGCAGACTATGAGAACCAAGGGATTCTCCTACGGACATGTACCTTGACAGCATTAGAGATTCGAGGGAAGGGGAAGAGGTCATATGCATTCTCAGAAGATTTTGAAGACAAATCTGTTTAGAAGACATTGACCTCACAGTGCGAAGATATTCACTTATTGAAGGAAGTTGGTTCCAGATTTGTACGAATCCATGAATAGGTACAAGTGAGGAATCTAACTAGTTTTGACGCATAAGTGAACATACTTTGCAATATATGAGATTCAGAAAGAGATAGATCCAGATTTGGAAGTGTATAAACCACTTTTGGTTGAAGTGAATGGATTTGACAGATCGAAAAGACTGTAAAAAGTGAGTTTTAATTACCATAGATGAACTGCTAGACGTTGTAGAAGGGAGGCCGAGCAGTCGAATCTCCCACGCCCTAACTTGGTGGCGGAAGACACCTACGGCAGCAGTGGAGAGGAAGAGGTCTGCGGCCGGCGTGAGGACGGCATCGAAGAAGTCACGGTAGCTAAGCGCTTCGTCTCCGGCGTCGACGCGAGCTAGTGGTGGCGCTAGGGTTTGAGCGAGGTGTCGAGGTGGAAGAAAAGATATTGACCGCGAGGGGTGTGTATTTATAGGAAGGAGGAGGGCGATGCAGCGCAATTACGCAGGTGCCCCTGGCGGTTCACATCTGAAGGACACATGGCATGCATGCAACTTATCAGGAGTTGATCTATGTTCTCACGCACGCCTGGATTGTCAGGTGGTCGTTCAGGCTTCTCCGGTTTTTTTGGCAAATGGTAAGACATTAAAAGCAGTTTTAAAAGTGTGTCTCTATATGTTCTGCTGACAAGGACACATAGAAGATATTCGACAAGTGTCAATAGAATGCACATGACTTAGACAGAAAGAATTTGAGGGAGTAGCACAGACGGGATTAGGGTCCGCTCACATTCACTTAGGTCAGAAAAAATAGCAACATGAAGACATAGCTATAAGTGAATGTTGTAGAGGACAGAACACATATGCAGTTATATATAATTATCATTGAAGACAAATCAACATTGCAAAGATATAGATGATGAAGATAAACCAATGTTGAAGACAATCCAAATGCGAAGATAATGTAGTCATGACACCAAATGAAAATCTTCAAAAAAATTTGGTGGTGGCATTACCCACCGTATAGGAAGTATTAGACCCAGATACGGCGCACAATTATCGTGGCGCTCTGAAGTCAGATTCCACGTTAATGTACACTCAGAGTGTAAGTCTTCATTGATTGAAGAAATACGTTACTTCGTGTGTTGCACATCTAAGTCATCAACATGCATAAGCATTAGGATGTGTGTCCATTCACTAGACATTTGAGAATTCTAAGTTATTTAGCTCACACTGCAGCTTGCAAAACCTATTCTCATCCAAAGGCTTAATGAAGATATCAGCCAGCTGCTCTTCAGTGTTGACGTGAATGATATCAATGTCTTCCTTGTTGACATGAACTCTGAGAAAGTGATGACGAATCTCAAAGTGCTTTGTCTTTGAGTGTTGAACTGGATTCTTGGAAAGCTTGATGGCCCTTTCATTGTTGCAGAAGAGTGGTGTCGGTGTCAAAACCGGCGGATCTTGGGTAGGGCATCCCGAACTGTGTGTCTAAGGCCGATGGTAACAGGAGGCAGGGGACACGATGTTTACCCAGGTTTGGGCCCTCTCTATGGAGGTAATACCCTACTTCCTGCTTGATTGATCTTGATGGATATGAGTATTACAAGAGTTAATCTACCATGACATCGTAATGGCTAAAACCCTAGAAGTCTAGACTATGTGATTATGATTGCCCCTACGAACTAAGCCCTCCGGTTTATATAGACACTGGAGGGGGCTAGGGTTGTACAAAGTCGGTTACAGAGAAAAGGAATCTATATATCTGAACACCAAGCTTGCCTTCCACGCCAGGAGAGTCCCATACGGACACGAGACAAAGTCTTCTGTCTTGTATCTTCATAGCCCAACAATCCGGCCCATGTCACATAGTCTGGCCGTCCGAGGACCGCTTAATCCAGGACTCCCTCAGCAGCCCCTGAACCAGGCTTCAATGACGAGGTGTCCAGCGCGTAGATTATTTTCGGCATTGCAAGGCGGGTTCCTGCTCCGAATACTCCAAAATAACACTCAAACACAAGAATCGTGTCCGGCTCTGCAAAACAAATTCCACACACAACCACAAGAGTATAATATTTCACGAGTCCAATCTGCTGACGACTTTTTGTAGCGTGACATCACGTTGTCGCTCGGTCATTATTCGAATTGTTTTTTAGCATGTTGCTTCATATTTCGAGATGCGGTTCCATTGGCACGTCTTGTCAAAGAAGAGATCGTGTCCCCTTATTGCGGGATTCTCATCAATACGGGCGTGGGTAATCCAACCATGCCGCCTGCACGGCTCTTGGGGAATAGGCGAGTTTTAAAGCGAGTGGGGAGGTGCTTGATATTCACTGCCTTTGTAAAGGCATAAGGATTCACCCTTTTTCACCCACGCCTTCTCTTTCTCCGCCTGCCCCACTTTCGAGCTCCAGCGCCCAAGTTCTCATCTTTTCCGTTCCAAGAAAGTACTCCCACCATGTCCGGATCTGGAGCGCACGACAAGTGGATGGCCTCCACTGTGAAGGAGAAGGACATCACCAAGCTCCGGGAAGCTGGGTATTTGGCCAGGGAAATCGCCCACCAGCTTCCGGCCAACAGACAGATCGTCCGTACCTCGGAGCCCCATGAGAGGGTGGTGTTCATCCCTCACTTTGTCCGCGGGCTGGGATTTTCCCTCCACCCATTAGTCTGTGGACTTATGTTCTACTATGGGCTGGATTTCCACGATCGGGCCCCCAACTCCATGCTCAGCATCTCTGCATTCATTGTCGTGTGTGAGGCTTTCCTCTGCGTCCCACCCCACTTCGGATTATGGCTAAAGATCTTCAATGTGAAGCCGAAGGTGGTGAGTGGACAACACGCAGAGTGCGGAGGCGCCATGGTGAGCAAGATGCCCAACGTCACATGGCCCGAGGGCTCCTTTGTGGAGACCGTCAAAGGGTGGCAGAAGTCGTGGTTCTACATCACAGAGCCGCGTGGCACCACCTGGGCCGTGGCTCCCGCATTCCGGTCCAGAGCCCCAATGCAGCTCACCTCCTGGCCAGAGAAAGGCCTGGACTGGTCTTCACCGAACGAGCTTACATCGCTTCAGACACGCATACAGAACATGATAAATAAGAATATCAAGCTCGTCAATGTGATCCAGGTGATGCTTATTCACCGAATCTCCATGCCAATGTCGGACTTGCCACTTGTGGGAGTTTGATCTGGCCAAGCACCAGACCTTTCTGGAGTTCTTCGGCACCACGCATGAAGACATATGGAAGGTGCTCTTCAAGGCCAACGAGACGCGGCCGGCTAGAGACCAAGGACCGCGGGCACGACTTGGCCCATCCAGCTAGTCCGGTAAGTTTTTTCGTGATTTCAAGGTGTATCCTCTACTTGCATATTTGAGGAACACGCCTAAGCCTCCCTACTAATTCTCTCACGCCTGGACAAAGAAGGCGGAGCGGATTAACTGTTCGGCTCTGGTGCCCGAAGACCCAGAAATCCCGCTTCTGACAAAGATGCTGGTTCGGGCGCCTTATCAGGCGCCAGAGAATAAGGCCAAGAAGAAGGCCAAGGGGACCAGAGGTGGCCTCTGTAACAAGGGCACTTCGGACGTGACGTTCGAAGACGCCGAGACTCATTCCTCCGCCGCCGAGGACGACGAGGAAGAAGAGGAAGAAGAAGAGCGCCATTCCCCCCTGAGGGGGGAAGAAAGAAAAGAATGGCCTCCACGCGTCTGGAGGCCGAGGCGTCCAAGAAGGGGAAAGCTTCCCTCCCGGACAACTCCATAGCGGCCACCGACAGCAGCTCGGAATGGTGCCCCAGGGACAAGCCCCTGGCCAAATCGTGAGTACTCAAAAACCCAAACACTTTTATATAGTTCAGCCTCACTACTTCATAGTTTTAATGTGTTGAATCGTGTATTTGCAGTTCGGCTCGGTCCAACCTCAAGCGGTCCTCCTCTTTGGGAGATTGGCTGGACCAGGAGGCGATGGACAGTGGGACCCTTTCGGCAGCCTCCTCTCCCAAGGCCATGGAGGACACCGAGGTGCTTTCCCGAAGGGTCCCAGGCCAGGGAGAGGTTCATGAGGCTGTCCGGGCGCCACGGGAGGGTGAAACCTTAGCCGTCGGACTCATTGTGGTGCGAATCCGCATGGAGACTAGCAGTGGGGGCCATATTCAGTTCGGCCCCCAGCCGGATATAATTTCGGAGCCTCCTACGGCTCTGGAATGCAAGCAGCCTCCTTCGAAATAAGGAGGTGCGCCTATTCCACCGGTGACCTCTGTCCACCAAGAAGCACCGAATAATTTGTTGGAAGCACTGCCAGGCGCTTCTATTGATGAAGAACACCGTACCCTTATGGGTACGGTGATTTAGAGGATCCAGTCCGCGAAGAGCGGACTGACCGAAGCCTGTACAAGCCCTCCAACAGGCTTTGAGGTAAGCAACGCAACTATGCAAAAAGAATGTCACAATATAAATAGTAGCCCCTAAAACTCTGTCCGGTGTTCAGAAAGAAAACCTGAACAGATGATCAAATAATTTTCACAGTAGACTAACCTGATATGTCTATGTGAATAAGCAGGCGTCGCTGCTGGTTGTGACCTCTCATACTGCTGAGGTCTCCGGACTAAAGCAGAGTCTGGAGCGGACCGAGGAAGAGCCCGGTCGTGTGAAGAAACAACTTGAAGATAATCAAGGTATGCAATAACTTTGTATATATGCAGGAAGGATGAACTATTTGTGCTGACCAAAGTACCATTTTATTTGTTAGGAGACGCGACCGAGGTGGAGACCCTCAAGAAGGCGCAGGCCGAGGCCGAGGAGAAAGCGGCCAACGAAAAAGCCACCCGTGAAAAGCATGAGGCCCGGGTCAGTGAGATCCAGTAGGAGCTCCAGGACGCCGTGAAGAAATGCGAGTCCTTGGAGCACAAACTTGCGGATCAAGAGTCCGAACTTGACAAGGCCCACCAAAACGCACACGATGCTCAGGTTGAAGCCCAATGTGCCCTCCAGGAAATCCAGGAGGCTAGAAAAATGGCGGCGGGTAAGGCCTTTATTATGCAGAGCAGATATGTGAAGAAAAGGTTCCTCTTACTGACCCGGATTTGGAGTTCTCAAGGGGCATTTGCGGATCTGCCACGCAGCATTTCAGACGCCGTGGAATTCTTCCGAGCCGAAGAGGGGAGCTCCACGGAGAAGCTATTTTGCTCACAATACCTTGCGCGAGAATATTTGGTGCCGTTTAGCGATCAGCTAGAACAGCTGGTCGAATTGCATAGGGTGGCCGAACTAGCCATGAAGGATTTGATAATCCGGCTATGGCCTGCCGAAGCCATGCCCAACAGCTACTTCGGACTCGTGAAGTGGCTGGTCAATGCCTGCCCTCGGCTGGATGCCATCAAGCGGTCGGTCTGCATCGAAGGCGCGCGAATGGCCTTCGCCCGAGTTAACATGCATTGGGTCAAGATGGACGCCGCAAAGCTTGTGACCGAGGGACCGCCTGCAGGCAAGGAGCACGGCACGCCCGAGCTGTATTTTGATAATGTCATGGAGGGATCCCACCTCGTGGCGGAACAATGTGCTAAGGATATTATATTTCCATGAAAACATTTATGTTATCCTATCCTGTACTATGAAACAGTTCCATTATGTAATATAATGCCTGTTGTTGAAAATTTTACCTCCTTTGCGGCCGTTTTGTTAAATCTGAGAGTTGGCCAGTCGTAGGCTTCAGCCCCCACGTAGGTAGTACGGGGGTGTTCAGGATGAATCTAAAAAATCTTTACTCCAAAGTTTTGGTCCTTAAAGGAGGTGTTTAGCGCAACGAGCCAGACAATCGGACTATGTGGCTTTATCACCCTCACTTAGCCATAGGAGTTTGATAATAAATATTTAGGCACAACCCCTAGTGTTTGGAAGTCCGAACTTGGGGTCATGTAAACACCTAGTCGGATAAAAACCGATTCATCGCATAATGCGCAGAAAATCGCTAAAGATTTGTAACCTCCCGAACAGCTGATCGGCTCTCGCCGTATCATGATAGTCAGTTTTCGGCTTTCTCTACTGATGTGTTCACCCGGATGAACCATGACACAATCGCAGTAGTGCTCCCTTTACTACCCTAGCCGATATAGCGGAACGTAAGGTAGTAAGCACAGGAGCCGGACAACCAAACTATTGACCAAAGACATGATTCAGAGCCGATGCATATAATGCTATAAGTTCGGGGTGCCGAATTGTACTTAAAAAAAGTGTTCAAACTTTCCAGTATTATGGGGCGTAATGTAGCCCCTAGCAAATTAAGGCGTACCAGAGTGTACGGGTGCAATTGATAAAAAGATCAAAAAAGAAAAATGAAGTAATAGGGTGATGCCGCAAAAATTGGGCCGCAAACCATTTTCCATTGTAGTTTGATTAATACGTCAAAGCGTATTTTGTACAAATGGTGCGATAAGCAAAAAGGGCTATTTAACATGCCACGTCCAAGGGAGAGCTGTGTGCGGGTCCTTAAAACAGGTATAACGATCATTTAAAGAGACCACCTAAAAAATTCCCTTATGCGTCAAAGCTTCTTGCCGTCTTAGTGTATCCGTCCCTTGATTGGTCCGATAATCAGGAAACCAGGAAAGGCTTAGGAAAAGAACAAACCTGAAAAGAAAAAGAAAAAGAGAAAGTATGTGGATCCAGGAGCAGTTGAGTCGTATTGTGAACCAAGATCTAGCTGTGCCTCCATCTATGCCCGTGGTATTTTGAGTGCGTAGTTATGTATGCGTGGTATGAATGCTGCTGTTTGGTCGGGATTGGGATAGAGGCCGAATTGCTAGTCGAGCTCTTGACGAGCTGGACTATCCTACCACAGAGTAGTTTGGACTCGCTTGATAGTGTCCGGGAGCTTGCACGCAGAATGAAGGTTATGCCTGAAAAGGCCGCTCTATGCTTCTGTTGCGAGGGCAGCGGTGTGCTCCTCGGTACGGAGGGAGCATTCCATGTTTCCGTTGACTGTTATGACACCGCGTGGTCCGGGCATCTTGAGCTTGAGATAAGAGTAGGGTGGCACCGCATTGAAACGAACGAACGCGGTTCGTCCGAGCAGTGTGCGATAACCACTGCGGAAGGGGACTATATCAAAGATCAACTCCTTGCTTTGGAAGTTATCCGGAGATCCGAAGACCACCTCCAGTGTGATTGAGCCCATGCAGCGGGCCTCTACACCTGGTATGACACCTTTAAAGGTGGTTTTCGTGGGCTTGATCCTTGAGGGATTAATACCCATTTTGCGCACCGTATCCTGATAGAGCAGGTTAAGGCTGCTGCCGCCGTCCATGAGGAATCGCGTAAGATGGAATCCATCGATGATTGGGTCGAGGACAAGTGCGGCTGAACCGCCATGACGGATACTAGTAGGGTGATCCCTGCGATTTAAAGTGATCGGGCAGGCCAACCATGGGTTGAATTTTGGGGCACCTGGCTCCATCGCGTAGACGTCCCTGAGCGCGTGCTTGCGCTCCCTCTTGGGGATATGGGTAGCATATCATGTTCATCGTTTAAACTTGGGGAGGAAACTTCTTTTGTCCCCCTGTGTTCGGTGGCCGGGCTCCTCATCATCCTCCTCGCTTTGAGACCCCTTCTGCTTGTTCTCGGCATTTAACTTGCAGGCCTGTTTGAAAACCCAACACTCTCTATTGGTGTGATTGGCTGGTTTATCAGGGGTGTCGTGGATTTGACATGGACGATCGAGTGTGCGGCCCAAGATGGATGGGCCTGGATTGTTTTTTATCTGGCTTCTATCACTAACCGGACTTAGAGCCACTGAATTCGTCATTGACCACTGTGTCCTCGGTATTGTCACCGTTGTTTCGACGTTTGTGTCTATTGCGTCGGGGCTTGCTGTTGCTATTTATGGCTTTAGAAGTGCCAGGTTTGCTTGCATTGCTATTGCTACGGGCTAGCCAGCTATCCTCGCCCACGCATAAGTGGGTCATAAGCGTCGTGAGGGCTGTCATAGACTTTGGCTTTTCTTGGCCGAGGTGTCGGGCGAGCCATTCGTCACGGATGCTATGTTTAAAGGCCGATAAGGCTTGGGCATCCGGACAGTCGACGATCTGGTTCTTTTTAGTTAAGAACCTAGTCTAGAATTTCTTGGCTGACTCTCCGGGCTGTTGAACATGTGACTTAGGTCATCCGTATCCGGAGGTCGGACATATGTACCTTGGAAGTTATCGAGGAAGGCATCCTCCAAGTCCTCCCAGCCGCCAATGGAGTTTTCGGGCAGACTGTTCAACCAGTGCCGAGCTGGTCCCTTGAGTTTTAGCGGGAGGTATTTGATTGCATGAAGATCATCACCACGTGCCATATGAATATGGAGAAGAAAATCCTCAATCCATACCGCGGGGTCTGTTGTCCCATCATATGACTCGATGTTCACGGATTTAAACCCTTCCAGGAATTCATGTTCCATTACTTCTTCAGTGAAGCAAAGGGGGGTGTGCGACACCTCTATATCGGGCCAAGTCGTGATGTAACTCGGATGGAGTTCGCGTGCGGGCTTCAGTCCGAGCATGGTTATGTTTGTCATGTCCAACCGGATGGCCATCGTCGCGCATCCGGGCATGCCCCCGTGATCCATAGATCAATCTGGTCTGACCTGCTCTATTTTCCAGGTCGTGCCATAGGTCATATGTGTATCCCCGAGCTGTTGTGTCTCTGTTTTTACAGCGAGGTAGTGCGGGCTGGTGTTTGGCTCGAGTTGCCACTTTGTCCCGGCCACGTGGTGGTCAGTCAGCCGCATTATTCGCTGGTAGGACGGGCTCCAGCGCCTCGTCATCGAATTGGGGTAACAATTTGCGCTTCAGGTAGCTTTTGGTTCGGCGCTCAAGGCCGTATTTCTCAGCTGCCAGGACATTAGTCCATCTGTCGTTGAGCAGATCCTGGCCAGCTTGAAGCTGCTGCTGCTTCTTTTTCAGGCTCCTTGCTGTGGCTATTAGTTGGCGCTTAAAGCGCTCCTACTCGACGGGCTCCTCAGGCACAATAAAGTCTTTGTCACCGAGGCTCACCTCGTCGTCGGAGAGCGGAAGGTAGTTATTGTCCTCCGAGTCTTCATTCATGGCCTATTCATCAGGGCTAACTCGCCCATCTTCCCGTTCGTCCTGTTCGGAGGTCGGCTCAACGGGGTCTTCGTTGTCTTCGGCATCGTCCGGAGTGTTATTTTCTCCTGTGCCGGTATTGATGTTTTTCCCACGGAGTGGTTTTGAGCGGCACCGCTGTCGTCGGCGCTCTGGCTGTATCTCAGGAGGCTTATCCTCGACTAGATTCTTATCATTGTCGCCGTTGCTCTCTTTGGGTGTGTCCACCATGTATACGTCATATCAGGAGGTGGTTGTCCAACACCCTATAAGTGGTGGTTTTTGTGCCTGCTCCTCTCCGACATCGTCGTCCATACCGTCGATGTCTTCGGAGTCGTAATCGACCATGTCGGTTAAGTCTTCGACAGTGGCTATGAAGTGGGTGGTGGGTGGGAAGCGGAGTTCTCCTCCATTAGCATCCAATTCGAACCGGATATAGTTCGGTTGAGAGTCTCCTGACAAGGAGAGGGCTTTTAATGAGTTTAGCACATCGCCAAAAGGCGAGTGCCGGAAGATGTCCGTGGAGCTGAACTCAACGTTCGGTGCCTGATCATATTTGATGGGCGCGGATACACACGGTTCAGAACCTATAGCCGGAGATGAATCCGAGGTTCCGGTGACAAGGGCCCCGCTCAAGGTGGGATCTGTGTGCGGCTCCAATGCCGCTGAGTCTGCGGCTTCCATGACGGGGTTGAGCTTCCCTTCCTCGGACGATGCAATCCGCTCCAGATCTAGGGCCAGAGCGGTTACAAGTGATATCTCCTAAGCACGGTCTGATGACTGATTTAGGTCATGTTCATCATGGTGGCAGGGAGCGGCCGTGATGGCTCGAATCCGTCGAAGATCATGTCCCCACGAACATCGGCCACGTAATTCAAGCTTCCAAACCAGACCTGATGGCCAGGGGCATAGCTGTTGATCTACCCCAGATGGCCAAGCGAGTTGGCCCGAAGTGCGGGGAGGAAAACCTCCCCCTGGACTTCATTGTTGTAGATGATTGACAGAGCCATCAAACCTTTTGGCGACAACGCAGCGGAACTCTCAATGAAAGCACCAATGTCGGTGTCAAAACCGGTAGATCTCGGGTAGGGGGTCTCGAACTGTGTGTCTAAGGCCGATGGTAACAGGAGGCGGGGGACACGATGTTTACCCCGGTTCGGGCCCTCTCTATGGAGGTAATACCCTACTTCCTGATTGATTGATCTTGATGAATATGAGTATTACAAGAGTTGATATACCACGAGATCGTAATGGCTAAAACCCTAGAAGTCTAGCCTATGTGACTTTGATTGCCCCTACGGACTAAGCGCTCCGGTTTATATAGACATCGGAGGGGGCTAGGGTTGTACAAAGTCGGTTACAGAGAAAAGGAATCTATATATCCGAACGCCAAGCTTGCCTTCCATGTCAAGGAGAGTCCCATCCGGACACGAGACGAATTCTTCTGTCTTGTATCTTCATAGCCCAATAGTCCGTCCCATGTCACATAGTCCAGCCGTCCGAGGACCCCTTAATCTAGGACTCCCTAAAGTGGCACACTCTTCGTGTTGATGCCATAGTCTTTGAGAGTTTGCTTCATCCAAAGAAGCTGAGCATAGCATGATCCAACAACAATGTATTTAGATTCATCAGTGGAGAGTGATACACAGTTCTACTTCTTTGAAGACCAGCAGACAAGAGATCGTCCAAGAAAGTGACATGTTCCTGAAGTGGACTTGCGATCAACCTTGTCACCAGCATAATCAGCATCAGAATATCCAACTAGATCAAATGTTGAGCCCTTTGGATACCATAATCCTAGTGTTGGGGTGTGAGAAAAATATCTAAGTATTCGCTTCACCGCAAGGTGATGCGACTCCTTTGCTGCCGCTTGGAATTGGGCACACATGCAAACGCTAAGCATAATATCAGGCCTAGATGCACATAAATAGAGCAAAGAACCAATCATGGAGCGGTATACCTTTTGATCGAACTCTTTACCATTGTCGTCAGGGCCGAGATGACTTTTGGTTGGCATTGGCGTCGTGTACCCTTTGCAGTCTTGCATTCCAAACTTTTTCAGGCAATCTTTGAGGGTTTTTTTTTGCGATATGAAGATGATATGGCGCTGTTGAAGGATTTGAAGACCAAGGAAGAATTTCAGCTCCCCCGTCATGGACATCTGATATTGCTCTTGCATCATGTATGCAAACTCGTCACTGTATCTCTTATCAGTGCATCCGAAGATAATGTCATCTATGTATATTTGACACACAAACAGTTCACCATCATATGTCTTCATGAAGAGAGTGGGATCTATTGAACTAGGTTTGAAGCCTTTGCTCTCCAGGAATCCCTTCAGTGTGTCATACCAAGCGCGAGGCGCTTGTTTGAGACCATACAATGCCTTGTTGAGCTTGTACACCATATCAGGATGCTTAGGATCTTCAAAACCGGGCGGTTGAGTAACATACACTTCTTCTTCGATTTTCCCATTGAGAAAGGCACTCTTCACATCCATTTGGTATAGAGTAATGTTGTGATGGTTTGCATAAGCTAGCAGTATGCGACTAGCTTCAAGCCGAGCCACTGGAGCAAAGTTTCATCAAAGTCTATTCCTTCCACTTGAGTGTAACCTGGAGCAACGAGGCGAGATTTGTTTCTGACAACTTGTCCAAGTTCATCTTGCTTGTTGTGATAGATCCATTTCGTGCCAATGACATTGTGCTTGCAAGGATCAGGACGGTTGACAAGCCCCCAGACATTATTTAGCTCAAACCGTTGACGCTCTTCTTGCATAGCTAGAATCCATTCAGGTTCCATGAAGTCTTCTTCGACTTTCTTGGGTTCAAATATAGAGACAAAAGCAAAGTAACCACAGAATTTTGCTAGTTGTGTAGCTCTTGATCGAGTCAGAGGATCAGGAGCGTTGATGCTATCAATGATCTTCTCAATATGGACTTCATTTGCAACCCAAGGATGAGCTGGACGAAGATTTTGATCTGACTGACTGTTGTCTTCGTCTTTAGCATTGGCGTCGGACTGAGCATTGTCTTTAGGTTGATTAGGTGCAGAAATGATAATCTCATCCTCAACTTGTTCCTCTGTGAGTATGATTTCTCTAGGACCCATCAACTTGATAACTTCACCTGGTGTAGCTTCATCTAGCACATTTGACAGGTGCTCTCTTTGCGAGCCGTTAGTCTCATCGAACCGCACATCTACATTTTCAACCACTTTATAGTGAAAGAGATTGAAGAATCTGTAGGTGTGCGAGTCCTTTCCTTAACCAAGCATAAAACCTTCATGTGCTTTCGGTGCAAATTTAGACATGTGATGTGGATCTTTGATCCAGCACCTAGCACCAAAGACTTTGAAGTAACTGACATTTAGTTTTTTACCAGTCAGAAGTTCAGAAGATGTCTTCCTGAAGAACTTGTGAAGATATACTCTATTGATGATGTGGCATGCAGTATCAATAGCTTCGGGCCAGAATTTTCTTGGAGTCTTGTAATCATCGAGCATCGTTCGTTCCATCTCAATGGGCGTTCTGTTATTGCGCTCTATGATGCCATTCTGGTGAGGTTTGTAAGGAGCAAAGAACTCATGTGTGATGCCCAAAGTATCAAGATAAATGTCGAGGCCAGCATTCTTGAACTCAGTGCCATTGGCACTCCGGATGTGCTTGATCTTGACGGCATAATTCGTCAGGGCCCGATTTGCGAAGCGTCTGAAGACATCCTGCACTTCAGTCTTATAGAGAATTATGTGCACCTAGGTGTATCTTGAGTAATCATCAACAATAACAAAGCCATAGAGATGTGCAGTAGTAGTAAGAGTAGAGTAGTGAGTAAGGCCAAATATATCCATGTGAAGCAGCTCAAAGGGGCATGAGGTAGTCATGATTGTCTTCGAGGGATGCTTGGCTCTCCTCATCTTTCCAGCTTTGACGCCCTCGATGCTAATGATGTGCTTCTTCTTCACAAGAGTGTATAGGTTCCTCATGCTCGCATATCCTAGCCATCAATGCCACAGCCAGCATTCTGAATCCTTTGCTAGAAGACATACAACAAGCTGTGGTCCTGCTGAGAAATCTACCATATACATATCACCTCTTCGATAGCCTTCAAAGACTAGAGATTTGTCAGATTCCATTAGCACAAGGCAACGATATTTTCCAAATATCACAATCATGTTCAAATCATAGAGTATTGACACAACATTAAGTTGTAACCAAGGGATTCAACAAGCATCAGTTTATCCATGTGTTGGTCCTTTGAGATAGCAACTCTACCAAGACCCAATACCTTGCTTTTACCAGTGTCAACGAAAGTGATGTGGCTCTTAGTAGATGGACGTAGGGTTGAATCCATAAGAAGACTTCGATCACCAGTCGTGTGGTTGGTGCAGCCGCTGTCCATAATCCATTCAGTGGCTTTCGGAGTTGTACCCTATAGTGTAGTTAGCGGGATAGGCTTCACCAAGAGTATTGTGAAGCAGAAACATGTAGCAAACAAGCATATTATCAAAGTTTAAATTCTGGTTAGGCATGATAGGATGCTCGTCAAGGAACCCTGGGACGAAATACATGATAAGACCATTGGAGCATTTTATCTTGCATCCCACAAGAAGTTTTTGGTCTCCAACATTGTCGACAGAAGATTTTGCTTTTACGGCTGGAGACCTTTCCCTGCAAGAAAAGTTAATTCTTCTTAACCACCCACATCTTATAGCGATTCTCCTGCAAAACATTGGTGTTAGGGTGACCATGAGTGTTCCTCTGTCTGTATGAAGCCTTTAGAACATATGATGCCTTTGGTCGAGGGTTTGTCTTCTTCCCAGGTGGTGTCATGATGACATTCACGGGAAGCTTCTCAATACAGCTTTTGTGCACCCAGATCTTCTTCTGGAGTAAACCGTTCCTGCAGTTAGTACCAATGTACCTGACAAACACTTCACCATTCTGATTATTAAACAACTTATAGTTTGCATCAAAGGATTCATCAATGACAATTGGGTTAGCATAAGTGAAGCCAGATAATGTGGATGGGTCAACTATGTGGCACCCCGATCCACATGGAGCACGGGCCCTTCGCACGTCAGCCCAGGATAACACCTAACGCACGACCGGTCCATGATACAGCATTCCAGGTACATTAATATTCAACAAATACATGTGTATATAATTACATCAGTGATGAATATAATCTTCTAGCATAGCCCTAAGGCTATTTACATGGCAGCGGAAGTCTATTTAAATGGCGGCGGAAGTCTTGATTTGGCAGCATAACACTTTGGCTGGGCTCCACAACTCAAAGGACTGGCAAGATTACGGCCTAGCACGACGGAACAAGTGAACGACCTACAAAACTGGCATGACATGCCAGGTCAGTACATTGAATGTACTTGCAAGACAACCAAATACATAACATACAAACAAGCAGAAGACAAAGCAAGAACCAAGCATCTACAACAATCTAGCTCATATCAGAGACTAAGCATGGCATAATATCAACCGAAGGAATAAATCAAACTAACCTCATGGCATCCACTAGCATGGCAACAACATGGTATATCAATTTTACTTTTAACATGGCAATAGCAAAGCATAGCATATCATCTCAATCATATCCATCAAAGCATGGTATGGCATCATGAAACTATGCTGAAGATAAACTACCGATCGTATCAACTGCAGACATAGCATGTTAACTGTATGCAACCATCTCATGTTCTACCATGGTTCATTAAATGCAAACATATTACTCATGCAATGCAACCAAACTTGTGCACCGAGTCCCTCGGACTCTCTTACCAATGGTGATCACCTCATTTCCTGATCACCAACAGAGACAATCTTGTGATCCTTACGGCGATCACAACCCGACCACTAAATGGCCCGTGATCCTTACGGCGATCACAACCCGACCAACAACTGGCCCGTGATCCTTACGGCAATCACAACCCGACCACTAAATGGTGCGTGATCCTTACGGCGATCACAACCCGACCAACAACTGGCCCGTCATCCTTACTGCGTTCACAACCCGACCAAATCTGGCCCGTGATCCTTACGGCGATCACGACCACATTAATCAGCTTAATTATTTCAGGTTTATCCTCCATTTCGACCAAGACCCGATAGCGTACCCTACTACAAACTTGTGCCCATGACCGAGGACGCGGCTATTGATAGTTTAAATACACTCTCTGTAGAGGTAGCGCAGTGTACCCATAGTACGGAAACCATGGCCTCGCACTCCCATTCGAGTGGACCAACGGCATTCCGACGAAACCGATCTACTGTCATGACACTCTCCCGGACACTCCAAATCACTCCCCACTGGGCTAGTCCTGGGTGGCCCCGTGTCTACCTCCAGACACCTCGACCACCGTCGTGGCCACGATCCACTCTAGGACCCGGTACCAAAACTTAACTTAACAATGGGCTCACAAGGTTATGCTCCGCCTACCTGATCAGGGTAGCGTGCGCCCATAACCTTCCCTAGTTGGAGGCACCGACTAGAGGCACGACAATAGACCGCATTAAGGCCGTCCCATACCGGCAAATGTGGTGGCACTGGAAAAAGTTTGATTTGGCGGCACTATGACTCGATCCTATCGATGACGGAGGGGTTTTATTATTAAGTCATATTATTACCTTCTCCATCATCAATCATCATACCAGCATTTTAACATGAATGCAACAATGAGCATACATCATACAAATGCTTTGATAACATATCGAACTTCTCAAGTGAACACTTATAGCATAAAGAACATGACAATACCAAGTACACACATATCCACTGTGCATTACCATCATCATAGCATTTTATAACGACGACATGAAAATAAATTAGAGTAGTGACATGGCATCATCAATAACAACATTCTAATTATCATGGCAGGATATATCATGAACACACAAGCATGATAAGCATAATGAAATAACTGCAGACAAAAACAATAAGAAACAACTTCAACTACACACACACAAGGTGCAAGCAAAGTCAACATGCAAGTTAGGGGCTCATGATAAGAGGTTGGCTTGCCTGGGGGTCGAAAAATACTCTGGGAAGAAGTGAGAAACGACCACGGAAAAATTTGCCGGAAATAGTTCTCTCTCGGAGGGGGCTGTTTACGGACAAGGGCAAATATGGTCATCTTCACTGTGTCAAACCATAGTGAAAATGAAGGAAACAGAACGGTCTCGACGAGACGAAGACGTGGGCGTTGGATTTACCTCAATCGGAGTTACGGTTGAAAAGATACGGAGGGTTGAAGTTCAGGGATCTATCGGTGAAAATATTTCAGCAAACAGGCCCCTGGAGGAAAAACTGAAGGCGTATTTCAGAGAGTACGTCTTCGATCAGGGAAAACGGCTTCGGCGGGGGCGCTTCCACTTGAATGACGAGGCGACGACTGGGTCAAAGGGCAGAGCCGGGGCCGGCCTCTAGAATCGCTGCCAGGTGGGTTCGCGGGGCCCGTCTGGCCAGGTCAACGCCCACCTGGCTGGCTTCTTCTTCTCCGCTCGAGCGCATGACCGGCCGAGGCACTGGACCGCCTCGACGGTGATTGCCGGCGGCTCCGGCCACCACAGACGACGGCCGACCCACCCACGTGCTCAGGAGAGAGAGGAGCATCCCGTGGTGGCCTCCGTCGCCGGCGAAGAGCACTGGAAAGGGAGCAGCAGGGGCCGCGACGGAGGGGGCTTCGGTCTCCGCTGGGCAAGGGGTTCCGGCGAGGGAAATTGGAGAGCGGCGAGCTGGTGAGGTTCTCTGGGGTGTGGCGCATCTATCCATGAGCTCGGACAGGGCAGGGGATGGCCGGAGGAGGGGGGGTTCGGCGCGGAGCCGAGAGGAGGGCTCACCGGGAATCCGAGTGCTCCGGTGAGGGGATGAGGGGGCTGAGGCTACGGGGCGGCTCTCCGGACCTTGCGGGAGGTGCTGGTGGTGGAAGAACAGCGAGGGGAGGCCCTGGTCGCCGGAACCAGGGAGGTCCGAGGCGGCGGCCATGGCGATGGGGAGGAGACGGGGAGCTCCGAGGCGAGGGGGAGGGAGCTGCGGGAGGCTTGGGGACTGCGAGGGAGGCTCGGGGCTCGCTATTTATAGCCGCGGAGGAGCTCGAGGGTGAGGGGTGGGGTGGCACGCGGGGGGCGACGTGTCCGCGCGTCGGCGATGGCGCAGGCGTCGGCAGGCGCGGCCAAGGCTCACGGGGACACACGGGAAGGCGATGAGGGGGGGGGCACGACGAGCGCTAGAGGCTCACGAAGACGAGGGACTCTCGGAGACGAACAAAGGAAGAAGACAGGGGCGAGGAAGAAGACGGGCTCACGGGCACGCACTGCTCGACCCTTGGCACGGCTCGTCGGAGAAGCAAATGGAGGGGGAGCAGGGTCCAGGCGAACAGCGACGACGATGCGGAGCTGCTGGACATTAATGGCGAGGTCACGGACGGTCGGCGCAGTGCTACCGACGAGAACAGGGGCTAGACCACAGTTTTGGCTGGCTGCACTCGTGGTCACCACTGGCATAGTGCACTCTGGGGTTTTTACTGAGGTTAAACCATGTCTAATGCGTAGTC
This sequence comes from Aegilops speltoides, assembly GCA_021437245.1. Classification (NCBI taxonomy): domain Eukaryota; kingdom Viridiplantae; phylum Streptophyta; class Magnoliopsida; order Poales; family Poaceae; genus Aegilops; species Aegilops speltoides. Next base: position 278,117,896 of record CM038146.1, on the reverse strand, counting down.
CTTCGAAGATGGAGTGTTACTATGGTAAAGAGACAGGCAGAGACAAAGTGAGCTGAGTAAAACAAGCTCCACAAATTTGCTGTTGCAAACTTAGCAACTTGCTGGAGATAAAACCAGAGATGGTAAATGGTAAATATGATGTCTAGGAGGCTTAGGGCATCAGGGACTACGGTCCTGGGAGTTTTGAGGGCATTAGGACAATTATTTAGCATAGTTGCTGTACAACTGCTAAAATATGTCCAGACACTAGATGATGATGAAGCACTCACTAGGAGTGCTAGATTGAGCTATAAATTGGCAAATTCTCATGATATGGTCAAAGGTAGATGTTGTAAAAGATCAGCCCAAATGGACTTGCCAAATTGGTACTTTCTTCACAAGCATTACTTTGGACCAGAAACTTGATAAAATCATAGGGAAATATTGGCTGAAATACAATTAGCCAAAATCTTGGGTAGGTGGGTTATATGGATAGGAAAAGGCTTGGAATTATTTTCAGCCATAATGGAGCAATATAAAATATACTTGCTTCACAAACTGAAAATTGGGACAGAAAACAAGAATTGCTCCTGTGCTCACATAGCTCAATGAAATGAGCTGAATTTGGGTGAAAGCTAATGATTTAGGTTACTTGCGAGTATGGCAAAGTTTCATCCCATTTAGAAACTCTATGAAGGTACTTCCTTCACAAAGTGACAATCTGGTCAGAAACTTTGAAAAATTGCACAGGGAGCTAGGATGATTGGATCGAGCTCATATTTGGTATATATGGGTTATTTATCAATATTAAACACCCTACCAATTTGCAGCTCAAATGAAATTAGGAATAGAGCACTTGCTTTGCAAAATTTTAGAGAAGGCAGAAACTTGCATTGGATCATGTGCCCAATTTTTGACTTGATGAACATGATATAATGATGGAACTAGTGATTATATAACAAGGACAAGCTCCACAATTTATGTGAGAATTTTCGCTGCTATAAAAATAGTAGTTCCTTTAGAAAATGGGAGAAATGCAATATTGGTATTAAATAAGAAAAGGCAATTTTCCTTACTTAATTATGTCCAATATAATTGCCAGAGCTTGGATTAGGCATAATTATCAACTCCACCAATTCACATGAATTTAGGAGATGGCTAGCTATGCCTTTTGATTTTATTCCTCAGAAAGGCAAGAAAAGGAATAAATCATAATTGAAAAATATTGCATGGGACTTTGCAATATTTTTGCATATCCAAGGTTTAGAAGGATAGAAGGATCTCTAGGAACAGATGGGATGATCAACAGATCAAGTAAAATGATGGCTCCGTTGTAATCACAAAGGCCACATTTAAATTCCAAAAATTTGGAATTAGGGTTTGAGAGGGTTTCACATGATGCAACTGAGGTCTTGCCCACTGAAAAAAGACATGAGCAAGTTTTGAAAGGTTGGAAATGACAAGAAATCTCAGAGTCATCCAACAAACCCAGGAGAAAGATTTTGAAAATGAGTGCCAGGAAGGAATAATAGCAGAAAAATTGATAACCCAATTTTGGGGCTTTTACAAACCTTCCCCCCTTAAAAGAATCTCGTCCTCGAGATTCCTAGGGTTACAGCACAAAGGAAGGATAACCACTCCGGGGAAAAAACGTTGGGTGAATTTTAACCCTTTGGTAAAATTCGAACGAATTGGGGCACCAATAATTGGTACACCCGGGGAGAGATATGGGCAAACACGGTTAAATCCAGGGCTAGGGGCACTCGAGATCAAACTCCCGAAAAAATTGCTAGATGCACCCAGTGAACAGTGGACTCACCTGCTGACACGTGGGTACAGGGCCCATTGGCAGCCTCCTTCTTCTACCTCCGGCTAACTGCTTCTCCCGTGCTGCTGCTTCGCGTGCGGCTTGGCGCAGCGCGCATCTAGCTCCTAGAGCGATGAGGACCCTAGTGCCGTAGTGCGCGGCGTGCACGGCACCGTTGCAGCGAGCACTCACGTCGTGGGCCAGCACCTTGTCGGCACTGCTCGCGGATTCGCCTCCTGGACGCCGGTGATCGGGCGACGAGCGAGTTTCCTGGACTCCGCCCACCGTACACTAGGGTTGGGCTATAAAAACGGCAGCGCGGCTCGCATCCAACACACAAACACAATGCCACTCTACTACCTCTTTGGTTTGAGCGAGATCAAGCCGAGCTCCTTCGGCGAGGAGGTGTTCTTGGTGGCACTACGGCTGTTCCTCACGGCACTGCTGGGCACGCTGATCGGCTCATCGATCCTCCTGGTGATTCTCATCAGGAACAAGAGGGCTCGAGACAACGCGCGGCTAGTGGCTCGAGGTGTGGAAGAAGATGGTGCATGGGGTGGTCCTCCGCCATGCCTGGTTCTCCGTCGCTTTGCGCCGGCGGAGTAATCGTGTGCTGCGGTGGATCGGTGGTGGCGAATTACGGCACCACGCAAGGCAATGATGGTGGTGGTGAAAGGGGTCCAGATGCAAGTGAGGTGGCTATGACAGCTCAGGAATCAGTTTAGGGCACAAGAAAAATTTCGCGGGTTACTTCACGAAATGTAGGTGTCGAGGTAGAATCGGAATTGAAATCTGTATCGGGGAGTTGTAATGGATCGCGAGAAATAAAGATGGTAGTGATTCTCCAGAAACACGATTGGGTTACGAAAAAGAATTGGGGACGAGAAATGGCCAGATGAAAAATGGCCTCTTCAAGGTTCTGGGTTTGGAAAATCCGGCACACGGGGTATGCACAGATAGAGAGGGATATGTGACTTTGCTTTCCCCCGAGTACTGCTCAAATGTATTCGTGGGTGAACCGGGTATGCGTGCAGTGTGCAGTAAAATCCAACAAATAGACAGAAGCAATAAACAGGCAACAGAAAAACACACCAGACAAATCATACTAAAGTGTTTTAATGCTAGTGGGTATATGTACTCCGGGTATACATATACCTACACGAGTGCGTATTTTATTAAAGACTCGGAACGAGTCAATGTTGTTTTTAGTGTATGTGTTCTACCGATTAAAATCTTGTTAGCAAACATTGCCAACCCTGTCAAACATTTCTGCTTGACAGAGAGACAAGCCAAAACCAAACACACAAACAAAAGCAAGCAAGCAAATAACACAGCATACGGGTTACACAGTACCAGCATACAACAAACACAGACGCACTACGCGCTAATCGAAACTACTCGCTGCGGGATACATGGTTCCATCCTCATATCGGGGATGAACCGACAGACCGATCGACTAGCAGGAACCACCGACTGCATGACTGAAGTCAGGCAGAAGACTGGCCTTGCTAGGGCTCTCCTGGAGGACGAAGACTGAGCCAATCTCCATTTCATCATCCGACACTTCTATGGGTTGGGGCGGTGGGGCTGGAATTGCTCCAGGAAAATGCTGCTGATGAATCTGGAGAAGAGACTTGTCGAGGGTGATGATGTTTGGCTTGGACCACATCACAGGTTGAGAGGATAGCACTGGTTGAGGTGATAGCACTCGTTGAGAGGATAGCACTGGTCGAGAGGATAGCACTGGTTCGGATGGCGTTGGGCCAACAGCTTGAGATGCGAACTTACGAGCCTCACGGTAAGCTTTCTTGATGACTCGTGCCACATTATTGTCCATGGCTCTAAACTCGGCAAGAAGCATTGAAATCAACATCCCCTGGGCAGTGATGTATTGCACCAGGCGAGCAATTGCGGGATCATCTCCTTGCCTAACAGAAGGAGGCTGCATTACTGCGTTTGACAAAATGGGGAAAAAGCAGAACTCCCGCCTTGTTGCTACATGCGGGAGGTTGGTTCGGAGGTGTAGTATAGCCTCCACAACAGCAGCTTGAATGGCTAAACCAGAGGTAGGCATTGCTCTACCCTGTAAAAGCAAAGGCTGGACATCTGCTGCAGGACCTAAGGTGATGTGCACTCTTGCAACAAAGCGATGAAGGTGAGGGACGGGTGTCGATTGGAACACCAGGTAATCAGGGCTAGTCTTGCCGCCAAATGCTTTGGTGAGCATCTCGTCAAGAAGGGGTGGAAAACCAGGGTGGTTGACAGCATAGGTGCGGGTGTAATACGTGGGAGTTTTAGAGCTGCTAGCCACGACTGGGGTGCTACTAGCTAAGCTTCTCTGCAGGGACATGGCGGACTGAGGAGCGAGCGATATGGCTAGCGGAAAGGGGGTTCTATAGGCAGCTACGCGGGACAGACCTGCATGGCGTGGACTCTTTCCCTTAATGGCAAAGGGAAAGCGGTGCGGCCGACCAGAAAGGATAGGATTGCTGCACGTTTCACGGATAACTAGGCAGGGACAGTGGGGCGAGGACGTGTCGGTCCCGACTGCGCCGCCTGTTGATTAACACTGGCCATGCCGGACGCCAGGGATGGGTCAAATCCCTTAGGGTTATTACGGGTTGATGGTAGCGGTGATCTAATGCTAGGATAATCTATGCCAGCCTGGCGGCTCTGATACCAAGCCCTATGGCACCCCGATCCACATGGAGCAGGGGGCCTTCGCACGTCAGCCGAGGATAACACCTGACGCATGACAGGTCCAAGATACAACATTCCAGGTACAAGAATATTCATCAAATACATGTGTACATAATTACATCAGTGATGAATATAATCTTCTTGCATAGCCCTAAGGCTATTTACATGGCAGCGGGGATCTATTTAAATGGCGGCGGAAGTCTTCATTTGGCAGCATAACACTCTGGCTGGGCTCCACAACTCACAGGACTGGCAAGGTTACGGCCTAGCACGACGGAACAAGTGAACGACCTACAAAACTAGGATGACATGCCAGGTCAGTACATTGAATGTACTTGCAAGGCAACCAAATACATAGCATCCAAACAAGCATAAGACAAAGCAAGAACCAAGCGTCTACAACAATCTAGCTCATATCAGAGACTAAGCATGGCATAATATCAATCGAAGGCATAAATCAAACTAACCTCATGGCATCCACTAGCATGGCAACAACATGGTATATCAATTTTACTTCTAACATGGCAATAGCAAAGCATAGCATATCATCTCAATCATATCCATCAAAGCATGGTATGGCATCATGAAACTATGCCGAAGATAAACTACCGATCATATCAACTGCAGACATAGCATGTTAATTGTATGCAACCATCTCATGTTCTCCCATGGTTCCTTAAATGAAAACATATTACTCATGCAATGCAACCAAACTTGTGCACCGGGACCCTCGGACTATCTTACCAACGGTGATCACCTCATTTCCTAATCACCAACAGAGACAAACTTGTGATCCTTACGGCGATCACAACCTGACCACTATATGGCCCGTGATCCTTACGGCGATCATAACCCGACCAACAACTGGCCCGTGATCCTTACGGCGATCACAACCCGACCAAATCTGGCCCGTGATCCTCACGGCGATCACAACCACATTAATCAGCTTAATTATTTCAGGTTTATCCTCCATTTCGACCAAGACCCGATAGTATACCCTACTACGAACTTGTGCCCATGACCGAGGACGCGGCTATCGATAGTTTAAATACACTCTCTGTAGAGGTAGCGCACTATACCCACACTACGGAACCCATGGCCTCGCACTCCCATTCGAGTGGACCAACGACATTCCGACGAAACCGATCTACTGTCATGACACTCTCCCGGCCACTCCGACTCACTCCCCACTGGGCTAGTCCTGGGTGGCCCCGTGTCTACCTCCAGACACCTCGACCACCCTCATGGCCACGATCCACTCTAGGACCCGGTACCAAAACTTAACTTAACAATGGGCTCACAAGGTTATGCTCTGACTACCAGATTAGGGTAGCGTGCGCCCATAACCTTCCCTAGTTGGAGGCACCGACCAGAGGCACGACAATAGACCGCATTAAGGCTGTCCCATACCGGCAAATGTGGTTGCACTGGAAAAAGTTTGATTTGGCGGCACTATGACTCGATCCCATCGATGACGGTGGGGATTTATTATTAAGTCATATTATTACCTTCTCCATCATCAATCATCATACCAGCATTTTAACATGAATGGAACAATGAGCATACATCATACAAATGCTTTGATAACATATCGAACTTCTCAAGTGAACACTTACAGCATAAAGAACATGACAATACCAAGTACACACATATCCACAGTGCATGACCATCATCATAGCATTTTATAACGATGACATGAAAATAAATTAGAGTAGTGACATGGCATCATCAATAACAACATGCTAATTATCATGGCAGAATATATCATGAACACACAAGCATGATAAGCATAATGAAATAACTGCAGACGAAAACAATAAGAAACAACTGCAACTGCACACACACAAGGTGCAAGCAAAGTCAACATGCAAGTACGGGGCTCATGATAAGAGGTTGGCTTGCCTGGGGGTCGACAAATACTCCGGGAAGAAGTGAGAAACGACCACGGAAAAAATTGCCGGAAATAGTTCTCTCTCGAAGGGGGCTGTTTATGAACAAGGGCAAAAATTGTCATTTTCACAATGTCAAACCATAGTGAAAATGATGGGAACAAAATGGGCTCGACAAGACGAAGACGTGGGCACTGGATTTACCTCAATCGGAGTTACGATTGAAAAATATACGGACGGTTCAAGTTCAGGGACATATCGGTGAAAATATTTCAGCAAACAGGCCCCTCGAGGAAAAACTGAAGGCGTATTTGACAGAGTACGTCTTCGATCAGGGAAAACGGCTTCGGCGGGGGCGCTTCCGCTTGAATGGCGTGGCGACGACTGGGTCAAAGGGCAGAGGCGGAGCCGGGCTCTAGAGTCGCTGCCAGGTGGGGTCGTGGGGCCCGCCTGGCTAGGTCAACGCCCACCTGGCTGGCTTCTTCTTCTCCGCTCGAGCGCACGACCGGCCGAGGCACTGGACCGCCTCGACGGCGATTGCCGACGGCTCCGGCCACCGCAGACAATGGCCGACCCACCCACGTGCTCAGGAGAGAGAGGAGCATCCCGTGGTGGCCTCTGTCGCCGGCGAAGAGCACTGGAGAGGGAGCAACAGGGGCCGCGGCGGATGGGGCTTCGGTCTTCGGTGGGCAAGGCGTTCCTTGGAGGGAAACTGGTGGGCGGCGAGCTGCGGAGGTTCTCTGGGGTGTGGCGCATCCATCCATGAGCTCGGACAGGGCAGGGGATGGCCGGAGGGGGGTTTGGCATGGAGCATAGAGGAGGACTCGCCGGGAATCCGAGCGCTCCGACGAGGGGATGAGGGGGCTGAGGCTACGGGACGGCTCGCCGGACCTTCGGGGAGGTGCTGGTGGTGGAAGAACAGCGAGGGGAGGCCCTGGTCGCCGAACCAGGGAGGTCCGAGGCGGCGGCCATGGCGATGGGGAGGAGACGGGGAGCTCCGAGGCGAGGAGGAGAGAGCTGCGGGAGGCTTGGGGACTGCGAGGGAGGCTTGGGGCTCGCTATTTATAGCCGCGAAGGAGCTCGAGGGGGAGGGGCGAGGTGGCACGCGGCGGGCGACGTGTCCGTGCGTCGGCGACGGCGCAAGCGTCGGCAGGCGCGGCCAAGGCTCACATGGACACACGGGAAGGCGACGAGGGGGGGGTCACGACAAGCGCCAGAGGCTCACGGAGACGAGGGACGCTCGGAGACGAACGAAGGAAGAAGACAGGGGCGAGGAAGAAGACGGGCTCACGGGCACGCACTGCTCGACCCTTGGCATGACTCGACGGAGAAGCAAACGGAGGGGGAGCTGGGTCCAGGCGAACGGCGACGACGATGCGGAGCTGCTGGACATTAATGGCGAGGTCACGGACGGTCGGAGCAGTGCTACCGACGAGAACAGTGGCTAGACCACAGTTTTGGCTGGCTGCACTCGTGGTTACGACTGGCATAGTGCACGCTGGGTTTTTTTACTGAGGTTAAACCATATCTAATGCGTAGTCCTTCGAAGGTGGAGTGTTACTATGGTAAAGAGACATGCAGAGACAAAGTGAGCTGACTAAAACAAGCTCCACAAGTTTGCTGTTGCATACTTGGCAACTTGCTGGAGATAAAACCAGAGATGGTAAATGGTAAATATGATGTCTAGGAGGCTTAGGGCATCAAGGACTACGGTCCTGGGAGTTTTGAGGGCATTAGGACAATTATTTAGCATAGTTGCTGTACACCTGCTAAAATATGTCCAGAAACTAGATGATGATGAAGCACTCACTAGGAGTGTTACATTGAGCTATAACTTGGCAAATCCTCATGATATGGCAAAGGGATATGCTATAAAAAGATCAGCCCAAATGGACTTGCCAAATTGGTACTTTCTTCACAAGCATTACGTTGGACCAGAAACTTGAGAAAATCCTAGGGAAATATTGGCTAAATAAAATTATCCAAAATCTTGGGTAGGTGGGTTATATGGATAGGAGAAGGCTTGGAATTATTTTCAGTCATAATGGAGCAATATAAAATATACTTGCTTCAAAAACTGAAAACTGGGACAGAAAACAAGAATTGCTCTTGTGATCACATAGCTCAATTAAATGAGCTGAATTTTCGTGAAGGTTAATGATTTAGGTTACTTGAGAGTATGGGAAAGTTTCATCCCATTTAGAAACTCTATGAAGGTACTTCCTTCACAAAGTGACAATCTGGTCAGAATCTTTGAAAAATTGCACAGGGAGCTAGGATGATTGGATTGAGCTCATCTTTGGTATACATGGGTTATTTATCAATATTAAACACCCTACCAATTTTCAGCTAAATGGAATTAGGAATAAAGCACTTCCTTTGCAAAATTTCAGAGAAGGCAGAAACTTGCATTGGATCATGTGCCCAATTTTTGACTTGATGAACATGATATAATGATGGAACTAGTGATTATATAACAAGGACAAGCTCCACAATTTATGTGAGAATTTTCCCTGCTATAAAACTAGTAGTTCCTTTAGAAAATGGCAGAAATGCAATATTGGTATTAAATAAGAAAAGGCAATTTTCCTTATTTAATTATGTCCAATATAATTGTCAGATCTTGGATTAGGCATAAATATCAACTCCACCAATTCACATGAATTTAGGAGATGGCTAGCTATGCCTTTTGATTTTATTCCTCAGAAAGGCAAGAAAGGAATAAATCATAATTCAAAAATATTGCATGGGACTTTGCAATATTTTTGCATATCCAAGGTTTAGAAGGATAGAATGGTCTCTAGGAACAAATGGGATGATCAACAGATCAAAGGAAAATGATGGCTCCTTTGTAATCGCAAAGGCCACATTCAAATTCCAAAAATTTGGAATTAGGGTTTGAGAGGGTTTCAGATGATGCAACTGAGGTCTTGCCCACTTAAAAAAGACATGAGCAAGTTTTGAAAGGTTAGAAATGACAAGAAATCTCAGAGTCATCCAACAAACCCAGGAGAAAGATTTTGAAAATAAGTGCCAGGAAGGAATAACAGCACAAAAATTGATAACCCAATTTTGGGGCTCTTACGAACTAAAGGATCCATAGCAGCAACCCAGGTGGTTTTGGGGTACTGCTGATACGTCTCCAATGTATCTATATTTTTGATAGCTCCATGCTACTTAATTTACTGTTTTGGACTATATTGGCTTTATTTTCCACTTTTATATTACTTTTGGGACTAACCTATTAATCGGAGGCCCAGCCCAGAATTGCTGTTTTTTGCCTATTTCAATGTTTCGAAGAAACGGAGTATCAAACGTAGTACAAACGGAATGAAACCTTCGGGAACGTGATTTTCCAACCGAACATGATCCAGGAGACTTAGACCCTACTCCAAGCAGTGCCAGAGGCGGTCATGAGGGTGGAGGGCGCGCCCCCCTGGGCACGCCCCCTACCTCGTGGGCCCCCTGACGCTCCACCGACATACTCCTTCCTCCTATATATACCTCGTATCCCGAACGATCGTAACAGGAGCCAAAACCTAATTCCACCGCAGCAACCTTCTCAGATCCACGAGATCCCATCTTGGGGCTGTTCGAGTTCACGAGGGGGCATCCACCACGGAGGGCTTCTACATCATCACCATAACCCCTCCGATGAAGTGTGAGTAGTTTACTTCAGACCTTCGGGTCCATAGCTAGTAGCTAGATGGCTTCTTCTCTTTTTGGATCTCAATACAATGTTCTCCCCTCTCTTGTGGAGATCTATTCGATGTAATCTTCTTTTTGTGGTGTGTTTGTTGAGACCGATGAATTGTGGGTTTATGATCCAATTATCTATGGAAAATATTTGATTCTTCTCTGAATTCTTTTATGTATGATTGAGTTATCTTTGCAAGTCTCTTCAATTATCCTTTTGGTTTGGCCAACTAGATTGGTAGTTCTTGCAATGGGAGAAATGCTTAGCTTTGGGTTCAATCTTGCGTGTCCTTACCCAAAGGATGTAAAGGGTTGCAAGGCACGATTGTATTGTTGCCATCGAGGATAACAAGATGGTTTTTTTTATCATAGTGCATGAATTTATCCCTCTACATCATGTCATCTTGCTTAAGGCGTTACTCTGTTTTTACTTAATACTCTAGATGCATGCTGGATAGCGGTCGATGAGTGGAGTAATAGTAGTAGATGCAGAATCGTTTTGATCTACTTGTTTTGGACGTGATGCCTATATACATGATCATTGCCTAGATATACTCATAACTATGCTCAATTCTATCAATTGCTCAACAGTAATTTTTTCACCCACCGTAGATAATCTATGCTCTTGAGAGAAGCCACTAGTGAAACCTATGGCCCCCGGGTCTATTCTCATCATATCAATCTCTATCACTTTATTTACTTGCTTTGTTTACTTTGCCTTTTACTTTGCATCTATCTATCAAAAATACCAAAAATATTATTTATCATCTCTATCAGATCTCACCCTCGTAAGTGACCGTGAAGGGATTGACAACCCCTAAGTGTTGGTTGCGAGTTGCTATCATTTTGTGTAGGTATGAGGGACTTGTGCGTGGTCTCCTATTGGATTGATACCTTGGTTCTCAAAAACTGAGGGAAATACTTACGCTACTTTGCTGCATCATCCTCTCCTCTTCGGGGAAATCCAACGCAGTGCTCAAGAGGTAACAACTGCTTAGTTGTCCAATATGAACCATCAACGTTCATTTTCCTCTCAAACCCAACACCCTCTTTCCTAGGGTTTCGGTTCAGAATTTGTTTCTTGAGGACATCACACAAGGTTTTATGCCCTTTGAGGCTTTTGTACATGCCAGTCTCAAGCAATGTCTTCAACCTAGCATTCCCATCAGCAATAGTAGTGGCATCCTCAATAGACGGGTTAGTTACCACATCAGAAGTTGAAGATATTGCAAAATCAGAAGCAGTAGAACATTCAGCAACATCGACAACATTATCACGCTCAAGACACTTCAAGCATCGTAGAACAAATTCTACCTGAGCGGTACAGATCTGTTGGGCGAGTATTGAATCGTTCTCCTTTTGAAGATCTTCATGAGACGCTCTCAGTTTCTCTAGATCCTGCTTCCTTTTAAGATAATCGTGGGAAAGCTTATCATGAGAGGCTGAGAGAGTTTCATGGTGACTTTCAAGATCTTCGTACTTAATGCGAAGACTTTTAATGTCTTTGATTAAGGATTGGGTTCGATTCATTTCCGCGTCCAACAGGTCATCGCTTTTGTCTAGCAGCTTTTGAATATGTTCCATATAGTTTGTTGCTCAGTTGCAATTTTAGCAAGTGTCTTCTAGCTAGGTTTGGATACACTAGAGATTACCTTGACACCACGTGCCATGAGGCAGTGGGTTTGATCAGATGGCTCGGGTTCGAAGGTCATCGAAGAGATTCTTTGAACTTGCAGAACCACAGGTCTTGACGGGTACGATGACCCTCATAGACATCAGAAATCTGTTCCCAGATAAGTTTCGCATTGCAAACATGCATGATGCGCCTGAACTCGTCATTGGATAGACAGGAGCATCTGATATCCTTAGCCATGATATCCAGTCGAGTGTACTTCCGAATGTCGTTAGCATTCGCCATCTTGCATAAATCGGTGAGACCAATCTCTTTGACGGTCCACAGTTCACTGTTCATGGCCAGGAGGCGCTTCTTCATCATTACCTTCCATTTGGGATAATCTTGACCATCAAAAATAGGACACGCAGCAGAGACTTTGATTATCCCTACAGTCGACATAGCTAAAACTCCAGGTGGTTAAACCGAATCACAGAGAACAAGGGAGTACCTTGCTCTGATACCAATTGAAAGTGCTAGCTATCGACTAGAGGGGGGGTGAATAGGCGATTTTTATGAAAGTCTTCAAAACACGAAGGCTTTGAAGACAAACAGGTAAACTGAGCCTATATAGTAAGCAGCGGAATGAAAACTACACTAGGCAAGCATTAGTCAAACATACGATCCAATGAATGCACGAAGACTAACTGCAACTAGGCAGACAAGATCAGAAATGAAAATAGTATGAAGCTAAACATATATTAGTCTTCAAGGAGTGAAGTCAAACAGATTAGACAGGCAAGCAATGACTTCACGAAGACAACTGTAAAGTAAGGAGAGTAGAGGATACAACTAGTAGCTTGATGAAGACAAGGATTTGGTATACCAGTTCTAGTTGCTGTGACAACTGTACGTCTGGTTAGGGAGGCTGAGATTTAACTAAGAAGACTGTCTCTTCACCTTATTCCCCTTGAGCTAAGGACACCCAGTCCTCGCCCAATCACTCTATTAAGTCTTCGAGGTAGACTCCCAAACCTTCACAGACTTCGTTCACCGGCAATCCGCAATGACTCTTGGATTCTCAGAATGCGACGCCTAACCGGCTGGAGGATTCACAGTCCTCAAGTGTAACAAGTCTTTAGATCACTCGGATAGAAAGACTTCAGTGATGCCTAACACTCTTTGGCTCTGGGTGTTTTGGGCTTTGTCCTCGCAAGGATCTCTCTCTCAAATGCTTTGGAGGTGTGTTGCTCTCAAACGACAAAAGCCGCGCACTAACTCTGAGCAGCCACCAATTTATGGTGTAGGGGGTCGGGCTATTTATGCCAGGAGGCAACCCGACCTGATATGTCCGAAATGACCCTTGGTCACTAAGGAACTGACATGTGTCCAACGGTCAGATTTCAAACACATGCGGCAGCTTGGCTTGGGCTGCAAGCAAAGTTGACTCATCCAGCTCCTGTTAAGACTTGCTCTCATTGTCTTCCCTAAAAGACATAGGATTTGGTTGAGCATCTCTTCCATCACTCTGACTTTGTTCACTTGGACCCCACTTAACTGTAGGTGGTTCCTATGACTCAATAAGAAGAAAACGAAACTACGAAACAACTATGTCTTTGCACTCCATAGTCTTCAAGTGAATAGCTTCACATGTCATAATCTTTGTTGTGAATGTCTTCATGAACCACCATTGTCTTCAATGTCTTCACACATTTTTATGGGTCATCTCTGATAGGTAAACCGAATCAATGAGGGACACTATCTGTGTTATCCTGCAATTCTCACAAACACATTAGTCCCTCAACCATGTTTGTCCTCAATACTCCAAAACCAAGTAGGGGTGGCACTATATGCACTTACAAGTTTGCAGCAGTACTTAGAGTGGTGATATGCTTTGTTATACTAATGGATCTCATGAAGGTTTTGTTAAGTTTTGTGTGATTGAAATTTTCATGTTTTGGGTGAGATCATGATGGATGACAGAATAAGGAGTGAAAAGAGCCTAAGCTTGGGGATGCTCATGGCACCCCAAGGTAATATTCAAGGACAACCAAGCAACTAAGCTTGTGGATGTCCTAGAAGGCATCCCCTTTTCTTCTAACAACCATCGGTAATTTTACTTGGAGCAATATTTTTATTCATCACATATCACAAGTTTTGCTTGGAGAGTCTTGTATTATATGAGTCTTTGCTTGTTTGCATTTTTAGTTTGTCACAATTATCCTTGCTGGACACACCTATTTGAGACAACCATAATAATGATATGATTTTTTTTAGAATTGCTCTATGTGGTTCGCTTACATTTTATTGAGCTATGGAATTGCTCTAGTGCTTCACGTATATCTTTTTGAGCACGGTGGTGCTTTAATTTTGAAAGAAATACTCTCATGCTTCACTTAGATCAATTTGAGAGTTATTAAATTTTGGAAGAAATTCTCTCATCCTTCACTTATATTATTTTGAGAGATGAATTTTTTTTGCTCATGTTCTTCACTTAAACTTGTTTGAGAGCTTGTTATAAGCAATGGTAATATATGAAACTAGTCCCAATGTGATAGATATCCAAGAAGGATATAATAAAAACTTTCGTGAAGATCATTGGATATTATAAACTAGATTCTTTGTAATATTTGAGATATGGAGATAGTAATAGGTGAGTCATGTTGGTGAGTAATTATGCTTTAGTAAGAATATTGGTGTTAAGGTTTGTGATTCCCTATGCAAGCATGAAAGTCAATAATTATGTAATGAAGTTACATCTTACTTGTGGTGCATTATTCGATGTTAGTTATGTTTAACGCTCGTTTATGATTGTTTTCATTTTTTGGTTGGTTGCTTCTCAATCTATTTGCTAGCTTTTCCTTGTACTAATTGGGAATACTACTTGTGCATACAAACTCCTTAAACCAAGTTGTGCCAATGAGTCCACTATACCTACCTATATGCGGTATTTCAATGCCATTCCAAATAAATTTGTATGTGCCAACTCTAATTTTCAAAATTAATTTCCTTTTTGTGTGCCCGTACCGCTCATGAAGCGGCAGGGGGTGGCCAATACTTTTTCATGCTAGATATGTTATTCTCAAGATGATTGTTTATTCACTTGTCATTGCACGAGAGTGTGGCAAGGTAATAGGGATGCCCAGTGCCGAAATGAATTTTTTATTTATGTTGTCAAATTATAAATTCCTTGGAAAGGGTTGGTATGGAAGCCACCCGTGGATACAGCTGGCCATGGATTGTGAAAGAATATGGAAAAATGGAATAAACTTTATTTTGTGTTTGGGAACTGCCTATGATGTATCTAGCATGGAAAGTATTGGGAATTCTCGGTCTTTTTTGTTGACGGGAAAACCATGCCTCTCGAAATATTTCTATCTCTCAATTGAAGCTTTGAGCTCTGGCACCTCTACAAATCTCTGCTTCCCTTTGTAAAGGGCCTATCTATTTACTTTATGCAATTTTTACTTTTACTTTGAGTCCCCATCTTCTCTTATAAAGCACCAACTAGGAAGCACTATGATCATACTTGTGCATTGGATGTAGCTAATATTCGAGTGTGTTTCATGAATGGATCAATGATTGAGCATGATGGGATAGGGATAGTTTTCTATAGTGTTGATATTTTTAAAGACATGGCTACTTGTTGATATGCTTGAGTATTGATGTCCTCATGTCAATTATAGACTATTGCTTTGAATCATCTAAAAGTCCAAATGTCCATTCTACAAAAGAAAAGAAATTGTGATGAACATGTTAGGCAGCATTCCACATCAAAAATTCCGTTTTTATTATTTACCTACTCGAGGACGAGCAGGAATTAAGTTTGGGGATGCTGATACGTCTCCAACGTATCTATAATTTTTTTATTGTTCCATGTTGTTATATTATAAATCTTGGATGTTTCACATTCATTTTATAGCAACTTTATATCATTTTCTGGGACTAACCTATTGACATGGTGCCCAGTACCAGTTGTTGTTTTGGCTTGTTTTTTACTTTGCAGAATATCCATATCAAACGAAGTCCAAATGCAGCAATACTTTTTAGAGATTTTTTTCTGCCCAGGATGTGTACAAGATGAGGCCCGTGGGGCCCACAAGATACCAGGACGCGCCCTGGTTCCTAGTGGGGCCCATGGTGATCTTTTCCACCACCTCTCAACTCTATAAATACTCAGATACTTCAGAAACCCTAGGGGAGTCGACGAAACACAATTCCAGCCGCCGCAAGTTCCAGAACCGCGAGATCAAATCTAGAGCCCATTTCCGGCACCTTGCCGGAGGGGGGAACAATCACGGAGGGGTTCATCATCCTCATTAGTGCTCCTACGATGATGCGTGAGTAGTTTAGCATAGACCTACGGGTCCGTAGGCAGTAGCTAGATGGCTTCTTATCTCTCTTTGATCTTCAATACAATGTTCTCCTGGATGTTCTCGGAGATCTATTTGATGTAATAACTATTAGCGGTGTGTTCGTTGGGATCTGATGAATTGTGTGATTATGATCAGTTCTATCTATGAATATTATTTGAGTCTCATCTGAACTATTTTTTGCATGATCTTTATAGCCTCTTATTTATTCTCTAAAGCTTTGGTTTGGTTTGGCCAGCTAGATTGATTTTTCTTGCAATGTGAAGAGATGCTTTGTGATGGGTTCGATCTTGCGGTGCTTATTCTCAGTGACAGAAGGAGACATGGCATGCATGTATTGTTGCTATTAAGGATGAAAAGATGGGGTCTATTCCTACATGAATAGATCTTGTCTACATCATGTCATCGTTCATATTGCAATACTCAATTTTCCATGAACTTAATACACTAGATGCACGCTGGAGCAGCCGATGTGTGGAGTAATCGTAGTAGATGCCGGTAGGAGTCGGTCTACTAATCTTGTACATGATGCCTATATACATGATCATTGCCTTGGATATCTGTCACACCCTGCATTTTGTATCATGCCATTTGCATTATTAAAGCATGAAATTTGGACCAACAAAAACTTTTGCATTATTTGGCTTTTTATTTGGAGATGGTTTTCTCTCTGTGATTTTCAAGTGCTCTTCGAAGTTAACACAATTCCACCATATATACTTCATCTCCTTGGCCAAAAATTCTGCCCAATGATCATGCCATGTGTAAGTGCAATATAGTATTTTCTTACAAAAATAATTTGGCCAAATAGTTATTTTCAAAAAATAGTTTTCCAAAAACCCCTGAATTGAGGTTTGCACTGCAAGTGCTTGATTTGGGGTATGAAAAATATTTCAAATAGTATATTTGAAACCTATTAGATATAGGACTCCCCAAAACCACAAAAATATAATTTTAAAAGTAATTTTCCTATTTTATGTAAAGGCTTTTTCTTTAGGCCAGAAATGGTCTTTAATAGTTTAAAATTATTTAAAAGATTTTAAAATATTTGCGAAAAATCAGGGAAACTCAGTGGACATATATTTTTCATATATAAGAGTTTCAACACATGGTCATGTTCAAAATACTGGGCAAAACCCTCCAAAACCATTTCTGTCCATTTCAAGTATTTGAAATATTTATACAAGAAATGTTTTCTAATAAATCCAAGGAAAATCCAGCAAGTCACAAATGCATATTGTGATCACCTTGCAAAGCCTCATCTCAATTAAGGTCATTTTGGATCACCAAAATGCCCCAATACCCTCTCTGACCAGAATCAAATTTGAAAAACTTTGTACTACCAACTTTCTCTCCTTGACCCCAACTTTTGTGAGCATGTTCACATGACCAAATGAGGCCACTACACCAAGTGGTGCATCAAGGGGAAGTGATTTTTCAACTAGACCTACACAAGTTCATTTCTGCTAATTTCTAGGGTTTGCCAAAGTTACATTAGCAAACTCTTCCAAATGAGCTCATCATCCTTCTACCCTGTCATTTTGTCATAACAAACACCCCTGCCAAGTGGCACAAGAAGGAAATTAGTGCAAGTACCCCAAAACCATATCAAACACCTTCTGCATGTTAACTAAAAACCCTGTTTGGGCCTCTTCCACTGACCCAAATGAGTTCTCCCATTTACCACACCTCCTCCTAACATTCCCCTACCTCTGGCATTTAGCACAAGTCAATGCTCATTGATCAAGGGGATGAAACCGCCAATTTTCTATTTTGGACAGCTCCATTTCCACTCTTCTCCTTCCTCTCTCTTCACCCACTGGCCACCCATGGCATCCAAGGCATCACCTTTTTTCTATAATACCTCCCTTAGCTACTAGACACCATAGGGCACGCCCACAGGGCATAAACAATGCCAATGCCAGCCATTTGCGTGCTTTGGAGCGTGCTACAGTACGCTCCCGTACTGTAGCCGCCTCCTGCCAACCACCTCCGGCCACCTAGGGCCTCCCCAGCGTGCCCGACGATGCACCTCGACATCTGCAACATGCCACGCCTCTGTCCCCCTCCTCCTTCTCCCTCCTCTCACCCCAGCTCGCAAGCGCACCGGCCGCCCGAGCGCACCAGTAAGGGAGCTCACACGTGTGGAGCCTCTAGCCCCCCTGCTCCCTCTCTCCACACTCCGTTGCTCTGGACCAACCCCACAAACGCCGCAGACATGCCCACACGAGCCACCATGGCCTGTAGCGACGATAACAAGCTCTCCAGCACACGAGTCCTCGGTGGATCATCGACCGCCTATTTGAGGGCCTCCCCGAGCCCTCCTCTCCTCACCACTCGCTCTCCCAGTCCCCTAATCACCCCCTACACCACTCACTCCTCTCCAAAAGCTCTCGAGCTCGAGCTCCGCTGCGGCGGCTCGCCGTCGTCCGCACGGTAGAAGCTCTCCCCGCTGTTTCTAAGCCCCGATCTGGAACCCCCGCACTCCACTGACCATTTCCCTTCTCTCTCCCGCTCATTTTGCAGCCTGAGATGACCGGAAAGGCGACCTCCCGTAGCTCCTCCGCCGCGTGACCTCACCGCCGGCGAACCAGGCCACCCCGGCGACCAAGTCCACCTCCACCCGAACGACGACTCTGCGCTGAGTCCAACCCTGCCTTCCTCTCGCATCGTCGTGCCCTGCATCATCGCCGGTGAGCTCGCCAGCCCTCGGTCGTAGGGTTAGGGATGACAGGTGGGCCCCGCCTGTCAGCCTATCCTCTCCCTCGCCTCCCTCTCTCTAAGTTGCGCCTGGGCCCCGCCTGTTAGGTTCAAACCTGGCGCCCGCACGCCGCTCGGCTTGCCTGGGCCGAATCGCCTCTGGGCCTGTGCACTGCGGCTCTTCTGGCCTAGTTGTAAAGTGGCCTTTTTCCTTTTCTTTTTCTGTCACTTTTCCAAAAATTCCACAGGATTAAATAAAAATCCAAATGCAATAATTCCAACTCCTAAATTCTTGTAATAATCCCGCCTATTTATTGGTGAAGTTTTCACTCTTAACAAACCAACTTTTCTTCACTGTTGAAATTTAAATTTGAATTTGAGCATTTATGCCTGTCAGTGACAATTCCTAGCACTATTTCCATTATCCAAATCCAAAACGAGGAATTTTCTCATTCTTAGAATACAGTCTAGTATTTAAGAAAAATTAATTGACATTTTTCTGAGCACTTTGGTTTTTCTGTTTTGCTACTGCCTTATTTTTTCGTTGTTATTTTGCGACGATCGATTGCGTTGTTGACGAAGGAGTTGGACTAAAAGACTTTGAAGACCCAGAAGACTTTGCTGAGCTAGGCAAGCAGCCCTTTGACCATGTTTGAGAAACCCTTTTTATGCATGCCATATAGCACTTTATTAATGTTGCATCGGAATCATGATGAGATGGTAACCACTTTGATGGGTTGGCTTCATTGCTTCCTTGTTGATACTTGCAATGTGCATGACCCTACCTTCCTATGGGGGTTATGCCGGTGGGAGTAGACAGGATGCTAAAGTAGATGCTACGCCATATGCATGGTGACGGAAGCAAGATTGTTTTCAAAAACTTTTGGAAAACCCCATCGGGTGCCACTTATGCTCGCGGGAGATAATGAGTTGGGTAACCACTTGGTGACAAAGTGGTGTACTGAGGGAAGTGTGTGTGTTTTTATGAAAATGGATTGGTTTAAGTTGCGACCGTTATTCCAACCTTACATGCGCAACCACTCTACCCTTATATGGGAAAGGGCATTATTGATTACCTAGGTCGATACTAGCTTGGAGCCCGCATTACTAGTGACGGGGGAGAGTTGGTGCTTTCTCTCGGGACGGGGTCGTGCCAGGTAGGGCGGCCATGACTGTTTTCACAGGGCACCGGACACACCGTTGGTACCCCATGCCAGTGGTATGTGATGAATATGGGAGCGAAGCTCCACAATTTTAAGACATGAAATGTTGGGCATGGGGGTTACTACCAATCGAGTGGACTCTATGTTAGTGTCGTACAGGGAAATATAGTGATCGGGTGCTTACCCTGAGTACTTGAGGTACCGCGGGTCGTGGATGACACGGAAGTTGCCCGGATCTTGTGGGTAAAGTGTGCAACCTCTGCAGAGTGTAAAACTATTCGAATAGCCATGTCCATGGTCAAGGACAGTTGGGTAACTGCTCTTGGGCTACTTCCACTTGCTTACAAACCAGTGTGTGTTTGGATAAATGGGAAGAACTATTTGGGTTAAGTCAGATGAGTTGACACAATGATCAAGTTGGATTGGTCTCCAACTCTATTTATGTTGATATCTGTAACTTGTTCATACGGATATTTGTACTCTCATGATACGTACTTTACAGGTTGATAGATCATGTCATTGCACTCAAAACAAGCTTTCTGCAAACTACCTACTTAGTGCTATATAATACATTAGTGTGCCTTGTTCCAATCATGGGTTGCTTGCGAGTACATTCAAAGTACTCATTGGCTTGCCACTGGTTATTTAATTGGCCAGGCATGGAAGAACAGGAGTTCGAAGAAGAGTTCTTTGGAGACGAACATCCAAACTAGGACATTTCCCAATCAGAATTCCTGTAGGGTTAAGGCAGATGGCATGGGTTCTACTTATCGACAAAGATTTCTGTTGCTTAAGTTTATTTGGTATTCATCCCATGTGTCTTTATCTATGTAAGAGTTGACCATAACGGTCATAATTTGTGTAAGACGGTATGTATGGATGTAAGACTCTTGTTATTCAGCTTATGTCTGCTCAAAGGAGCATTGATCTCGGGATCATCAGACACGCAGCATTCGGTGATCACGACTTATGAGTCGGGGTCCCCACAATATCGTCATAATTATTTGCTCTTCTATAGATTGCCCAACATTAATTTGTTTATGCACCGTATGATATTTTTTTGAGAGAAGCCAGTAGTGAAATCTATGGGCCCCGGGTCTATTTCCTATGCTATTATTTTTAGATCTATTATTCCAAAAACCCAAAAATACCTCCTACACTTTTTTTCTCTTTATTTAATTTTGTGATTTTGTCAGATCTACTTATCAAATCTCATGCAATTTTATCTATCTCAATACCGAGGAGGGATTGACAACCCCTCTTACGCGTTGGGTTGCAAGTATTTGTTATTTGTGTGCAGGTGTTGTTTACATGTTGTTGCTTGGTTCTCCTACATGATTGATAAACTTGGTTTCATAACTGAGGGAAATATTAACCATTGTTGTGCTCCATCATCCTCTCCTCTTCGGGGAAATACCAACACAGATATAAGCAATCATATTACCCACCACAACTGTCCTCTCTATCCGCCGCTATTGTTAATAGAATCAGTGGCGGGCATGAATAGAGACTGCCCCAACTATTTTGTCTGCCCGCCATTAGTACTGGTCTGATACGTCTCCAACATATCTATAATTTTTCATTGTTCCATGCTATTATAGTATATATCTTGGATGTTTTATATGCAATTATATATCATTTTTGGGACTAACCTATTAACTTAGTGCCAGTTGCTATGTTTTGCTTGTTTTTGGTTTTCCAGGAAATCGATACCAAACGAAGTCAAATGCCACGGAACTTTTTGATAACTTTTTTCTGGACAAAAGAGACCCTATAAGCTTCAAGAGGAGACTAGACGTGCAACAAGGAAGAGACAAGGCACTTGGGCGTGCCCAAGTGCCTTGTGGGCCCCACATGCCTCCGTTTGACCTAATTCCACCTCTATAAATACTCTAAAATCAGGAAACCAATAGAGAGCCACCCAAAATACCTTTTCTGCCTCCGCAAGTTTCTGTTCTTCGGAGATCCCATCTGGAGGCCTTTTCCGATACTCTGCCGGAGTGGGAATCGATCATGCAGGGCCTCTACATCAACCTTGCTACCCTTCCGATGATGTGTGAGTAGTTTACCATAGACCTATGGGTCCATAGCTAGTAGCTAGATGGATTATTTTTTCTCTTCGACCTTCAATACAATGTTCTTGGAGATCTATTCCATGTAATCTTCTTTTGTAGTGTGTTTGTTGGGATCTGATGAATTGTGGGTTTATGATCAGATTATCTATGAGTATTATTTGAGTCTTCCCTAGACTCTTTTATGCATGATTATCATAGCTTTGTATTTCTCTCCGATCTATCCATTTGGTTTGGCCAACTAGACTGATTTTGCAATGGGAGAGGTGCTTTGTAATGGGTTCAATCTTGCAAAGCTCTATATCGCAGTGAAAGAAAGGGACAGAGTCATATTTGCATTGTTACCATTAAGGATAAAACGATGGGGTTTATTCATATTGATTGAGTTTACTTTGTCTACATCATGTCATCTTAAGGCATTACTCCATTCTTTATGAACTTAATACTCTAGATGCATGCTGGATAGCGGTCGATGTGTGAAGTAATAGTAGTAGATGCAGTCAGTAGTCGGTCTACTTGTCTCAGACATGATCCCTATATATGTGATTATTGCCTTTGATATTGTCATAACTATGTGTTTTCATATCAATTGCCCAACAGTAATTTGTTTACCCATCGTATGCTTTTTGTTCGAGAGAGAAGCCTCTAGTGAAAACTATGGCCCCGGGTCTATCTTAATCATATATTAAAATCAAAAAATACATTACTGCAATTTATTTACCTTTTTTCGTTATCTATCTACCATTATCAGACTTGATCCTTGCAATTAACCGCCGAGGGGATTGACAACCCCCTTGATGGCGTTCGGTGCAAGTATTTGTTCTTTTGTGTGTAGGTGTTATTCATGAGGTCTTGCATGGTTCTCCTACTGGATTGATAACCTTGCCTATAACAAGGGTCGACCTCTCTATAGTGGCTACCTACCCCTCTCTTATACATGCCTTGGTCCTCTTCCACCGAAAACCTTGGCGAGAGTGGTTGCCGCACAACATCAATTTGAAGGGGGACATGGGCGCAGTCTATCCTAACAAAAGGTGGTCTTCGCCTGCAAAGCCTCCGTCTATGATGCGCCGGTGGGCTAGGTCAGGACCTCCGTCATGTGCGCCCTTTGTCTTGGTCCTCTTGCATCGATCAGGCAACCTTTGGGGATTGTGATACGTCACCAACGTATCTATAATTTTTGATTGTTCCATGCTATTATATTACCCCTTTTGGATGTTTATGGGCTTTATTTTACACATTTATATCATTTTTGGGACTAACCTACTAACCGGAGGCCCAGCCCGTATTGCTGTTTTTTTGAGCCTATTTTAGTATTTCGAAGAAAAGGAATATCAAATGGAGTCCAAACGGAATGAAACCTTCAGGAGCGTGATTTTTGGAACGAACATGATCCAGAGGACTTAGAGTGCAAGTCAAGAAGCAGCTGAAGCTTCCACGAGATAGGAGGCCCCCCATAGGGCGCGCCCCCTGTCTCATGGGCCCCTCGGGTGTCCACCGACATACTTCTTCCTCCTATATAAGCCTACGTACCCCGAAAACATCCCGGGAGCACCCGAAACACAATTTCCACCACCATAACCTTCTGTATCCGCGAGATCTCATCTTGGAGCCTTCGTCAGCACCCTGCCGGAGGGGGAATCGACCACGCAGGGCATCTACATCAACATCCTTGCCCCTCCGATGAGTTGTGAGTAGTTTACCACAGACCTACGGGTCCATAGTTATTAGCTAGATGGCTTCTTCTCTCCTTTTGGATCTCAATACAATGTTCTCCCCCTCTCTTGTGGAGATCTATTCGATGTAAACTCTTTTTGCGGTGTGTTTGTCGAGATCCCATGAATTGTGGGTTTATGATCAAGTTTATCTATGCATAATATTTGAATCTTCTCTGAATTCTTTTATGTATGATTGAGTTATCTTTGCAAGTCTCTTCGAATTATCAGTTTGGTTTGGCCTACTAGATTGATCTTTCTTGCCATGGGAGAAGTGCTTAGCTTTGGGTTCAATCTTGTGGTGTCCTAACCCACTGACAGAAAGGGTTGCAAGGCACGTATTGTATTGTTGCCATCGAGGATAACAAGATGGGCTTTATATCATATTGCTTGAGTTTATCCCTCTACATCATGTCATCTTGCTTAAGGCGTTACTCTATTCTTATGAACTTAATACTCTAGATGCAGGCAAGAGTCGGTCGATGTGTGGAGTAATATTAGTAGATGCAGGCAGGAGTCGGTCTACTTGTTGCGGATGTGATGCCTATATGCATGATCATGCCTAGATAATCTCATAACTATTCGCTTTTCTATCAATTGCTCGCAGGTAATTTGTTCACCCACCGTAATACTTATGCTATCTTGAGAGAAGCCACTAGTGAAACCTATGGCCCCCGGGTCTATCTCTTATCATATTTGCTTCCAATCTACTTTTATTTGCATCTTTACTTTTTGCATCTATATTATAAAATACCAAAAATATATTTATCTTATCATACTATCTTTATTAGATCTCACTTTCGCAAGTGGCCATGAAGGGATTGACAACCCCTTTATTGCGTTGGTTGTGAGTTCTTTGTTTGTTTGTGTAGGTGAGTGGGACTTTTGAGGAGCCTCCTACTGGATTGATACCTTGGTTCTCAAAAACTGAGGGAAATACTTGTGCTACTTTGCTGCATCACCCTTTCCTCTTCAAGGAAAACCAACGCAATCTCAAGACGTAGCAAGAAGAATTTCTGGCGCCATTGCCGGGGAGGTCTTCGGTCAACTCAAGACATACCAAGTACCCATCACAAACTCATCTCCCTCGCATTTACATTATTTGCCATTTGCCTCTTGTTTTCCTCTCTCCACTTCACCCTTGCTGTTTTATTCGCCCTCTGTTTCCCAATCTCCTCCTCCTTTTTTTCCATGCCTTTTTTCTGTTTGCTTGTGTGCCAGTTTGTCCTTATGGCTTCGCCTAAGGGTTCTGACCACCTTCTCAGAAGGTTGGAAGAGATTGAATCAAATATTAAAGCTTTATGAATTTTCAATTTGAGCATAATAATTTCTTTAGAAAAGAGCTTAAGGAACAAAAAGGTTTTTTGGGGTTTATGAACAAAGAGCTTGATGATCTGAATAAATAATTTTATGGTGTTAATGCTCAAATTACCAGGCTTGAAAATGCTATAGCCAAAATTTCTGATAAGCAAGCCACCTTAGTCAATAAGATGGTCGCCAAACCAGAAAAGTTAGATGAAAATAATGATGAGGATCTTAACGTTATTGATACGTCTCCTATTAGATCTATGTTTTGCAATATGAATCTTGATAATTTTGGGACTGATGATGAGTCAAGTTTACCTACAAGGCGTCCCAAGAATTCGGAGTTTTTAGATCTTGATGCTAAATTTGGTAAAAGTGGGATTGGAGAGGTCACAACTTTAAATAGCATTGAACCCACTATCTCGGATTTCAAGGAATTTGATTATGATAATTGTTCTTTAGAAGGTTGTATTTCCTTGTTGCAATCCTTCGTTAATTCTCGTTGTCGGTGTACTAAGGTAGGGGTACCTCAGTACCCCAACTTGTGCACGGGAGGTTGCAGCTTCCCGCGGCAGGGTTTCCCACGTGCTTGCCGAAGACCTTCCTACTCCATGTCAAAACCATTCAAAAACGAAGTATACAAGACAGAAGATCGAGACCCCGGCAAGCGGAGCTTGCCGGGAAGGCCGTTCCAGGCTCAAGGTTACATCACTCACGCAAGGCCCTGGCAAGAGGAGCTCGCCAGGAAGACTAGAAGATTACATCATAGAAGACACGCCTCGGCGCTATATGCGTCCCGGCGAGGGCCCGGGGAGCAACAAGTTACAGAGCCCGGCAAGCTCCCGGGCCCGGCAAAGTCAAGACCCCGGCAAGGTGCTTGCCGGGAGAATTGCGCTGTGTGCCCGCGCTCCAGCTCATCAGCCCACGCGTCGCCGGGGCTTTTCCAGGACGCGTGGCGGATGGTCAGGCAGCCTGGGGCACGGTGGCACTCCACGGTGGTGGATCCATCGCCGTGGCAGCGGAGACACAAGGGCGGAGCTTTTGGGGTCGACGGCGACGGGCATTAAATGCCCTTGTCCCCATCACAAAGTAGGTAGCGACCACTGCTCACGACCGTAGCTTCACTGTTCCGCACTATTCCAACTACCACCTCTTTTACATTTTTACCCCTTTCTCCTCGCTGACACTGCCGGTGACCCTTGCACTATAAAAGGAGGCCCATGCACAATGTGGAGGGGTGGGGTCGAAACCTCGCAACTCTCGCGCTCGGTAGCTGCTGCTCAGTAGCTCTTCAAGCTCGGAGCTCAATACAAACCAAGGCAGGAGTAGGGTTTTACGCGTCCATCGCGTCCCGAACTCGGGTAAAACCGCCCGCGTGCTCGCCACGATCTGCTCTCCGTGCTCCCTCCGCCTCGCATCGCCTGAGATAAGGGCTCCGCCCCGTAGGTGTTCGTGGGCGCGCGTCTCCGCATCATCTCGGCGCGCCAGTAGGGGCGCCGAGGTTGTGCGGACCTGATCCGGCGCTCACGCGGCGCGTTCTTCATCAACCTCTCCGCTTTCATCAAGAACTTCATCAATAATTGCGCTATGGCCCCAAGAAGAAGGCTTCGAGGTTGCAGGCCGCCGCGCCTCATACGCCGCCACCGAGCCAACGGCGGGCGGAGGAGACGCTGTCGGAGGGTGGCCGCCGGCGAGACACTCGCGCGCCACCAGATCAAGGACAAGACGGATGACCGCGCCTCGGTCTCCGTGGACGCGCGCGCCCATCTCAAGACACGACAACCCAGCAGCGCCGCACCACGGAGGTGGTATCCGCCGCTTTGGCAAGGACACACCGAGGCTCGCGGGATGCTCCGACCACCGTCCGAAAGCACAGTAAAGCGGCGCGCCGGCAGGACCTCGCTTCTAACGCTGTTAGAGTCCGGCATATCCCGCCTCACGCCGCCGCCCCGCCCCTCCACTCCGCAGAAGCGCTCGCAAGGGCGCATCGCTCTCGACTTTCCTCCAGCGCGGACAAGGTCAAGACCGAGGGCTACCATCGAGCTCGATCGCCGCCGCCAATAACGACTCTTCACAGCAGCCGGCGACCTCGCGGCGCGCAAGCTGAGAAGACGGCGGCCGACGGCGATAAGACCGCCGGGTGCAACCATCGCACTCCCGCCGCTGAAGCGCAAAACGCCGCCCGCCGGAACAGCGCCGACGACGGCTCCACGGCATCGCCGGATCCGCGGGCTCGTCGGGATCAACGCCAGTCCTCGATTTAACGGCGACAAGAAGACGCCGACCATTATCGAGCGCCGCCAGAAGCTCGGCAACAATCAGACCAGAGAGCTGGGAACACTGCCGACGCGAAGGCCCGGGCGAACCAGCGACTTGTCAGACGCTGCAGCTGCCCTGCGTTCACCCGCGAAGCTGCGGCGCGTCCCAAAGGGCTCCAAAGATGAAGAATTTCAAGCCCGACGATCGGAGAAGTACGACGGCAAGACGCACCCTCGGAATTCCTCGGTTCACACCATCGCGTGCAAGCTGCCGGGGCGCGACGAGAAGATTCTGGCGAACTACTTCCGCTCGTGCTTAAGCCGAACGCTCGTTCTTGGCTTATGCACTTGCCGAAGGCTCCATTTCTTCTTGGGCAGACCTTTGCCATCGCTTTGTTGGCGCCTTCACCGGCGGCCACAAACCCCACGGCCAGAGAGCGATCTCCACATTTTGGCCCGTAGGAAGGAGAATCCTCGCAAGTATATCCAACGCTTCAGCCATGTACAGACAACATCCTCGATGTCCACCCCGCCGCGGTTATCGCGCTGCTCCACCGAACGTCGCGAATCGCCGATGCGTGAAGAGATGGCGATGACCAAGATTCGGGATGTCGTGAGCTCTATGCTCGGTGATAAGTCGACGCTGAAGAGGGAGGAGACTCCCGGGAGGATGCCGCGCAGGAGGAAGCGACAAGGATGACGCCGCCCGCAAAAGAAGAGCCGCGGCGGAACAACCAAAGAGGAACAAGAAAGAGGTGCTTGCCGCCGAGAAGTCCGCAAGGAGGCTCCCGCCAAGCAAACACAGGCTGGCAGCTCCGCAAGGAGCTCGCCTCAGAAGCGGCAGCCGACAAGCGGACGGCTCCGACAAGCAATATCAAAATCCACCGCACTAAGGGCCACGATCTCTACAACTGCAAGCGCGTCGATGATCTCGTCGAACAGCAAAAAGCTGAGTACGAGAGGCACGACAAGGAGAAGGCCCAAGGTGGCGGAGGAGAACCGAGCAAGAAGCGGCCGTTCAATGGCCGGGGAGGACGCCGCGGCGGGGCCAAGCGGCGGCAAGGTGATCGACCTCCCCGGGGCCGCGACAAGGATGAAGAAGACGACGACGAAGACATGGAGGATGAGGATAACAGCGAGCAGGAGTTCCAGAAGGCCACGGAGGTCCTGTGCGTCGACGGTGGCGCCTCTCTGCATGCCTCCCACCGCCAGCTAAAGCAGTGGGTGCGTGAGGTGAATGCAGCGGAGCCGCCCGTGGAGTCGCCAAGCAGCTCCTCAAATGTTCCAACGCCCATCATTTTTGATCTTGAGGATCACCCTGACCGCACCACCGCGGTCGGGTGCTTGCCGATGCTGGTCTCGCCCACCATCCGCAACCTCAAGGTCACCAAAATGTTGGTTGACGGCGGGGCCGGGCTGAACTTGATCTCCTCTGCTGTGATCAAGAAACTCCAAATTCCAGATGGCGAAGCTCAAGAGACCGGTTCTTTCCAAGGAATCAACCCGGACGGAGCAAGCCCAAGGAAAGATCACTCGCCGGTGACCTTTGGCGGGAGCTCAATTTCAGGATCGAGCGATCACTTTCGACGTCGCCGACATTCCGCTGCCATACAATGGAATACTCGCCGCCCTGCCTCGCCAAGTTCATGGCAGCTCCTCATTATGCTTACAACGTACTCAAGATGCCGGGCCGATAAGCGCCATCACCGCCCACGGCGACAAGAAGGATGCGCTTATCTGCGCCGACAAGATCTACCGGATGCGGCAGCTGCGCCGATAAGAATACACTTGCCGCTGAAGCTCCCGGGAAAGAAGACGAAGACCAAGTCCGCAAGTGCTCGGGCCCACTCCGCAACCGCACCTCTTCGAGTGCTGCGCTGCCGCCAAGGACGCGCCATCGAGCTCCACCGCAAGTGCGAGGAAACAAAGACAGACCAGCCAAAGATCAAGCTCGCAAGGGCGGCAGCTCTGTGCTCACTCCGCAGCGCGTCTCCCGGAGCGCCAAGGCTGCCGCCGAGGACGCGCCATCGAGCCCCGCCGACCGTCCATCGCCAAGAGGGCAAAGAAAATTGCCAAGTTCAACTTTTGAGTTGTACCCCGAGAATCCATACCCTGTATGAGGGACCTGGACGCGAAAGGGTCGAATCGCAGTTGGGTTGCGCCGTCGGTTCGTCTTGAGTCCGCTCGACGATAAAAGCACGCCGCAACCAGCCCGACAAGTTCTTCCCGCCGGGGGCTGCACCGCCAGCGGGCCGCTGATGCCCTGCGCTCAGCAAGCATGCTTGCGCTGGTGGGCTCCCCGAAAGCGTAAGGACGAGAGCATACAGGGGGAAGGATCGGGGGAGGAGTACGGCCTCGACGGATTGTTGGAAATAGAAAAGCTAAGTCGTCCGAGCTTTTGTGCAGAGCACTTCTTAGTTCTATGCTTTTTTATGTTATGTCCCTCGTGCGTTCGTCCTTTGTACGCAATACCTGTGCGCGGAGGAACCTACCCGTGGATAGCCGCACCCTTATCTTGTTTTCGAGCACGCTCAACGATTTAAGTGAGCTGCGACAAGTGTCGCGCCCTTGTTTCGTTTTCGAGTCCGCTCAGCAAGCTAAGTGCGTTGCGACTAGTCATGCAAGGTTGCTTGCCGTAAGACCTTGGCCAGCAGGCTGCTTCGAAGTTCAAGACTCGGCCATGCAAGGGCCCCTTGCCGCAAGTTCCCTAGAAGCGAGGGTAAAAGCGCACAAAGGGTGTAAAGTAGAGGGTGTAACGAGCAAGCCCTGCCAGAAGATGCCCTTCAGATGAGAAACTTGTGCGCGGAGGAGCCAACTCGCGGCTGAGTTGCGCTCTTCGATTTGTTTCGAGTCCGCTCAACAACTCGAAAGACCGCAGCTGCCCGGCAGAAGGTTTCTTGCCGGAGAAAACACCGCCAAAGAAGCTGCCGATGTTCCGTACTCAGCAAGTGTGTTAGCACCGCAAGTTCCCTAGCAGCGAGAGTATAAACATACGAAGGGCAAGGCACGCATCGATTGCAAAGTCGCACAGAAGGATTTATATACATATACATGTAAATAATGAAACTATTGCAGACCTATCTCAGCTGTTTTCGTGGCTGAAATTACAGCAACAAGGAGAAACCGAAGAGCGCACCAACACCGGATTTTGGCGGAACCAGAGTTGCCGGGCTGCGAAAAGCCAAGATCCCTTCCCGCGGGATAATAGCACCAAAAGTCGCGAATCGATAAGTTTTTCATCCCTCGTCATGCATCCTCTCATGGACCGGGAAAGCGGGCTGCGCCCTTGAACGAAGCGTGTCTTGTAAAACCCGTGCGCGGAGGAGCGTGACGTGGCCAAGTTGCGCCTTTGGTTTGTTTCCGAGTCCGCCAACAAACACAAGTGAGCTGAATCGCCCGCAAGGTTGCTTGCCGGAAGCAACACCGCCAATGGCTGCTAATGTCCCGACTCAAGAAACGTGTTTGCGCCAAGAAGCTCCCGAGAGCGAGGGATGGGAACATACAAGGCACGAAGTCAAGTAAAAGACTCGGTCCGACAAGCTGCCCCCCCTTTTCATTAAAAACATCCTAGTTTAGTACAAGTCCATAGAGGATGAAAACATGATAGAGAGGATTACATATTTTAAATACAACTAAGGCCCAAGGGCTTACAAATTAGAAGATAAGATGCCCGTAATTCCTCTCCTGCTTTCTCTGCTCAGAGTTAGGTCAAGGAGGACCCGCAAGAGAAGCTTGCCGGAAGGGCAAAAGGGAGCCTAGGAGAGCTACGGCGCCAGAAGACACCAAGAGAACTACCCGGGCCGCCAGAGCTTGGCGGAGACGGAGGCGCCGGAGGCAGAGCTTGAAGACGAGGTGGTGGGGCGTCGGCCTGACCGACGAGGGCTCCTCGCCTCGTACTCGGCGTGACGGCCTTGCCACCACCCCTCTTCCTCTTCCGCAGCCTCCCTCACGCCACCGCCCAAGGAGACGGCCCCGGAGTTGAAGGCCGGCGACCGGATGATGGGGTCGCCGGTGGCGCGAGGCAAGATCCGACGCCTAGTCGGACCCGCCATCTCGCTGCCGTCGCTGCCGCTCCCTCCTCGCTACTCTCGCCGAGGAGGGACCTTCGCTATCGGAGGAGCTGTCCACACAAGATCTCGCCGGGTCCCGGAATCTCAAGACCTTGACGGCGAGAAGGTCGCCTCCATTAACTTGAAATGGAGGGTAAACCCCGCCGCAAGCTGTGGATGCGCGAACGCCTTCCACCTCGATCGGTACATCACGCCGGGGCTGGGGACACGACACTCACTCGAAAGTGCCGCTGATCCCACAGCCCTCATGCGCAACTCCATCACCTCGGGCGGATCCGGTTCCATCGCGCCATGAACGGGCCGGCAGCCGGAGGCGGCGACGAGGCGCCGGCGCAGCTTGATGAAGAACTCCTGGATCCTCTCCAAGATGGACCGCCGAGGAAAGGAGCCACCGGAGGAGACGGGGAGACACGCCGCCACGACCGCCTCTCCCGACCGCCTCGACCACGCCTCGGCCTCGTCATGCGCCTCGCCCCCCTCCCTCTCCCCCTCGTGGCCGGCTCCGCCACCACGGGTGCGGGATAGGGAGAAGTGCGCTGCCTGGAGGCGACCCTCGCTGCAACCGTTGAAGAACTAGGATTTCCTCCTTCCATGGCAGAAAAAAGAACGGAAGCTGAAGACGAAGGGAGAAGAGTAAGTGTGAGACCATTGTGCTCCCCTTCCGCCCCTTTTAAAGGGCGAGGTGGAGGCTCAACCGCCCTGCCCGGCCAATCGGGAAGCGAGGAGGGCAGAGGAGCAGGGCCGACTCGCCATCTTCGCCCGTGACGGCTCGGCCTCCCACCTTCGCCGCCCACGACCCCTATGCATGAGGGCCGCGTGGCGAAAAAGCGGGGCCGGAGCGACGGGTGAAGTGACCTCGCCCTGCACCACGATCACGGGGGTGGATGCCCTAAAGACCGCACGCGCCGCCCACGTATCCCACGATGCCGCAATCGACGCGTGCCGCTTCGAGGGATGCGGCAGATGCGAAGTGGATTCGGCGCCAGGGCGCGTGTGCCGTGCAGATTGCTTTTGGGCCTGGCCCAACAGCGCTTCGGCACCGTGTGGCCCAGCCCGGGCTCTGTCGGTGTACTAAGGTAGGGGTACCTCAAGACCCCAACTTGTGCACGGAGGTTGCAGCTTCCCGCGGCGGGTTTCCCACGCTTGCCAAGACCTTCCTACTCCATGTCAAAACCATTCAAAACGAAGTATACAAGACAGAAGATCGAGACCCGGCAAGCGGAGCTTGCCGGAAGGCCGCTCTGTGCTCAAGGTTATATCACTCACGCAAGGCCCTGGCAAGAGGAGCTCGCCAGGAAGACTAGAAGATTACATCATAGAAGACACGCCTCGGCGCTATATGCGTCCCGGCGAGGGCCCGGGGAGCAACAAGTTACAGAGCCCGGCAAGCTCCCGGGCCCGGCAAAGTCAAGACCCCGGCAAGGTGCTTGCCGGGAGAATTGCGCTGTGTGCCCGCGCTCCAGCTCATCAGCCCACGCGTCGCCCTGGGGCTTTTCCAGGGACGCGTGGCGGATGGCTGTGCAGCCTGGGGGGCACGGTGGCACTCCACGGTGGTGGATCCATCGCCGTGGCAGACGGAGACACAAGGGCGGGAGCTTTTGGGGTCGACGGCGACGGGCATTAAATGCCCTTGTCCCCCACTGTCAAAGTAGGTAGCGACCACTGTTCACGCACTGTAGCTTCACTGTTCCCGCACTATTCCAACTACCACCTCTTTTACATTTTTACCCCTTTCTCCTACGTTGACACCTGTCGGTGACCCCTTGCACTATAAAAGGAGGCCCATGCACAACGTGGAGGGGGTGGGGTCGGAAACCTTCGCAACTCTCGCGCTCGGTGTAGCTGCTACTGTAGCTCTTCAAGCTCCGGAGCTCAATACAAACCAAGGCAGGAGTAGGGTTTTACGCGTCCATCGCGGCCCGAACCTGGGTAAAAACCGCCCGCGTGCTCGCTATGATCTGCTCTCCGTGCTCCCTCTGCCCTCGTACCGCACAGACAAGGGGCTCCGGCCCCGTAGGTGTTCGTGGCGGGCAGTCTCCCCCGGCACTCGTCATGCTTATAGTCAAAATAAAGCTTTTACCAAACATATCGTTGATGCCTTGATGCAATCTTATGATGAAAATCTTAATTTGGAAGTTTCTATACCTAGAAAACTTAATGATGAGTGGGAACCTACTATAAAGATTAGAATTAAAGATCATGAGTGTTTTGCTTTGTGTGATTTGGGTGCTAGTGTTTCCACGATTCCGAAAACTTTATGTGATATTCTAGGTGTTCATGATCTTGATGATTGGTCTTTAAATTTGCACCTTGCGGATTCCATCATTAAAAATCCAATGGGAAGGATCAATGATGTTCTCATTGTTGCAAATAGAAATTTGGTGCCCGTAGATTTTATCGTTCTTGATATAGATTGCAATCTTTCTTGCCCTATTATTCTTGGTAGACCTTTCCTTAGAACGATTGGCGCGATTATTGATATGAAGGAAGGGAATATTAGATTCCAATTTCCATTAAAGAAAGGCATGGAGCACCTTCCAAGAAAGAAAGTCAAATTAACCTATGAATCTATCATGTGGGCTACTTATGAATTTAGTGCCAAAGATGGCACTCGTTAGATCTATCTTCGCTTTTATGCCTAGCTAGGGGCGTTAAACGATAGCGCTAGTTGGGAGGCAACCCAATTTTCTTTGTGTTTTTTGTTTCTGTTCCTGTTTAGTAATAAATCTTGCATCTACCCTCTATTTATATGTGTTTTTATCTTTTAATTAGTGTTTCTGCCAAGTAGAACCTATAGGATAACCTATGATGATAGTTGATTTGATTCTGCTGAAAAATAGAAACTTTGCAAGCACGAATATAATTTTGTTAAATCATAGGAATGTTCTTTTGCATTGATTCTTTTTGATGCTGATCTATAAACAAGTTGTAAAGGACTTGCTATTTTGGTAGGATTTTTACAGTTCCAGAAGTTTGCGTTAGTTACAGATTGCTACAGACTATTGTGTTTTTCACAGATTCTGTTTTTCGTGTGTTGTTTGCTTATTTCGATGCATCTATGGCTAGTAAATTAGTTTATAAACCATAGAGAAGTTGGATTGCATTAGTTTTAACACCAAAATAAATAAATAATGAGTTCATTGCAGTACCTTATGTGGTGGTTTTGTTTTCTTTCACTAACGGAGCTAATAAGGTTTCCTGTTGAGTTTTGTGTTGTGAAATTTTCAAGTTTTGGGTAAAGCTTTTATGGACTATGGAATAAAGGGTGGCAAGAGCCTAAGATTGGGGATGCCCAAGGCACCCCAATATATTCAAGAATAGCCAAAATCCTAAGCTTGGGGATGCCCCGGGAAGGCATGCCCTCTTTCGTCTTCGTTCATTGGTAACTTTACTTGGAGCTATATTTTTATTCGCCACATGATATGTGTTTTGCTTGGAGCGTCGTGTATTATATTAGTCTTTGTTTTTTAGTTTACCACAATAATACTTGCTGTTCACACATTTTGGGAGAAGCCTATTTGATTAGAATTTGCTAGAATACTCTATGTGCTTCACTTATATCTTTTGAGCTTGATAGTTTTTGTTCTAGTGCTTCACTTATATTTTTTAGAGCACGGTGGTGACTTATTTTTGTAGAAATTGCTAGTCTCTCATGCTTCACTTATATCTTTTTGAGAGTCTTTTAGAACAGCATGTTATTTGCTATGGTTATAAAATTGGTCCTAGAATGATGAGCATCCAAGTTGGGTATAATAAAAACTATCTAGGAAGTGAATTGGATGCTATGATCAATTTGATACTTGATAATTGTTTTGAGATATGGAGGTAGTGATATTAAAGTCATGCTAGTTGGGTGATTGTGAATTTAAAGAATGCTTGTGTTGAAGTTAGCAAGTCCCGTAGCATGCACGTATGGTTAAAGTTGTGTAACAAATTTGAAAGATGAAGTGTACCTGGCTTGTGCATCCTTATGAGTGGCGATCGGGGACGAGTGATGGTCTTTTCCTACCAATCTACCCCCTAGGAGCATGCGCGTAGTACTTGATTTTTGATGACTTCTTAATTTTTGCAATAAGTATATGAGTTCTTTTGACTAATGTTGAGTCCATGGATTATACGCACTTTTACCTTTCCGCCATTGCTAGCCTCTTCGGTACCGTGCATTGCCCTTTCTCACCTTGAGAGTTGGTGCAAACTTCGCCGGTGCGTCCAAACCCCGTGATACGATAAGCTCTATCACACTTAAACCTCCTTATATCTTCCTCAAAACAGCCACCATACCTACCTATTATGGCATTTCCATAGCCATTCCGAAATATATTGCCATGCAACTTTCCACTGTTCCGTTCATCATCATCATGACATACTTTACTTTTGTCATATTGTCATTGCATGATCATGTAGTTGACATCGTATTTGTGGCAAAGCCACCATGCATTAGTTTTCATACATGCCACTCTTGATTCACTGCACCATCCCGGTACACCACCGGAGGCATTCATATAGAGTCATATCTTGTTCTAGTTTCGAGTTGTAATTCATATGTTGTAATCAATTGAAGTGTGATGATCATCATTATTAGAGCATTGCCCAAAGAAAAGAAAAAGAAAAAAAAAGTCCCAAAAAAGAAAAAAAAGAAAAAAGAAAGAAAATAAATAAAAAGGGCAATGTTACTATCTCTTTTTCCACACTTGCGCTTCAAAGTAGCACCTTGTTCTTCATGTAGTGAGTCAAATATATTGTGCTTCAAAGTAGCACCATGTTTTTCATATAGTGAGTCTCATAAGTTGTCTTTTTCATACTAGTGGGAATTTTTCATTATAGAACTTGGCTTGTATATTCCTACGATGGGCTTCCTCAAATGCCCTAGCTCTTCGTGGGCAAGCAAGTTGGATGCACACCCACTAGTTTTCTTCTGTTGAGCATTCATTTATAGCTCTAGTGCATCCATTGCATGGCAATCCCTACTCCCCATGTTGACATAAATTGATGGGCATCTCCATAGCCTGTTGACTATCCTCGTCAATGTGAGACTTTCTCTTTTTTTGTCTTCTCCACACAATCCCCATCATCATATTCTATTCCACCCATAGTGCTATATCCATGGCTCACGCTCATGTATTGTGTGAAGGATGAAAAAGTTTGATATTATTTAAGTATGAAACAATTGCTTGGCTTGTCATCGGGGGTATAGAAGTTGGGAACATCTTTTTGTGATGAAAATGAAGCATAGCCTAACTATAGGATTTTTTAGGGATGAACTTTCTTTTGCCATGTTATTTTGACAAGACATGATTACTTTGATTAGTATGCTTGAAGTGTTACTATTTCTTTTATCAATATGAACTTTTATTTTGAATCATTTGGATCTGAACATTCATGCCAAAATAAAGAAAATTACATTATGAATTATGCTAGGTAGCATTCCACATCAAAAATTCTCTTTTTATCATTTAACTACTCGAGGACGAGCAGGAATTAAGCTTAGATGCTTGATACGTCTCCAACGTATCTATAATTTTTATTGTTCCATGCTATTATATTACCCTTTTGGATGTTTATGGGCTTTATTTTACACATTTATATCATTTTTGGGACTAACCTACTAACCAGAGGCCCAGCCCGTATTGCTGTTTTTTTGCCTATTTCAGTATTTTGAAGAACTGGAATATCAAACGGAGTCCAAACGGAATGAAACCTTCGGGAGCGTGATTTTTGGAACGAACATGATCCAGAGGACTGGGAGTGCAAGTCAAGAAGCAGCCGAAAGCTTCCACAAGATAAGAGGGCGCAACCCCTATAGGGAGCGCCCCTGTCTCGTGGGCCCCTCGGGCGTCCATCGACGTACTTCTTCCTCCTATATAAGCCTACGTACCCCGAAAACATCCAGGGAGCACCTGAAACACAATTTCCACCACTTTAACCTTCTGTATCCGCGAGATCTCATCTTGAGCCTTCGCCGGCACTCAGCCGGAGGGGGAATCGACCACGGAGGGCTTCTACATCAACATCCTTGCCCTCCGATGAGTTGTGAGTAGTTTACCACAGACCTCACGGGTCCATAGTTATTAGCTAGATGGCTTCTTCTCTGTTTTTGGATCTCAATACAATGTTCTCCCCCTCTCTTGTGGAGATCTATTCGATGTAAACTCTTTTTGCGGTGTGTTTGTCGAGATCTGATGAATTGTGGGTTTATGATCAAGTTTATCTATGAATAACATTTGAATCTTCTCTGAATTCTTTTATGTATGATTGAGTTATCTTTGCAAGTCTCTTCGAATTATCAGTTTGGTTTGGCCTACTAGATTGATCTTTCTTGCCATGGGAGAAGTGCTTAGCTTTGGGTTCAATCTTGTGGTGTCCTTACCCAGTGATAGAAAGGGTTGCAAGGCACGTATTGTATTATTGCCATCGAGGATAACAAGATGGGGTGTATATCATATTGCTTGAGTTTATCCCTCTACATCATGTCATCTTGGTTAAGGCGTTACTATGTTCTTATGAACTTAATACTCTAGATGCAGGCAGGAGTCGGTCGATGTGTGGAGCAATAGTAGTAGATGCAGGGAGGAGTCGGTCTACTTGTTGCGGACGTGATGCCTATATGCATGATCATGCCTAGATAATCTCATAACTATTCGCTTTTCTATCAATTGCTCGACAGTAATTTGTTCACCCACCGTAATACTTATGCTATCTTGAGAGAAGCCACTAGTGAAACCTATGGCCCCCGGGTCTATCTCTTATCATATTTTCTTCCAATCTACTTTTATTTGCATCTTTACTTTTTGCATCTATATTATAAAATACCAAAAATATATTTATCTTATCATACTATCTTTATTAGATCTCACTTTCGCAAGTGGCCGTGAAGGGATTGACAACCCATTTATTGTGTTGGTTGCGAGTTCTTTGTTTGTTTGTGTAGGTGCGTGGGACTTTTGAGGAGCCTCCTACTGGATTGATACCTTGGTTCTCAAAAACTAAGGGAAATACTTACGCTACTTTGATTCATCACCCTTTCCTCTTCAAGGAAAACCAACGCAAGCTCAAGACGTAGCAGATTGCTTTGGGAACCGGTGCGCTAGCCTTACTCCCCTAGCACCAAGGAGGAAACCCTCTTCACCCGCGCCTGCGGGCACGGCCTGTGGCGCTGTTCGTGATCGCGTGGATCACCCACATGAAGAGACGGGGCCACGCGACCGGCCGAGCACTCTTGACTTGCTTGCACTCGCGAGGGGCCCTCGGGAGACCACCTCGTGAGGGGGCCTTACGAGGCTTTGGTGGAGCTGCCTAGTCATGTCAGGACGCATGCTGTTGGGGGCCTTGCGAGGCAAGGGCCTCTCGGGGTCCTGCTGGTGATGTTTGCTGGTGGGCACTACAAAAAAAAAACTTCGGTGGTGATATTTCTCACAGTATGTCACATTTTCTATCATGCATGTACACCCATGATGATTTTATGAGAGAATCAAGATAGTTATACCTGTCCTGTCATAGAAGTGTTCATGACAATACTCAAATTATCATCAAGGAAGTGTTCACTTCCATGACGATAAATGATGCATCATGGAAGTTCTTTTGTCACGGGTAACCGACATGTGGCATCCAACGTAATGGGTCGCCGTTAAGCTATCGGGTCCAGTAACCCGTTAACAGCAACGACCAATGGCGATTTTCCATGTGTAAAATTCTTGTTGGCCGGAGGAAACACGTGTCGGCTCCGTGATGGGCCAAATATCATCAGTCCAATGGAGGAGACGTTCCTATGATGCATCGACACACGACAGGGCCCAACAGAGGCACATATAGGTTAAAAAGGCTGGACCAGTCAAAGGCCCGTATGAATTACTCAGGTACTGGTGTGTTGGCCCACTAACAGCCTACTTAAACATGGCCCGTTTACGACCCACCGCCAGGTCTGGACTGTTAATTGTTTGCCAAGTCTTTGGGCCCAATTACGACCGAGTGAAATTATTTCCTGTTAGAAGCCCGGTGTAGACATGGGCCCATTTCATCCCGGTGTGTCCTTCAGCCTAGAAATGGTCCATGCTGCCCATGGGACGTATATGGTCCAACACGACATCCGACCCACTAACGGCCCATGATCAAGGTGGCAACAGTTCAGCCCAATGTGACGTTGGGCCTGTTAAAGGCCTATCGTATAATTTGGCTTGTTGATGCATCTATTAAGCTTTTGGCCTCTTAAAGGCCCAAGATATCAGTGGGCCAATCAAGGCCCGAGATATGTTTCGACCTGGCAATGACCCGTCATATAACTGGGCCAATAATGGCCCAGTGTACATTTCAACCTACTAAAGGCCCATGGACGACTACTGAAAATTGAGGCCCAACATGCATTTTGGTCTGCTAAAGGACCATGGTATCTTCTCGGCCGTAAAAGCTCAGCAGAATATTCAGCCTGTTAATGGCCCGAAGCTACATGGGCCGAAATAAGTAGTGTGTCCACTAAAGGCCCAACTAAGCGTTGGGCCCAAGAAGGCCCATGTAAGTTATGGGCCTTGTGCATATTGTCCACGAAGGGTGCAAACGGCCGGTCAGCGAAGTCCCAAGAAAGTTGCGGGCCGAGCGGCCCATTCCCATTGCCATGATGTTGTTGAAATGTCTGGTTTTAAACTCCCGCATCATATAGAAATCCTTCCAGGCATGATGAGATGGCTTATTACGATAACTATGCTTTGGACAAGGGCCATTGAGTATCTCCTCAAGATTCAGCGACCTCCCTTCATGGAAAGGCGGCTTGCCATTACCATTATGACATTGATTCTTAGACCCGACGTTGGCTTTAGCCACAAAATCTAACTCGCCATCAGGGTATTTACATTTCCCTCGTTGCCTTGGCCAATATGGTTACCATTATGGCCCGAGGTGTGCTGCTGCTGGCCCTTACCAATGCTTTTCTTGCCTTTAGTAAGCGTGTCATCATCAAAGCTAGGACCTTTGGTAGTATTAGAGACATTGTACCTGCTAAGTATATCCATGAGCTTGCCCATGTCTGTGCACTTGCGCTTAAGCTGTCCTAACTTCTGTTTAAGAGGGTCAAAATGACAGTTCTTCTCCAAGAGCAACATATCCTAAGCTGCCCCAATACTTTCTGAAGAATGAATGATGGTCGCAAGCTAGCGAGCCCAATGCTGAGCCGACTCCTCTTCTCGCTGCACACAATGCTCCAAATCAACAATTGTCATTGGCTACTTGAAAGTTCCTTGAAAGTTCTTGATAAAGCTGTCTTTCAATCCCACCCAGGTATTAATAGAGTTGGGAGGCAGGTTCTTTAGACATGTACGAGCCGGACCCTCCAACATCATTGTGAAATATTTGGCACAGAGTGCGTCGGCATCTCCATGGCTAGCTCGTAACTTTCAATCCAAGCCTCCGGAGGGAGATCCGCCGTGTAATTTGGCACCTTGCGAGGGCCTTTAAAATCCTTGGTTAAGCGTTCGTTTTGTAATGCCGGCACTAAGCACGGGACTCCTTCATCC
Organism: Aegilops speltoides; assembly: GCA_021437245.1. Lineage (NCBI taxonomy): Eukaryota > Viridiplantae > Streptophyta > Magnoliopsida > Poales > Poaceae > Aegilops > Aegilops speltoides. The sequence goes on along the minus strand of CM038146.1, from coordinate 278,077,057 downwards.
TGCACCTACCAAGGTTTAAGGAATCACCGGGGGCTGCTGATAAGGCCCCTGGTTTGCTGCTTCTGCCCCTCGACGCGCTCTTGCATCGTTCATAATTGCTCGATCATCTGTCCTCAGATTGAGGGGTGGGTAAACCTGGGTCGAGTTACGACGTCGCTCACTGCCGGAGACCACAGGCGACTCAACATGCCGACAATAACTATGACTCGGGAGGGGAGTTGAGTGCAAACGATCATGACATTATGAATACTTTTCCCGCTATGCAATCACCGTTTGAAGAAGTTCAATGACGTTCCATGCTTCCACTGCAATGGGTGACTCACCAGTAATAGGGAGTGCGTTGAGCCAGGTAGCCGCTGCTACCATGTTATACACTAGGTCGGAAAAGTGAGCCAGTGGTGTTGCGAAATGCTAAGGCGGGGTCTTGCCCCTGTGGGTCAGCTTTAGCTGATGAGGCTAAGCCTCCGCCCTATTCCCAGGCGCCTATATGATTGGGGGTATAACCAGTGCTCCTGGAGTACTCGGTCCTGCCCCTGGTTTGTTGAACAAATTCATGGGTTCATAATTTAAGGGAAAACGAGTCTGGTGCCTCCTTTGAAAGACTGTGTTGGAGGCATTTTGATCCAGACTTCAACGCCAAGCTTCTGCCTTCATGCGCTCCAACTCAGCATTAATCTGAGCTTGTACTATTGCCATCCGGATGTTTTCAGCGTTGATATCTTCCTGGGCCTTAGTGATATGCTACCTAAGATTCACGACCTCTGTGTTATATGCTCCGCTTGGTTCTCTGTCATGACCTCAGTTCCCATTAAGGTTGTCAGAGCATCCATCAACTCAGATAAGAGTTGAGCTGGAGGCCTGGCTGAGCCGGACCGTGAGGGGCCAGTTGTTGTTGTCGCTCCAGCCATCGTGTTGTTGAGAGCCGACACTATTCCTACCATGAAGATGGCGGCTCGGCACGGAGGCTCGCAGGGGTCCAGAATACCGTCACCATTGGAACATCCCCCAAGCCAGCCGTCTTGAAGCTGGTAGATTGATTCTGTCTCTCTGGTCGAGGACTAATCACCAGAGTAAATGAGAGTCTCTCCTCAAGATGCGAAAGTTTCCGCAAGTTCCACACCTTGTGTGAAGTTCACGAAAGCGTGCTTCCATCTGCTTGGATCCGTGCGGGTCGCATGCGCCGAGCCGGCTCAATGGTGTCGGTGCAGTTGTTTGACTCAGACTTAGATCCGCCGATCTTGCCGATGAAGACTTAGATTCCACTGAAGGGGACTCGGTACCCATACTCGATTACTCGACTTCGGGGCCCCAACCAGCGTCATCGATGTAGAGCTTGCCGCAGCGACTCTTGGTCATCCTGCCCATGGCGTATCCCTCGATCCCTTGGAAAGAGCCCTTCAAGAACTCAAAAACACCGTGCGCTCGCCCCACAGTGGGCGCTAACTATCATTGTTTTGTCAAGGCAGATGTCCTAGTGTGAGGACTTTGTCATGAGGCCATCACAACTAGATGATTAGCTTGTTGGGGTTGAGCAGGACGAGAGATAAGGGTTTACCCGGGTTCGTCCCCTCGCGGTGGAGGTAAAATCCTACTCTTGATTTTCTGCTTATTGCTTGAGTATCGATTACAAGGGAGCGAATTCGCTTGACCTAGCTATCGATTGATTGTATCTTTCCCTATTCTGTGCCGGGGACTCGCCTTTATATACCGGACGAGGTCCTCGGCTTACAAGAGTCCGGATCGGGTCATGATCCATGACCGAGCCTAACTCTAAGTCGCCTTGCCTTCTATGAAAAGACATTATATGTCGGCTAACACCTTCGGGCCGCCTGCCGCCTTCTGGCTTCAAGCCCTAAGCCGGCCCATCTTATGACCCGCCTTTCAGGCCCTGCGTCTTGATCGTCCTTGCCTATCTGATGCCTAGCTTCAAGAGTCACCAATGACTTGACTCGCCCATTTCAGGGCAGGTTATATCCCGAACACTTGCCATCGAAGTGCGCTTGGTTGAGGTAGGAACGATACTTCATCAACGAGTGCTTGAAAAGTGCAACCAAGCCTTGATCGTCTTGACTATCCATTTTGGTCCTCGCCTATTTAAAATAATGAAATCTTGTGTCTTCTATCAGCAGAAACATATGCACTAATTACCATGAATAACATTAGTACATTACTTACACGTAAGTTGCAGACGAAGATTGGAAATTGTTCTCTGTCTGTGGTATAATCTTTCCATGAAGGAAAGATGCGCACAAAGTTTCTGACAACAATATATGCTTCATCTTCTAAACTAGGAAGAAATGGAACAAGGGTCCTATTTGCTGCAATTGGGGCTCTCTCTCGTTCGAAAAGGGATTTGGCAATTGGATTCACTAACACATCTGTGACATTTTGGCCCGAACGAATTATTTTTCTGTCATGGTTATGACACTTCTGTGATGATAATTGTTACAAAAGCACGTATCATCACAGATGTGGTGGTCTCCTAATTCTACGACAAAATCATGATAGAGAACTAGCTTTTCGTCCAGAGCGGGCCGGGGACGCACTTGCATGACATTCTTTCGGTTGTCCATGATGGAAAAAATCATGGTAGAAGCGAGGGCGAGGAAAATTTCGGGGAGTTCTCAGTTACGGTGGGTGGTCAAGGCCGAGCGATACATGGAGGTTTGCGCGTTTCTTTTGTAGAGGTACACGCGCGTGTGTGCGAGGCGTTGGGCTCTAACTAAACCCGAGCGAGGCATTCGTTTACTGAACCCGAGCGATTGATGCCTTGGCTGTTAACTGAACCCAAGCGATTCCTTCCCTACTGACTGAACCTGAGCGATTCCTTCGCTACTGCTACTAACTGAAGCTGATTGAACCTGTCTCCTAATGAACAGTGACCGTTGTTGGGAGTTTGATGAACAGTTCCCAGTGAGGATTGGATGAATAGGACCCCATGGTAGTAGGCCGTTGCCGCTGGATGAACAGGACCCGGAGGAGGCTGACATACACGAGCCGGTTGGGGGTGGATGAATAGGACCCCGTGGAGGGCTGGTTGAATAGTAGCCGGTGGAGGCTGGATGAGCAGTAACCTGTGGCTGAATAGTAGTTGGTGGAGGCAGGAAGAAGACGTGATGGATGAACAGTAGCAGGTGGTGGCTGGAAGAAGTCGACGGTGGATGAACAGTAGCCCGTGGAGGCTGGAGCGAGGCAGTATACGGTGGATGAACAGTAGCCCGTGGAGTCCCGTTTTGTGGTACGCCACACCCCTCCCGATGAACAGGGCCCTGTTTCGACCATAGGCACTCTAATAAAAGTCTGTTTCCTCTGTTTTGCGGTACACCACAACCTCCCGATCAACAAGGCCTCGTCTCGACCATAGGCACTCGAACAGAAGTCTGTTTCCTCCGTTTTGTGGTACGACGGACCCTTCCCGATGAATAAGACCCTGTGTCGACCATATGCGGTCGAACAGAAGGCCATTTCCTCTATTCTGCGGTGTGCCAAACCTCGTTTCGGCTCTTCCATCCAAGCCGATTGGCTCCCAATGAATAGGATGTATTTCATCCTAGTTGGTTGCCTCCCGATGAACACAACACTGTTTCCTCCGTTCCGACCCAGCCGGTTGGCTGCTGATGAATAGAACGATGTTGTTGTATGCATTAGAGACCCCGCCCGTATGTACGTACGTAGCCGTATTTACTTTCTTGCAGCGTGGCTGTATGTACGTGTACACAATATATATAGGCGGGACTGTGTGTCATGCTATGTCGGCGACTCTACTATGACACGTGCCACTCCTTACTCGGCCACGGTTCATCGCCGCAGAGAGACTGGTCGACCACTATGTACGTACACGTTCATGACTAGACAGATAGTGCTACCTATGCTTTAACCTGGTGGGGTTCCATCTATCATGGGATAAGGGGGCACTTCCTTGCGTGCAAATATATAGATGGTGCGTCCCCGCTATCAAGGGCGGAATCAATTTTTTTGCCCGTAATAAGGAAGCACTTCCGCGTGAACAGATGTTGTTGGTGGGTCCCAAGTGTCAGGAATAGGAATAAGGAGGTACTTCCTTCCTTGCGAAGATATATTTGGTGGGTCCCAGCTTTCAGGGGGAGGAATATTTCTATTTTCGCGTAATAAGGAGGCGGTTTCATGCGTGTGTTCATGGACATGGTGCGTCCCTACCGTCAGCTTCTCCATGTACAATCCTCTTCCGATGACTCTCATTTGTTGACCATGTTGACCATGCCGCGCCGAGCGCACCAAGGCTGTGTACAACAACGAGGCCCCGGACAGCAACAAGTCGGAGATGGGAAGATGCGGCAGTGAGTTGCAGACTGATGTCTACTACGCAACCTTTCTTCTTGCAGACTCGTGTTGGGCCTCCAAGCGCAGAGTTTTGTAGGACAGTAGCAATTTTCCCTCAAGAGGATGACCTAAGGCTTATCAATCCGTGGGAGGCGTAGGATGAAGATGGTCTATCTCAAACAAAAAAAGTGTCTCTTATGTCCCCAACACACCCAATACAATGGTAAATTGTACAGGTGCACTAGTTTGGCAAAGAGATGGTGATACAAGTGTAATATGGATAGTAGATATAGGTTTTTGTAATTAGAAAATATAAAAACAGCAAGGTAACTAGTAACAAAAGTGACCAAAAACGGTATTGCAATGCTTGAAAAAAAGGCCTAGGGTTTGTACTCTTACTAGTGCAAATTCTCTCAACAATGATAACATAATGGGATCATATAACAATACCTCAACGTGCAATAAAGAATCACTCCAAAGTTTCTATCAGAGAACGTACGACGAAAACGTGCATCAAGCTCTATGCATAGATTACTCTAATGTCACCTCGGAAATCCGCAAGTTCATTGCCAAAACATACATCAATTAAATTAATAGAACATCCCATTGTCACCAAAGATATCCCATCGCAAGACATACATTAAGTGTTCTCAAATCCAATACTCAATACAACATAATGAAACCTCAAAGAGTAAGACTCAATTCATCACAAGAAGGTAGAGGGGGAGAAACACCACTATAATAACAAAGCTTGCAGTACATCAAGATTGTGCCAAATCAAGAACATGAGAGAGAGAGAGAGATCGAACACATAGCTACTAGTACATACCCTCAGCCCCAAGGGTGAACTACCCCCTCGTCATCATGGAGATCGCCAGAATGATGAAGATGGCCTCCGGTGATGGTTTCCCCCTCCGGTAGGGTGCCAGAACAGGCTCCCAATTGGTTTTTCATGGCTACATAGGCTTGCGGAAGCGGAACTTCCGATCTAGGGTTCTTTTCAAAGGTTTCTATATTCATAAGAATTTTTGTAGTCGGAAACAAGTCAGGGGGGCTGCCTGAGGGGCCCACAAGCCCTCAGAGCACACCCCCCAGTGGTGCTCCTGGCACGATTATGGACTCCTCGGGACTCTTCTGGTCCAGCTCCGGTGCTTTGGGGGTCTCTTTTGGTCCATAAAAAATCACCGTAAATTTTCAGCCCATTCCGAGAACTTCTATTTCTGCACAAAAAACGACACCACCGTAGTTCTGATGAATACAACGTTAGTCCGGGTTAGTTCTAATAAAATCATACCAAAACCATATAAAATTGTTGCAAACATGGCATGAATACTTCATAAATTATAGATACATTGGAGACGTGTCAGGATCCCCAAGCTTAATTCATGGCCATCCTCGAGTAGGTAAATGATAAAAGAAAGAACTTATGAAGTGTGAATGCTACCTAACATATTTATTAATGTAATCTTATTTATTGTGGCATGAATTTCAGATACATAAGATTCAAAACAAAAGTTTAATATTGACATAAAAAAATAATACTTCAAGCATACTAATAAAGCAATCATGTCTTCTCAAAATATCATGGCCAAAGAAAGTTATCCCTACAAAATCATATGGTCTGGCTATGCTCTATCTTCATCACACAAAATATTTCATCATGCACAACCCCGATGACAAGCCAAGTAATTGTTTCATACTTTTAATGTTCTCAAGCCTTTTCAACTTTCACGCAATACATGAGTGTGAGTCTTGGATATAGCACTATAGGTGAAGTTTAATATGGTGGAGGTTGTGAGGAGAAGAGAAAAAGGATAAAGTCTCACATCAACTAGGTAAATTAATGGGCTATGAACATGCCCATCAATTGATACCGATGCAAGTGAATAGGGATTGGCATGCAACAGGCGCACTAGAGTTATAAGTGTATGAAAGCTCAAATTGAAAACTAAGTGGGTGTGCATCCAACTTGCTTGCTCACAAAGACCTAGGGCAATTTGAGGAAGCCCATCATTGGAATATACAAACCAAGTTATATATTGAGAAATTTCCACTAGTATATGAACGTGACAAAATAGGAGACTCTCTATCATGAAGAACATGGTGCTACTTTGAAGCACAAGTGTGGAAAAAGGATAGTAACATTGTCCCTTCTCTCCTTTCTCTCATTTTTTGTTGTCTTTTTTTCTCTTTTTTTTTATTTTGGGCTCTTTGGCCTCTTTTTTATTTTTTGTTGGGCTCTTTGGCCTCTTTTTTATTTTAAGTCCAGAGCCTCATCTCAACTTGTGGGAGAATCATAGCCTCCATTATCCTTTCCTCACATGGGACAATGCTCTCATAATTATCATCATCGCACTTTTATTTACTTACAACTCAAGAATTACAACTCAATACTAGAACAAAATATGACTCTATATGAATGCCTCCGGCGGTGTACCGGGATGTGCAATGAACAAGACTGACATGTATAAAAAATATGAATGGTGGCCAAGCCACAAATACTATGCCAACTACATGATCATGCAAAGCAATATGACAATGATGGTATGTGTCATAATAAACGGAACGATGGAAGTTGCATGGCAATATATCTCGGAATGGCCATGGAAATGCCATAATAGGTAGGTATATGGTGGCTGTTTTGAGGAAGGGTATATGGTGGTTTAATGCACCGGTGAAAGTTGTGCGGTACTAGAGAGGCTAGCAATGGTGGAAGGGTGAGAGTGCGTATAATCCATGGACTCAACATTAGTCATAAAGAACTCACATACTTATTGCAAAAATTAATTAGCCATCAAAGAAAAGTACGCCACACATGCTCCTAGGGGGATAGATTGGTAGGAAAAGACCACTACTCATCCCCGACCGCCACTCATAAGGAAGAGAATCAAAAAATAAATCATGCTCCAACTTCATCACATAACGGTTCACCATACGTGCATGCTTTGGGAATCACAAACTTTAACACAAGTATTTCTACTAATCCACAATTACTCTATAGCACTACTTTAATATCACCATCTTTATGTCTCCAAACAAATGAAAGGAATCAAACTTCTCATATATTCAATGCTCTATATGAAAGTTTTAATTATATCCCTCTTGGATGCCCATCATATTGGGACCAAATTCATAACCTAAGCAAATTGCCATTCTATTTATAAGACTCTCAAAGTAATATAAGTGAAGCATGATTGTTCATTAATTTAGTCAAAATAAAACGACTATCATGCTCTAAAAAGATATAAGTGAAGCACTAGAGCAACTGACAAACTACTCCAAAAAGATATAAGTGAAGATCAATGAGTCGTTGAATAATTATGTAGCTATGTGAGGATTCTCTCTCATTTAAGAATTTTAGATCTTAATATTTTATTCAAACTGCAAGCTAAACAAAATAAATTGACATTTCAAGAATAGCACATATCATGAGAAGAAGCAAACACTTAGGCTCAACCGAGGCTAACCAATAATTGTTGATGAAGGAAGGTGGGATGCCTACCAGGGCATCCCCAAGCTTAGATGCTTGAGACTTCTTGGAATATTATCTTGGGATGCCTTGGGCATCCCCAAGCTTGAGCTTTGTGTCTCCTTAATTCCTTTTATATCATGGTTTCCCTAAATCTCAGAAATTCATCCACACAAAACTCAACAAGCACTGTGAGATTAGTTAGTATAAATCAATGCAATAACCATATAGCAAATCACTAAAATTATAAATTAAAATTGCATACTAAATGCCTCTGTATATTTAATACTCATATCCTCTAATAGAATCATTAAACAAGCAAACATATGCAAACAATGCAAACATAACAGCAATTTGTCTCAACAGAACAGTTTGTAAAGAATGCAAAAGGACTCATGCTTCCCTAACTCCAAAAGCTCTGAAAATTACCACACTGTAGATTTTTTTTGTTACTCATTGTGTAAAAATTTCAAAACTTTATCACATTCTGACCTTCCAGAAGAATTTAGACAATGATAGAAAACTTTCTGTTTTCAAAACAACAACATATAGACTTGCAAAATAAGCATGGTAAAGGCTATACTTGAACTTTTTATTGAACTAAAAGATGGCAAACATTATTATAAATAACAGAAAGGAAATCTAAACAAAAAAATGACGCTCCAAGCAAAATTCATATCATGTGACGAACAAAAATATAGCTCCAAGAGAAGTTACCGATTATGTTGAAGACGAAAGAGGGGATGCCTTCTGAGGCATCCCCAAGCTTAGTTGCTTGGGTCTTTGTTGAATATAACCTTGGTGTACCTTGGGTATCCCCAAGATTAGGGTCTTGACACTCCTTATTCTCCTCATATCGATGTCTCACCAAAACTTGAAAACTTCAATCACACAAAACTTAACGGAACTTTGTGAGATAGGTTAGTATCATAAAGACAAATCATTCACTTTGGAACTGTCAATATAAGATTCATAATTGTTCTCACACGATGCCTACTGTACCTTATCATTTCCACAATTGATATTGAGAAATATAAGCTATTTAAACACTAAAACAAGAAAACTATGCATTGAAAACAAAATCTATCAGAAACAAAACAGTTTGTAATGATCTGAACATTAACCATACTTATGTTACTCCAAAGATTCTGAAAAATTCGGAAAAGGTAGAAAATTTGTATATCCATCAAGTGGAAAAAATTCAGAATTTTTCGTTGCTCCAGCAGACCAGATCAATTTTGTTACTAGGCACAAAAGTTTCTGCTTTCTCATGAAATCAAATCAACAATCATCCACACTGTCCCAAAGGCTTTACTTGGCAATTTATTGAAATAAAAGCTATACAGCATGATTAATACAGTAGCTTAATCATGTTAACACACAAAAACAGGAGGTATAAGTATTGGGTTGTCTCCGAGCAAGCACTTTTCTTTAATGCCTTTTTAGCTGGGCATGATGATTTCAATGATGCTCACATAGAAGTAAAGAATAGAAACACAAGGAGAGCATCATGAAGCATACGAGTAGCACATTTAAGCCTAACCCACTTCCTATGAATATGGATTTTGTGAGCAAATAATTTTTCGGAGCAAGAATCAACTTGCATAGGAAGGCAAAACAAACAATACTTCAAAACTTTCAACACATAGAGAGGAAACTTGATATTATTGCAACATGTAAAAAGCATATGTTCCTCTGTCATAATAATTTTCAGTAGCATCATGAATGGATTCAACAATATAACTATCACATAAAGCATTCTCTTCATGATCCACTAGCATTGAAAATTTATTACTCTCCACATAAGCAAATGTATCATGATGAATAGTAGTGGGAGAAAACTCAACAATATAACTATCATGTGATACTTGATTTACATAATCAATTTTAGAATTAAAATGATGATGACAATATTCGTGGTAATCATTGTTCTTCATATGATAAGTGTCATCACAATAATCATCATAGATATCAACTTTGTTCTCATAATTAATTGGAACCTCTTCCAAAATAGTGGATTCATCACTAAATAAAGCCATGAACTCTCCAAATCCACTTTCATCAACATAATCATCATAAATAGGAGGCATGCTATCAACATAATAACTTTTCTCATCAAAACTTGGGGGTTAAAAAATATCATCTTCATCAAATATAGTATCCCCAAGCTTATGGCTTTGCATATCATTAGCATCATGGATATTCAAATAATTCATACCAACAACATTGCAATCATGCTCATCATTCAAAGATTTAGTGCCAAACATGTTATTAACTTCTTCTTCTAACACTTGAGCACAATTTCCTTTCCATCATTTTCAAGAAAGACATTAAAAAGATTAAGCATATGAGGCATCCTCAATTCCATTTTTTGTAGTTTTATTTTATAGACTAAACTAGCGATAAAACAAGAAACCAAAAGATTCAGTTGCAAGATCTAAAGATATACCTTCAAGCACTGACCTCCCCGGCAACGGCGCCAGAAAAGAGCTTGATGTCTACTACGCAACCTTTCTTCTTGTAGACTCGTGTTGGGCCTCCAAGCGCAGAGTTTTGTAGGACAGTAGCAATTTTCCCTCAAGTGGACGACCTAAGGTTTATCAATCTGTGGGAGGTATAAAATGAAGATGGTCTCTCTCAAACAACCCTACAAACAAAAATCAAAGAGTCTCTTGTGTCCCCAAAACACCCAATACAATGGTAAATTGTATAGGTGCACTGGTTAGGCGAAGAGATGGTGATACAAGTGTAATATGGATAGTAGATATAGGTTTTGTAATCTGAAAATATAAAAACAGCAAGGTAACCAGTAACAAAAGTGAGCAAACATGGTATTGCAATGCTTGAAAATAAGGACTAGGCTTCATACTTTCACTAGTGCAAATTCTCTCAACAACGATAACATAATTGGATCATATAACAATCCCTCAACGTGCAACAAAGAATCCCTCCAAAGTTTCTATCAGAGAACGTAGGACGAAAACATGCATGAACCCCTATGCATAGGTTAACCCAATGTCACCTCGGGAATCCGCGAGTTGAGTGCCAAAACATACATCAAGTGAATCAATATAACATCCCATTGTCATCAAAGATATCCGATCGCAAGACATACATCAAGTGTTCTCAAATCCAATACTCAATCCAACATAACGAAACCTCAAAGAGCAAGACTCAATTCGTCACAAAAAGGTAGAGGGGGAGAAACACCATATGATCCAACTATAATAACAAAGCTCGCAGTACATCAAAATCGTGCCAAATCAAGAACACGAGAGAGAGAGAGAGAAAGAGAGATCAAACAAATAGATACTGGTACATACCCTGTGCCCCGAGGGTGAACTACTCCCTCCTCATAATGGAGACTGTCGGGATGATGAAGATGGCCTCCGGTGATGGTTTTCCCCTCCGGCGGGGTGCCGGAGGGGGCTCCCGATCGGCTTTTTCATGGCTACAAAGGCTTATGGCAGTGGAAATTCCGATCTAGGGTTCTTTTCGGAGGTTTCTATATTTACAAGAATTTTTGGTGCCGGAAACAAGTCAGGGGGGTTGCCCGAGGGGCCCACAAGCCCTCAGGGGGCGCCCCCCTGGGCGCGCCTGGGAGGCTTGTGGACTCCTCGGGACACTTCTGGTCCAGCTCTGGTGCTTCGGGGGTTTCTTTTAGTCCATAAAAATCACCATAAATTTTCAGCCCATTCCGAGAACTTTTATTTCTGCACAAAAAACGACACCATGGTAGTTCTGCTGAAAATAGCATCAGTCTGGGTTAGTTCTAGTAAAATCATACCAAAACCATATAAAATTGTTATAAACATGGCATGCATACTTCATAAACTATAGATACGTTGGAATGTATCATGGATGGAGAGGTGTATGAGGGTTAACCGGTTCTGGTGCGGCGTGGTTCTGTAGTCGGCGGAGAATAACAGGAGGTGTGGAGGGGTGATGTCTACTACACAACCTTCTTCTTGTAGATGTTGTTGGGCCTCCAAGTGCAGAGGTTTGTAGGACAGTAGGAAATTTCCCTCAAGTGGATGACCTAAGGTTTATCAATACGTGGGATGCGTAGGATGAAGATGGTCTCTCTCAAGCAACCCTGCAACCAAATAACAAAGAGTCTCTTGTGTCCCCAACACACCCAATACAATGGTAAATTGGATAGCTGCACTAGTTCAGCGAAGAGATGGTGATACAAGTGCAAAATAGATAGTAGATATAGGTTTTTGTAATCTGAAATAATAAAAACAGCAAGGTAACTAATGATAAAAGAGAGCGTAAACGGTATTGCAATGATAGGAAACAAGGCCTAGGGTTCATACTTTCACTAGTGCAAGTTCTCTCAACAATAATAACATAGATGGATCTTATAACTATTCCTCAACATGCAACAAAGAGTCACTCCGAAGCCACTAATAGCGGAGAACAAACATAGAGATTATGGTAGGGTACGAAACCACCTCAAAGTTATTCTTTCAGATCAATCTATAAAAGAGTTTGTACTAGAATAACACCTTAAGATACAAATCAACCAAAACCCTAATGTCTCCTAGATACTCCATTGTCACCTCAAGTATCCGTGGGCATGATTATACGATATGCATCACACAATATCAGATTCATCCAACCAACACAGAGTACTTCATAGAGTGCCCCAAAGTTTCTATCGGAGAGTCAAGAACATGTGCCAACCACTATGCATAGGTTCCCAATGTCACGAAACCCGCAAGTTGATCACCAAAACATACATCAAGTGACACATGATATCCCATTGTCACCACAGATAATCACGGCAAGACATACATCAAGTGTTCTCATAAAAGACTCAATCCGATAAGATAAATTCAAAGGGGAAACTCAATTCATCACAAGAGAGTAAAGGGCGAGAAACATCATAAGATCCAACTACAACAGCAAAGCTCGGGATACATCAAGATTGTGCCATAGAGGAACACGAGAGAGAGAGATCAAACACATAGCTACTGGTACATACCCTCAACCCCGAGGGTGAACTACTCCCTCCTTGTCATGTATAGCGCCAGGATGATGAAGATGGCCACCGGTGATGGGATCCCCCTCCGGCAGGGCGCCGGAACGGGCTCCCAAGAGGTTTTTGGTGGCTACAAAGGCATGCGGTGGCGGAACTCCCGGTCTATCTTCTGTTCTGGAAGTTTTAGGGTACGTAGGTATATATGGGTGAAAGAAGTACGTCGGTGGACCGAAGGGGGGCCACGAGGCAGGGGGCGTGCCCCAGGGGGCTGGGCGTGCCCCCCACCCTCGTGGGCACCTCCCTTCTTCCCTGACGTGCACTCGAAGTCCATCGGGTGGCTTTCCTTCCAAAAATAACTTCTCCTCGAAACACTGAAATAGGCATAAAACAGCAAATCTGGGCTGGGCCTCCGGTTAATAGGTTAGTCCCAAAAATAATATAAAAGTGGATAATAAAGCCCAATATTGCCTAAAACAGTAGATAAAGTAGCATGGAGCAATCAAAAATTATAGATACGTTGGAGATGTATCAAGCATCCCCAAGCTTAATTCCTGCTCGTCCTCTAGTAGGTAAATGATAAAAAAAGAATTTTTGATGTGGAGTGATACTTTGGCATAATTTCAATGTAAATCTTATTAATTGTGATATGAATATTCAGATCCAAAAGATTCAAGACAAAAGTTCATATTGACATAAAAATAATAATACTTCAAGCATACTAATCAAAGCAATTATGTCTTCTCAAAATAACATGGCCAAAGAAAGTTATCCCTACAAAATCATATAGTCTGGCTATGCTCCATCTTCCCCACACAAAATATTTAAATCATGCACAACCCCGATGACAAGCCAAGCAATTGTTTCATACTTATGACATTCTCAAAACTTTTTCAATCTTCATGCAATACATGAGCGTGAGCCATGGATATAGCACTATATGTGGAATAGAATGGTGGTTGTGGAGAAGACAAAAACAGGGAAGATAGTCTCACATCAACTAGGCGTATCAACGGGCTATGGAGATGCCCATCAATAGATATCAATGTGAGTGAGTAGGGATTGCCATGCAACAGATGCACTAGAGCTATAAGTATATGAAAGCCCAACAAAAGAAACTAAGTGGGTGTGCATCCAACTCCCTTGCTCACGAAGACCTAGGGCATTTTGAGGAAGCCCATCATTGGAATATACAAGCCAAGTTCTATAATAAAAAATGCCCACTAGTATATGAAAGTGATATCATAGGAGACTCTCTATCATGAAGATCATGGTGCTACTTTGAAGCACAAGTGTGGTAAAAGGATAGTAGCATTGTCCCTTCTCTCTTTTTCTCTCATTTTTTTATTTGGGCCTTTTCTATTTCTTTTCGTCCGGAGTCTCATCCCGACTTATGGGGAATCATAGTCTCCATCATCCTTTCCTCACTTGGGACAATGCTCTAATAATGATGATCATCACACTTTTATTTTTCATACAACTCGATACTTAGAACAAAGTATGACTCTATATGAATGCCTCTGGCGGTGTACCGGGATATGCAATGAATCAAGAGTGACATGTATGAAAGAATTATGAATGGTGGATTTGCCACAAATACGATGTCAACTACATGATCATGCTAGCAATATGACAATGATGGAGCGTGTCATAATAAACGGAATGGTGGAAAGTTGCATGGCAATATATCTCAGAATGGCTATGGAAATGCCATGATAGGTAGGTATGGTGGCTGTTTTGAGGAAGATATATGGTGGGTGTATGATACCGGCAAAAAGTGCGCGGTATTAGAGAGGCTAGCAAATGGTGGAAGGATGGGAAAAAGTGCGTATAATCCATGGACTCAACATTAGTCATAAAGAACTCATATACTTGTTGCAAAAATCTAGAAGTTATCAAAGCAAAGTATTATGCGCATGCTCCTAGGGGGATAGATTGTTAGGAAAAGACCATTGCTCGTCCCCGACCGCCACTCATAAGGAAGACAATCAATAAATAAATCTTGCTTCGAGTTCATCACATAACGGTTAACCATACGTGCATGCTATGGGAATCACAAACATCAACACAAGTATTATTTAAATTCACAACTACTCAACTAGCATGACTCTAATATCACCATCTTCATATCTCAAAACAATTATAAAGCATCAAATTTTTCTTAGTATTCAACACACTCATAAGAAAGTTTCACATATCTTGAATACCAAGTATATTAATATTAAGCAAATTACCATGCTATTAACGACTATCAAAATAATCTAAGTGAAGCATGAGAGTTCATCTATTTCTTCAAAATAAAACCACCATTGTGCTCTAAAACATATAAGTGAAGCACTAGAGCAAATGACAAACTACTCCGAAAGATATAAGTGAAGGTCAATGAGTAGCTAAATAATTATGGAACTATGCAAAGACTCTCTCTCATTTAAGAATTCAGATCTTCATACTTTATTCAAACAGCAATCAAAGCTAAAGAAAACTACATTGCAAGGATAGAACAACTCATGTGAAGAAGCAAAAACTTAGGCTCAACCGATACTAACCGATAGTTTTTGAAGAAGAAAGGTGGGATGCCTGCCGGGGCATCCCCAAGCTTAGATGCTTGAGACTTCTTGAAATATTATCTTGGGGTGCCTTGGGCATCCCCAAGCTTGAGCTTTTGTGTCTCCTTAATTCCTCTCATATCATGGTTTCTCTTTTTATCAAAAGCTTCATTCACAACAAACTCAACAAGAACTTGTGAGATAGGTTAGTATAAACCAATGCAAAACCTTATCATTTCCTACTGTAACAAATCACTAAAATTATTATTCAACATTGAATACTAAATGCCTCTGCATATTTAATACTCCTATCTTCAAATAGAATCATTAAACAAACAAACATATGCAAACAATGCAAACATAACAGCAATCTGCCAGAACAGTACAGTCTATAAAGAATGCAAGAGTATCAATACTTCCCTAACTCCAAAAATTATGAACTAAAATTCCCACTGTAGTAAATTTGTCAGATCTCAATATGCAAAAATATTCAACATTATACCACTCTCTTACTTTTCTAGGGATTTTTCGCAACAGCGGTCAACTTTCTGTTTTCAAACAGCGACGTGTATACTAGCAAAATAAGCATGGCAAAGGCTATCCTTGACTTTTTTATTGAAACTAAATTTGCAAAACATTAATCTAAGTAACAGCAAGCAAATACTAACAAGAGGAAATGACGCTCCAAGCAAAACACATAGCATGTGGTGAATAAAAATATAGCTCCAAGTAAAGTTACCAATGAACGAAGACGAAAGAGGGGATGCCTTCCGGGGCATCCCCAAGCTTAGGCTCTTGGTTGTCCTTAAATATTACCTTGGGGTGCCTTGGGAATCCCCAAGCTTAGGCTCTTACCACTCCTTATTCCATAGTCCATCGAATCTTTACACAAAACTTGAAAACTTCATAACACAAAACTCAACAGAAAACTCGTAAGCTCCGTTAGTATAAGAAAATAAAACCACCACTTAGGTACTGTAATGAACTCATTCTAAATTTGTATTGGTGTAATATCTACTGTACTCCAACTTATCTATGGTTCATACCCTCCGGTACTACTCATAGATTCATCAAAATAAGCAAACAACACATAGAAAACAGAATCTGTCAAAAACAGAAGAGTCTGTAGTAATCTGTATCAAATGTATACTTCTGGAACTCCAGAAAATCCTACCAAATTAGGAAGTCCTAAGCAATTTGTGTACCAATCCAGAGCAAAAATAATCAGATCAGAAGCACGTTTCTGTGAATTAACAAAACTAATTTACTGGGTGAAAAAGTTTCTGATTTTCAGCAGGATCAACACAACTATCACCGTAAGCCATCCTAAATGTCTTACTTGGCACTTTATTGAAACAAAAGCTATAAAACATGATTACTACAGTAGCATAATCATGTGAACACACAAAAATAGTAAGGATAAATATTGGGTTGTCTCCCAACAAGCGCTTTTCTTTAATGCCTTTTTAGCTAGGCATGATGATGACAATGATGCTCACATAAAAGATAAGAATTGAAACATAACGAGAGCATCATGAAGCATATGACTAGAACATTTAAGTCTAACCCACTTCCTATGCATAGGGATTTTGTGAGCAAACAACTTATGGGAACGATAATCAACTAGCATAGGAAGGTAAAACAAGCATAGCTTCAAAATTTTAAGCACATTGAGACGAAACTTGATATTATTGCAATTCCTACAAGCATATGTTCCTCCCTCATAATAATTTTCAGTAGCATCATGAATGAATTCAACAATATAACCAGCACCTAAAGCCTTCTTTTCATGATCTACAAGCATAGAAAATTTACTACTTTCCTCATAAGCAAAATTCTTCTCATGAATAGTAGTGGGAGCAAACTCAACAAAATAACTATCATATGATTTAAAATTAGGATCAAGATGACAAGTTTCATGGTTATGATTATTCTTTAAAGCATACGTGTCATCACAATAATCATCATAGATAGGAGGCATGCTTTCATCATAGTAAATTTGCTCATCAAAGCTTGGGGGACAAAAAATATCATCTTCATCAAACATAGCTTCCCCAAGCTTGTGGCTTTGCATATCATTAGCATCATGGATATTCAAGGAATTCATACTAACAACATTGCAATCATGCTCATCATTCACATATTTCATGGCAAGCATTCTATGTAATTCTTCTTCTAGCACTTGAGCACAATTTTCTTTTCCATCATACTCACGGAAGATATTAAAAAGACGAAGCGTATGAGACAAACTCAATTCCATTTTTTTGGTAGTTTTCTTTTATAAACTAGACTAGTTCTAAAACAAGAAACAAAAAGATTCGATTGCAAGATCTAAAGATATACCTTCACTTACCTAGCTTCCCCGGCAATGGCGCCAGAAAAGAGCTTGATGTCTACTACACAACCTTCTTCTTGTAGACGTTGTTGGGCCTCCAAGTGCAGAGGTTTGTAGGACAGTAGCAAATTTCCCTCAACTGGATGACCTAAGGTTTATCAATCCATGGGAGGCGTAGGATGAAGATGGTCTCTCTCAAGCAACCCTGCAACCAAATAACAAAGAGTCTCTTGTGTCCCCAACACACGTATCTTGTGTCCCCAACACATCCAATACAATGGTAAATTGTATAGGTGCACTAGTTCGGCGAAGAGATGGTGATACAAGTGCAAAATAGATAGTAGATATTGGTTTTTGTAATCTGAAATAATAAAAACAGAAAGGTAACTAATGATAAAAGTGAGCATAAATGGTATTGCGATGATAGGAAACAAGGCCTAGGGTTCATACTTTCACTAGTGCAAGTTCTCTCAACAATAATACATACGGATCTTATAACTATCCCTCAACATGCAACAAAGAGTCACTCCGAAGCCACTAATAGCGGAGAACAAATGTAGAGATTATGGTAGGGTACGAAACCACCTCAAAGTTATTCTTTCGGATCAATCTATAAAAGAGTTCGTACTAGAATACCACCTTAACATACAAATCAACCAAAACCCTAATGTCACCTAGATACTCCATTGTCACCTCAAGTATCCGTGGGCATGATTATATGATATGCATCACACAATCTCAGATT
The DNA here is from genome assembly GCA_021437245.1 of Aegilops speltoides. Lineage (NCBI taxonomy): Eukaryota > Viridiplantae > Streptophyta > Magnoliopsida > Poales > Poaceae > Aegilops > Aegilops speltoides. The sequence continues at coordinate 278,058,679 of CM038146.1, read as the reverse complement.
CGTCCAACCAACACAAAGTACTTCAAAGAGTGCCCCAAAGTTTCTATCGGAGAGTCAAGAACGTGTGCCAACCCCTATGCATAGCTTCCCAATGTCACGAAACCCGCAAGTTGATCACTAAAACATACATCAAGTGGCACATGATATCCCATTGTCACCACAGATAATCATGACAAGACATACATCAAGTGTTCTCATAAAAGACTCAACCTAATAAGATAACTTCAAAGGGGAAACTCAGTTCATCACAAGAGAGCAGAGGGGGAGAAACATCATAAGATCCAACTACAATAGCAAAGCTCGGGATACATAAAGATCGTGCCATAGAGGAACACGAGAGAGAACACGAGAGAGAGAGAGAGAGCTCAAACACATAGCTACTGGTACATACCCTCAGCCCCGAGGCTGAACTACTCCCTCCTCGTTATGGATAGCGCCGGGATGATGAAGATGGCCGCCGGTGATGGGATCCCCCTCCGACAGGGCTCCGGAACGGGCTCCCGAGAGGTTTTTGGTGGCTACAGAGGCTTGCGGCGGCGGAACTCCCGATCTATCTTCTGTTCTGGAAGTCTTAGGGTACGTAGGTATATATGGGTGAAAGAAGTACGTCGGTGGACCGAAGGGGGGGCCACGCGGCAGGGGGGCGCGCCCAGGGGGGTGGGCGCTCCCCCCACCCTCGTGGGCACCTCCATTCTTCCCTGACGTGCACTCCAAGTCCATCGGGTGGCTTTCCTTCCAAAAATAACTTCTCCAGTTGATTTCGTTCCGTTTTGACTCCGTCTGATATTCCTTTTCCTCGAAACACTGAAATAGGCATAAAACAGCAAATCTGGGCTGGGCCTCCGGTTAATAGGTTAGTCCCAAAAATAATATAAAGTGGATAATAGAGCCCAATATTGCCTAAAACAGTAGATAAAGTAGCATGGAGAAATCAAAAATTATAGATACGTTGGAGACGTATCAAGGGGTGGAGGGATGGCCTGGCCGGCGGTGGGGCAGCGCTTCATAGCGAAGCGTGCTAAGCAGAGCTGCTAGCAGCCGGGGGTGGGAGCAGGTGGTCCCGGCGGTGCTGGAGGATCAAGATGAGAGATTGAAGATGGATGCTGGCCATTGGATGTAAATCCAACGTCTATGGATGTCAAAATCATTTGTTGACTAAGTTGACAACGCCTTGCATTGGCTTCGACCTATTAGCCCACATTTGAGCCTCCAAAAATGTGGCACATATTCAACCAATTTTTTTAGGATTTACAGTCCATTTACTGGGCTGGGTGAACAAATAACGTAGCATCCATGCATCCCATTTATTTTTTCTAAGAAACTACAACCCATTTGCACTTTCTCGAAATACACGAATTTGCTTGGTTGGGTGAACAAACTATGTAGTGTCCATGCGGCCCATTTATTTTTTCCTAAAAAATTACGGTCCATTTGCACTTTCTCGAAATACATGATTCTTTTGGGCTAGTTCTAATTGTAATGTTGTGTTGGGCGCAACAATGTTATCCAAAAATAAACAGGGACTGAGCATTTTGTTATAAATATATTTAAATAGTAAGCGCTCTATTATTACATTGGTCCTTAAATCTTACCAAGCTTTTGTACACAATCACCAGGATTTTTGTTGCCTTAAAGTAAAAAAAACATGGATTTTGTTGTTAAAAATTTATATTTATAAGTTAATAAGACATGGGATATTTTTTCGTATACATGTAAGTATCTGTTAAATATATGATGATAATAACAATTATATATAATAACATATAAAATAATATAAAAAATATAATATAGTTAGAATGGAAACATAAGTTAGACCTGGCGTTCCTATTCTTATATTAAAAAATAGAATAGAGCTCCGCGTTTTCTTCAAAAGAATACATAAGTTGGGCTGCGGATGTTTAAGAAAAAAAATAAAACCTAGGATGGAAGGCCCATAGGGCAGTCGATACATGACGACCCTAAATAAAATACAAACCGGCATGTCAGGGGCTGCGCTTAAAAAAGAAAGCCTAGACTGGGCAGCCCACAACCTAGCTGATACTTGCTGGCCCACTAATAATAAATGATACCTGCTAGCTCCCCTATGACTGGCTTCGTTGTAAATTTATCTCCTTTCGTAACCACGTTGACGAACCCATGGGCCCCAACATCAGTATACCATTAGGAGGAAGTATTTTTTCAATGTGGCACTTGGTTGCGTACGGACATGGACCTGGTGGGTCCCGATTGTCCACCTCTCCACGTACAGTCCTCTCCAGATTCCTCTCGTTTGTTGATCATGTTCACAATGGCAGACAGCCGCGCCGCGGCAAGCACACAAAGTTGGAGGATGACGTCCTGGCTCCGGACGAGAATGCATCAGAGCCTGGGAAGACTTGCTACATTAGTGGTAGAAGTTGTGCCAAATTTCTAGTGAAAGTACTGAAGTAGCCCAGTGGCCAAGCTCCACTCCCCAACCACTGCTCCGCCCGAGTTCGATTCCACTTGATGCAGTGAAAATATCCCTAAATTTTTGCCTCTGCCATTACTGACATGTGGGTTCCCGTTGTCATCTACGCACACCACCTCCAACACTTGCAAAAACTTCGTCCCTCATTTTCTCTGTTTTCGCACACTCAACATTGTGTGGGCATTTTGAAAATAGCATATCTTTTTGACTGTGCATCATATGAAGATGTGCTATGCTTGAATGTTGATCTGCATGATGTTAATTGGCTAGTAGTTCCATTTTCGACCATGAATAAAACTTCCAACATGATGTTATCCCTATTTGAAAAAGGCATGTTAATATAAATGCTCTGCCTCTCAAACATGCAGTTTCTTATCTGAAACTGAAACTTCCGGTTTCTTCTGTGAGAATCACATTGTCTACACTTCTATATGAAACTACATTTTTTGTAGTGCTAAAAATAGATCTCTAGAATTCAGAAAATACTTCATATGTTCAATACCTCAAATCTGACATTCATATCTGAAAGTACTCTCAAAATACACAACACAAAACAAGAGCATGGAGGAGTATCGCCGCCTTTTCGCTCTGGTTTTGAAATAGGAGAGGCCAGCGGTGGTTTTGAAATGGAAGAGGAGAGGAGCGGCTCTGGTTTAGGATTGGAACAGGAGAGGGGTGGCAGTGGTTTTGAAATGGAAGAGGAGAGGAGCGGCGGTGGTCTTGGAAGTATTTTTGTTTTGCATATTTTGGGTCAATGTTTGACCACGTACTATATTTGACAAGCAAATGTGAATGCATATCATAAAAAATTGTATTGTTTGGTTTGCAAAATAAATTATGTTTGCAATGTATAACATATATTTATTTGTTAAAATCATGGTCAAAATAAGACCCAGAATACAAGGGAGACTAGTTAATGTGGGGTCGCTTCTTAACTAAAGGGTAAATTGATTTTGATTTTGATCTAGTCATAGCGCGCCGACCCTCTCGTCCAATCCTAAATCACTGTGGCATGCTCCTCTCCCCTTATCCATTGCAAAACCACCCCCTTTCCTCTCCATCTTCTTCATTCCAACACCATTGTCTCGCCTCTCTCTCTTCTCCATTGCAAACCATCCCTCTCCTCTCCATCTTCTCCATTGCAAAACCACCATCTCGCCTCTCCCTCTTCTCCATTGCAAGACCACCATTTTTCCTCCTATCTTCCAAAGGCAACATCGGACCCCTCAGAAGCACTCTATGGAGAGGATGCAACAGCGAATCTGGCAGATCGCCAGTGGCGACTGGTGAATTTTGTCAGCTTGAAGGAGATCCTTACTTAGTTTGACAATGAGTGGGAGATTTCTTGGACGGTGATGGCCATGTGGCACTGCATGAGAAAGAGCGAGACGACGGTGATGAGGGCGCAATGTACTCCCCGGCGGCAGTCATGTCACAGTCCTTCAAGTTCATCGAGTATCTCCTTTGGGCGAGGGAGCTGATAGATTCGCCAGAGGTGAAAGTCAACTGGAGGTGGTGGGCGTACAGGTCGAAGGTCGAGCATCCAAAGGATAATGAATCGATCAATTATGGTGTGCCGTTCATGAGGGTGTAGTGCCAGCCGGAGCCACATGAGTATTCGTTCTCCCACCACACGAGGAGGTCGGATGGTGCGACACCGCTTCCCAGCATTTCTCCATGGTTCCCCGTCCGCTTACCTTGTTTCAACGACGGCGGTAGGGTTTAAGGTAAGCTCGGCACTAACCTAATTTTCCTTCTGCTCATGCTTACAATTAGTACCGGGCAGTACTACGAGTCTCCGAGTACTACGCCAATCACCCTAAAATAGCTCTGGACCAAAAACAAAGTTGTGACAATGTGTACAAATAAAGAAAACTCGATTGGTGCTTCTTTTAGAAAAGAGTACTCCCTAGAAAAGTGCCAACATAATCTACTCCTATTTGATTAGAGGATTTGCTACAACACTAAAACAAGTAAAGTGTGCCCTAAAAATATGTAAAATGCATGCCAAACACCGGCAGATTAAAATATTCTGCAGCGGGTCGACAAGAACTTGAGGAACCATCCGAGCATCTGTGCTTTTCCAAGTAATGTTTACGTTAGATATTGGCACCTCACACTCTACATATATGCTGGTTCCATCCGTACATTTGTGCAGTTACACCAAAATGTAGCTAAATAACACTGTTTGCACAGATAATGAAAAAGTGTGATTACATTATAGTGCCACTTATTGATGAAACATACACTGATAAATAGAAGAAACTTCATTTTCTTAATGGGAAAAGATTGCAATACAATACATTTAATAAATATTACAACAGTACTAGTATCACAGTATGCCATGCTGCTTGGGCGAGATGGGCCCTGCGATTCCTCATACGGCAGGCCTCATTCTGGAAATTGACCCATTTCTCCCCGATACACCTTCTTCTAGTGATGAACATGAGTGTGTAGTGGTAGTAAGAGGAGGGTCCTTGAGACATTCCAATCTATATTTTTGTGAAGTTCAACAAAAATTAAGCACCCCAGTTTGCAAAAACACTTAAACATTAACAATGGGACTAGTTGATGAAGCATATAATAACAAAGAGAAGCACTTTCTTTATCTACATGGGAAATGAAATGATAGAGAGGAAAATAGCTCTATTTTAACTTGTCGGGGCTTTGGGACTGGGGGTACCCAGGCCCGTCTGCCTGCGGCCCAACGCGTGGCTTCGTCAAAGGGCCGACGTGGCCCAACGTCGAGACTTCGCGAGCAAAGCCCTCGTGATGAGGACATCAATATCATTGTTACACCCATATCCCCTACTGCTACATATACTGGACCAATTACTAGAACTCGCGCACGCCAATTAAATTATCAGGTACTTTCGTTACTTGGTAATGATTCTAATGTTCATGAGAATATGATGCTGCCTAAATTGGATACATTTGTTTTTTGAGCAAGATCAAGCATGGAGATGATGGCATGCACAAGGGAAACAAGACTGGAGTTTCAAGTGATGATTTCAGGACTTCGAAGCCACCATAATGAGTGTTGAAGGCTTGGATGAAATATACATATGCCACTTCCTAAATTTCGTCCAGAGGCTATTATAAGTGTTGTGTCGCCTTATTATTGGGCCAGGCCCATGTAATTTCTAAATACTAGAGTATAGGCTGTTTTTAGAGTCCGCATGTGTGGGGAAATAAGAGATAGGGTTGGCTTCGGACCCCTTACCCAAGGGCAACGAAATTCCCCTCTCTTCCTCTATATATACAGCCCTTAGGGCATCGTTTAGACTTTGGGTTTTTTTTAGATTAAAAGTTCTCCATAGCTGCAACTTCGTGTACATCTTTTGTGTTCAACGACCAGACCGAGACGTCATAGAACCCCACCTTGATCAATAAAGTTTTCCTCCTTTATTCGCAATATCCAGATTGCAATTTCAGTTTCTTGCTTGTTCTTTGTTTGCTTGCAGTAAATAGACCCTCATGGTCAGGTTGATCGTGCTCCGGTGTGGTCAATAACCTCTTGGACTTGGTTTAGCGATTGCTAAGGCGCGACGTCCTCGCACATTCATAGCCGGATCGTCAAAGTCTACTCCATAAAAAATGATAACCACCAACTCATCGAAAGACGGGATACCTTTGCCTCTATCAAGTGGTATCAGATTTCCAAGTTGCTCGGTGAGATTTTCTAGTTTTTCGTAGTGTAGATCGAGTCTGTTAGGGCTGGAAAAAAAGCTCGAAGCTCGCGAGCTAAATGAGTAGCTCGTGACTCGGCTCGAATCGACTCGAACTCGAAGAATAACGAGTCGAGCCAAGCTTTAGTTTAAGATCGTTTATAGAACGAGTTAAACGAGCCGATCTCACGAGTACTCGTTTAACTTGTTAGGTTCGGTACGAAGAATCAGCCAAGCACCCTGCATCCCAGGCGCACAACACAATGTCTAGACGTTCAAGGAAATTACAATTGTTTGGCCACGAATATCTTACTAATTTGTTGATAATTATGGTCATGCATAATTGTTTGTGGCCAATGGTCATGTACGTGGTACTGACTTGATGGTACTGACAATTGTAAGTTAAGCTCGTACATGCTTACAATTGTTTGTGAACATTGTACATGTTTAATATATACACTTTACATTCCCAAGCAATCATTTATATCATATTCATAAGCTTGATTTTATGTTAATATCATTAACGAGCTTAACAAGCTAAACGAGCCAACTCGCGAGCTATACGAGTCGAGCCAATCTTGGATTCGAGCTCGTTATAGTAACGAGTCGAGTCGAGCTAGCTCGTTAACGAAACGAGCTTTAGCGAGTCGAGCCGAGCTGGCTTGACTCGGCTTGAATTCCAGCCCTAGAGTCTGTTCTTCATACCCATAGTCCACGAAAAAGCAAAAAAAAATTAGGGTTAGTTCATCATATCCAAACCAATCTGAGCCGTTGCATAATCTTTTTAGAGTTTTGTTTTGTTGAATTTATGGCTGCATCGTCGTGTTGAGTTGCTGGTCTTAGCGTCTAGTCCATTAGAGTTTGGAGTTCTATTCACAGGTTGTCACGTTGCCGCTGCCCTATATCACCATTGCATCATCATGATCGCCGTTGCCTTATACCACCACCACATATTCGCCGCCAATCTGAGTCCGTATACGCTACCACCTATCTAACGCCATCATGCCAATCCGAGTCCACCTGCAATATATATCCGCCACCAGTCCGAGTTCCACCAGATTCAACTCCGCCACCAGTCCGAGTTCCACCATCCGCCACCAGTCCTAGTCCGATTCCAGTATTTATTACTCTGTTGTCGATTTCCAGATCATGCCATACTCTAAGTCGTGACAGAGTAAGACTCACGAAATTATGTGCTACCTGTAGTAGAAAAATAGTTCCAGTTTAAAAAAAAGTCTGGAAAATTCTGGCTAGGCAGTTTTTAGACCATTTGTACACTTTTTCAAAGAAAAAATTGTTGCGGAGCAAAAAAAGAAGAGGAAAAAAGTGCAAAAAAATGAAAAGAAAATTCAGAGAGTGCTCCTCCCTTGTTTACGTGCATCGCCGTGATTTTGTTAGTCTTCTAGGCTCGCGTCTCTAGTATCGTCTAGCCTAGGACCAGCACGGTACCATCGTTGAGCGTTTACTCAACTTTGCATCTCTGAATTGATTATTGCTGACCCTTTTTGTTACCATATCATAAGCCTTCCCAGCTCCACATATATCTACATCGTGCGTTTGACTCTACCTGGCCATTGCTCTATCCAAGCTTTGAGAATTTTGACTACAACAGTTGCCAATCACCACCTACTGCTGGGTAAGAACTGGTAAGAATTTGAGATTCGCTTGATGGATTTGTGACACACCACCACCACCACTTCCTAGTAGTTTGTAGGATCATATTCTTGTGTGTTTCTATCGCCGCTAACCATGGCAGGATCACAAGCTGATGAGACTGATTGGGAGAACATGACGAACAAACAACTACATGATAAATTTCAGCAAATGATGAGTGGACAGGTGCAAGATGTACTAAACAGATTTGAAGAGGCCATGGAGAAGATAGATGGCATTGAGAAGACATTCGAAACAAAGCTCGATAACAAGTTTAGTGAATTGCTCGCATGTCTTCCACAACCACCGCCGTCTGCACCTATCGCACCTCTACAACAACAACAACAACAATGTCGCCTTCCAAATCAAGCTGGACAAGCACTTCACATTCCCCTTGAGCCTGGTCAAAATTCTGGTGCCGCTACACCTACTGTTGTTGCTTCTGTGGCTCCTACTGTTGCCGATGAGGAGGACATTCACGAGGGCGATTACGAGGATGAGGTTGATCAAATCAGCACTATGTGCAACCACCAGCACCACCACTAGGCCGTCCTCATGCCTATATTCGTAATGGTAGGGCTGCACCAGCACCTCGGGTACGAGATTATTACCATGTTCCTAAACTGAAATTGAATATTCCACCATTTGAGGGTCGATACATTCCTGATGTCTATCTTACTAGGGAGTTAGAAACTGCACAACGTTTCACATGCTTACAATATCCTGAGGATAGGCGTGTTGTTGCTGTTGTTTGTGAATTCACTAGCATTGCTTCTGCTTGGTGGTCTAAACATTGTAGATTATATCCTATTCCAGCTACTTGGGTTGCTTTGAAAATTGCTATGCATACTCGTTGGGTTCCACCATATTATCAACGTGAATTGCTTCAAAAATTGCAACGTTTAAGACAAGGAAAATTTTTTGTAGATGAATATTATCACAAATTGTAAACTGGTATGATTAGATGTGGTATTATTGAGGATAACGAAGCTATGCTTGCATGTTTTATGGGTGTATTAAATAAAGAGATTCGGGCCATTTTAGAGTATAAGGAATATAATAATATCACTCATTTATTCCATCTTGCTTGTAAAGTTGAACGTGAAGTGCAGGATCGACACGCATTGGCATGAACTAACTTTTCTGCACGTCGATCTTCATCATGGACACCGCATGCATCCTCCACTTCCTCTACATCAGCACCTCCATCACCTACCACCTCCAGCCGTGATACAAGAAGCAGGCACAACCACCAGTATCTGCCAAGAGCACACCTGCCGGGCCTGCACAGAGCTCTTCTTCTTCCATGGCATCAATAGGGCACACAAGTGATATTATTTGTCATTGTTGTAAGGGAAGAGGTCATTATGTGAGAGAATGCAAATCTCAGCGTGTGATGATTGCTACTGATGACGGTGGGTATGTGTCCGCTAGTGACTATGATGAGGAGATCTGGCTCTTATTACAAGTGAAGAACACTCTGGAGATGATTCTGATCATGAGAAGCAATACATGGCTGCTGAAGATGCTGACAGGTATGAAAGTTTAGTTGCTCAAATTTTGAGTGTGCAGGTCACACAAGCTGATCCAAATCAAAGGCATAATTTGTTCCATACAAAGGGAGTTGTGAAGGAATGTTCTGTCCATGTCATCATTGGTGGAGGGAGTTGCAACAACTTGGCTAGCATGGAGATGATGGAGAAGCTATCTCTCACCACAAGACCACATCCACATCCTTACTACATCCAATGGTACAACAATAGCGGCAGTGTTAAGGTAACATGTACTGTTCGTGTGCATTTTAGTATCTCTACATATGCTGATTATGTTGATTGTGATGTGGTACATATGCAAGCATGTTCCTTATTACTTTGTACACCATGTCGATTTGATAAAAATTCTTTACACCATGGTAGAAACAATCAATATACTTTGGTTCATAAGGATAAACATATTACTTTGCTTCCTATATCTCCTGATTCCATTTTGAGAGATGATATTAATAGAGCTAATAAAGAAAAACAAGAGAAAAATAAGAGTGGAAATCAGATTGTGGCAACAGAATTTGAGCAACAAATGAAGCCTAGTAATAAACCATCTAGTGTTGCTTCTAAAATTAAATTGAAAAGTGCATGTTAGTTGCGATCAAATCTGATATTGATGAGCTAGATCAGCAAATCTGTTTCCTATGCTTTTGTGTGCAAAGAGGCATTATTTTCCTTCGAGGACGTGTGTTCCTCTTTGCCTCCTGCTGTCACTCACATTTTGCAGGAGTTCGCTGACGTCTTTCCACAAGACGTGCCACCGGGATTACCGCCTATTCGAGGGATTGAGCATAGATTGACTTAATTCACGGTGCTTCGTTGCCAAACCGTGTGCCATACTGTACCAATCCAGAGGAGATGAAGGAGATTATGCGTCAAGTATAGGAGCTTCTCGACAAAGGTTATATACGCGAATCTCTTAGTCCTTGTGCTATTCCTATTATACTAGTGCCAAAAAAGGATGGTACGTCGCGTATGTGTGTTGATTGTAGAGGCATTAATAATATTATTATTTGTTATCATCATCCTATTCCTAGGTTAGATGATATGCTTGATGAACTGAGTGGCTCTACAATATTCTCCAAAGTTGATTTGCGTAGTGGATACCATCAAATTCGTATGAAATTCGTAGATGAATGGAAAACAACATTTAAAACTAAGTTTGGTTTATATGAGTCGGTTAGTAATGCCTTTTGGGTTAACTAATGCACCTAGTACTTTCATGAGATTAATGAATGAAGTTTTACGTGCTTTCATTGGACGATTTCTGGTAGTCTATTTTCATGATATACTAATTTATAGCAAATCTTTGGAAGAACATTTGGAACATCTACATGCTATTTTTATTGCTCTACGTGATGCACGTTTGTTTGGTAACTTTGGGAAATGCACGTTTTGCACCGACGGAGTATCTTTTCTTGGCTATGTTGTTACTCCATAAGGAATTGAAATTGAGAAAGCCAAGATTGAAGCTATTGAGAGTTGGCCACAGCCCAAAACGGTCACACATGTGAGGAGTTTTCTTGGACTCGCTAGTTTCTATAAGTGTTTTGTGAGAGATTTTAGCACCATTGCTGCACCTCTCAATGAGCTTACAAAGAAGGATGTGCCTTTTGTTTGGGGTACCGCATAGGAAGAATCTTCCACAGTATTGAAAGATAAGTTGACACATGCTCCTTTACTCCAACTTCCTAATTTTAATAAGACTTTTGAGCTTCAATGTGATGCTAGTGGAATTGGATTAGGAGGTGTGTTATTACAAGATGGCAAACCTGTTGCATACTTTTCTGAAAAAACTGAGTGGGCCTAGTCTGAATTATTCTACTTATGATAAAGAATTATATGCTCTTGTTCGGACTTTAGAAACATGGCAACATTATTTATGGCCCAAAGAATTTGTTATACATTCTTATCATGAATCTTTGAAACACATTAAAAGTCAAGCAAAATTGAACCGTAGACATGCTAAATGGGTTGAATTCATTGAGACTTTCCCTTATGTCATTAAACACAAGAAGGGTAAATAAAATGTTATTGCTGATGCATTGTCTCTTCACTATACTATGCTTTCACAACTTGACTTCAAAATATTTTGTTTGGAGACCATCAATGATCAATATGTGCATGATGCTGATTTTAAAGATGTATTGTAGAATTGTAAAGAAGGAAGAACATGGAACAAGTTCATCGTTAATGATGGATTTGTGTTCCGTGCTAACAAGCTATGCATTCCAGGTATCTCTGTTCATCTTTTGTTGTTGCAGGAGGCGCATGGAGGAGGATTAACGGGACACTTTGGCATGAAGAAGACGGGATGTTGAGTGTTTTGTTGCTCGCTACACTACATGTCAAAAAGCTAAGTCACAACTCAATCCTCATGGTTTACATATGCCTTTGCTTGTACCTAGTGTTCCTTGGGAGGATATATCTATGGACTTTGTTTTAGGTTTACCTCGAACAAAGAAGGGGAGGGACAACATATTTGTTGTCGTGGATAGATTCTCGAAAATGGCACATTTTATACCATGTCATAAAAGCGATGATGCTACTAATGTTGCTGATTTGTTCTTTCCTGAAATTATTTGCATGCATGGTGTGCCAAATACTATTGTTTCAGATTGTGATACTAAATTTCTTAGCCACTTTTGGAGGTGTTCATGCGCTAGGTTGGGGACTAAACTGCTTTTTAGTACTACTTGTCACCCCCAAACTGATGGACAAACTAAGTAGTAACTAGAACATTGTCTACTATGCTTAGCGCTGTTTTGAAGAATTATAAGAAAATGTGGGAGGAATGCTTGCCTCATATTGAATTTGCTTATAATCGTTCATTGCATTCTACTACTAAGACGTGCCCTTTTGAAATTGTGTATGGTTTCCTACCTCGTGCACCTATTGATTTGTTACCACTTCCATCTTTGAGAAGGTTAATTTTGATGATAAACAACATGCTGAATTGATTTTAAAAATGCATGAGTTAACTAAGGAAAACATTGAGCGTATGAATGCTAAATATAAACTAGCCGGAGATAAGGGTAGAAAACATGTTGTGTTTGCACCTGGAGATCTTGTTCTGTTACATTTACGTAAGGATAGATTTCCTAATTTGCGCAAATCAGAGCTAATGCCATGTGTTGATGGTCATTTTAAGGTGTTAGACAAAATAAATGATAATGCATATAAACTTGAGCAGCCTGCAGATTTTGGTGTTAGTCCCACATTTAACATTGCTGATTGGAAGCCTTATTTGGGTGAGCAAGATGAGCTTCCATTGAGGACGACTTCTATTCAAGAAGGGGAGGATGATGAGGACATCAATACCATTGTTACACCCACAACCCCTACTACTACATATACTGGACCAATTACTAGAGCGCGTGCACGCCAATTAAATTATTAGGTACTTTCATTTCTTGATAATGATTCTAATGTTCATGAGAATATGATGCTGCCTAAATTGGATATGCTTGTTTTGCTTACAAATGAAGGGCCTAGCATGGAAAAGAGGGATGATCACTTGAGAAAGATCAAGCATGGAGATGATGGCATGCGCAAAGGAAACAAGACCAGAGTTTCAACTGATGATTTCAAGACTTTGAATCCACCATAATGAGCGTATGAAGGCTTGGACGAAATATACAAGATGCCACTTCCTAAATTTTGTCCAGAGGCTATTATAGGTGCTGCGTCACCTTACTATTGGGCTAGGCCCATGTAATTTCGAAATACTAGAGTATAGGCTGTTTTTAGAGTTCTTATGTGTGGGGAAACAAGAGATAGGGTTGGTTTCAGACCCATTCCCCAAGGGCAACGAAATATCCCCCTCTTCCTCCATATATACAGCCCTTAGGGCATCGTTTAGACTTTGGGTTTTGTTTAGGTTAAAAGTTCACCATAGCTGCAACTTCACGTACTTCGTTTGTTTTCAACGACTAGACCAAGACGTCACAGAATCCCACCTTGATCAATAAAGTTTTCCTCTTTTGTTCACAATATCCACATTGCAATTTCAGTTTCTTGCTTGTTTTTCGTTTATTTGTAGGAAATAGACCCTCGTGGTCAGGTGGATCGTGCTCCGGTGTGGCCAATAACCTCTCGGAGTTGGTTTAGCGATTGCGAAGGTGCGACGTCCTCGCACGTTCGTAGTCGGATCGTCAAAGTCTACTCCATCACAAGCCTCTATCACCTCGCGAGGCGAGCATCAACAATCGTTGTTAGGCGCCCTGAGGACTTCATGAGAGTCTGCCTCCCGAGGCCCCTCACGGGGTGAACATCTCTAGGCTTGCCACCCCGCCTCGCGCCACACGTGGGTGATGCAAGCCACCACGAGCAGAGCCAGCAAGGCGCCAGTGGGCGCAGACAAGGAAGGTTTCCTATTTGGTGCTAAAGGAACAAGGACAACGTGTGGGTTCACGAGGTAGCCCCAAAGGTTACCTCTTCGGTGCAACAAGACCAGGATGACGGGCTCGCCAGGATAGAGGTCATTGCTGAGCCCACCTACGAGTCATGACCAGAAGCTTTGCAGGCGAAGACCACCTTTTGTCAGGATAGGGTGTACTCCTGTCCCCCTTCAAATTTGGCCATTGTGGCATCCCTTCTAGCCTAGAGTTTTCGGGGAAGAGGACCAAAGCCAGTATAAGTATAGGTTAGTATCCACCGTAGAGAGGGATTCAGAGGGAGGTCGAATCTTGAGCCCTCACGAGGCAGTTGATACTTGTACTAGTTCATACTCATCCTCCCCGAGAGGCAATCCACCACAAAGTAGGAGTAGGGTCTTACACCGCAAGGTGGCCAGAACCTGGGTAAAATCATCGGGTACCCTCCTCCTTCCCTCTTCCTTGAGCCCGTCGGAGCAAGGCCTTGAGGCAGTGAGCAGTGAGTTGTAGCCTAGTGAAGTTCTCCGTGCACACCCTAGAGTTCAAACCTTTCCTTGGGTCTGCGGAGCCCTGATTTCGACATTTGGCATGCCAGGTAGGGGTATGCCGAAGTTCCTTCGCTTCATTCCGCTTCCGCTCCACCGTACCGATGGCTGATGGTCGTCGTGTTTGTGCTGAGCGCTATGCGGCTCTTGTCGCCCAGACGGAGCCGGGGGTCATGGTGGCCGCCGCCTCTCCCCGTCAGCCGCGGCCAACGCCGCTCCTGACCCGGCTGCTCATGAGCAGCATGAATCTTCCATGCCACCCTCCGTGCAGCGCGACGGCCGCATTGCTACACCTTCTCTCACCCCGGCCACAACTTCATCCTCCCATGCTCATCGTAGACAAGCAAACGCGCATGCTGCACTGCTCATGGCGTGCGAGCTGCTGTGCTGACCGCCCTGCTAACGAAGGCTATGACATCTGGCTTTGCTGCATCACCGAGCTCATCAATGCCACGGGCGAGGCCCCGGCCCTCCCACTTGCTCCATCCTCCGCCGTCTCATGCAGGCGACGTGGCGCACAGCGCCCCTTTGCCTCCTCCCCTGCGCGACGACATCATCGAGCCCCGGCATGACACACGCCCACGTGGCGCACCGCATGGAGCACCGGTGCCGGCTTGAGATGAGGCTAGTTGTCAGATTGTGCACCAGCCGCTGTCCGACGCGCCTGCGCCCCCCGCACCTCCACATCAGATCCAAGGCCGAGCTACCCATGAAGCTATGGTGCATGGGCACCAGGACCGTGCCCTCATGACTGCGTCTCCCCGCGTGAGGCGCGCCAGTGAGCACTGCCGACTGCCGCGCCTTCACCTGTGAGCTGCGTCGAGTGGTTTTGTCGTTGAAGTTCAAGCCAGAGCTGCCCCTGCGCTACGACGACATCCCTGATCCCGCGGAGTTCCTCCAACTTTACGCGCTGAGCATCGAGGCGGCGAATGGCGAGGACAAGGTCATGGAGAACAGGTTCCCCATGGCCCTCAAGGATGGTGTGCATTCCTGGCTCATGAACCTGCCTGAGGGGTCAATATCCTCGTGGGATGAGCTTCGTGAGAGTTCCATCACCAACATCCAAGGCACCCACAACCACGCCCTCACCATCAGCGATCTGCCGCACATGAAGCAGTACCCCGGGGAGACCCTCCGCAAGTACATTTAGCGCTTCACCCAAGTCCGCCTCAAGATCCCGAAGGCCTCAGACAAAGCTATCATTTCGGCATTCATCAACGGCATCACACACATCAAGATGAATGAGAAGCTCGCCATCAATGACAACATGTGCATAGTGCTGGAGCTGTTCAACCTGGCTGACAAGTGCGCCAGGGCGGAGGAAGGCCGCCTCTCCCGCCTCAACAACCCCGAAGCCAAGCTTCAAGACAAGAAGGCCAAGGCCAAGGAAGTGAAGTGCAAGGGCCCCGCCGTGCTGGTAGCGGAGCCTGAGCTGAAGCGCGGCCATGACCGCGACGAGCCTGCTAAGGATGGACGCCCGTTTTGCATCATCGACAATATGCGCACCTAAAACACCGACAATTGCCAGGAGCTCAGGGCGCTCCATGACGAACACTTTGGCCGCTGCCCCGAGTGTAGCGACCGTGGCTTCAGCCTTGGAGGAGGCCGCGTAGGAGGTCGATGGGACAACCGCAACCCCCACCAAGGCTGGCATGACCAGCCTCATGAGGACGGGTGGCGCGATCAGCCTCGTGAGGGTGCTTGGCGCGACCAGCCTCGCGAGGTCCGCCCTCAGGGCAACGTGGGCCTTCCGCCACTGACGCCCCCAGGAGGAATGACAACAACTAGCCAGACGAGGGGGCTAGGGGCTACCAGGAGCCTCACACAATAGCCTGCATCCTCAGAGGAGCTCAGCCCCCCGTGTCGAACCGCCTCTTCAAGCAGTTCTCTCACGAGGTGAACGCGACCCTCCCGAGGCTTGAGGTTGTGCGTCCCCTCAAGTGGTCGCAGTACACCATCACCTTTGATTCCAAGGACAACCTCAGGTGTTCAGCCATCACTGGCGCGCTTCCCATGCTATGCATACCCACCATAAGCGACGTCTTAGTCACCAAGACCCGCATCGACGGTGGCGCCGGCCTCAACATGCTCTCCCTCGAGACCTTCGAGACGCTTCAAGTGCCTTACGATCAGCTCATGCCTATCAAGCCATTCCTCCCGTACAACGGCATCCTGGGGTATCCAGCTCTCGCCAAGTTCATGGCGGCTACCCACCATGGTTACAATGTCCTCAAGATGCCAGGGTGCAGTGGTGTTATCACTATCACCTCTAATGATAAGGATGTAGTCTGCTCCCTCAAGGACGCCTACCGGGCTGCAACAACCGAGAATTCCGATGGCGAAGGTGACATCACACCCCCTGAGGCTGCCCCCACAAAGAAGAACTAGCTCCTCCCCAAGAGTTGTCCTAAGGCAAAGAAGTCACTTGCCGGAGATGCCTAGGTTGCCACGCCAAGCACTGGGGTGTGCCTCCCTCCCGCATAGGAAGGCGTGCCCGGTGCCTCCATCAGGACAGGTTCGGGGGCTTCCACCTGGAGGGCCTCTGACCTGACCAGTGCAACGAGGGAGGTGCTCGGGCACCACTTGGAGGTGTGCTTTGATGCGTGCCCCCGCAAGCAAGGAACACGGAGCGAGGTGCCAGGAGCACGAGTATTCATCACCAAGGCGAGTTGCGAGCATCAGGAAGCACAAGCCATGCGCTGCGAGCGTCGCCCCGTGTGTCCTACCAGTTCAGTTGCCGCTCCCGATGTGGGCAGCGAGCTGCGCGTCTACGTCAACATCCCGAGCCTCAACATGTACGCTTCTCAGGACCTCTTTTGGCTGTCGTGCATCGACCGGAGTGGAGGTTTTCCCTGCAACTGCATCTGCATGCCCTTTGGCCTGCTGAATGCAGGCGCCACGTACTAGTGGTTCACATAGCTTGCGTTGGTGTTTCACGAGGCCAGGTGCTCGGCGCTGGTGCCTCGTGAGGCCCTGAGCCCTTGCGAGCCTCCCAAGCCTTAGGAGCCGCCCGGCTCGTGAGGAGCAAACCTTCGCGGCACACTTCGTCGGCTTCCTTGACGCTTTTGCAGCAACATCGCTAGGTGACCTTTCGGTTTATTCAATTGAGGGCGCCTTGCGGGCTGCATTATTCTCAGGCAGGTTAGGGTCCACCCCTACAGCTGCATTGTTTTTGCTCATGTACCAAAACCAGCTATGCTTTTATGAGTTGCTATGACTATTAACCTTGCGCTTGATACCACATCGCTTCCGGAGGCATCGCTCATCGGGCCCCATGCGTTAGTAGCTCTCCTCCTGGACGTCCCAGGAGAGGGGGCTACCGGCACGACGCGTGTGCTCGGGTCCGTCCCAACAGCGTTGATAAATCTAAGAGATCGAGCTCTGGCTCGCGGGCTGGCCCTGTGCACGTCAACTTATCAGGTCCTTAGTGCCCTGTCTTCTCACGGAATAGTCACAAGCAGATCGGCAAGTGCGCATTGCCCTATCTACCCTTCAATCTGTCAACATGCAGAAGTTCCAGGAGTCAGGCATTCGGCGGCTCTTGAACAGTGCCTCACCACTTCAGCAGGACCGGCCTCGGCCGGGTGATGACATGACCCGCATCACCAGCCGCAAAAAGCTACATACAACCATCTCAGATGCCACGCCGCTGTCGGACAGAATCCCTTCCTCTATGACGCAAGTCACTTGCACGTTAAAAGGGGAGCTATTGAGCATCGCGCCTCGGGAGCTCTTGCTGGCTCTCGAGCCTCTCACCCCCTGGCCTTGCCCCAGGCATCGCGACCTGACATACCGGCGGCGGCTGAGCTTCTCTCGAGGGCCGGGTCCAAAGGACGTAGAGCTCTTTGACTAGCAAGGAAAAGAGAGGTAGGCCTCACGAGGAGGTTTGGGACGGAGGGTTGTAGTTTAGCTATGTTTATATCAATTAAGATGCGAAGGACATCGATTTTTTCATGTACCCTTCACGGGACTTGTGTTGACTTGCAGCAGAATGGAAGGTGGAAAGGAAGCCAATCTCTAAGGAAGCGCACCCGCACGTTGCAAGGATTCCCAACGAGTCGCGGATCACCCCATGATGCGCTCTAAGCTAAGTCGGCCTCTTCACGCCATGCATGAGTCTTACCAATAAGGCTTCGTCGTTACCTTCACAATCACGCTGGGGCGGAAACTCTTTCTCTCTCGTGAGCCGCTTGCCTATCAAGGGGGACCTCTTGAGGATAGCACCTCAGGAGCTCTTACCGGACCTTGACACCCTCACATCCTGTCCTTGTCCAAGGCATCACGACCTAGCATACCAGTGACGACTGAGGCTTACTTGGGGACTAGGTCCCGATGACGCAGAGCACTAAGTGATCGTGAGGAAAACGGTAAGCCGGAGCAAAAAGCGCCATGATAACTTGAACACGAGCTAAAAAGCATTTAAAATAAAGGCACGAGCGCTAGAGTTCTTACACGCCCCTGCGAGGCCCATGACGGTTTTGATACAGGAATGAAAGGAAACAAAAGAGACTCCCTCCCGGAGGCCGCCGCTCCTGAGGCTCCGAATCCAGCCTTGCCAGCGCCTAGTCGGAGTCCTCCGTCTTGGTGCGGCGGCTTCTCAGAGTCGTCGCCGCTCCCGCTTCCCCCGGAGGAGGTGCTACCGTTGCTGCTGTCGTTGCCGGAGGAGTGGCCGCCGCTGTTGCTGTTGCTCTCCATGCATCACTCCAAGCGGCCGCCGGCCGCCCCAAGATCTTCATGAAGAGCATCTTGGCCCCATCAAACCTGAAAATGTGGAGGGTTTTCCCCTCCTTCAAGCTGCAGGAGCGGGTGAACGACTTCCACCCCAGCTTCAAGTACATGTAAATAGATGGAGTAAACTCCGCCGCCACCTGGGAGGACTTGTTGCAGCAGCCGTCTAGCTGCAGTCACAGTCCTATGGGTGTGTCAGCTGCCGGCTCCTCCGCGAAGGAATCCGGGAGCTAGAGCCAAGTGCGGGGAAGGTTATCCATCCACACAACAAACTCGTGGGATGAGTCAGAGGCAGCTGGGCGGCTTCGCCGCTCCTCCCTCCTTGGTCGTGGCCGCCTCGACCCCCACGGCCGTGCCCGCGGGTGAGGTTCCTTCCGCGGCTGCCCGAGCTGGTGACGGCCGCCAATGGAGGACGCCCACGTCCCCGGGGAGGCGCCTCGTGTGTGGCGGCGGTCTTGCGAGGGCGGTCCCACCCTCTCATAGGCTATGGAGGCTCCGATCCCTCATGCTTTGCCTTGCCCTTCTCAATGGTGGAAAACCTTCCCAAAGGTGCCAAAACAGTAGCACAAGAGTAGAGTCAACATGCACGAACAGTGGTGGTTGAAGATGGAGAGGCGAGAAGACGGTGATGGTGCCGAGGGAACCGACCCCTCGCCCTTTTATAGCTATCAAAGGAGGCGGTCCACGCCCCTTTGCCTTTGAAGCAATGATGGCCCCGCGGCATGCGCCAGGCTTTATGTTAGCATGGGCAGTTGCCGAGGCGACATGGGGAAGTGGGGGTGTCCCGTGCCCCGTTGTGCGCTACGCATCGATCCTGGCCCGCAGGTGGTTGGGACCAGGGTTGCTTCGCCCTTTCCGATACGCCTCCGCCTCCCAGCAAAGTTGTGCGCACCGCGGGCTCGAGGGCTATTGTCAGGCCTCTAGGACTAGGGTTAACCTAGGCCCGTCTACCCGCGGCCCAACATGTGGCTTCGTCAAAGAGCCCGACACAGCCCATCATCAAGACATCATGAGAAAAGCCCTTGCAAGCACCCCCCCTCCCCCCGCCTCGCGAGGCGAGCATCAGCAAGCATCGTCAGGTGCCCCAAGGGCTTCATGGGGGGGGGCTCCCAAGGCTACCTCCTGAGGCCCCTCGCGGGGCGGACATCTCTAGGCTCGCCATCCCGCCTTGCGCCATAGTGGTTGACGCGAGCGACGACGAGCGGAGCTAGGAAGGTGCCAGCGGGCGCAGACAAGGACGGTTTCCTCTTTGGTGCTAAAAGAACAAGGACGGTGTGCAGGTTCCCAAGGCAGCCCTAAAGGTTACCTCTTCGGTGTAACAAGACTAGGATGACGGGCTCGCCAGGATGGAGGTCATCGCCGAGCCCACCTACGCGTCATCACCAGAAGCTTTGCAGCCAAAGACCACCTTTAGTTAGGATAGGGTGTACTCCTGTCCCCCTTCGAATTTGGCCGTTATGGCATCCCTTCCCACCTAGAATTCTCGGGGAAGAGGACCAAGGCCAATATAAGTATAGGTTATTCTCCATTGTAGAGAGGGATCTGGAAGGAGGTCGAATCGTGAGCCCTCATGAGTAAGTTGATCCATGTACTAGTTCATACTCATCCTCCCCGAGAGGCAATCCACCACAAAGTAGTAGTAGGGTCTTACACCACAAGGTGGCCCGAACCTGGGTAAATCATCATGTCCCCTCCTCCTTCCCTCTTCCTCAAGCACATTGGAGCAAGGCCGTGAGGCAGTGAGGAGCGAGTTGTAGCCTAGTGAAGTTCTCCACGCACACCCCAGAATTCGGAACTTTTCTTGGGTCCGCGGAGCCCGATTCCGACATAACTGTATTATTACTTCATTTTATTAGTGGCACTAGGGTCGAGCAGGTGGCAACCAAGGTGTACAGTGCATCGCAAGGATGCAGGTCAGGGGTGCTTAGACTGGGATGCAAAAGCTTGCTCTCTCGGTCCCTATCTTCCCCCTGATGTTTTTGTGGTAGCTTTTGGGTTGTAATCCAAACTTGGTTGCGCTGGGGCTGCATCCCCCTACCTGCCGAGTTTATGTGGTGAACTTGTCTCCTGGTAGTAGTCAGTCCATTCTAGTAGTAGTTGCATAACTGCCCATTCAGACTGAGATGTTGTCGGATAATGGTTCTCTATGGTTGGTTTTCTTTGATGAAATCGGAGGAAACCCCCTATTTTCATAAAAAAAATAAGTGGCACTAGCGGTACCAAAACATTGCCTCAAATTAATAGTGCCACTAGATTAAGGTGCAAAATAATAACATTCTTGCTTTATCATGGCAGTGCCAAAACATTAGCACAAGAGTAGAGTCAACATGTAGGATATTAGGCAAACGGTCGGACCAAAAAGGAACATACCTCATGATGGGAACTATATCTGCAGTCAACGCCATCGTAGAAGGGATGACACCAATCACCAACATGGATGATTCAATTCATGGGACCTTTTTGTGTAGTTCACCTAAAATGAGGCAATGTTTGCATCATGTAGTTAGCAAGTACTTGGTCACATGAGCTAGCAGCTTCTTCATTAGTTGCAATAAAATTGAGCAACATCAAGGGTGGTCACGAAGCTCGGGGAATGTTCAACTATAATTTGGATATCACTTTGTGCAGTTCAACTGAGATCAAGCGTGAAATGTATATCTCTGTTTGCACAAAAAGGTGGAAGGAGGGTGACAACAAGTGATGAAACCTACATCAAATGAAAAGTAGCATGTTCCTTATCTGAATGGAGATCCTACAAGGAAAGTAGCAATTTCAAAAGCAACAACATTGCTAGATATTAGTGTGGGAATTAGGATTAACTATGACAACCATTAAATATGACATTACTTTAATGGTGTGGTTGCTTCATTTTACCAACAATATTACATGAACAACTGCTAAAGAGTTGGTATTTGGGCACAGGAGAGTAGGCGGACCAGCACAGTTGCATTTCTAACAAAAAGAAGCAACTTATCTGAATGGGAAATTTAGCAGGACATGAAAAACAGTGCGATTGATTCATATTACTGGAGGCATTACATTGAAAACAACATTGGCTTAATGTGTCCTTAGTTTAACGGTGGGACTGATTGGCCCATCCAAATTGAAATGTTTTTCTTCATTTCTTACATTGTCGGCTCGTGCTTTGGGACGAACACTTACTAGCCTGGGCCAACCTAGACGACTCAAACTAGGTGTACACTTTCCAGCCACCCGAGGCGGCCGCCCATACTAGCCCCTATGGTGGCATCGCCCCTTTTTGCGTGTATGATTGTGGTAGTGAAAAATATTCCAATGGTGCTTTTGATTTACCCATAGAATGGTTGAATTGCTTATTTCTATGAACTGAGTTTGCCAAAAATGAGAAGGATGCCAGTCTTTTCATCCTGTTGTAGATTGCTTAGATATTGATATGCCTAATGTAATCGCATGAAATATACAGTAAAAGCCAGTGTGATGTGTGTGGCTACAACTAGTCTGACAACCCGTCCTCATATAACATATCAAGGACGCACCATCTTATCAGATTAACCATTCGACTTAACAATGCAGTGTGGGAAGAAACAAGTATTGGGACTGCATATCCAAGCAATTGATGCCATGGACTCCTTCGTAGAACCTTGTAAGCGAAAAAGAAGTTCTAGTGTGCCTATACAAAGAGCTAGTGTAAGTTCAGTTACCTGCTTCTCAGAATTTTAGTTAGCCACTTATTGCAAAATTGTTCAATTACGTTGCTTGGCTTAATTTAGTTTGATACTTCTTACATAATGCCATAGCCTGTTAATCCTATTATAGACTGTGCCTATCTATGTGCTTGATACTTACTGTTAAGAATTACTCCCTCCTTCCCAAAATGTAAGGCGCGGTTTGACTTTTCTAGTCTTCGTTATGGAACTTTGACTATGATTTTCATGTATTCTATGTCTATAAAATTAGTATACATACATATGAAATAAAATTGTTCTGCAAGACAAATACGATGATGCCATTTATACATGTTCAATCCATATACATTGAAATATATTAGTGGTCAAAGTCGTGCATCAAAGACCGTAAAAAGTCAATCGCGCCTTATATTTTGGGAAGGAGGGAGTACCTATTTGCCTGAACTTAAATAGATACTTAAGCACGTAGATAGCTAGTCATTTGTACTTCTAGGGTGCAGCAGAATTCACATGTAATTTACGTTCTCATACCCAATTTGTTTAAATGGTTTGCTTTTATCACTTGTAGCACTAGTAATGTTTGCATGTTCATAGATAGACAACTATCAGGTTTATATGAGGGACACCGTCTTTTTAACTTATATATATATATATATATATATATATATATATATATATATATATATTGGAATCATTTTGCTTACATCGAAGAAATTTACAGATGTCTGTGTTGTTGGTAAACGGTACCGACTTGTTACTTTAATATGTTGCCAAGAACTTGTTAGTTTTACTAGTTCATGTGTAAATAAATATGTTGCCAAAACTGGTTAGTTTTACTAGTTTGATATTAGTTTCTTATGGCTCTTGCAACACTTTATTTATGATTGTTAACATTCAAGTTTGCAGGATCCAACTGAAACTCCGTTGGCACAATAGATATGTTTTCAGAATCTTCCTTCTTTACCTGGTTTGCTGCTGTACTTGTTGCTGTAATCATCTTACCAACTTCAAGTTTCCAGGATCCAATTGGAAATCCAATTGCACAGCAAGTATATTTTCAAAAATATAGTTGTGTAACAGGTTTGCTGTTGTAACTTGTTGCTCTAATAAAGTTACTGACTACTCAACTTTTCAGGATCCAAGAGAAACTCTGATGCCACAAGAGGTTCCTTTTGCAAAACTTGTTATTTTAATTGCTTTGCTGGTGCAACCGATTGCTCTAATCGCATTACTGACTACTCAACTTTTCAGGATCGAAGAGAAACTCCAATGCCACAACAGGTACCTTTTGTAAAACTTGTTTGTTTAACTACTTTGCTGCTGCAACCGATTACAATGATGATAATAACTACTTTTCAGCATCCAGTTGAAACTCTTCAATTCCTTGTTTGTTTAACGGGTTTGCTGTTATAACTCCCAGTTGAGATGTTGTGCTAAATTCAACTTTTCGGAATCCAATCGGAACTTTAATGGCAAAATAGGTTAGTCCAAGATCAAAGAGCGAGGTCCCCATGGATGTTGTATCATCCCACAGCAGTGGCACCGGCTCAATCGTGCATCATGAATTGCCAACAGTTCATGCTCTAGAGGCTAAACTATTGGTAGAAACAGATTTTGCTTCTGCACTTAAAAGATGAAGTTGACATCTTGAGGAAGCAAACAAAACAATCACAAGCAGTACTCAAGACAACCATTAAATATTTGGTGGATTCCAAAACGAAGCAAGCTGAGACTGACCGCATTGTTAAGGTCCTCAATGAAAAAAGGAAAATAAATTCCCACTTGGTAAATCATAGGTGAAATGTTCTTTCCATCATTGAATAACATTTGTGTTGTTTGTTCATGTAATTGATCAAACCATTTGTTTTTAGAGATCATGTAATAATTATTTTTTGTTTTTTGGGTGTAATTTTTTTAGCACAAGTCTATATTAATTGATAAGACTCTGAGACATTTCATTTTGATTGTTGTGCCAGACCAACAAATATGCCAATCAGGTTGAATGTGCATTCAGCAATAATAGTAGTATAAATGGTCCTTAAGTGGCACACATCTGAAAGGGCCAAGATGTTGTACTAGCTTCGCTAAAAAAAGGATGCTCTTCTGGAAAAAAAAGTACAACAGTCTGGCTTATGTATGTTAGTTGATATTATTGATCCATATACTCTATAAATGTTTATATGTCTGCTACTTTTGCACATTATTGGTTGATTGACTTGGTATTTTGAATCTTGAGACATCGCTTGTGAACATATCTAAATGGGAGTACACATTATGTGTGTGTGACACCTCGGTTGGACATAAAGTGGTTTCAAGTATTCGAGTTCACCTTAAACTGGATTCTAGCTTCTGAATTCAAGTATCAGCATTTTTAAATCATATTCATATATGACAGTGGAATACATCTTTGTCGTGCTTTTGAAGATATATAAAAACACATAGAATGACTTATAAAGATTCGTATAGGAATACAAAGTGGATTCGAATTTAGTTGCCAGGGTAAACGTGGATGCTTATTGTCCCAAAATTCAAAAGAAGCGGAAAAATGTCCACTCCCACATTGGCTGCCCGATGCCAGTGTTTGGGAGATGGAAATTAATGTCTACCCCTTACACGGACAATCCATCGGCCCGATCTCCACTACTCTCAACAAGGGTAGGTTAGTAAACTTCAATTAGATGTGACACGGCCGCCTCTGAGCCCATTCCGACATGGTGGGCGCCAAACATGGGCGGTAAAACACATTTGATTCAAGCTTGTCCGAAAGACATCTGTCTCTCACTCCATTTCCCCATTCATACATGGTGGGCGGCAAAACAAACTCGACTCGGCCGAATCGATGTAGGCAAATATTTTTAATAGGGGAAGGTTCATAAGTTCACTCAGACGTGACAGAACCGCCCTACCTGTCAGCCCCATTCATACACCGTGGGCACAAACCGTGGGTGCCAAAACATCCTCTCCTCGCCTGAAATCACTCTGGGCAAATATTGGGGAGATGCGAGATTACCGTCCTATCCCCAACCAAAGAGACGTCCAAATTTAATACGGGGGCTAAGTTCATAACTTTCCTGTATTTCAGACAGGCGCGTCCCAAAAACATGGTTCCCCATACCTCTCCCTCCATTTTCCCATTCATACACCGTCCGCGCTAGAACACCATCCCCACACCAGCCTCCTCTGTCCGCCACCCCATCCATCGTCTCCGTCCTCCACCCCATACCATCGCCGCCGTCCTCCACCATGTCGGAGTGCCTACCAAGACTGCGTCGTCCACTGCTAGAGATGGACGTTTCTCATCCACAGCGACGGACCAGGAGCCTTGCATCTCATCCTCTCGCTTCATCGGTGTCGTTGACCTCTTTGCCGGGGCCGCTCACACGACCTTCTCGTCCACCGAAATGGGACTTATCCCCCGATGCACGCGTCTACCATCGCAGATCTGCTTCAACACCACGGACAGCCATCGCACCCCCGATGCCTACACGGTGCCGCAAGAGAGGTGGTACTTCATACCTGCTCAACTTTTTGATCTCTACCAGAAAATAGATCGTAACTTGGTTACTGTACTTTCTTTTCAGGTCTTAGAATTTAGTTCTTACTTCGAAGCAATTGGTAAGTAGCATTTATGCGGTTTGCAGCTTTAAATCAGCCATGGCAGAGTCATAATAGGGTTTAATTGATCATGCTTAGGGTTTAATTGATCATGTTGTTTGCATGGTGGTTTCTTTAAGAGAAATCGGAGGGGAACCCGCTTTTTCCCAAAAAATGCTTAGGGTTTCCCCCTTTTATGATCACTATACGATCAGCATACGTGCTTCGTATCATCATAGCACCGCTCCACCCATCAAGCTAAACAAGCTTAATTGTTCAAATACGAATCTTATATTATTAAAACGGAGTCATTTAATTGGTCAGCTAAATGTTCCTACTTTACTTTCGAAAATGCATGTACGCTGCTCGCGTGTGTATCTACAGGGTGCCCACAGTGGGCTATGGCCCACCCTAGGATTTTGGATTAGCTCAGGCCTCGATTCCCCTCTGTTCTGCTACCCTTCTGATCTCTACTCTCCCCTAGCCGCCTGCCTCGCTGGCGACTTGCCGTCCCTGGACGGCATGACTCTAGGAGGAGACGCCGGACTAACAAGAGTTCAGGAGCCGCTCGCCCAACAGCGTCACCGCTGCCTAGTCACGCCACCGTGCCTACCTTCCCAGTCCATTTAGGGCTCAGGCGTGCAGCAGCCACTAAGCCAACCCGATTTATCCTGAGATACGTCCTCAACACTCAGTAGCCACTCCTCATCACCCATTTTCTAATTGATTCATTACTCATTAGGCAAGACTGTCATTAGGGTTTGTTGTGTACTGAGTTCCACCTATACTTAATGGTTAAGATGTATTTCAGTAATCTTTAGTACCTGTAAAGTTTACAGGGTTTCGAAATTCCGGCCCTAGGAACAGACACTAGTCATTTTGGATTGTTGGTCATAGTGACATTGACCCAGACTACTACTGCAGGCCAGGTTTATTGACAATTTTGCTTGTCTTTTTTACTCATTTGATTTGACATCCAATTATTCACGTCGATTAATTCCAAACAATAAGTCCTAGACCAACTTCTTGATTCAAATTTTGGATGGTCTCGTACTGCAGTTACAATTCTGCATACTTGTCCTAGTAAGCTCACAAGTAATGATTCATTTACTACATCTATACTTGCCTTATCATTTTTGTTGTCAATATTCTTTTAGGGTGGACCACCCTATTTAAAAATATTGGAACCGTAGACATGAGTGAATAGCATTTCTCTGTGTGATCCCTTCCATCATGTGTGGGTAACGAACACTGCATTGTATAGAAAGAAAGTGTCATTTCCACCTTTACATAGACTACGATCTTTTACATGGAGTACAATCTGCCTACTTGCTTTGTGTCGCACTACCAGCACCCCACCCTTGAAGCTAAACATTATGCCACTCATAATTCCTTAGTTTATTTGTTCAAATACGAGTTTGATATGATTCTAATGTTCCTACTTCAGTTTTGAAATGTGTGTCTGCCTGTTATAGAGACATAAGAGGTTTGTATTTCTGTGTGTGGTCTAGTCAGCACGGTTGGGGGTATTTGCATATGCAGTGGTTTATAGGGAGACACTCTTCGAGTTGAATCTGTAATGCATTCCATAGATAATCTAACTATTTTTTATGTTTTCATGAATCTCAGATACTGAACATCATCATAATGATTATGAGCTTGCGCGCATGTAAAGAATAAAGCAGAACAATGCCATGGCTGTCAAACTTGGCATGAAGGGATTGAAATCAAGTCTGGATGCAATGCAATGGAAACTCCCTCCACCTACATATTCATGCTTAGAATATTATCCTAACAGTGATTCAGAGCTAGAGGGAGACCTAAGTCAAGGTAGCTTCCTAGTGGAGGAGTCAGACGCAGATGCCCTATCTTATTCACCCATCAAGGTGCTTGCTCTAACTTTCCAAGGTTATATTGGTCACACATATCTTGCAACTGATGCTTTTCATTGTTTCTACTTTGTTGCACTACCATTAGCTTAGTTTACACATTGTGTATGTGAATATGCCCTGCCTATCCATTTTCAGTACATATTCCATCTGTCATCATACCATATTTATCCATTCAAATGTTGTTCTTGTGTATTAGACGTTCAAAAGGAAGAGGGCGATTGCTGATCGCGGAGGAGCACGAACAAAGTATTTAGAAAAAGTAGTGACACTTGATAAATCAAATAGCCATTAGTTGTAGTTGCAATATCACCAGACCAAGAAAACACGGCCACAACTCTAGCAGACTCTAGCCCTACTACAGCCATCTCTGATGCCCCAACTCAGCAGACCCCAACTACCGCAAACAGTATGATGATGCCAGTTGACATAGCACCACCTCTAGGGCGCAAAACCCCTATTCCAGCAAAGAGTACACCAAATCTAGTTACCAAATCCCTTTTCGAACGAGAGAGAGCCCCAATTGCAACCTGTTCCACTACTTCCAAGTTTACAAGACGAAGCTTATATTGTTGTCAGGAACTTTGTGCGCATCTTTCCTTCATGGAAAGATTATACCATAGACAAAGAACAATTTCCAATCTTCCTCCGCAACTTACGGGTAAGTAATGTACAAATGTTATTCATGGTAATTACTGCATATGTTTCTGTTGATAGAAGATACAAGATTTCATTCTTTTAAATAGGTGAGGACAAAATTGGATTGTCAAGACGAGCAAGGGTTGGTTGCGCTTTTCGAGCACTCATTGATGAAGTATCATTCCTACCTGAGGCAAACGCACTTCAATGGCAAGCCTCTAAACGATATTTATATAGTCTCTGGTGCTACATTTATCAAACAATGAGTGGAATAATCTTGTTACACATTGGTCTTGTCTGCAGCGTAATGTACTGTCTATGATATCACATCACAATTTGAACTACATTTCTGCATGTGCCTTAACGTATCACTTGTACGAAAACTATTTGCAGAAGAACATTCATTCTCAAGGGACCACCGAATCTCGCAACTATACTGCACACTGCATTGCTCTTGTGAGTACCTCTTGCCCTGTATGACCATACTTACTTTCATAGCTAGTTGATTATGTAGCATCACTACACATGTTAGCCTCGTTATTATCCATTTGGTGGACATTATAAGATCCATATGGACTCTTACATAAATTTAGAATCAACCCAATGCTTTTGAAGAGGTTTAACTCTGCAGTCCTCTTGTAAGGACTGAACATCTTCTATCATTGTACTTACATTAACAGCTACTCCCTCCGTCCCATAATATAAGAACGTTTTGTACTGTACACCAGTGTTCAAAACACTTATATTATGGGAAGAGGGATTGGTTCATTGTGTAACATTCTACATCTTATCTCCCTTGCCCACCATTTACTAAAAAATATCAGATCTATATTTAATCTTACCAAAAAGTTGAATATATAGACAATGCTAGTGCAGAAGTGTAGCCCACTGCTCTTGTTAGTACATTTTGTCCTGTAACGCTTGTACTTCCAAGGATTGGTAGTTGATTATGTAGCATCAATCTACATCTCATCTTCATTATCCTCTATCCCTTCCAGTATTATCATGTCTATAATTACTCTCTACAAAATGTAGAGTACATGCAATGCTTATGAAGAAGATTTTGTGCAGAAATTCTTGAGTTATCCCTCCCTTGACATGGAGAAGGGCATTATAAAGCCAGTGTTAACTGTTAATGTAAGTCATTCCTTCTAAAGCCTTTATCCTCAACTATTGTTTAATTTGCTCATTCTCCCTATCATTAACTATTGTTTAGTTTGTTGTTTCTATCAAAATGCATGTTCGCAACAACCGTAAGCTCAAAGTTTTACTTGTGAAACCAAATTCCTTATTCATACCATGCACATTACTCAATACTCCCTATATGTGTGCTTGTTTTTGTGGATCTATAACCAGTGTGTGGTTAAGCAGCCCATGTTTGCACCTTGTCATCTCCTATTTTATCTTAATGATGTGGCTGATGATATGAACAACATGCCATGCACTTTAACCAAAATAGATGCAATGATTGTCTTTACCCTTCATCTATGCTTGTTATGTTGACATGGTAATCTATTAGTATGGTGAAGCTCCCCGCATTATGAACAATGCCAAATTATGTTATTGATATTTTGAACTTACTCTTTATTTTCTAATTTGAAATTGAATGGAACTAACAGCACAATTATCAGCATTGTTTATACACGTGCAAAACCTGTCATCTCTCTGCTTGTTTCAGGATGATATGCCTGATGGCATGCACAAGTATGCTAAAGGTTGTGAGACAAACCCAAAATATATTGAAGCAAAGAAGGCAAAACATATTGAAGATAGCGCGACAACCCCAAAGTCTTTTCTTGATGCACTGTTCAAGTTACTTGAGACTAGCAGTCAGACAAGCTCCCAGAATTTGCTGTCTAAATCAGTTCGACTTCATCGGTCCCAAGTTCTAGCAGAAAGGCATTCTGCAACTCAACTTCGACTTGAAGTCCTATATCTAAGAAATATTGTAGAGAACACCAATGAGAACCTCGTTGCTAAACAGCTACACCTGGAAGCTATGACCGACATGCTAGGCCGGTCTCACAACATTGCTCAGCAGCTTGCGCAGCAGTTCCCTCGCAAGGCTAACCTTTTTTGAACTGTCTTGGAAGTGGTCTTGGTTTAGTATTATTTTGTTACGCTGCAATGGCACCTAGGGGTAGTAATCTGCTTCTTTGTTGCACTTTATGATCACTGGTGGCGAACTTCGATGCCCAATGGATGTAATATACCATAAATCCTTTATTGTATAGTGTAGGTTTATTCTAAGTTACAATGCCATAATTTCTTTATTGTATAGAGTAGGTTTGTTCTTAATTCCTACTAGTTACTACGATCATTCGTTATCTGACAAAATGGAGAAAATCTGATGTAGTCGATTGGGCCGAAACATTCGCCTCTAACTGCCTTGCTTTTTAGCGGGCCACAATTGGGCCGGCATGCAACTTTCATGGGCCTGAAAGGCCATTGGGGCCTTCACACTTTGCGCCAAGCCCACAACTTACATGGGCCTATATTCGGCCCAAAGTTTAGTTTGGCCTTTAGTGGACCCATCTCTTAGTTTGGCCCATGTAGCTTTGGGCCATTAACAGGCTGAATATTCCGTTGGCCAGTTATGGCCCAGAAGAAACCATGGGCCTTTAGCAGGCCAAAATGCATGTTGGGCCTCAATTTTCACTAGTCGTCGACGGGCCTTCAGCAGGCAGAAATGTAGACCGGGCCTTTTCTGGCCCAGTTATATGACATGCCATTACCAGGCCTAAACATATCTCAGGCCTTAGTTGGCCCACTGATATCATGGGCCTTTAAGAGGCCGAAAGCTTAGTAGAGGCATCAACGGGCCAAATTATACGACAGGCCTTTAGCAGGCCCAAAGTCATGTTGGGATGAATTGGTGCCACCTTTATCACGGGCCGTTAGAGGGCCGGATGTCGCGTCGGACCATATATGGCCCATAGGCAGCATGGGCCATTCCCAGGCCAAAAGACACACCGGGCTAAAATGGGCCCATGTCTACATCGGGCCTCTAACAGGCCATAATATCATTGGGCCGTAATTGGGCCCAAATATTCGGCAAACAATTAACGGGCCAGATCTGGCTTCGGGCCGTAAATGGGCCATGATACATCTCCAGTGTATCTATAATTTTTGTTTTTTCCATGCTATTATATAACCCATTTTGGATGTTTATGGGCTTTATTTTACACATTTATATCATTTTTGGGACTAACCTACTAACCGGAGGCCCAACCCGTATTGCCTGTTTTTTTTTGCCTATTTCAGTATTTCTAAGAAAAGGAATATCAAACGGAGTACAAATGGAATGAAACCTTCGGGAGCGTGATTTTTGGAACGAACGTGATCCGGAGGACTTGGAGTGCAAGTCAAGAAGCAGCCGAGGCGGCCACGAGAAGATAGGGCGCACCCCCCCTATAGGGCGTGCCCCCCAGTCGCGTGGGCCCATCCTGCAGCCAACGACGTACTTCTTCCTCCTATATAAGCCTACGTACCCCGAAAACATCCAGGGAGCCAACGAAACACAATTTCCACCACCGTAACCTTCTGTATCCGCGAGATCCCATCTTGGAGCCTTCGCCGACGCTCCGCCTGAGGGGGAATCGACCATGGAGGACTTCTATATCAACACCATAGCCCCTCCGATGAGTTGTGAGTAGTTTACCACAGACCTTCGGGTCCATAGTTATTAGCTAGATGGCTTCTTCTCTCTTTTTGCATCTCAATACAATGTTCTCCCCCTCTCTTGTGGAGATCTATTCAATGTAAACTCTTTTTGCGGTGTGTTTGTCGAGATCCGATGAATTGTGGGTTTATGATCAAGTTTATCTATGAGATATTTGAATCTCCTCTGAATTCTTTTATGTATGATTGAGTTATCTTTGCAAGTCTCTTCGAATTATCAGTTTGGTTTGGCCTACTAGATTGATCTTTCTTGCCATGGGAGAAGTGCTTAGCTTTGGGTTCAATCTTGCGGTGTCCTTACCTAGTGACAGAAAGGGTTGCAAGGCACGTATTGTATTGTTTCCATCGAGGATAAAAAGATGGGTTTTATATCATATTGCATGAGTTTATCCCTCTACATCATGTCATCTTGCTTAAGGCGTTACTCTGGTCTTATGAGCTTAATACTCTAGATGCAGGCAGGAGTCGGTCGATGTGTGGAGTAATAGTAGTAGATGCAGGCAGGAGTCGGTCTACTTGTCACGGACGTGATGCCGATATACATGATCATGCCTAGATAATCTCATAATTATTGGCTTTTCTATCAATTGCTCGACAGTAATTTGTTCACCCACCGTAATACTTATGCTATCTTGAGAGAAGCCTCTAGTGAAACCTATGGCCCCCGGTTCTATCTTTTATCATCATATTTGCTTCCAATCTACTTTTATTTGCATCTTTACTTTTTGCATCTATATTATAAAATACCAAAAATATATTTATCTTATCATACTATCTTTATTAGATCTCACTTTCGCAAGTGGCCGTGAAGGGATTCACAACGCCTTTATTGCGTTGGTTGCGAGTTCTTTGTTTGTTTGTGTAGGTGCGTGGGACATTTGAGGAGCCTCCTACTGGATTGATACCTTGGTTCTCAAAAACTGAGGGAAATACTTACGCTACTATTGCTGCATCACCCTTTCCTCTTCAAGGAAAACCAACGCAAGCTCAAGATGTAGCAAGAAGGATTTCTGGAGCCGTTGCCGGGGAGGTCTTCGCTCAAGTCAAGAGATACCAAGTACCCATCACAAACTCATCTCCCTAGCATTTACATTATTTTCCATTTGCCTCTCGTTTTCCTCTCCCCCACTTCACCCTTGCCGTTTTATTCGCCCACTCTTTCCCAATCTCCTCCTCTCTCTTTAGCTTGCCTTTTTCTGTTTGCTTGTGTGTTGGATTACTTGTTGCCATGGCGCAAGATAATACCAAATTGTGTGATTTCTCGAATACCAATAATAATGATTTCCTTAGTACTCTGATTGCTCCTCTTAATGATGTCGAGTCTTGTGAAATCAATAATGCTTTGCTGAATCTTGTTATGAAAGATCAATTCGCCGGCCTTCCTAGTGAAGATGTCGCTACTCATCTAAACAACTTTGTTGATTTGTGCGATATGCAAAAGAAGAAAGATACGGATAACAATATTGTTAAATTGAAGTTATTTCCGTTTTTACTTAGAGATCGTGCTAAATTTTGGTTTTCGTCTTTGCCTAAAAATAGTATTGATTCTTGGAACAAGTGCAAAGATGCTTTTATCTCTAAGTATTTTCCTCCCACTAAGATTATCACTCTTAGGAACGATATTATGAATTTTAAACAACTTGATCATGAGCATGTTGCTCAATCTTGGGAAAGAATGAAATTGATGATTCGCAATTGCCCTACTCATGGTTTGAATTTATGGATGATCATACAAAATTTTTATGCCGGTTTGAACTTTCCTTCTAGAAATCTCTTAGATTCGGCCGCGGGAGGCACGTTTATGGAAATCACGTTAGGAGATGCTACAAAACTTCTTGATAATATTATGGCTAATTATTCTCAATGGCACACCGAAAGATCTTCTAGTAAAAAAGTGCATGCTATAGAAGAAATCAATGTTTTGAGTGGAAAGATGGATGAATTTATGAAATTGTTTGCTACTAAGAATACTCCTCTTGATCCCAATGATATGCCTTTGTCTACTTTGATTGATAATAATAATGAATCTATGGATGTTAATTTTGTTGGTAGGAATAGTTTTGGAAACAATGCCTATAGAGGAAACTTTAATGCTAGACCGTTCCCTAGTAATTCCTCTAATAATTATGGAAATTCCTACAATAATTCTTATGATAATTTTAATAAGATGCCCTCTGATTTTGAGAATAGTGTGAAAGAATTTATGATTTCTCAAAAGAATTTTAATGCTTTTCTTGAAGAAAAATTGCTCAAAGTTGATGATTTTGCTAGGAACGTTGATAGACTTTTGCTTGATGTTGATTCTCTTAAACATAGATCTTCTTACCCTAAGCATGATATCAATGAGTCTCTCAAAGCATTGAGAATTTCCATTGATGAGTGCAAGGAAAGAACCGCTAGACTGCGTGCTAAGACAGATAGCTTTATAAAGGCGTGTTCTTCTAGGTTCCATGAAAATAATGATGAAGATCTTAAAGTTATTGATGCGTCTCCTATTAGATCTTTGTTTTGCAATATGAATCTTGATAATTATGGGACTGAAGATGAGTCAACTTTACCTAGAAGGTGTCCCAAAAATTCGGAGTTTTTAGATCTTGATGCTAAATTTGGTAAAAGTGGGATTGGAGAGGTCATGACTTTAAATAGCATTGAACCCACTATCTAGGATTTCAAGGAATTTGATTATGATAATTGTTCTTTAGAAGTTTGTATTTCCTTGTTGCAATCTGTTGTTAATTCTCCTCATGCTTATAGTCAAAATAAAGCTTTTACCAAACATATTGTTGATGCCTTGATGCAATCTTATGATGAAAAACTTAATTTGGAAGTTTCTATACCTAGAAAACTTAATGATGAGTGGGAACCTACTATAAAGATTAGAATTAAAGATCATGAGTGTCTTTCTTTGTGTAATTTGGGTGCTAGTGTTTCCACGATTCTGAAAACTTTATGTGATATTCTAGGTTTCCATCATCTTGATGATTGCTCTTTAAATTTGCACCTTGCGGGTTCCACCATTAAAAAGCCAATGGGAAGGATCAATGATGTTCCCATTGTTGCAAATAGAAATTTGGTGCCCGTAGATTTTATCGTTCTTGATATAGATTGCAATCTTTCTTGCCCTATTATTCTTGGTAGACCTTTCCTTAGAACGATTGGCGCGATTATTGATATGAAGGAAGGGAATATTAGATTCCAATTTCCATTAAAGAAAGGCATGGAGCACTTTCCAAGAAAGAAAGTCAAATTACCTTATGAATCTATCATGCGGGCTACTTATGAATTTAGTACCAAATATGGTACTACTTAGATCTATCTTCACTTTTATGCCTAGCTAGGGGCGTTAAACGATAGCGCTAGTTGGGAGGCAACCCAATTTTCTTCGTGTTTTTTTGTTTTTGTTCCTGTTTAGTAATAAATATTGCATCTACCTCCTGTTTAGATGTGTTTTTATCTTTTAATTAGTGTTTGTGCCAAGTAGAACCTATAGGATAACCTATGATGATAGTTGATTTGGTTCTGCTGAAAAACAGAAACTTTGCGCGCATGAATTTAGTTGTGTTAAATCACAGAAACGTGATTTTGTGTTGATTATTTTTGCTGCTGATCTATAGACAAATTGTCCAGGACTTCCTATTTTTGTAGTATTTTTAGAGTTCCAGAAGTTTGCGTTAGTTACAGATTGCTACAGACTGTTCTGTTTTTGACAGATTCTGTTTTTCGTGTGTTGTTTGCTTATTTTGATGCATCTATGGCTAGTCAAATAGTTTATAAACCATAAAGAAGTTGGAATACAGTAGGTTTAACACCAAAATAAATAAAGAATGAGTTCATTACAGTACCTTATGTGGTGGTTTTGTTTTCTTTCACTAACGGAGCTTATAAGATTTCCTGTTGAGTTTTGTGTTGTGAAGTTTTCAAGTTTTGGGTAAAGCTTTTATGGACTATGGAATAAGGAGTGGCAAGAGCCTAAGCTTGGGGATGCCTATGGCACCCCAAGAAATTAAAGGATAGCCAAAATCCTAAGCTTGGGGATGCCCCGGGAAGGCATCCCCTCTTTCGTCTTCGTTCATTGGTAACTTTACTTGGAGCTATATTTTTATTCGCCACATGATATGTGTTTTGCTTGGAGCATCGTGTATTATATTAGTCTTTGAATTTTTTTACCACAATCATACCTGCTGTACACACCTTTTGGGAGAAGCCTATTTGATTAGAATTTTCTAGAATACTCTATGTGCTTCACTTATATCTTTTGAGCTTGATAGTTTTCGCTCTAGTGCTTCACTTATATCTTTTAGAGCACGGCGGTGGATTAATTTTGAAGAAATTGCTAGTCTCACATGCTTCACTTATATTATTTTGAGAGTCTTTTATAACAGCATGGTATTTGCTATGGTTACAAACTTGGTCCTAGAATGATGAGCATCCAAGTTGGGTATAACAAAAACTATCATAGAAAGTGAATTGGATGCTATGATCAATTTGATGCTTGGTAATTGTTTTGAGATATGGAGGTAGTGATATTAAAGGCATGCTAGTTGAGGTGATTATGAAAAATACTTGTGTTGAGGTTTGTGATTCCCATAGCATGCACGTATGGTGAACCGCTTTGTGACGAAGTTGGAGCATAATTTTATTTATTGATTGTCTTCCTTATGAGTGGCGGTCGGGGATGAGCGATGGTCTTTTCCTACCAATCTATCCCCCTAGGAGCATGCGCGTAGTACTTTGTTTTTGATGACTTCTAGATTTTTGCAATAAGTATATGAGTTCTTTTAACTAATGTTGAGTCCATGGATTATACGCTCCCTCACCCTTCCACCATTGCTAGCCTCTCCTGTACCGCGCAACTTTTTCCGGTACCATACACCCACCATATAATTTACTCAAAACAGCCACCATACCTACCTATTATGGCATTTCCTTAGCCATTCCGAGATATATTGCCATGCAACTTTCCACCGTTCCGTTCATATGACACGCATTACTTTTGTCATATTGCTCTTTGCATGATCATGTAGTTGACATCGTATTTGTGGCAAGGCCACCTTCATAATTTTCATACATGTCGCTCTTGATTCATTGCATATCCCGACATCACGGAGGCATTCATATAGAGTCATATCTTGTTCTAGCTTTGAGTTGTAATTCTTGAGTTGTAAATCCATAAAAGAGTGATGATCTTCATTATTAGAGCATTGTCTCAGTGAGGAAAGGATGATGGAGACTATGATTCCCCCACAAGTCGGGATGAGACTTCGGACTTTACAAAAAGAAAAAAAAAGAAAGAAAAAAAGAAAAGGCCAAAAAGAAAAAAAGAAAGGCCAAATAAAAAGAAAAAGGAAAAATGAGAGGAAAAGATAGAAGGAACAATGCTACTATCTCTTTTTCCACACTTGTGCTTCAAAGTAGCACCATGATCTTAATGATAGAGAGTCTCATATGTTGTCAGTTTCATATACTAGTGGGAATTTTTCATTATAGAACTTGGCTTGTATATTCCAATGGGCTTCCTCAAAATGCCCTAGGTCTTCGTGAGCAAGCGAGTTGGATGCACACCCACTTAGTTTCTTTTGTTGAGCTTTCATATATTTATAGCTCTAGTGCATCCGCTGCATGGCAATCCCTACTCACTCACATTGATATCTATTAATGGGCATCTCCATAGCCCTTCGATACGCCTAGATGATGTGAGACTATCTTCTCCTTTTTGTCTTCTACACAACCACCATTCTAGTCCACATATAGTGCTATGTCCATGGCTCACGCTCATGTATTGCGTGAAAGTTGAAAAAGTTTGAGATTATTAAAGTATGAAACAATTGCTTGGCTTGTCATCGGGGTTGTGCATGATTAAATACTTTGTGTGATGAAGATAGAGCAACAGCCAGACTATATGATTTTGTAGGGATAACTTTCTTTGGCCATGTTATTTTGAGAAGACATGATTACTTTGATAAGTGTGCTTGAAGTATCACCATTTTTATGTCAATATGAACATTTATTTTGAATCATTTTCATCTGAACATTCATGCCACATTAATGGAAATTACATTGAGAATTATGCTAGGTAGCATTCCACATCAAAAATTCTGTTTTTATCATTTACCTACTCGAGGACGAGCAGGAATTAAGCTTGGGGATGCTTGATACGTCTCCAACGTATCTATAATTTTTTATTGCCCCATGCTATTATATTACCCCTTTTGGATGTTTATGGGCTTTATTTTACACATTTATATCATTTTTGGGACTAACCTACTAACCGGAGGCCCAGCCCGTATTGTTGTTTTTTTGCCTATTTCAGTATTTCGAAGAAAAGGAATATCAAACGGAGTCCAAACGGAATGAAACCTTCGGGAGCGTGATTTTTGGAATGAACGTGATCCAGAGGACTTGGAGTGCAAGTCAAGAAGCACCCGAGGCGGCCACGAGAGGGTAGGGCATGCCCCCTATAGGGCGCGCCTCCCTGTCGCGTGGGCCCCTCGGGCGGCCACCGACGTACTTCTTCCTCCTATATAAGCCTACGTACCCTGAAAACATCCAGGGAGCCAACGAAACACAATTTCCACCATCAGAACCTTCTATATCCGAGATCCCATCTTGGAGCCTTCGGTGCTCACCGGGGGGAATCGACCACGGAGGGATTCTACATCAACACCATAGCCCCTCCGATGAGTTGTGAGTAGTTTACCACAGACCTTCGGGTCCATAGTTATTAGCTAGATGGCTTCTTCTCTCTTTTTGGATCTCAATACAATGTTCTCCCCCTCTCTTGTGGAGATCTATTCAATGTAAACTCTTTTTGTGGTGTGTTTGCCGAGATCCAATGAATTGTGGGTTTATGATCAAGTTTATCTATGAGAAATATTTGAATCTCCTCTGAATTCTTTTATGTATAATTGAGTTATCTTTGCAAGTCTCTTCAAATTATAAGTTTGGTTTGGCCTACTAGATTGATCTTCCTTGCCATGGGAGAAGTGCTTAGCTTTGGGTTCAATCTTGCGG
Source organism: Aegilops speltoides (assembly GCA_021437245.1). Lineage (NCBI taxonomy): Eukaryota > Viridiplantae > Streptophyta > Magnoliopsida > Poales > Poaceae > Aegilops > Aegilops speltoides. Next base: position 278,019,237 of record CM038146.1, on the reverse strand, counting down.
TGTCCTTACCCGAAGGATGTAAAGGGTTGCAAGGCACGTATTGTATTGTTGCCATCGAGGATAAAAAGATGGGGTTTATATCATATTGCATGAGTTTATCCTCTCAGATCATGTCATCTTGCTTAAGGCGTTACTCTGTTCTTATGAACTTAATACTCTAGATGCAAAGCGAGTCGGTCGATGTGTGGAGTAATAGTAGTAGATGCAGGCAGGAGTCGGTCTACTTGTCACGGACGTGATGCCTATATACATGATCATGCCTAGATAATCTCATAATTATTCGCTTTTCTATCAATTGCTCGACAGTAATTTGTTCACCCACCGTAATACTTATGCTATCATGAGAGAAGCCTCTAGTAAAACCTATGGCCCCCGGGTCTATCTTTTATCATCATATTTGCTTCCAATCTGCTTTTATTTGCATCTTTACTTTTTGCATCTATATTATAAAATACCAAAAATATATTTATCTTATCATACTATCTCTATTAGATCTCACTTTCGCAAGTGGCCGTGAAGGGATTGACAACCCCTTTATTGCATTGGTTGTGAGTTCTTTGTATGTTTGTGTAGGTGCGTGGGACTTTTGAGGAGCCTCCTACTTGATTGATACCTTGGTTCTCAAAAGCTGAGGGAAATACTTACGCTTTCCTCTTCAAGGAAAACCAACGCAAGCTCAAGATGTAACAGGCCATGTTTAAACATGCCATTGTTGGGCAGGCCCACTAGTACCTATGTAAATACTACAGGCCTTTGACTGGGCCGGCCTTTTTAACCTATATGGGCCTCGGTTGGGCCCTGCCACGTGTCGACGTATCATAGGCATGTCTCCTCCATTGGACGGACGACATCTGGCCCACCGAGGAGCCGACACATGTTTCCTCCAGCCAATGGTGATTTTACACGTGGAAAACCCCCCATTGGTCTGGGCTGTTAACGAGTTATCAGATCCAAACCGGAACCCGATAGCTTAACGGTGACCTGTTACTGTGGATGCTACGTGTCTATTACCCTTGACGAAAGCACTTCCATGACACGACATTTATCGTCATGGAAGTGGACACTTCCGTGATGGTAATTTTGGTATTGTCATGGAACACTTTTACGACAGCACAGGTATGACTATCTTGATTCTATCATAAAATCGTTATGGATGTACATGCATGACAAAAAACGTGACCTACTGTGACAAACACGTATCATCACATAAGTGTATTTTTGTTTGAAGTGGTTCCCGGCAAGCCTGTCGGGGGTGTCTTGGGAATTGTCTTTAGTGCGGCCTCGACCTGACCGGGCTCGCCTGCCCGGCAATGGAGGTTTTTCCTTAGTGATATCTTGCTCCTTTGGCTCGTCTTGGTCTTCTTGATCCTCCCTTTGATTCCTCAAAGAGCTATCTCTTCTACTTGGCCTCGTCTTGGATGCTGTGAACATGCCCTCGAGCCTATGTACATTCCGGGCACCATACCCTAGGGTTTGTTGCACCGCCAGTCGGCAGCACCGTGAGATCGAATCAAGAAGAAAATGCAGCAATTAGTGTAGAACCTCTTTGCTGGCACTGATTAGGCCTCAACTTCATCCGAGGAATCGGTGATGGTGCTGCTCTTCCGGTGGTGCAGGTGAAGATGGCGTTGTGGGAATGGAGGTGGCATGATAGACAAGGCGAATGTCCGGGCAGCTCCTTGGAGGTGGAGGACGGGGTGGCTGCACCGGTGGGACGATGAGATAGACAATGGATCCTCATCCAGTGAAGTGGATGAGGGACATCGAGCTATTGCGGTGAACGATGTTCCCGGGGAAGAGGCTCTGGCTGGGTGGCGGACGGAGGAGGGTATGGGCTTCGGGGGTTTTCTCGGCCTTAGTGTATGAATGGGG